>CM037924.1:11438061-12738061 GCA_021346845.1 Apeltes quadracus
AAGGTCTGGCATAACGGCGGAGAACAATTTGGTAGTGTCTGACTGGGAGAGGGAGTATTAGTTGCAGAGCTGATTGAGATGTGGAGCAGGTGTGAAAAGTGGACTGAACCATTGTGACGGATTGGAGGTGGGTCGAAGATGTGACACCAAGGTGTAACAAAATAACAGATATCAGCCGATATGTATAACTTTTTTTGTGACATTAGTCCCTTAAGAGACAAAGGTACTGTGAAATAAGTCCTAGTCAAGTTTTCATGAAGTGGTGCATTATTTATGAAGCAACTTTTTTAAATTAACTTATATAGTTAATAATTCATTTCATACTAGTGCAAGACTGCAACTTTGTGCAAGGTTAAGTAACATTTCAGTTTATGTGAAATTAAAGACTGTTTGGCTATCGAGCACTCATTTTTTTTTATTCCTTTACAGGTGAAACAGACAGGAACAGGCACACATATGAATTTGTTTCATTATGAATGATTTGTAGATGTTATGTGCCCTAAAATATATTTAAATATTAAATATATTATTTATGTTGCAGCAAAGTGTCATACGTAAAACTTTTCCCGCCATTAGGAATGCTTTTACAACTTTGTTTCTTCACACATTCTTAGTAATTTTAGGGCTGCAATTAACTAATTATTAGGGTCCTCGCTACGACTTTGTGGGAGAGGAACCTATTGTATTTGATGGAATTATTATTATTAGGGTCCTCGCTACTATACCATACCATACCAACTTTATTTGTTAAGCACTTTACAACAACCAAAGTTGACCAAAGTGCTGTACAGAAAAATAAACATGCACATTAATACAATTTATAACCACACAATAAAATAATAAAAACATGCAAAGTAAGAAATTAATTTAAAAAGGCCTAAATGAAGTCAACATCATACTAAGTGTTAAAAGCCAAAGAGAACAGATGGGTTTTAAAAACAAATAAAGAGGAGGCCTGCTTAACATGCAGAGGCAGAGCATTCCAAAATTTAGGGCCAGACATAGCAAAGGCACGGTCCCCTCTGAGCTTACGCTTCGTTTTAGGCACAGTCAGGAGCAGCTGATCATCTGACCTGAGAGAGCGGACGGGTTTATACAAGTGTAAAAGCTCATAGAGGCAAGACCATTTAGTGATTTAAAAACAAATAAAAACATTTAAAACGGATCCTAAATTGAATGGGCAGCCAGTGTAATGAAGCTAAAATAGGTGTAATGTGCTCATGTTTACGTGTGCCCGTTAAGACGCGCTGCTGCATTCTGTACCATCTGGAGACGGGTGATAGAGGACCCACTAACCCCCACATAAAGTGAATTACAGTAGTCCAGCCGTGTGGTTTGTTGGGATTTCCTATCCCCCCGAGTTGGTTGATGAGAAAAATCCAATACGGCACTCAATTAAAGTTAAAAAAGTTAACATTTTATTTAGAAGAGATAAAGTGCTAGATGAGCAATCCTCCGCAGGTATACCTGGAGACCTGAAACACGCTTCGCAAGCTGTCCCTCTCAGAGTCCGTCCGCTGTCTGACTCTGCTCTTTTTATTAAACTCTCTTGGCCTTGAACGTTGGTTCAACCCAGTTCATCCTTCCGTAACATTCTGCCTTCCCCGAACAATGAGTGCCTGGTACTCCTTCACGTAGCCTTCGGCCTTGCCCTGAAAATGGGTTCAAACTGGCTCTCCCTTCGGCCACACGTGCGCTATCTCAGATACCCTTCCACAATTCACATTGTCTGCCTTATATGGTCTTATCCGGTCACACCATCTTTTCTACAAGTCAAAAGATTATAGAAAAACACAGAAACCCACATCTCACAGGTTACAAAAGCGTGGACTACAGTTTCAAAATGTCATTGTGACAAAATTGGCTTTATTTTGGCCAGCTGCCGCAAATGAAAGAAGCTTGATTTGACAATCTGGCAGTCAAATTTAAGCTCAGGGTCCACTTTACCGCATAGGTTTGTGATGTTAGGCTTAATAAAGGGTGCCAATGAGCACAGATCTACAGGTGGGGTCCTAGTCGTGCCTCCAAAGACCATCACTTCAGTTTTTTTTGTCATTAAAATTTAAAAGGTTCCGAGCCATCCAGGCCTTTATGTCGTCGAGACAATTGAGTAGTGGTCCAACAGAGTTATCATTTTTTGTTTTAAGAGGTACCTAAATCTGACTGTCATCTCCATAACAGTGGAATGAAATGCCATCTCTCTCTCCCTCTCAGCATGCAGAGAGAGAGAGAGAGAGAGAGAGAGAGAGAGTGTTGCCGCGGCGCTTTTCTGCTGCGGGTTCGGCGACTTGAAGTACTGTTGCGATGACCCCAACAGCTTCTTCCCCTACGAGTTTGGATACATGTGGTGGTTAAGGTGAGGGGACAAAGGTGCGTACTGGGAGATGGTGTTTGGTACTTTGCAGCCGCAGCCCCTGAGCTCTGCGCCCCACGCCATGCAGCCGACGCCTGGCCGCTGCCCCGGTAGACCCCCAGAGACATCCACGCCTGACCTCCGTACCCCGGCGACCCGGATGCTTAGTCGCTGTCCCGGCCGAACCTTGGGAGGTTCTCCGCCTGCCGGAGTTTCCCGGGCGGACCATCGCTTCATTAAAAAACTGAAACGCCAAATGAAGTAACAAAATGTTTATTTTAAAAAAAAGTACTGCACGTAGTATGTATAAAGTCATACCAGGATTTCCAGTCTTGAATAACTTGAGTAACGTTAAATTTGAATGATAAGTACAGGGTTGGACCATATCTAAAGAAACTAGGAACATTTATTAGCATTACAGGGAGTGTTGAAGGCACAAATTTGCATCATCAGTGGGCGTCGTCAGTAGGGGTCGTTGAAAGGGTAGTGAGGATGTCCTGCATCCCGTGGGACTCGTTCTCCTCCCACCTGCAAAATCAAAAACAAACCACAATGTCTTTATGTTCCCCAGCAACTAAACCCAGTCTGGTTCTTTTCCTCTTGGACAGTCACAGCTTCTGCTTTCCACCAGACTGCTGCAGGAGGCTCTCTGTGCTCACATTCATTTTTTTTAAATACACTATCAATAGCAACCATAAAAAATTCATAAAGCCCACTTACTTCGATCATTGGTACAATGTAGCGCCAGCCCCGGTTCAGGGCTTCAATGCGCTGCATTTCCTCTGCTTCAAGGGTGAAGTCAAACACCTTAATGACAAACACACCGGAATCAACACATCACATCCGACTCCTTATCGTAAACTCACTTTTACAAGACAAAAAGGATGCGCATGTGCACAGCGTTTTTTTAGAAAGCTTTTGAGTTTTTGCAGGCAAAAATGGAACCTAAATGAGAGGTTCCATTATTCATAGCAAAGATTAAAAAGTAGGGCTGTCAAAAATAGTGCACTAATGGCGTTAATTAGATGTTTGTTGTTAAGTACGTCAATTTACGTCAGACGAGGGCGTAAATCCCAGGGGGGTCAGGACCCCCCCATCTAAGGGTTGTCCCCCCCTAGAAATATCATTAAAACAATGGTGTGTATTTTAAATAACATAATGATGTATACTTAGAATATTTGTGTAAGAAGTAAAACAATACAAACCCCCAAAAATGCTTTTTAAGTTTTGAAACATTTTGAGTCCCCCCTCCCTTGCCTCACAGTGGTTTGTTCCACTGCCTGCTAGCGCGATCTGCATTGGACTCAGTCAGTCGGTAGTGACAGGAACGTAGAAAGTAGGCGGTCTAAGGCTATTTTATCCACATTAAACATTGGATGAAGTTTTTCATGATGAAGGAGTATTTAATGAATTAGTCATGACAAAAAAGTCTGCTATGCTAGTGTAAAATAATGTAGTGTTACCCAGCTTGTTTAATGGCTTGTTGGATATGCCCCCACTACAACTAACTAACGTTATTATTTGTCTCCCCTTCAAAAATTGCTCTTGAGAAATGTTATGTTTATTGTACCCCCCTACTGTTAGATCAGATCCACGCCCATGAAGAGAGAGAGAGGCAGACCGCTCTCCGTGGATTAATCATGATTAATCCACTGAAAAATTGTAATCATTTGACAGCCCTAATAAAAAGAATTGCTTAGTTTTTAAAATAATTAATGACACCTGAATGTTCTCTTTGATACGAGACTCTGTCACACTCTTGGGGATTGTCACCACTCCACGTTGCGTCTGCCACCTGGAAACACAACAAACATGCACTTCATGTGGTAAAGCGCACACGATTTACGGCAGTTAGGCTCCAACATACGGAGAAAGGCTAACCCACATGCACGCGGACATCACTGCGAGTCACTGTCAGCATTAACCCAAAGGAGCCAAAAGATGCGTTACTGCAGGATGAATTGTATTTCCAAAGCACCAATTTAATAGAGGTCATTCAAGTGCTCATTGCTAATGATAATAAATACTTTTAAATATTAAACAATCAAAGA
This sequence comes from Apeltes quadracus, assembly GCA_021346845.1. Classification (NCBI taxonomy): domain Eukaryota; kingdom Metazoa; phylum Chordata; class Actinopteri; order Perciformes; family Gasterosteidae; genus Apeltes; species Apeltes quadracus. The sequence goes on from CM037924.1 coordinate 11,442,466, forward strand.
ACAGCTACTTTCTGTCTAGTTTCCTTCAGTAACACTCCAGAACTTAAATGCTACATGGAATGATTTTAACAAAGCTAAATACAGAAACAATATTTGGCTGATGTGAAAATGCCTGTGTACGTTAAAGTGCTGTTTAGTAAAGCAGATGTGTAAGTGATCGCCAACACGTTACGTTTTTTTAAATCAGGTTTAGGAACATTCTCCAAGATACCCTGCATGTTCCTTTAAAAAAAAGTAGATAATCCAACACTTGGTACAATCTAATCCACTAAGTGAGCAGTAAAATCACCTCAGGATAATCTGAGCAGGGGTCTTTTTGTATTTCTCCCCGAGGGTGGACATCACGGGCTCCTGGAGCAGGACGGGTTCATCCGGATGCTTCCAGGCCCGGTCAGAAGAGCCCAGAGGGCTATAGGCCGTCATCACCAGGCCCCGGTCCCGACAGTGGGCCAGCAGCTCTCTCTGGGCCAGGTACGGGTGGCTCTCTACCTGCCCAACCAAAACACAGAGACCCCAGTGTCGTCCGGAGCTTTCAGAGAGCCAACAGGCGCTACACCCTATGGGAACTGTGGTCACAAACCGCCTCTACCTGCAGGACAGTGGGTTTGATGCTGGAGACCGACAGGACGTCGTCTATCTGCCGACTGTTGAAGTTGGACAGGCCGATAGATCTGACGAGGCCCTTCTCCACCAGCTTCTCCATGGAAGCCCAAGTCAGCTTGTAGTCTATGTCGTCGTATACCAGAGTGCCGTCCTCCTTTTTGGGGAAGGTAGCATCTCCTTGTCTGTGAGACACAGAAGTGAGAACCACATTTCACACGTTCCAGTCAGTCTTGGAGAATATTTAAAATCCTCTTGGCAGAAAGAGGTGGATCTCACTGAAAGGCGTGGGGCCAGTGGATGAGGTAGAGGTCCAGATACTCCAGCTTCAGGTCCTTGAGGGTCTTCAGGAGGGCCGGCTCCACGTCCTCCGGGTGATGCCGGTTGTTCCACAGCTTGGAGGTGATGAACACGTCCTCTCTTCTCAGGGCCTGTTTGGCACACAACATGTGAGGGAAAGTCTGACTTATACCTTGAGCTTCCAATGCAACTTTTGTGAAGCTGTTCTACCTTGCCGGGGCCGAGGGTCTCCTGCAGGGCTTCGCCAATCTCGCCCTCGTTGCCATAGATCGCTGCACAGTCGATGTGGCGATACCCAGCATCCAAAGCCCAAATGACGGCTTGTTTCACCTGGGAGAGGGACACAACTGTTGTTTGGCAAAAAGTGCTACATAGATGCACAGGTCTCCGTCAGAGCTATCGATTCATAGCAGCATTACATTAAGTTGTGGCTAAATGGGGGAAACAGGATGGGCATCATTGACTGTACTGTAAAGCTGTCCATGTAAACAGCCAGCAGTTACAGAGCAAATCAGCATTTATTTAGAGTAACGTGTCACAGTGGGCCAGCCTGTCTAATGTTTGCCATCCTTTTTGCTCTGCTTGCTCTGCTCCAGCAGCTCCTGAGGTTAAATGTATGCTTCCATAGCGGCTATGTTCATGTGCTGGTTGCTACTTTTGCCTCTGCTGTTTAGTGCAGAGCAGGCAGTGGGTTTATCAAAAGGTTTAGTTTTTTTTCCACAGAAAACACTTGCCTGCTGGAACAGAGGTCAGTAAGAAGATAGACCTAAAAGAGGGAAATCGAAAAGGAAATAACTCTAAAAAGGCTCAACTGCTGTGTGGAGCCGACAGCAAACGGGATAATTCCCCCTGGAGTCAGCGCTATGAGCAACAAGTCACTTTAGCCACATTCCTTTTTTAATTAATGTATAGTGCAGCCATTTTGTTGGCAAATACAGATCTACTTTTTGATATAGGATGAGGGAAAGTGGAACTCAATGTGCAGAAACAGGGAGCTGCTTTGCCTTTACATTCATCTTTATTGCTAAAATTGTATTAAGAATCCTATTTTTGAAACACAACACACAGTTTTTTTTAAAAAGAGGATACACATGCAGCATCTACCTTTCCGGGTTCACTCTTCCACGTCCCCAGTCCAAGGAGGGGCATCTTCCGCCCCGTGTTGAGAACTGCAAAGTCATTCATGCCTCTCAGAAGCACCTTGAAGGACGAGGAGAGCAGGATTCAGTCACGTGTTCAGAGCTGCAGCTACAAGAGTTTTGTATTAAAATAGTTTTTTATGACTGTGAGATTGGAGATATCTATTTTCAAATGCTACTTTGCTTTGTTATCATGCAGTAAAATAAGATTGTAAAATCTGACCCTAAAAGGACATTTCCAACAATATGCGTGTCAGCTCGGACGCCTCTAAACATCTGCTCAGCACCATCAAAGCAGTGACTCTTAGCGCAAGCTAACGGATAGTAGAAATGACAGAGCTCATGTGAGATCCCGTGCTCACTTCCCGATGTAAAATAACGGGGTAGGAAAGAAAACCGCCGCAGAGGGCTAGCTGGCGTTAGCTTCCGTCTTTTGAAACCCTTCCGCCCCTCATTCTGCGTTCATGGTTTAGACATTTTCTTCAACGCCATGAGCTCACTCACCCGCGCGCCGACGCGTGCGTCTAAACACAAACGACGGAACATCTGCTTTAGGACTTCACATGCGAGCGACTGCTAGCTCCCGTCCAGCTGCAGTCTGCAACTTACTGTTGAGATTTTCAAACGAGCGGCTTCAAGCGGGGACCTCTTCTCGTAGTCCTACGAGTCAGGACAGCTGTGCAACACTGTCGCCAAATGTTCAAAAACACCAACTCGTTTTGTTGACATTTCCCTTTTCCGGGGTGCTGACTCATCTGTTTTCCTGTTTCCTGTTCCCAGACCTCACGAGGAGATGACAGATAGCAGAGGCTGTTTTATTGAACCTGAAGACACATGTATCGATGTTTAGCCTATGATAATGATAATAATGACCAAATAACACGGGGGGGGGGGACTTTCTCTCTTTTACTTTAATGACCAGATAAATGTAACTAATATTCAAATAACTAATCCCCATACAACAACTCCGTGATTTGACATTTGTGTGATTTGAATGGAAGACAATGTCATACGTAGCCTACCATGAAGGAAAAAAGGTACAGAAACAAAACATTTGAACGATTTCATCTTCTTCTATTGAATTTTAACGGCAGCTGGCATCCACCTAATGGTGGCAACCACCATTATATTCTGTAAAATAGACCCGTAACCATTAAAAACTTAAATAAAATGATTTTCCCCCTCCCACTTGACCCTATTTCTAAAATATCGTTAAGCGACAGATCTTCTACTTCAATCTCTCTTAAAACACTGAACAACTCTTGCCTGTGGGACTCATAATTTTTACAGGACATTAAAACGTGATGCACTGTCTTCAGCTCCTGACAAGAACACAGTCCATTCGGATGTTTTCCTAAAATAAAGAGAGTGCTGTATTAGAGGAGTCATGAAAACAACAAATGTTATAACACTCCTGGCCATCACAGGGCAGACTCTGGGGTAAGACGCCCCAGAAACCCGATTTGATGGAAACAATAAATGTTGTGACACTCCTAGCCGGCAGGGGGCAGACTGCAGGCAAAGACGCCCCAGAAACCCGATTTGATGGAAACAATCAATGTTGTGACACTCCTGGCCGGCAGGGGGCAGACTGCGGGGAAATACGCACTAGAAACCTCTACAGAGGAATGCAGAAGAGGAAGTAAGATCGACGACAACAACCTGAGTTTCAACTTGGGAAAAAACTTCACTGCAACTAAAACATTTTGTTGTCATTATATTCTATAAACATACCGTACAATGGGGGAATCGTCTTCCTGCTTGTCGTGGAAGTGGTTTGATTTTGTGCTGAAGCTCGAGGGCTAGTTTGGCCACTTGGAGCTGATATTTTAAGGGAGCTAACTTTTTTTGGACTAGCATGACTCCCCTCTGACCGCTCCGTTAGCGGGCTATGTAACAGCCGCTCCCTCCTCTCTCCCGTCCGCCCCATGGCTCACTGCGGCTCCTCGGAGGCGCGCGCCCCGCGTCCCGACGGCCACGAGCCGTCACCGGGGGGCGCGGAGCGTCTGAGCACTACGCCGGTGCTGTTCGAGATCTTCGGTGAGATTTGGGCCGTCCGGTCGCGGCTCGGCCAGGGCGTCTCGGCCTCGGTGTACCGGGTGAGCTCGGGCAGGGCAACCGCCACCACCGCCGCCGTCAAGGAGTTCCGGGCCGACCCTCAAGGAGTAGATTACGGGTATCGCAAGGAGAAGTCCGTGCTGGAGGACATCCAGGGGCATAAAAACATCGGTAACAGCGTGTTTTTACTGTTTTATTGAAAAACAAGATCATCTGCTATTTACATTCATCACAGTGTTCTGATTATGACTGACAGCTGTGCAACTATTCAATACGCCAAACTGTTACCGGCATCGTCCTTAGTGCCTTTCTGAAGGGTCGCATTTTTAAAATCGTGATACAATTTGAAGAGCACACGCTGAGCTGCTTGTAAGGAGTCTTTCTTCCCATCAGTGACTCTGTACGGCGTGTTCACCAACCACAGCTGCGCGGGACCCGCCTCCCGCTGCCTGCTGCTGGAGCTCCTGGATGTCAGCGTGTCGGATCTGTTGGTGAGAAGCAGCGGTGGTACCCGGGGGGCCAGGTAACTTCAAAACAAACCCCAACAAAAAGCGGCTTCATTTGCCGAGGTGGCGTCATCTGTTGATGAAAATGTTTAAACCTTTAATTTGTGCTTTTCAGGGCATACAATGTACTCAACAGTGATGGTGAGCCTGTAATAACAGATCCAGTATAATTTACTAGCTCTTTATTTTATTCGGGACCAAAACACGTTTTTGTTCTGTCCGTCACTTTTCCCCTCACGTTATAGGGTACCTCAGAGGGATTTTATTCATAATCTTACTGAAAGATTGATACCAAGTAACCGTGACAGTGAGGTGACGTTGTTAAAATTGGAGTTCTTTGCAGCTGTCAGGCGCAGAGGCACAAATTGCACAATTTACTGCGACATTCTTTTAACTGAATGCTCATCTGAACACACCAACCCGTCACCCCCCCCCCCCCCCCTCCCCCAACACTGGGTTTGATACCGGCTACATGTGGCCACACACAAGTGAAACACGCATCAAATGAATGATGGTGAGTGCAGTCAGTGATGAGACTTTCTTGTATCTACAAGAGCTTGAGCTCCGTTTATGGTGTTTGTTGGCAGACTGGAGCGGGGCCGCTCCATGTGGCTGGTCCAGCACTGTGCCCGAGACATCCTGGAGGCCCTCACCTTCCTCCACGGGGAAGGCTACGTGCACGCCGACCTCAAGCCGCGCAACATCCTTTGGAGCGCTGACGACGAGTGCTTCAAGCTCATCGACTTCGGCCTCAGTTTCAAAGAGGGAAACCAGGTGGGCTCGCCTGGGGGGGTTTGAATGTTGGTAAAAGCAGAATCTAGTATTGCATTTCTAACTCTCTCCCTGACTCAACTCGTCCAGGATGTCAAGTACATCCAAACAGACGGGTATCGCGCTCCCGAGGCTGAGCTGCAGAACGGCCTCGCTGAGGCCGGGGTGGAGCTGGACGGGGACTCGGGCTGCACGGCCGCCGTGGACATGTGGAGCTTAGGCATCATCCTTCTGGAGATGTTCTCAGGAATCAAACTCAAAGACACCGTCCGCTCGCAGAAGTGGAAGGTACGACAAAGCTCTGCTCATTGGTGGATTGATGATATGAGGAATCAACTTTTATTAGCATAATATGTCAGACATACAAGGAATTTGACTTGGCAGGTTGGTGCATGACAACAGACAGTTCGACAATGGACAACAAGACATAGTGCAATGAATTAAATATAATACTATGGGTTAGTTTAAAAATAAAGGAATAAGAGTTAAAAAACATAATATATATTGATTTAATGGAATCAGACTGAGGGGTAAATAAATATGTAAACAAATGAAGGTAGTGTGTTGAAATTGAACTGTACAGTAAGGACCAGCTGAATGAAGCAGAACCATTTGTTGCAAAATTAAAAATGTCTTCTTCTTCAGGATAACAGTGCCGCCATTGTAGACCACCTTTTTGCCAACAACGGCGCAGCGTGCCCTGCCATCCCTGTCTATCACCTCAGAGACCTCATCAAAAGGTAAGTAAGAATTCAGACCGCCTGGAAAGGTCACTCACTGTACTGTGTGTTTACCGGTTTGAGAGGAAAACTGTCTGCAGTTATTTTGGTACTTTGTGTCTACAGCATGCTCCTCAATGACCCAAAGCAAAGATGCACCACAGAAACTGCCCTGCTCAGCCCCTTCTTCAGTATTCCCTTTGGTATGTGTCAATATTTGGACATCCTTCAAGATTTTAATCTATGAGCGTGCAACATTCACCGTAGAAATATTTTGGAAACGGGGGCGGACATTGTGAGATTGTAAATCCCACTCAGTGTGGCAGTGCTGGAGCCATATCGGTCTAACCCACGTAAGCCACAAGACCGCAGCTTCTAAGAGGGAGCTGCTGAGCTGCTTCGTCAGCACCACTCTGTATATATATTTATGATCATTTTGAGCATCATGGGGTAGATTTTGATTTGACGTTTGTCCCATCAGCTGACATAGAAGGGGCGGGGTTTATGCCTTCACTGCCAGCCACAACGGGGAGATTTTTTAACTTCACTTTTTGGGAGCTGACAGGTACTCCATAATAATTCGTTTAAAATCCAAGGTATTTTCTTGATTGTTTTCAGCTCCTCACATTGAAGACCTGGTTCTGCTTCCTACTCCTGTCCTGCGCCTGCTCAACCTGATTGATGACAGCCATCTGCACAACGAGGAAGAGTATGAAGGTGCAACACTTTGTCTTTACATTATTAAACGCCTTAGTGAACTTCTTTTAAGTGAATAGAGGTAAAAGTGAGTCAAAATGTCGGTCATTGTGTCTCTCAGACATCCTGGAGGACATGAAGGAGGAGTGCCAGAAGTACGGCTCAGTGGTTTCTCTGCTCATCCCCAAGGAGAACCCTGGGAAAGGACAGGTTAGACTGAAAAAAGAAGCAGTAATAGTATACTTTCAGAGTAACCGGTGGTAGCAAAACAAACATTAAGAAGGCTTTTGCACGTTATTCTACTATAAAGTAGGACTGGGTGGTATATGGTATGAAATTTTCCTACATCGTCGAACCGGTGAGCGGCTTAACAACTGTTGTCGTCGCCGAGGCCGCAGCGGTCAGAGCGTCTTGTTCTACATGTATTGAGATTGAGTCATGGTTCTAACTTTATAATAACGATTAAAAACCCACAACATCGGTATTTAACAGGTTAAAACACCACGACAACAGTTTGTGAATATTTATGGAAGTACACCCCAGAACTGCAGGCTGAAGAAGAAAAAAGAGCGATGCAGCAGGTACAACGAGACCAGACATGCACCAACACAACGTTGGTGCCCAAGAGGGAAGCTGTGTCTGTTTGGAGGGTTTTTGGTTTAGAAAAATCTCAGATAAGCTAGAAAACCATTTATGGTGAAACCACTCTACGCTGATGAAGGGTTTTCTCCTTTACTCCATTTCCCCCGTTGTAAAGGCTGTACCTCTGAAACCTTTTCAGCTGATTTTCATCCGCATGGAGGCCCCAGCGTGCCGCATCCAGTGGACGTCCAGGGTTACGCACACGTTCATGGCGTCAACGCACTAATCCATCAACTTGTCCTTCTGTGTGGCCATCAGGTGTTTGTAGAGTACGCCAACTCCAGTGACTCCAAAGAGGCTCAGAGGCTGCTGACGGGCCGCACCTTCGACGGGAAGTTTGTTGTGGCCACCTTCTACCCTCTGAGCGCCTACAGAAGAGGTTACCTGTACCAGACCGTGCAGTGAAGGCCTGAAGCTCGATACAGTCCGCGTCACTTGTTTGCATGAAAGAACACAACTGTACAGCTCGCCCGGGGGTCCAGTTTCTCCCCCTGCATGTCATTCATGTGGTATTCTGCCTTGAATATGTCTACTTGCAGACTGTAAATTGAACGCTGCTGGTCCGATGGTCTGGGTACCACACGCTCCTGTTCTGGCCTCATATCAGTCTTATTCATAGAAATCACTCCACTGAAAGAATAAGCAATGAATGGATGAATGAATAACAGTGCTATAAACGAGTGAAATCTTATCTGGATGGCTGGAGCGAAAGCCTTGATCAAATGTCGCGTTCCGTTTCGGAATCGTCAGTGTCAGGAGAGATTACAGAGCGGTAGCAGGATGACACCCAGGCCGAGCGCCGTGGCTTCCTTTATTCACGGCAGGACACACTGAGAGGGTGTTCTTATGATCCGTGCGATGAGATCTGTGCTCTGACTGAAAGGGCATGCTGGAAATGATCAGAGAAACTTCCAGTTTGAGCTTTTAGAAAAGGGCCGACGTAATAACATAATGTGGATTGTCCCGAATAAACAGAATTTGCAGAATTGTTAGATGTTTTCCAACTTCTGAAGCCCTGAGTACTTGAATCATAGTATTCAGATTTGCGCTCCTCCATGTGTTTAAATGTTTGCAGCCTCATTCTGGTATAAAACAGGGATAATCCGGGTGGAAAGCGGTGCAGTTTGGACCTGCTTTTGCCCATGTTGGACATTTTTAAATCTTAGACATGATGTTTCTGTCCAATGGAAATAGAAATTTTGATTTGGCTATTGTATGAAGTAGACCGATAAAGTGAAATGCTCTGATATTCAAGTTTAATTGTGCTTTAACTATTGGAGCGATGGGTATCCTGCAAGCCCTCTTGGCAAATATGTCTGTCAGATTACAAGAAATGTAGTAATAATAATAATGTTGACAGAAATGAAACTGAGGTATTCTAAAATATATATAATCAGTGGGCAGTAGCACAGTTTTATATAACAGCATGATTATATGGCACAGAAGCCACAAAGAGTCAGCTTGCAGCTTGGTATTTTCTTGTCGTGTAAAACACTTTTTCTTGCACCGGAAACCAGAAGGTTTCCTTTTCTTTTCCCACCATAGAAGTAACCGTATGTGTCTGTCCCCCATTAAGCTCTCTGGGGCTCACTGAGAAGAGTGAGGCCCGACACAAGCAAAAGCATTCGAACACGGATAAAACGGCACATGAGAGCAAACCGTTGCTGTGAGCAGCAGACCTCCAGTGTACTGAGCTGAGGAAGTGTGTTAGTGCTTTATTAAAGGATGTATTGCTCCTTCCCCTCCTAAGAAATTATATTTAAACTGTGAAAAAATACATTAAGAAACCGAGTGTCTCAAGTACTTTAAAATATATACAAATACATATATTTTTCTACCAACTTTATTTGTTTGTGGCTGTAATATGAATTCCAAAGTTTCCTCTCGAGATCGCCCTTGTCCTAAAAATGTTGATTTGAAGCTCCAGCCACTGGACTGAGTGGACTCCACGATGTGCGTGACTCGCCATGATCTTAGCCTGGTTCCCCTCGCAAGCGTTTGCATCACACAGACATCTGGACCAGATGTCTGAGGTCAATATGTAACACGCGTGTCAGACTATGGTTTTCTGTGTTTATGTGTTACAGCTGAAGGGTTGTGTTGTCTTTTTTCTTCAGTTTTTAATTCACAAGGACAAATGCAAGTTGGAAAGCGTATGCGCGTGTGCAAAGAGGCAGCCAGTTATTCACTCCACATGATCCATTCCTAATTCATAACAAAGCACACATTATTCAAGTCTTTATAAAAAATGAACAAAACAACATAAAGGGAACTAATCAAAATGCTTCATTGTGACTCGGGCCTGGAGTCCGTCACAGCGGCTACTGCACGCAACAATCGCACTACAACTCGTTCTCTGTGACACACTATGAATAACAAACATTGTTTTGAGATATGCACAGTTGGGTGAAAACCAAAATCTAGCTGTGGGGTTTTAAGCATACGGAAACTAAAATGATTTGATGAGGGAGAAGTTAAGACCATCTGATACTTTGGGTTTTATTTGTACTAGCTTGTTAGGGAGGCCGTTTTGACAACAGATGAAGTTCAGGGAACAGATGTTTGAAGGATCCAAAGCAATTCTGATTTCACTGAATGAAACTTTAAAATATACAGAATTCATTTCTATTCCCAGATAATGCACCATCAGTGAGGTGTCCTACTTAGGGAAACATCCCACAGGTCAAACTGGGCGGGAAGCAAATGATCACGATGTGTAAGACACACGTAACACGTATAAGGCTCTACGAGTCTGTCCCTGCTTTATCTAATCTAATAAGAATAAAAATGGTGATTGACTGGAACTGATGTTTGTCTGGTGTTTTGGGCTCAATCAGTGACCTGTTGACTGATACTACTATGGGTATAGTCTTGCCTAAGCCTTTTAAGACATATACTGTGTATATACAGTATCTTAAAATATCTGAGGTCAGTATGGTAAACAGTTGAATTACACTAAACAATATGTATAGAATATATAATAGTACGGGAAACGTGTTCATAGCAAGTTTTTATTTTATTTTATTTTTTAGGTTTAACAGTTTTGCCATTTAATTGATTTACAAAAATCTGTTGAACTGTATTATGTGAAAAGTACAACAACAGAACAGCAAATCTAAGGTAGAGACCTTGGAGACAAAATCACATCCAATAATGCTGTAGCATTAATTCAGAGGGGGGTCATGATTTCTTCGCTTTGATTTGAACATCGTGAAGTTGTGAGAATGGATGTTAAATCCATAGTCGGCTGCTCCTGTAATAAAACAAAAACATATAATGACATATTTGACACGCATAAAATGATTGCTGTCATGTGAATTATAGCGCTGACACTGACTTCCATGAACCCGGGCATGTCCTGTATGATCACCGCCTCGTCGCTCTTCTGCCGCCTCCTCCTCCCCCTCCAGGTGTTCCCTAAGATTGCCATGGAAACCACGAGTATCACCGCCGCGACGGACCCCACCGCAACTGTGGCCACCGCGAGGGTCCCGGTGCCGCCCTGCGGAGCAGCCTGGCCCGCAGCCGGACTGGCGTCAGCTTGGACCGCGGGGCGGTCGAGAGGCGGAGAGGCCAGCAGAGCAGATATATCTGAGGACAAGAGGACAAAAGCGGTGTGTCTTCGGGACACGTCGACCGTAGACGCGTGTCACAGTTGTCCCGTCTGCAAACCTTCCAGACTGAAGAGGAAGAAGGCCTGGTCTCCCTTAATGAACTTCCTGCTCTTCAGTCTGCTGTGGGTGATGAAGGTGCTCGTCCCGCTGCCTGGGCCCCGGTAGAAAGAGCTGCCGTCAGACGCCGTCACTTTGGAGCCCACCTTCCTGGGGTTGTCCCAGTAGTACTCTTTGCCTGGGGAGAGGAGGGGGTTGACAGGTTGTTACACGTTTGATGACCATAGCCAGGCCAACAGTCTTCCCTGGGCCAGGACAAGATAATCTTAGATGGGCCCCCCGTGTCCAGATCTCTCCTTTCCCTTGCTCTTCCTCTCCTCTGCTTTTCCTCTGCTGTTCCTCTCCTCTCATGTTCCTCTCCTCTGCTCTTCCTCTCCTCTCGGGGCAGCGGGCCCCTCCCGCATCACTGTGACTCTCCCTCTCTCTCTTCTCTCACCGGTAGCCTGACTCTGTCCCCCCCGTTCGGGGGCTGTGGCCCCTCATGCATCACTCTCTGTCTCATCCTCTCTGTCGGAGCTACCAAACTCAACTGTTTCTGTCAAAGGTAACGTGTTGTGTCAGGCTTTCTACAAGCTAACGGACGCTGACATTAGAGCTGGGCTGTTAGGTTACGTTACTAGGTTACGTTACAAGTAGGGTTGCCAACCGTCACGTATTACCCGGGACATCCCGAATTACGTACGTGCAATTTTGATTTGTCCCGTTCGGGACAGCTCGAGTCCCGTTTTCCAATCACAGCCCGCTGGCGCAGTTGGTGAGACGTGCGGACTATTTGCGCGATCATATTGACACACGCGAACTTATCGCACTGACCGCTCCCCCGAAGCCGACAGCCGACAACCGACAACATCAAGTTTTGATCAGTGGCACAACCATATATGTGTTGGGGGCGGGGAGGTTCTTGACCACATAAGGACAATTAGGAAGAAAACAAATAAAAAGCTTTATACAAGTCTATATACTACATTTTAAAACATGTTTTTAAATTATTCCATAATTTAATGAGGGCTCAGTTCTGGCCACCCCTATCCTGGGCCCGGGACAATAGACCCGTTTGTCCCCCCCTATCGGCGGGCGTGACCATAGCAACACATCCTCGGGAAAAGAACAGAACGAGTGTCTCGTCATGTTATCTCACCATCAGACGACACCTTGTCGGGGTCGGTGGTGACCATTCGGTGCATGTTCATCTGCTCTCTGATGTCCGAGTGCTGATCCATCAGGGCCATGGTCGCCTGCCGCCACGGACACGGCCACTTGAGGTTGTGGTCGTTGGGGCCTGAGGTCAGGTGGAAGTAGGTGGCCATGTATCCTGGGCGGTCGCTTCTTCCGTTGATGTACACTCCGACCTAAATATCACAGAGGAAGAGCCCAGGAAGTAACGGCAAAGCAGCGTGCGCGAGTGGGATGGGACTGTAACGCTGTGTGGTTTACTGTATCTGATGTCTAAGTTAATCACTTTAATAAGGAGGCTGTGAGCTGAGTGAAAGAGGAATATGATTCTGGGTTGTAACGCCGGTGTTTTGTTTCATGAGGGCCGACTGGTTTTAAGATGGACCAGTTTTCAAAGTGTTACTTCCTCTCCGAGGGCCTATTCAGAAAAACGGTCATTTGCACAGGGTTATTGAAGTGGATAAAATAGCACAGCACCGCATTAAAAGCCTCACCAACCAACGCAATGGCAGTTACGACAATTGTCCAATGGTAGCTTGGCAACCAAAACAAGACAAGCTTTGAATTTGAGGCTTTCGGACATTGAAGAGGCGTTTACCTGGAAGGAGTAGCCCGCTGGTGAGAGAAAGCGAGGGCTGTACAGCTTGTGTCCTGCCGGCGTGGTGGCCAGCAGGTGGGTGATGTTGCGGATGTGCCAGATGTGCTGGGGGCACTTAGCGGAGGACAGGTTTATGTCATCCAGAGAGAAGCCTCCCGTCGATGGAGCCTTTCCCCTCACAGCCTCAAAAACCACGCGGGCCTTCCGGCTCACATTCAGATTGATGTTATGGAGCTCCCAGGAGCCTGTGACTCCTCCTGTGAAGAGCACAGTCATAATACGCATTATACATTTATTACTATACTGTAGTATTGGGTTAGGATTCCTTGGTGTACCTGAAATGCTCTTGAAGAGGTGGAGTTTCCCACTCGGGTTGACCCCGTCGTGCTCTCTCACCCAGATGTTGAGCACGTCGTCCGCTGCGGCGGCGTTGTGGAGGAAGAACTGCAGACACTGAGCTCCAGGTTTGGGGTACAGCCAACGACTCTCCAGGAGCGCACGCTCGCCGGGTTCAGCTGAGGCCGTGCTGTAGTGCATGAAGTAGCCTTTTCCTGAGGGGGAGGTGTTGTTTCATTTGTCAGTTCATTTAGCTTAGTAGGAGCAGGTCAACAGATTAGGCCAGCTTTTTACTAAAGTTGTTTCTAATAAATCACTTATAATTTGATTAAAGTTGTTTTTTACTGCCAGGCTGCACTTTGCTTATGTCATAAATCACTTGAAGCACTTTTGTTTTTAAATATCTTCAGACGTTAATCGCCAAGGCCAGCTTTGTATGAGGGTTGATAAGCTGATAAAGTTCAAGATCTGCTGACTAGACATAAACACACGTCGGTGTAAAACTAATCATTATATTGTACATGCCCTATCTCCATTTTCCGCTGCTTTAACTTTAACTTTTACTGTTTTTGTTTGACACTCACCTTCACATTGCCCCATGTTGGAGACGTCGGTCTGAGGGCCTCCGCTTGCAGAACTGAGTCGTTCCCATTTGGTCTTTCCGGGACCCTGAATCATCCCACAAATGTTCTCCAGCTCAAAGGAACAGCTCTCCACAAAGGTGGAAGACTTGGCTGCGAAGAGGAAACAGCCAGGTCACACTCCTCGGGAGCTACTAGAATGTACATCATGTCTGGGTCGAACTGCTGGGCCTGCTGCCACCCTGACCCGACCCCGCAGCAAAAAAAAAAAAAAGTATTGCAGGTAGAGAGCAAAGGTTCCGCAAATATGGTTAAGTCGAAGAACAAAGAAGAAGAACTTCCAAGCTTTAACCAGTGTCTCTCCATCAGTCAGCCTATAGCTGCATTATAAATACTTACGATGTACTTAAACACTTCTGGCTATTTCTATTACCAAGGATACTACATTATAGAATGTAAATTAGCATGCTTTTATGACAGATGAACTCAGACTTTTCTTGTAACTCTAGGGTATTAAATGACAATGGTTATTGTTTTTTTTGAGGTGGTTTCATCGATTTGTCAAATCGTTCCAGTTTTACGTCTCGTTTATAGTTTGGCGGACAGGAGGAGCGGTTGAGAGGACTCACTGCATTTGTAGAGGCTGTTGAGCTTGGTCAGGTCACTGGCACTGAAGCCCATCCTCTGACCAATCACATCTAGGAAGTGGGGGACCTTAGTGACGATGGTGGGCTCAGAGCCGATGTTGAAGGCCGTCTTGCTGTAGTGCATTACAGAGCCGTAGTCATAGGCAACGCCCAGAGCGCTGGACACCGTGTCGTCGTGTGTTTTGAAGTTGTGCTCTTTACCTGAGGAGTGTAAAATAGTTTTTGTAAATTAATTCAAAAGAAGTGGAGCTGTAATTCAAGGGGTCGTCACCTGGTTTGATGCGATCCCACATGATGTCCACGTAATCATCCCGGTCGGCTCTGGACTGCTCGTGCCAGAAGCCCAGAGCGTGCAGGAACTCATGCTCAACGGTTCCCAGGCGGTCACAGTTGTTGCCGATGGAGAGACGCTGCTTCCCCTCATGCTGGTTGCCCACAGAGGAAAAACATCTACAGAGAAGGGAAAGTGAAATGCAGTTTCTACAGCATTTATACATAACTAATGGCACATTATATTGACATTAATTACACACTATCATTAAAGGCACACTATGCAACATTTTTCAGTTAATGAATGTGTTCCATACCGTTTTGGATGATTAAATGAGTCATTTCAGGTTGAACAAAGGTTTTCTCGGCCGCCCTGGTGGTCTGTAGGGGAAATACCGCACTTGCAATTCCAGGAGCGTCGACCCGCCCCCACAGGCTCAGAAGTCTCGTCATTGCGAGAGTCGGTCGCTTTACGGCGAGAACTGATACACAGGCTCGTAGTGCAGTGGCGATATTTGTGCAGTTATCATGGCGGAACCAGCGACAAAACAGCGAAAGCCCACGTCGGAGCAGGCAAGAAAGAGGAAAAGGAACGAATCACCAGAAGACATGGTGATTCGTCGTGTTCGCCTGTCTGCTGAGCTCAAAACAAACGCGCCTGGCTTGACGGCAGGGGTGAAAGGGGTGAAAGTTATTTCTTGGTGGTACGGGCGGGGCTGACCGGGGGGAGGGGTTGGTAGCACCCGCTAACACTCGCATACACTCGCGCAACATTAGCAGTTGTGTTGTCATGCTGAAAGTGCAATCTTTTTTCAGAGACCGTACTGTTTTCTTTCCGGTACCGGCATACCGGCTCCGAATATCTTACCGGTACGCCGTACCGGACAGTACCGGCTTACTTTCACCTCTGCTTGACGGAGAAACGAGGAGAACAGCTTTCTGACAGTGCACTTTTTTTTCGGCCTCCGGGGGAGCCTCGCTGGAAAATCAACCCCGGTTGCATAGTGGGCCTTTAAGTTCCTAGTTGGGATTCCCTTTGTTATTAAAGCCGTCATAATACTTAAAAAGGTAGTGCATTTTCAAACATTTAATGCGGATGCAGTGTTTGCATTGTCACACTGTAGGATGTGGACTCGTGGGCCAGGACACGTTGAACCAAAGAGCGTCGTAGTTAACAACAACGCAGTTTGTATGAAGTGCACACAGCGCTCACCCGCTCCCTTTGAACACGGAGATGTAGTTCTGCTCTCCTTTCCATGGCGTGAAGTCAATGCAGGTCTTCAGTCTGTACTGGTCAAACGCCTTTAGGATCACTCCCTTTGCGTTCATATCTACATGTTGGACGGTGTGAGCAAAATAAACGTGAAACGGCAGCGTCATTGGGTTCTGATCCATGACAGCGTGGTACAGAGTGTGAATGGCTCGTACCCAGACTGTCCTCGAGGTAGTAGGGAACGGTTGTCGGCCAGCGGTACTTCTCTCCGATGATGGAGTTTCTGTCGAATGTCTGATAGGAACGGAGAAAACAAAAGGTAGTGACACTTGATCAAGTGATACACCTGGAACTTTGTGTTTTTGTAGCTTTCCTTCATGCAAATTAGATTATCTTAATATCTTAACAATAACTTAACAAACTTAACAGTTAACAATGACTGTGCACGTTAGTATGTGTTTAGATATGTATGTGTTTAGATAAAAGGAAACACTCAATTTCTTGGCCGGAATTGAGAAAAAAACTGTAATGTTATGGTCAAATAGACCTGTGTATGTAGATAACTTACTTCCTCGTGTTGGATATCTCCCTCCATCAGGTCCAGTCCAGCCACTGCGAAGCAAAATGTCATTTTTTGATGGAAAACCACAAAGCAAACAACTCTAGTATGTTCACAAACCTTCATTGATAGTTGAAGATGTCCCAGTCATGGCCCTCATCAACATCCGTTTCTGTAGATGTAGAATCAATAAGGTGCAGCTTGAAAATGTAATTACAGGAGACTCTTTCGATGCTTTGAGCCTCGTACACAGACATGACAACGTGTTTACTTCATCTATTTTATCGCCTTTATTCTTCATCAATTACCGTCGGACTATTTTAGGATTTGAAATGGACTTCCAAGTCGCTGTGATTGACAGCCCATTTGGCATGATCACAGATTTATTTCAGGTATTCCATTTGCTGACGTCAGTACACTCAAATCTGTTCATGGGGGAAGAAGAACTTCTATAATTAGCCGAATGTACAGTGTATGAAGGGACCGATTCTGATATCAAGATCATGCATGTGCTGCCCAAAGATCACAGGTCTCTCCTCAACCTCAGGAACATACCTTTTCACTGTAATTCACATTAAAGCATTATTATGTGACTTACCTGCATCACCTGTTAACTTAGCGGCTGCCTATAAAATGCACAAGAAAATACTCTAATCAATCAATAGACAAAATGAATGACACGATTCCTTGAATGACAAGTTGACAATCTGGGAGACAACTCAACATTGGAGCGATGTCACGGTTTTGTACTGGAGATACAACGTGTCATGTTTCACAAAGACGCACGAGGAAACACATACCAGTCCCAGGCCAAAGAGCAGAGCGATCCAGCCGAGTGCCATGGCTGCAGCCGCAGACACACACTCTGTGTTGGTTCAACCAGACTCACTCACGTTGTACTGCTTTTTTATTTCCGATCAAGAAGGACTGACGCAACATTCACACGTTCCTACTTTTACGACTTGGATCGAGGAAGATTAGACCGTTGTTAATTAATTATTAATTGAATAGTTATGATTAGTTTATCTTTAAACCGGGATGGTTTGGAAGACTTGTCATACGCACACACTCACACACGCGCACAAACTAACGAAGCAGTGGCTACCGCATAAAGTTTATTTAAAAGAGCAGAATGTAAGATTGAGGGGGATGTTACAACAGAAATGTAGCAAAATATTCATATATATTTTTGGTGATGTTTTGTACCCTTAAAATAAGAATCACACTGTGTTTGTTACTTTACAACGAGCCTTTCGAGTCCTCCATGTTTCTACAGCCGCAGAACAAACCAACCATTTTTATGTCACCACGAGGACACCGTAGTCTTCCGACACGCTCAGAAATGATGTCAAAGTGTGACTCCGTCAAAATGAGTAAAGGTATCAACATCAAGAGGTGACAGGCACATGGTTTTTATTGATAGTGGAATTACTTAATTACTTATGTAACAAAACATGGTTGGATAGAACATTTGAAATCAGTCACAGGCTGGTATAATAAGTAAGGCTATGAGTAAATCATATCAACCCTACTTTCAGAGAATAGGCTTCATTTTCCTTTTCAGGAGCCATTTCCTTAATTGCGCTGGATGATGCACTATACGCACAATTGTGTGACGTTAGCAAATGTGGTAAGTAAGCAAACAGTGGGGGGAGCAGAAAATTGGTCTCCTTGTGCACTCAGTACAGGCACAACAGTAGCTGGTAAATCTCTTCCACGTAGGACCTGAACATCCCATTCTCTCCTCATAAAACACAAGTAGGCCTCATGCGGGCCGAGGTAGCCCAAAGTGCACTTGGAGATTGCAGTTTAAGATTTGACTTAAAAAAACTTAAATATGTCATGTAACTCTCAGCAAGAGAGTTACATGAGAAGATTGAAACCACGCTTGTGTTTGTATGCTAAATGTGAAGCTACAGCTAGCGGGTGGTTAGCCCAGGCTAGCACAACCGCCTGCCTCCGTTAAACAAACAAGATCTGACATGTTAACAAGTGAACTCTAACACTGTTCGTAGTGGTTAGTTTGTGGCCTCAGCAAATCGCTAGTTGTTTGATCTTTAGCCTTATAGTTTTTGTGCTAAGCCAATCAGCTACTGTTTCATATTTAATGGACAAATACACAAGTGGTATCCATCTTATATCGGCAAGTAAACACCAAGGTGTGTTTTGTGTCAAATTATTCATTTAAAAAACGCGAAATTGTTTCAAACATTATGGCTTATTTGCACAAAGTCACTGATTTGGGTCACTGATCAATGTGTTTGAATCCCACATTACAGCTGTCAGAGTGAACACTTCTCTCAGCAGGACTTTCCCTCCATGTCTTTGTCTTGGTCCAATTAAGTTGTCCCCACGTCCTCATGTCAGGAGTTTCCTTTTGGACTCATGGCCGTCCTACACTTCACGTCTTAATGCGGCTTGCTCGCTCGCACATGATTGACAGGTACTGGGTCAGCTTCACCATGGCAATGATGATGGTTCCTCCAATCAAGGTGCAGGTTGGCCAGAACAGACAGTGGAAGACTGCAACCCGGCCGTAGATCTGTGTCAGGATTGCGCTGTCCGTTCTGTCCGTGGGGTCCACAAAACACGGAACCGTGTGCTGAGACCTGAGCCGCTCAGAAATGTTCTGAACAAGAGCATGCGTCGCTGCATAGTCCTTACGGCACTTTGGGACGTAAAAGCACTGAAGGGAAGAATAAAAAAAGAGAGATGTTAACATTGTATGGAGATCGTTCATCTTGAGGTTGGGTAGTGTCTCCTCACGGTCCACACCTCCGGATCGCCGTCCTGCGTCTCCTCGTTGTGCAACAGTCGCACCACCTTTCCTGAGGTATTGAGGCTCACGAAGACCTGGAGACAGGGGTAACGGGAAGTCCTGCGGCACTCGGCTCCACAGCTGTATGAGCAGTTTACATCGCACACGATGGTGGAGTTCACGATGGTGCAGCTCGTTTCGTCCGTCCACACGCTGTAGAGAAAGAGTATTTCCAACGGGAGCTTTCAAGTGGTGTTGGTGGTTCGTCAGCCACGAAGTGTGAAAATACAGGCGTGAGCTTGTGACATTACCGGTCTGAGTAAGAGCGCAGTATAGTGATTCCCAGGACAAAGTACATCATTATAGACAAGATGACCATGCTGAGGCCCAACAGTATGGCTCGGTCCTCCCCCGCCCTCAGAGCGGTCTCTGTCTTCTTTCTGTCCAGGACGTCATATTCACGAATCTTCTGGTAGATTGATCTGAAAAGAGGTCGACATTATGTTTTTTTTTCTAGTTGTTCGGTCCTCCAGCTGCTAAATCAGGGAGCTGAGAAGCTCACAGTGGCTTTCCCTTTTTAAGATTAGATTAATGCATTTTAAACCAGGATTAAAAGGCTCACGGGGAAGTGATAACACCCAAGTCTGCTCGGCTTAATGGTAGTTAGTTAGTTTAAAGCATATGAGGCAATGACATCATAATGCAATATTAATGGGGATTCCTGCACCGATAAACCTGGGACTTTAGGATCTGTAAACGCAGGTATGTGTCTGCATTTATTCATTTATTCCTTTTTTTCCTCTTGAGCCACTGTGCTACATACAATCCTATCCTTTGATAACTATTTTTCATGTTTTATTTTGTTCCTCGGGGTGTGGAACTACCCACCGTCCTGCCTCTGCTCTTGACCTTAGTGTCACTTTCACTGTTTGCAGCGCACACACTTAAAGTATCTCCGGCGCGACAACTTTGTCTTCAACTGCCTTCGCCACACAAACGGATTGTTGAAGTGTGTCCATCTGTCACCCTTCAACTGTCGTCACTGCTTGAACACCAACTGGCACTTCAGTCACCGAGTGCACGTACTTACACTCTGACCTCAATTTGAACTAATATCATTCATAGACAAACTGCTTGATCACCACTTCCTCGTATCATTTTCTAATATTATTCTAATACAACTTTTTAAACATTGTTATGCATTATATTCAACACTCATGAAAAATATGAAATACCTGCGCTCACCTTGCTCCATCAGTTGCTTTACTTCCTGCCCACAGAAACATGCTCTCAGAGGAATGTGGCAACTGTAGTCGACCAGAGGAGCCGACCCGCCTGCAAATATCAGAGACAGTTATTCAAAAAGTCTCCACAACTGGTTAAACTTCTGTCGACAGGTCGGTAGAAAAAGTAACTTTTACTTTTGAAATATTACATGAAACAAGAAATAATTAATGATATTTCTCTCTTTTACTAATGTTATTTATAGATTATAATCAGCTGTACGGGACCACTTCACAACAATCTTGACAAATGTTTGGCTCAGAATATCAATAGCTGTCTATTTTAAGTGTGTTTCTTTCTTTAACAATATCACATATGTCAGTTGCACTTGAGAGTACCAACTGAAGACAACATCACAGAGGACAGAACTATCCCTTATGGTTGTAAAAGCGATGTCATCACGGAGCTGAGCCAGCATGCCTCATGATTATTTACAGCCGAGGATTAAGAGGTCTCTTTCATCAGTGTGTGTGTGTGTGTGTGTAGTTCTGCCTCCTTTTCAGTTATTTTCTTATATTCATATCACAATAATGCTATGAAACACACATTTAACTTCATTTAATGAGGAAGATCTAGTGTGGACCTTTCACTTCTCCTGCTATTTGATTCATCAATACCGAGATTAGTCAGTGGTATTAATCATAGATACCTGCAAACGTTTCAGGCTGTTACATTTATTTTTTGATATATTATTCAGAGGAGCCTCTATGACATATTTGGAAGAGAGACACTTCGAAACAATCCATCAATCTACCTGCATGTTCTCCCTGTTGGTCACCTGAAACAGCTGTTGTGCTGACATTGTGTGTGTGTGTGTGTGTGTGTGTGTGTGCACGTGTTTTCCCTCAGACCGTTTGTTGGTTTGGGTTATGTTTGCGGAGTGTGTTGACTGCCGGCATACCAACACAAGTCTACAGGCGTGTCATATTGGCCTAAAGAGGGAGTTATCTTTGTGAACCAGTGGAAACACACACACACCCACACACACACATGAAAAGGAATGTGGCCACATTCTTTATACAGTTTAAGACCTCGTCCTCAAATGTTAAAAGCGCTCTGTCATATAAGCTGTCGTCGTGCAGGTCAGACAACAACACTCAACGGCACGTCCTCTCCATGACATGCCGAAATCCCCCAAGTGGTGGCGCTGTTGATCGTTCTATCAGACCTGGAGTCAGTGAAATGGTTCACGCACTAAATGTCACGTAAGGTGCTCACACACATACCAGCGTTGTTCTCGTTCTCATTCAATGCATCATGGGGATATTAAGATGAACGAATGTGCATTTGATCTTTTTAGCATTTTTTTTTTATTACAATTACATAACACTAAGATAAATATGAATGAAAAGTAGTTTGTTTAACAGGCTGGACTTGCTAAAGTTAAGAAATAAACAGTCCATTAAGAGTAAATGTCCTGCATATGTATTAAATTAAGTAGTTAAATTCAGCTCAAGTAGAGTTAGAGTTAGATTTATGCGGTGAAGTTGGAGCTTCTTTTCAAACATGAATGTAAGGAGTTATGAGATGATGACTAGAAAAAGTATTTGAATTTTTGCTTATAGCAACTAAATGTTGTTTTGGTGGAACGGGTAACATCTCATTGACATGTAAAATGTGGAGCCTCAGAAGCTAAAAAGTTTCAAAGCACTAGTTGAATATTTTACATTGCATTGTATTAATAACTTAAATGTTTTTGTTTTCAGTTATAAAAGAAAAGAGTTCATCATAAAAGCAGCAAACAAATGATCTGCCCACAAACTATGAGGTAAGCTCCTGCATTGAGCCAACAGTATTTCCTATTTTCTTATTATTTCATCATTATTTGTGCCATTATCTAACAATCACAAGCAAGCAAACAATCCAACATCCAGATCAATATTTGATGCAATCTGTGTTGTTGATTCGCTTCTGACAAACAGCCCTCCAATGAATCAGCAGCTCGCTGAGTACAAAACACTGCAGACAAAAGTATTCACACAAGAGGACAGTGTGGTGGCGGGCGGGGGGTTCGCTCGGCTGCAGGGGGGAGAGAGAGGGGCGGGGGGGAGAGAGGGGGAGCGGCTCGGGGAGCGGTGCCAGGTGGAGCCAATGAGCCTCAGCTGGGGGACTAATGATGTGCTCTTCCCCTGTACTTAGAAGTGAGGCGGCTGTAAGAGAAAGGACGGCACGAGCGAACGGGATGCTGACAGAGTGTCGGGCATGTACAAGTGGCCGCTGTACAAATAAAAAGGTGTTCAACTCTCCCAGAATGGTGTTCGCCTGTTTCCTTCCGGAGCCCCTAACACCCACACCCCTACAGACAGACAGTCTGGAAAGATCGGCATGATGTAGAACAGACAGGAGGCCAAAACAGGAAGCTGTCTGTACCTGGAGCGGTCAACACAACGGACAAAATATTGACTGAGGCTTGCTCCATTACACACACACACACACACACACATGCTCGGTCTATAAAAGTAATAGGGCCATGAATGACGGACCGCCTGACGGGTGCCAGAGTCAATATTTGCTCACTCCTGACGTGGACGCTGTCTGCTTGGTTGCTGTGAACACGGTTTCAGACGGAGCGCTTAGCGGCGGCTTAGTGACAGCTCGAGTTCATTGAAATCTGCACAGGTGATAAGATGGTCAGTGGTTGGAAATGTCAACACAGCCATACAAACTTTCCCCTAAACCAGCCTTTGCTTTGCTTGTAGTTTTCATTGTTAAATAATGCC
Source organism: Apeltes quadracus (assembly GCA_021346845.1). Lineage (NCBI taxonomy): Eukaryota > Metazoa > Chordata > Actinopteri > Perciformes > Gasterosteidae > Apeltes > Apeltes quadracus. Next base: position 11,465,707 of record CM037924.1, read on the forward strand.
TAACAAGACAATTAGATTTTACTGAATCCAACTCTAACAAACATGTAGAGTGCACATAATAATATGTTTATATACCAACATCCTATTTCTTTAGCTTGAGTCCTTGTATAGATGTAAAATGACTGCGATAAAGGGTGAAGATGTTGAATTTGAGCTCCTTTGATTTCTTATGGTGCAACAAGGACAAAAAGTCAATGATGATACTACTGTTGTCCGCTAACATGGCACCTCCCTCTTTCCAACACCTGCACCTACAGCCTCTATGTTTATAGCTTTCATTAAATGCACGTGCTGCTGCCTCACAGCCGGCCTCGTAGTCTTTTCACTTCTAATGTCACAAACGAAAGTTTGACATGAGTTAAGAGGATGAGAAATAAGACAATAGAACGATAAATATAAAAGTAAGTAGTTAAACAAGCATACTAATAGATTCCACAGTACTAAGTAAAGCATGCTAATGAAAGCTGAGAGGAAAACAGGAACTGGTCCATCATGCCGGATCCTCTGGAGCCATGCTACAAATAACAACCCTCAAGTGTTTGTGGCTGAGGAGACAAAAGCCTCGTGCTTCAGGGTGAGATTCTTTCGCCTGAGCTGCCACTTCTGTCTCACAGCAACGTCACAGAGTTCAAGCCAGTGTCGTCAGCATCGCGCAGCAGGGACAGACGGGGTGGATGTGGCATTTTCCAGTTTCCCAGAGCCAGGCCAGCTGCTTCAGCTCCTGTTTCTTTCAAAAGTGTAAGAAGCATATTTCCCAAAAGCTCAAACCTTCCTTTGAGGTGTGGTTAAGTTTAGGTAACTAAAACACAAGATGTTTGAGAAATATTGTACATGAGTTTAAAACAAGGAAACACTGACTGATTATGAAGGGACATGAACTCTTTTCACGGTCCTCCCCCATCGGGGCCTCCCCATTCCTCTTTCTCACATAAAGGCATAAAAAGCGACATATAGAATCGGGATCATCAGGATATTCATATATAGTTGGGGGTGTAACGATTCAGCTGTTACATCGATGTATCAATTTATATTCCTCTGATCCAACTACATCGATCTGTGCTGGGCGAGTTGGCCTTATGGACAACATATATCGATCTAACGTTGCAATAAATCGATTGTATCGATAATAACCCTTTGGATTTAAGCATGTCAGACTTTCTTCTTAGCACTTTTAATGATAAAGGCTGTCACGGACTGAGCCGTAACCCACCGCCGTCCCGAGCACCGATTCAACTTCTGGGTTTCACGGGCTAAGCCAACGGGATGTTCCAAAAGGGTTGAAATAGAGGGGTTTTGCAGTGGTTGGTAGTGGAAAACCATGCGCTCTTTTGTGTATATCACTAATACGGGTTTTTTTTCTGCTACACTACCACAGCAGTGTTTGCACTTTATTCAAATAAAATGTGACTGCATTTGCCATTCATTGTTGTTTACTTGTTTATTTATATTCATAATTAATTGATACCTGTTTTCATTACAAGAAACAACAGGAATCAAGGAAATTTATTTCAGTCACACTGGTTGAATTTTTGGCTAAAAAGTTACTGAATCAATTTCAAGTCACTGAATCGTTTCAGATCGCATCGTTCTAAATGAACCAATATCGTCCTTGAATCGTATCGGCAACCACGAATCGTGATACGAATCGAATCGTTGTTAAAACGAATCGTTATACCCCTAATATATAGACAGCTGCTTTCTAACTGTTGCCCTCTTGTGTGTTTTTGTGGCCAAAGACAGGTCCATCCCAATCTTTCTGTACTGACTCATGGATCTCAAGGTCAAGGTTTAGTTCTGTCGATGAGTGTTTGAGGCTCTCTGACAGACATTTTGATCCCTTTGCATTCATAAATGACCCACAAGTCATTGCAATGTGACGTTAAAAACTGGATAATAAGTAACAACGGTAACAGCTACAGTGTTTTTAGTCATATTAAATGTATTCATTTCAAACATTAAGGATTAAAGATGGAACAAAACACATCACGTGTTCCACATTGACATCATTGACATTATAATGGCGTTGACTAATTTGTTCATAAAACATAAAATGTTTTCATTGAAGCAATTTAGACAAAAAACATTTAAAACATTATTTGAAATGACGTCTCGTCTTATTTAAAGGCCTGGCACCGTGCTTCGCTACTTGCTGCAGTTTGGCCTTTTAGTGGATGTTAGATACCTCAAACAGTAGCTTTGTCTCTATGTTTCTGAGGGGGGAGTTTTGATGTCAGGTAGCACCACATTGTTCCAAAAGCTCTGCTGCTCAGGTGAGCTACAGCTTAAAATGGAAGAGGAAGAAAAGAGATCATCTCACTTTGACACAAGTGCTGCAACGGTGACGCATGCTCGGGAGTTATTTATTCACTTTTCTTGCAAGTGTCAAAAAGGTCGTGGGGATTATGTCATGAGTTAAAACCATGAGAGGAATGTTCTCTGATGTGGTCATGCATCTTGTGGCACATACGCCAACCTGCTGTCCCTGAGTCTTTGACACATGAACCCCGCGGCTTTTCTGGGAGGCGAGATCGACACACACACACACACACGGCGAGTAAAGGTCCTTTGTTGGACCTTTACTCGGAACCCTTTCCTCCTCCCCAGAGCCGGCCCGAGGCATAAGCGAACTAAGCGGCTGCTTAGGGCCCCCTCTGGCCACCAGGGGGCCCCAAGCAGCCAGCGAGCCGGCCCAAGCTGCTGGCGAACCGCAAGCCGGCAGAAGCACAAGGTTCACGTGTATGTATTGCCAAGCATGAATAATAGCTCAGATATAAGGTGTCTGCTTTAGGAGTGGGAGATCTGGGTTTGATCCCTGCAGCAGACCTGATTTTTTTCCTTCTCTTTTCACTTTTTGACCACGTTTCTGGCTGACCGCTGCCCCCCCGACATGCAAGATGAGGCTAAGGCCCGTTCAGTGCTGCAAGCAGCCCCAGTTTTGTATTTTAACCTCACTATATTCGTTTATAATTTTTGCTATAACATTATAGCGTGACATTTGTGCCAATAATCTTCTAGCACAGGTGACTCTGCGTGGTGGGAGGGGGGCCCCAAGAGGCTCGGGCCGGCACTGCTCCTCCCTGCGTCTACGCCTCTGAGCGGGCTGTCTCGCGCTTCATGAATCTTCCTCTGCTCTGACGGTCTGATAATGATGCTGCTGGAGATGGCTGGTAGCCCAGCACGTCCCATGAAGACGCTGAGGCCTGGTATTACTTGACACACACACACACAAATAAGCAGCTGCGATGCCGTGGCTCTGCTTATGGAAGGTTATCCCGTGGCATGCGTTTTACTGTGCGCTGCCTGCAGTTGTCTTTTGCCACCTGCCTGATGGCAGAACCCACGAGTCTGTCACGGCTGTTGTTTGGAATGAATGAACTGTAATAAGAGTCAAATAAACTACAGCTACACACGTGTGGGATAAAACAGACACGGCATTGATGCGTCAAGTGTCCCTCTCACTTTGGCATTTGCCGTCCATTCCACAAATGGAAACATGCTGCAAATACAGAAATAATGAAAAATGAAAAAACAAAACCCTGATAAAAATGCAACATATTGATGTGTCCATCAATGTACTAGTGTGGAAATTACATGTGGAGTAACAGCGCTTTGAGTGACGAGACTGTAAAGGCGCCATACAAGTCCATTTACCAATGTTTTATATTTCATTTTCACAAAGAAAGTTCTCCAGGCCTCCATGGGGAGAGATAAGTGGAACAGCTTGATTTTTTGACACGAGACAGAGAGAGATGACGTAAGAGAACATGTTTTTTAAGTTGGAGGAAAAGTGGAGTAAAGAGGCAACAAAAAAAGGCTGAAATTGACGAGCAGATGCTTTGTTCCACAAAACCACCTGTAAAGCCGTCATTGGAAACTCTTTTGAAACCATCAGTGCTTCGACGAGTCACATTTGTTATGTGCAGCTAAGATAAGTTATTCCTTCCGCGGAATATCTGTATCTTTCATACAAGGAAGTATCAGGAAAGGGGATTTTGTCCCTAAAAACTCCACGAAGTGCTCTTCTAACAATCTGCGCTGAGATGTCCACAGGATTTGGAAGAAAAGGTGAAGCCATTTCAACGATTGCAACAGAAAACAGAAGCTAGTAATGAATGACGTCACCTATATGTTTCTTTGCTCACCGCTGATTGGTCAAACTTCTGACTGAGAGCTCGAATGCAGAACATAACCAGCCCCGGAGCAGGTTAGCCGTGCAGCGTAAGTTACCATGGCAACGAATACCGATTGGATCCGAGCTACTTTCATAGTACCTAAAACCCAGGCATGGAAACTAAGCTGAAACATGGCTGGCTAGCCACCTGAACCAGCTTCATGGTACAGGCCCCTGGTGAGACTATTAAAGTCCTTCTGTTTTGCTCTGAAAACTCTCTACTTTCTGACCAGCACGTTGGTGGTAAAGAAAAGCTGGTTGGCATCAGAAGGTCCAGGCGGAATGCTGTTTAATAAAACTGACAAATGTAACCATTTGCAAAGGCAACTTAATTTTTCATTTTGCAGCACAATGAGACATCAGTTCTCAACATGGCTGGTTTGATTCAGACATGATCATAAAGTATAATAAATGCTTAATAAACAGAAAAGAAATGAAAGGATAACATCAGTCCATCTGGGGGGATGTACTACTAGTATTTTAGCATGTATTAATGACAGGTACAACTGGCTCATTGCCCTTGGAATCTTTTTGATACACATGATGTACTGTAGATGGGATTACGTAGAGTTGTTTCATCCACAGTGTTAATGGCACGGAGGCTGAGACAGCTGCTGTTAATGGTTCGGACCAGACTTTATGGTTCCCCGTACTGAGGTGCTGTTAATGGAATCATCCGCGCTGCTGGGAAGTCATTGTAGTACATGAAATGAAATCAACAATTACAGTTTACGGGAGCTCGGCAACACCATCTGAATTCAAATTTGGAAAACGTATTTGAGACACGTTTGTTTTTTCTTTTGGCAATTGACAGATGATTAAAACAGTGGAGAGTTGTTGACACGGATAAAGCGACGCCTGCGAGGAACATGGTGGAGAATGTGGAAGGTTGCCCCTCAGCGTAATGCCTTCAACCGCTTTGTGCCATCACTCTGTTCATCACTCTGTTCATCACTCACTTTCTGAGTCTCTGGAGCAGCTTCAAAGGGAGGGACTCTCGTGCACTCTCGTGCACGTGCACCTGGCTTCCAAAGCACAGAGGAACTCGGATTACAACGCACACAGAGTGAGTTCATTCTCTGCTCAGGTAGAAGTTACCCTACTGTATCTTTACAAAGTCTCTGCTGCTAATTTAACGTTGTATGAATCTCACAGCTCAACCAGACCAAGAGTTTGATCCTTGCAGGAGCATTGTGGGAACAAGGTAAGACTAGGATGTCAGTGAATACAATCAAATAAGACATTGCATTAATTTCGTTTTTTCATCTCAGTGGTTTACAAAAGCTGCAAATGATAAAACAGAACTCCCCGAACTTGTCTCATCTACTCATGTAAAGTAATCCAGATTCCACCTCCAGTTTTCGGCAAATCTAATCACTCAACTCCTCGACCATCAAAGGGTTTCCCCCCGTCTTTCTTTATTTTGTCAAAACTGTCTAAGCTTACCTTTCAAACGCGGCTGAAGTGGAAAGGTTCGCTGGCCGCAGGTGTCCGTCTGTAACTTAATCCTCAACTCCTCTAAACTGACCCGACGCGCGGTATTGTGAGTACCAGGGACAGAGCAGCCCTCAGCATGTCCCCCCCCCCCCCACACTCCTCTACTGCACAGTGAGGGACAATAAGGAACAACACTGCCCCTCACTGCTCACTCCAATGACACGTATGTGATGAAGGGTTTGGTGTGGGAGGGAAAGGGAAGAGATGGATGGAAGATACCCAAGAAAACACATGACACAGGGGTTTAGAGCTCCAATATAAAACGTTTTCAATCAGAAATAATTAAGCCTGGCTAAATTATATTTATTTGGCGATGTTGAACGTCCTTTAAGCTTGATTTTTCAGCTGCTAAATGCTCAAACTAGGTTCACCGTTCATCGTTTTATTTGTCTACTGTTTGGTAAGTAGTTTATAGTGAGCATTTATTCTGCAAACAGCTTCTGGAAACAAAGAGGAGAGCAAAGAGTCAAAATGTTAACACGCAAGTTGTGAGAACAAAGCCGAGCCACGCTGCGATGCTTCGAAGAGACAAAGGAACGCGCAGGGTTGGGTGATCATTTTATATAGTGGCACAATAAATAAGAATCAGTGGAGCTTTTACTAACAAAATAGTCTTTTCTTTTCAAAAATCACATCACGTTTGAGGAGAACAAGGCGTGACCACCACCAAAGAATGATATTACGATGAGGCAACGCTACAGTATCGTATTCAGTTCTAACGGCTTCAAGTAAACCCAGATCCATTTATATGGAACCTGCTACAACCTTGGAGGCAAAAATCGGATATATATGTTGTCACGGTTGCTCTTGGCTTCAGGTGCATAAATGAATGTGCTGGAGATAATCAGTGTGCTCCTCTTATCGCCTTGGCAACCCATACAGGTGTTTCCAGATGTGCTGATGAGATCTCTCCTCAGATGTGCAGAGATCAGAGATCTTAGCTCACGTGTCTCACAATCCCCCGCTGCCCCTCAGGGGCGGACCACATAAACCCTCCAACACTCTCCTCATCGTTAAGCTCGCTTTGGTGACATGAAGCACGGCTGACAATTCACCTCTGCTCTCCAGGTTCTACACGCGTTGTCCTTAAGCCCTGCTGTCTTAGTGGCTTCTCAGGGACAAGCTGTCACAATCGAAACAAAACGCAGCTGAGCATTTAATTACAACGTCTGAGGACACTTTTATGGTTAATAAAAACAGTTTGACCTTATGGGAAACATGCTAATCCACCACCTCTCCACATTCCAACCACCACTCTCATCTCTTCCTGTTAAAGATGTCGCAGGAGCCAGGAGCCGGTCTGCTTAGCACAAAAAATGAAGGAGGGGTCAAAACGCCTCCTGGCTCTGTCTAGAGGGAAATAAGCTCCTCTAAAGCTCTTTAATTATCTTGTTTTATTTCGGATTAAGTCACTTTTTAATACACGCTGAATAGAAAAAGGCCAAAAAGAATGTTACAATTCTCAAAGGGCTCACCCTGTGGCGCATTGGGGACTTGCTCTTCTGAAGCTCCTCTGGTTCAGCATGCTCTGCTGTGTTTGTGTCTGTCTGCGACTGAGTGCCACACACACACACACACGCACACACAAACACACACGCACACACGCACACACACACACACACACATTAGGACCACAGGATGTGGAATCCAAAAAGCAAACAAAGACAGAATGGAAGGAAGGGGAGGCTTCGCTGCTTTTCCTGAGAGAGGGTAGTCACAGTTTCCAGAAGTTTGAACTTTGACCCGGTGAAGGCAGTTGTTGAAAATGTTGAACTTTTTTTTTATAACAAAAATGACAAAAATTTTATTGTAAGCTCTCATTCATATCAACTGTCCCATATCTTTTAAGTATGTAATGAGCCTCATGCTGCGTTTCCACCATGCATCACATTTCGACTATTTTCCTAAAAATTGGATAAACAATAAGAGAACATTGCACATGTTCTTAATGAGGATCCAAATACACGGCAATGCCTTCATAAAAAGAGATGTGCTTGTAATCAGGGTTAAGGAGTTAATCATCCAGAGGTTTTAACCTCTCTGGTTGTTGTTTGATGTGAGGAACCAAATGTACAATTTCAGCATAGTTAGTTATTTACAGGAATGATTTTGCTGCGTTTCTTATTGCATAAACACAGATGACAACAAGTCATCAATTATTTACACCCCATTTACCAGCTGCATTTGTTTTTCACTTTCACAAAGAGGTTTATTTAGAAAAAGCATTGGATACTGAACTGTCCCCACAAGGTGGAAGTAGAGTCGTGTTGTGATGTGGAAATGGTTTGTTGTAGTTGTGCCGGTCGAGGCTCAGCAGGTGGCAGTGTAGAGTCATCTGTGTCCACCCGCAGTGTGTGCTATTTGTCCACAGGAGGCACTCTTTCCCTTACCTTCCATATTCTCTTTCATCCACACGTGCACACACACACGCATGCACGTGCACACATGCTGTGTTTTGAAAGCGGGTTCACTCAGGGCTTAGCTTGGCTTTCTATTTCAGCACTCCACCCTTAACTGTTCTAAATGGACTTAGTGGCTCCACCCCTGCCCCATCCTGCTACAGCACTGTGTGTGTGTGTGTGTGTGTGTGTGTGTGTGTGTGTGTGTGTGTGTGTGTGTGTGTGTGTGTGTGTGTGTGTGTGTGTGTGTGTGAGGCCTTTAATGTGTGCAGAGGTGGAAAAGAAGAAAAGACCGAGAAATCAAAGGAGCAAGGCATGGAGAAGAAATGTAGGTCATGTGGGATAGGAGGGAGGAAGGAGTGAAGGGAATGTAGAAAGAGAGAAATAAGAGGGAGGAAGAAAGAGGGGGACGAGACCCTCGGCCTCCCAGTACCCCTCGAGTTTACTTTCTGCAGAGATAAAAAAAGAAATCACAGAGGGATGACGAGCAGCACTGTGTGTGTGTGTGTGTGTGTGTGTGTGTGTGTGTGTGTGTTTTGAAGTGTGTGTTCTGACCAATCAACAACCATTACATTGGGATGCTCCTTCCCTCCTCCTTCTCTCCTTACACAAAGAGGTGACCTAAATACCAAAGCCGTCAAACTGTTGGAGAAAAACTAAAGAAAATGCTCCAACAGTGTGTGTGTGTGGGGGGGTCGAACGGAGAGGGGGGGGGGGGGGGGGGGGCTTTATGGTAAATGTTGCATCAGTCATGAAAGCCACAATACCGCAGCTCAGAGCTTTATTCCTGCTTGTTGGCATGGCAACCACTGAGTCAAACCAGGATGATCAAAGTGGGCCTGATTACTCCGTTACCCTGTGTGTGTGTGTGTGTGTGTGTGTGTGTGTGTGTGTGTGTGTGTGGGTGTGTGTGCATGTGTGCGTGTGTGTGTGGGTGCATTTATGCGTATGTATGTTTGTTCAACTACTGGATACAGAATATGATATAATGTATAAAGATACAGAGAAATAGAGTGCTGGCACTATAAAGCAGGAGTGACAATGTGGATGTTCACTACAAATCATTGTTGGTAGTTAAGATGTTTTATAACCATTGTTTATTTCAACCGAGAGGGACGAAGCTAAAAAGAAAAAGCTGTCAGAACAACTAGCACATGTTAGCTGCCACGTAAATTCAGAACCTGCTGTACCAAAGAAAGCATTACTCAAAAGACCAAATGTCCTTGTGGAAGCCACAAAAAAAGGGTTAGGACGTTGAAATTGTGAGATATAGAGATAAAAATTATGCGAATTACGCAACGACAGAGTAGTTATTTTCCTACTGCCTTTAAAGCATTTGAACGACACTGCTTTCTGCCATTTTTCTCATTTGATATTTAAATGCAATACCTTTACGTTACAGCGTAAACTACAGTGTTTTCTAACATGTGTAATAGTATGGGAGGGCCCACATAGATGTATAGTACCCAGATATTCTTTGCTGATTCATCCCGGCTATGCTGGTTAAGTCTGAAGAGACTAAAAGTACAGGTTTGGGGGTTTGACAGCTCACATCCATTGTTAAAATAGGCCAAATTTGAGAATTGGTCATAGGTAAGATACAATCTGTGATCTTCAGTCCTAAATTCGCCTTACTTACTACTACTAGTCCTAAATTCAGACTTACTACGGCGGTATTAACAAAATCTTGCATTGAATAGAAGATGCAGATGCTGCACTCTTACCTGCTCAACTGAAAACGAGTGGACGGGTTAGAATTATGGGCTGTTTCAGAGCTCATTACTTACCAACCTTAGTCTACTACTTTACATTTGTGTGTTATTATAAGAGAAACACAATGATGGAGCACAGAATAATACACATGGTACAGAAACTCTACTCTTCTCCCTGATTCTGCAGGCATGGGGACACTTGCTAGTCTTTTGTCCTTAAATGACTGTTTACAAGAGACAACATTCCAGCAGTTAGTATTCAGGCAGCTTGTGGCTATTGTCTCTGCAGACAGTTCATGACGTCACACTAGAGAAATCCTTTAAGCCAAGTGTTGATTAGAAGGTTATAAAAGAAGATCCGCTTTATGGATTGTCCTTTTTCCTCAGTGAAACACAAAGCCAGTACATCTGGAATTCATTTCCACCATCTGAACAAGTGATGATACAGTTTGGGGAAGAGCAGCAGGACATCAAGGTTAGATGCTTGTGTGTGTGTGTGTGTGTGTGTGTGTGTGTGCGTGCGTGCGTGCGTGCGTGCGTGCCAGTGTGTGTGTGTTTAAAGTGCATGTATGATTTCTCAGAAACCACAGGGCTGGTTGCCATGGGAATGCTGCAGGGAGCTGCTCATCCTACCACCAATGGGCTTCAGTGATTTGTTACCGCGGGAAACCTGGCTTGTTTCCTAGGAGACCAGAGGCTGTCTGCTCCGGCTCAAAGATGAACCACTCAGCGGTGGAAAAAAAAGCTTTTCGCAGATGTATGGGTCTACTGGGGAAAACATTAACCTGCTCAAGGAAAATCAAATATTAGCAAGTGAGCGTTTGTATTCATGACATAATGCTGCCGTGTTCATTTTGTTTACAGTACAGTCATTTTTTGGGGAGTTTTTCCTGTGCCGATGTGAGGGTCTTGGGACAGAGGATGTTGCATGTGTACAGACTGTAAAGCCCTCCGAGGCAAATTTGTAATTTGCGATTTTGGGCTATACAAAATAAAATGAATTGAATTGAATTGAAACATTTACATTTGTCACTAATACTGTATACAGTCTGTATACTACTTTATGATCTAATTATCTTCACGCCTTTGTCTAAATTATAGCTAAATTTACAGTAGTGCCATCTACTCACTTGCTTTTTTGCTGTAATGTGAATACCCGAACCGATGAATAGTAAAACATGATTAGATGGGTGTTGGTACAACAAATCAATAAACAGGAGATCAAATATAGCACAGGTATGTAGCTCAATCTCCAACTCAACCAAGAGTTTAAAGGCTCGGTCACTTCAGCATTTACTGTAAATTTGTATTCATTTCTATGTTATTGGATTAGTGGACTCTGATATAACGTTATATCATCATAGAAATTACAAATAGCCATAATCTTTCATTACAAAATGGAGGAAATCTTTTTTGCGGCGCTGAGCAATGATTCGTAGTGAGAAATGAATAGTCCGTTCTCTCAGCGACAGGGAGTTATTTTGAGTAACAAACTTTTTTAGCATTTTTCCCGGCCGGTCTTGCTTATTGGAAAAGATTGGCCTGTTGGTGAGAACTTGAGAATACGTCTGGGGTTAGTTCTGTTTTTCTTATTGGTCCTTGTCAGTAAGAGAAACTATTCAAAACATGATAAATGATTGACAAGTGATAACCTCTTATTAATTCACCAAGGAAATCACCTGTGTGTATGAGAGCACTGCATTGCAGAGGCAATACGCCGGAGCATATAACACAACTTCCTGTTGACGAAATGACAACCGTAAATACAGTTTGAGGAGAAAATTCCTTACCGGAGACTTTTGTATTTCAGTGTTCCTCGTCTCATAAGCACCGGCTCTGCTGCATGTGTCTCTCGATGTGGCATGAATCGGAAACAAATCGACAATGCATTACACTGTAAAACATTGAGTTTGATGAAAGGAAAAGCATGCAAACAATCAACACTATTGGACATTTAACCCTCCTTGTAAAGGTTGGCTGTGTGTGCGTATGTGTGGACGGATGCGTCCCTTTTATTGACACATATGGTCTATAAGATACTGGCTTTCAAATGGCTGCTGTTTTTTATTCAACATAAACTGTGAGGCCGTCTGGCTTAGTGTGTTTTCACCACTTACAAATATGAGCAACACTTACAACATAAGGACTCAACACACCAGACTCAAAAACCCAAATGCATCCTCTTTATAATCCGCTGCATCGTGTGGACTGGCCGATGCCCCCGTGTTGTGCAACACGTATGTCAGTGCAGATTTTGGTGTGTTGTGTTTGCAGTGCTTCTTATCTTTTCAGGAGAAAGAGGTCATTGTACTCCCCAGAGTATTTGCTCTGCAAAAACAGGGAAGGACAGGTTTTCTTACGGCTGAATTACAGACAAGTGTGTACGAATAAAATGACTGAACTAATGCAGGGGCTCTGTGATGTGAATGGAGAGGTTAAAAACTGGATGGGAAGTAAATATTAAGTGTGTGTCTCTTATGATTGTGTATCAGGTCAATTGTTTGTTAATATAGGCTTCATACGTCAGGAATAGACAGGTGCTCGTGTGAGTTGCAATAGGATGTGCTTGGTGACAGTGATTGTGGGTGTGAAGTGGAAATACAACAGGAAATGTCAGGAAATGTCTAACATTATTGATTGTTCAGCAGGTCAGGAACTTGTAAAACAGGATGAAGCATGACATTCTTTTTATTCCTCATTTTTTTTATTCCTCGGATCTGACCAGAAGTTTAAAGTCATTAAACATGAGGTCAAATGTATGCTTATTTAATCCTTGTATTTATTTCAGCTGTCATTGGAGACATTCAACCTGCAAAACCTGTTACTTGTTTGGAGTTTTGTTTCTGAACACCTGATGATTTTAAGTGGAATATTCACTTTTGGTCTCTTCCAAGTCTGGAGGAAAATAACTGGCATTTAGCCACAAAATGCTAATTGCTGATTGTTTCTGTCTGTCAAGTAAGACTGCAAATACTGTTTATTCATTCCTATAAAAGCCACACCTCAGCTCTTCACTTCACACTATTGGATGCAATGGTTCTGATTATATAAAGAATCATTTTAAAAAATGCATTCAATGTTTTACGGAAGCTCCTCCTTTAACTCCGCCCCAAATTTGCTTTGTGGTCCAGCTGCATTCTTGGGTTCATTTGAGTTTGGTGCAAAGCAGGTTTAGTGGCCGGATACAGGAACTCTGAGAGACACCATGAAAGTGGTAAGTTGTGGTGAGACCAGCAGATAAACAATGAGCTGAAACGCTCAGTGAAGCTCCATAAAGCAGAGCACAGCCGCGTTATAATTCTCTGTCGGTTCAGAAAATTAAGCCAGCGATGCCGTTCACATTATCATGTCATACATTGATACTTGAGAAGTACATTTAAGTAAATCTATTACAGCTCCCGCTACCACAACTCCCCCCGAAACTGAACCAAATGCATAGAATCAAATATGTGTGTAGCTGTGCTTTAAATCAACCAGGTTGCCTGTTATCTTTTGCACACTGAGAAGGTACGCACTGTGAGTCGAGGGGGTTTGGTCATCCGTGTGCAACAGGGTAAACTAACCCTCCTGCCATTTAAAGTCCTCTGGACGTCACATGACCCTTTGAGACAGTAATCGGATGCTTTCCAAAGCGACGTGACACAGCTAACGACGCCTCAACTGTTTAATCGCAGGCGTTAAACTACGGAAGCTCTCCACTACTCACCTCTTCCTGGCTCTGCCTGAATCCTGTTGAATATTTTATCTCTAATGAAGGAAGTTATCCGTCCCTCACTGCGGCAGCAGCTTTAAATAAACCTGGAACATCAGTTCAGACGTTTGTGTGAGTGTTTAGGTGTTTCAGAGTGTAACGGTTGCACAATATCTCCCACAGGCCTGGCGGGATTGAAATAAATGTCATTATTCAGCATGTTTAATAGATTTCAATGTTTTGTTCAAACTTGCCTGCAGTCTAAGGAAATCAACTATAAGATCAGAAGATAAAAAGTCTGTGAAGCTCCGCTGCAGTTAAATAAAGAGGCGGCAGCTCCTGATAAATAAAGCACATGTTCAGATCATCAGGGCTCTGACTAAATCCCCACGGAGGAATATGTTAGATAATGAAACACATTTTGTGTGCGGCCAAAGACTCACGTGAGGACCAGATGGGGGACTGTCATATCTGTCAATTTGATTATGTCATTGACTATTATTTGTTGAGTCAGTGCCACTCATTTATTACATATTTCAGGATACAGAATGAATCAACGCAGCACTGTTCATAGCTTAAGCTACCATCCTTTTTTCTCTTGCAAACTGCAGACAACAACAATATAAAATAAAAAGGTAGAACACACATGAAATGAGATGAACTCAACTTGAAGCCTGTGTGGAAGATGACCTGCTGTGATGCTGAATAAAGCTGTTACCTCAGAGACCTTCCGTGTCTAACAAATAGAAGTCCCTCCGTTTTCACGCTGTGCCTCTGATCATATTGGATTGCTTGTAAGAACTAGCAGAAATGTTGCAATGCAAAAACAAAACGGGGGAAAAGAACTACAAGCTGCAGGCATTGCAAAGGTTGTAAGTATGCACGCACAAAGGGATCAGGTGAGAGACACTGACTGGCAGGACTCTGTGTTCCGTGGGCTGCTTTTCTTGCTGCATGGATTGAAAATCGAAAAATAAAGAGTGGATCACAAACGGAGCCGAGGACGATTGGAACCTGTTCAAAATGTATCTGAGGTGTGTCCGACCACGGACACACCCCAGATGGGGGACGGGGAAATAGGGGATGTTTCTCCTTACCTCATCTAATGCTCAGATGGTTGGGACAGGGGGAGAGAGCCAGAGTCTTCTTTGACAGAGAGACAAAGGGGAAGAGGCAGACTGACGCACAGAGGATCAACAGACTGCAGAGACAAAGGCAGAACATGGCGCGTCTACACACACATTTCCACGGGAGATAATCAAAAGAGAAGCCCAGCTACATTAAAGTTGACGCTAAGTTAAGATGTCCAAGCAAAGATCAGCGGCGCTCAGTGAACTGAAATGTCTTCACAGTTCTTTCCCCTTTCATGAACTACCGCTTCACGAGCCGAATTAATATCTCCACTTTGTCAATGTGCAGCAATGTTCTAGTTCAATCCAGCTGCTGGATGAACCACACTGTCTCCTAAAATGGGAAATATTAAAAGTGCCATTACAAGGATTCAGTCAGGAAACAGTAACTGAATGCGAGGCCATTGTTATGCACAAAGTGTTCTCGAGCAGTATTTTCATATGCATGTGTGTGTGTGTGTGTGTGTGTGTGTGTGTGTGTGTGTGTGTGTGTGTGTGTGTGTGTGTGTGCGTGAGCTCCCTTGGCTACATTACTATTTATAACCGACATTGGCAGAGCTGCAAAAGGACACAGCAGCTCAGTAGACTAAGAGAGACAGTGAAGGGAGAGACCGTTGAACTTTAAATGATCTGGTTCTACATCAGCTGTATTGTAAAAGGAAAATGTCCTGTTATCGTGCAGTTTTGTCACCTGCCACCTTGTGCTGATTTTATTCATGATCGGGTTTCTTCAGAAAAGCAGCATATATTCCTCAGAGGCGCAGCAGATGTGGACATGTAGATTCATTTTTTAAAGCAACAAGTCAATTCCTCTAAAAGCTTTAAGCTGACAATATCTGGTGACAGAAGAGCAGCATCCACTGCAACATGAATCACTGTTATGCAACATACTGTGTATGGAAACCACCAAACCATGTGTACCGCACAGAGAGCGGCACCAACACATTCAACCCAGCATCTCCCTCTGTCCTTGCACATATCATGGTATGAACATAGTGCACGGCGTGAGGATGGGTGTGTGTCTGTGTGTGTGTGCGTCTGTGTGGGCTTTTTAGTGCATTATTGCGAGCACACCTTTCATCCTGTGTTCCAGTGTTTGAGCAGCTTGAATGTTAATCCCAAGATCAATAGCTGGAGCCACACTTCCATGATCGCTTCACGGCCTCGACCTGTCACGCGACATCATCCCAGTGCCTACTTACACACACTCACACTCACACACACACAGGTAAATGATTATACCTTCATTTTGAGGAAGTTCTTTCATAAATTACCAATAACATTTCATTCACAATCTGCTTCTTTCAGTTCTTATTGACGCGTATAATGACCATGGTCTGAGCTTAAGAAACACTAGTAAAGACATCATACTGGCTCAACAATTCATTTGTCATTGTTCCCTCGTGTCTTGTCAGACTTTGTGTCCACTCACAAACTACGCGTTTCATTACGGTAAAGCCTCCACATCTGTGACACCGCTTTGTTTGTTTAGCACATTGCAAACATAACAACACGCAACACAGTATCTTATATAAAAAATGACTTAATAGTATTAACACTAACAATAATAATAACAGAATATACACAGGCCGGAGGGGAGCTGCGGCCCGTAAACTGGATGCTTTGGTGAACTAAAATCAACAGCCCGTATTAATCTCCAGCCCTTTCACAATCCCTTACATAAGACAAGTAGGCTGCCAACGCATCGTACGAAATTGGTTTGTTGGCACTTTATTATTGTCCATTTGGTATCAACCTTAGAGCCAAGTTTGTCTTTCATGATAAATATTGGTTCCCGTCTTCCTACCACACCTCGTGCAGCATTGATAGAGACACTGTCGGTCTCTCCCTCTTTCACACCATCTGCTCCACAGCCGCTATTTCTGTTTCCCTCCTCTCTCTTTGTTCCACAATGTGTGTATCTCTGTGGGTGTGTGCGTGTGCGTGTGTGTGTGTGTGTGTGTGTGTGTGTGTCTCACACACTCCCTCGCTCTCTGGCCGCCTTCCTGTGCAGATTCATCATTAATTCATCCAATTTCCTAATGTTCCTCCTCGTTCTGGCCTCGTGGCCTCGGTGTCCCTGCAGCTCCTCCACCACCCACTGGCTGCTCTCCATCTGCACCACTTTCACATTCAAGAGCTTCTCTCCACTTTAATGCCTCCTGTGTCATTGAGTTCCTCCACGAAGACAGCAGACCGAGACTCTGGGGCTTTTTCGGGAAGGAAGGAAGTTGTGTTGGGATTTATTTTCATCCTGCACCAAATTTCACAAACAGTCTTGTCTGTATGTTATTGCAATCCACATGTTGACGCTGATATATTTTTCACCTTTATCTCATGCTAATTATTCTTGGTTCAAACTTAGAAGAGAACTAAATCCCAGCTCCAATGACTTTGGTGTGGTAACATCTACTCTGTCTTAAAGGGACATAACATTAAGACAACAAAACATTTGGACTTATATCCATAAATACATTTATAGTTTATATAAATACAACAAATATAATTTTGTCTTCAGTTCAGTTCTGTTGAAATAATGTTTTACATGATTTGTTATACTTAAAAAAAAAGAGTTGCACTCCCAGAATTACAGAAATACGTATTCAGAATTATTACCATACTAGTAATATACTATGATATAACCATTATAGTATTTTTGTGCACTTGTACTTGTGAGTGTTTGTATTACACCTTCTTTGTTCCACACGGTCAACATGGTTATTGGATGTGCTTTCAACGTGCTTTTTAAAGAATTCAAGCTTGCTGAGGTCTCATTTGAATAAAAAGCTGAAATGAAGGTTGTAGATGCCATTTCAGCACCTGGAGTAGTATTCATGCAACTCTGAACATTTATTTGGTGAGGTGAGCATTTTTCTAACTAAATCCAATCTTAGATCATAACCAAAACACCTTGGCAGTTTTATTGAATTCACTACTTCCAATGGGAATAGAATCGGAGCATTGGATTTATAGCAATCATAGAACTGTTTTCCAAATACATACAGTGGAGCATTTGATGAGAACACATTGTTGTTGCTCTATTTGTAGGTGTCACTGCTCAACAATTAATCAGTGTGATGATATTGCAGGCCCCCGGCTAAAAGCCCTGCAGTATTTATTTGTGAGTCAGAGCGTTTTGAGCATGAAGTGTTCAGATGGGATGGATGGTGAGAACGTAATGTGAGACTTTGTTTTCACACAACTCGACTGACCTTGACACTGATGTTCAGCCTAAAAGCAATAAGAGGGCGACTCAACAGAAGGATGCAACACAGAGGTGGACCCTTTTCTCTCCTCTCGCAGTCTCCCACCCTATTGAATTAAGTATCCTGACTGCCAATGATCGCACGCTCACCTTTTCTTTTTTGTTTAAGCAATGTAGACATTTCAAGCGGTCTTGGTTTATTCCCGTTCGTTAGAATTATGCTGTTAAGGTTAGGGAAAGACAAATGATTTATGTGACATCCTCCCGGGCTAACGATGCATAGTCACATGGCCATGGTTGGACAACTAACATGCTTTGTGAAAAGGTTAGGGAAATATCATGGTTAACTTTTGTCATCGGCAACACTGCTTCCTATTGTACAAGAGAACACGTTAAGAAAAGACGACACAGAAAGAGAAAGAGAACACTGAATATTAGAAGCTAAACAAAAAGCCTGTGCTAAAGCAAAGTCATTTTAGGCAAGTCATGCCACTCGCCGCCATCTTTGCAACGCCTCCGGGCAGCTTTAACAAGACCTACCTCCTATCTCATTGAATGGGAAGAGAGTCAGAACTGCACTTTCCACGGGTCATCGGGACATAAAAACCACATGTATAGAAACAGCAGTAGAATATGATAAAAATCGCTGAAGAATTTGATGACTTTGCCCCAAAATAAGGTTTTAAACGCCTTTTCCCCCCACAGGTTACTGTTACTGCGCATGCGCAAGGCTTCACGACACCAACCTTAATTTACGTCTCCATCCAGAATGCCGGTGTGACGCCATCGTCTCCGCTGTCGCAAAACCTCAACTGTGCGCATGCGTCAGTGGAATCAGACGATAGGCTTAAATGTTTCCCAGCTTGACTGTTAAAAAGCAGATGATTGGCTTTCCAGCGGGAGGGGCGGGACATGCGCATACAACTGCCATCTTTGCCGTTACGGGTTTTCCTACGGGAGTTGTATTGAGGATTGAGGAAGTGGCACGTCTCCTTAATAAATAGTCTCTGGCTAAAGTGATGAATTGAAAAATACATTGAAGAGAAAAAATATGCTTTACTCTGACCTTTTCCCTCCAAAGAGCAGAGCAAATTTATGGGTTTCATTTGTTCACGATCGAATATAGTGATTATGATAGTGAATGTGTATGGCTACATTACAAGATCATTACAATTACTCTTCTACACTAACCGTGGAAACGCCTCTGCTGTGTACATCATTGGCATCCATTAGTTTTGTTTATAATGTCTGTTGGGAGGATGCGTTTATTAGGTGCACCTGTTCAATTGCTTATTAACACAAATTGCTAATCAGCCGATCACATGTCCACATCTCAATACATTGAGGCATGTCGAGGTGGTGCACTGAAGTTCAGAATGGGGCGCAAAGGGGATTTAAGTGACTCTGAACGTGGTTGTTGGTGCAGACGGCTGGTCTGAGTACGATCTACTGGGATCCTCACCCACAACCATCTCTGGGTTTATAGGGGACGGTCCAAATAATAGAGAAATTATCCGGTGAGTAGCAGTTGTGTGGACAAAAATGCCTTGTTGATGTGAGAGGTCAGAGGTGAATGGACGGTAACTCGTTACAACCAAGGAATGCAAAACACCATCTCTGAACGCCTAACACGAGGAACCTCAAAGAAGACGGGCTACAGCAGCAGAAGACCACATGAGGGGCCACTCCTGTCAGCGAAGGACAGGAGACTGAGCCTGCGATTCACACCACAATGGGGAAATAGAAGATTGAAAAGTTATTTAAGTAATTGTATAAGAAAAGAAACGTGGATGCCTGAAAGTTTAAAATCATGCCTTTCCCCTCCCAAATATAAGTGTGCACATGGTGCCTGATGGTCAGTTTGTCTGTTGCCACTTTGTTTGAGAAGAAATACATTGACAAAGCCCACCTCACTATACCTGTGCTTGACTTTACGCCTGCATCCCTTACATCATGGCACAGTATTGAGAGAGACATAGTGCAGGTCTGCAGTGCTGCTGGTCTTCCTTTGCCTGTTTGCACAGATCTATAAATAGCAGCCCTGATCATGCAGCACAGCCTGCCGTCACACACACCTACACACTCCTCCCAATGTTTCCTCTCTTATTCTCCCCTCTTCACAAATCCACACTCATTAGCTGTGACTCCGCGCCCCTGGTTCCCTTACTCTCTCTCCTTCCTCTCGTTATCTCATTTCCCTCATTTCCCTCCCCAACTCTTTCATTTCTCAAGGCTCCACATTCTCTCTCTCACTACCCCCTGGAAAATGTCCATCACATCTTTTCTTCTCCCTTTCTAATCTTCACACACACAGATGGACCAACAGGAAGTGGCAGGACTGACTGATTTGATGAATGTGACTGTACTGCAGTAAGGCTCCACAGTAAAATATCCACAGCCTGCTGGACTCAGTCTCATTGTAACTATGTCACTTGTAATAATTCTTTTCCACATGATGGGCATTGCTACATACAGTGCCGTGAGAAACTATTTGCCCCCAGTCCGGTTTCTCTTTTTTTAAAACATATTTGTCACACTTAAATGTTTTGAATCAAATACATTTTTATATTAGAGAAGAGATTAATTTATTAATTAAAAAGCTGCTATCCCAACCTACTCGTCCCTTTGTGGAAAAGCAATTGCCCTCCCTTGATAAATCATTAATGAAATGTGATTAACCACATCAATTGAACCAGCCACATCCAGGCCTGAAGAAATCACTCAATAGAACCTTTATGACAAGGCGAAGTAGGCAAAAAGGTTTCAAATGCATCATGACGCAATCTAAAGAAATTCAAGAACAAATGAGAAACGAAGTAATTGACTCCGCCTGGAAAGGGTTATAGAGAACCACAAATGGAGAAGACCTGGAACATGGAAGTTACTCCTAGAACGCATCATCCAGGAGGTCATCAAAGACCCCAGAAGGGGAACAAGTGCCACACTGGCCTCAGGTCAGAGAGACGGGGCAAACATGCCATCAAGGGAAGTGTCCCAGTGCTGAAACAGAAGAACACAAAAGCTCCTCTCACATTTGCCAAAAAAATCTTCTCCAAGCTTTTTGGCCAAATATTCCTGATGAACCCAAAGTCAAGCTTTTTGGAAGAGTGGACCGAAATGGGGGAAATAACAATAGCATGATTGGCCTCGGTTCCCTCAACAAAATACCAATGGGATTTTTCCGTTATGTTTTGTGAATAAGCTGACACAGTTCTGTCAAACGTAAAACGCTAACAGTAGGCTAAAAATGAACTGCAACATGGTTGTATAACTTCACAGACCCAAGACTTGGCTTAAGGCCGACCAGTCTTGGTTTAGCCACCTGCTAGGATCAGCCTTTAACAACATGTAAGAGGTTTAGAATTCATGAGGAGTGTTAACAAATCGGATGTTGGAGAGTAAAACATTAATCTTTCCCAAGCTTGTGTTTACCTTGGACCTTATTACAGGCATTTACCCAAACAGTTAAAAAAAAAAACTATTAAATGAGAAACTGTAAATGAACAATTGTTAAGTCATTTCCACCATTTCGGACTCATTCCAGCAGCACAAAATTCCACTTCCACCTAAAACAAGTTGCTACCGAGTCTCATTGCGTTTTAATATCCAAATAAAGTTACTTTTTTCCATGCCAATGGAATATTAGTTTGTGTTTTTTTTTTGTGGCAGACGCACAAATTAAACTCATCTGTTTGGTTATGCAACAATTGTTTTGCTGCCTAAACAATAAGTCAATGATTTTACCACTATTTTGGAGGCATTGGAGGTACTTCAAAAAAATCATTTGAAAGTTTTTCTAAACAAACAAAATAAGGAGCATTTGTGTTCATGCTGACGCTTGCCATTAAAAACAAAGTAAAGCTGTGGGTAATGGGAACGGTGACCTAGATTCACGACTATTTAGTAATAAACCCAATGGAAGGGCACTCAGTTTCATAGCTTCCGGTCCAAAAAGGTAGAATGACGACTGACGGATCGTCGTTGCCATTCCTAATTAATAAATGAATGCAAAAGGCTGGCTCTTTTCAAAGTGTCTTGTCCCGGAGTAACATGATTACCTGCTAAGTGCTTTCTTTGATAATTAGATTCTGCAGCAACATTGAAAGTCATTTTTGACACACTCAGCCAGGATGCTTCCCAGCAGCGTTCTAATGGGAGCTGCTTCATACTTGACCTTGAGTAATAAAGTGTGGAGTGTTCTCCGGTGCCGGCAGCTCACTAAGCAGCTACACTTCATTCTGCTTGATGGATTCATTCATCTCAGTCTCTCTGGCCTCAGAACTACACACCTGACGGATCCCTGGTTTCGGATTTTAAATCAAACTTACATACTTTTTATTTTCTGGAGTTAATTTTGTGTTGATTCAGGATTGACCCTGTTGCTCAAACGGGGCAAAGATGGAGTTGTTTTTGGCCACACGAAGCTGAAACAGTCGCATTAGCTCATGTGAGCTGAATGATGGATGCACTGGAGATGAATACCAGTCGTGTCTTGTTGGAAGTGGTCTCTGGTCCAGGGGGACGTTATCCATTAACCCTGACCCAGCACTCAGCAGTCTGCTTTGCATCCCTCCGCTCACATGCTCCCACCCCCCCAAGTACATGCCCAATTTATCTCTACCCGTACATACTAGCTGTTCTCCAGACTTCCTGTGCATACCTAACATCTGCCAAAGAATCCCAATAACACGAAGGAGGCCGATGCTCTTGTCTCGACTCGAGATAGTGCTCATTAGCCCGCAGCTTCTAGTCCTGTGACGTTTGGCGAGACATAGTTTAGTACTAGAAGTGTGTATCAGTGTAATGTAATGTTTCGCCTGGTGATTTCAATGTGAAATTTACCAGCTTCTCCTGCTTCTTATGCTGGAGGCCAGAGGCTCAACTAGTATAACACCACTCTAATCTCAGTCTCCCTGTATTTCTATTGCTTTTCCTACACTGGCATGCTGATCTCATAGTGATGTAATGACGCTCAGGCCTGTGGTTTATTTCTCATACATCTGCCATTGACTGCTCTCACCACTCACTTCCTTGCTATGATTGCTTGAGCTGTCAATCTTGATATCAGCTGTTCTTAGCAGCTGGTCTCTTCTATACATATAGAATACGAGAGCATTACACTGTTAGCCTATCATCTTCTATCATCCTGCTGCTGTCTCCTTATAGCAGGGATTGTTTGTGCAGTTTTGTTTGTAGGAGCGGGCCGGTGTCCAGGGAGAAGTGATATTGTCTCTCTCGTGTCCGTGCCTGGGAAGCTCATCGTTTATTCTGGGTCACTGTGCAGGTCAACATTTGAGTGGCACCAAATACAGGATGATACGAAAGCCCAGCGTAGGGCCGAAAATACAAGGACAATGGAACACAAGATAAATAACGCAGTGCAGGAAAATAGTACAGTATAAAATGAAAACTAGAGGGATGTAAAATTTAAAAAATTAAAAGATAGAAATAAAATTAAAAATTACAATTAAAAAGATGAAGAGTAGAAGTGCACCTTCATTGTCTTTGGCAGGCTGAATTTCTAGAGCTGCCTGAAGTGAAGTTGTTTTTAACTTTAAACTATCTTTTAACTCAAACAGTATTATTGTTTCATTTTAAATCAAGCATAGGGAAGCCCTTAATGCAAAATAGGCAGATGCATTCATGACATGTAAATAAGTTATTCCACTCAGTGTGTCACAGGGGAATCCTTCCTCTGAAGCTCTAATTACGGGGGCCAGCAATGGACACACAAACGCCTCTTTCTCCTGCGTAAATCAGTCCCATTGCATCCTGCGTTATGAGCTTTACTTAGCTTTACTTTATGATTCACGCACTGGCATCACGCTGTTAGCCACCACTCCAGTCATCACCACAACCGTTAACCTTGACAGGCAGTGAAAGTGCTCGCTCACTGTGTTGCTCATATGAATGCTCTTTTATGGTTTTTCATACTAGCTCCTTTATTGTTGTCACGAACGTGCGGCATGGTCGCCAACAGAAGACACATGTGCTGGATTTCGATGCGAACGGGCTTTATTCCAAACAGGAAACCAGGAACCACAGGCCGCCACGGCCGCACATTCGACAAGGACCGACAAAGGACTAACAAACACAGGTGATTGGAAACAGGTGGGGACAATCAGACACTGACGAGGGGAGACAGGACAGGGCAGAAAGTGACGGTAACCCAGGGAGACCAGACAACAGGAAACTACACAATACGAACACGACAAGACCAAACCGTGACAATTGTGTAACCGTCAATGTTTTCACCTTCATTTTTTTTTTACATTTTTCATTGCACGGGGAAACAGCCATTCATTACTTTTGCTAAAGATTGCTTTCTGTTGTATTGTGGTACTATCAAAGCATCAAGCTGCAGCATGGCCTCTTACAGTACATGGTACACGTGGTCAGGTGTATCCTCATGGTGTTATCCTGTAATGTGTTGGACGACTGATGTGTGTCTTCCAAGTTAATTATTGTAAATAAATGTTTTATTTAAGGATGGTTGTCCTCACTTTGCTGCTAGCTTTATTCTGCCCTGTGGTGTTGCGTTCACTGCAGCAGCAGCGTTGGCAGCTCTGTCATGGCCTCCGGTTGCCACCACCCATCCATTTGAAAACGTTGGTATTTGCGCACCGTGCGGGCCACAGATCAGTCTACATCCAGGACATGGTCAAACCTTACGTCTCTGAAAATAAATGGTGGGATGAGCTCCCCGATGCCATGAGGACAGCAGACTAAAAACCAAACTGCACCGACTGCGTCTAGACCAGGAGTGACTTTAGTCACACTTTCAATGGTATTTACTCATTACACTTTGTAGTTTGGCTTACTTAAAATGTTGTACTTTCTTGTTTTTTGGTGATCTGGGTCCTCTTGGTTGAATCCACTTGTTGTAAGTCACCTCATGTAAGAGGTGAGCAAAATAAAAAACTTTAAAAAACAATTTCCTTTCATTTATAAGTCATCAGATCTGATTGTTATATCATGAATAAAACTAATCTAATTACTGAATTCCATGTTTTCCAATCTCTTAAATCCATTTATGTCGCTAAGAACTACTTTTGTTGATTTCTGATTTGTGTTGTCATATGAATTATATTGGGTAGGTGGTGTTATATCATTGTAAATCAAGCAGCTTACTGCTTAGTAGAATCTTAGGTTTCGTTCTTTTGGGTAAAATTTTTTACTTGTAGTCTTTTTCTCTGTTCATCCATTTACCAATTTGGTTCTGGAAAAACCAGCTCTCCCCAATGTGGATCGTCAAACACTCTTCCTGTTCATTCCAACGTCCATTCTGTTTCTCTTTCACCCCTTTTTTCTTGTCTGCATCCATCTACCTTCTATCATTCTTTTATGACTTGTTTGATTGTCTCCTTCCTCCCCACCTCTTCTCTCTCACACACACCTCCTGTTTCATAAGGCCATGCACTTAAGGAAATCACTTTCTCTGCCCACCCCCATCTCACACAAACACACACGGATGCTTTAGAGCAGGGGTGTCAAACTCATTCCGGTCTGGGGGCCGCATACAACTTAATCGCATCTCAAGTGGGCCAGACCAGTAAACTCGTTCTAAAATGACATAGAACTAACAATAAGTCCACTTTCTTCTTTGTATTAGTGCAGAGAAGAAGTAAATTATAAAAATCTTTATATGCAATGAATTGTCCTTTTAATAAATATATTATCAACAACCTAAGAGTTTTTAAGAAAAGTAATGTGCAATTTCAACAACATTTTCACCCAGTTTAACATTTATTTAAGCATAAAAACTGACCACAGTGATTGTGATTCACCTCCATGAACATGTAGGAAGAGGTCCATTTTTCTTGAAAAATCCGACACTGTGTCCACTTTTCTCTTTTTTGACAAAGACATTTCACTGAAGAGGGTGCCAGGGTCAACAGAAAATGCGGGTAAAGCGATAGACGTGAAACAGCGCCACTAGCGGACAATATAGGAACTGCAGATTTTATAGAAGTGTATTCTTATTTTTTTTCAGTAATACAGATTTATCCCGCGGGCCAGACTGAACCACCTGGCGGGCCGTTTCCGGCCCGCGGGCCGTACGTTTGACACCCCTGCTTTAGAGGAAATGTAGCACAGCCGTGTGAGGACGTCAGCTTTAAGATGCTCAGTGGGTTGGATTTAACTGCGTGTTGTGTCTTGTGTCCGTTACATAAGGTTGTTGCAAATAGAGTATATTTAGCTGCATGGAGCCTTTCAAACTGTCGCATTTTGGATTTAAATGATTATATACACGTTTTGCACGGCAAGTACTTTTAACACCCCGGTTTGACAAATGTTTCTGAAACAACCAGTTGTGCCTTTAAATTTAGACCATAGATTCCCACTTGAAACCAATATTCCATTGTTGTGAGATGCTAACAAAAATTTTTAATCCTTCAGTCCAAGTAGTTGTGCCAAAGTTGCACAAATCCTCTGTTGGCGTTGATGAGATATCGTGTTCAAGGTGACGGGCCAGCCCATATGATGCAGATGCAGACACGACCTTGAGTTCCATTGACTTCCATTGACTCACATTTAAGAGATTTTTGCTCATTTCAAAGATTAAAAATTGCCCGGTAATTGAAAACAGACTTGGTATTTATTGTAAATCATGAAGTCATAAGTGACGAACATTTAAGTGATTATCTAAACCTAACAGTGGAAATTTCATAATTAACAACCTTGAGCTCAACTTGAACTTTCTAATTTCAAGATAAAGATTTCTTGATGAATCTGTTTCTGTGTGTTTAGTTCCTTCCTTTAGTTTTGATGTTTTTATCCACCTAATCCTGTGAGGCAAGTTGGCCTCGAGTGACCTCAGCCTTCCTCGTCTTCCACCTTCCCCCATCATCAGTCAGCAATTCATTATCTGACCTGACCAAGCACTCAAGCCCTGACTCATTCCTCTCCTTCCTGCTAAACGTCCCCCACCGCTGCCTCCTTCCCTGCGCCTGCCTGTAATTGTTGATTGTCGTTTCCAGTTCACGTCTGCAGATAACTCACACAGGCAACTGCACAAACACATGTATACACACACACGCACACACACACAAACACGCACACACTGAATCCTTATGTTTTTATAGCTTTGTTAGGCAGTGGAAGCAGGTTCCTCCCCAGTGAGCGGTGAGTCCGTCCCGCAGCCAAACACCTTAGTGTTACGTAACAGGGACCTTGAAAGTATGAACCGTTCATTTAGACTCCAGTCTTATTATTGACGTTCTTTAGATGAATTTTTTATTTTGCGGTTATCTGTGCTGCTTGTGACAGTTGGTTTGTGGTGTTTGTCTGACCATGTTTATTTGTAGCACTTCAAGCCCAAAAGTGCAACTGTAGGGATGCACATGCAGTGATGCACGGGTGCATTTAAGGACCTTGGGACATCTTTGTTGGTTGTAGTTAAAGGTCCAACAAAGTGTGAGCAACGCAAACTCTGCATTCTCACTGCAGCTACAGCAATAGTTTTAGCCGTCTTTCATTTAGTTGTCTTTTTGATTTTAAATGTGTCTTCAATATGTCTTTATTCTCATAAAATGGCATGTACCTTATGGTTGTTGGATCCACCCAAATGCCATTCCCTTGTTGGTCAATGAGTAAGTGAAATTGTGACACACAGGGTTGTTTGAAACATATTGAGCAATATAGATTACATTTTTCCACAACATTTTGCCTCAAACTCAACTTCCATGTCCTACACACGTCTTTAGGCAAGTTGGCGTTTGAGAATGAGCAAAAAAATCCAGCGTCTGTTCTTTTTACAGCCCCACATGTGAACTGAAAGGATGACGTGTTGAGACACAGAAACCAATGCCTTTACTCAAAAAGTTAATCAAGTGACTTCCGAATCTTTCCTCTCACCGACCCCCCCTTCTCCTCCCATGTCGATCCATCTCCCGACCTCGCCCCCTTGGGGAAGATGGCGGGGGAGTGTAGATTACACGTTATCCCTGCTATGCTCAACTCTGCACTGCCTCGCTCTAACAGAAAAGCCCTTTCACCTACTTTCACTGAGAGCCGGCCTGCCTAGTCACAGACGCACACACACACACACACACACACACACAGTCTTCCTGCCTGATCTTGTCATGCAGTGCAGCAGTGCTCTGCAGTCTGACATGGTTCCCTACAGGAGGGAAGTATTTACCATCAGTATTTACCATCTGTCTACATTTGCATTCTCTCTCTCTCTCTGTCTCTCTCTCTCTCTCTATATCTATCACCCATTGTCTTCCTTTCTCTCCTTCACCTCCTCGTCTCTCTGCAATAGATCCATGCAGGAGGAGTAGAATAATGCAAAGAAGCAGAGCGAGGCAGCTGTAGGTAAAGCAAAAGGAGAGAGGCTTTGTGCAGGAGCGAAATAGCGATTGCTTTAGTTAACCATATGTGTTTATTTGTGTAAATCAATTTAGTTGCAATGTATTGGTAAAAAGTAAATACCCAATATCTGTTAACCCAAGAACATGTTGCCCTTTGGAGCCTCTTTGGAAATGAGCACAAGAATGCATCCTCGCTCTAAGATGAATGAGGAGCAGACAAATGATGTACATTGTACTTTTCAGAGAGAAAATGCAATAACAATTACAGAGGTTATACGCCATACTAAGGGCCTTTTGGCTTCTTCATAGTTATCATCCAATAGAGCAATCAAAAATGAACCAACATTAATTAACATTAACATGTAATGCCTGTGTCAAGTAACCCATTTGTATGTATGTAAGTATTCCAGCAGAACAGGTATAATTAATATTAGTAAATATAAAATGACTGTGAGATGCTCCTTGTTGAAGCGTGTCAGGTTGCAGAAGCGTCACATAATAACCACATGGGTCAGCGCGTTGTGAAAAGAATCCCCCTATGGTTGGCTCGCCCCCCATCAGGGGGCCTCACATTGGGCTGTGCTGTTTGGGCCGTCCTCCACATCTCCCTGCCCCCACACACAAACAGCAACAGTGATTTCATTCTGCTCAAGCTTCCAGTCAGCATAGCCAGGCCTGTTATCACACTCATTCACTCTCAGACTTCACATTTCCAACCTTTTCAGGCATGCTAAGGCAAATTGTAGAAGTTGAAGGATCGCTAATATACATATTTGGATGTTTTTGTCAGTTATGTAATGCAATTTCCTCCCATATCAAATAAGTAGACTCATGATTTGATGAATTGATTATTTTTGGCAACGCAAATGAAATAAAGTGTCCTGATTTTGTTGCAATTAACGGCCACCGACAATTTTGGAGGCCCAACCTTTCAGTGCCCTAAACATGCTCTTACAGTTTTGGCTCTCTATCTAATATTCCGACCCTGAGCATAGGAAATATTAACAGGAGTAATGTCTACCTGAGTCAGAAAGCGTAGCACTCAAGTGAACACGGACAGCTCTGCTGTTAATGTTGTTTTGCTTTGTCGTCGCTCTCCGGGTTCAAAGAAGTCAGGATAAATAAAGTCAGTTTAAATGGTGACCAAGGACCCAAAAGGAAGCGGTCAGGATGGATGCATGAGTCAATGAACAGAGGGCTCTTAAAACAGACTTATTTGAACGAAAACGGCTGTCTGTTTCTTAAGAGCAACGCACAAATCTGTCCAACGCAAAACAGACAAACCACTGTCAGCATTACTTATGAAAGTAATGTTTAATACCATCATGTGCTCAAACAAATAAGGTGGCGCACGTGGAGCGTATGGCACTGATTTTCTGCCTCCTTCCTGTCTCTCTTTCTTTCCTCGCTAATTGCAAGACAACAGCAAAAGGAGGTTAGATGAACAGGCCGGTTTTTGAATACTGTTCATTGCGTAACAATGTGTGCTAAATGGTCTGAGACTGCATATTCCGACTGCCTTTAGAAATCAAATCATGTAGCAACATCTGAATGCAAACTGCGAGAGAGCGAGAGCGGCTTCTATGATACATTGTTTCATACATGTTTCGAGGCTGCAATGGTAGAAACCCAACACATGCATCAGTTCATGCAACTATTTATGGAATAACCAGGGGAGCGGAAGAAACTACTGTATACATGTCCTTAATCCTTCTGACTCTTCTAGAAATAGCAGCCTCATACACATACAAGGTTGCTAGGTTGTTGCCAAGGAAACACATGATCTGTCTGTTATTGGCTCAGCTGTATCCAGGCAGCCTGCAGTACCACAAACACACACACACGTACAGGAACATAATAGTGCCCTCCTTCTTATACAAACACTAGTTTTACATTTCACATCTTCCACGAAACCCAAAATGGACATTTTCA
Source organism: Apeltes quadracus (assembly GCA_021346845.1). Taxonomy (NCBI): domain Eukaryota; kingdom Metazoa; phylum Chordata; class Actinopteri; order Perciformes; family Gasterosteidae; genus Apeltes; species Apeltes quadracus. The sequence goes on from CM037924.1 coordinate 11,495,760, forward strand.
ATTTAGAGTATTATGAAATGATGTTTAGGTTTTTTTAACTGAAAAAAATGTAGTTTTCGTTGATTTTGACAAACAAAGCAGTAATTTGCAATTTCAATAAAATCAAGGTGACAAAAAAACGGTATTTAAAAGTATAGAATGCACAAATATTTGCTTTGTGGCGGTGCTAAAATGGCTAGTTGTGTTGCCAGTTGGCTCGCATCTCTAAGGCTTTAAAGGGAGTGTAACTTTGATCCTATTGATGCACTGTAACATATATCTGACTAATCAGCCTTCTATCACTTGGAGAGCAAGTTACTCATCTTGTTTAAACCAGTACCTTCAACGTTATTGATTCATTCTAACCTTTGTAGCTATAGTCATACATTCAATTCATTCCACTATACGCCTGCAACACAAAACAGATCCAAACAGCAAAGTGAGCTTAATTAGATAGCTAATTAGCCGAGATAAATGTCCCTACCTTTTGAAGTATCTAGTTCTATTAATACATTTTGCATGTGTTTTAATTTTGATCTGACAGCAGTGTTTTAGAAAGTGCCATAAAAGCTATTCCACGGATGTCTTACCAAAATAAACCAATTTCACTCAGAATCACAAATGTTATTCTGTGTCGCACAGAGGAATCCTTCTCGTTTCTGAAGCATCAGAGACAATCCTATTCAAGTGCCAAATGTAAACCACGGGCTTTCTTTATTAGCCTCCCAATCTCCCCAGTGCTGGGTGAATGATGCGCTGTTATGTAAAATGATCCCTGGGTTTGTGATGAACACACAGGACCAGGATGCTGCAGACTGGACATGGCCTCGTGAGAGGGAAGGAGATTAGAAGAGAGTGGAGGGAAATGTTCATTTGGCCCAAGCTATAATCATGCAGAGAGGGAATGTGAGGCATGTTTGTCAGTCACACCAATTCAACCTCCACACACACGCATGCAGTACTAATAAAACGTATCCCAGTGCACACACAAAGGGATTCTCTTCTCAAAAAAAAGCCTATGTTGAAAACCCTGAGGAGATTTCTCGTAATCGGCCCTTACACATTTCCAATATTTTCAGCATGTCAGTGTCTGCGTGTGTGTGGGTTTTCTCTGTGTGCACGTGTGAAGATTTTTGGCTGTATTTGTGATCATCGGAGAGCAGGTACACGCCTGTGTGTATGTAAGTGTGTGTGTGTGTGTAAGTGTAAATACTTTGATCTCCAGAGCTCCCTGGAGTTAAGCTTTTCTCTGCCTGAAAACAGCCTCTTTACATAGAGCTCAGAGACAGAGGGAGGAACGGGTGGTGCAGTAGAAATCCACTTCAGAAAAGGGTGGGTGGGGTAGAATTATTTCTACTAAAATAAATTAGACCTAAAGAATGCAAAGTCATAGTAAAGGATCATAACGTCCAGAGCGGATGAGCTCACCTGAGACCACAACCCTAACCCTATGAGTGACTAACTCCAGCTACATCAAAGCTACGTCAGCCCAGCTAGTCATCTCCCAAATGTCGTATCGTAGTGCTTATCGCAGGTTCTTCCTTTTCAATGCATTTTAAATGAATGTTTAATTATCTATTAATACTCTTGTAATACTCTTGTAATACTTTTGTGCTTTTATGCCTAAATTCAATACGTTGTCCAAAAGTAAGGACATTTCAGTAGGGCCTTGACATTGGATGGATTAAGTCTGGGTTCGTGGGTATAATCATTACAGAGCAATTTAAATGTTTTACATGTAACACTACGCGTAATAAATATACATCGATTGAATAAAAATATGCTTTTTTTTGCTTTTGATGAACTGGGCTTGGGAATTCGCATTTGATTTCAGGGAAACAGTAGTTGGTGTTGAGAGAAGCACAAAAGGCTCATTCCCAGGCACGCCTTGGCATTCTGTCTCACATTCTTCTCCAGGACGGATTTTTTTGACAGAAGGTGTGTTCACCCCAAGCTTGTTGGAGCAGATTTGTTTGGTTGGTTTGGTCTGGGTGAAATTCAACAATGGTTTAGCGGTTTAGTGAAACGCATTGTGATGTCTCTTAGTCAAGGGTTTGTCATGCATGCAATTATGGCATTGCTAGAATGGAGTCTGGATTTATGATAATTATCAGCTCTTGCTTTCCATCTTTCAACCTTTGAAGAATAAAGGCGAGGCAAACTCACCCTGTAGTTTACCCGGATGTTTGTTTTAAATAAATGAAAAGTGTGACGATAACTGAAACTAATTGGATTTTTTGTAAGCAAAAAAAACAAAGAAAACAAAAAGTAGATGTGGCTTTTTGTGATGGACAATGTTAGCTAGAACTGAAAATGGCTTTGTTGTGTTGGCTGACTGAAACAACAGCCGTACCATGTGTACTGAGTAAATGAGCCCCTGCTCTGTGCTCACATCGTTTGCTAGAAAGGAGGCAGGCGAGTTGAAAAGAAAAAACACAGCCCACAAGAACCACAAATCACAATGCCTGAAAAGAAGCAGCTGACGTTTGTTTTCCCCCAGATGAGCCACTTCTTTTTTTAAGAAGGCTTTTCTTGAAATTCCATCCAATCCAAATTGAGTACAAGGTGCTCCTAAGGAGAACCATCTGTGACCAAAGAATGTGTGGTTGGATAACAGGAGACGTTTTTTCCTCTTTCCTTGAGAGGGTTTTGCAGCAGTTTGCCAAACATTCCGGCCCGCGTGATTTCTAGCATTTCCTCGGCCCATTGGCCCTTCTGTCTCTCTGGCTGCTTCAAACTGGTTTAGCTTTTTTTCATTAAAATATGACAGACATTACATAACAAATAAGCTGATATGTTAGCGTGTGTACTGCTAGTCCGCAGACCACTTTATGCAGAGGCTTTATTAGTGTCATATCATGTGGCAGAGTAAAAGCCTGCAGTGGAATGGAATCTCCGTCGGTAATATTAACCAAAAGGATAGTTTCCAAGTCAAATGAAAAAGCAACTCCTACAGTTTTCCAGTGCTTTGAAGCACATTGACCAGCCAGTGGTTTGGTAAGTGAAAACTGAGCTCATCATCAGTCTGTCAAGGGCAGCCAGCGAGCCGCTAATGCTGACTAGCTAGCTCGTGGATCTGTTTCTGAAAAGGGACACATGGCTGTCACACAGCAAAGGGACAATTTACTACAACCATAAGATGTTAATAATAAGAGCAGCAAAAATCCCATTATCGGGGGAACTCAATTTCATGCTAATTAGGCCGCTGAAAACAAGCTTGACCATTTGATAATACCCTCATGAATGCTGCGTGATAGCTCCCCTTTCCCTCCTGGGAACACACACACAGACACGCACGTCTTGTGTATTACTCATTTCTTCCGGTCGGCCCTTCTGGGTCTATGTAGGTCACGAAGCAGTTCATTAAGCTGTCTCTGGCCTGGCGGAGGTATCCGTTACCTGTGTGTATATATACGTCTGCGTGACGCTGTGCTTGTAAGTAGGCGTAAGCCTATTTCTGTGGCTGTGTGTGGTGTATCACTTGATGCTGTTGTGTCTGGAGGTCTCCACATATTCCGTTTCTTAAGAAAAGCTGACATCAAATATTGTCTCTAAAATGCTTTTTGCCAGTAAGTTCATGCCAAGACAGCACTGCATGAAAACTGCCCGACACAACTGGCAGGCGGTGTATTGAACGTGCCTCCTGTTCATTGGTTGCAAACAAAGCAACATGGCGACAGCCGTGATTTTAGATGGCGACGGCAGATTCTGGCGCTAGGTGCTTCTGTATGTTTTGCGCATCTACAATTTGGAAATGTTTGTCTACAGAATGAGCAGCTTCAGCAGCTTCCTGATTGCTTTTGGCTACATTGGCAGCGCAGGGGAATATTTGCTTTAAGTCAGGTTTAATCTTCATCTCACACAATGTAACAGTCAGACATCTGTGTAATTGTGTCCCATAAGCCCAAAAGAAACACAATTTTATTTAACAAAATTGACTTCGTGTCCATATTTCTTTTTTTTACTGCAGTCGAGAATCCATGTGTTCTCCCGCACTCACCTGTATTATTGAGGCGGGCTAGCAGCAACCCAAAAGCACCATAAATTGCTTTGCAGTCATGACTGATAGTTGTGCTGATTGTATAAAGCAGTATACGGATGATGCTTCTGGGAGTGGGGGACGGCCTTCAAAAGGTAATTGCCCTGGGGGCCGTGGTACTTTAATCGGTCTTGGAAGTTGCACAGAAAGCTGGCGGGGTGAAGAGGGAGCGGAGCTGCTGCAGGATGTGCGCTCCCTGCTATCTCTTCTGCTGGAGAATGCTGATTAAAGGGGCTGATGCTGACCTCTTTTCAGGACATCATGTGTACAATCCTGCTATCGGCAGTTGGAATGATGGCATGGTCTATTTATTATATAATATGATTTCTTATCATTTTCAACATTATAGGTAATAGTAGTGTTAATGTAGTACAAATAGTAGTGTAAAAATAGTAGTGTTAATGCTAATGTTATTTAAAAGCATCTTCAAGCTGACAGGAATAATCGATGCAGAAAAGCTGAACCCTTATAGTTTTTCATCAAGCTGAATGATAATAACACATAATCATTTTAATAAATCTAACGAAAATGTCTCTGTGTCATGTGTGAGCACCTTGAACAGCTTCATGTGTTGTATAGACTGCAGACTGGTTTTCCTGTTATCATATTCCCTACAACTTGTACATATCTCTGGTTGTACTACGACGGGAAAGCAAAGAGCTACAATGAGCTTCTTTAGGCCATGAAATTACCTCAATTCTGTCCACTGTGCAGCGAACACACACACACACACACACACACACACACAGATACACAGACACGTGCACATCTTCTTCTTTCCACACACGGCTGAACTAAGAACACATCTCAGTGTTTTGTTTGTAAGGGAAAATCATTGTGTTTGCTTTTTATTATTGTGCATGTCTGCTCACGTTACTTTATGTGGTTTGGCCCTCGTATTAGAGATTTGTCTTTTGTCTTTTATCTTTATATTTTGTTGTCCATGAGTTTCCATCCATCTGTTTTTTATGCACATTTTCAATTTGCGGAAAAAAAGGATGAAATAATTATTCACATTGTTGGCAATTTGCAATAGAGATATGGTTGGAAACGAGGCCAACGCAAGATCCCTCTTTTGTATAACAGGGTACAGAATCCAAACTGAATGTGTACAAACAAACAATGTTAAAATCACACACGTGGTGAGGTTTAGTTTGCGTTCTGTCCTTTGTGCCAGCCACACCACATAACCGCCCTAAATGCATTTACCAATTGTGTTGACAGTTTGTTGGAGCTCACTTTTGTAATTTCACTTTTTCTTTCTGCTGTTCTTCAGGATTATGGGAAGTAACCTGCTGTTCATCTGAGAGTTCATCTATATGAGACCTGATGCTGCGGCCTCCCACTGGTCAGGTTTTAGTTTGGGGAAGGCAGAGTAATGCAACCGTGGATTAGAAGCTGAGCTCAGGGCAACTGATCTGACGGAAAAAGCTTTTCACTGGGCCTCCTGCTAAAGCAACATCCAAAGGTTTCTACACACACACACACACACACACACACACAGATATCCAAACACACTCACACACACACACACAGCTTCCCGTGTGCAGTGGGACGAAAGAAACACCACGCTGGAATGCTGAACCCTGTGGAAAATTGTTTGGAATGTGGTGTGGGCTGTGCATGAGGGAGGGCGAGGGAGCTACGGCTGAGACACTGATTGCATGTGTGTCTGCCTTCTTTACGAGAGTGAAATGAGAAGTTGTTGTACTCTCATATGAGTAGGGAAACTGTTTTTATAAAGAGGACCCAGATAGCCTACCTCTGTTTAAAGCACATGTATATGTAATTTATACGTACTCTAAAATGAACAAGTTGTAACCATTATATAGTGGTCAAAATACCCCAAGGATCATTATTAACAGGAGTGTTTCCGGCCTGCGTAAAACAGCTCTGCCCAACGGCCTGTTGGGGCTCTTAATCCCCCCCTCCCCCTCCTGTCCCCTCCACTCCTCCTTGGTTTTAGCCTTGCTTGGCCTCCCGTGTGTCATCATGAAATGCAAAAAGTAAATGACTAAAAAATATTTTTTTCACTGATCTGTGATATAAATATAATTATTGTATAATTCCAATCGTTCCGTAATAGGTCTTCATATATGAAATGAATCCAGTGTCTGTTTACAATTACCAAATACAGTACATGTGGTGGGGGGAGGGGTGGTATAAGGGACACGCCCACTTGGTCGGCTGACGTCAGCAAACACTTGAACTGCCAAACAAGTCATTTTAATTCATTACAGAAATCCTTAGCAAACAGATGTTTTTTCCAGTGTTCAGGGGTTGGTATAAATGGCAGACAGCCACATTAATGTGCAATTAAGTGTCATTTTCATAATATGTACCTTTTAACAAATATACATGTTCACCAAAATGCGCTGTGTCATTCTTGCCGATAAAATGTTGTGATGAAGTGATCTTTTTCTTTTATGCAACAACTGTCAATCAGCATAATAGGACATATTGTGTAGCATGTAACCCGTAACCCTCATGCACATGCAAGAAGTACAAAATGTATTCTATTCGAAGTATCCGATTGAGACGGTTTTAAGTGCAGGACTTTCACTTGTAAGAGAATATATCTTTCACGTTTGTGTTTTACTTGAGTAACTTATCTGCATAATTGAAAAATCAAGCTGCACTATCTGGATTCCAAAGGTGTTGTCCATGTCCATGTTTAGTTTTGACTCTGGGAACAGAAAGTAGACCCGTCCCAAACATCCTACGGGTTTGTGGCGGTTCACAAGGCATCAGCAGATCAGAAATGCACTTTGGCCCGGAACCATTCAGAGCTTTATAAACCAACAGCAGGATTCTGAAGTTAATTGTTTGTTGGACCGGAAGTCAATGTAAAGACCTGAGAACTGGAGTGATGTGGTCCACCTTCCTAGTCCTTTTGAGGACTTGAGCTGCTTTCTGAGACGTAAGTCCTCTAAGCCTTGATCTATTAATCAGGGGATAGTAGGCTTATTTAGTAACTGTCTTGATATGGATGTTCAGGTTGAGGTCCGAATCCATAATTACACTAGGTGTCTGGCTTCAATCAGTGATTGAAGCTCAGCGCTGACTTTCAATCGTTCATTCTTCTACCAAAAATGACTTCTGATCTATTTTTGTATAATTGAAGAAAGTGCAGCTGTTGATTTGTTCAATGCATTTACCTAGCCCCTGTATTGGATTGTCGTGCCCTGGTGATATGGTTATATAGATTTGTGTGTCACTATGTGTCACTGTGATAACACACCTTATTGTTTTCCATAATCTGAGCTAATGGAAGTGTGTAGTTGAACAGCAGTCTGTTGTTATAGACCATGAGGCAGAGAAAACAGACAGGTAACAGGTTTATGAAGAGACCTGGATCCACCGTTGGAGACAGCCCCCTCTTCATCCCTACAAAAGCTGCTCAGTGGCGCAAGAAACATGAAAGGTTTGACTTGCAAGGAAAGGGTTTTTTTATTTTTTGGGGAGTTTTTCCTGTGCCGATGTGAGGGTCTTGGGACAGAGGATGTTGCATGTGTACAGACTGTAAAGCCCTCCGAGGCAAATTTGTAATTTGCGATTTTGGGCTATACAAAATAAAATTAATTGAATTGAATTGAACTTGCGTTGCCTCTGACCCTAACCTTCCACCCGAACAATGATTTCAGTAGATTGCATAATAGCATAACCATAACCATGTGTATAACAACATGCGTGATTTATATATTTGAATGTGTGTACGTGTGCATACCAGGCTGTCCTTTCATATGTGTTTGTGTGTGTGTGTGTGTGTGTGTGTGTGTATGTGTGTGTGTGTGTTATGCATCTTTGTCTGTTTCACTGATATAGCCAGACAAACCAATAGAACCACTCTTCCCCTCCCCCAACCCGCTGTCTGTATCTCTCTCTCTCTCGCTCTCTCTGTCCACGTATGCTCTCTGACCTGCATTCGGTCGCTCGGGCCCTGGCCTCATCAGTGACACTGAGGGCAGCGCTCTCTCTCTCTCTCTCTCTCTCTCTCTCTCTCTCTCTCTCTCTCTCTCTCTCTCTCTCACTTTCCTATGGCTGCTACAATAAAGGCAACACTGTATCCTACAAAACCAATGATGATGTCAGCTTGTTATTGACTCTCCCAGGTCTGAATGACTGAGCAGAGGATAGGGGGTGGGGTGGAATCTATCTATTGCAGTGAGGTGACCAGCCAGGCACAAATGAGCTCTAGTGTGTGAGTGTGTCTGTGTGTGTGTGTGTGTGTGTGTGTGTGTGTGTGTGTGTGTGTGTGTCTGTGTGTGTGTGGTGTGGGGGATGGGTGGGATCCTGCAGTCCTCGTTTCCGCAGACATAATCTGTCCCAGTTGCTGCACACCTCTTACAGTTTACAATAAGCTCTCTCTCCCTCTCTCTCCTCACCCCTCCCCCACTTTTATCCCTCTCTTTTTCTCTTCTTGCGTAGAGATGGATGTTTCCGTCTGAGTAGTGAATCGCAGAGATGGGTATTATAGGCAGTAAGGCAAGAGAAGAAAAGCCTGAGAGGACCAACAATAGTAAAGCTACAAAGCCACGTTTTGTAAAATTACCTTTGTCTCTAAGATCACACTACGACCTATGTGTCTACCACTTCTAAGGTGCTATAGCTTTTATTTATTGCGCAGCAAGAATTGCTATTGTTTGTATGATACATGTACTCTATCTATTTGACCAAGAAAGTAATTATTTCATCATTGTTTCCATTCATAAACTACCAATGAGGTTGGGTGTAGTTACATTATTACTCACAGTTTTATTTCGTTTCATTTCACAAGGTCAAGAAACACACACACACACACACACACACACACACACACACACACACTCCAAGGATACTAATGACACCAACAGTTGAAAACAACAACTCATTTAAGAAAACCAGACCAAATGTTGCCACTTTAATACGGTTATGGTAACGGTGGACAGCCTTAATGATAATAATGTAGTTGATTAGTTGATTAGTGATGGTTGGATAGCAAGGTGGGCTAGCTGCCGCTTTGCGAGGAATCGCAGAACCCATTAGCCGCCGATCTGACGATGATATAGCCTCTGATCACGTATCGCCAAGACTTGGTCTTCCGTGCGACCGCCATTGTTGACACAATGATTAAACCAGTCAGGCAAAAGGCTGATCGGGTCCCAGAATGCATTTCTGCCAAATCGCAGACTCCTAACTCAACGCTAGTTGCATCAATATGCAGGTATCTATTTGTGGAGATGGAGAGCAATTCAAATGTAACAGACTGATAGATCCAAAACTGAAAAGGAAAGGTGGCTTCAATTGTTGTTACCTAATGTAAAAGTGCTGACAATTTCACGTTGTATGTGTTTCCTCGATAGCCTCTGCTCACTCTTGTGTTTTGAGTTGTATTATGTGAGCATTATGTTTCCATAGTTCTCCTATTGTGTTTGAACAGGGCCATGAGAACATATTTACGTAGCGGGATGCTGTAATTGAAAGGCCAAAGGTAATGACCTTTTCAGACAGATAAAGCTTGTTGTGTCACATGTTGCACGTTATACCAGGGCTTCAGTTAGATAGATTGAGATTCACACATTTGAGCTTGCCCCCACACTTCTTACCATTGTTTCATAAAACCTTCCTGTATGCTCTTCATTCTAAAGGCCTTGGGACGTCATCTTGGGATGTAAAAAAGGTCACAAATTCACTGAATATGAAACAACAATATTGATGCGGTTGGAAAACAACAGAAGGATCTTGAACTGAAAACAGTTTCTTAAGAATGAAGAAAAACTATAATGCAAAGAGTCTGCAGCGTTACAGGTGTGAGATTGGCAGCATATCTACTGTATATCCTGTCGGCGGTTCTCAATTTGGCAACACCCAAGCTGTTAGCTCGCAGCTAAAGGTGCCACCAGAGCTAGCAAGGCTCACAGTGCAAACTATGTGAAGCTAGTCGCGAGCTAGCAAGCGAGTCACGCTCACATTCAGCAACATGGCCGACCCAGCTATGTCTACAAAGAACAGAGAAGCTTGGATTACAACACACAAAGGCTGCTCACATAGGGTTAAATAGCTGATTTGATTTTGGCTGGTTATTGAATTTAGCTCCTTTAAAGTTATGTTGCTTTGAAGAGTTTCACTATATATGCTTGTATTGTTTTGACTGTAAGCGCCAGATTGAATTCCATTTCTATTATTGTTTATGGTTTTTCCAAACAAAGAGTATGTACAGTAGGTAGGGAAAGATATCTTTAGTCAAACATCAGCTCCTGTGGCACTGGTCCATCATAATTAATTGAGGGTATACTGTCATTCCTGTCATGAATATCCCAGTAAGCATTGAGTTCATCATTTATTGTGGTAAAACAGGCTTGGAAGTCAAAGTTCAACTTCCTTTGAAAATGATTTCAATTGCTACGCAATGAATCATTCAGGTTGCTTTACATGCAGCGGAATCATTGTTCCTGTAATAGTAATATATTATTAAAATATCTACTTTTTACCAGTAAACCAAGAAAAAAATATTATATTATTATATATAAAAATTACTCACAGCGAGGGTTCAAACAAACTGAACCTTTAAAATATATATATATATATATATCTATATATATATATATATATATATATATAGATATATATATATATATAAATATATATATATATCTATATATATAGATATAGATATATATATATAAATATATATATATATATATATATATATATATATATATTTTAAAGGCCCAAGAACCTGTTCCCCATAAATCTTCGTTATGAAACATACTGGTTCAACCGGACTAAGTAAGCCTGTGGTGGTAAAAAAAAAGAAACCGAGTGCATTGAACTAAACAGTGTGGTTGGATAACCTCTGACACACAGAGGTACACAGGTACACAGTCCCACTTTAAGAAGCCGATTCCTGTCATACAAGTCCCGCCATATATGTACATATATATGTACGTATATGGACAGTATTATTGTATATGTCTGAATCTCAAGAGCAACAACACAGATCTACAGCCCTGTGAGAGAGTTTTCTTTTGTGCTTTGAAGATCTCCTAAAACAATTAAGGCACATGAATGGCACTAACATAACTATGGGTTGTTGAGAAAACTCATGGGAGTGCTTTAAATAGTGTTTTACTCTGGTTTTATGGCACCCTTGTTTTGTGAGTTCTATGAGGAGGACTTGATACGTGAGCGAGGGTTCAAACAAACTGAACTTTGAAATCCAAGGTCGCTGACCTTTCAATACGCAGTAGCCCTCGTTAGCATTACGGTGGGCGGGCGCCATCTTTACTGTCTTTTCGTATAATAACACACACAAAACTTGTCGTACAGCTTTGTGCGGAAGTACTGACCCCACACAGGGGACGCTCGTGAAAAGTAAATGTTGAGTCCAGAGGTCAACGCGTTCAGCCTCCACAGGGGGATGAAAGATCTGAGAGGAGTAAATGACGATCACCTGAGCTCAAAGCAATAATCAGCACGCAGCAGCGGGTGCTCGTCGTCCTCTAAGGTCACGTACTGTGCTGCAGAGACTGCGAGCAGCCTGAGAGGAATACCCACAGTCACTGCTCGAGGTTAATTGGTGACTCTAAATGGCCCGTAGGTGGGTGAATGCGTTTGAATGGCGACCAGTCCACGGTTGACCCTGTCTTGGATTGACACTAGCCTCCCGTCGACCCTCTGTGGATGAGCGGTATAGAAGATGACTGACTGACTTCTCTAGGTTTTTTTATTCATAATTTAATAAATACTAATAGCTAGCCAAAATAACCTTTTATTGCACACCTTGTTTCTGATACTATTTTGGATGTATATTAACTGTGAATATTCAAAAAGTATTTTTCCTGCTGAAATGTGGCGTAAAATATAAAGAATAAATGGAGATTCTGAAGTAAAGTACAACAAATAATACTTGGGTAATGTATTTTAGTAATACCCGGTAACCCAGTGTGTCTGCACAAGAAAACAGAACAAGAAAACACTTGACTTAAAGGTTTATTATCTGATGGATACATACACACACACACACAACTTAAAATTCTGGGATTAATCAATAATAATGAGAATCAATAATGAGAATAAACATGAAGTTTTATGGCCGAAGCAGAAAGTTGTGGGAAATAGTTTGAGCCCTTCTACGGCTAGCTTCAGCACTGATCTGATTATCTCCAGTGAGCATATCCACATGATTTTAGTATCTTTCTTCTCTGTTGTCGTAGGGAATTATTGGGGCTTCTGATTAAGCATCCATGATGACCAGCGGTGGCACCCGGTAGGCTCTATTACTCAGGTTTGTTTACACACTTTGGGATTTGTTATTGGTGTTTTCCCCTCCCCTCCCACAGAGCGCTCCTTTATCTTTCTGTCTCCCTCTCACCCTGGAGAGTCCGTCTGTATTTCCTAGTCGTAAATGTTAATGTCTAACGAGGTGAGCTGGGATCAATGAGGATATCAAACCGGCTCCTCGCTCTGTCTTCTATCAGCCTGATGAGGCAGAACACTCTTATCCTCTTTCTCATTTGCACACCCGCAAACACACATGTGCATAAAAAGAAAAGACCTAACTCATTGCTTCGTCTCTTTCTTCTTCCCACTTGAACGTCGACCGTAAAGGCCCACACGCACATTCATGCGGTGTATGTTTGTCTCTGTCTGCATACCGTGCTAAATAATCTAATCACTTAACGTCAACAGCCAACCATGCTATTCGAGTGGCGACCATGGAAGATGAATTATTGCTCCGTAGGTAGAGAACAGCCATTACTGTAAGGCGTATGAAGACATATTATGGAGCTATGCTTTGTTGAAACCTTGTCATTGTCAAAGCACTAAATATGCCAGAGGTGGAGTGAAGTGTTATATGTCCTGTGAAGTGGATATAGTATAATGCTGGTATGGGTTCTAAAGGCCACAAGCTATTATTTTTGTATGTGCAGTGACTGAAAAAGGCAGCCAAATGAAGTGTGCATGTCTCCATTATAAAGTATAGGACTCTGTTAACTCTTACAGTCTGTAAATGATACGACCAAGTTCTGTCCACAAATGTATTTGGTCCGTTGAGTTAGTGACTACGAGTGTGCGCATCGCTTTGTCTGTCCACAGCCGATTTCACAATCCACTGGACCCATCGGGTTCATGTTCACCTACGCCTCTCGAGGTTACAGTGATATATCTATGTATGTATGTATGTAGATAAGTATATATATATATATATATATATATATATATATATATATATATATATATATTTACGTTGTATTGTCTTCTTTGAATGTAATGTTTTGCAGTTTTACTTTAAGTTGATGGCAGCTGCATCTCAACAGTCAAGCAAGGCAAACTGGTTGGTAAACTGAACAAAGACACACAATAATGTCTGTAAAGAGACTGTGTTAACTTCAGAAGATGAAATAACAACTCTTTTATTTCACTTAATGGAGTTCTCATTTTTCTTTACTTATGGATTGTTGCAATGGAATAAAACATGTTATCATTATGTATGTGCAAATAAAGGAGTGCTAATAGTTTGCACTTAGTTGTGCTTGTATGCGCATTAACCCAAGAGTAATTGGTGTTACAGGATTTTAAAAGGCAATCCAAGTCCTAGATTATAGTATTAAACGATATATTCCACATGACACTGTGTCAAAGTAGAAAGTCCTTGGTAGTGGAGGTGGTGTGTTGCTGGTGCAGAGTGATCACAGAGGAAGAAAACACTGGGTCTGGGTGCTGCATATAGATGGCGTGTTGTGGTTTCCCAGAGAGTCATTACCCAGACAGTGGGCTGCTTTGCCCTGAGGTGTTTCACTTCACAGTTTACCACACTGGAGCCGTTTCTGCTTTCGCTTCTTTCAGTCAGCAGCGATGGGACACAAAAGCAGTCAAGTGACTTGTCTGTTGGGATGGCTGCCATTTCTCTCAACCGAAACAGATACAGGCAAAGAAGTGTGCAAATAAAAACAAGGTAAAACAATTGTGCCACTGTCAACATTGTATGGGCCCTCTTGTACTACATGACTGCTCGGTTATTGGAAAGCACCTAATGGGGGAAAACACTGATGCCACCCCATACTCCGAAGCCCCATGCTCCATTCTCCTGTTACAGCCACAATAAAGTGCACTGTACACACCACTCAAGAGCCTTCTGTGCGTGTGTGTGTCTGTTTGTCTCAGATGGACCATAGGTGTGTGTGTGTGTGTGTGTGTGTGTGTTTGTGTGTGCATGTCGCCGATTTAATGCATTCAGTTAATGCGCATGTGCACTCCTGCCTAGAGATATATTCTTCACTGTGGGATGTCTGCAGGATATGCATGGAAAATAAAAAATTGCATTGGAATGACTAAAATCAGCTGTATTGTGGTAAATCGAGTAATTGGTAGTATTTTTTTATAGTTTTACTGGAAACTGCACAACAAGCAAATCATGATCAGTTTCACTGTATTAGCTTAAATAATGTACAAAAAATATTGTTTGGTTGTGGCTCACTTACAAGCTGTTACACCTGTGTATATAATTAGTAAATATAAACTTCTGACGTTGAATCTAGCGTTGTTTTTGTTAATTGATAGAGAGATATTTTCATTGTTAAAACCAGCAAAGGGTTTGCTGGAACACGTGGTAGCTACACATCATCACCACGCCCACTTATGAAATAGGACACCGTGCCATTTGAAACCTCTCAAATCATTGGTGAAGCTTTTCATTTGAAAGTAAAAGAAGGCTTTTACTATTTATTTATTCAAAAATGTGGATCAAAACATACACATTACACCTTTTGAAACGTTCGAAAAATAGTAAATACAACTGTAAACAAAGTTCCTTTACTGTAGATTACATTAGTAACAGAAAAACTAGCATGCCCACAGCTCGAATCCAAAAATAGCAATGTAGTATTTATCATAATAATATAGCATTAAAATATTGATAATCGTCTGAGAGAACATTTTTACATTTATTTAGAAGCGGTACCGCCAACCTCAACCCGACTACATCATCCTTACTGCGACACCCATTTTGATGTCTATGCGACTGGAGCGTGCTTCCTGCAGCGAGGAGCTCAGGCCTACCTCATTTTCGCCTGGCAAGTCAGCTGCTCTGTGTTTCAGACTGGAGCCGTTGGCTGCTACTGAACCGTTTGGCTCTTTTCTCTACTAGCGAGCAAACCTACAATCTAGACCCAACTGTCCTTCCAGCTCGTTTTAAGGGGATTTATCATCATATATGCCCGTGTATCCAAAACACATCGGTCATTGGGGATTCCTAGCACCGGTTGGCCGGGTCTGAAGGCCGTTATAACGCTTTTTTTTAGGTTTAATTAGAGCTAGAAAACAACGTTGGAGGAGGAGATTCCACACTGGAGACAGAGGAGAAGGCACCCCCCCTGAGTAAACTGCGGCTTTAGGTGAGTGTTTGTCCTCATTTTACGTTATTATTGCCAGTATAAACGGTGCCCCGCGGTAGAATATAAGCATACGTCGGTATGTCCGAGGTTTGGGGGATTTATTGCAATGTTTTGAGGGTTTATTTTTATTTTTTCGCCTGGGTGGGGGATGGGCAGCGTCAGCGCGTGAGTAGGCGCGCGCACAGTGCGCGTGGGGCTGTTCTCGTGGTAGGTCTGAATGTGAGCGCGCCCTTCCTTCCTGCAACTGCCGTTAGCTTTAAATTTTAACAACTTTTAGTGAGTTTTTATTTTAACTATAACCACATAATGTATCAAATATATTAATGCTTTGGGAATCATCAATTAGTTTTACTTAGGGATCCAACTTTTTTTTTTTTTACGAACTTAAATTAGACTTTTCAATGATGGATTCATGCATTTACGTTTTATTTTAATTAAGCTGTGTGGGAAGCACTCAGTCATTTTTAGTGTTGCATAAAAAAATATAAAAAAAACATAACACCACTAGAGTTATGAATCTAAATAGAAAGTGGTTGTTGTAATGCTGGCATTTCATCCCATAGTTGTGTTCACCGGTTTTGGGCTCTGCAAGCCCATACTTTTCCCCACGGTGTAGATAATGTTGCCTTTTCACCTTTCCAGTACTCGGCATAAAGTGCATTCATATTTGTGCCACGGTGCAGTGTTTGATATATTATTGTATTACCTTTTGTGTCATTCTTATTCAAAGCTTTCTACAGTGCTTTGCAGCTGGTTGTTTAAACTGTGGGCGGTTGTGGAGGAGGGGTGATCACACGCACACGCGCGCTAGCACACACACACACACACACACACACACACACACACACACACACACACACACACACACACACACACACACACACACACACACACATGCACACCCAGGAGGGCCACTTGCCAACCTTGTGAAGCTCAACTCAATGACACAATGTACCAGTCCCAGATAAGCCTTCAGTATCTGTGGTAGCAGGGAAGAGACTGGTAACACAGACTCTGCTCAGTCACAATTCAGAAGCTAATTTGGGTTGAGATATTAGTTGTAACTTGAAATTGAGTTCCACATATCAATTTCTTGATCACACAGTTTCTATAGTCTTCCATGGAATGTTTCAGTTACTACTTAAAGTAGGTTATGTAAATAATTAGGGATGAGAAAGTGTCCTGATGGAGTTAGAGTGCAGACAACCTCTAAATCCATAGCCACCAATCCATTTTCTTTATTGGCCATTTATAATCGATTCTGAATAACACTGGATTATGAAGGCCCTGCCAATAGTCATATTTTTTTAACCATTTGTATTTTTTCCCCCTACTAATGTGAAACCTACTTTTTTGGCTTGATGGCTGTTGTTGACTTGAGCTGGCCCTTATCAGAAGGTGCTCAGCCTATTGAACTTGTTGAATACATCAAATATATTTGCAATTCTTTTTTTTAACATATGACAGGACCAAAACGGAATATGTTTTGTTAGGATCACTGACTTTTCTCTAGTGACTTTCTCTGACGCAGTTGCACAATATGTGTGCACGTCAGCTTGGTGTGCGATTGATGGTAGTAGGTGCTCAGCAACACATCCCTCGGTTTTGTCTTTGTTTGTGCATTGAGGTTGGCCAGGGGCCTGTACCATGAAGCTGGTTCAGGTGGCTAGCCAGCTCAGTTTCAGCTTACTTTCCACCAACCCCGGGTTTTCGGTACCATGAAAGTGGCTCGGCTTCAATAGGTATTCGTTGCCATGGTAACTTACACGGCACGGCTAACCTGCTCCGGCTAACATCTGGATTCGAGCTCTCAGAAGTTTGACCAATCAGCGATGAGCAAAGAAACAGCTGACGTAATTAATTCCTAGCTTCTGTTCTCTATTGCAATCATTGCGGCTTCACCTTTTTTTCCAAATCCTGTGGACATCTCAGCGCAGATTGTTAGAAGAGCACTTCGTAGAGTTTTTAGGGACAAAATCCCCTTTCCTGATACTTCCTTGTATGAAAGATACAGATATTCCGCGGAAGGAATAACTTATCTTTGCGAACTCGTTGAGCCGCAAATAACAAATGTGACTCGTCGAAGCCGCACTTACTGTACCGCAAATGGTTTGAATTATATTTTTATATATGTTTTTTTTAACTTGCGCATTAACGCTCTCAGCAATGTACCTCTAATATTGTTCTCTTGATTGGTTGTTCGGTGCCGACGTCACTCTTGTATGTGCACGCGCGTGCGGAGTAATCAGAGTTGAAGGATCAAAGCCTGGGTTGACAAACTCAGTTGATAAGCGGCGTCATGGTACCAACAAAGCCTGATTGCTTCAGTTCGGTTTTGTCGATTCTGAACCAATTCTGCAACCCTGAGTTTGTTGAACCAGCTTCATGGTAGAGGCCCCAGGTGTGTCGAGCAAGGACAGCTGCCAGACACACACACACACACACACGCATAAACGTAAACAAGTGTTTTCCGTGCTTGGCGACGTGTCGTTTGTAGCCGTTTAATTCATACAGAATAATCGTTGGCACATTTGGATGCGCTGTATGTTCAAATTGTCTCAGGGCAGCTGCAGGGCTCATTTAGCTCAGACAGTAGATGTACAATATCCTTCATTTTGGTTGTTTCTTTATTTGTATGCTCTTTGGTGATGTTCCCAGGCTGAGAGGAGAAACCCCGATAAGCATCTTGTTGCCAAATTGCTCAGTTGTCCTTCACAAAACACGAGCGACTGAAGTAAACTAGACTGCTCTCATGGAACATTCACAATTTTTGTTTGGTTATGCAAGTGTGTTTACAATGACATAAATAAGTCTTGTGCATTTATTCACCATATCCTGTTTTCATTAGGAATGCACCTGCTATTTATTGATCGAGGAGGCCTTTGTTTTTAGATGCTTCAGAGACGGTTTTATTAATGCATACCTAGCACCTTTTCTGTTTGTGATGGCCAAAAATGCTAGCTCGATATGATCAGGGTTTTAAATCGAGGAACCAAATCCATCGAGCATTATTTTGTAAATTAAAAGTATAGATTATGTTTGAGCCATGCAGAAGTCAATCGTTAAGAATAAACAAACCAATAACTGGAAACATTTTGTTTCTTGATCCTTTTTTTCCCCCACCCTTTTGTGAGGTAATTTGTTTTTCATCTTTATCCTAGAAACGGTGTTGTTGTATTACAAAAAAAGGTAAGAAATTAGCAGTAAACTTGCGATGGTAAATGTACAGTGTAGAAATATGTCCTTTCGCTCGCTTCTCCAGTTTGTTTTTGTAAGTATCATGGCACAAATAAACTATTCTGCTTCTTCTCTGTCTAAAAAAACTAGACTCACGTTTTTCATTGCCAGCCACTACATTTAAAAAAAGTAGAATTTAATAAGCAGCAGATTTTTGGTTATAAACACGCATTTCTTACTTCTAATTTTTGATTAGATGCATGTCTATGGCGAGAATAGACGCAAAGATGCATGTCTATGGAACATCCGACTGAACACCAGTAACGGTTGCTGTCATACCGTACTTGACACCACAATTTGAAACGAGCAGTGAAAGTAATCTGTGGTCTCTGTTCTGTGCATAGTGGTCTGTTTCTTTCAGACAGCGCAGAGTGCAATACATGGACATCAAATCTAAGACAAGCTATGACCAGATGGGTCTTTGAAAATATAATCATGTGAACATTTATAGTATTCTGGATGTTCTGATTTTGTTTCCCACTGCAAAGCATTGAGCACATGACACAGGAAGGTTAGTTACAGAGCAGGCAGCTGAGATATGTTATCTACGCGGGACACATTGATTAGCTGGCCTTATTAAATCACAGAGTGGTGGAGTTGTACGCTTATGTAACCGCTGCTTGTCAGTGTTGTGAATTGAAAAGGGAAAGACAAAATGGAATGGAATGGAAGTGCAGTGAGTGGAGCTGTCTGTCTTTGCGAGGCAAATGCTCTTGATGCTGTTCATGTGCAAAGATAAGGATAGATATTTGCTATAATGTAGAATTTAAGTGTGGGTAAATACTGTCCACATCCCGCTGCAGTACAATTACGCCACAGACACCCCATAAAATTATTCTGCTTAAAAGTCCATGTGCGTTCCTGGGAGGACATAAATCGCACTCGATAAGCTTAACAGTTCATAAGACTAACTTGAAGAGTGCTGCAGAGAACCACATTGTTGAATTTTAGTTTGTGCTGTGGCAATACCTTCTCCGGTGGGAACGGTCGGCTTAGCAAGGCAACTTTATATTGATTAACTAATTTATCATTCATTTTCCTGGCAAAAAAACCCAACAACTATGTTCTTTTTATTTTGACTTCCAGTTTTATTTGTCCTCTGCCCTACCTGTTCAGGTGAATACTCTGTAGTTGGGACTCGTGTGCTGCTTTTTTGTTTACAATTGTCAACAACTATCCCAACTTGTGTTTGAAAGGGAGGTGAAACACTTAAAAATAATCCTAAAATGTCTAAAGTGATCATGCTGTAAACAATGATGTGGTATGTTAGATGTACTATGTGCAAAAAAGCATTTTTGTGGTGATCCTATGCTGCTGTAAAGGATTTTATAAAGATCTAAGGCTCACCATCCCACATACTGCATACGCACTCGGGTCTACACACAAAGGCGTGTGTGTGTTGCGACCCCCAAGGGTCAAGTTCAACATTGTGAAAAATGTGTCTGTGAGGTGTCCCTCTCACTCTTTACCCACAAGGCTTTGAAGTTTACAGACCTGCAGGCCAGTGCACTCGCATGGTTGAATGCAGTTATTGTAAGTCAGCTAAATAAATGTAATAAAGCTATACTTTGTTTGAGTACTATGGTAATGATCAGTTGGTAATTGCAGTGGCCTTTTATTTCTGTCTCGTGACCAACTTACTAAACAGCAGAAATCCGTAGCATTGGGGTTTCAGTTGGTATTGTATTGACCAATCCTGTTCCAGCAGGCTTTATTCAATGCCTATTGTTTGCCACCATTGTGCTTCTTCTCTGTCTAAATGGTCATGTAAAGTATCTACGTGTGTGCCAGCGCTTTACAGGCAGCCCTAATACTGGTTACCACTGAGATTAAACTATTTAATTATTACCTTAGAACTACAACGGTGCTGGTTTTAAAAAACGACTCTGGCCTCAAACCAAAAGAAAAGATGATCGCAGCAGCGACTAGTGACTAACTACTATTGTTTTCTACCGTAGTGCGTGTGCCGTTGGAGACATTGTCACTAGTGAGAATCACGAGTAGGCACGGCTTTGCTCACGATGTGAACAATTTAGTTGCAGGGAAACGCAAGCTTTGTCCTTGCTGACATCAGAACCGCTGGGTAGCCTGTGCTGCTAAAAGTGGTCATGTGCCACGCGCACCCCCCCCCCCCCCCCCCCCCCCTTTAGCACCTGTGTAGTCAGCGCTCTCTAAATGTGAATATAATGGCCACATAACGCTTACTGACACCGACTTTGCAGAATACGGTTGCGTGCCAGCATTAATAACATTGCAATTAGCCAGATTTGGATGCGGAGGCTATATTAACTGTAAATTCTAATAAATAATTTGGTACATTTACATCTGTTTTATTTGCCACATTTTACCTTTACAAAGTAATGTCTTGTCAGAATCAAGCTGAATGTTGGTCTAACCATAATATAATCATCCCTGCATCGAGGCATGCAGCTTATTGATTTTAGCCTGGGTGTTTGATCGGTACTCGACATCGGACAAAGCCCAACTCACAGTTGGGACTGGAACGAGTCGGATTGTTTCGTCTCATGGGTTTCCACTCTGAAGGAGGAAATAAACAGACTTCTATGCTATGCTTAGTGCAGCAACTTACAGGCATCACAATGGACGCACTCTGCTGCCAACAGGCTGCAGCAGACCCGCCTGTGACCATATATATATATATTTATTAGGGCTGTCAAATGATTAAGTTTTCAGTGGATTAATCATGATTAATCTACATATGCGCCGTTTCCCGGGAGAAATAACAAACCGGGAGGTGTCCGGGTGATGGGGGTAAAAAACGGGAGCGTTGGCAGGTAAAACTCCAAAAAAAGAGCGCCAAGCGGTCTGCCTCTCTCTCTCGCTCTCTCTCCCTGATCTAACAGTAGGGGGGGGGACAATAAACGTAACATTACATAACATAACAAGAGCAATTTTTGAAGGGGACACAAATAATAACGTTAGCTAGTTGTAGTGGGGGCATATCAAACAAGCTATTAAACAAGCTGGGTATACACTAGCATAGCGGACTAATTCATTAATGACTCAGCATAATTTGTCATTTTATTTACAATACACAACATTGTTTTAATGATATTTCTAGGGGGGGGACAACCCTTAAATGGGGGGGTCCTGACCCCCATGGGATTTACGTCCTCGTCTCTCTCCCTCTCTCTCCCACACACACAAACACACACACGCGTTCACAGCGCAGCAGGCGGAAGGGGGAGAGAGCGATACGATCAGGAGACTTGTTTAAATTATGAGAAATGTGCTGTATACATGTCACTAGATTTGTCTCTAGTCGCTTTTGACACAAAAGTCGCCAGGAGGAGGATTTGTTTGTCATAATAGTCCAACCACAACCGCATTTCGGACACATTCCTGACCTGAATAATTTGTCACACAAATTATTTGGTGTAAGTGTAAGTGTTGCAGCATACATTAAGAATACCCAAGGCCCTGCCTCAGTGACCTCGATGCAGTGTTTCACTAGACAGGGCTTCTCCACTCTGAAGACGGGCTGCTTGTATATCTCACGAGAGAGACAGGGAGAAAGGCTGTATTTAACTCCAGCTGAATGTCCCAGGATCTTTCCTGTTATGTATCGTGTTGCATTATTATCAGGGATAGCCGGGACTCAGTGCTACATCACACATTGATGTGTTTATCTATGCGATAAGGGTTAAATCTGCGCTCGGCTTTCGATTTGGCTGGTATTAAAAGACAACCTCGTCGTAGATTCTTTGGTGTTATATGTACATGTAGTGAAAGGACCTGTGTTTACGTGTGGCTTTGTTGTTGTTGAGGGAATGGCCTGTGGTCCATAAGCTCCCCATATATACCAGGGGGCAGTGATGGGTGTGATGTTATAGATTCTTGTATGATTGCTTATGCTTGTCGTCATCCTTGACTCCAGTATAAAACCCTGCACCTGGATCAATGGAAACAGCTCAATAATGTCCTTTTGTGATACACAAATTTCCATTTAACAGTAGAATACATTTTTTTTTAAGCACTCATTGATTTTACCAATGTACAATGGTGTCTCCATGAGCAATGTACATTGAGCTTTATATTTTTAATACGGCATGCTCCCCTGCACTCTGTGTGTCATGTTTTCAATATAATTATTTTTTTCATCTATTTACTTTTTTTCTTTCAAGTATTTTCAGAAAACAGAATTATTTTGGGAGATTTCCTGGAAACAACAAAGTAGTAGATAGTAGGGGTCTAACGATTCGTTTTAACAACAATTCGATTTGTATCCCGATTCGAGGTTGTCGATACGATTCAAGGACGATTCAGTGACTTCCACTAGTGTGACTGAAATAAATTTCCTAGATTTCTGTTTCTTGTAATGGAATCAGGTATCAATTAATTATGAATATAAATAAACAAGTAAACAACAATGAATGGCAAATGCATTCACATTTTATTTGAATAAAGTGAAAACACTGCTGTAGCGGTGTAGCAGAAAAAAACCCGTATTAGTGATATACACAAAAAACACCCCTGCAATAATGGTTTCCCCCTACCAACCACCGCAAAACCCCTCTATTTCAACCCCTGTGGAACATCCCGTCGGCTTTGCCGTGAAACCCGGAAGTTGAATCGGGGCTTGGGACGGCGGTGGGTTTCCTGCACACTGCGTGAGCACGTCACGGCTCAGTCATTAAAAGTGCTAAGAAAAAACATCCATATAAAGTCTGACGTGCTTAAATCCAGTGGGTTATTTCCTAGTATCGATACAATCGATTTATTACATTTTAAAACGATGTTAGATCGATATATGTCGTTCATAAGGCCAACTCGCCGAGCACAGATCGATGTAGTTGGATCGAAGGAATATAAATCGATACATCGATGTGATAGATGGATCGTTACACCCCTAGTAGATAGTAGAGAGAGGAAGTCTTTGAACGTGTGTCTATGTCTGCCCTCCAAAGCTGTAAATCTGGGTGAAACACTGATTGACAATAGCAAATGTGAATCTCGAGTTGCCTGGCATTACCTGCCTTGGCAGGGTCCCCTCTGATAGAGGAAACTCTGCTTCCACACCGAAAACCTGGACGGAACCAGGTCTTTCTGCTCTGCACAAATGCAACCATGTCAATGTGAACTCGCATGCTCTCCAGACATAGTCTCCTGTGTGAACATATTCAGGTTATTGGGGGTAAATAAGCGTAAGCATCACATAGACCACTCTTTCACGTTGGAACAAAGACGTGACTTCCTGCTTACAAACTTTATTCCCGTCATGCCAGGGCCGTGTCCTCTGGCGAGTCCTTGGCAGCCCCTCTGGCCGCACCCAACTGCTGTTGTTTTCTGTGTGGTAACACTATCTCTCCCTTTGCTGTGCCACACCGTCTCACCAACACAATAGAGAGGGGCAGCAGATGCAGGACAAAGGGGAAAGGATGACTAAAATGGAAAGGAGTCAAGGTCAGGCAATATAGGGAAGGAAGCAGTGAGGCAAGCGAAGCAGCCGGGAAATATTCCGTGATTTCCTGGCCACTTCTTAGAATTACGCAATCCCACAACCTTCTTTCACCACCTCAGTCTGCAGCCTTAATGGTAAACACGGAACATTCCGCAGCACAAAGTCTGTGTTGACAGCAGGGTTGCTTCGTGTTTATTTCTTGGGGGCTTCTGCTGTGACTGTTTGCAGTGGACGCCTTCTAATTATGTGCCTTCTCTCTCTGTCATAAAGAGGTTGTTCAGACTGAGTATCAGTCACATTGTTGGAATATTCAGCCCCCCTGCTTCAAGTACCAGATAGATTTTTACCAACGCAGATACAGCAGTGAGACTGTCTCCTGGTTTTTAGTATTTCACAAATGAGACAAGTGTCTCATGCCAAAGTATTGCTAGTGGCATCGTAGGCGAACCGGTCTGTTATTATGTGCCCATATTTTGATTATTTTTCAACAAGTTAAAATAGGTCTTTGAGTTCCACAAAACATGTTTCTGAAGTTGTTTGCTGGAAATAGCTTGTAGGTTACCTCCCTCTACTCCCCTCAGTTTCAGCCCCTTCCAGAGTGTTCTGTTTTCTGTTGCTCATTACATATTCATGATCTGCAGCTAATTTGCCCATGCCGACAGCTTGTAGAATCTTTGCTCACGCCCCACTGACTGTTGCCACTATTCATTGTTGCCAACTTAGAGACTTTTCAGACCCCTCCAGCAACAAATTTAGCTACTTTTCCTGACGTTATTGGCGACTTTTGGAGACTTTGGTGACGTGAAAAGAACGTATCGTCCCACCGCTTCTTCTCAATGAGCAGCGGGCGCTGTCGTGAACCTCACCCCCTTCCCAAAGCACTGACAAGCGGCAGCAGTCCCTTCCAGCTGCAGTCAGTGCAGGACGCTCCACGTCCAGACTGCAAATCAATTGCGCAAATGTAAATGGGAAATGTTCTTTATCTAAAATAAATCACTAACCAAAAAAAAAAAAAAAAGAAAATTTCATTAGTCAGTGTTTAGGCCGTGAAAGCTAACGTTAGGCTAGTATAGCTATCAATAGCTAACGGGTTACTGCTGTAGCTGGTGGGTGGAGACACTATACGTATGCTCTGAGGGGGTGGGAATATTCAATTTTTTCGGTTTGTGACGTAAAAAACCGTGACGATTTTGAACAGCTCGTTCAGAGGTAGAAGGGGGGATTCATTTCAGAAACACGTATCTCACTCAAAACAGCATGGTTGGTTTTTCTTCCAAGTTTGTATGCCTGTGGAAGCACCAGAGACACACAATAACACTCCAAATCCCAGAAAACTTGATTTTTCCATAATATGGGCACTTTAATGTTACCATGTGACCTTTTTGAGTTTAGGTGCAACATTAACAGCGATATCCAACTCGTTCACCGTAATACCTGTCTGGAACGTAATGGAGTTTGAAAGCCCCTAACTGCTTCTCCTTCGCCACGTTGCTGCAGGTTCTGAGCCCATGGTACACGGCCCTGACTGAACATACTGGTGGGGCATACAGACCTACTACTGTGGTGAGTGATCGATCTGTAAACGGTTTCTTAGTGCCTATTAACATCAAAGGTTGTTCAGGGTCACTTCTGAGCAACATGTCGTTAGTCCTCAACAGAACTTGAGATTCATGTGACTACAGTTTGTTGTCAGGAAAATAAACCACTCTCTTTTACGGAATGTATTCCCTAAGTGATTTTCTCACTCAATCCATCTTTGATAATGTTCACATTTTGAATTGCCTTTATTGGATGTGGTCTGTTTGCATCTTTTTGTCACCGGACGGTTGCTATTATGTTCGAATTGCGAAAGTAGCGGCTATGTTACGGACTTATGGCACTTTCAAACCCATAATTAGTCGAAATAAGTTGTTTTCCTGTCTCTGTGGTTTGTTCTTCCTTTTTAAGGAAGGCCATTGTCCCGGCAAGTCGGGAAAAACAGAAACAAAGTGCCAGAAAGGCAGTCACTTACTGCCACCAATCATCAATTCAGTTCCCGGTTAGTTTCGACCACAGTATTTGGTTGGATCGAGGCTGGAATCTATAGCACAATAGTGGTATTGTGTTGTTGGTTGCTTGTGTCTTATTTGACTGAGTTGCTACTATTTTTGCTTCTGAAACCATCGTGAAAGTTGTATTGCTATTCAAAGAGCAACCCACTCTTGTGTCCTGTTTTGAACCGTTAAAGAATCCAGCAGACTTCCTGTGACAGTACCCGGCACTGCACAATGTACAATGCTGGATAGGATCCGTTCAAGCTTTCAGTCTCCCCAGCGATCGTCATGTTTATTTCCACGTGGCCAGCTAAGGACTATCTGTCCAACTCTGCCTGACATTTTTCACTTTTTTCAGATGCTTTGCTGTGACATCTTCCTCCCGCTTTGGCAGCTAGCTGTGTTAATGTCAGGTCGGCCACATTGGAAGGCTTTGTTTCCCTCGCTGTAGAGCCCTCTGCTCTGTTTGTTTATATCACTCATGATGCTGTAACAAGGCACTGTAGTTACTCAGCCTTCCAGTGTTTTTTTTTACATGTATGGCCTACAAGCACAGGTGTCAAGGAACGAAGTACAAAGACTTTACTTAAGTATACATTTTGGGTATCTTTACTGGAGTATTTATTTTTACTACTTCTTGCATTCTCACGCAAAATATCTGTACTTTATACTCCTTGCATTTGAAAAATGGCATCGATACTCCTATTTAATGTTGGTGTTTTTTTCCGGCTTGTCCAAAAAACGACACGAAAAAATACCAAAATATACAGCGCCATCCGGATTGAGTAAATTTGATTGTGGTTGGATGAGAAGTATAAACGTGTACCATTCCGACACCCTATTGGTTTTCCCCACGATGCACCTGCAGGTGACACAAATCATCACAGTGACGCCAGGTGCAAAAACTGGTCGGTGGAAGGTACCTTTCTCAGAACGGCAGGTTGCGTTGGCCGCTTCTTCTGGTGGTCGGATCCTTTGTCAGACATGAACCAGCCTGCACCTCCTCATGCAAACTCCATGTAGCATTAAATGAGTATCTTCCTGGCCATGGGGTTGCCGTAAATGTTTCTTTTTAACTTTATTGAGAATCTGGTATAACACAGCAACTTCCAAGTAACGCAGCGTCTTGAAATAAAGGGATGTACGTCTTAATGTGAGGCTTTAGAAATGAACACAAAGGGATTCTCCATTTGCGTATAAAGCCTGAATTAAAAGGTTATTTGGCCAATGTTTTAATAACCGACCGCCGCCAGGTCAGTGTTTCCCACCATTTTAACGTGTGCACGGGAAAAAGCCCCCCACACTGCAGTCTACCTAATCAATGGGAACAACGTGTGTACGTCCTCCGACTTTCATGTAGCCGTCACTAGAAAATGAGTTCTGGTTTTCTTTAAGTCATAAAGCATGCGGGTCGATACATCGTCCCTTCTCTGAATGTCGCCATGTTTCCATCATGGTCACATGATCTGAAGGCACCTTCCCATCATATTGTAACGGACTGACATGTTCTGTGAGCGAGGTTACACATTAAGAGTTTGTCCTTAATGGAATTTTTTTTTCTTACATTACTTTTATAATTGAAGTAGTTTTGAAAACCAGTACTTTTATACTTAAGTAAAAAGCTTGTTGATACTTTTGACACCATTGCTTGATGCGGAATGTGTGCCAACACATGCTATCTGGCAGTCAGGGGTCAGATTTTGATCCATTTTTACGGCATAATTGTGTATTCACTTTCCAGGGATGTAGTTTAAAAACTTGTTGGCGAATTACCACATGATGCCGCTTGACTCCAGTCTGCTCTGCTGCCATGCAAGTCTGTCAACTGTGCAAGGCCATTTCTGAGAAGGAAAAATGATACCAATCGGACAGCATTGGCAGTTATTGATCCATCTGTTATCAGCCAATATCACTAAAGTCAAAGGTGCTAAACCCGAAATTTGGAGCATTTGTAATGTAGACGTTTTTCAACATTCCGATGTCTCAGCCTGCATCATTGCTCAAGTACATATATACCTCCACGATCTCTTTTCACAGCTGTTGGCTGTTTGCTACTTCATTAATTTTGCAGACCAATTGTTTTTCCCTGCAGTAACCTCCAACACATGACGTTGACTTTAATTTAAAAGGACTGTTCCTTCTTCTCACATGCAAGAGGTTTTCCATGACCTCAGGAGCTTGATACAATTGCATGAATGACCCCATCATAAAGTCTTGCATGCTGGAAAGTGTTTAGAAAACGTGCCTTCTGATTTGATCAGTTGCTTATTTCTGCAAGAGCAAAGTTGTCTTTGGTTTTATTTATAATTGGGCCCTAACTATTTTCCTGTAAAATTGCTTGTTGTCTTCCACCCCCCCCCCCCTTCATTCTGCAAATAAGTACAAGTACTTCAGATGTTCTAAAAGA
Source organism: Apeltes quadracus (assembly GCA_021346845.1). NCBI lineage: Eukaryota > Metazoa > Chordata > Actinopteri > Perciformes > Gasterosteidae > Apeltes > Apeltes quadracus. Next base: position 11,524,252 of record CM037924.1, read on the forward strand.
AGCTAAAAGTGTGGCCCTCCTTAGCGTTGATTCAAAAAACAAGATTCAGCCTGAGAGTGGAAGAAGCCGAGAGGAATGAAGAGGCACATAGTGAATACGATTAATAAGATATAGAATTGGACATCTTGGCGTTTACTAAGAGCTAAAAACCAGTCAAACGTTGACAATATGAGCAGGGTTTGAGCCTACAAATTCCTAAAATATTTCTTTAGTAAACTTCTGCACTTGTAGGCACCGCGTTTGGTTATTTTGTTAAGGATTATCTGCACATCCGAAAAATGTCGGCACGAGGAAGACATTTGCTCTGGATGAACTGAAGGCTAAAACACTTTGAGAGAGGAGTAACCTGGGTAACCTGGGTGTCTATTCATTTTTCCATTGTTTTGGTTCAACACTACATCTGGGATACTATGGATAGTCTTTAGTTACCGCCTACCCTCAGTTGTGATAGGATGGCTGGGTAAAAAGTGATGGCCACAAGCACAGCCTTTTCCCTTTTAAGATGAACATGTTTGAACTCTCGGTGACTAGAAGAACCAAACCAACCAAATAGAGGCTCCGCCTCTTGTCACGCTGCTGCCGTTGACAACCTAGCGCACCGCTCTCACTGTAAATAATAAAATTAAGAAGTAAACATTGTGGCGCTAGCTTGCCATGTTTTTTTTTTCAATATTGCAGATGTGCAATAATGCAGAAATTGAAAAAGAGTAGCTTTTAGATGTGCTGATTTAATTTTGGGTTAGGTGGATTAATAAATTGTCAAAATCTGATCTAATCTGTGGCTGGACACTTTTTTTTTTTTCTTTAAGATGTCCGTCACGCCATTGATGCAAACTGAAACGTCACTGATTAGCGGAAGAATACAACTGTCAGGTAGTAATTATCATATTTACGAAACGCCTTTCACCTGGCATTGACATGGACAAAGACGAAAATAAGCGTGTCCACCTGGATGTCGTGTCTCCATTACTGCTGATTAGAGCTGGATCCAATAAAGACCCGTGACTACTGCAGAGTCCTTTGTTCCCGGGAATGACTGTTGATTGTACCTTTCCTACCAAAGACAGAAGACCGATCACAGTGGGTTTTATTCTTGTGAGAAAGGGGGTTTTATACATGAAAAGGTTTTCTCCTTTTCAAAAGAAAGGTATATTTTAATCATTGCATGGATGATCTGCTCCAAGCGTTTGACAGGCGATGATGGGCTGTAGGAGCCAATTACATGTCCACATCAGCAAACTGAGAAAAGAAATCTTTTATGGGCTAGAATGCGTTTGACAGTTTGCAGTAAACCGTAATGATGACAGAAGCTCAGAAAACCAGGCCCTGGCTGTGAAAGAGTTCATCAAATAGTATTTATTACGGTGCACAACTGCCAGCTCTGTCCTGTTAAGAGCGCCTTTATTTATCAACACTGCTTTTAGTGCACCATATTTGTTTGACTGGATAGCAGATCTTGTGTGTTTACACCACTGATAGATGGGGGTTGTTGTGCGCTTATTGCACCAAAATAATTTTCACACCATTTTATGCCGCTGATAACGTAATGGCAATATAATAGCATAACAATGCAAGTACGTACTTTCAAGAACAAAAAAACGTTTTATTCTTCATAATATTTAGACATAACGATCGGAATGTAAAAAAAATATATACAAAGTTATACAGATTCTGATCTAGCAAGACTGATACAGTTGATTCTGCAGCCCTAGCTGACCCGCCGCCGTCACGGACACGAGCTGGCCGAGCCAGTCTAGCTGCCCATCAAGCGAGGCTAGCTGGCAAGGCCTACATGCTACCATCTGTCACAGACAGACCGCTAGTTTTGCTGACCTCACATAGGCCTTGTGAGGCCTGCCAATGCAATCTGTCACTCCAAGAGACTAGTAGTGGGGGCCGGGGAGGGGGGGGGGGGTCCATATGCAGATTGGAGTTCATTTCTGTTGGCATTGCACCTTACACAACGGCAGTGGAAGCAAGAAAACAGTTGACCCAAACCAAATTCCTCTAGTAATCAGCCCTGACATTTTCAGCTCCTTCTGTGCATAATCCCTGGATGAAAGGACGCCGTATTTAATCTTTGCCGTGTTCTTTTCGAACTTTACAACATCTTTATCTTTTATTACGTTGTTTATCTGCAACTGAGCAGCGTCACCTTCCAGTGTCTTTAAAAACTATTTTTTTAGTTTGGTTTAAATGGCTTTTCAGGGCATATTGATTTTGTTGTGTGAATAGAATCAACCCCAGATTCCCCAGTGATAATAAATAATAATTAAAAAAAAATCTATATATAAAATATATATTTATTCATCATTGTTGTTGACTATATGAACAAACAAACATTGTGGAAGTATGCGGTCATATGGAGAAGGCCATCAAGCAGTGGTGAATCAGATTTGGTCTCCCAGCTTGGAAACACTGTCTGACTAACTGGGAGACTGGAAAAGCTTTTTGGAAGCGTTTCAGGGTGAGGGACTACAATAAATAGGTTTCCTCAAATCATTCTGTCCTTGCTGCCTGGATTTCCTTTTTACAACTTACTGAGAAATAACCCCCACGGTGGGGTGTCAGACGTATCCTACAGCCCCATTTCCCCTGCAGGGCAGAACCAGAGCAGCAGTCACAGCGTGGGTCTTCCTGACCTATTGAGGGAGTATTCTTCAAAGACAAACAAACACCAAACCTACTTGGTGGGTATTATTATCACAGGCCGGGAGGGACAAAAGGACGCACATGGTGCAGTGTGGGGGCAGCAGTAAGTTGCCTCCTTGGCCATATTTCAGGGGATGCACCTGTCCTGCTAGGAGGCCCTTTTACACATGCAGGCAGTAACTAAAGAGACCCAACAGTTAAGCAATTCATAATGCATTCAAATGAATCACAGGTACAAATGGTATTAAAGTGGCCTTTTTGTAGGTCATTTCACAACCATTTTTTTTTTGCTGCATATGGTTTGTAAGCCTAAGGTAACTCCTGCTGTTAGGATGCATTGTCACGCTCTGCTTGCTATTTCCCTTTGAGCTTGTCTTGAGTGAGAGTGGTTTTTCACAGCTAACCTCTTAATATTTTGTGGTGGTTCACACACTTAATGCCTGTATTAAATTGTCGTTGACTCCTCACTGATTACTCTTAACCAGCCCCCGGCTGGCAGGGGCTTCTGGTGAGACACGGTTCTCTATTTGGCTACATCCCCACCACCTTTCCTTTTCAAAACTCGTATGTCTCTCAGAAGATAAACAGCCAGGTCTGCCGGTGATTTACTTGATGGTGGAAAGCAGGTTGGTGTTTGCTACCAACTGGTGTCCAGTTAAATGCTGTTGGAAGGCTACCGAGCAGACTTCTGAGGTGCTGCTTTCAAAGAGGGCAATAGATACAAAATGAAGGATTTCTGTCTAATTGATGCTTATTTTGTTCTGCACAACTAATGTAAAGAAACACTAAATGTACAAAAGCATAAATTCTCTCCACTAAGCCAGAGACTTCAGCCATTGGCAGCTCTACGAGTAAGAATGGACCAAATGACTGAGACATGTGTTGACCAAAGTCACTGACCCATGAACTTGTGTGCGTGTATGTGTGTCCGCACGCCTGTTATAGAAATTGAGCCAATAGCTGCAGCCTTGCAACTCTGTTTGGAAAATACAACTTTTTAAAATAGAGCATTTCTTTTAGTAACGGGAGCGATCCATGTCAAAATGAATTGGTTGCCATGGCAAGTATTACATTACCACATATTGATCTGGTATGTTTTTTCCAGCCTCTTAAAGTGGGTCGATCAAAGTTGTCTTTTTGACGGTGTCAAAATTGTGTTTTGATATAACATGGTTATTAGGATACTCATTCTATTAATGAAATGTATAGTTCCTTTTGTTTTTTCTGAATTCAACCTGGATATTTCGTTAACAATAGATCATCATCTGGGTAAAAATAGGGCGCCTCCTGTAGATGCGAACCTAGCAATGTCAGTAATTGATTTCGCCTTCTGGTTTAATATTCTGATGTTGAAATGTTCTCTCATTAAGCCGAGCACTTGATTGAAGACTGAGTCTACTGTACAGGCCAGTTTGCTGCTGGTAGCAGTCGCAGGGGGAGGGGAGAAGGAATGCAGAGACAGAGATTCCCTTCTCCGCTCCCATCCCCCCTCTGTTCACCCACACTGTCAACACAGAGGATCCTCGTCGCAGATGGTGGCTCCACAGCGCCACTGCAGTGGAATGGTGGAGATGGGAACTACAGTGTTCTGTTTACAAACCAATGGTCCTCCCCGGGCAATGCTGCTGACAGGATGGGATCTGAGCAGAGGGTCTTGGTGAACTGTGACTCAACAGTCTGCAGGTTTTTATTTCCAACCAAACACAATAGTAGCCCATTTAAGCTTGTATGGTCTAATTGAAACTGCTGCTGTTGGGATCAAATACATTCCTGCATGCACTTGAGCCAAAAGCTCAGTTGTGGTCACCACGGAACATGAAATGCATTGTCTACAATATCTATATATCTTTGCGTAAGGGCTTTGCTTGTAAAGGGAGCAGCCAAATGGTATGTACTTTAAGTGTCTCTTAAATCTTTTAAGAAAACAAGATATTTAATACCACTGTTTAGAATGTAAAATACAACTTTGGCACATCCCTGTTGTAGAATCAAAACGGACCGTTTGGAAGATTGCGAAGCACTCTGCTATTCTCAAAACGGTGGCTTAGCGCTTTGAGATAGAGGTTTGAAGCTTTTGCTGCTGATTGAGGCCGTAGCAGAGCCTCTGTGTAAATCAATGGGCTTTGGAGTTGCATGTCAGGGGAATGTGGATGCGGTTGCTTTAAATCTGGGTGCACTATTGTAAATTAAGTGATTCATGCCTGTTCATATTATTCCACCATGCATCAATCTGATCCAGCTTTTAGCTGGTATCCCAAATGGACATGGCGTGGCGTCTGCTTGTTTTTGCCTCATTTACAGTAAAAGTAAGAGCAGTGCAGTTGTTTTGTTTGTTGAGGCAGTTCATTCTGCTCACTGCGCTCATAATCACCGCTTGTATTTGAAATCGGTGTTAATGAAGATTTTTTTCCATACGTGACACCTTCATTTCAGTGAATGCATGGCAGGTCCTGCCCCCGAAGATTCCGTAGACCATGGGGAAACACTGCAGTTATCTGAAATGTATTTTCAGCAGTGGCTGTCATACATTTCCATCCTTAACCCACGCTAACCCCAGTGTGACATGGTTAGTACAGAGCAGCAGCAGCCTGTCAGCTGCTTAATAATAGTTCTATTTTGAAGCGCAGCATTTCTACAATGCCAGTGTTTGTTGCGGCGGGAGTAACGACTCCTTTCACGCAATGCATCCGGTTACTTTTGAGCTCCCTCTGTAGCACTGTTTGGATCGGTTATTAAGTTACTCCTTTCCTTACGTTTATCTGCCTGCTGTTACAAACAACCACTCTGAAACAATCTCCCAGTTGGCCTCTATGGTAAACGCAATGCCCTCGGCCACGGAGCTAATGCCTGTCTCTTGGCCGTTTTTCTCTGAGGAAGGTGATGCAACTGGCTCAGGTGGTGGTCCGGGCGCTGCTGCTGTTGTTGTTGTGGCCCTTTTATTATACAGGACTAGCAAATGTAGTTACCGATTGTGTTGGACACATTGCCCCTCATAATTCTTTACACAATGTATTCACAGAGCTGTTGCAGTGAGCAGTTTCCCTTCCCGTTATTGTTAGAGCTGCAGTTGGTAACTTTTCTTGATTCCTTTGAGAAGGTCCGGGACTCTGCAGTCATATTGAATGAGCGGTCGCCACTTTTATTGATTTACGGCTGAAAAGTTTGACCGTTTGATTAGGGTTTACCAGCAGTGATTGAAAGATGTGTTAAAGACTTTGATTGGTTGTTTCTCTTGCGGCGGCTGGAATCTGGCCTTAAAGAGGCAGAGGAACTTTATTTACTTTTGTTTTTTAATAACTGTAGCGTAGCATCTTCATTAAAAACGTAACCTAATTGTACCACCGTGTGTTGTTTGGTCCACTTCACCTCCTCCCAAAGCACCCCTCCCCCCGTTTGTGACTGCAAATGTAAAGGTCACAGGTAACTCAGAATGTACTGCTATAAATCCAACATCCTGGGAAATGAATCTAGAGATCAGAGTACACACAAGAGTTTTTCATCCACTTAACTGTCATTAAATGCACAGAAAGTGGTGGGAGAAGGGGGGGTTGCAGTCATTACAGAGCAGATTATTAGGGAGGCCCTCATTTCAGTCTTCAGACTTTTTGAAATGAAAGTTGTTGTTTCCAACCTTTTTTAGTTCACAAAACCGCAGACAAAAGCAATGTTGAGTCATGATCCCCTGACATGTGCGTGGATGCACAAACTGAAGTCAAACCACAGGATGTCTTAGAACCTCTCCCTGCAGTCATGGTTGGTAGTGAATTGATACAAATGTATAGAGGTAACTAGCTGGAGGAGAAACCTCTTCAGGGGAAGGCTGTTTAACACTGCTGAATATAATATTCAATGCATTACATTACACATCAAAACCAGCTACTCTCACACTACCGCAAATCAATTCATCATTGGCCTCTGTTGTTTAACAACAAAACGTACCTGAATGGCAAGCAAACCGCAGTAAACAAGAGGTGCACCGACGTGTTAAACTTGAATGACACGTTTCAGCATTCTTCAACCCTCATTGAAGCTGATAACATCTTATCACGGCAACTGTGCATTTTCCCTAATGGAGGTGCTTTGTCGTTATCTCCACTCTGCTTTCATTGTGATTGGATCTCAGGTTGCTTCAATTGTAGCCGTAGCTTTATCTTTGGCTGCAACCATAGTGATTTGATTGACTAACAGTGTCACCAAAAGATACAGAAAAAAGTGGATGAGATGGATTTATGTCAGTTTTTCCTTTCATTCTGATAATGTATCCGTTTTGGTAGAACGTCTTACCTACGCAGTAAACCGTTGCATTGAATTGACTGGATTTTATTGCTTAACCATATTCTCCATTTTGGGTGTTAAATTGCCTTTTTTTGTTGACTGAAATTTGGAACAAAGGACACGTTTTCCAGCTGTCTATACTACAAGGTAGTCAGCTGTTCGGTGTATACTCCTGTATGATGTGCATTGAGCAGTCGTGTGATGTTTTCCTTTTGACTAAATCACCCTCTCTCTCTGTCTTCCAGGCTAGGTGTGTGTGTGCTGACCTCATGGTGTAACAGAAGTAAAGATGAGCATTAGCAGTGATGAGGTCAACTTCCTGGTCTACAGATACCTACAGGAGTCAGGTATCCTCCCCTCCTTATTACAGTCATCAATACTGCATTCATTTATATTTTTTTCTTTAAATATCATACCTGCCATTAATTTATCGTATTTATTTGGGATTTGCTTCCTTATCGAACCAAACTCTACATCCAGTTTCATACAAAGGCATATGTCATGATAAAAGATTGAAGGTGCAAACCAAGAGCATGTGAGGGAGTAACACTGCACTGCAAGTATGAACGATGTAAATCTATTAAATTTGCCAAAAGCCTCGCCAACGTGATGATTAGCAATTCGTCCTTTTAATCAATAATTTAAACTCCATCCCAGGAGGGGGAGGTGACGTCGTAAACACAACTGCATTGAGCGGGTCTATAAACGGCCCCGTCTGTCTGCAGAGCGTGGGCAACGGTGGAACGAATGAAGCCTGCAGTGAGCACGAGTGATGGGCCTATCCACGACTTCATCAGTTGTAGATGATTAATAGACCGGATTTATTTAGCACCTCCAACCTGCACACATGCTTACATCAAGTTGTCATGCAAAACACTGGCTGGCTCGTGGGGAGTAAACTTTGCATCTTGAATAGTGGTGCTTTTCACACAGATTAGAACAAGGTACAAAAAGCAGTCTGGCTATGAGAGCGTTGCGTTCCCATGAGAGAACCAGTCTCCTCTGCGTTAAAGGCCGTCACATTATCGCGTCGTGCATTGTGCAACTTTTGAGTTCACATAGAGACCTTGTTTGTTTACAGTAAACATATTAATCGTCACATCACAAACAGCACCACGAGTATTAAAACATTTTACTGCATCGTAACCAGTTTGGTTTGTTTTATGCATTCAGCTCAATTATGTGTAAACTATGCGAGTAGTAGCCAGAAATCTCAGTAATAACCACGAAAACAAAAGAACAAAAGCAGTGATGTGACGACGTGGCTTAATGTCAGCAGAGAAAATGCACAGTATTTTGTTATTAAATATATCAAGCAGGACGTATTCTTTTCTATGATGTATGTATTCCAATGTTGAAAATATCCTCCCTTCTTTCTCTCCAGGGTTCTCCCACTCAGCGTTTACCTTTGGTATAGAAAGTCACATCAGCCAATCCAACATCAATGGTGCTCTGGTTCCCCCTGCTGCCCTCATCAGCATCATCCAGAAGGGCCTGCAGTACGTTGAGGCTGAAGTCAGCATCAATGAGGTGGGACACAAACAAGAGGACAGAGCCTCTCCTCTCCTCTCCTCTCTAACCAGTTACTACCTCTTCCACGCTGCAGGACGGCACATTATTTGACGGGCGGCCCATTGAGTCTCTGTCTCTGATCGACGCTGTGATGCCGGACGTTGTTCAGACGAGGCAGCAGGCGTACCGAGACAAGATGGCCCAGCAGCAGGCCGCCGCTTCAGCACCGACATCGGCCACCGGGGGCAGCATCGCGGGCAACGCCAAGAACGGAGAGAATACTGCCAACGGAGAGGAAAACGGAGCCCATGCCTTAGCTAGTGAGTCAAGTGTTTATAGATGCTCAGATACTTGTTATGACAAAGCCGCATTTTTCAGTGAAGTTGTTTTGTTGTCATAGAATGTTCATTTTAAAAAGATTTTTCTTTTGAGAGGTAAAGAATTTCAACTTAATATCTTGACATCCCGTCCCATTGTGTGCCACCCATCAACCTCTTTTATTAGACAACCACGCAGACCTGATGGAGGTGGACGGAGATGTGGAGATCCCTCAGAACAAGGCCATGGTCTTGAGGGGCCACGAGTCCGAGGTCTTCATCTGTGCCTGGAACCCAGTCAGCGATCTGCTGGCATCCGGGTCAGTCAACTTCCGTTCACACCATTATTCCTGGACACTCTGCATTAGTCACGCAAGTTCAAGCCGCGTGCCTGTACCGCGATTGTCTAGCACAGAATTGAGAGGTGAAACAAACGTCAAATTTAAGAAGCTGGATCCATAATTCACGATAATTCATTTTCTGTTAACCAATCATAAGCTGATTGAGTGTATGGTTTCATGCAATCCAGCTAACATTGATTTCAAATAAATGAAAAGGACCAATTAAAATGTTGCATACGGTTTTAAACAGACGTATGTCTAAATGTGTCTGCTCGTCTTAGGTCAGGCGACTCGACGGCTCGAATCTGGAACCTGAGTGAAAACAGCACCAGCAGCTCCACACAGCTGGTCCTGAGACACTGCATACGAGAGGGGGGGCAGGACGTCCCCAGCAACAAAGACGTCACTTCGCTGGACTGGAATGTAAGCACACCAACACACGTGCGAATCATGTGACACGAGAGTCACCCCACGTGGAATGCAGGTGAAATTAGTAGCACTGCCAGAATGGTTGGTTCATTTTCATGGCTTTATCATCTAGAAAATCTTTAGAAGAATGTTTAGGTTGCTTAAGATTTGAAAGCACTTAATATGCTGCATTTACACTCCAGTACGCACGAAAAAGGCAAAACGTAACAAATGCCTCATCACAGAGAAACTGCCAGAGCACTCGCACTGTTGATGTCTAACGGCAGGACATCATCAGGGAGCAGAACTTTCCTTTAGTTCAGCCAACGGATTGTAAGCCTGAGCCAAGGGGCAGAAGCAAAAGAAATGCTGGAAAGCGTCCATGCTGATGGAAAACACAGATCCCAGCTCAGTGTGCTTTCAGCCTGGACTCCATGTTGCAAACTCTGCAAAAGACGACATGCGTCTGTGAAAGTGTCCCAACTGGCTTTTACGTGTTCATCTGTTGGGAACAGGGCACACACTCATGCGTGTGTGTGTGTGTGTGTGTGTGTGTGTGTGTGTGTGTGTGTGTGTGTGTGTGTGTGTGTGTGTGTGTGTGTGTGTGTGTGTCTCTCTCTCTCGGCAGAGCGAGGGTACACTGTTGGCGACGGGCTCCTATGACGGCTTTGCCAGAATATGGACGAAGGATGGTGAGATGTGTTTCTTAATTAATTTAACACGAGTGTGTTACATTATGAAAGGTTACAGTTTTATTGTGGAAACTGGTTTTAATTCGCCTTTCATGCTCTACAGCCTGGGTGTCACGTGGTTGAATTAAACTGAACAATGCTGCCCCCTAGATGCACGCTGTAATACTTCCACTTGGGTGTTGACCCCAATTTGCGTTATTTAGGTTGAATCAATATAGAGAACTTTGGATCTTTAATCATTTTTCACACTCATTTTGGTCGTGTTTAAGCAGTCATTAAACAGACATTAAAAACACTGTCCAGGACTTTTATATTTAATCTTTTATTACTTTGTCATTATCCTGGTTTTTACTTGGACACATTTTATTGGTGTTGTGTTATGGAGCACTGCAGTGTTTGTGAAGAATACATATTTTTAAAGCATTTTAATGTACAGAAAATAACAATGGCCTTCATGTGAATAAACCCTTTCATCGCGTGACTTAAGTACGTGGTTGTTATGATCAGGATGAATGTTGAAAGATCTGCTCGATGAAAATTTTAATATACAGTAATTGTGAAGGGGTTGTTGTTCCAGATTGGATTCTTACAGATTCCTTTCCTTCTCCACAGGGAACCTGGCCAGTACACTTGGCCAGCACAAAGGTCCCATCTTTGCCCTTAAATGGAACAAAAAGGGCAATTTTATCCTCAGTGCAGGAGTAGATAAGGTAAACCAGGATCAGCTCCAAGTCCACACATGTGGTTAATAAATGTTCTGTCTAGTCATTGTTAGCTCTAACTATACATGTGCATGTGTCCTGCCAGACAACAATCATATGGGATGCCCATACAGGAGAAGCCAAACAACAGTTTCCCTTCCATTCAGGTAGAGATTCTTGTCCCAAAGATTCAATTTATTTTATTTTTTTCTATATTTTTTTTTTTCAAGCTTTGCTAACATCCTTTAATCTCTCACAGCTCCGGCACTAGACGTTGATTGGCAGAGCAACAACACGTTTGCCTCCTGTAGCACGGACATGTGCATCCACGTCTGTAAACTGGGACAGGACAGACCCATTAAAACATTCCAGGGACACACGGTAAGTGGAGCGTGTTTGAATATCTGCTCTAAACTGGTTTGAAGGATGTTTTTTGTTGGCATTTAGTGGGATGTGGAGTCAACATAAATCAAGATGCTGTAAAAACATCACAAACAAGGTCTCTTCTCTCTCTCCAGAACGAAGTAAATGCAATCAAGTGGGATCCCACAGGGAACCTGCTGGCCTCCTGCTCGGACGACATGACGTTGAAGGTGAGCGCTGAAGCCGGTGAAGAGTCGGGCGTCCTCCGTCATTAACGACATTATCCTGCCGAATGTCCAATTGGTGTGGATAGTAGCGATAAGTTCCTCAATGCGAGTCACGTTGATGTAGAAGTTGAGTTCCCCTGCTCGCAGAGCCATATACTACATGTAACAGGATGCATTTCATGCATGCGTCTCACTCCCAGAGGGTCCCGGTCAGCCACATCATGCCGTACAGAAGGCAGCGTTGGCATCAGCATTTCATTCTACTCTTGAGATATTCAGCCGTATTTTTTGTAGCCAAAAGAAGATTTATGCTTGTCTGCAATATCCTCCGCGCTCTTATTTTGGTAAGCAATTTCTGCTGTTGGAAACATAACTGGTTTGCCCTTCATGTGCTTCAACGAGAGCAAGATGTTGTCCTAAGATTTCTTTCCCTCCGGCTCTGTAAAAACAATCTTTTAGGCAGCCGTTCAGATGCGTTAGTCTTTGCAGGAATCCTCAGAAAGCAGGACGTTTCAAATGTGTGTTTCTATGACTACAGCCTACCTGACTGAACTGTAATGTAATGATTGACCACAGCGGATACAAGGGTTAAGTTGTGATGCATGTTTTTTTTTTTTATTTCTTTGTTTTCCAGATTTGGAGTATGAAACAGGACTCGTGTGTCCATGACCTGCAGGCCCACAGTAAAGAAATCTACACCATCAAATGGAGTCCCACCGGCCCAGGAACCAACAATCCCAGCGCTAACCTCATGCTGGCTAGGTGAGGCTCCGTTAGCCAAAGCTAACGAATGGCACCGCGTTTTGTTTCTGAGCAGGACTACTTTAATGCATTAGTCAGAACCATCTAGAAATGTGTTTTCAGTTTTTGAATTGAGCGCTTTGCTTTGTCTTAGAATCTAACCTTTGCACAACAAAGCTCCGTCTCTTTTAAAGCCGCTGCCGCTCTTTAACCCCGTGTGTCCCGTGTCTTCCTTCCGCAGTGCGTCCTTTGACTCCACAGTTCGTCTTTGGGATGTGGAGAGAGGCATCTGTATCCACACGCTGACTAAACACCAGGAGCCCGTCTACAGCGTGGCTTTCAGCCCCGACGGTCGGCATCTGGCCAGTGGCTCCTTTGACAAATGCGTGCACATCTGGAATACACAGGTAGGAGGGGGTGATAACCAGTGTGCCTAAACCTCTCCTGAAAGCCATACAGATGTTTAGTAATGTCATGTGACATATCACCGTGGAGGCAAACCTAACAAAGACTCTAAAATGCTCAGCAGGGGCTCAGTGGAAGTTTTCTTTTTACAGTTGATTTACTGGGGTTTTTTTTTGCTGCAAAGAGCTCTTTAATCCAACATCTGTGTTGTCATCCACCTTATCTCCAGCATAAACAAACTGCACGTATTTAAGAGCTGAACAGCCTGACAGCTGAATGTGTGCTTACAGTCTCCATGTGAACTGACCCACAACTGTTGCCCCCCTGTGGCCAAAGGGATAATGCACTCACTGCAGTTTGAAGGCAGTAAAACATGTGTATCAAAAGCCTAACTTGTATCCGCCCCTCCTCCCTCTTGTGCTGCAGACGGGCGCGTTAGTCCACAGTTACCGAGGAACAGGGGGCATCTTTGAGGTTTGCTGGAACGCAGCGGGGGACAAAGTGGGAGCCAGCGCATCAGATGGATCTGTAAGTAAACTCTGCTGCGTGTTACTGTGAAAGTGTTTGACCGGTCCTACGCACTGACACCCCACCCTCTTCTTCCCCAGGTGTGTGTACTAGACCTTCGGAAATAGTGTTGCTGTTTGTTGGAAGCCATGGACCGACCATGAATGTGTACATAGCCAAATGACTGTCCCTGCCTGCCCTATGTACTGCTCTCGCTCACGACTATGGCCCCGCCCACCGACAGACAGGAAGCAGGAAGCGGGAACAGGAAGCAAGCACCCGACACAGCAGGTCCAGACACGGGATGAACGGACGGACGGACGGGCGGATGGAAGCGCCCCTCTCCATCTGTGCAGACTCTTACAGAGATGCAGAAGGGACGCAGTGAAAAAACAAGACAAAAAACTGATAAGACAAAAAAAAGTTACAGATCCGTATATGTACCAAAATTTGGAAGCTATTTTGCTTTTTTGATCTTTAAACCATGCTCATGTGTCATCAAAATGAAAAAAGTGTTGACCTTTGTTACTAGTTGGAGCTCATTGTGAAGACATATCAACTTCTCCACCATAAAATAGGATGGCACTTAGTTTTTTTAAATTTCCGATCTCTTGTTTCAATGTTTTTATATTTTTTATCTTTGCGGGGGGGGACTGGTTAAGTCAGAGATTCGTTGATTGGAGAAGAACATGCATATAAACCCACTTGGACGTCCACACGATGCAATTCTCGTCGTGGCCGATCGGAAGGCTTTTTTTCTTTTGTCTTTCAGACGGTTGACCTCAAAGCGGAGTGGTTGTTTTCCAGAGGATCAGCTGTGCACACGACACGGATGCTTTCAAGACGCCTCCTCTGTGCGCTGTTTGATCTAGATGTTTTTACCCACAGTGCTCCTCTCTGCTACTTGTGTGGTGGGGAACGTTTCAATTGGCAGGAGGCTGAATGTTTGAGGCCGTTGGGAGTTTTATTCAGGCAACAGTCGCCACGTCCCGTCAGCAATTACACACCGTCCTCAGCCAGTAGGATTCCAGCATTCTTTTTATTTACATTTTATTTTTACATTTAACAAAACTGACTTGAAACGTGTCTAATTGGATTACCGCTCAAATCCCCAAACTGCCAAAGGGCTGCTCCCCGGTTAGTTCACGCAGGCGCTCTGGAGGCCGAACGGATCCCAGGCAGATGGGCGGAGCCAAAGAGTCACTGATGTCAGCGGAGGTTAAGCTTAGCGCGTTATTCTGATTGCCTCAATGGGCTCTTTTTATCATGTGGGATGTTTTGTATGTAAACAAGTAAAACCAAATACAGTTTGTGGTCCCTTTTGATAGAATGTGAATCACTACGGTTAAAGTTAAAGGTTTCATTATCAGCTGGACTCCAATCATTAACGTCTCCGCTCACTTTTTGGAAACGGTAACTAACTTTTGTGTTGGTCTAAAGAAACGCGCCATTCGCACACACATCTTCTTCTAAATTGCATTTTGACGAACAGTTGAAGGCGTCACCGCTCCGGTTCTGTTGCTCCGCCCCTGTCACATCATGACGTAGTGACTCCAGAGCAGCTCTGCCTCCAAAACTTTACCACAAATATCCCTAAATAACTCCACATTCCAAGAGAGGGCTTCAGTGTGACTTTATTTAGAAAGAGGGAGAGGCGTGATGATCTGTATGGTTTCCCCTTTCCTTCTTATGCCTTTGATAACACAGCCCCCCTCCCCCCTTCTCCCCCCAGTTAAGTCTTACTGGCTGATTGCTGGCACGAGGTTGCTGTTCAGAGTCGAGCTCAAAAGCAGATCCAAACATTAAAGCAATACCTGGACATTTTATTTTTTGTCTGTTTTTATTACCAGCTTCTTGTGAAATGGGGGATAACTACACTGCATTTATGAAGGACACAACAAGACTGACAAGTCCCAGATGTAAACATGTGGTTCATCCACAGCACGACAGTCAAAATCCCAAACGGTTATTTAATGAATTTAATTCATGAGCCCCCATCACCTCCATCCTGTCACTTCTTCATCTTCAACATTCTGCTCACATTGGACTGTGAGCTTCCTCATTGAGACATTTTATACTCTTTTAAACGCAAACTAAAGTTACATTTTTGTAATTTCTTTGTAGATTTGAAAAACCCCTGTAAATTGATAATTTGTTGGCAGTGTTACTTTCCGTGTTCTCCCATTTGAAAGATCTTGTTCCATTACTTTGATGCTTTTGCGAGTAATAAAGGTTAAAGGTCACTGAAGGCCCCAGGACAAAACTACCACTACATTTTCTTTTAATAAAGACATTGTTAATTAACATCTTCACTTAATCTTTAGTGAATCTGGACTTGGTATTACATTTATTTAATATTTTTTGGACTTTGGGAATCAATTTTCTCCCCTTTTTGTCATCACTCTAGTTGGGATCGGAGTTTCTCTGGAATCAGATTTAATGTCCTTTAATCTTGCGCAGCCAGAAAAGGATGAATCACTGAAGTCTGTGTGGTGCTCATGCTGAGGTTGGTGAAATGCTCCTCCAGATTGAGAACGTGACGCTTCCATTTAGGCCAACTGGTTACCAGAAATAGATGATTGGTTATTGGCGCTCTTTAACACGGTCGCCGGTCACTTGGCAGTAAAGGACTCTGAAATATAAAAGAGTAAAATACTAAACATGCATTTTACTCTTGGGATATTTGACTGCGCAGAACCCCCCCTCTCTCCCTCCTGCAATTTAGGTTTGTGACATTTCAGATTGAACCCAGTTGATTCTGCCTCCAGAGCTGCTCCTATGCTGAACATTTATACAACTAATCTGTCCTTCTGTGGTGAGTTGGGTATTTCTACAGAGATTTCATGTGAGTCCTGTGCGCTATTTCTCCTTTTTCTTTTCTTCCCTTGGCTCAAGTGCTTATTTAAAGCACTTGAGCCAACAAATAGTTTTGAAAATGTCCCGCGTAGGCCGATGTCGTCCCATCTCACTGAGCGACATTCGCCATGTTTATCAGGACAGTCAGCCTTTATTTGTACAGTCATGTCGGTTGAAACAGCGTCTCTCCCTGGCTGCCGAAGGCAAAATGATTTCTTCTTTTCCTTCCGCAACTTGCATCACATTGGTCTGTTTATCATTGAAGTCAGAGCGGTAAAGTCCTGAATAAAATATATTTTGATAAGAGTTTGGAGTTTTTATTTGTGAGAACTAGAATGAACATCCCGGATTATTATTCACGTCCAAACCTTTACGACTGGCTTCAGTAAACCAATGAAAATGGATTTTAAAGCGCTTGTTCTGGTCCTGCTGCTGCTTTCTGGGGAACGTTCAAAGTGGGGAAGTGATATTTCTCTGCATTTGGATGTTTGGTCTTTCCTAAATGAAATGAAACACTTTGTGTAGACAATGTCGAGTTAGGATGAGTCTTTCTATATGACATAACATTTTTGAAAATACTTTTCAAAGTTGTTTGGACAAATTATACTTTGACTTTGGACTATACTTCGCTATGATTGTTTTGGCTTTGTTCACTTTAATCACCGGCAGTTTTTTTTCACAACATTGTTTTTGCTGTAGGACTTTACTGGGACCTTGTTCGCCTTCATGTCTCTAATAGGAGCTTACTTAGTTGATCATCACTGAGGTTTGTCCTGATCCGTCTCAAAGGAGAAGAACAAGTCCTGCGGCTTCACCACAAACTGGACACAGTAATGAAACAAAACTGACTCAAACATTCCATTGTGGTTAGTTTTAATAAGAATGAAGTTCCTGAATGAATTCAAATCATTCCGATGGCAAAGTCTCCTCGAACCGACAGACACCATGAAATTCAGTCCAAATGTATTTCTTTGACATCCATTATTAAAAGTAAACACTCATAATACATTAAAACATACGTGTTGCTTGACAGTGACACTGGCTCATGATATGAGAATGATTGGATGTGTTTGAGCCCTGAGACATCGCACAAAGTACTAACTCAGCTCCTTACCTTCCTGTTTATGCTACAATAAAAAAAGTTACGCTTTAACTCTGACAAAAGGTTTGAGCATGACCTGCTTTAGAAACACGTGCCCAGATTCGACCCCCCCCCCCGACCCCTCCCACCCCCAGAAGCCATGAGATTGCTGTGTTTTTCCAGTGTTTTATTTCTGTTGGTTCATAGGAGTACATAAAACGCATGTGAAATGTCCGTCCCAGAAGTGTCCTCCTTGATCAAACATCGCTGCAAGCCGTTACCGAGGTTACTCAACTGGCATTAGTCTGAACACGGGTGGGCTAGCTGAGGATTTTGTGGTGCGGGTGGAGCGGCAGGGAGGAGGTGAACGCTCTGATGTCCGTGATGAGAGCCGTGTCCTGGAGCGGCGGCGAGGAGGCCGTCAGGAAGGTCAGCTCGCACACGTCCCCGTAGGACGAGGGGGGCGGGTCCTCGGGGTTGTCGGCGGCGCTCGGCTCTGCTGGGTCGTTCTCCTCCACCCCGAAGCCCACCACCTAACAGACGGACAAGAGCAGCGTGGCAGAGGAGGGTTTTTGTAGCGTTTTGCATGTTTACATTTAATTCTCAAGGCATGACAACACAAGGAACCTGCTGGCTCTTACATGGACGCTGAGCTTCCTGCTGTCGGCGTTCCTGTGCTGCAGGAACCAGGAGAGCAGCTCCTCCTGAGAAAAGCGCTTCAGAGCCTCGACCTGCAGCAAAGACGACGGCTTAGAACCACGATACTGGGAATCGTCAGTGTGTAATAGTTTTGCTGCCAATGTTCCTTTTTATGTTAACAAGTCAAGAACAAGTGCGATCAGAGCGCATTTCGTTGACTGACAGGAGGCGGGGCTACCCAGTGCGCCTCTCGTGCACAAGCAAGTATCGTTATATTTATGGCAGGAATTACAACCCCTGTTTTTAACCATTTGATATCTTGTATCAAATTGAACTGAAATATCATTAAAAATGATTGAGCATCATAGATCACATGTTTAGAGAAGTGGATAATATGTCTAAAAATATAATTAAAATGCTCCTTACCAGTAGTAAGCAACAACGTAAACGTCATTAACCTTAATCAACCTAATTGACAAAGAAAGTTAAGGAAACTGACCAGATACATTTCAGTATTATTACTTTGAAAATACATTGTATTAACACAATGTATATGTTGAAATAGCCACAAAGGGATTCATTAATAAGAAGGGTATTTAACATTGCTGAATACAACGTGTCATGGGGCTGGCACAAAGAGAGAGGGAGACAAGGAGAGAGGGAGACAAAGAGCGAGGAGGAGACGCAGGCAGCTCACCTCCTTGTTGAGCCTCTTGAAGACGTATTGCTGAGTGACCACCTCGAACCAGTTGCGGTCCACCTCCTCCCCCAGGTGAGCGTCCTCGCATTCCTTCAGCTTGATGAGAGCCGTCACCTGCGTCCTGAAGGCCTCCTCGCTCAGGCCGGACAGGCGCTCCCCGAAGCTGACCAGGAACTCCTCGATCTTCGCCTCCACCAGCTCCGTGCTGCCAGGACGAGGACGAGGAGGGATTCAAACCTTTTAGAAAGAGTCACGTAGCCCGCAGCCGTGTTGGAACTCCCCCCTCTAGGTCAAAAGCACCGACTTGGAAACCACTCGAGTCGGCATTTTGCTCCGTTGCAGTCAGGAGAAAGGGCGACTCACCTGAACTTGGTCGCCTGCGTTTCCACGGTGACTGAGAATCCCAGCACCCCCGAGGTGTTTCTGCAGGTGGGGTACACCTGGTACCTGTGTATTGGGACGTGTGGGGATTAAACGGCTGAGTAAGCACCCGATCGGCGTACTGGGATGAAATGACAGCCACTGACCCCAGCGTCTCCTTCGTCCTGAGGAAGTCAAAGCAGGGCTCCTCCATGTGCATCTGTGGGAGCAGACACACGTCAACGCACGTCTCCTCTGAGCAGCGTTTATGGAACAAGAGGTTGTTCCATTCAGATTGCATGGATACAGAAAAGACCCACAGTTCCAATAGTGCTCTGCTCTTGTGAATACTCCAATTTAAGTCTCGATACGTCCGCAGAAGTGACCACAACAAACTTTTGGTGGATTTACGGTTTGTAAAAGTAGATGTTGAATTCACTAAATCAGGTATTCTTTTGATGGAGAATCCATCCAAAAAGGTTGTTTTGCACAAGCTTTGTTCTTTGTCACGAGATGTCCAAACTCACCACCATCAGCTCCATCAGAGCGTGTTCTCGGAGGTTCCTCAGCCCCGACTGCAACGCAATCCACACAGACATTAGTGGTGGAGCGAGAATTCAGATTAACACACTTGAAAAATACTCTTGACACAATGTTACTCAAGTTAAAGCAACCACTGTTGTTGCTCAGACCTCAGCCTGCTTCCAATGATGCTCATTTAGTTATTACTTCTAGTTTAGAATAAACTTCAGATAGAAAACACAACGTGAACTAATAATAGATGATTGGTACACTTATAGAACTAGAATCAACACATCAGTCATGTTGCAGTTAACATACATGTCTGTACCAAATGTCACCATTTTAGTACTTTATGCCGCAACTCATTCTGATCAAACTGCCTTGATTAGCATGTGGATTCTTGAATCATGGCTTTGTGAGGTCACAGGGCCCTTTGAGCATCACCGTGTGTATACATCAGGTCCCTGAGAGATCGGATTCACCACCAAGTATCGGCTCCTAATCACAATCAAATTCTTTTTAATTTTGTAAACTGAACCTTCAACAAAATAAAAGATGGCAAACAAAGTGCCTCCTACCTGATAGTACACTGTGACCTCAGAGTTGGCGTCTCCTTTGTTTAGAGATTTCACTTTACAGAGATGTTGTTTCTGAGGAAGCTCCACCACCCGGAACAACACGGGCACCTCGACTGACAGACAGCGGAACTGGAGCTTACTGCAGAGAGAAAACCATCACACTCACAGCTTCTCTTTGGTTACATCCTTTACACACAAGTCACTTATAGTCTAAAAAGTCATTTAGGAGCGTGAATTTTATTAGATGATTAGACAAGAAACACTGAAAGTGCCATAAAGAAATGAAGCGGATTACTCACTCAATAAAGTACTGTAGAAACTCTCTGGACTCCTGTCAGAGGGAACAGTGTGCGTGGGGTTACACGTTTATATAGTGGTTACTATATAATTATACTATATGTGGTTAAAACATGTGGACAGAGAAAAGATCTGTGTCGATGTCCATACACCCCCCCCCCCCTCCCTCTCCCCGGATCTTCTTAGGATACGATGAATGGAGATGTTGGATCCAGCAGCTGTCCATGTCACAGGTGTAGCTGGGACTCACCGTGCTGGTGAAGTTTCCCTGCACCAGGCCCTCGACGTACAGCTCCGCCTTCAGGCCCGTCACAAAGGTCAGGAGGTCGTGGACGGTCAGAGCCTTCATGACGGCCTGGTACTTCTGGATGACGGACCAGCGGCAGTGCTCCAGGATCAGCAGGCGGACGTCTCTGCAGAGGGAAACAAGCCAGTTAGCTTCTTAAGAGAGCCGGCTGCTGCTCTTTGGAGGCTCCATGCGGCTCCCTGTTGGTCACATTGCTGAGAATGGAACTACAATCTGGGCTCAATGCGCAGAGGGAAACGTATCATAACAGTGGGTCTCCATAGGCTTTCTATTTTAGCGTGTGTCTGACATACTGGCCAAGTCTCTCAGGCTTGATGAGGATGTTGAAGTAGGTTTTCTTCAGCTGCTCAGAGAACATGTTGAAGACGCCCGGCTCCGCTCGGAAGTCTGCAAGATGATCCACGATCAGTTTCAACAAGAGCTGAAAAACAAAGAGTGAAGGTAATGAGGGGGGAAGAAATTCACTACATGTACTCAAATCCACTTAAACCGAGTCTGCCATTCAGATCATATAGAAATATTTTTAGAGAAACCTTTCAGACCGGCATTTAAAACCCGCAGTGGCTGATTTTTTTGGCTCCTTTTTGCTAAATGCCGTTTTAGCAAATAAAGCCGGCGTTCTGGGCGGAGATGCAGTGTGTGCAGTGCGTCTCCTCACCGGCAGCTTGTGGTTGAAGCCCTTCAGTCGGATCCCCAGCCCGTGCTCTCCGGCCACTATCTTGTACTCCAGCTGAGCCACGTCTGCCTCGTAGGCCGGCTCGGCCAGGTTGTGAGCCAAGATGTTCACAAAGATGTCAAACAGAACCAGACTGAAAGAGGAAAACCACAAGTAAACAAAACCAGCGTGTCCTCCGCTGAAGACTGACTGACAAAGACGCTCGATTATTCATTTTAAGATGCATCGGCGTCCTCTTACTTCTCAGGACTCTTCTGAATGATTGGGGAGATCAGGTTGAAACGGATGTAAGCTGAAAGACACAAGAGATGAGTATAAAAGGCAAACTGAGACCTCAGCCTGCTTCCAATGATGCTCATCAAATATGTATGCAAACATTATTATAACTGGTAAACAACAGTAAAAATAAATGGCTAGCGAAGTTAAACATTAAATATTATATACAGGCAATGATCCATCTATGGCAGACAGATCTACAGTAATAATGAGGTGAATCAACTGCTTTTAGGACATTTTACGTAATGTTAATACAGAGAAATTATAATATTAATGAAACGGCTCTGTGCTTTTCCTGGCCGAACCGGGTTTAAAAGAATAGTGGATTAGCAAATAAAAGGGATTATTGCCATCGAAACATTAAAGCTTCCGGCATTCACCTTTGGGGATCTTGAACTTGTTGTCCTTCTTGTACCACATGCAGCCTCGCTCGTTGGTCATGATCCGGACGGGGAACTCAGTGTCCGGACAGTCCGCATCCTTCAGAGCAAAATCTGACGCTGCAGCATAAAGAAGAAATGAAAAAAGGAACAAAGAGAGCACGAAGACGGAGAACTTGAATCATGAATCGGATAATTTGACGATGGTGGAATAATGGGTTTACTTTCAAATATATCTATTTATGTAGCATCATGTATAGTTGGGATTGTACGTACCGATGAATTTGTTCTCAGCAGGAAGGTGGAGTTCCGGATTGAGATTAAAATCTCCCGACCAGCGCTGAGCCCACTCGTCCAGGATGTCTGACGAGACAAAACAAGCGCATCCCGCGTTTAACGTAATGCCAATTCTCAGAGATTATCCTTTCATTTAAAGAGTAAGAAACATGGTGACATTCATACCAAATCTCAAAGATAAAAGGTTTGCAGTACTCAGTAGGAAATAAGCCGCACTTAATAAAGACATTCTTCAGGTTGAAATGAAAAAACTAAAGCTTTATCACTCGTCCCCATCAGCCCATTCCTCCTCGAGGTCACTTGAGTAGGATCAGCGGGTACAGATAAGGGACGGATGGATTTACGCACAAGTAAATGTAGCAACAAAAAACTGAGCACATATAGATCTCAGAAAACAAGAGCAGCAACCGATACACTGGTTTGTTTGCGTCGTACCCTCCTTGTTGTAGCTGGTGCCGAACCACTTCTCTCTGAGGGGACATTGACCTTCGTTCTCTAGTGACAGAAGCAGCAGATTTGCCCTTTCAGGAGTCAGCTGGGACAGAGCGGCACTGATCACCTAAACACCAAAAAAAAACACGTTAACTGAATGCAACGAAAAATGGTAGGCCGCTATAACGCGGTTAGATTAAATACAGCGTTCCGATTGGTTAAGAGTGAGTCACAGGGTGTGCAGTATTTAAGCAATAAGGTACCAGAGACTGTACTTTATCGTCCAATAATGTAACAACTCGGGGGCGTTGTCAGCCCCGACGCGGAGCCAACTGTTACATTACTGAAGATAAAGTACTGCCGCAAGAACCGTATTGTTTTTATAATGCGGTTACCAGCAAAATTATAAATTATAAAGTAAATAGCTACCTTTTAGCACAAAATAGTTGTAGCCTCCAACTGTTTTGTATCACATTTCAGTAGTCTAGAGACAAATAGTCCGTAAATGCAAACAGCATTGGTTCTCGTTGCAACATCTCTCCCCATCTAATTTATTCACATCGCTCATGAGTCAGCGATCGCCACAGAGCTAAAAACGGTTGGGCAGATCTAACCACTGTGCGTCGGGCCTACCAACACCTCCAAACTGTTATATTATTGGACGATAAAGTACAGCCTCTGGTACCGTAT
Organism: Apeltes quadracus; assembly: GCA_021346845.1. Classification (NCBI taxonomy): domain Eukaryota; kingdom Metazoa; phylum Chordata; class Actinopteri; order Perciformes; family Gasterosteidae; genus Apeltes; species Apeltes quadracus. Next base: position 11,547,484 of record CM037924.1, read on the forward strand.
TGCTTAAATATCGAACCTCCCACTTTTAAGTAAAAGAATTAAAAAGGCGTTTTTTCTACAGCTCATAAACTTAACTGTTTTGATGCCTTCCAGTCAGGCTTTTCACAGCACCACAGTCCTGAAACTGCTCTTGTTACGGTTTTCAACATCATCCCCTCACTCGATTATGACAGACTACTGGACAGACCTTGTGGGACTCTGGCACAGCCTTAATGTGGTTGGAATCCTTCTTGAAGGACCAAGAGTACTTTGTGTCTGCAGCTAATTACACAACAGAATGGACTAAATGTGGTGTTCCCCAAGGTTCAATTCTTGGCCCTCTCCTCTCCTCTCCTCTCCTCGATGCTTTTTACAGATTATTACATAAACTTCAGTGCAACGTTTTTTTTTTTGAAGCATGGTTAATATTTTCAATGTCTGTTTTTACTTTTTTGTTTTTAAATTTCCAATTGCCTTATTTTTTTCCCAATAAAATTTGAATTTATAATTCCGGTCTGAACTGAGATTCTCTGGACTGATTAGGGATCAGATCTGGGTTGTGCAGACCAGCGCTGGTCGTGGTTACCTGCGGGTCAAACTCAAACATGAGCAAGTCTCCAGTCAGGAAGTCCTCTTTGGGAAACAGCTGCATGTTCTCACAGATGTTCTCCACAAACTCAATGGGATCCGTCTGTCGGTGTAAGCAGCGGAAGGAATAACATCACAATATGAATCACATATTTACTTTAATCAGAGACATGCAACTCTTAATATATATTCATTCCTTTGTTTCCTTCATTAATAGAGAACTTCTAACAAACATATTTAGTAGACATTACCTGCTCTTGATAGTGGAACTCGTTTGCCTCAATCTTCTGAATTTCCTCATAGATCCTGAAAAACAAAATATGAAACATACACAAGCACAAATAACAATGTGTTTATATGCACATAAGCTTTCTATAGCTACTCTATTACTAAAATGAGCAATTGGTATGTGCCTATTGTCAGAAATTTTATTTTGAAAACCAGGGATCATTTCTGCTTTTATGTCTTGTGATCCCTTTAGAGTGAGTTATATGCACAAAGCTCTAATAAAAATGTAATTCATTCATTTATATAAAAAAATCGCTTTTACTTCCAAATCCTAAAAGTGTCCTTTTTCTGGTTCAGGGATTAAAATCAAACAAAACATCAATATTTTAACTGTCTTTGTAAGAAAAGGGGGGGAAATGGTAACTACAAAATAAGTACGTCAAATAAGTGTGTTTGTATAGAGCCTGACCTCTGCTGGGGACCAAGAGTCTGGAGCATTTTCAAGTACTGGAACACAAAATGGACCACCTGCACAGAGACACAACATGAAGCAAAAAATATCTTATTCTTTTTTTGTGACTGTAAATAGTTGTGGTGGCTTGAGAGCTTCTCATGCCTCACCACCCACACAAATACATGTATTTGTGTTTTCTACAATCCCAGGAAAAAGTAATGTCTCTATTATTAAAGTAAAATCAAATGTTAAATCCCCTTTATACGCGTGTGTGTCTTCATGAGGACCAATTTGAGGTTTATACCAGCGTATATTGGTTTGTCCTCACTGAAACTGGTTTGAAGATTAACACTTTAAAAGGTTTAGGTATCCTCACAAGACGGACAAACATGGCTGTGTGTGTGTGTGTGTGTGTGTGTGTGTGTGTGTGTGTGTGTGTGTGTGTGTGTGTGTGTGTGTGTGTGTGTGTGTGTGTGTGTGTGTGTGTGTGTTGACCTGGTAGAAGTTCTGGTAGCCCTCGTTAGTAAGGGTGATCGAGATGGAGAAGATCGAGTAGGTAGTGTTCTGGTCAAAACCTGTCTCACTGTTTCCTCCAAACAAAGCCAGAGCCCAGCACCTAAAACGCACGCGCACACACACACGCACACACAAACACACAGACTAATTCCTGTGCACTAATGTAACATTAACTGCCAGGTTAACAATCAGTGGTTTTCTTCACAACTTACTTCTTCCTGAGCAGCGAGAGGATACTGCCGGTTCCTTCGTGTCCAATCAGCCAGGAGATGTAGTGAAGAGGCTTCACTCTGCCACAAACCACAGACTTCAGAAGGCAATCCTGTGGAGGCTAATTAGAGCGAGATGATGAGATGACGGGAGGCCGTACATTGAGGCTGACTCACCTGTAGTGTTTCCCCTGTGGTGGTACGGCCCAGCTGATGGTCAGAGCATGCACCTTCCTCACAGGAACAACTGGAATACACAGGTTGATCTATTAGCACGCGTGCATCGTTGATGCAATGTAGCACTACTGCCACAACTACTACTATTACCATTACTGACCTCTATAGAGCTTGTGGAAGGCTGGGGTGTCAAACGGCTGCAGCAGGTGAGAGAAGTCCACTCGAGGTTCACCGCTAAAATCCCCCCCAAAAGAAGACGTCACAAACCAAACCTGCTTCATTCAGTCTGTGTTATTGTCATTATTGATCATGTCATCTTTTGTTGTGATGTATTGATGTTGACAACATGTGTCTTACTTGTTGGGAATTTTGATGAAGATCTCTTTTACCCACTGCTCCAGAGTGTCCAGCGTCTCTAATCAGAGAGCAGCCAAAATCAACACAACACGCCCCGACGCCCGAGCACTGCAGCCCGATGGGCCTGGTGAGGGCTTGCAGTCTTTTAATACTCAAACAATCGGCTGAATCAGTAAGATACAACACACATCTTTGAAGAATTTGTGGAAGTACCTTTGGACTGAACAGTGAGCGTCATGTAATGAGCCGAGTAATATCTCTTCCAGAAGTGTCTGAGCCGCTGGTAGGTGTTGATCTGCTTCTCTTTAGGGTCGTGCTTTAATGTCTGAGCGTTACCTGACAGGGACAGATGTTCAGTAGTGAGGTGCTTTTTGATGGATTTGAAATACCTGTATTAAAGACCATTTAACCTAGTATTTGGGGGGGGTTGTTGCACAAGTGGTTTTTTTTAATAATCAAAATAGCAGAAAAAGTCACAGCGCTTCAGTAAAAAAAGCCACGAGTATGTATTACTGTTCTTACCCCAGCAGAATTTGCCCATAGGGTGTCCTGCTTTAGCCAGACTGCCAAACAGCATCTCCTTACGATGCGAGTCCGACGGCCGCGCCAACTGGTACTCTGACGGGGGAATCAGAAGAGAAAATAAAGAAAGAAAAATAGAAGAAAACCAATATAAAGAGCAACTCAAAGTAAAAAGTCAGCTTGTCAGATCAGACATGGCTTCAGAACGTGAGGAGCAAAATTCAGGGGCAGTTTCAAGATGTAATGTATTACTGACCGCTGTCCACAGCCTCCACCTCTCTATCAATGGCATCTTCTATCATCAGAGGACAGATAAAGAACTGAGCCCACCTGGAACATAAACATAATGGAGAGAGAGAGAGAGAGAGAGAAAATGGGAAACAATTTGAAAACTCGGAACAGGCTCTTTTTCCTCAGATATGACATTTTATGTTCAATTAAAGAAAAATGAACAAAGATTAATTCAAATAACAATCAGCAGCAGCCCTGCTGTTAAAACAGGATTTGCTATGTCTCTTGTTTGCACTCTACTGCAAATCCTGTAAATGTTTCCCCGCTGCGGGACTAATAAAGGATTATCTTATCTTATCTAAAACATTCAGCCGTCTTTGCAAAGAAACATCCCCATTGGTTACAAATGTTCTCCTGCAGAAGCAACATTTTGGCAGCTGCTTTATGCAGATGTCTTTGATTCAACCAGAGGAATTAACCTCCAAAACAAACTGCAGGGGTCCCCTCATCTGACGATTTCGCATTTACCAGCTGCCGCTCCTAAAACAACATGGCTTAAGGCCTCTGCGTGGTTCTGCAACTGCGGGTGCAGCTTTTTGTGCAGCTGTGTAGACGGACTTGTTTTTAATTCATGGTTCAAAAAGGCTTGCGCGTGTTGCAAAGCAATTCACCGCCAGAACACTAGGTGGAGTAACGTTTTTTTGTCGAAGACGACCTAGAGAGTGACGTCTTTGTGCATGGACGTTTGTTTAGTTATTTTTTATTTTTTCCGTGGACATATTTGTCCCGCATTTTCCTTCACATCTGTTCACCCATCGACTAGCAAACCAACGTTTGCAGAGATCTCCCTCCCTCCATGAATTGGAGGCCAACTGCGCGTCCCTATAGTCCGCCAATGACGGGTTGTACAAGTGGTCAAATTTCTGTATATCTTCCAATTCCGATTCACTCTCTCAATCAAATCAAACTCAAATTCCGGTATTATGCTATGAAACCAGAAATGTGAGACTCCGGGAAGGATGTAGTTAGCAGACCAATCACAGCCTTGCGGGCTGCCTCAGCTTGTGAAGCTTTTGACGCAAGTCTAGAAAAATTGATCGACGTACGCAAGAACGCAAGAGGGGGTCACAAAGCACGCCAGGGGCGCGCAAGGAACGCGTTTCTCTAAAAACACAGAGCCATAAACTAGGCTTTAGGGTTCACCATTAATCCCCTTCTGGACCTGCTGGATCTCTGCCTCAGCTTCTGAACTATTGCGATTCATTTTTGTTTTGTATGATAAAACATCGTTCGTGGGTTATCGGCGTCAAATCCAGCCTCACCTGTCCAGCGCTTCTCTGAAATACTTCTTCTGCACGTCAAACTGAAAAATGGTTCTTTCACAATCGGTGGAGGCGTTGTCGCTGCCACCGTGCTTCTTCAGGAAGGCGTCGAAGCCGTTCTCTGCAGGGTATTTCTCACTGCCCATAAACACCACTGGACATCAGTGAAGCAATGGAAAAGTCAGGAAAAAATCAGAAGTTCCGATCAATAGCTAGAAACATTCAAGATGATTTATCGGGTAAGACGTTCTGCATTCAAATGAAACAAAAACCATGAGCTCAAATCGGAAGATTCCAAGACGCTGTCAATCGGAATCAAGCAGTGAAAGATGAACTCACTGTGCTCCAGGAAGTGGGCGAGGCCGGGCAGGTCCTCAGGGTCACTGAAGCTCCCCACGCTGATGCACAGAGCAGCTGCCGCCTGGAAACACACATGTAAACACTTTCATGTAGAGGCATCGGTAGTAAACTGAATGATTAGAAATATGTTAATTACATTCATAGAAAGAAAACTAAGCCGTATCACGACCACACCTGTGTTGTGCATGTTTAGATTATCTACCTGTTTCTCAGAGCTCCCTTTCTTCTTCTTCTTTTTCTCCGCAATATCCTCGTCCAGCTCATCAAAGTCGCTGTCCTGCTCTTCCTCCTCGTCCTCCTCCTCTTCCTCCTCCGACCCCTCACCAGAATCCCCTTCTTCCTCTCTTTCCACCTCTCCGTCCTCATCCTGCCGGTCCTCGGCCTCCCCTTGGTCCTCTCCGTTCGCACCGCCTCCCTTTCCGTCCGTCCTGCTGAAGTCGGAGATGAGGAGCGCTCGCAGGCCGTTACTCAGCTCAATGTATCTGCAGAGAGCGAGACAGCCACATTCAAACATTGTAGCCTGCTATACCCCTGTATACACCTGTAGTTCAGTCACTACACGTTTTATTACATTCATTGACACTTTAGCGCACACGTCTTTCAAACATGACCGGCGCGCATATTCACTGATAAAAGCACGACTAACATGCATAAAGATTTCAGAAAGGCTTTAGGAACCAGAAGTGCTCTGTTAGAGAGCTCATATTTTACACCTAAAAAATATGAATAATTGTGATAAATAATGACGATTCTATCTATTATGAGAAAGTCATGTCTGACACTTAAACCAGACCCTTTTCACTCTTCCCTACCTGTACTTCTTTGGGTCACTGGGTGATCTGACGATCTCTGTGTCTCCCTGGTCCTCCACAGCGACCCCTCCATCTCCATCTCCATTTCCAGCAGCCCCCTGGTCCCTGGCATCCTGTGGCGGTGGTGGTGGTGGTGGTGGTGGCGGCGGCTCACCTCGCTCTGGAGCAGATGCTTGACCTTGTGCACCGCCACTGCTCACTGACTTGTTAGACTGAGGCATTTTGACAGAGACGGCCTGGATTGACAGCACTGAACATGCAGGGGGAAGACAAAAATATTATTTTAATATTGCAGGTCAAAATATTTCAATAACATTTTTTCACTTTTTATCTAAAAACCCCAACTGCGAACCCAACATTATTGTTGAAGATCACCTCTTGCGGCAGATAAGGAGCACACCTCTGCAGAGGAAGCAACCAGTCGAATAATCGAAGAGCGGCTCAACTGTAAATTAGTTACCAGCAATTTTGATAATAGATACAATTGTTTCAGTGATTCATTAAACGACTATTACGACTATTATCCAAAAACTTGAGTACCGTTAGCTGGAGATAGGTACCGAAACTATCGATCTTTCCTTTGAATCAGCAATTAGCTTCATTGTTAGGAGGGGTCTGTATTCAGTGTGGGGCATTAGTGTGGGGCATCTTCCATGGGGCATTAGATCGCGTAGTTGACAGGAAACGCTGAGAAGCTAACAAGCGACGAGGTTTTAGCTAACTTTAAAAAATGACTTCACTTATGCTGCTGCTTTAAAGACTGGAAGTGAGTGACGTTAGGTCAGGCCACTAGGATGGTCAAAAGGACAGAGTTCGCTAATCCCGCAGAGAACTAACGTTAGTTTAGCCACGCTGGTGCTAAAACACGACTCGTGTGGTGGAGCCATTGACGTTAGCTAGCCAACTTAACCTCTGAACTGGTGAAAACACGACACCGCAGTGTGTGGTGTCCCACTCTGCCCTGGCGAGGCACTCACCGAGGCTTCAGCTGGCTCGATGTGGATGGAAGGCTGGGCTGCGGGTACGTGCGTGTTTCAGGGCAGACGGGAAGCTGCGGAGCCGTTAGCCAAAACATTCCTCGCGAGCGAATCCGTCGCAGAGAAATACAAACCATCTGATTGGTCGACTCCGTGACGTCAGAGGTAAAGTTGTTATTTGTTGTTATTTCAATGACTACGCGCATATCGATTTTTTTTATTTTAACTTCAAACCAAATTCACCAAATTGTTGCCTTATTTGAAATTGGAGATTGTAACTATAAACCATTAAACTATAAACACATTTAATACGATTATCACCCCAGAAAAGTATCAGCTGCATTTCAAGTCGTGAGTTATGAAATTATTGTTTCCATATGTAGGATGAATAAGAAAAAGGTAAGTTAAAAGTTAAAAAAGAGAAAAAAGGCTGTATAATGCATCCATGATACTTTAAAACATTATTCAGGTTTCACTTTAATAATAATTACATTACACGTGATTTAGCTGACGCTTTTTATCCAAAGCGACTTATAATAAGTGCATTTCAACCATAAGGATACAAACACAGAAAAACAAGAAACAAGAAAGTGCTATTTCAACAAATAACAAATATTTCAACTTGTTATAGATAAGAGACATTATGAGTTCAACTTAAGAGCCAATACAATTTAAGTGATCTTGTCGTGTGTTTTGCTCCCAGTGAGGGAGGAACGAGCAGTTTGGCAGATGCAGAGCGGAGTGTGCGGGTTGGGATGGAGGGTTGGACCCGATCCATTCATTCATTGACTGTAAAAGTACGAGTAGCAAAACTCAACACAGTGTAAGAACAAGTAAACAACAGCCACACAGAAACAAAACAAATATTATGATTTAAAGATTGATATTTTTATTATACTAAATTGCATCTATAATATACAAACATTCACAATATATTGTACAATCACTTTGTGCTTCTCCCCCGTAAGGGAGTGAACTGTAAGACAACAAGTTTACACTCGCTATATAATTTGTCCATGGTATACACAGCATAAAAAATTCATACTTAACACCGTCATAATTTCTAAATCTATCATTTACATATTCACTTAAAAAATAATCATATGAAGACACTGTCAATATTATTGTATGTTTATTTTAATCAATATGAAGACACATGTGGAGTTACACACAGAGACGTGCGCTGTGGTAGCTATCATCATTTGGCAGGATATTGTTTTTTTTTCCTATCGTCACTATTTAATATATTTAACTTTTTTTTCACCTTGTCTTTTGTATACACATATGCACTGTGTCCCAGCTGACATGACATTATCAAAATATTCCGTCAAAGATACTGTACACAATCACAAAGAAACATTACAACTCAACACGCAATAAATATCATGATAACCATATGCAACACAATTTGGGCCATAAAATCACACACGCACACATACACACACTCATGTAGGAAACACTGCAAACATGACTGTTACATTGACTACACTTGCTAAATGGGAAGGAGAGAAACGTGCTCTTCACTCATCAGCTCTGCTCACATGTGTGTGCGTGACTATAAAACACCCTCAGTACCACGCTGGATCGTGTCGCCCAGTACAAAAGCTGTGAGCCACCATGAAACAGGGCTGCAGCTCTTAGTGGCGGTCTGCGGTCGAGTGTCTGGCAGTCTGCAGATGGGGCTGGTGGTCATTGGGAGTCTCTTTGTGGTCCTCCTTGTGTGCGCTCATTGTAAGTCACTGCAGTTGTTCTGCCTGTTTGTGTGCTCATGTAGCATCTCTTTGCAGTTGTTTTTGGTCTGTGTGAAAATGTTGAATTCTGTTTTTTGGGGGTCATATCTGGCCCCAGCTGACCCCTTGGGTCGTGGGTTTGGCACACGTTAGGCCCATTTAAGCAATCCTTCCGTGTTTGCAATACCCAGCCAAATATAATAATAACAATACAATGCTGTTTTTCTTACTACATACTTGACACCCAATAACAACCCTACTAATCTAAATGAAACACCAACTTTATGCTATGAAAAACACTAAGGAGGAGCATTACACTGTTTTTGGCCCTGACCTGCTCCTCCAATGATTGTGGCTGCAGCCCTGCCTTGGAGTTGTGCATTGTGGGTGTAGCCCTAAAGCGTCTTTTAAGCAACAAACAGCACTAGGTAAGGCCAGGAACAGATAGTTATACTATAGGCATATTGGATTAGAGGTAACTCACTATTACAAGATATCTGAGAAGCAGCCTAATCTGATTTTCGGCAGATGACTTGCGTGCGGACAACTGAACGTGAGTTTCTCATTGTGTACACGTTGAGAGGAGAGGCAGTGCTCGGATCACCTGTGACCCGTACTGCCATCTCCACGCGGCAGTGCACTCTCAACAAAATCTACTATGCTGTCCTTGTTTGGTTGTGCAACTTGCCAGATTTTCAAAAGGTCTTTAGACTGCTATTGAAAAGCAGACAACAATGGGTTGAAGGAAGCTTTCAGTTTGTCTGGTAACAGCAGCATCTAATCAAGAACAACCGTTTATATCACGGATCACGCAACAGTGGATTGGCTAACAAAGGTCATGGTAATTCATAAAACCTTTATTTTGACAAACCAGTTTTCACCATACACCGGGGTCCCAATTGGGCCAAACATTTGAAAAACATAAAAACTATTGGCGCTTAATAGATGCGTTTCATCTTAATCCAAACTACCATGCCAACCGGCGACCAACAATTGCTGAAAATATTCACTATGTCACCATCCTCTAACTTGGGACACAACATGCCCTTTGTTTAGTTTTGCCGTGGTGTCCCCACGCTTTCATTTTCCACTGACACTGTGTTATCTCATAACCTCCATATATGTATTCCTGCTCCACTCTACAACCTGTTCAAACAAACCAAATTCAATTTTTGTTCAGAGTCCACTGCCCACTACTCTCCTCCAGCTATGAAAGGACCAACCCCAGATACTTGGACCCAGGCGGTCGGGGATCGGTATGGGCATACCGCTATATAAATTGCGGTATGCTTAATGATTACTGACTGCTCACAAACATGGACTTAAGTAGATTAGAAGTAGAGTAGAAGGTGATGAGGAACGATGCATTGCAATTTTTTTTTTTTTTCATTTTCATTTTTCTACGGGGGCGGAGGGCGACAGCGGGAGCATGAACGGAGAGACGGACGGACAATCAGCAAATCAACAGCACTTCTGAGGCAACTGTGCGGGCTTGTCGGTCAGTCTGGTGGTCTTGGCGCCGGAGGCCGCAGGCACCTCAACGTCCACGCGCTCCGACATCTTCACACAGATGATGTCCACTAGGCGCTCGAAGACCTGCCGGACATTGATGTTCTCCTTGGCGCTCGCCTCAAAATACTCAAAGCCTGTGAGAGGAAACAAAGGTGGTTAATACATGCGACAAAGACCGGAGTATCAGCTTGGTGGGTACGTAGGTAGGTCGGTATTACTGCCAACTGCGAATAGTATTGTACCAGTTCACAGCCAAAGAGATAAAGATCATGATCATTTTACTGCAAAAATGCTAAATGCTCTTTAGTGGTAGAAAGCTAGTGAGGGGGACATAGCGAAGTAGTGCCAAATGCCAAATGAAGTCAAATAAAAGTTATAATAGGGTAGAGAAGTTGTTTCATCAATTAACGCAAATTGAGTATATTTTTCACTGTGAAAATCAACCGTTGACCACTTGACACAGTGTTTTACGCAAAGAAGGGTGAGCTCTGCTAAAAGAGGACATAAGCTCTCCTGAATACCTCACCAAGTCAACAAATTATAGAAGAAAAGAAAGTATATTCAAAGCAGGAAAACATCAACAGTTGGTGAGACTTGAGAAAAAGCAAATGATTAATTTAAACCATTCAACAGAAGACACTAACTCCTTTGAAAACATATTCATATTTTCTAGGGCTGTCAAATGATTTACATTTTTAATCAAATTAATCAGAATTTTCAGTGGATTAATCATGATTAATCACTATTTGCACATTGTTCGAGTGAGTGCAGGCAGAAGTGCCAGGGATAGAAGAGGTGCTAGGAGACGGAGAAAAAGGATGCTCATCGGGCGGATAGTCTAACGCAGAGACCTCGCTGTAAGTCGAGTCTCTCAGACCGCTCTCGTTAATACGAGGCTTTTATTTTGCCGTTGATGGTTCGTTTGTTCACAACACACGTCCATCATAAGAGCAACGGGACGCTGTCGTCGTCTGAAACATCTTCCTGAACGGTGTGAAACTTTCGTTTGAGTGCTTCGGCCTGCAGCATTGACATTAAACAAAAGCTTGTGTGAGTAACCAAAATATCTCCCAGCAGTAGAGCTAAAACCAGTATTGTGCACTATTAATTCAAACGCCTGTGGCAATACACTCATGGTGTTATTTAGGTATTCCTCAGTACACACACAGACCCATGCAAGACATTCGGTTTCACTGGCTTGTATAAGTCCAGCTTTTTTGTACAGTACAGATGAAGGATACCAAACCCAAATGTTGCAACATTATTTTGTAATTTTACATTTAGTCAAATAAAATATTTTGTTTGAAAATATAACCAAAAAGCAAATGTTTGTGTTGCTTGTCCAAATAACTTATCATGAGCTAAAAACTCACGCCCATCTCCGACATCTAAGGTAGTCAGTGCAAATGTGTAAAAACATCCAAACTGGTACATCCCATTTCCTCAAAAGCACTAACTGCACAACCAGCCAATGGCATTTTTCTTTTCCTCATGCGTCTTGACTGTTATGCTGTGACGGTTTAGGTCATAGGCACACTGACACACTGACAACAAAAAGCAAGGCAGCATCTTATGTTCTTGTTTACAATGTGACTCATCGACTAGTAAGGTGCTAACTTGTTTGTCTGGGACTTTTGTGACCTTTTTGTGACCTTTGTGCATCACTGCAGTATTATATTATGCACAATAATAACTTAAATAAGAACTGTAAGTGGGAAAAATATATATTAGACTCCTCACCTAACTGGTCGGCGAGGTGTTTTCCTTTCTCCGGAGGTACGATTCTCTCCTCGTCCATGTCACACTTGTTGCCTACCATGATTACCTGGGCGTTGTCCCATGAGTACGTCTTGATTTGAGTTGCCCTGAAAGCACATTTTAAACCCTCATTTTTAGTAACAAACATATACAAGCAGCATGAACACAAACAGCTTCCAGGGCAGTGTCGCACCAGTCCTGGACGGCGTTGAAGGACTCCTCATTTGTGATGTCATACATGAGGATAAAACCCATGGCGCCACGGTAGTAGGCCGTAGTGATGGTGCGGTAACGCTCCTGTCCTGCAGTGTCCTGAAAACAAAAGACAAACAGCCAGTCACACATCTGTGTGCACCACCACCAGTTAATATTTAATTTACACGCTAATCATAATCCATACGAATGCACTACACACACACGCTTAAAATACACACCCATGCTCATATTCAATCACAAGAATAATATCGCTGGTAAAAACTGGTACAATGGTGTTGAACCTATAATGTATCTTATTCAGGTGCATCCTGTGGAACTCCTCTTTACTGGCTCTCACTGGTTTGTGTCCAGGGAACAAAAACGTTTAAAAGACGTTTCACACTTTCCTCCAGCATTCCTACAGCATCTTACTAATATTCTCCACCGATTCTCCATCACCGATGTTGTAAAGCAACAGGTCAGGCTCGCGAGCCATAGGTGGCTCTTTCGGTGACCCCACCGAGTTGAAAAATCGACACACGCAGTTCAACCCGCTCACACGCCACACCTTGTATTTCTAACGCAGAGAAATTGACTCCCGAGCCGCGTAGCTTCCTCTTCAACTCGTATTAAAAGTATTATACGCTAAAAATTCTCTATGGCTCTCAATGAAATATATTTAGAAATATTTGGCTTTTATGCTCTCTCAGTCAAAAAGGTTCCCGACCCCTGTTGTAAAGGAAACTGCCGTTTGCAAAATAATGTAATACTGGGTTATATGAGGGCGGGTGATGTTATGTACATACTTGATGGCCTGTGAAGAAAAACAACACCAACAAGTAGTGATCTGGACATGACAACATATCTATTGTCCAGAAAAGGAAAACAAAAACACGTTATTCTTTAACATAAAAAAGATCTTATTTTGTTCGTATGTGGAAACATGCGCTAAAATCCGCCTGATCCACCAGTTGCTCTTATAGTTCATCACAAGCTGCTTCTGTGCTGGAGTTGTGCAGCCTTCGATCTGCGTAAAGCCAGTGAATGTGCTACTACAAAATATATTATACTGAAAAGCAGCTGAACACTCAGCTGGTTCAAGACGGATTGAATATCCGATTTGTGTGGGATCTGTGTCCAGCAAACTGTGAATACAGAGGAATCCATATCCCGACATACTAGGCATTCAGGTCTTATTTGCTATTTTCTCACTTTCAAAAGGCACAAGTTATGATAACAAGTCTCCATCATTTGGACCAAAATGTGTTATAAAACATACATTTTAGCTGCATCACGAACGCCTTATACATGAGTCTAAAAGGCGGGTAACAATTAAATAAATTCTAGACACTAATTAAACACATACACGCTCTTGTTCTCACCTGAATGACACAGAGAAAGCGTTAAAGTTGTCACACTGACAAATTCAGAAGCTCCATCTACATTTACCACCTTTTCTCCCTGTCATCACTTTGTAGTCCTTTGATGGGCCGACTCTACCGCTCACCGACCGGATGCTTCATCTGCTACCTTGAAAGGAACAGATAACTGCAGTCTGCATTCACTCGTCTGAATAGGGTGCGTATATCATCAATATGTCCATGCCTGCAGATGTTAACTGCTGGAACAGCTGTAGCTGTGAATGGATTCCCACCCCTTTACTGAGTACAAAGATTACAATACCGTATTACATCTACAGAAAATAAAAAAACGTGATTCATTTGTTTGCAAGAAAAGAACAGTCTGAACTTGTCACAGGAATTTGGCATTGTCAATGATGACTTGATTAATTAAAAAAAAATGTTTTTGTTAAAAGCATCGTGTCTAAATCAATGACATATTAATGTTTTCATTGCGTTTTCCTGGTATAAGATGCAGTGTGCTGTTGTCTATAGCTGAAGCTGAAATACTGGTTGTTTGAAATGTAACTAATGACAAGTCCGCACCCCCTGCTGTACTGAAACAAGTCAGCTGATCCTCAATGTGACTTTCACATCTGTCCAAAACAACAGCATCCTCCACCATCTCGTCCTCATACCACCACAGCTGGTCTGGGTGCAGTTATTCTGCTTAATCCAGCTCTCTTCTGATTTACTTCCTATGCACTCTGGTTTTCTCTTTATATGGCTTTGAGTGGGATATGGCGCCCGCTTATTGTATTTAATTAATTCAAATATGATTCAGAGCATGGTTGTGTGTAGTGGTGACATGAATCATAGGAATGTTGATAAGCAGAGCCTCAGGCAGTAACCTATTCATCTCAGTTTAGCTGAAAGCAGAGAGAAAAGATCTTTAAGGAAGAGAAGTCTTTAAGGTCCACAGAGGAAGTACAATGCAACACCATGTGCATTAATGTGCTGCTCTAACAACTAGCAGATGTTAAACTTGCTTGCAGGGCTTTTCTTTGATTCAGAGTAGGATTGAGGTCCAACACTGATGACGGGTGATCAGGTTTGTCTCTGGGTCAATGATCAGGCTCCTGCCAAACAGTTAAAGACCAGTCAACTTCACTCACACTAAACTGGAAAAAACACCAACAACACACCAACTTCTTCAGAGAGGTTCCTTCACAGTATCTCCTTAAACATTGTTCTCTCAGTGTCGATCAGAAGCGAGATGATCTGAAATATCCTTCCCTTAATGCATTGTGATCAAACTGATGCTCCCAAAGTTGCAAGGAGTACAATTTGTTGGTTACCTTTTGTCAACACAACATTCCAAGTTGGCCTTTTCGACCCGGATCAACGTGGGCTCCACGACGCTCTCCTGCAGGGGGAGGCGACCCCAGTTCCACTCTGGCTTTGCATTGTTTATGCGTGTTCATGTTGTGTGTGTTTGGGCTATTTTCACTCATTACTGATGAGCGTTCAGTCTGAATTAATCGACTCTGATTAGCTCCAGTCGGGGCTCTGTCCCCCCCCCCCCCCCCCAATCCCCCCATACACACACACAGACACACATACAAACAACTCACAGTCCCTGACCCCCCCTTCCTCCACGCTCCTGTGTCCCCTGCCAGGTCTCAACCTCTTCACCCCAAGAGGTCTCTTTAATTGCCAGTGAAGACATCAATGTCAGTCTGTGCGCACATATATGTATGTGTGTGTGTGCGCGTATGTGTCTGAATCAGCGAGAGAGTGAGTGAGCATGAAGCGCTGCTGCCATAGCAACAACATCACACCGATAATACAAGCTGAAGAGAGCGAGAAGTCTTTGTATCTGTCCCTCTTTTTTTAATTCTCCTCCCAGCAGCTTGTTGTTGGGAACAGAACACTCCCCCCCCCTCCCCCACCACCCCACATCACTTAGTATGCTACCGTTTAACATATAATGATTATACAAGCGACTGTACCATACGTTACTGCAGTGTATTATGCGATGACATGTATGTTATATCTATGTATCTATACTCTAGACAGACAAATATATTATTGAATACAATACTATATATATATATATATAATAATTCCATCCACCCTTACCCAGATCTGCAGTTTGATCCGCTTGTCGTTGCGATACACCGTCTTCACTTTGAAGTCGATGCCCACGGTGCTGACGAAAGAGTTGCTGAAGGAGTCGTCGGCGTAGCGGAACAGGAAGGAGGTTTTCCCAACACTGCTGTTGCCGATGATCAGGAGCTTGAACATGTAGTCAAAGTTCTGATCGGAGCCGTCCCGCTGGCCGAAACGCTGGTCTGCCTTTGCCATCTGGACGTTTGAGGAGTAAGAGATGAAACACGTGTACAGGTTACAGTTTATGGTTTATTTCATTTCTCAAAGGAGGCCTGCTACAGAGTCATGATGCCTCGTATTTGCAAACCTGGTTAGGCTGGTGTTGGTCTTATGGAAATGTTAATCAAAATGCACAATACAGAGACAGTCCAGTAGTCATATATTACATTTCTTTGCTTGACTTGTAAACCTATACGTTTTACTGTGATCCCCCATCAAGTCTGAAACCAAACCCCTGTAATGTGAACACCTCTCGTTGTCAAATATCACTCAGGCAACAATGACCTACTTTCATCACTAAGTTAACAACAACCAAACGCACAACCAAAAAAAACTGCGAATCCACTTTGGGCTTGTAATGACACTAGTGTCAAAGGCAGTTATCCGTTGAACATCTTTTAATTGTTCACTTCAGATTGAATCTTCCTCAGAGAAAACCACCCGACCACAAGCTGTAAAGGGCCAATGAATGAGCCGAAAACTGCAAAAACCCTGCCTTGAACAGCCAACGTTTTCACCTGAATGTGATTCAAACACAAAGAGCCATTCAAGAAATAAAACAACGCACAACGTGTTGAACACGGACGGGGTGCAAGCAAACATTTCCGGTTAGACAAATAAAAAGCCTAAACCGGCTCTGGAGGGAACCTTGAAGACAGGTGGAGGTCTGTGACTGAACAAATGTGGGCAGCAGATGAGTCAGCTGAACGTCCCGCTGGGTCTAATCTAGCATGGGGGTCTGTGTCACTGTTAACGACTGGGGCACCACTAAAAGTACTAGAAAATCAGCCTTTACTTACTGGACGAAGGCGTGTTATCCCTGGATCGTTTATGAAGCTGATCATGGGATTCATTTGATGAAAGATGGGTGACTTTCTGCAGCAGGTCGACAGTCTTTTTGGAGATAATTTCTCATCACTTAAATTGTCACTGTGGTGCTTTTGCCGGACACCCAACGCCCTACAAAATCCTGCGGGATTTACCAGAAAGTCCTTCAGCTCAGACTGCAGGTGGGCCTCTGACAGCTAGTGGTCCACCACAGACGGCCCCAGATGTGTCTTTGCTGTCACATTTATTTTTCTTGATGTATTTTTCTGCATTGACTCATTTCACTTTTAATACGTACATCAGTACATTTTCTTGGTGTTTCACTTTACAGTGCATATCGATTTCCCTTTGGGTATGGCCACAGATGGGGCGGCTAGCAGCTAATGGTGCTAAGAGCTTTGGCTGGTGGGGCCATCCTCGACACCAACCATTAGCTGACCAGTGGGGCGCGCACACATGCTACGTAAAGACAGCACAGAGAAGCTAAAACAACCACACACGTGATGCAGACCTCCCATTTTTTTCAATATTACTACCAAAATTAAATAAATATACATTTTAATAAAGGGTGTGTTTCAGGTAACGTCTGGGAACCAAACGCTAACGTTACTGTTAGCAAAAGCTGAGTTGAGAGAACGTTTTGGGACGCATAAATTGTTAGCTGGGATGCTGTCAACGGTCGCGCCGGCAGCCCCTTCGCGTTTTTGTTGCCGGGTCTGTCGGCAGGGAGGTGTGGTCGTCTGCGGGTTCTCTGAGGGTGTGGCTGGAGCAGCTGTTGACAGTCTACAATCAGCGCCTGCTCTACTTAAACCAGAGTTTTCCCGCCACTCATCGCCAGATCGTCCATTGTTCTAAGTGGTAGCTACGGTCGCTGACCATATTGTTATTTGTGGAAAATTAGACGCTGTCTTCTTTGCTCACCTTGTGCTTTCCTGTTTTCATAGTATTCCGGAACCCCGACTTGCCTGCTGGCTGGCTCTCCAAGGCCTTAACCACCTCGGACTCAACCCAGCCTCTGCACCTTTTTGTGTTTGTGTAAATAAAATCTATTTTTTCCCTAAAGAAACCCCTCCAGTGTGTGCTGCGCTTGGGTCCACGCTCACAGACTACAACAGGGTGTGCAATTACACCATCAGTCCAGTATCCAAATTCTGACAAAAAGTATTTACAAACATTAATCAATTTGTTTGCACGGTCTAACTTTTACAGTACAGTACAATGCGTTGTTTTCTTGCTTCTCTGTTTAGTAAAAATTCCCGAGTTTCCTCTGAAGAGCTCAATGTTTGAGAAACACTCCAACACAAGTTTCCAATGTGTAAACTGTATTCAGAGAGGCAACTGTATTCAAGCTGCTCAAAATCCATTTCTCCTCTAATAATTCAATGTAAGTCTCAATTATCTCAACAGCTGCTCCAATCAGGATGTTACATGTAACTGTTAAAGCACATTGTAGCACACAGGGCCACTGTACATCCCAGTGTAACACCTACTTCAACAGACTGAGACATCATCACAGGGCCAGCAGATGCTAAACTCCCTTCATAGAGCTACGGACATGCTGCACCTGTGAGATTATTATGGGATGTCTAGGGAACATAGTGTTTTATTGTGGATCAATAGTCTACAGAGTGATCGCTATTTAGCACCACAGGATCACCGTGGGTGCCTTTGGGTGGATGACAAGGCCACTAAATGAAACAAAACATAATGGAGCTCCGCTGATCGTTGATCCATATCAGCCATCAGGCCCGTGCGTGTGCGCGCGTGCGTTCATAAAAGGTGTTGTGACACCGTGTGTTTAAACTGATTGTCTCTTACCTCTGCAGGGCGGATGTGATGCTCTCTCTCTCTCTCTCTCTCTCTCTCTTCCTCTCTGCTCTGCACCTGATGGAGGCAGCTCCCTCCCCTCAAAATACAACAATAATAGCGATAAAACCAACAGATGGATCCCAATCAGCAGCAATGGAAGCTCGTCCGATCTGATCCGACGTCCGGTGTGTGCAGGGGATCAGGCGCACAGGCTGCGTCGTGTGCAACAAACAGTGGATTTTTTTTTCTTGCAGAAAAAGGGTGATCGCCTGGAAAACGTCTCCTTTGAGCGCGGCGAGCTTTTACGCGCGACTCGACGCTGACATCCTGCGTTAATTCGAGGTGGAGCGAAGCGATGCAGGAATGTTTGCAAAGGCGTCTGCTGCCAGTCACCTCCTCCTCCTCCTATAAATAACCGGCGTCTACGTGAATGAAATTGGTTTTTTTTTCCCTTCTCTCTTCTGGCCGTTTACAGGCAACTCTTCCGCCCTATCACATGGCAGATTGGAGCAGACGCGCAATCGGCAGGAACGGCGGTCATTTGGGCACTATGACTCATAACTGAGGCTGTGAGGCGTGTAATTGCTTCGGCATTAATAAACACATATATCGCACTGGAAAAAGCACGAAGAAAGACATGTGCTTGTTTGTGCTGCCTCCACAAACATCCAGGTGTGTTTGTGCTCCATATGCACGGACACATTTCACCTGTGAGGCGTCAAACTGGCATGTTAATGTTGCAGTATCACAACACAGTGGTAGACGTGGTTACTGAAGATGACAAAATGACCAAAGGAGACATCGAATATGTGCAATGTGTGGAATTAAAATGAAATAAACTGCAACCCATATCCTCTAATACAGAAAGTACAACGGAGGTACTTCATATTTTTATTTTCAGTAATATAATTAATATAGTAATATAATTTTATACCTTTTCATACTCCTCTACTAATCTAAAGTCATTTTTAATTGCTGACTATTTTGACGGTTTCCATGTAAAAACACCTTCTGTGGATTTGCTGCTTTGAAATGAACATTGTGAAGATGTGGGCTTATTTGTGACAGTCTTCTCAGTATTTAAGAATAAAGTCAAACAACCAATTGATAAATGGTGAAAAGAACTATCCGATGAATCCTTAGCAGAAAGAAATCAGTTCATATCAGGCTTCATTCAGCCCTGAATGATCTCCCCACATCTCTGACTGTTCTTTTGAGTGTTTCATTCACACCCACATTTTTAGCATTTACTTTTTTTCATTATTTTGTGTAATTGGGAAACTTCTGTAATGCTGCCTTCAGTCAGTTAATCGGACACACAAATAATAATATGAGATTTTTCGACCTTGGTAATAACTTAATGGATAATAAAGGTCAAATGCATTGTGTTCACATCCTTGGATCTTAATCACATGAGACAAAGACTAACCCCATCGGAATAACGTTATCAGTCAGTTTATTGTTTATTGTAAAAAGGCTCCCCATTAGCTGTCACCAAAGTGAGCAAGCTAGTCCACCTGGGGTCCACAACAAAAGAGAAATCACAAAACAATGTTATTGTAAAACAGTATAACATTATAACATTATAGACATCATTACCACATCATAAATAAGTCTGAATAAATTATTAATATATTACAAAATATGTCCTTACTCAAAATTTTAAATAGTACATTCTTAAATGATACATAAAAGAGTCTTTGCCATTCAACGGGCAATCATTCCAATGACTGATGGCACGATAGATAACAGTTCTCTTTAAAGCATTGGATTTTGGACGTGGTAACATCACCAGGACCATCATCCGCAGACCTCAGCACATGAGGATGTACCTGATCACACCTAACAACTCGGTTACATAAAAAAAAGTGGTTGGGAAGAATAGACAATATTTCTAAAAAAAACTAGTTGTATTGAAAATAAGCCTTTTCTCCACCGTTAACCATGAGAGCTGACGGTGCCTTTTACAAATTTAAAGCCACAGCTGCTGGTCTAGTTAGTCATTCACATTCAAGCAGCTGGATCTTATAGCAACTGAGAAATCACCACACCACACCAATCCCTTTGGGTTTATTTGAAGACTTGGTTTGCCAGGTAAACAGAGGCTTTACTTAAAATACCCATATATCAGCATAAAAAAATAGGTCATAGTCAGTTTTGTTAAAACTTTCTCTACTTAGTTATGAGTCATTGTGCTCAAGTTATTGCTTGTTGTCATGTGAGCAATATAAGCGAAAGGAGGGAATCTTATTCACAGGAGCTTTCAACAATGACTGTTTTCCATCCCATCCCATGTCGAAGGTTTTGAATATATGTGTATATATATATATATATATATATATATATATATATATATATATATATATATATATATATATATATACAAATGATTCTTGTTGTTTCTCCTTATACAACTTGTAGTTTTCCAATGCCTAAAACTGCCATAAATGAACGGAAAAGAAGAAATTATATCTTTTATTCATATTTATATCCGTCAATTTGCGCTCACAATACATTCATCTTGCTTGCACATGTTGAGAAGGTTCCACTCATGTGTGATGGCAGGAGGAACCAACAGAGAGGTCTGCAGTGAGCGATGTTCACACAATCTTCTGCCCTTCATAAAGGTAAAGGTTGTTTGTAGTGGTTGCTACTTTTTCCGTTTGAGGATATTTTGAATCTGTCTTATGTTGTTTTGATATAAAATATTATATTGAAGCGCCAGTTTAAAGTCATGAATGGCGTTTTATTCAATTCTGCCAAAAATAAATTGATCTTTTCATATTTGAAATGTACTTTGTATTCCAACTGAACCGTATTTTTATTTATCCTTTTCGAAATTACTTATTTCTTCAGTCCTTATTCCTATTTCCCATTTTACCTCTTCACCTTTCTAAATGTCTTCATGCTGCTACTATAGCAAGAAGGGCGAGTCCATGGATGACTCGGACACAGACGCATTCCTCCACCAGATGGAGCCAAATGAGTCAGATATATCTGTTGACAGCAGCCTTTTTTGGGAGATGGCAGCTTTATTACAGAGCTGACACAAATGAAAATACATATTGATAGATACACCCAATCGCTACACACACATTCACGCATACAAACCCACACGATGTGCTTACACACACGGTGTTTCTTGCGATAACAGTGAGGTTTTGAGACGAGCTGTAAATGTGGACACCGTTCTAAAAGCACCTTTACGTCAAAAAGCCACTGACAAAAAGCCCTGAGCGCGTTGATGGGGGTAAACTGTGCGGGGCCTGAATCATGTGCTGTAAAACCCAACCGAATGACTTCCAAGTGAATTCTCCGTTCAGTAGGAAGACGACAAATACATCAAATATATATATACGCTTGTTACACAACTGGCGACACAAACAGACGTGTCCCGGATGAAAGTCCCTCCCACCTCCACCCCCTCCCTGAGTACACCACGTCTCTCTTTGTGCCTTAGTTCTTCACCGGCTGATAATGCAAGGTGAGTTCATGTTAGCCTTCAGAAGCGAGACTGGCTGGAAAGTTGAACCAAAAGTTTAGGGCCAATAGGAGCTGGACTCAAGGATCTGCAACGTCAACATGAATCCGATAATCCGTAATCAAGGTAACTCGATGTGCCAGGAATTATATCAGCTGTAAAATGACCGGGATGATGCAATATCCAAATCTTCTGCAGACCAGTAAAAAGAAATGGTCAGTTCAATCCAATAGGACCTGGGTTGGAAATGTGCTTGACAGCCTCAAGACACCCGGCAAGTGCATCTATTAAAGAAAACACGTGTCGTCAAGGCAAACGCTCGCCCTACTCAATGAATTATTCAGGCCCTGTGCCACTGCATTTAGACAAGCCTGGGCATGCAGAACCAATCTCAAGCGCTCCTCCGGCTGCTTCCTGTAGTGGACGCTGGTATTTCTAAATAATCAGGCCCTTTCCCTTTTTGCATTCACCTGTGAAGGTGAGCTTTCAGCTTGGCCCACTATTAAAACAGGGGAGGACAAGTTCACCCGTGTTACCTCAGGGCTCATGCCAGTGACATCGTCCCTCAACATCCGCTGTGACTCACCCTCGTTTAACGATTTGTGTCGATAATCTTTACCTCTGGTTTCTTTCTTTCTTTCTCTGGGTTTGAATGTGGATGCGCGGGATATTAGTTCTCTATTCGGATATGAAGCCTTCATGCTGATGAATTAAATAAAGCAAATGCATCAGATAGAAGTGAAGGAGACGGAGGGCCCTAGAGAGATGCTTCACGTCAAGCAAATGTGTCCGTGAGGGAAGGAGGGAAGGAGAGAGGGCGAAGGCAATAGGAACGGTGGGACTGTGCAAAGAGCAAGGTCACAAAACACAATTGCATTGTGTTTCACTCAGGCTGAAACCTGAGCAGCCAAAGTATCCTTCTGCCACAGAGATATAGTTCCTGTTCACTGCCCTGTATTGCCGCTAATAGAAAGAACGAGATCTGTTAGATATATGATGTAATACGTGTGGAAGTATTGCCAACCCATCACTGTCCTGTTTAATGTGGGATGGGTCGCATGTACAAGGACAGGTTGACATCATCATTACTCCCATCAGCTCAATGGCTGCCTGAGAGCTTTGCTACAAAAACAGCTCTCCAGGCGTTGCTTTTCATCTCTGTCTGATTACACTCAATTCTCAATTCTACAGCTCTCACATTTAGATATTGACTTCCTGTTACATGTTGATATGATTTTTTTTATATTAATCATTTTAATTAAGCTGATATTTACATTTTACATTGACTGTTTTCTTTGAAAGTGTAATAATACAATCTTTTGTATCAGATATTCTACTCGGTTTCAAATGTTTTGACATGTCACAGTAAAAGCGCAGTTTCAAATAGGAATATTAAAGATGCCTGAATTCCGTTAAGCTTTGTATTGTGCACGCCGGGACACTTGAAAAGGCCCTAGCTGCTGTACTGTTCCTACTGTTACCTGGAATATAAACAATCCATACATTGTACATTTTTTAGCATTTCAGCATTTCACTGCCCTGACTACCCACCTACCGGTTGCCCTCACATCTCATGAGAAGGTGCTGGACAGTCAGGTCAATGCCCGCCTCCGACCGCAGGTCAAGTCCCCGCTGGACCCTCTGTAATTCGCACACTGGCCTTATGCGGTCATCATCATCATCATCATCATCATCATCATCATCATCATCATCATCACCACAGTACCGTATCAATGTTACACTGTCTGTTCGGTTAGAACTTTGTACCATTGCAAATTAATTCATTTAGCTTTGAGCCACTTTGTCTCCCCTCGCCTTGGTGTCCCTGAACGTTTTTCATTACATATATCATTCATTATATATATATATGGTATCCCAGCTGTTGTTGTGTTTTTTTCATTCATTAAATAGCAGTATTAACACAGCATTTTTCATATACTGTAGCGTGTTGCAGCAGGGATACTAATCCCCCCCCCCTCCCTCCCTCCTCCTCTCTCTCCCTCTCCCCACTACTGCATTGATGCTGTTACCTCCCTCGGCGGTGATGTCACCGGCTCAGTGGAGCTCCAGCATCCTTACCACGGGCAGGGACACACAATAGGGCCATTTTGACCGCCTTGGAGTGCGAAGAAGCGTCCGAGCGAACCGACCGGTGTCACCGCCCTCGCCCCCCCCCCCCCCGTCTCCCCGTCCCTCACCCCCCCCAAGGAGAGAGAGAAGAGGCGGGTGCGAGGAGCGGCTTCATGGAGCCGGTAGGCTGTTAGCAGGAGGCTGTGCCAGACGGACCAGGAGGACACCGGAGGAGGTGGAGGGAGCTACGGGGCTGGATACCGAGAAACACGGGCCGGACAGCGCCTCGACACCGGGAGCACGACGTTATCGAGGCCGCGCAGGTACGGTCCCCTCTCTGCCACGGCGGAGCCATTATTCCAACGAGACATCGATTATTTGGTGTTAAGTCCCCTGGGAAGAGATGTGCACAGGGTGCGGCCATCGAGGAGGCTGCATGTCGGACAGACACAGTGATGTCAGGGACGGGAGGACATTACGGGGACTCTAGGACACGGCACACCGTCCTATTGTACAGCTCATGTTATTGGCTAAAGTGTGTTTTAATTCCGTGACTAATGGCCGCCTCGTCATTGGGCGACAGGTTCAAAGTCAGTGTGTTGCTAGCAGGCTGCTAACGTCAAGTGAGTTAAGTTCAGCAAATATAATATAATATTATTAGTTTATAACCCAACGTTAAGCTCTCAAAACGAGCAAGAGATATTTCACAGATACACGAAATATCAGAAACGTGAGTGTGGAGCTCGCGTTGTGTGGTGTCACTTTCAATGCTAAAAAAAAGGCATCTTTTACATCTATTTTCAAGAGTGATAAGAACATGTTGTCTCTTACGGATTATTACATTAGCCTTTGTCTCCGGGAGAATGGTAGCCGCCCAGCTGAGCTGCATCACCAGCTGATGATCAGGACAGGATGATCAATTATTATTATCATCATAACATATGGTTTTCATGCACAGAGTATGGATCTTCATCCCTTCCTATGGGACAAAACAACATTGAATTGGATGTGGAATATTTCTCTCTTTTTTTAGTCAATCCCAATTAGTCATGGGTATGCAGTTTGACCGTAACAATAAGTGACAGTAGGGACATTAACCTGCACACATCTCACAGAGGGTGAAGCAGGAAGCAGGGTGACACAGCACATTTACAGCACCCAGTTATGGTGACGGAGGTCTGATTCACAGGGCATATAGGAACATACATATTCATACCACATCCAAATCGATCCCAAATGTGGGGCATAAACAAACTTAAAACAATAAAATTTCCCCTTTATCGATAAATAATATGTAATAAAAGCTATGAATAATGGTAATAATATTTACAGTTAGACAATGAAAGCTGCTTGTATTCATTTGCTCACTCCTAAACCTTATTGCTGAACACAGTAGATGATTATAAGTGGATTGCCACAAACGGTGATGAGTCACGGTTGCCCCGGATACGCTCAGGATGACACCTCATGGCAAACTCCCACAGTGATTTCATGTTCACATTCGTCTTGCAGGGAACGCGTTGTGCGCGCGGACGAGCCAGACGCCGGATTTGGGGCTGGTTTCCATTGTCACCCAGAGAAATAGCCTGACATTCAGGTGGTGCTGCTGCTGCTGCACTTCCTTTGTTACTGCTAGCTTTATTATCATGCTCCCTCGGCTGGAGCTGACCATGCGTGGTCTTTTCATGTGAGAGCCACACAGCCCTGCCCCCTCTGATTGTGCTCGTCACGCCAACCGTAAGGTGTCGTGTTCTGTTCGTGCAACAAAACAAATTTAAAGAAATAGAAAATAGACCGGTTTGTCCCATTGAAGAAGGCATACGTCCGTTGCAGCATCCGTTGCAGCATTAATAAAACCTTGATAAAGATTCCCTTGGTTCTCTCTTTTTTCCACAGACCTTCGGGCCCCACCTCCGGGTACATAAGGAAGCACCCCAAGGTGCTAGGAAGACAGCGCCATGGCCGGGGCCTCTGTGAAGGTGGCGGTGCGTGTCCGCCCCTTCAACTCCAGGGAGATTGGAAAAGAGAGCAAATGCATCATTCAGATGTCTGGAAACACAACCAGTAAGTATTCTTAAGAGGAGCGAAAGCATTCCCCCACAGTGTGTGTGTGTGTGTGTGTGTGTGTGTGTGTGTCTGTGTGTGTTTTTGTGTTCTTGTTTTTACTGTATTAGGATTATCATTTAATACAGAACCCAGGGACTAATACTTTAGACAATATGGTTCGCCCAAGCAACCCAGATGAATGTAAGCTTTTTAACAGAAGCTTTTCTGAGCTGACCTTGACCTCTGAACTCCCTGCGCAGGGAGTTTCATCAAAAGACACGTCTCCTGTTGCGCGAACAGACATGATGGTATGAGCAGGAACCAGTATTGATTTCATGAGAAGAATATTGAAGAAACACATGATTTTCATCCACCTTTGGAGAAATGTTCAACCTGTGTTGAGCTTACTGCTGGATTGTCTAATAAAGTGAAATAAAGTGTAATAAAGTAATAATAGTATAGTAATAAAGTAATAAAGTGTAATGTCTTAGTAGTAGCCTGGCTAACGTCATACCCTGATCTCAAATGAGACGCCTGTTCCTAGCGACAGAAGTTCTATGCGGAAGAAGGCGATCGGTCAGAGACTTATGTGTACAAGATGTCGTTCAGCGACTATTGCCGTTGATGCAAGGCAAACATGAGAGTAGAAGGCATAACGGCTCCACGCACCTCCGCGGATACGGGCACATAAAGTCCGCGGATGGAAGTTTGCCGGCGGGCCGTAGTTTGGGGACCCCCTGGTATATATGGCCACTCCACAGACATGTTTTTATCGAATAAACACGCTTTATCCCAGAGGTTAGCGTTGTTAGGGGCGGCAGTCGCACAGGAGTCAGGGCAATCAACAAGGTCCTGCCAGCGTATATTCAACGTCATCGTCTTGCTGCACCCTCCCCGCTCTGTGATTGGTGCCCTATCTCAAGGGAAAATTTGCTCCATGGTTTCCAGACTGTCTTGTAGCGCGAAATAAATCGCACGCGCAAAGCAGGCTGGGAAAACCCAGGCTACCTTAGTAGAGCAATGATCTAAATGTTCTCACCTCGACGGGTGTCCTCGAAGTCTGCTGAGCATCACGCTTGAGGGGACGTGATCTCCTGCACATTTGACCATGATGTATATTTAGTGTAAGGCCTGTTACGGCTCAAAAGGACTCGTTTAGCCCAATGCAAGGACCTGCCCATAGCTACAGAAAGGTTTCCTGCACGAGGCGATGTGTGTGTTTTTGTCGTCTGTAGTTTTGAGCAGCGCACATTCCTTGGGTTATCATCCAGTGCAGAGTGAGGAGACTGGAAAGATACTCGATATGTAGTCTGCTTAGCAAGGTAAAGCCACTTGTCAATAATGGATGAGGGTTCCTGAAATATTTACCGTTTGTCCTAATTTAGCCCCCCCTCCCCACCTCCTCCCTCCCATGTCATGTCATGAGTGACTAGACAACAAGCTGGCTGACTGTTTTAACTGTGCGATTTTGTGATATCAGAGTAAACACTTAATCTTTATAATCAAATCTCAATATATCGGTCAGTACAAAGTGGGGAGCTGAGCTCCACCTTCTGTCTCCACACAAGAGGTGTTGGTGTTTCGTTGTCACCCGTGTGAACATCTGCAGTGTGGACACCACTGAAAGGTCCACGCTGGCGTCCCGTTTGACTTAATCTGTGAATTTGAATTTTTCTAATCACAAATATTGGTCCATTGTATTTAATTAGGAATGCTTCCATGATAATCAGCATGAAGTTCATTTGTTCTTCATTTACTTCTAATTTGGCCACATCCTGCTTGTTGATTGCAATATTTACTAACCTATTCTGAAGTTGTGCTTGTTTGGAGACCTCCTGAGAGGACACACACAGCAGCTTTGCAGTACAAACTATAAGAAGATGGGAAATATTGGGCTTCTGCCATTTGATTTCCAGGAATATAGATTTTTATTTGAAAGAATAAGAACCAGAAGAATTTGCATAGAATTTCCTCAAGCCCAAATCCACTATTCGCTGACCTTATACATCACCTATCCACGTTGCTAAATTGCAGGTGGGGCGTAATTTAACAGAAAGATTGCGGTGGACATTTTGAAAGCCCTCCAACTACGATCCCTTTAAAGTCATTATGGAGGTCTGGCTTCAGATCTTTGCAGAAGCCTACGTCATGATTCCTTGGAATCAATCTACCTTTATGGAATAAGATAAATGTTTATCAATATTGTCAACAGGACTAGCAGACATCTAGCTGCCGGTCAGACACACACACTCACACACCAACTCAAAGCCATGGAGACGGCGTGTCTCTGGATGTGGTCTGGACTCTGGATGGTTGCAGGGCGGGGAGGGGGCGCAGAGGCTGGCTATGAATGCGCCCTTGTCTTTTATTGCAGAGGAAAGGAAGATTCAGAAGGAGTGGGGTCTCTCTGCTTTGTCCTCTCTGACACTCTGGAGCGGGTCAATAGCCCAGTTCCCAGAGAGCAGAAGAATGGCAGTAAACTGGTTGTTTGGGAGATCTTTCCCTCCCACAGCGGCCTTAGTTAAGATGCAGGGGACCGAGTTGAAGGAAAAATAGGCCTCTCTTTAAAAGAAGTGTTGGGCGCATTCACTCGGTGGATAGATTCACATCCAACACTTGAAGGGCATTTTACTAATAGTTGAGCCAGAATATCTATGTCAATACCTACCCATAATAACTGGGGGTAAATGTAGGGTTTGATATACACTCTGTGTTTGAATGTTGAGGGAAAATGAGTGGATTCATGTTGCTTTTTAAATTTTGAGTACTTCAAAACCTGAATACGCCATTACCAAGTTTGCTGCTAATAGACGGCATAGACGGCGCCTGTGGGTCTGCGTCTTCGGCTTTGTGAACATGGACAGAAATCCCACATAAAGCAGCGGACAGCGAGCAGCATACGGCCCGTGGTGCTGCGGCTGAAAATAGTAGCATCTACGTGGCCTCCGGCGCCCCTGTCACTGGGTTCACATTCCCTCTGCCAGACCTGCTGACGCAGACACATTCCCTCCTGGCTATTGACGGGGTCAGGTCACCCGTGAAGGTCTGTTAAGATGACAGACATGGAATGGGATGCAAAGAAAATATGCTTGATTACAACTCAAATTAAACTAGAGCGGAGGTGTGACCATCACGGACAGTGATGAGGAAAAGATTTAACATTTATGTACAAAATAGCTCTGAATCAAGGACTCTATTGTGTGAATTAAGCCACGCTTCCAATTGCTTAAAATAGTATAGATCTCAATATCTTTTTTGGATAGATCATATATTAGGAGTCTCACTGTGGATACGTGCACAGACTCTGACCTCCTACGTCACAAGAGAAACGACTTGCTGTTGTATCTCCAATTACACCCCGGCCCACGTCACCGTCCTGCCGTCGGCCATCAAAAAGCCTTTCCGTCATAAAAGGAGAAGACGCGTAGCAAAGGGGCTTGATGAAGAGGTGGCAGACGCGCTGGGTACGCAGGCAGAGATCACCATGCCAGCTCCCCACGCCCTCCCACGTCTCCCCGCAACGCGGCCCCGCCTCTCCAAAGCAATGACCTGATCGCAGGGCGAGGCACAGTGTGCTGGGGGAGGGGCGGTTATGAATCATACCCCAATCAGAGATGAGTGAACAAAGAGCGGATGTTGGACTCTGCTTCTGCGTCAATCCAATCTGATTTTGTTTTTTTATTTAGAGGGTTGTTAAAGGGTGTCCTTTTTAACCGGGTTTATTTACTGTTGGCATCATAAACGTCTAGTTTTTAATCTGTGATGGAGGGATGTGTTCAGATCAGAAATGCAGTACATGCAGCCTGTGAAATCCTCGACGAGTCCGTCCATCCCGTCTGCGAGGTATCTCAGCTACAACATTCAGGGAATTTCTCAGAATTTTCTTAAACGACCACTTGGACTGAAGGAGGAACTAGTTAGAACCGACATGGAAATAAACTGCAACCCGACGAATGTTGTAATCAGATATTTCTGTGTAACTGACGACGTCATGATGCCTTCCATGTCGTTACTTTAGAATCCCATTTGTGGGAGGGGAAGGTGCACAGAAGAGGAAATGAGCCGTTTGGGAGCTAATTAATGAAATGGATTCAATGGCAGCGGTTAGCAGAAAATCTCATTGATTTCACAGCGATCGTGAGTCACAAAGTCAGATCAGTCTTTGAGGGAAGGTGGTCACGTGATGCCCGGGAAATCCTCGTCATTGTGTCACGGTCCCGAAACCGGAAACCCACGTCGGGCACACCGGCCCATACATCATGGCTGGAAACACAGCAGCAGTGTAGAGAGGAAACAAACGTGTGTGCACTTACTCGAGAGTGGACAGGAGGCGGGGGCCTTTTCCTCTATTATCCTGTATTATCGACCACATGCATTAGCAGAGCAAATGGTGTCTGCTGCTCTGGGAGCTGGGAGGAAGCTTGCATCCCCAAACCACACCGGATACGCTGTCCTGCTGAAGTATTCATTTCAATGTGACGGATACCTTCGAAGAAAACTAGCAACGTGTGTAACTGATATTTTGCCTGTTAAGTGCACAATGTCTACTGTATTTGTAAAATGTCTCTAAATCATGGATATGAACACAGCGTCTTGTTTCTACCATGTACCCCTTTGTGCTACATGTATTGTTTTTGCGAGTATTTTCTTTTTATTGTGGTCAGTTTCAAATGCATGCAGCTCAACATCTGGACAAGAAATACATTGTGAAATGTAAATCATTAATACATCAAAAAGTCATGTGTTGACTTTCACACATTCCAGCTGTTGTTTGGTCTTATTGGTGACAATGAATAACGCTCATAACTCCGGACCACACAATACAACATAGTACCATAGTGTGTCATCATGTGTCATCATGATACATTAAATAAATCATGTGACAGTCTGGAATAAATTAATATTATGAGAACCACTGAGGCAGAATATTTCTACAGGATCAACTGATCCTGATGAGGTTCGGTCTCAGGGCCGACGGTGGCCTCTGCAAGGTAACAGTGTTCCCTTTCAATCTGCACCGACACCACGGCAAACTGTCTATGTGACCATGGCAAATGGGAATAAAGGTCAGTGCTTTATTGCCATGTAAACACAGGGGATGTGTTTCATTTTCCTCAGCAGCACGAAGGATGAAGCGGTGTAAAACAATCGTACTGACCACGTAGTTTAAAAGTGGTGTTCTGGTGGCAACAATACTTTACGTCTGAGTGGGATTTCTGCCCTTGAAATGTATGCAGATTGCCACAGTATTTGATGACTAATGCATCTTTCCAGCAGCACATTTAACAGAATAACAGAATGTATGCATTTCATTTCAATATTATGACCTCCAGCAGGGGAAAGTGTTTCTGGTCTCTGGTCCCTGTGCGTTTTCCTGCTGTATGACTGTAGGTTCAGAAAGAGGAGGCGACCCGTTCTATTAGCACAACGCGACGCGGCGCAGATACGGTTTCCCTCTGACTCGTGTTCCATGTCCTGTCTTTCAGCCATCGTCAACCCCAAGCAGGCCAAAGACAACAAGAGTTTCAACTTTGATTACTCCTACTGGTCCCACACCTCGGTAAGTCTCTGTGCCCCCCCCCCCCCCCCGCAGGCCCCAACCACGCCACACATCTGCTTCGTGTAGGGCAATATGACATAACACACGGTAGATCCTTGACCATTCCTGTGCTTTAAATACCTAATATGCAATTTTAGTCAGTATTTTATTACATACTTTTGTGCAAATGGAATGTACGAGTCATTACAGTACACAGTAGTTTGATTGAACGGAATAGGAAATTTGAACGATTCGATTGCATGAACTAATAATAATAATAATTGATGATTATATGGAATTATAGCCCAACCACAGCTTTATCGTTTGTCAAGTTCATGAGAAAGTTTAAGATTGAATTGGCTGACTATTAATCTCTGTCTGCAGCCAGAGGACATCAATTATGCCTCTCAGGTGCAAGTGTACAAAGACATCGGAGATGAAATGTTGCTGCACGCCTTCGAGGGATACAACGTCTGCATCTTTGCTTACGGCCAGACGGGCGCTGGCAAGTCCTACACCATGATGGGGAAACAGGATGTGAAAGATCAACAAGGGATCATTCCGCTGGTACAGATTCACTGTGATTATGGGACAGTGCTGACGATAAATCACACGTGAAATTAGTTTGAATTTGAACTGTGGAAGTAACGTTCATAATTCTCTCCTTCCAGCTGTGTGAAGATCTTTTCACCAAGTTTAACGACAATGCAGACAACAGCATGTCATATTCTGTGGAGGTAAGCGTCAGACTTCCTCCTGTTTATTACATGTACTTGTTCATCATTAATCTCACACGAGCACAACAGACTGACTGTAACAGCTTGTCTGCAGTCCCTCGGTAGAGACAAACACCACTAATGCAGTGAATACAGATGATGATGTGATGATTCCAACAGGTAAGCTACATGGAAATCTACTGCGAACGTGTGCGAGATCTACTGAACCCCAAGAACAAAGGGAACCTGCGCGTTAGAGAGCATCCTCTGATGGGACCGTATGTGGAGGACCTGTCGAAACTCGCTGTCACCTCCTACAATGACATCCAGGACCTGATGGACTCCGGCAACAAGGCCAGGTGATGGAGTTGTTTATTCATTTGTGCCGTTACAATATACATACACATCATACAGTGTGACAAATACATTGAAGAAATATCAAAAAAAGAATTAAAAGTGCTGATGAATTTACTTTTATAATGTTTATCTAGATAGAACCGATTATTCATATTCTACCTATTTGCACTTTCAATTATGTTTGAACGGACTAGAAATAGCAGGACTGGTACTTTGCTCTGTCATAGCAACAGACTAATTCTCTGTGGAGCGAAGCAGCAGCTGATGAAAGTGTCTTCGCTGTGTCCACAGGACTGTGGCTGCCACCAACATGAATGAGACGAGCAGCCGCTCGCACGCCGTCTTCAACATCATATTCACCCAGAAACGGCACGATGCCGAGACTGATAACACTTCTGAAAAGGTCGGGCTCCATCCCAACCGGACTGCATTTGTAACATTGAGCGGCTGCCAGTGCTTATCAACGAGCTGATTGATGAAAGTGATGTAAATCTTGTCGTGGATTGGAAATCAATGGTTGCTTAAAGGACGAACTGTAACTGTAAGGTTACGTTGTGCGGATGTTTTTTTAATGAGACCTGTCTCCTGAATAAAGATGAATGGCTCTGGGGGTTGTTTTCATGTTATGTGTACTTTAAATAACGAGTCCATTTATTGGACGTTCCGTTGCAGGTCAGCAAGATAAGTTTGGTGGATTTGGCCGGCAGTGAGAGGGCCGACTCCACTGGAGCCAAAGGGACCAGGCTGAAGGTGAAATGCTCTGCAGTCCTTTGGATATTCAAACACACATTTTATATATATGTATATAACACTGTGATCTTCGTCTGCCTCTCGCTTTATCACAGGAAGGAGCAAATATCAACAAATCTCTAACTACACTGGGGAAAGTCATCTCTGCTTTGGCAGAAGTGGTGGGTTTGATATCTGTATGCTGATGTGAGATAAAGCATCATTGTATCAAAGATACATATGTAAACTACACTATGTACTTCCTTTCAGGACTCTGGGTCAAATAAGGTTTGTTTAAGTTATTTGTTTAACTTTTTTAAATTGGTGTTCATTTATTGATTGTTTTTCTTTACACAAATAACCAAAAATGTATTGCTTTTGAATGTGGTGCTTTAATCTGACACACAGAATAAAAAGAAGAAGAAGGTAGAAAGCTTCATCCCCTACAGAGATTCGGTTTTGACCTGGTTACTGAGAGAAAATCTGGGTATGAGACTAATATTCCGTTGCTGGGGTTGCCCCATTGGTCCGCGACAAACTGAAGCTAAAGTGCCTTCATTCATTCATGTCAGGGGGCAACTCTCGTACTGCGATGATCGCCGCCCTGAGTCCCGCAGACATCAACTACGACGAGACCCTGAGCACACTCAGGTAGAGAGCGCGTCCTCTGCTGCGTCCTTCTCTGCTCGCATCCCTGTCACACTTTGTCGCTCGTGAGTAGCGGCTGCAGCGCAGTGCACCTGTGTCACACACCCTCATGTCCGCAGGTACGCAGACCGCGCCAAACAGATCCGCTGCAACGCCGTCATCAACGAGGATCCCAACAACCGATTGGTGCGCGAGCTGAAGGAGGAGGTGTCCCGTCTGAAAGACCTCCTCTTCTCCCAAGGCCTGGGTGACATCATTGACAGTACGGGATCCTTTGCTTGGTTTATGTGACCATCGGCGCCTCTCTAGATTTGTGTTAAGAGTGCACGGTGAAATTAAAACCTGGAAGTCCTATTTGGAACACGGGCTAGTGGTGCACTTCAGCTTCTTGTGGACAAAATATGTATTACAACAACAGGAAAGAATAATCCTCACTTTCCTTTTATTTACATTAAAAAAGAACATGTACATACATTATATACATTATACATTATTAACTTAGCCACCAAGATTTTCCCAAAATATTTTTTTTAAAATTCCGCGCGTGAACATTTTTATCTAAAGGTGCTCTCTCTGTCTCTCCTTCTCTTCTCCCAGCATATCGAGCGACTGGTGCTGTCATAGAGGGTTTGAAATGTGTGTTTTCTGGCTATTGCTTTAGCTCTTGTGGCAGCTTAGCATCACCGGCGCTTAACGTAACAGAAAAAAGTATATTTTTCTTTTCACAAAGCAATGGTCAGAATGTTTTAGGCCAGTCGCACTGAAACGCAAATGCTAACGCAATGTCAGCCGTCTGCAGGCTCAGGCTGATTTTTCCAGCTTTGTCATTATTTGCTGTTAGCTCCTAATGGGCCGAATGTGCCGTGTCATGGTGTTGCAGAGATGTTGTGTAGCTTCGTAGCTGTGGCTTCAGCAGGACAAAACTTGATTGTTAACAAGGCAAAAAGGCACAGCATCTCAATATGAGTATGGACCATAAGAGAACCTTCCCGTTCCCCCGATGACGCAGCCCTCCGCCATTTAAGTAGAATTACTTTCATAATATTGCTTCTCGAGGAAGTCATCTCATTTTATGATTTTTTTTACTGTAGTCTTTCTATAACACTTTATTAACTGCACAGCAAAGGCAAAATGCTATAACGGTAAAATGGTACATAATGGTGGGGGAAACACTGAGTACTACTTTCAATTTCAATTTTAGAGAAGCTTACTAAGCATTAGATGCATCTTGCTGCGTTTAGGTAATAATCCTAATTAGGACGTCAGGCTTCCTAATTATGTCTGCAGGAAACATGTTCCTATTATAAATGAGTCCTTAACTTTCTGCAAGCTTATACGATTTTGTGTTATTTTTTTGTTAATTGGGAATGAGGTCTTTATCTCATACTGGCCTTCATTTCTGAAATGACAATTTAAAAAAAAGAAGTCATTCTTATTTCTGAATGTTCCTGCATATGACGCCCTGCTTGACGTTTTGGTATCATAGCTACATTTTCTTTGGTCCTGGCTGGGTAGCCTCCCTGTTGCATCTTTGCAGTCCTTTCTGCTGCTGCTCCTGCTGCCCTCGCTTGTATTAGTAGTAGATTCAATTTCTCTCAGTGACTTAAATCTGTTTCAAGCCACATATCTTCTTTTCTTCTATTCTCTTCTCTTCCTTATCTGTTTGCATTTCTCCCTTGTTTTATTCCCC
Source organism: Apeltes quadracus (assembly GCA_021346845.1). NCBI lineage: Eukaryota > Metazoa > Chordata > Actinopteri > Perciformes > Gasterosteidae > Apeltes > Apeltes quadracus. The sequence continues at coordinate 11,583,055 of CM037924.1, forward strand.
TGTTATCGACTCCCCGGACCCCACTTCCTGTACACACCGCGCACCCACAGCCCTGCCGGACTCGTCCGATTACGAGAATAATAACAATAAAGGCCAAGCAGTGAATCAAAGAGATGATCTCTCCACAGTGACAAATGCCATGACAGGGATGAGTCCCTCCCCGTCCCTCTCGGCCTTGTCCAGCCGCGCCGGCTCCATCGCCAGTCTTCACGACCGCATCATGTTCAGCCCGGCCAGCGAAGAGGCCATCGAGAGGCTGAAGGTGAGCTCTGGTTCACCTTCACACACGTCGGCTATTCCAAAAGCAGCGTGTTGTTCATCACCGTGTGCACATACATCTTAAAGTATTCTGCTCAAAACCTTCTCTGCAGTAAAAGGTCTGGCGAGAGTCTATAGTTTCATTGACGGTAAAACTAATAAAGCAATAAGCTGTTCATCAATATTTGTTTGGTTTGTTTGGGGCATTTCTTTCTATTGAAATGATACCTCTTGGTGAATTGAGAGGAATGACAGAAGAAAGATACATTGCGGTTTTGTACTTTTAGAAGTTACTCAAGCAGTAAAGTGAAGTGACTAATTTGAGTCATGGATGTGGTGCTCAGATGAGGATACCATAACATGGATAACTCACATAAATAAACTGCAGTGCTCACTTTCACCTGGATCAACAAGGTGTTTATATCTGATTTGAAGATATACTGCACCGGACTTACTCCCCAATACACCACATGCTACGTTGTTAGTGCATCAATTCATCGTGTCGTCTTTTGATGGGATTTGTTGCACACGCTAGAAATGTATTAATTGCTGCTATTTTTTTAAATGTCAGGAAACTGAGAAAATCATTGCTGAACTCAATGAGACTTGGGAAGAGAAACTGCGCAGAACTGAAGCCATTAGAATGGAGAGGTGAGATATAGCATACACACACATAGACTGTATATGGACACTTCTTATTTGAATTTACTTCATTGGTTAATGTCCTTCTTAGGATTCAGTTTTTTTCCTAGAAGATGCCAAAGAAATTGTGAATAACGAAAACAATTCATGCACACTGAGAAAACCTGTTTGAAAATAGAACTCAATATATTTTGTTTCAAATCACTCCATAACCTGCACAAAGAAGAAGGTGTCTAAATAGAGCAGGTCCAAAGAATAGCATGTTTATTTTTTCTTCTTGACTTAAGGTTGGTGCTGTTTAATGAGTATCGAGCATATAAGAAACGATTGTCCGAACCACTTTGCGTGTGTGCAGCATGTAAAGCACATTGTTCTGTGAGGCAGCTGAAATAAGAGAACTGAGTCCTGCCTTTGTCCACAGAGAGGCCTTGCTGGCGGAAATGGGTGTAGCAATGCGAGAAGATGGCGGGACAGTCGGCGTGTTCTCTCCCAAGAAGGTAAAACGACATGAGGCGTCCCCTCTTCTCTTTGAGATAATGTTTTTAACTTAAAAAAAAAGCTAATACCATTTCAATCAACTGCTTGTTTATTTACTCCAAAGCCCTCCGATAGCCCTAGAATGCCCCAGCCTGTGTTTATCGACACGGTGGGGCTGTTCTCCCCCAACGAGGTTTGTAGTTGTGAAGTGCTTAAAGTCGCCTCCCTCTCTTGAGTGCTCTCAAGTCTCCCTTCAACAGGAGCCTCGCCGAGGGTTTATCCTCTTTCAATAAGTGTAACCTGAAATCCACTTCATCAGTCCCTTCAAACACTCCATCTGAGCGCCCAAGGCAGCAATGGGTGCAAACATTAGTGTCCCCGTCCCCCAGTGATTCACTAAAACACCCACTGAGACCAGCGCTGATGCGCTGAAGCTGTGGGGAGTGAATTTGACTGCATGAGCGTCTCTGATTGTTTTTCCAGCTCTTTGATGTGTAGTGATTCCTCACGTTTCATTGTAAATAACACAAGGGTAACGAACGATGCATGTTCATTGCTAACCACATTTGCACGGTTAGTAAATGATTCCTTTTTGTGCGCTAGACGCCTCATCTGGTGAATCTCAACGAGGATCCTCTGATGTCTGAGTGCCTGCTCTACTACATTAAAGACGGGGTCACCAGGTCAGCGGCTGTTAGGCATTCAAAAGTCTTTAACATTAACAGCTTTCATATTAAATCAGGGCCGTATTTACCTACTAATTCTTTTTTAGGGTCGGCCGTGTAGACGCCGCCAGTCGTCAGGATATAGTCCTCAGCGGCCACTTCATCAAGGACGAGCACTGCACCTTCACCAGTTCCACCGATAAAACAAGAGAAAGTACGCCGCCTTTACCTCGCACTGTAGGCGGGTAGTCTTGTACGTCGCAGTTTGATATGGACAGAAAGGTGAAGCCTCAAAGTGCCGTCTCTGTTTGTAATTAGTAGTTGTCCTGGAGCCGTGCGAAGGAGCTGAGACTTATGTCAACGGGAAGAGAGTGACCGAGCCCACTGTGCTCAAATCAGGTCAGTAAGCCCGGCGCACACGCACATAACGCACTGCGCGTAGGGAACCAAATGCCTGAGGGGGGCGCCAAAAAATCTGGGACGTGGAAAATCATCACAGTATAAATAACAAATAAAGTATGTCTAAAGCATGTTAATATGCAAAACCAATACAAAAGTAATAGGCCATCACTCACAGTAATGCAGCTCCGCGCTGCTCTTATTATTAAAGAGCTGGTTCCTATTATCTGCGCATATATATATTCTAATTCCCAAAAGGAAATCGCATCATCCTGGGGAAGAGCCACGTGTTCCGGTTCAACCACCCTGTGCAGGCCCGGGCGGACAGGGAGAGGACGCCATGTGCAGAGACCCCTGCTGAGCCTGTGGACTGGGCCTTCGCCCAGAGGGAGCTGCTGGACAAACAGGGCATAGACATGAAACAGGAAATGGAGCAGAGGTACTTAGGGGGGAAATAGTGAGCCACATCTCACCTCTTTAAGAAACCCCGTCCTGCAGCAGATACAGTCTCATCCGTCTTTTTGGTTCTTCAGACTGCAGGAGTTGGAGGACCAGTATCGCAAAGAAAGAGAGGAAACCAACAACCTTCTGGAGCAGCAGAGACTGGTACAGTAATTAGCAGCTTTGTGTGGCGTTGAAATTAATCATCAATACCATCATCAATCTGACTTCAAAAAGGTTTTCATTGCATGTATTATATTTAGGTCTATATATGTATATATTTGACAACAACTTGTCAAATTCAAGCTTCAAGGTATTTTTCCATGTTTTCATACGACAACATTAGTGTTTTTGACAGTGATGCCAATCGACCCAACAGTTTACTCGCTGATATCTGTTCCTAAAGGCCTTGTGTTGACACGGCGCTTCATTATTTCATTTTCTAGGATTATGAAAGTAAGCTGGAGGCTCTTCAGAAGCAGGTGGACAGTTACTACCCAGAAACCCTTGAAGAAGAGGAAGAGCCAGAGGAGGAAGGTAGATGATTCGACATGCCTAAATATATATATATAAATATATATATATATATATATATATATATATGTTATAGTCCATATATATGTTATATATGTTATAGTCCACAAAAGAGGATTTACTTTTGCTTTTTTTTGTTCAGTGCAATGGACGGAGAGGGAAAGAGAGCTGGCTGTGTGGAGCTTTCGGAAGTGGCGGTGCTACCAGTTCACCTCTCTCCGTGACCTGTTGTGGGGCAACGCCATCTTCCTCAAGGAGGCCAATGCCATTGGTGTGGAGCTTAAGAAAAAGGTGCAACTAGTCATTATCATTTCACCTTAGTTAGTAACAACACATCTGCCTGACCACACCAATGCTTGTTCTGTGCTCCTGCAGGTCCAGTTCCAGTTCGTGCTGCTGACAGACACACTCTACTCCCCGCTGCCTCCCGACCTGCTGCCCCCAGAGGCGGCCAAGGACCGGGAGAAGCGACACTTCCCGCGCACCATCGTGGCAGTGGAGGTGCAGGACCAGAAAAACGGAGCCACCCACTATTGGACACTAGAAAAACTAAGGTACATGAACATGTCATTGGATAATACATTATATAAAGCAAATGGTTCACAGTTTTTCCATGCTGTGTCTCTTTTGAGCGCCGCAGTGACTTTAATGTGGCAACGGTTGCTGCTTCTTGTAGGCAGAGGCTGGAACTCATGAGAGAGATGTACGACCGCGCTGCTGATGTGCCCAACAACCCCGCCGAAGACACGGACAATGTGATGACCGGAGGGGACCCCTTTTATGACCGCTTCCCTTGGTTCCGTCTGGTGGGCAGGTAAATGCTGTGAAACATCAGCTCCATGCAGTACGAGGACGGGCCAGTGAACTCGTATAAAAGGTCAAAGAGAGCAGAAGCCCTGTGTTAGACATTCCTCTCAATGGGACAATGGGAGGCTGTTAACAACCACATATTGTGCATGTGTTCGACTGATGGAACCGCCCATGTCACAAGGGCCGGGGTGCGTGCAGCCAGAAGCAGGACGCAGACGAAAAAAGGACTTTAATAAGTCAAAACTCAAAAACCTAAGGGCAAACCGCAGGCGACGACCAGGAACACAAATGACAGCAACATCCAACAATGACGCGACAATGGAGACTGACGTGGCTTAAATACACAGGGGGGGGTGCAGTTGATTTGACACAGGTAGAAACAATTAATGACACTGCAGACAATCACATGGGAAGACAGGACAAGGCAGGAAGTGGACTTACACCAGGGACACATCAAATCTCTCCATCAAATACTAAAACTAAAAATGTTTAACCTTTCGAGATTCTGAATCTTAAATGAATGAAGCCCTGAACGCGGATTGATTGGACAACAGTAAATGGTTGTTAACTCCAGGCCGGCCTTTTTCAAAATATCATCGATGGAACATTTCTGGTGGACATTTCTTCAGTCCTCCCACTCTAAGCCTGCTGTTTCTTTCTCTCCCACTTTGGCACACAGACTCCCAATCTCTTTGCCAAGCTCTCTCTCTCGCTCTCACTCTCGCTCTCTCTCTCTCACTTGCTTTCTCGCTCTCTTGCAAACAGGTCCCACACAGTGTCACACGGGCCGGTTACATAATATTCAGCATTAAGCCTTTTATTTCATTTGGTTCATGCAAAACAAGCAAACATGATTGGGCAGTAATCTGAAACAGGCCTGAGAGGCAAGTAAAACCTAGAAAAAAAATCTAGAAATACAGTGATTTATTTTCCATGTCTGATCCAAGTTGTTCTCTCTCCTGTATTCATGCCGCAAACATATGAATTTAAATTCCCTATCTTAATCTTTCTATGTTCCTTAAAAACAGATGGAAGAAATGTCATGGTCATTCTGTGTTTTGTTGTTGTAATACTAATCTCAGCCACAGCAAGTTCACCACTAACCTTTAATGCCACTAATGCCACTTCATCTTTTCTTCCAGGTGAGTTATTTATTCTTACCAGGCACGCAGTATATTTCTGTGTTAGGAAAGCGTTTCAATCCATATCAGTAAAAGTGTAAGCCATGGTTACTGAAGCTGAAACCATAGGTTTTGCTGCTTCTCTCGTCCACAGCAGTGCATCGCTCTGTTTGTCCAAACGTCCCCTGCTGCATGTAACACTGTGACCATGGAGTAGTACCGACTAGAACTAGTACATAGGACCCCACCTCAAGCCCATCTGAACTACCCGTGGTCCAGTCCATCTATGGTGCCCCCCCCCCTCTTGTTTGAACAAGTGTGTGCTTTCTATCCAATTGTTCTAACCTAGTTCCCATGTCTCTGGCGGCACCAGAAACCCCATTTTCAAGACATGCATGAGCGAGCGCATGAGTGACCCCAACCCATCCCCGACCCTCTCCAACTCTGAAATTACTGAGCTGGCTGACCCGCAGCGGGAGGGTCGAGGGGAGGAGGAGGAGTTGGAGGAGTTGGAGGACCTGGACGATGATATCTTTTTGGACGACCCGTGCTTGGAGCTCGGGGGAGAGGAGGAGGAGGAGGAGGAGGATGATGATGATGATGAGGGAGAGCTCTGCCGAGGCTCCGGCGAAGGCCAGGATCCCTTTTACGACCGCTCACCATTATTCAGGGTAGTGGGAAGGTTGGTGAGGTTTCGGGAGCATGCTGGTTGGAGGAAACTAGCTCTTTCACGCTGAGACACAGGTCGCACAGGCATCAGGACAATATTTCAAAACGCACTTCACCACTAAGAAACATTGTGCACCCACAGAGTCCCGTCTGCATGACAACATGGAAGTTACATTTCTTTGTTGTTGAGTGAGGCATTTCAGTTGGATTGCATCAGTGGATATTTTAAAATGTCATTCATTTGCTGTTCTGAAACAGCAGTCGTTTTAGTTTCTATTCCCTGTCTTAGTTGTCACTGTGTCTCATGTTTGTGACACAAATGTTCTCCAATGTCAGACCACTACTCAAGGTTTTTCTTGACACCAAGTAGATGTTTCTGGGACTGAGGGTTTGTACTTTTACTTTCCATCCTAACATCATCACATTTGACTGCTGCTTGATTTTCCTTGTTTTAGCTTCTCCAACACATTACAATTCTACCTCTAACACAAGTCAGCCCAGGGCGGGTCAGTTCATCCTTTGTGTTTCCATGGAAACACAAACGGCTGCTTGAGGTGTGTGTCTCGTTTGCGTGTGGCTAAAAGCGAACTAGTGGCTTTTACTGTCTCCTGGAGTACTGTATCTCACCGCGCTGTGCCAACATGAACACGCATGAAAGAGTCTGGAAACGACTCATGTGAAATAGCAAAGTGATGTACAAGGAAGACTCAAAATCTCAAGATGAAAGAGCTGGTTTCTACTGCAGCTGTCTCTTTTAGGCATGCCAGAGCACAAGTCTTTTCATTTTGACCTTTTTTGTCTATTTTTTTACTTGAATACGTCTGATGATGAACTACTGCCACTCTTTTGGACAAATTAGCACTTCGTCCCAGGAGGTGCTCTTTGATTTCTGATGTCATTCGTTGTCTTTTTTGTATTTTTTGTTGGTGTCGCATTCAGTACATCAAGCTGTTGGCACTTTTCTATTCAAGCTGTTTCCGTATGATGGTTTCTGTTCCATTTGCTTTTGATTTCTTTGAGTCGAGACGTCGAAGACATTTTTGTTTAGCTGTTTGTCCTGAGCATGCCTTCTTTGCACCTCACCAATCTTGGCATAAGCCACTCCCTTTTCAGACACTCCCAACCCTTAATGTCTTAGACCCTTATGGCTGGTGGGAAATGTGATCACGCACTGTAGCTGAAAAGTAGAGATTGAGCAACAAGCTATAGGAACATTTCTAGTTCAGCTGCTTCCTCATTCATGCTCTGGGAAGCGTTTTCAAATCTAATGCATAGACAAAGTCCCTGTACCGTTCATGTTGACACGTTTTATATGTAGTGTAGCGTCGTCATACATTCTCGTTGCACTTGTTAAACTATGATTCCAGGAATGGAATTCATTGCTCATGAGGAAATCCTCTGCTGTGAGTGGTGACCTGGTTATTTAGCAGTCCGTTAGTGGACCCTTACACACATGCTCCATAGCCTCACCAAGCTCTAATCAGCACAATGCAATAGTTAAGCAGAACTGCATGTGACCCATACACAGTGTCATTATTTCTAGAGAAAAAGAGCCCAACCCCCTGCAGAGCGATAGTAAAGGGCAGCCATGGCCGTCGCAAGAGCAGTCCCAGCTTCTGTTTGGTTGCTTTGCAGCTCTGTGTTCTGTGTTCCAGCCCAGTGAGATCTTATCAAGTGTCTCCTGAGATGTGTTGTTTCTAATCATTTATCATCTCTCTCTCTCTCTCTCTCTCTCTCTCTCTCTCTCTCTCTCTCTCTCTCTCTCTCTCTCTCTCTCTCTCTCTCTCTCTCTCTCTGCCTTCTGTTCAGGGCTTTTGTCTATCTGAGTAACCTGCTGTACCCGGTTCCCCTCGTCCACCGCGTGGCCATCGTCAGCGAGAGGGGCGAGGTGAAAGGTTTCCTCCGTGTGGCCGTGCAGGCCATATCAGGTAAGGCTTGCGCCCTCAGCCTGGGGAGTGGTGGGGCGGGATGGAGGGGGGGTGAGGGCAGGGCCTGCTATATGTGACTTCTTGAGGAAGTGAAGTGAAGGTGCTTTGTGTTTTCCTCCAGCCGACGAGGAAGCGCCCGACTACGGCTCAGGAGTGCGGCAGTCGGGCACCGCCAAAATCTCCTTTGAGGATCAGCAGTATGAAAAGGTAGAGAAGGCCCCTCTGAGAAGGCCGTGCCGCATTCACCTGTACTGTGTGTACCAAGCCGCCAACCGGTCCGCCTTGCCACTTGCTTTGGCAGTTCCAGTCGGAGACGTGCTCCGGAGGACTGTCCCGCACGGGAGCGTCACAGGAGGAGCTTCGCTTTGTGGAGGGGGAGGGGCAGAACGCAGAACCGGGGCCCTCGGCGGATGAGGTCAACAATAACACATGTGCGGGTAATCCTATTTCATGAGTGATGGGATGCATGTTTTGTGTGTTTGGGTATGTGCGATATAGTTCATTTTACATTTTTTACAAGCTGTATGTTTTGTGTAATTTAAATACTAAAATTTTTACTTAGTACCTGTCTGTTATCGTCAGTTATGACGGCGTCATTGTTAAGATATAACCATTGATGATTACAATATAATTTCATAATTGCAGTATATTTAATCATATATCATCATTATACAACACAGGGATAGACCTTCACACAATAAACATGAAAAAACTAACAAAACCAAAAGAGAAGTACATTCCTTTAGTGCATTTTGCATAATGAGGATTATGACCAGCAGCAACTAAATATTTTTCTAGCCAGACAATATGGCCGACATCTTCACATATAAAAAATCAACATGAGAAAAATGTGTCCTTCCTGCTGTCCGCATGTCGACCTGATGCTTGAACTATGAAGCCGTGAACAGTCACCGAGCTGCAGCTACTTTCATACATCTCAGGCAGCCAGCTGTAGGCCCCTTAGGGCCTAGCTGGGTAAGCTCAGCTTTCATCTGGGCTCTCCCCTCATGGACAGTTTGGCCGTGTTTGGACGAGGCCCGTCCTGCTAAACAGGGAGCAGCTATAGAGGCAGGGCAGCCAATCCTAGAAAAAGACTCATCCAGCCACAAGCAAGAAAAGCACCGTGCACGGCCCGTGTGTGATGTTCTGCCTTCCCTCACAGCGGGTACCGATGAGGCGGAGAGTCCTCTGAAGAGTCAGGGCGGCCTTGACACAACTCTGGAGCACCTGAGGATCGGCAATGTCTTCACCTTCAGGGTGACCGTCCTGCAAGCCTCCAGCATCCCTGCAGAATATGCCGACATCTTTTGCCAGTTCAAGTAAACGTTTTTTTTTACGGTCAATACGTTTCATGTTCATTCTCCCTTTTTACATGTAAATGATTCCACCTGGATTGATTTCAGTTTCATCCACCGCCACGATGAGGCCTTTTCCACCGAACCCCTGAAGAACGCCGTCCGGGGCCCCCCGCTCGGCTTCTACCACGTGCAGAATGTAAGAAGCGTCACACAACGGTGCCACGACGGGAACGGGTGAAGTGCTTTAACGTCCCTGCGTTGTTTTTGGTAGATCGCTGTTGAGGTGACTAAATCCTTCGTCGACTACATCAAGACTCAGCCAATTGTGTTTGAGGTGTTTGGACATTACCAGAAACAGCCTTTCCTGCCGCTCTGTAAAGACGCCATCAGGTACCCGGCCATGAAGCTTACGGCTAGACAGATCTATTGCGTGCAGTAGTGTTTTCATGAAATGACAGCTGATTGTCGTTTCTACTGCCAGTCCTCTGCGTCCCTGCAGGAGACAGTTCCCACGAGTGATGCCTCTGTCCAAACCTGGTGAGTCAACTCCCGGCACAGCGTCGTGACCTTTTATTCATGTTGTATTGTCATTCGTACTGGTCTACCTGCACGTCATGTCATCGTAGCTTCATGTTGTTGGGTATGAGCAGCTGACCCCGACACCTCTCCGGACCGGGAGAAATCGCTGGACCTGATCCGATACCTGGTCCCGGATGTGCTCAATGGGGTGCTGGTGGACTCGCTGTCAGACCACGCTCTGTCTGCCGCTGGCTTCGCTGCTTCTTTCTTACTGGAAGGAAACGAGCGAGCTCAGCTGACAGCTCCGCCCACCTCTATCTGTTCAGTTATTAAAGCTCAGAAGCCGGGTTGGTTCATTGATGTTGGATCCAAGTGAGTCCTGTTACTGCCAGCCTTTTTATACCAAGTGTGAATGTTGGTGGGACTTCCCCAAAGGACTCCCAAAGCCAAATGTTCAGGTACACTGCGTGTTACTTTTATGTTGAGGGGAAGCATCAACTCTGCTCACACACGTATTCTGAGTTCTGTCCTCTATTGGGGGGGTTTTCTCTGAATGGCAGTGGACAAGGAAATGGTGTACTGCTAAAAGGCATTAGCAAGTTTTATGCTCTTTTAAAAAGGAAAGTACCTTGATATAAAAAGGCAGTGTTCTTGTGCCAGGATTTGGTTGGATTGGCTCTCTGGTGTCCCGTGTGTTCACTGTGAAACCTGCGTGTTGCACTCTCCTTTCACTTCTCCCTCTTATTGAGCTGGATCAACAAGAATTATTCTCAGATTTTATAAGATAAGATAATCTCTTTTTTATTGATCTGCAGGTAAGAAATTCACAAATTATAGCTGCATGAAAACAAAGAGGCAGGAAACAGCTGAAGAACTGTATATATTAAATACAAAAAAGAAGAATTAAGGAAATAACATTTAAAAGCTAGAACACATTATATACTGTACATCCCACCAAGTAGCCTTACAGTATGCTTGGTTTGTTCTCCGATGACATGTAGTGTTTTTAAACATAAAACTACATGCACTATTTATATTATACTCTAAATTTAGTCTGCTTCCGCTTTATCCAAACCGCCAAAAGCAATTAGAGGAGTGCAGTTAACTAATAGGGAGACTAGTTTGAATCATTTTTAAAGGAGAATCATGTTCAAGGAGTAAAGGCTTGTAAATACTCGAATCAGATATGAAACCTCCCACAGAACTTTAGTAGAATCCTCCTTTACTAAATCTTCTGGAGAAAAGGAGCTTCTTCTACAGGATGAAGCTGATTTCCTTTCTTCTTCCCTCTCTCTTCCCTGCGTAGGTGTAGAGCAGCTTCCTGCTGTTACCCACATGTCCTCTCTCAACCTGTCTCACACTCTTCTTGTCTCCCTTCCTCATCCTCACACACAGTACCTGCGACCAAGCTGACCGCTATGACCCGCCCGCAGGCCGGACCCTGCCACAGCAAATATGACCTCATGGTGTTCTTTGAGATCTGCGAGCTGGAGGCCACTGGCGAGTGAGTATCACAGGCGACCTCTAGTGTTTCTCTTGAAGCGTTATTGTTCAGGAAAAGTTCTAATGATGGTATCATGTCTGTGTCTCCCCAGCTACATCCCTGCAGTGGTGGACCACAGAGGAGGAATGCCGTGTCATGGTACATTCCTGCTGCACCAGGTAGGTCCATCACGCTACCAGCTGGTAGGAGATTTGGAATATCTCAAGTGGGTTGAGAGTAACCAGTTCTCCTTCCCGGTGATCTCTGGACAACCACAGGGCCTCCAGAGGAGGGTTACTGTCACGATCGTACACGAGTCAGGAGGCGACATGGAGTGGAAGGACATCCGTGAGCTTGTTGTGGGTGAGTTTAGCTCTCGGGACGAGACGGGCTGATCACCAAGCAGGGACGCTGTGCGGAACGCTTCTAACTGGACCACTTGTGTCTTCTTAGGTCGCCTGCGTAACACCCCCGAAGCTGATGACACCATCATTGACCCCAACATTCTCTCTCTCAACATCCTGTCAGCTGGTTACGTCAGACCCATGAGGGACGACCGGTACGTACTGTTGGACTCTACGAAAGATCTTAGCTGATTTAAATAAATATATATCTATATATATATATATATTTGGAAACAATTGTACTTGAGTATGGCTCAGGCGCAGGCCGATGCATGGCACACAGCGGGGAAACGGCTGCACCTGTCCGTAAACAGCCTGAAAGTTGAAGCAAAAGTCATTGAGTGATCTTTTATTAATGTGTCTGCACGAGAATATCCCCCCCTCTCTCTAACTGCCGGAGGATACACATTAAAACATCCAAAGGGACCATGAGCAAAGTTTTTAAATGTGTCACATGTGAATGAATTCACTTGTCCACGCTGGCTGTGCGACCTTCCTCGGTGCTTACATGTGCTTCTGTCATCATTGTGCCTACACGTTGCATCTCACCCCATGAAACCACCTCACCTCTGACCCGCCTCATCGCTCAGCCACGGTCACATTAACCAACCCCGACGCTTACTGCGACACATTTCCACCCAGCACCCTCGGTTCACGGTATCTCACTGCTGAATGAGCAGGTCTGACACAACAGCTCACCAAAGTAGACAACTCTTACAGCAGCAATTTGTGTTACGGTGCAATGTCGAATCACTAACACAGACCGTCTGTATTTGCCATAATTTGGACATACAACAACATGCCATCATCACTTTATTGACTCCCATGATTAACTTTTTAGACTCAAGACAACAACGGAAAAATCTTCTAATGCACAAAAGAGATGGGCCTTGGTTGTAAGCACTTAAATGGTGCTTAAGTCTTTTGTTGCTGTGCAGCCAGCCAGTAGGGAGCAGAAGGTTTCTTTTTAAGACTTAAAATAAAAAGCTGTATCATATGTTATATAAGTAGCCTGTTTCTTCTTTTCGTAATTAATAGAAATGTCATTTAACATCCAAAATCACTTACCATTAACATCACCACTGTATGGTGGCACAAAAAGTGGAAGCACGTACCATGAGGTAGTTTGACCCGTGAAAACTGTGTAGTACTTTTGCCATTGAACTTGAGCTTTTTTTGTGCCGCTCTGTTTTTCCGGCTCGTTGCTTAATCCCTCTGCTTTCCTGACCAAAAGCCAAACGATACCAGCAACCAGCCGTCGCCCAGACGCGGGCTCGCTGAGTTTCAGTGTCCAGCGGCCTCTCCCTGACCGCGGTGCTGCGCCCTCAGCGGCCCCGCATGGGGCTGGGTGGGGGGGGGCTCAGCACCAGGTCAGGTGGTGGTCCAGCGTGGTCTCTGCCCAGTCCTGCCGGGCCAAACGTCAAGGTTTATGATGGATGCTAACATTTCTCTCCCTCTAGTCCACTAACAGAATGTTGTTGTTTTTGTTTTGTTTTTTTGCTTTTGCAGACAGTTTCTTGATTCGGACATGCCTAGGTATTTTATTTTTGCCTCTCTTCTCTTTAAGTTAAACATCTTCCTCACCTCCTGTACGCCCCGTCACTCCCACTTAGCCTCCAGTGGCTTCCTTTACGCTCTCTCCTACTCTGCCATTGCTGTCAGCCATTCATCCGTTTGTCCCCCCCCCCCTTCATGAGAAGCGAGGGATGTGGCTCTGCACGTGCCTGGTTGTCTTGCTTTGCTGGCTGTGTGTGTCTGCGTGTGTGTGCGGTCTGCATGGCTCGCTCGCGGGTGTTGAGTGGCCAATTTAAAACGTGTGAGTTACTAGTTACTGAGAGGTACTGCTACTTAGCCAGTAGAGGGTGTAACACCACAGGTGCGCCGATCCTCAGCAGGGCAGTTTGCTTCTTACTTCACTTATTATTTTCATATTACAGTGAAAGAATATTATAAATCCACAGATACGCTTGTGAAAGTCATCTGCAATCCCACCTACAGATTACTCACAGGAACAGCAGCGAGTGGTGCTGTGATGTGGATTACATCACGCTTTTGAAATGCAGCCATTAAAATGTAATCCGGGGATCCATCGCTCAGATTCGCCGCAATGTCGTGAATGTTTCTGAATCCCGCTCAGCGGCGAAAAAAACGGCCCCTGACATGTTACGCCAGCAGCATGACTTCAATGCTGGCTCCCGCCTTTTTAGGAGGTGGCTTTCTTCTGGGTGACACCTTGTTCACTTTTCAATGAGGTCACCAGCGGCCCAAAGGCAGCGGCCCAACATCTGAGCCTCATAAAGAAGCTTTTTACGGCTTTAAAAAACATTAGTTTCCTTTCATGGAGACGTTTTGTGGATTTAACAACATATTTCAGACAGAAAAGCAGAACATGGCTACCTCAAAAGGGTGAGGATTAACAGGATTACATTCAGTCACTGCCACTGAATACAGAAATAGCAAATATAACAAAGAAACACACAACGCTCTGGGGAGATACCAGTTGTAGGCTGGATAAGACGAAGGCAGAAGATCATGCTTGGATTATCTTTGGAAAGACAGAAGCGGGACTCGGGCCAGAGGAATCGCTGCTTTCAGTGTGAGAGTTCATTAACGGATCAGAGGAAGCAGAGTTGTGTTTTTGTTGGGGGGGGGAACCGCCACGTGCGGTTATTTCAGCATTAGAGATGGCATCTAGTCATGGGTGAGCTGTACCACCACGTAACGAGGTGATAAAAAGACAAACAGCATCCCAGCCACGCGAGCCAACCCAACCACACTTCTCACTTTCTGCTCTTCTGCTGGTTTCTTCTTCCTCACAGCGTTTCCTTGGGAGTTGACTATAGGTATTTCACTGCCCTGTCCCTTTCATCTGGCTGCCCATCCTCCTTCCCTTTTCTCTACAAAGAGTCATCTCAGCTCTCTTTGCTTCTCTGTAGTTTGCACTGAGCACAGCATCATCTTAGTCGCCTTTTGCATGGAATAAGATTTCATTTCAAGGAATTGTTACTACAATGTTTGCATAATATAAAAAAGTTAATAGTAAATCAATAATCGGCGGTTTGGTTTTCTGTGTTGTAATGCATTACTAGTTCATTAATTGTATTTAACTAAATTCAGGCTTTAGCACGTTGCTCAGGTAGAACTCAGGGCTTTATCGTTGGCTGCTTATTCACCCATTTTCTTGCTCTCTTGTGACCCGGACGGCCTCAGGACTTTCTACCGCTTCGAGGCGGCCTGGGACAGCTCCATGCACAACTCCCTGCTGCTGAACCGAGTCACTCCGTACGGGGAGAAGATCTACATGACCCTCTCGGCCTACTTGGAGGTACAGCACAGGTCCTAGCGTTAGAGAACGGCCACTATGTCACAAGCGATGTGTTTCAGGAATCCCTCCTCTAACATTGCCTGCAGATGGAGAACTGCACCCAGCCCGCAATCATAACCAAAGACGTCTGCATGGTGTTTTACTCCCGAGACACAAAGCTCTCGGCCTCGCGCTCCATCCGGAACCTTTTTGGCACTGGGAGTCTCAGAGCGGCGGATGGGTGAGTTTCAGAACTTCCGACTTTGGAAAATGTGCTCCTCCTGTGTTCTCATTGTTGATAAGAAGCTGTGCGTGTTTCTTTGTGTAGAAACCGCGTAACCGGAGTTTATGAGGTCAGCCTGTGTAACCTGGCAGACGCAGGAAGTCCAGGTGAGAGTCGGGACTAAGTCGCCCTTTTACCATAAGCCCTCCTCTGCAGCACCTCTAACCCTGCACCGAACCCCTGCAGGGATGCAAAGGAGACGCAGGCGAGTGCTGGACACCTCCGTGGCCTACGTCCGCGGGGAGGAGAACCTGGCCTGGGTGGAGGCCCCGCAGTGACAGCCTCATTCTGGACCATCAATGGGAGCTGGAGAAACTCAGCCTCCTCCAAGATGTGAGGGAATGAGTTGCTTTCCTTTTTTTAGCTCCCTGGGGTTATGCTGCTGTTAACCGCCTGTGCTTTTTCCAAGCTTTTTAGTAGATAAAGATTTTCATGAAAGTTTCATAGGATTTTAAAAACAAGCATGTACATTATTATGATTTATGGTATTGAAAGCAAACCAGGTACCAACATATTTCCAACATAATAGCTGCTTACACACACATATCTTTCACGTGGGACATAAGTTTACGTGCATTTTTCTCTCAGGTGGAGAAAACCAAGCATTACCTTCTCCTGAGGGAGAAACTGGAGTCCACCATGCTTCTGGGTCAGGAGTCCCTGCAGTCCTGCATCACGGAGGAGCCCAGCGAGTCTCCTCAGCCCCCCGAGGTCGACCAGGAGGTCCCCTCCCGCTCCGAAATCCCCACTGAGAGGCAGAGAGAGCTCGCTGCCAAGGTCAGCCATCGCCAATGAGTGAACGCTGAATTTCTGTTAAATCTGTGCAGAGTATACCTCAATGTATATGTTTATAATACCACGGATGGGATTTGCCTCAGCTTGTGTATGACCTCTTTTTTAAACACAGTGTTTGCGTCTGCTCACTCACTCCTTCAACCGAGAATACAGCCATGTGTGCGTCAGCGCCAGTGAGAGCAAGGTAGAGGCCCAACGGGCTGATTTAAACCTACACGTGGAATAAAGATTTGATTGGTTCCTCACTGCATTCCTGTGGCTGTTTGTTTGTGCTGCAGATCTCAGAGATGTCCGTTACAATGCTAAGAGACTCCTCTTCAATCTCTGCCCTCAACACAATCACGCCCTCCTCGACATGCCCGTCGCTGGTTGAGGGTTGCTATGGGGACGCTGAACTCAGGTCTGGATTAGCTACGTTTTTCAGTCATGCAGCCTGCATGTCCCTCTTTCCTTCTTCTTCCACGACGCGGTGCTCTCTCAGGGCGGTGATGTCCTCATCACTTTGTCTTGTTTCTGTCCGGCAGACCCCCGATGCCTCGCTCTCGCGCCGTCAGCCCCGGCCCTGAACCCCAGCAGGACACCGAGACAAAGAAGTCCGTCAACGGAGCCTCTGAAACCAAACCACGGATCCGCAGGTTTTTCCCGGACATCACGGAGATTAGAGTCAGGTGAGTCTGCCACAGTGACCACCCCCCCTTAATGCTGTGGAGACATCTTACTTGATTTTACAGTGGGATCTCTTATTTTTGCAGCCCTATTGTTTCAAAGAAGGGTTACTTGCATTTCTTGGAGCCGAACACCAACGGCTGGGTGAAGCGCTACGTGGTCGTGCGGCGGCCGTACGTCTACATCTACAACGCAGAGAGAGACTCTGTGGAGCGGGCGATCCTCAACCTTTCCTCTGCCCAGGTGGAGTACAGTGAGGACCAGCAGGCCATGCTGAAGGTTGGTGATGAAGTAGGGACTCTATCCTTCTGGCTAAAAGCATCACGAATGGTATAATAAGCTTTCTTCTCTGGGCTCTTTCACCAGACCCCGTACACGTTCGCCGTTTGTACGGAGCATCGCGGGATATTGCTACAAGCCACCAATGACAAGGAGATGCACGACTGGCTGTACGCCTTTAATCCCCTTCTGGCTGGAACTATCAGGTAAAAAATACTCCTCAACAGGTAAAAGTAAACACACGTTGGACACAAAATAACTGCTGTGCTCGGCCTCTCAGGTCGAAGCTGTCGAGAAGACGAGCCGGACCGATGAGGATGTGACGAGGGAAGGATGAACTGCAGGATGTACATAGATTCCTCCCCTTGTGCTGAGGCCCATCTCCCCCTCCCCCTCCCCCACCTCCACCACAATCACCAACAACCATCTCCTCCCTGTACCGTCTCAGATTGTCACCAGTGTCCTCAGCACCTAAAGCGCCCATTTCGTGCCAGGCCTTTGCTGCGTTGTGAGTCTCGTAGTCAGAAAACCTGCCACTGTACTGTACCAGAGATCATTCATAGCTGGTCGATCAAAGAAAGATGGCGGAAGTAGCAGTAACAGTTTCTTATCTCAGATCACATACGTATGGTAATGTACTGTAGTTGTTGTCAGTGACACATCAAGCCTTATACATCTACTCCTCAAAAACAATGCAGTGACATTTATTACTACCTTTACCTGAGGCGGCCACGTCAGTGACGATCACATTGCTCCATTTGCATCAGTAAATAGAAAAAAATGTGCAGATTCCTCTCAATTCTGCAGCTACTTATACAGTATCTACACTGGTTTGCATACGACATCCTGCTACATCGTACACCCTAAAAGAAAAGAAAAAAAAGACAGTTGAGTGTACCTCTGTAGAATAATTTCATTTTCTGGTACTTGGATCTTTAAACTTCTTTAGCACATAGGCTGGCGAGGGCGGGGCGTATCATCATAGTTCCTGTGGCATTTTGATCAATCCATGTCATTTTAGCACACAATAAGTAATCACATGTCGTCACTATTAATCCTCCAAAGTTGTTCTCATTCTCTACCTGAATTTAATTTGTTTTAAAATGTGATATATTTAGATATTTAACAGCTTTATTATTTATTTCTGCATGTATTTATCTACAAAGACATTTATATTTCTAAAGTAGTAGTACCGTGCAATTTCAGCACACCGCACTTTTTAATATTAAGTTCCTTAAATGTTATAAATGATACAACTCTATCCCCGTGCAGTTAATGCAAGTTAAACGGTTTATGATCGTCCCTTTTCTTTGTGCTGAAGATTACTTGAATGACACTATCCTCATTAGGATAGTCACACCCGACCTTTGACCCAACTCATATCTGAAAAGGTCACCAAATTTAGAAGTGTGTTTGACCATCCTCAGCTGCATAGAGCTGTCTAGTTAGACGATCTAGTTTGAACTGTTCCTCATGTTACAGACTGAGAAACTGTTGTTCTGAATAATGTGTATATCGATTAAATGTAGTGCCTCTCTTTTGTCAACCATACTGTACAGTAAGCCTCTGCACCACTTGCTTTCAAACTGCATCCTTTATGCTGCAACATCACTGCTCTGGAAGGATCCGCAGATCGTATCACATCACTTGCCTACTTTTCATCATCACCTACATTTTCAGACAAAAAAGGTATAATTTATGCCCATGTTATATATCTAATATGGCAGTCAGCCCATAACACAGCCGTATATAGATCATTCTTCAAGTGGCTACAGTAAAAACTACATTCACGTATTTATTTGTGTTCATCAGTTAATGTTGTTTCATGTTTCATCCCTTCAGCTCGTCTCAGATCAGAAGTGTGTCTATGCATTTTCTATTGCGTTTGATTATGAATCTGATTCCAAAATCCTGGGACAGCTTGTGAGTTGTTGTGTGAAGATTGAAGAGCAAGCCTCAGGTCAGCCAGCCTGGAGCGCATGCTCACTAAGAGAAGTCACATGACACCTGGTGCAGTAGGACGACATCTCACAGGATCCAACGCTCTAACGGTACACTCTAAGTACAGTTTAGCAGCATAGCAGACGTTTTATGTTTTTCCGCTGAGGTAATTCATGCAATGGCATATTTTCAAGTGTTCCGTGTGTTGACTCCTCTTAAAACCTTTTACAGCCGTACACGTGTGCACCACTGCGAGTGGTTGTGATCTCATACTACTGGCTAATCAAACAGTCAAACGTATGTGACACGATACAACAGTGTCCTGTTTTCCTGTGATCATCAAAGTCTATCACAGACTTTCTTGGCAGAGAGAGAGCAGTCCTATCTGATCCAGCTACACTATGGTATCATCATCTAGGGAAGGCCACTGTCTCATACCTTTTGAACCTTTTGAATTTTAAAATGTGAGCCCAGTTTGGCTCCAATCCAAACTCTGTGTCTAAATGAGTCCCGGTAGGGTTTTTTGGGCCTTTTAATGTGCGTCAGATTTGAGCTAACCAAAGTTTTCTTACTGCAGTCACACAAAAAGAAACCACTCTGAATGTACATTGATATTTGGAAAACAATCGTAAACTGCTGGACTGGTTATGTTGACGTGTCTTTAGTGTTC
Organism: Apeltes quadracus; assembly: GCA_021346845.1. NCBI lineage: Eukaryota > Metazoa > Chordata > Actinopteri > Perciformes > Gasterosteidae > Apeltes > Apeltes quadracus. The sequence continues at coordinate 11,602,641 of CM037924.1, forward strand.
ACAGTCGCGCTCCTTATTGATTGTTGGGCAGGTCGTGCGATATACCTGTTGTAAGTCCACTGACGTGTGAGGGGAGCTTGGTTCACCGTGGCCACGTCTAGTACAGAGTAATGCTGTATGTAACCTGACTGTTCCACTTGTATTTTTTCAATATCTACCGTCACCATCATGCTCTGACAACCTTCACCAAATCTCCTTTTTCTATTCCCTTCCTTCCCCTTTAATGGAACATTGTTCACATGTTTGTGCTTCTAATCTCACACGTTCATTTCTTCTTTTTTCCCGTCTTCAGACTAATTTGCATTGTATATAAACATGATTGCTGTGAACAGTGTATTATAAAGTTGCACCCATTTACAAAATCTTCAATGGGCAGTAGTTTCAGTGTCTTGAGTGTTGAGAGTTTAGCGTCAAATGTTTGTGTACACTAAACACATTTTCATGTATAAAATAAACATGGAAATTATGCAACACAAAGTCATTGCCTCGTCTTCTTTACCGGATCTTACCAACAATTGTTGTATTAATAGTTTGTATTAACTATTGTTCTTCAAATCTTTATTCTGACTTATTATATTTCTTCCTCGCCACAACTCCTTCACACTTTCAGCTATTAAAACCATTCAAATATTAAAATATTCACCTCGTTTCAGAGAAGGCTGCTATGCCTTTTCCACTTTATAGCTCTTATAATTGAATTTATCTAAATATAAATCGACCACTATTTCTCTCCATGCTTTTTCTATGGACATCAGCTTCAAATCGTCTCAAACGGCGACAGACACCATTTCAACTTTAAAATATAGACACAAGTCTAAACTATTTTTTTATTTTTACAGCTTTTTGATATCTATTTACTTTTTTCATCATCACTGATTATGTTTCACTAGTTTTGCAGTCCTCTTCTGAGATTTACATGGGTGTGTATGTGGAGCGCTAGAGTAAAGGGAATGGAATGTAGAGCAGCGTCAAACTCGGGTAAAAGAAATATGGCACTTTTTCCCTCATGGCCACAATATGAACTTTTAAAGCTTCATTTTTGGATCAAAATGGTGAAGTGCTTGTGCTGGTCGGATCATGTGGGTATGGAATCCCAGAGTTATTTACTTTTTGCCTGAGTAGCCGGAGAGTGAGACAAAGTCTGTCTCAAGCCCCATAGACTCCCTATTCCATCATTACAAAATAAAAGCCTCAATGATTATCTGTACCATACTACAACTACTACTAATATTACTAGTACTACTATTACTACTTCTACAACTGATACCGGCAAAGTCAAATTCCTTGTATGTCTGACGTAGTTTGGCAAGTTTCTGATTGATTCTCTCTAAACTACTAGTACTTCAACTGCTATTAATACCAAAAATACATACTACTACCAGATTTAGTGACACTGCAACTGATATTACTACTCTTACTATGAAAAAGTACTATTCGTTTTCATACTGCTTTTAATACTTCAACTAGTACTAATATAAGTAGTAGTATTACTATCAATACTAGTATTTCTTGTGCTTTTAATATGACAACTACTGATAATGTTACTACGAATACTACTATGACCAATAGTGTTAGGACTAGAGCTAATAATACTAGTACTACTACCAACACAATTACTTCTAGTTTTTCTACTACTTTTGATACTAAAACTGCTATTACTTCTTCTTTTGCTCGTAAAACTAGTACCAAAATTACTACAAAAAGTAAAAATGTTTATTCTTCTCAGCTTTTGTCGGCTTTTCTAGGACTTTATGAGATCATGACCCGCTGCTCTTACTAGATTAGCACCAAGGCTTTTAGCATCATACACACGTTCTAGTTGACTCTGCAAATCCGTCTGTATGAACGTCACAGGCTCGACGCCATCTGAGCCGAGCGGCGGGATAAGGCCTTTCGCATTGATATGACTGAGAGCTGAGGGGTTAGTGACCTCATCCCCGGCAGGGAGGTCATTTCATCGGGCTCAACTTTACTGCTTCCCACATTTCTATACATTATCTGTGTGACAGTTGTTAAAATATGTAATCAAAAAGGCAATTATGTGTGTGTATGTAATGGGTGTGAGCGTGTTGGATCTCACATACAGTCTTTGGCCACTGGCCAGCTCCAATGAAAAGATGTGGCGGTGTGTGAGCACGTCAGAGACTCTTTTTAGCCCAGCGTGCATTCAAACGGGACAGCAGTGGCCTGAGACCAAGTCTAATCTTAATCATTTCCCATTTAAAAAAAAGTTGTTCACATGATCTGGGGTGAATACTGCCTTAAATATTTAAAGGGCCCATGTTTTGATTATTTTTCATCAAGTTAAAATAGGTCTTTGCGATTCAATATAACAAAGATAAAGATTAAATATAAAGATTAATATATATGACAAATTGTCCATACCCGCAAAATGTAGTAAACATTTGTGAATAATGGAAAAACAAGAGTAGAGAGGATTTTGTTACTACGGGATATGGATACGACTGCACATAATGTATGTAAAAACAAGCCACACGTGAAAACGCAATTGTTCGCAATCATTGCGTCATACGTGATCTTTCCCTTTAAGACATCTGGCGACCAGGACTCACGCAGGGAAGCGAAAACAGTGGCCCGATCCGGTGAATCCATTGAGGACACCTTTAGATCACCTCAGAAGGTTAGACCAGACACACGAGCTCCAGCCCCGACACACGATGGCGAAAATACCCAGAGTCATCTCTAAATATCCGGTAGTCACGTGTGTTCAATGTGCACGTTAGCTAGCGTTAGCAGCGCGAGCTAGCTTCAGCTTCGGTTAAAAGACATTGTCTAACGTTGTGGTAAAAACGCATTGGCTTGTTAAGTAACGTCCTATCACCCAGTCTACCAGACATGTCCCGGGATGAGACAGATTGTTTTAATTGACAGGTATAACGTTACTGTTTTCCGTGAGCATCGCGTTGCTACCCGGTAACTTAGCGTCAGATGGTCAGCTGGCTCAATTACGTCACCGTTAGCAGACGGACACAGCTGGGTTACGTAATACAGATGTGTAATTACCCTCTGTTATCAAACGCCACTTGTGTGATAACAATGGTCGTATTTCCACCTGCAGTCATTCCCTCTGATGGCAATAATACTTCTCTAGCTGTCAAAATAAACACAACCTCAACTCATGTAGAAGTTTAGAAGGATTTTCCTGTTACCAGTTGGATGGTGTTTGAATTGGAAAATAATCCCTGGTGATATTTCCTGATTGTAATAATTCTCCTAAGACATCCTGCTCAATGTTCTAAATATTTCTAGGACCGTTATGGCTAAGCAATCTGATGACATCACCTCGGAAATTGGTCACACCTTCAGTGGCCATTCCTTTCAACATTATTCAGAGATGAATCTAGACAGGTAGGAATTGATTTGGGTTTTTTTCTGTTCTGTCAGTCGGCCATTCACTCCGAATCAAGTGGATTGGATTGATTTAACAACGATGTCTGTAATACAATGTAGGATCTACATGGACTGCAATGCCACTACGCCACTGGAACCGGAGGTGATCCAGGCCGTCTCTGAAGCCCTCCAGGATGCCTGGGGAAACCCAAGCAGCAATTATATAGCAGGTGTAGGATACTTTCATCCAAATGCCATTGACTTATTGTTGGATTGTTATCTTATTGTTGTTGCTAAATCAAATTTATTTGTAGGTGCTAAAGCCAAGGCAACAATTAATCAGGCCAGAGAGAACGTGGCGAGGATGGTTGGAGGTAAAGCAGAAGACATCATTTTCACATCTGGTGGAACAGAGGTGGGTGTAATTTCTATATTTGCTTTGGTTTTCAAAAATAATTTTGCGGATTTGTGGTATGGTGCATCCAGGGCTGGTTCACAGCAAACCCATCTTCTCTCAGGCCAACAACCTGGTGCTGCACACTGCCTTGGAGCACTTCAGGACGAGCTGCGGGGCTGCAGAGCAACGCGAAGCACACCGGCACGGAAGCACTGGCCTTCCTCACATAATCACCTCGAATGTGGAGCATGACTCGGTCAAACTGGTAGCTGAGCACCTACAGAAAGATGGCAAGGCAGGTAGGTAGGAGACAGCGCTTCATTTCTTAACACCTAACCCAACGTAGCCACTTGATGTTTACATGGGTTCTCGACTTGTTGGGGTAACTGTGCTTCTGTCACAGATGTGACGTATGTGCCTGTGTCTAAGGGGACAGCCCGTGTGGAAGTGGAGGACATCATTGCCGCGGTGCGTCCCAACACATGTCTCATCTCAGTCATGCTGGCCAACAATGAGACAGGAGTCATCATGGTGAGAAGGAATATACAGGGTCTCGCCTGGGTTCTTTTCCTCGTCATTTCTACTTTAGTTGTCAATATTAGAGGCAGGGAATTGGTGCACATGAAGCAGACATTTGCATTAGTTGATAAGTCCTTCCATATAGCACACATTTGGAAGATTATTTTAAATGGAATCTTATCGTACTAAACTGCAAGCCCTGCAGTACAGTCTAATGTGAAATGTCTTCCGTCTCATCAGCCGGTCCAGGAGATCTGCCAGAGAATAAAATCTCTCAACAAGCAGCCCGAGCGGCTCCGGATCCTCCTCCACACCGACGCCGCTCAGGCTCTGGGCAAAATCCGAGTGGACGCCTGTGAACTGGGAGTGGACTACCTCACCGTGGTGGGACACAAGGTCAGGAGCCGGTCGGATAAAACACATTCAATTCGGCGTCGCAGACATGGACACAGGTTATTAAAAGGTCCGGCGCCATTCCCAGTTCTACGCACCTCGGATCGGCGCGTTGTTTGTGAACGGCCCGGGAAGAAGAACGCCGCTGTATCCCATGCTGTTCGGAGGAGGACAGGAGAGAAACTTCAGACCAGGGTAACAAGCCACGTTTTCCTCTTTGAGGACGTATCCATGAATGAAGTATGCATGAAACAGCTGCAAAGATCTGAATATAACAGTCAATCCATATTGCAGCACAGAAAACACGCCAATGATTGCTGGTCTGGGAAAGGTATGTTTCCCTCAATGTGTTACTGGAATCTACTACTTTTTAAAGTAAATTTGACTCTATGGGAAGTTTTTATCTTCCTGGTGTGAAAGTGCAAGTAATGATTTATCGTGTGTCTATTAGGCTGCGGAGCTGGTGACCTCCAATCTGTCAGATTATGAGAGTCGCATGCGAACTACCAGACTTTACTTGGAAGAAAGACTAAAGGTAAGTTTAATTCCGTTGATTCACATCCTCTGATGTATGTCAATAGTAAGGACAGAGGTTTATGCAGTTATTGAGGTCATCATCTGCGCAAGGTTGATCACTCATGCTCATTCTCGTGTGCACGAGTGATCAACAACTGTTGTGTGTTCTACATGTATAGAAGAAGAAAAAAAGGACCGTTAATGTGTTTTCCTTTTTCAGGCCGTCTTCAACGACAAGATCCGCTTCAACAGCCATTTCCCCGGCGCTGACATCCTCCCTAACACATGTAACGTGTCCATTCTGGGCCCGACATTACAAGGTGATATCGTGACTCCTTCCTTCTCCGGGCTACGTGTGCTTTGGCGTGTCGTTTAACCCTACACCGATGTTTGTGAGAGTCAGTTCATGACCTGCACAGGGCTCTGTGTAAGCCACAAAGGCTTTGAATGATTAATCCCTCCCTCTCCCTCTCGCTCTCGATTTAGGATGGAGAGTATTGTCCAACTGCAGGAGGCTGTTGGCCAGCGTTGGCGCCGCTTGCCACTCAGACAGTGGAAACGGGTAAAAGACTCTTTCACCTGTTGCTCTTTATGTCCGGACGCCATATTGACGCCAATCCACCTAACCCGCCTCCCCCTGCGCTGCACTGTGTCCGTCCGTCAGGCCCTCCCACATCCTTCTGAGCTGTGGCGTCCCCTCAGAGGTGGCCGCCAACGCCTTGCGGCTGAGCGTGGGTAGGACGACGACCAAAGCGGACGTGGATGCAGTTGTGGAGGACTTGAAGGAAACTGTGCAGCTGCTGGAAGAGATGAACTGAATGTCCTTCATGTGCATTGAGAGTCGTCCCGTAGGTCAGATAAGGTCAGGTGTATAGGATTGAGATGCACCATTTTTTGTTTTTTAGGTGTGTTCTCTGATCATGCAAAACAATGTAATGAATATAAAAGGGTCAAACTCTGTTATGGGCAGATGACTGCACTCATCTTGCATCAGGTGAGGTGCCAATCAGCTATTTGGAGTCATGGTTAATATACATGAATCTGTTACAGAAATAAAAAATGAACTCAAACTTTTTGATATATTATCATTAATTCAAAGAGCTGTAAAGTATTACATGACGCCTATAATTGTTTAATCACACGTGCTGAGATGATTTTTTTTAAATAAGTGCATTGGCTTCTCCCATTACTGAGGTCGGTGGAGCGTCGGTGCGCGTGCCAGCTGACGGTCAGCGCCGTACAAAGGAGCTCCTCCAACCGTCTGTCATTACCTTTCTACCTCATCAGCTCCATGTCCCCCCCCCCCCCCCCCCCCCCCCCCCCGCCCCCTGCCAAAAAAAGCCATCTGGCCGCTTGCTCGGGTTCCACTTTCCCGGCACGTTTTTAAGTCTGCGGGTGTGAGTTAGGGGTGAGGCATCGAGGGGCCAGAGGAGCTGCGGGGAGCGTAGCGAGCGGCCATGGTGCTTCACCGGGCCATCAGGGCAGCGCGAGCAGGGGACCTCGGTGCCCTGCGCGAGCTGGCGTCTTCTGGTCACCTCTCACCCGTGATCACCGACGCTCAAGGCGCGGGCCCCGTGCACCACGCGGCGAGGTGCGGGCGCCTGGAGTGCCTGCGCGTGCTGGTGAGCGAGCTGGGCCTGGCGGCCGACCCCCGGGCCTCGAACGGGGCCACGCCAGCGCACGACGCCGCGGCCACCGGCCACATCCGGGAGCTGCGATGGTTGGTGGACTTTGGAGGCTACAACATTAATGTGAGTTCGTCCACCGTGTGATTCTCTCCTGAAAGAGGGGCGGGGAACCTACCCCCACCTGCTCTAAAGCCTTGAAAAGGTCCCACATGTCCATTTCCACCGACTCCGTTTGTGTGAAACTAAATTCAGTTGATGAATGAGGTAACATCGCTATAGTTGTAAAAGGGTACTGTAGCCTTGAACCTTTTTACCGACGTATTAGCAGCTGGTTACATCATGTGGCTGTGACTTACTGGGTATCCATTAGAGTTATATAGCCAGTGTAATCGGGTCCAGATGCTGAATTTAGCTATTGGAACAGAGTCCGGTCTGCTGATGTTTACATCTCTGTCGTTGCTCAAGTCCACACAAGTCCCTTGTGAAGAACACGCGTGACGTAATTTTCTTGACTGATTTTCAATGGAACCACATATCGCAATCGGCGGTTCAGCAATGAATCCTCTTGGTAATGAAGAACTTCCAGTGAGCCGTCCGACTGGGCACGTCAAGCTTCCCACTGCTCCCATCCTTCCTCACGTTTCCAGGACCGGGATGCTGCGGGTTCCGCCGCCCTGCACCTCGCCGCCCGCTTCGGCTGCAGGGAGGTCGTCGAGTGGCTGCTCTCCGTCGGAGGGCAGGCCGAGGCGGAGACGGACTGCGGTGCCGTGCCGGCCCACTACGCCGCGGCCAACGGAGGCCTCACCTGCTTGAAGCTGCTCGTTGAACAGGCACCTGGGTGAGGTCACAGACACTCCTCATTTTTCCCCTTTAAAGGTCCGGCAGAGATCAATATGACTGAGGCCACAGATGATTAGGTAACAGCAACCCAGGCGTCTGTTTATGGGTATTGATTTACAGAAACGCTAGTTAAACTGGAAAGATGCAAGGAATAAAAGATCATGGCTTTAACCAGAAGCCTCTACCTCCTGTCCTCTGAATGGAGACCGGTGACAGGCCTTACCATCCTGACCATCTGTTCAGGTGGGAGGAGCTACTGAGCAGTCAGCCAATCATTAGCTCCATACACCAAAGATCAGTATCACACCTTGTGGTCATCACCTGATTGTTACCCTCCTCCTCTTTTCATATTGCCCCAGTCTTTGCACGTCACCATGGTAACAGCTGAAGTATGTCACCGTAAAAGCAGCTCTGCTGCGATGACAGGCCACTCCAATCTCATCTACTCAAACTTAATAATAAAGTCTGTTCATATGACAGCAGGCAGCCAAGGAGCACAGCGTTTAACAGCAGGCACATCAAATGTGGTCGTCCGTCACTTCAGCATCTTCTGTCCACTATACATCTAAGTGCCGTGTTGCATCTGGAGTTTTGATGTGGGCGTTTTGTCACTGATGCTTAACCCCCGGTTGTTGATCTATGTTGGGGCACAGCTGTGTGGACCACCAGATGGTCACCGGCGCCACCCCGCTCTATCTGGCCTGCCAGGAGGGGCACTTGCACGTTGCGCAGCACCTCGTGGACAACTGCGGCGCCAACGTCCACCTGACGGCCAAGGACGGCATGACCTGCCTGCACGCCGCCGCTCACATGGGCCGCAAAGCTGTCGTGGTGTGGCTGGTCAGTCGAGGGGCACGAGCACCCGAGGTATGCTTCGTTTTAGCCCGCACTCTTTAACCTTCCTCGCTGAACCTCAACAGGTGACCTGCACCGGTGTCAGCCTGTCCTGCCGGGACAGAGACGGAGCCACGGCGCTGCACTTTGCTGCCAGCAGAGGGCACAGTTGCATCTTGGAGAGGCTGCTTCGCATGGGTTCAAAGGTCGTCAAGGATTACTGGGGAGGTACTCCCCTTCATGATGCTGCAGAGAATGGAGAGTTGGAGGTTTGTCAGGTCTCCTTTTTAGTTGTTCTCATAGTGTTAGTCTGATCTTATCAAAATAAACTGTTTTCAGATCAGTATTTATATATAAAGATTTCTGTTTCCTTCTCTTTCAGTGCTGTAAAATCTTGTTGGCCAACCAGGCGAACCCTTCAGCTCCTGATATTGATGGGTTCACGGCAGCAGACCTGGCAGAGTACAACGGACACCTTGAATGTGCCAGATATCTCTGTGCCATGGAGACAAATGTACGTCCCCTCACCTTTTCCACTCCCCACATTGTCCCGTCCTGTGTCTTCTCCTCAGGTGGTCTTGGCGAATTCATGGTGCCCTGAGGGCCGGAAGGAGATTCGTGCCTCTCAGCTTGTCACGGAGGACACTCTGAGATCGACTCTTTTGTTTGGTGCAGAAAACACAACACTCCTTAATGTGGCCGATGAATATTTTAGCATTACCCCATTGATTGTGCTCGCCGGTGCATGTTCAAACCAAGGGGTCAACGCAGTTAAAAACCGCCCAGCGTGTAACTCGAAACTACGAGTCACGTTGCCGCGTGAAACCGCTTTACGTCTTAAATAGCAATAATTAGGTGTAGAGGATTTGAACAGTTTATTTAAGATGGGACAGAGGTGGGCTGAGAGACAGCGGGCCCGTTGGACCTTTAAGCGTGGCCTGTCCTCGTTTCTGCCCGCCGCCCCAAGGCGAGAACAAGTAACGAAAGCTGTCCGTGCGAAGTGACGCCATGAATAAGTCAGCGGAGACGAGCCGCGCTCGTACACGAAGAGGTCGACGATGGGGAGGCGGTTTGAGACGCGCCCGCTCGGCTCCTCCATCAGAGATAAACCTCCTTCAAACAATGCGAAGCTAATTAGCGCGGAGTCCGCGCGGTGGCGTCGGGACGCGGTCGGGGCCGCCGCCAACTAAGGGCCTATCAGTTACCCCTCTCCTGCGGCTCAGGTGGAGGGCCCGGGGGCCGAGGCCGTCACGAGATCCACAAGCTTAAGTTTCAGTGTTTTCACCATTCTGATGCCAGGAACCGGAGAGCAGGATGTCACAGGCTTCAAACGCGCCTTTGATTGTGTGTCATGTTTATTTATTTTTTTCCAGTGACTTGGATGTGCTGGTATTGTCACCTCTGGATAATGTGAGGTGATGCCAGCAGACAGAATGATGTCTCGGGTTTCTTGGCTCACAGGTGTGCATGCAGAGGTCATCCAACGGAGAACCCGACACAGCAGTTGATATGAATATGGAGGCCAGACTGTAGATGTAACGGTTCAACAACACCACAGAGCCGTACATGTAGGCGTGCTTTAACTATATTTCTGGTTGGGTTTTTTGGGATCGGTCAGGTCATCCGACCCAGATGGATTGGGACATCGACTTGGACAGAGCCGCGTTATGAGCCTCTCGCAACGAGGTCAGGGGTCGCACTTCCTCCTCTCGCATCTCAGGAGCAGCTGCAATCAAATAAACAGCGTGCGTAGGAAGAATTATTACACACACACACACACACACACACACACACACACACACACACAAACGTTAACAGCGATCAGGCCCAAGATGCTTTTGTTTTTTCGAACACTTTGAATCAAGGAAACATATTGTTGTGTAAAACATGTGCTTCAGTGACTGTTATATGTATTAATGATACATTATATAATCAACTTAATTACAAAAAACAATAACCTTCCCAAATCCTCCCATCCTCTTCCAGGTCTGTTGATCTGTCTCAATCGGATGAAGCCTGCTGCATCACATTCACATGTGACACACAGATGGCAGCTATTTCGCTGAACTATAAAACAATACCAACATTGTCCAGTTACACACATTGTATATATCATTTATCTTTCACACTACGGAATGCAAAAGCTGAATAGCTGGGGAAATGTGTCCAACAATCGAAAACTTAAAATAAATAAATTTGCTTTTATTTTACTTTTACACAAGCAGTATAAGTTTTAGCCACTTGAGGGAGCCTAAATGTGCTTATTGTTGCCATTGTATCTTACTTAACACTGAACCTAATGGCTATCAAACATTCTATTTGCTTTTACCAAAATGCATTTACTGGTTGTGGATATGTTTTTGACAACACATGCATGTAACAAAGTTGTGACAATAGAAACAACAACGTTTATTTACGCCAAAATTCACACTTGTCGCGATTGATGCAACCTTGAGGAATCTATCGCAATGATTTGTTATTTTCAAAAAAGCGGCTCTCCGGATAGAAAGCTTGGGAAACACTGCTCTAGGACATTAAACCCGATATCACTTGGTTTTGGGAATATTGGTCGCACAAAACAATAGTTAGTTGTGAATTTGTGATTGTGCCCACAAATGTGTCCCAGCACACGTTTCCACGTTCACACTTTGACCCATCGTATGGTGGCACGTTGGCTTTTCCACTCATGATCTCAGGTAGATCCCCTCCTTCCAACTGTCCCAAGTGGAAAAACAGCACGTGGATGAAATGTCTCTTTTCCAGCAGCTCCAACATGCCTTCCGCTGATACTTCCCTGTGTGCAACACCGTGTCCGTTGGTTTGTCCGTGTATTGGTGACATTACCGGGCCATCCTATCTCTTCCCTTAATTATTAACACCGCACTCCGATCAGAGCTTATTGTCGATTGCCTGGCAGCCCTCGGCCACTGGCACGGATGCTGGTGATGGTGTCAAACGAGTGGTTGGTGATCTTGCGATAGCGTCACATCCAGCACGCGCAGCCGTCGCCCCCGGTTACCTGGCCGCAGGAGTCGGTGCCGTCGGAGTTCCGCTGCACAGAAGAACTGCAACGGGAGAATTGTTTAAAGTCAAGGTAGAAGATCCTTCCCAATATCTATTTTCCTACGTTCTGCCTTCCCTTTGTGCGTTATTACCTGGTCAAAGTGAGTAAGTCATTTTTTTAGAAGTGAAGGGAACATTTTGTAAGCTCTGGAGCCCCTTGAAGTTTCGGCAGTGTTCTGCCTGTTTTCTGTTCAGAGCTGTGGCCTATACGCTCAGGCATGACTAATACTCTCACTTTGTGTTGAGGTTGTTGATTGAAATTCCTTCTTTGGTTCGTGTGCTCTTTCTATTCAGTAGCTGATACAATGTTCCATTAAGAAGTACACACTTATTGCCATTTGTCTTTTTCAGCTAAAGTGGGTGCGAATTAGGAAAAAGAGCTGTAAACGTTGGCGACAGCGTTGTTTTTAGTCAGTCGGTCTCGAGCATTTACCTCCATACAGGAAACCTGAGAGTATTTTAACCTGCGAGTGTATTTACACTATAGTGTTCTGTGTATAATGTGCACCGGCTGTATACATTCCACATTGCAATTCATCACCCACAACGTGAATATTTCATGTGGGAGCAGGTTGTTTTTGGTGACTCCAGAGTTACGACTACATCTTAATAAATACACACGGTGTTTGGAAACGCCGGGGCTCCGAACCCACGAGGGCTCGCCGGTGCTGCGCGTCCCGGCACCGAGGCAGGAGCCGACCAGGGCTGGTTCTTTGCTCTCGCCTCCTAGTCTGTGGGGACGGAGGAGGGAGTGGATCCAGGGACAAAACGGGGCTCGCCTATCTCTATCTGCGTGGCAAATGTGATGGGGGTGCTGATGAAAACCAAATGCTCACTGGCCACTGGGTCTAATTAAACACACGCACACACACACACAGGCGGGCCGGTTCATCCTAGCTCTCAGGACATTGAACTGTTACAAGTAGTGTCACAAAGGAATCAGGCCCCGCTCGTGTCTATCTACTTACCGATTGCACAACTTCGGGGAAGTCAGTTCCTCCCCCCCCCGAAGCGGTGTCACAGCATATTTCGTGCTGTTGGACATCAAAGTGCCGCGTGGGAGGAAATGGCACGGACCACCTCATGGACACAAAGCACAACAGCATGCAGCAGCCTTGTTAGGGCTGCCTTTGATGTTTAGGTTACTAATAATGTCCTCGGAGAGCTGAATTTGATATGCATTGTGCATGGAGTGCATTAGGACAACGCAGGTTCATTACAGGGGATCTAAATGTTTCCATGCATCCGACATCCTCCCCAGAGCGGTGTGAAACGCTGCCAATTATCCGAGGACGCTTACTCATTTTGCTCTCCTTGTACTGTGTCCTAAGGCTTTAAATGTTTAGATGCATTCCTTTCAATCTAGTGTATTTTTAAACTCTTCTATTATTCGCCCTAATATTTTTGACTCCCTTAGCAGCCACATGTAATTGTAAACTTGTAATTGGGTGATGGACAACACGGCCCAAATTTAGCCTTCAATCTCCCACTCAGCTCGTTTTACATTAGAACAGTTGAACTCAAACTCCCGACAAATATCTTGGAATTTTAAAGTTTAGTGTATAAATGGTAAAAAAACATGCATGCATCTGCATTATCTGTTGGAAGTAAATACAGAAACCCAGTCTTATCTTTTTCTGAAAGCAAGCACAAAAAGTAAAAAAAGCTTTTGTGACGTTGAGGTGCAAGTTTCATCAATATCCTTCGTCTCCTAATTCATGTGACTTTTTTCTTTGTTACAGTGCAATGGAAAATTCCGACCAAAAAAGCTCATGTCAGAGGTCAAACCTTTTTTATCCGAGACCATGTTGCAGGGCTGTATGCGTGATGTCATCTGATATATTCTAGGACAGGAGGATTGTGTTTAAACATTGTCAAGCCCCATTTTACCAAGTGAGTTATGCATTTCATGATATTTGGCGGTAGAGATGACTTAGTGTGACTGTCCTTTTTGCAGAGAGCCCACCCACATAAGCCCGCTGAGGCGGCCGCTCCGGTGAGGGTGAAGCCGGCCGTGTTGTCGCAGTGCAGCAGGGAGGACTACTACGGCTGCCTGAGTGACGCGTTCAGGGACGGTTACGGCAGTGACACACCCATGGATCGCTTACAGGTTACAGTTCTTCGTTTCTTCCATTCTTTGCCATTTCCCGATTCTACCCAAAGCATCTGGCCCAGCGACGTCCTTCTGTTGTTCAAAACTAGCAACCTGAGAGCGAGGAGGCCCCACAGGCTAGGTACCCTCAGCCCCCCCCCGCTCCTCCTTTACCGTCCACACCCGCCCAGCCGAGGAAACCCGCGGTCAGCAGAATAGAGCAGGTTCCAATCTCGGCATCTGGTGAGAAAAAACATTTCTGTTACTGGAAGTCTGTGTTCAGGTGTGTGTGTGTGTGTTGTGTAAAGACTTGTGATGTGTATTCCAGTTATTAAAGGTTTCAATCAGGCCAAGGCGGCCAACAGGAAGACGACGTCACCTGGTACAAACCTCCTGACTGGAAGAAAACTCATCGGCGACATGAAGTCTATTCAATCGTTGAAACAATCCGGGATGTCCGGAGTCTTCACTGGACAAGCGGTAATCTTTCTCACTTTGAGCACCTGGGCCCGGGGCTCCGTGTCCATAGCTAAACATAACCCGACTGCGTCTGTGCAGAACAAGATGGTGGTGCTGCCCACTGAGGAGGCCAACCTGTCAGACATCGACTACCTGGTACCCACCCACGACGAGCGAGGCTGTCCCATCGCCGAGTGGAAGAGGCAAGTCATGGTGAGACAGCTGCAGGCCCGGCTGCTGGACGAGGAGGATCAGAGGAGGAAGGTAACGTCTCTATTGAAGATTAAACGGGGTTACATTATTAATGCCGTTTGAATGGTTTTAACCCCGCGTGGCACAGGTCACAGGGGACAGACCCTGCACATAATATTTATGGGAAACATATGTAGATCTTTATCGATCGTTGGCGTCCCACAAAAGTCAGTTTCATGTTGTGCAGCCCCTTCAAATGCTCCAGAACACAACTGCTGCTCCTAAATGCAAAGGGAGATGTGTAGTATAATTTTGTGATGCTACCCTAAATCTGCATTAGCTAAAAATAAAACTTCCATGATCATTTACTTTTAATTGTACAAAAGTAAATCAGTGAACACATTGCTCGCCAAGTCATATTTTTGAGGTTTGCATTGCAGTTTTACTGTATGATCACTGTTTTCCCTTCACGCTACAGCCACATGAAATATATCATTCAAAAAAGATAAAAAAAATATAACCTCAATGCATGTTTATCTGTGAGCTGTTTGCTCCTCCTCTGACAGGAAAATGGGAACAGATACGCCAAAGTCAGCTGGAGGTTCTCCCAAGCCCACAACGCCATCCTAGGGCCTTCTGGTGAGCTTCTGACGGAGGATGACCTCATCTACGTGGAGCAGCAGATTGCCAACGTCTCCATGCAAAGGAACTGCGAAGGCTACGAGCTGGAGCTCGCCCGTCTGGCCGAGGAGCTAAGACACATCCTGCCGGCCCCCATAGTGAACATCACCGCCAACACGCAGTTCAGGAACCTCTCCAGTCAAGTGGCCTTGCCCGTGTGGTGCGGCCGCATCTCGGGCATCGTGAAGAGCATGTCCCTGCTCATGACCAACCTTTCGGACCAGCCCTACTGCAAGATGCCCAACACCGACCTGGTCACTGTGTTCTCTCAGACGCCGGAGCGGCAGAACTCCACCAGGGGACGCAGGGAGCGGATAGAGGACGAGATCCACCAGTTCGGGGTGTCGGTGCGGACACTTAAGTCTAACTTTGAGACGCAGAACTCTCCTCTGTCCGATGAGCCAGAGGAGTTCAGTTTCCCCGCGCAGCTCGAGGCCACGGACTCAGACAAAGAGCCCAAAGTGTTGACTCCGGCCCCGGAAACGGACCACAATAACGACTCCGGCATTGACCACGATGAAAACGTCGCAGACGTACTAGAGACCACCAGCCTCAGGAAGGAACGTATAGTTGTGCTCTTCTTAAGCCACTGGAAGAAGTCTGCCTACACCGTGTCACTGAAGAGCAAGGATGCCGCAGAGAGGAAGTCGAGCGGCGGGAGTCCTGCGTCGGGCGACAAGTCCGAGTTGGGTCGCAGGAGCAGCTCGGAGTGCGCCCAGTCGAAGATGATGAACAGCTCTCTGGGACACTTCTTCAAGCAGAGGAGTGCTGTCAACAAGATGCTGGGAAGCTGGAGGCGCATGATCTCCAGCGTCCCGTCCAGACAGATCCGCAGGTAGGGCACTGCATGACCTTTTTTGCTTACATCGTCCCTGATCCACGTGAATGTCTTCCCCTCTGGTTGTGCTCAGTGAAGACAATGCAGAAGTGTCTTAAAACCTGCATTCTCTCTACTGAACAGCAGGGGGCGACTCCTCCGGTGGCAAATAGAAGGCTGACAGTGTAGAACTCTACCCTACAAAACCCTACTACTCTCTTGATTTATCGGTAAACGTTGTAATGTGTATGGTCTCAATATTTTGTTTCAATACAGCAGATCAATTAGTACAAAATGATCAGTTTAGAGTCAAACAGACCATAAAGAAGCGTATGCTTAAGGACGGAGCTACTTTATGATTGACACCCTGCTGATCATCTAGCTGGTAAAGAGAAACAAAGCTGACTGGTAAACCAAGACAAAAGCAGTTTAGGTGAATGTGAATGTCGCTTCGTGTCTGAATGTGTTACTCAGTGACTGTTAGCTAACAATTCGTTCACTAGTTTCACAAGCTAATAAATCAGCTTTTCAGCTTGTTGAGGTACTCTGCCCCCAGGTGGTCAAAACGTGAAATAATGCATTTTTAAAATCCTGAACAGTGTGTAGAGGTTTGGAATGCTGTCTCCTGTGCCGCCAAGCGATCCATTTGGGACAGAAAAGGAAAATATCTTAACCGTCGAGGTCACTTAGCAAGCTTTAGCAGGTTGAGCTCAAAATCTTTAGCTTCGGCGCAGTGTAGTGTGATACAATGTTGGGTAAGCATGCAGTGTCCCCCACAGGCTCCACAGGCAGAGAGCCCTCTGCTCCCCGGAGCAGTTCCTCCCTAGGCTGGACGGCGTGCCAGTGGAGTACGACAGCCTGACCCTGGATCTGTTCATGCTCGGCTACTTCCACATCCTGGAGTTGGAGCTTCCCGTGGACGAACGCAAAATAAGACACCTCCTGTGTTTTGAGGTGTTTGACCACGTGGGGAGCTTCCCTTGGGAGCTGGTCAGGGACTTCCACAAGGCCGTCATACAGGACATCGAGGCCGGGAACCGCGAGTGGAAGGACGGCTTCGAGGACATTAAAGTGAAGTTCTTTGGCAACACTGCAAGTCTAACTGAAAGCACTGTAGAGGTGGTGAAACACACCCTCCCAGAGGTTAGACAGGTCCCTAAGGTCATCGTGCAGACACCTACACCTGACGAGGGGATGCTCCACGGTGGAACTGACATCTCCAGTTTTAGCAATGAAGAAATTTGCAAATACATCGACCGCAGTTTTGCTTTTTGGAAAGAGAAAGAGGCAGAGATTTTTGATTTTGAGTAGTTGCTTATGTAATCTTTTAAATATTTCTTTATGTATTGTTTGCAGTTATATTACATTAGGCAGTGCCGGCCTGAGCCTCTTGGGGGCCCTAAGCAGAATTTGATTTGGGGGCCCCCCTCCCACCACCCAGAGTCACCTGTGCTAAAAGATTATTGGCACAAATGTCACGCTATAATGTTATAGCGAAAATTATAAACGAATACAGAGAGGTTATAATACAAAACTAGGGCTGCTTGCAGCACTGAACAGGCCTTAGCCTCCCCTTGCATGTCGGGAGGGGGGCAGCGGTCAGCCAGACACATGGTCAAAAAGTGAAAAGAGAAAAAAAAGTCTGGTGCCAGGTAGGACTCAATCCTAGATCTCCAGCCTCCTAACCAGACACCTTACACTGAGCTATAACCCATGCTTGAAAACACACGCACGTGAGCCGGCTCCTTCGCCCCCTGGTGGCCAGGGGGCCCCAAGCAGCCGCTTAGTTCGCTTATGCCTCGGGCCGGCCCTGACATTAGGATTGGGTACCAAATCTAAATATTATTTGAAGCTGGAATTTATTTGTGGAAATTGTCAACCTTCAAGTACCAAAAGCTAGCGACTGCTCAGCCAGATTCTTCGCCATGCTTCCTTATTGCCTGAGTGAGTTCTTATTTGCTCATTTTTTACTGTATTTCATTGTGTTAAACCATTAAATTTTAATGCATTTTATAGATTTGGACTAAACAGTATTTTTATTTTCATAAAAGATAACTACTGAAACTCAGTATATGTATTAAAATCTGATTTCCAACCCCACCCAGCCTTAAAACACAAGCCAGAATGGCTGCTACATGCACTTATACCTGAGTACACAATCAATAATGCTGACCGTAATCATTCACAATTTACTTTTTTAAATTAATGTAAGGCATATTTAATACTACAGCTCTTTCTTCAGCAATGTATTCTGAATTAATCCTTGAAACATCCCCAGAAATGTAATGTTCCTATGTGAGCTTGCAGGCCTGTTGAGAATATTATGTGCCTGTAACAGCAGCTGTGGGCCCCATGCTTGTTTGGAATCTGACTTCAGCGCAGCGTCACTGTCAGTCCTAAAAATAACTGAAAGGCAGGCAGCTCGTCCCAGTGACTTGGCAGAAGCTTTTCGTCGTGCTGCCCACTCCGTGTTGATCCCGGCGGCCGCTCGGCTACAAACCCATTTCTTGCTGGAAACGAGGATGCGTCTTTATTTCTTTTCTCTGCTTGTGCGGTGAGTGTGTGTTCCGTTTGATTGTGTCGAGGAACAGGATTTTAGGTGTGCAAATGTAATGTATTGTTGGTGTCACTCTACTATGGTGTGTCTTACCAATAATAAGGCAAAAGTACACAGTGATGCCAAATTTAAACAAGCAACTTTTAAAATGTTTTGAGAAACAGTTTTCTAACCGAGTTCAAAGCTTTTTCACGTACATTTCTTCTTTATTTCCACCATTTGAACAATATGCTCTGCACATTTATATGTTTTCCTCCACTCCCAGGTAAGCTCTAAACTCCCCCTAACCGGACCTTCCCCCGCCGGTTTGGCCCACGTTTCGAACTGAAGTTGACCATGATGCGCAACGTGGACGACCTAGACTTCTGCCTGCCGTCCCATCCTGGCAGCATTCTGGAAGGCTTGCGCTCCCTCTGCTCTCACCCCAAACTGGTGGACGTGACGTTGAGCGCCGGCGGCCGGGACTTCCCGTGTCACCGCGGCGTGCTGGCCCTCTGCAGCGCCTACTTCCACACCATGTTCTCGGGGGACTTCGTGGAGAGCATAGCGGCGCGCGTGGAGCTCGGCGAACGTTGACCCTGACGTACTCGGCTGCCTGCTGGACTTTGCATACACGGGCAAGCTGACCATCAACCAGAGCAACGTGGAGGGGCTGATCCGCACGTCCAGCCAGCTGCAGTTCCAGACGGTGAGGACCGTGTGCAGCCGGTACCTCCAGCACCAGATCGATGCCACCAACTGCCTGGGGATCCTGGAGTTCGGGGCGATCCACGGCTGCCCCGAGGTGATGGCCAAGGCGTGGGCCTTCCTCCTGGAGAACTTTGAGGCTGTGCAGCAAGGCGAGGAGTTTCTTCTGTTGGGACAGGAGAGGTTGGTGGCGTGCCTGTCCGACGAAGGGCTACAAATCCGAACTGAGTGCACCCGCGTGGAGGCCATTCTGAAATGGGTCCGGCACAACAGTGAGTCTCGGCTGGACCACCTCCCCGAGCTCCTCACCATGTCCCGTCTCCCTCTGCTCAGCCTGGACTACCTGGCTGATACCATGCTGAAGGACAGTCTGGTGCAGGCCTCTCCCAGCTGCAGAGAGGCCGTGGAAAAACTTCACAGAGAGGTTAGTGAGTTCCCACCAGCATCTTTTCTTTTCTCTCTTATCTGCCTATGTGGATTTTCAACAACAGTCGCGCCTTTTACTTTTTTCTAGAAGATGGATTTGGCTTCAGAATACACAGACAGACTCGACTCCCTGAGTCCGCAACTGAACCTGCAAGAGGTGCTGTTGGTAATGGGAGGTCGCTCGCTGGACGACTCGGACGATTCGGACGATGAAGACGAAGAGGACAGAGACCCAAGACTGCTGCATAAGAACTGCGCCTTCTACAACACGAAGACAAGTACAAACATTTTCTCTTTTTGCGTGTATCAAAATGTCAACTATTTGAGTTCACAATGTGTTTCGCAACACAAAGTTGTTGTGAAATGTCTGTCAGAGTCCTTGAAGCCGTTTGGCAGAAGCGGCATAGGTCGTTATATGCCGCGCTGACAGGAAAACAGCTCTGCGGGAATGCAATCTGGATGTGACAAAGTTGGATCATCTTGTCAGCTTCTCAAAGGGCCGTTTTATCACGAGAAGCTGGAAGAAGATATTCACGTCTGTGTTTTTCTCACTAGATGTTAACAAAAGGAGACCTTGTTTTATGTCGAGGCTTGACAGCTCCAGCCACAATGTTGAGGGCGGTGCCAGAAAAGAAACATTTTTTCGAGGCTTCTTCTTTTCTTGACCTAACGTTGACTTTGAGGACATTTATGTATTCTTTTTCCTGGTGTGAATTCTTACTATTTATCTAGTTTTCCTAAGCCTCTGAAAAATGTGTGGACATTAACTCCAGTTTGCTTTCTTTCTCTCTGCAGAACAGTGGCATGAGCTCCCTAATTTCCCCAACCCCAACAAGTGGGGTTACGCCCTGGTCTCCCTGAACAATGACGTGTACGTCACGGGTGAGTGATTTGCACGCTACACAGAAAGTCTAATGGGAAAAATACCAAATAAACGATGATGAATGGTTTGTGAATTTGTGAGGAATATAAAACCAATGTCAGACTTTTGACAGAGTCCTCTTTGTCTGCCTGACAAGGGGGCTCGCGCGGCTCGAACACCAACACCTGGTCCACCACAGAGACCTGGAAGTACATCACACGAGAGGGGAGGTGGGTTACCGTGGCACCCATGCTGCGGCCTCGCACCAACCACACGGCGGCAACGCTCAACGGCGAGATTTACGTCATTGGAGGTGAGTAAAATGAATACAGTTGTTCAGGAGGAGCCGTATTTGCTGCGCCAGCACGATTCAACCTCATCCGTCGTGATACTCGACATTTCCCCCCTGCAGGCACAACGTCGCATCGCGTTGAAGTCGAGCATTACGACCCTTACAACGACACCTGGGCCTTGAGTTGCTCCGCCTTGAAATACGTGACAAACTTCACCGCCACGGCCTGTCATGGGAAGCTCTACGTGATTGGCTCGTGCGCTGTGAAGTACAATGCTTTGGCCATGCAGTGTTACAACCCTGTTATAGGTAAGGATGAGCAAAGCCTAAACCTCCGAAAGGGAGGGGGGGTCAGCTTTTTTCACCGTAATCTTTACGGTGACATTTACAGTATTTCATTTGGTTGTGCAGCTCAATTTTGAATAGAATGTTTACTTACTGTTTCTATTTGCTCCAACATCAGGCTCTCCCTCTCCACGTGTTGATTGTTCATCCTTATTGATTATCAACCCTTAATGAAACAGCAGTTTTGTTTTTCCCACATTGCCAGTTTCACATTTTAACAGTGTCACATTATTGTTCACCTATATTTCAAGTATGCACAACCAAGACCTTCTTTGTTCTTCTCAATCGAATGTGTGTTTTTTTTAACAGATAGCTGGATCAACATATGTTCCCCCTTCATCCCTAAGTATTTGTCATCTCCTCGTTCTGTCTGTGTGGATGGAACTATATATCTGATTGCTGACAACACTAAGAAAGTCTTCGCTTATGATCCAGAGGCAAACATGTGGCAGAAGGTGGGCAATTTGTCATGACACAGCAATACAATCCCTTGTGTGAATGTTAATTTAGCAGCACTTTTGTCCTGTCTCTCATCAGGTCCAGCTACTCCACAAGCTCCATGAGAATGGCGGCCTGGTGACGCTGGATGGGAAGCTGTTCGTCACCGGAGGTCATTGGAAGGGTATGGAAGGGGACTACGGGGTGGAAGTGGAGGTTTACAATCGAGCGGCCGACACCTGGGAGGTGGAGTCCTTCCTCCCGAGACTTTGGTTCTACAGTGGAGTCTGCACCATCTTCCTGGATCCATCCCAGTGGCCCGAGCTTTTCCCCATAGACACGACATGAAGGCCTCCTGTTCTGGTGGGACTAAACTCAGGGTCCAGGAGCGCGCAAGACATGTTCTGATCGAAGGTTTATCCTGGGATGCCGTTGCTCTAGAATAGTGTGTTACATGATCCTCAGGTCTTGGCTTCTTAGCTGTTGGTTATTTATACTTTGTACCCTTTGTATTTGTTTGTACCTTTTTGTTATTGAATGGTGCTTGTGAATCATTAAATCTTTGCAGAGGAAGTATTATGATTATTTTTTATTGCACAACAAAGATTTGGAACTGGAAATCCTAGAAACACTATTAAGATGTGCTCCGGAAGAACCGGTAAACCAGATGTAAATACTCTTGGGGAAAAGTACTTTTCACTTTGTCCTCTAGAGACCTGACGATCATTAACCCTGTCGTGGTTTGGTTCGTGGCCCTTGTGCTGCCATGGAAACACCAGGGAAACAGCGACCCAGCATTCTATTTCTATGGCAACGGCCCGGAAGCGAGCGGTCACCATAGCAACGTGGACCATGGCGCAACTTGCCCGCAAACACTCCGAAAGTTTCTTGTCTCAGTGATTTATTTTCTACTTTAGCCGTTCTAACCGGTTCACTGCGGGCTTTGTTCCCTTATGGCGCCATTTTAATGCCTGTTGTGATTTTGTCAGAGCTTCTCTCTCAGCTTTAGCGAGCTAACGTCGCAGCAAGCTGGTTTCTGTGTCGGTAAATGAAAGCACTGCGGGTTTTAACGTCGCCCGCTAAAGTTTTAGTGCAAAGTCTGCGTCGCGTTGGCGATGAGTGTCGGGCGGGAGCCAGGTGCGCCTCGCCTGGAGGCTGTGATTCAGGTCGGTACATC
The DNA here is from genome assembly GCA_021346845.1 of Apeltes quadracus. Classification (NCBI taxonomy): domain Eukaryota; kingdom Metazoa; phylum Chordata; class Actinopteri; order Perciformes; family Gasterosteidae; genus Apeltes; species Apeltes quadracus. The sequence goes on from CM037924.1 coordinate 11,625,207, forward strand.
TCCGATGTATTAACGCTAGTGAACAAACAGGCTGTGGGTTCATCTACGACACGTTTACACGTCAATGGAAAAAAACATTTAAAAAAAACAGAGGCGTCGCGCGGGTTAATTAATAATACTATTTAAATATGCGTTTTAATGTTGTCTATGCTAAAGCATAGACAAGTAAGTTACAAGTAAGTTTGGCATTCCCAATTTTACTTGAATAAGAGACACATATTAGCGAATAAAGTACCTGAAGTACTCATAAAGAATGAGTCCTCTCAGACTAATCTATGTTTTATGATTGTTTTATAATAATTATTGAAATAATGATAGCACTAACTAGTTTATGGACCCATAAGTCGCTTAATCCACAATCACTGTTTTCTAGTTGTGGAAAGCATCAAAGTACACTAATTCACACTAGTACTACTGTAGTTTCTGTCATTAAGTACAGGTAAAAGCCAATAAATTAGAATATTTTGAAAAACTTGATTTATTTCAGTAATTGCATTCAAAAGGTGTAACTTGTACATTATATTTATTCATTGCACACAGACTGATGCATTCAAATGTTTATTTCATTTAATTTTGATGATTTGAAGTGGAAACAAATGAAAATCCAAAATGCCGTGTGTCAAAAAATTAGAATATTACTTAAGGCTAATACAAAAAAGGGATTTTTTAGAAATGTTGGCCAACTGAAAAGTATGAAAATGAAAAATATGAGCATGTACAATACTCAATACTTGGCATTAATGCAGTAATTGAGGCAAAAGGAGCTCCAAGCTCCTTTTGCCTCAATTACTGCATTAATGCGGCGTGGCATGGAGTCGATGAGTTTCTGGCACTGCTCAGGTGTTATGAGAGCCCAGGTTGCTCTGATAGTGGCCTTCAACTCTTCTGCGTTGTTGGGTCTGGCATTCTGCATCTTCCTTTTCACAATACCCCACAGATTTTCTATGGGGCTAAGGTCAGGGGAGTTGGCTGGCCAATATAGAGAACAGAAATACCATGGTCCGTAAACCAGGCACGGGTAGATTTTGCGCTGTGTGCAGGCGCCAAGTCCTGTTGGAACCTGAAATCTCCAACTCCATAGAGCAGGTCAGCAGCAAGAAGCATGAAGTGCTTTAAAACTTGCTGGTAGACGGCTGCGTTGACCCTGGATCTCAGGAAACAGAGTGGACCGACACCAGCAGATGACATGGCACCCCAAACCATCACTGATGGTGGAAATCGATGTCCCAGAGTCTGGAGGAAGACAGGAGAGGCACAGGATCCACGTTGCCTGAAGTCTAGTGTAAAGTTTCCACCATCAGTAATGGTTTGGGGTGCCATGTCATCTACATGTTACTGGCTTTTACCTGTATGATGTGTAGGTACCAACTATTTTCTATTTGACACTTTAGAGTACTTTTCAGATCAGTAAATGTGCTTTTTCTACTACCAGTTCCTTTACTAATAAATAACCTTTACAAAACATTGTATTCATTTGCATCTTGATATCATGATAAAGATGCCCTTCTCCATTATAAAGTATAGTTAAGATTATCTACTAGTCATCCAACTACATTCCTACTCCACATGGTAATTCATTAGAATTTATGATACAGTAATAAAGCTCATGTTTTGGCTTATTCTATTGGCTGTATTGAGGAGACTGCTGTGCTTGTAGAAGTTGGAGCGGTCTCTGCTTCGCTCGGACAGCAGCTCGGCAGAGGGGACGCTGACACTTGGAGGTGATGGACAGTCCGGTGTCGGTCCGACGCTCGTCTCCGCCCGCATCTGCCAGATCATCACTCGCAACCTGGCAGAGCCGCCAGCTGGTACGGAAGACTGAAAGCAGCTTCCATTCAGATTGAAGATACTCTCTGACTCTGCATGCACGATCTGCTTCCTTACCACAGATGGCAGTTCTGAGATCAGTGAGCTTGAGGAGAGCAGGGCCCCGAGGGAGCAGCTTTCTCCGAGCCGGCGGGAACGGCTGCCAGTCCAACAGGCCAGTCTTGTAGAAGGGGTAAGAGCGACACAGGGCATCAACAAAGGTCAAGCTGTGGAACATTATTCACATTCACGTGCTATTGTTGTGGAACGTTTGCTCTGTGACGGAAAGGGGAAAAAACTGCAGGTGATGCCATCGGGATCTACTTATTTGTGATTTGAACAACAAAACACAGTAATGTCATCTGTATGAGGTGACACACACCCACCTCATCAAATCCTATCAGCCCAAACACCCATTTCCCGAACCCCAAACAAGCTGTGTCTCCTGGCTGAGGCTGCGTCGGCACTCATTGTTTTTCAAAGTCAGATGCCAATGCAACTCCTTACGGGAGATGGAGTAAGTAATGCTGCAGATGGTTCATTTGTGCAGTTTTGTTTGGAGATGAGATCAAGAATGTCAACCACACTGGCGCATTCACTGCAAAGCGCTGCACGCCTTTTGAAATGGAATATGGTTACAGTAAACATCAGTGTACCACCACTCTTTCCAGCAGGGAGAGAGCCTTTTGAGGCTGAACAAACAAACAGTGGGTGAGGTTGAAACAGCTTTGCATGTAATGTAGTAAAAGCTGAGGGGGGTGGGGGGGGGGCAGGGGTGGCAGAATACACAGCTACAGATGGAATTCATGTATCAAACTCTTGTTTTATGTTGTAGGTTTTCTGTAATTTACTGCTGTAGAATTACAGTTTACGTATTACAGTAAGCACTGTCTTAGCATCAATTGTGTGTGTGCGTGTCTGCGAGCACGCTAGCGTGTGTGTTGTAGGAAGTGTAAATAGGAAAGGCGAGGGTGGTTCATGAAGGGTCTCCTTGTGGTCTGCTCAGGTAGACTCAGACCCCCTGTGCTCCCGAGGACCGGCGTCTCCCTCCACAGCCCCCCCATGGTCGCCCCTTCATGTCGCGGCTGCTGTTTTGGGGGAAAATTGAGAAGGTCACTGGCCTCCTCCCCCGAGGCTGTGGAAGAAAAAGCTCATTTTTCACGGTGCACAAAGCAGCCATTTGTGATTACACTGCCCTCATTCTGCCGCTTAAACTCCCACAACCTGCATTACTCTTGGAAATTATTTTAAAACCGAGGCTATGGATACAAATTAATTAGCTTGGCAGATGTATATATATATAGCATATTTATTTGTTCGTATTATTGGATGTGTGGAAAAGGGCCAAAGCAGAAAAAACTAACTACTAACTTTTTTCTCCCAGATGGCAGAAATGATAACTTAACGCAGGCCAATGTTTGTTCCGCTGGCTTTTAAGAAGTCAAGAGGTTCATTGCAAGACTCTCGCTGTGACTTGTCTCAGGATTTGCCAGCACGTTGTGACGTTGGCCGTTAGTGGTACCGTGCAGTGAGGGTGGGAAATCTGGTTGTTGGAATAGAGAATTCCAATGAACTGTAACCAAATTACACACTACATTCTTTTAAGTTATCTGTTTCAATAATTGTATTTTAGAACATAAAAAATAAATATTAAACTGATATCAGCCTTAAACTGCTTGCCCCGCCCTGTTTACAACTATTATGGGTTTCAATTATTAGCTTTTACTGTATATTTGGTTGGAAAGTAGCTTTTTGGACCCGTTGCTTGTTCAAGAAATCGGAGCGGAACCTTTTAAACTCCATTTCTTTGGATCCATTTTATATGGATCCTCCCAATACAAATGTTAGTTCCACCCATTGTCTCCTATCTGGAAGAACAAGACGGCAGCAGGTAAAGCGAAGCATTTCAGACTCTCCCCTGGGGTGTTTTTCCCTCACCAGATGAGAGATATAATCTCTCCAACTGAGCTCACCAGCAAATGAAGGCCGTGCAATTCAGAAATTGAGGTTCAAAACGATCCCAAATCCCCATTTTCCACCGGCTTTCCTCTGACAGAAGAACACTAACGCAACTTTGCGGGAGCCACAACTTGACTCTTAAAGCAACCCTTTGGGTCCAAGTCACTGACACTTGAACTGGGATAAACTTTGACCCAGTTTGTGAGTCGAATGCACTCTGGAGGCTGGAGAACATGTTCAGAGCACGTTTGAGCCCTACCAGTGTGCATTGTTTTCAGACAGAGCCCATCTATACTGTAATGCCTGAATACTTGCGTGTGTCGCACAATACTGCAGTGTGGCATTCAGTTGGATGGAGATAAACTCCAACTGAATGATTTCTGACGGCCAACTGCCATTTGCCGCGGCCCTTTGCGATGAACCCTGTCATACGTACTGGAGCAGATAAAGTCTGTTTTCCAGGGATTGTGTTACTGTCCCCTTTTACCCAGCTACCCCCCCGCAGTTTAAAGGGCCCGCTGCCAAAAAGTCAGACCCTCCCATGACTATCATGAAATTATAAAAATGAATTGACTTCCCAGGAGAGAATCTTGTTGAAAGCCCCCACCCCCCCAACCTCCCCAGCGTTGAATCTTTGATGAAAGTTCTCCATTAAACCTTTGCGACGTTTGACATTCGGCCACTCGTGTTACCTGACTTTAAAGTAAAGAAATGAAGCATACTTGTCATTTCTTTTTCTCGTGTCAGCGGTGCCTAATCAGATGTGAAGTGTGTGTGTGTGTGTGTGTGTGTGTGCGCGTGTAGGTTTCGCACAGCGCTGTCCTTGCCGGTGGGCTTTGTGTTAAGTACTGCAAGGCCAGCCACATGCTTGTGAGTATGTATTATTAGTTTGGCCGTATTTACACAGACCACTTGTATCCCCGCGTGCCATCGCAGCAGCTGTCCCCATTATCATGAGCTCCTCTCCATGGCAACGCACTCACAGCGGCTCCTCCCCGCCCCCTCGGCTCCCTTCTCCCTGTTTGTTATCCCACGTTGTGTAATTACGGCCAGCAATGATACATAAACAGCTTTCGCAATCAGCTGGGGCTCCTTCCCAGAGTCAGCACTGCGGGGGTAATGTGAGGGGAGAAGGGGAAGGGGCATGTTGTTGAAGGGGGATAGCACGTTTTTCGGGCAGCTTGGAGGCGATGGACATCCGCTCCAGCTGTGTTTAGGAATCTGACAGATAGTGCACTCTATTAATTCCCTTTATTAAGCCTCCGAGCCCAGGCCAAGCCAGGGGAAGGGATTGCAGCTGTAACCCTTCGCACGCCGGCTGGACTGTGCACTCGGGGCCGGGTTTCGCGCCGCGAGATTGGACCGATGGTGTGGACTAGTTGCTGGACTGCCTGGCGATGTGTCTCCGTGTAGATGAACCTGCGTTGATGCACAATGCAGTAAGAGAGGAGAGAACTTAGTTCCGAAATTCAAAGGCCAAAACATAAAAACAACGGTTGTGGCATTAGGTCAGTGAGAGAATATTGTAATCACAACTTGGCAACTGAAATGGATTGTATTTTGATCTAGCACATGAGCAAGGCAGCAAGTTTTGGCCCAAACAACAAAGCCTCCACAAGGACCTTGAAAATGATTCTCTTGTTTCTTGTTGGCAGAAGAATCAAAGCAGGATTATCCCTTGATGTTGTTTGAAATATTTATCAAAAGAGACAATGCCGGGAGTGGCAGAAATCATAAATATCAAGAAATATAAAAAGCTAATTCAAAGCACATTTTAAGAGGCTCAAAAGTATTTTACTCTGGAAACACAAGCACGGCTCGAGAGACATAGATACTTGAAAGTGCAACAGGCAATAAAAGAGATGGAGGCCGAGCCACCATATGGAGGATAATACCATGACAAAAGGTGTTTTTCGTCTCCAGCACTATTGCAAAATGGCAGTAGATGAGCTCAAAGAGTCGCGCTTCACTTGGACCGGACTCGGCCCCCTTTAGGGGTCCGAGCAGGCTGAGTGATTGTACTCTGAGGCAGATGATCGTAAATAGTCAGGGTGTTCAGTAAGCACACTCCCGGGCCCCCACTAAGCCCCGTAAGCCCCCGGGTCAGGGCAGATGGAGGACTAGGATTACTCGCCTCTCTTTTCACAGTCACCACTGGATGCCTCGTGGAGAACGATGAGCGCAGACAAACTCCGAGATCAGGCCGAAGAGATTGAATCCTGCGCGCAGAGCGGGGGGGAGGGAGGAGGTGGTGATGCGGGAGGGTTCGGTGATCATAGGGGGGGGGGTCTTGTGCGGCGCCCTCTTGGGAGTTACCTGCACTCAGCATCTCTAATCCAGTGCAGCCCTCTGGCCCGGTGCTTCACAGCTGACTGCACCGCCGTATGAAAAACCTGCGCTCCTTAAGCTGCGTCTGTCCACTGTTGATGGAACTGAGACACACTTACATATATGGCCAAATTCATAATTCATTTGGACTAACACTAAGCAGTTTTTCCAGCACGCTCCCTTCATAGCGCATTGATACGCCTCTCTGCTTGTTACCGCAGGCAACTTGTCGCCTACCAAGGGCGCGTGAAACAGCCAGCGGGACCGAGCGCCGGGAATGTCTGGGAGCTCACGAGTGCATGTACGCAATACAAACAAAACCGTCGTCAAAGAGGACCTTACCCGGCCACCAGTGGTGGGAGGCCCCGTTTACGCCCGCCGCTTACATGCGTCTCAGCTGATCCTGCTGGCATGTGAACAGCACCACGCGCGTCAGTTCCCACTGAGATACAGAGGTGTCTTCTTCAACAGCTTCATTCCACCCCCCTCCACATTTTGTCTTTTATTTTGTAGTGAAATGTTGTACATGTTGTTGTGCAGCCTGTTTGTACAACGGCATTGGAATCACCTTGTATCTTGTAATATATCTTTCCGATGGTCAGGCGTGGACAAAGTTAGCTCACGCCAGCTCGGGGGGGGGGGTGACATCGGGACTCAGTAACGTGAACACTATAGGAGACCTAATCTCAGAGCTATCTTTAACTCTCTCCCCAGTAAAGTCTATATTGTGCTTTCTTAGTAGTTTTTTCAACGGAAAGGTAATGGTGGAGGGAGGATACACCCTTTGGTGCACAAGTGATCACCGATGGCTTAATGTGGGCCATAACGGAGCTGTTTCCATTCACAGCATTAAACTCCTCCACTGCACACATTGTGCTCACGTGCTGCGATGAAACACGTGTGCTCTGGCCGTGTTTTCAAGGTGTATTTGTAAAGAGCATGCTTGTTAGTAAGTCAGTGTTCTTGCTATAATTGGACAAAAATACTAGAAAAAATGCAAAGGCGCTTGGGCTCCACACACAGCTGTTTCCAGGAGTCCCTTTAAACACAGCTGCTGCAGTTCTGTGGCTTTCAAACACTCCGCCCATGTTGTTCCTCCCTTCTCAGTCCCCAGTCGTGTCACCTCAACAACGGGCAGTAAAAGAAGCTTTTGTGCTCCCCGGGTCCTCACAGAAAAAACACCAAAAGCACACGGCCAAGTGCTTGATGGCCGACCGCGTGGTTTGCAGCATAACATCTCTAAAGAATAGTGGCAAAGTGGCCGGCGTTGAACAGTGAGACTATTGTCTTGGCGCTCTTGGAGCCTGCTGGAGAGATTAAGCACCCAGGGAAGGGATGAGGTACAGGAGTGCGGTGGGAGGGAGTGGGTCGCAGGGTTGATTCGAAGGGCTTGGATGGTGGTTTTGGAGTGTGTTTCAGGGAAGGGGAGGGGAGGGGGAGGGGGAGGGGGGGCAGTGTTTCTCCTCTTTTTAAATGAGAGTCGGAGAGGGCAGCCGAAGGCACGCAGAGTGTTGTAGTGCTCCGCGGCCATGTGGTTTGTATTAGTGAGGACAGCGTGTCTGGCACCAGGATAGAGAGTGGGTGGTGCAGGGGGGAGTTTAGGTTGTGTGAGGTGAGAGAGGTTACAGGACATTTGGATTTCAGATACGAGGATATGACATTTCACAGTGAGAAAGACCAGTGCGTTCCTATAAATCTTTTTAGATGCAGTTGGAACTTGTGTAAACACAAATACTGTATCTAAAAATACAACGTAAAGGACATTCCAAAGACTTTGTATTATATAAAACATAGCTACCGTTCAATCCTCACACTGGATTAATACCAGTGGATGATAGCAAGGACTAACAAGAGTGCTGTATTGTAAGATATTGGGGTATTGTTGAACTTTGAGAGTAAATCTCTAGTGCTTATTATATGTCACACACAACCCGCAGCGAAGCGTTGACTGCTAAGTGACGTGACTGAATGCAAACATATCCCTAAGCTCAACCATCAATCATTGGTACATCCAGATAATTACAGGAGATGGACTGAATTACCCAGCCCATATAACAAAGTGCCTCCCAACACATCTGGTGTCCAATAAATCCCTGTGACGGGTGCCATGGACATATAGTTCAGCATAAGGCAGTCAGTCCAACAACAGCTGTGAAAATGACCACGGCACACCTGCATGGGGCCCGGTCAGCAAAACAGAATATAATAAGCTGTGTTGCATTCTGTCACTCGGTGTAACCACTCGATCAGATGCTGGACCAGGACAGCGTGGCAGCAGGATCTTACAGGCAAAAGCTCCAGGCCTACCAGGAGGCCCAGCACAGACAGGCCCAGCTCGTCCACAAGCTTCAGACCAAGGTGACAACGTTAGATCCACATTTTGGAATTGTTCTGTGAAAAAAAAGAAATAGTTCTTTTCGACTCTACGGTGCACACACGTACATTTTTGTTTGGTTCAAGGTTCTTCAGTACAAGAAGAGGTGCGGGGAGCTAGAAGAGCAACTACTGGAGAAGACCTCGGAGTCTGAGAAGATGAGGTTGTTGGTATGTTTAAGCGGCTACTTCCCCTTCAAGGACAGCATTGGTCAGACATTAGTAATCCCGTCCAAAGTCTTAAGGGCCTGCTGGGGTCCTCTAGAGGCCAGTCCGCATTATCACAAATGGCAACATGTTACAATATTTACTAGATAATCAGAAGCTTGTTTATCTAGTTCCTAATCATTCAGAGGACTGAAGCATTATATATTTTACATATATATATAAAAAAAGCGTTTTGGGGGTTTGTATTGTAATTTACTTCCTATACAGATATTCTAAGTATATATCATTATGTTATTTACAATACACAACATTGTTTTAATTATATTTCTAGGGGGGGACAACCCTTAGATGGGGGGGTCCTGACTCCCCTGGGATTTACGCCCTTGTCTCTCTCCCACACAAACACACACACACACAAACACACACGCACACAAACGCGTCCGCAGCGCAGCAGGCGGAAGGGGGAGAGAGCGATACGATCAGGAGACTTGTTCAAATTATGAGAAATATGCTGTATACATGTCACTAGATTTGTCTCTAGTCGCTTTTGACACAAAAGTCGCCAGGAGGAGGATTTGTTTGTCATAATAGTCCAACCACAACCGCATTTCAGACACATTCCTGACCTGAATAATTTGTCACACTGCGCATGCGTGAAATGCTTTGAAAAAATTGAACAAACATCTAATTAACGCCGTATATATATATATATATAATATAGAGAGAGTGAGACAGAACGTCTTCTATGGTTATTTGTGTGAATCAAATTGTTAATGCAGGCAATAAAAATCATTTGTCAGCCGGTAAAGGAATCATACAAACTAAAAGCAAAGGATTTGTACTTTTATTTAAATGTATGAAATTCCACAAAATATTATTCTTGGCTTAGTGGGCTCCAGAGGGATTTCCACTGTAATTATGTTGCTTTACAAACATTAGGTAACTGCTAATGTTCCATGTGTGTGTGTGTGTGTGTGTGTGTGTGTGTCCAGCTCTGGGCCCACCTGGACTCGGCCCAGCGTCAGCAGCGGACAGAGCAGGATCTCAACCGGGCCGTCCAGAAGAAGTCCTCTGAGCTGGAGGAGGAGCAGAAGAGGTGAGTGATGGGCGCCATGCAGAGCAGGTATCAAGCTCATCCAGCCCATAGAAAAACCTCACACAGCTTCTGTATTCAAAAGTAATTCATATCTGGGCGTTTTGGAAAAAGTGCGCAAAGTTTGGAATCCAGAAAATCCTCCACAGCAGCAGGGAGTAGCTAGTTGGACGCAGACTTAGAGCAGTAAATTCATGGGCCGACCTTTAGAAATTTGCCTTTTATTTCTCCGTCTCTTGTTGAGCAGCAGAAATACTGCCACAATATTTTTCGGGACTTTCTTGAGCTCACCCGCTGTTTCCCCCCCCTGCCCCTGCTGCAGGGCGAGGGGGCAAACCTGCCCTGGGCAGATAATCTCAGCCTCCAATTTGTCAGAGAAAATTAGCGGGGCTCTGCTGGCTTGCTGCTCCAAAGCATTTTAATGATGCTTCTCATTAGGTGTGGGCCAAGCTCTGCAGCGGCGGCCAGCTTTTAATGCCCTATGATTTATACAGTTATGGAACTTTATTTGAAATGCCCATGGCACAGGACCCGATCGTTTCTACTGCCCCGAAACATCACTCACTGCAGCATTACCAAGATCTATCCCCTTAAGCTCTATGCAATGTAGAGATTAAGGCTACAACAAACAGCATGTTTGGGGTTTTTATTGGGATTACTGCAAGTCTCCTTAAAGAGGATATCATCCCGTGTACGCAAACAGCTTTGGCTTCCTTTCAGACGGATAACCAAACTTTGCCATGTGGCCAGCATTACTGTAACTGGGCGCGTGTTTAGTGTGAGAATGACTTTGGTAAAAGCAGATCTATGATGACACAGATGGAATAAAACGGTCTCCCATGTTCACTCCATAGCTGTGGGTGATAGAGGTGGATCTGAAGGCCACAGATGTGATATGTATTTACAGCAACATGAATTCGGAGGCTGTGAAGGGGTTACAGAAGGTAGTCATGGCGGACGTTTGTAAGGGGAGAAATACCAACCGGTCCCAACGATTGTTATTTCCAGATGCGCCAGCCTCAGCCAAGTCAACTCTTTGCTGCGCGAACAGCTGGAGCAGGCCGGCACGGTCAACCAGGGGCTGACAGAGAGCATGTGGAAGGCCCGCGAAGATGCTGACTTGCGTGATTCCCGTCTGCGCAGAGAGCAAGAGGTGAGGGGGGAAAAAAACAAAGCACTTGAGACAAAAAAGCAATACGGGAAGTTGTAGTTTATCCCTCTCTGTACAGCTTTTGCAATTGAAGTCCTGTCGAGCTCACATGGGACAGGAATTCCATTCAAAGCCAGTTTTGCCAATTCATGCTCATTCCCTGTTCGTTTCATTGCTATGATTTTGAGTTGTTGTTTCCTGTGAAAACATTCCAACTGCTGAGGGGGAGGAACGTTTTGTGCAAACAATCTGGCGTTCGTGCTGTAAATGGGCTACATCTGTTGATTCAGGGAAATCCAATTATTTGTGTGGGACTCCAGGACCTCCATTATTGCATGTTTTCGACATCACAATAAAATGATGGGTGCCATCGTTGCCCCCCCGCCCCCACCCTCCAGTCTCTAGTCCCCTCGCTGTCCGCCTCTCTCTGCAGACGTGTGCCTCCCGGCTGGGTCGTGAGCAGGCTCGTGTCAGAGCACTGTGGCGCCAGGCTGCATCCCTGCGGAGCACTTTCACCCGAGCTGAGGACTTTCACTGACAGGTGAGCGCGGCACGCTGCCAGGACCCCTCCAGCCACTCAGGCTTCCACAGGAACCCCCACCTCCTCTCACCAGAATCCAGAATCCGTCTGTCTCTCGGTCGAGGATCAAAGTGAAACAGGTCAACAGGGTCGCTAGTACCTTGCTCATTGTTTCCTCACCGGGGAGGGCGGATGGCTTAAAGTGTCCGGCCTGGCTTTTGAAATCATCCATCACGCCAGAAGCTTGAGGTTCAGACATTGCTTCTATCACGCTGAACCACTGTGAGCACTACTGAAGAGTAATTTGCCTTAATAATGATCGCTCGGCTCACTGACAGCTGTACCGTACTGTAATTTAAACTGAAGACACTTCAAAGTGAGCCACGATCCCAGAGCTCCGACGCACATCCATCCTCTTCAAACACAAACAGGCAGGTTCTTTAGATGGGCCGAAGGCTCACAACTGTATGAACGAACATGTTCCCTTTTCCATATTTCATATATTTTACTTTCCGCAAGTCTTGATGGACCATACTCTGTTCAATAGGACTTTGTCTGATATGAGCGGGGAGTACGTCGCTATCAGCCGGCAGCTGCATGTGGCCTGCATGAACATAGAGGCCAAAGTAACGAAGGAGAGCGCCTCTAGTGGCGTGGACACGTCAACACTGGAGGGGCGGCTGAAGGACAAGCTGAAAGAGGCCATGCAGCTTCAGCGCCGCTGGGATGCTGAGAAAGTGGAACTCAACTCCAGGTAAAGTCATCTCCTCATTTCAACATGCTGAAAGAAATTGTTTGAATGAAGTATCTGTCTTAAATCAGTCCCAGGAGGGCGGAGAAGAAAAATGCTTTAAAAAACTGAAATAGAAATTCTGGGCGGAAGGTCATCTATAGTCCAATTGCAAAATACACATTCAAAGGAACGCCAACAATAATGATCTCATGTGGAACCCCGTAACTTTGCACAGGCTTTGATCATAAAATCAAACACCTTTTTTTTAGTCAGAGGACTGCAGGGATGTCAATGCCTTTGTTGTCATCGTCACCCCTCTATTGTCCCACCCACAATCCTATAAAACAAAATGATAGTGTTGATGCTCTAGTAGAGGAGGAGCAAATGCTGTTCTGGTATCTGAGGTGTCTAAGATACCCGTGTGTGTGTGTGTGTGTGTGTTTGTTATTCCACCCTTTTTTCCATTTCCATGCATGTTGATCTGTATAGAATCCAGGACCTGACTGACACAGTGAAGCACCTCCAAGGCCAGAGCAGCGAGAAGGATTCCAGCCTCTACACCATGCAGATCAGTCTGGACAGGATGGTGGGACCTCAGGAATGACGACAGGGAGGTGGTAGATAGACGGCTGGTTAAGGGGTCTGGACCTTAGGCTTGATAAACTCCACTACTTCCTTGTCTAGAGGCCTGCCGTCTGGGGAATGTCAGGCTTGTGTGTGTTGCTTATCTGACCTGTATGGTTTCCTGCATAGGAGACGAGGAGAACTGAGGATAAAGCAGAGATGGAGGTCCTCCACACGGAGATCCAAGCCCTACAAAATGTTCTATGTCATGTGCATCAGGTCAGAACAAAACAGCACACTGAGTTTGATCATACATTAGGGTTAGCGCAATAGAAAATAAATTCTCCGTGGTTATATCTGCCGTATCCAGTTGGTTGGCGGTGAGAGTGATGGCAGCGGCTCTGACAGTGCGTCCTCTTCACCTCTTCATTGCCGGTCTCCTCTGAGGAACACCACCGTGGCGGCTGTGCACAGAGCTCTCTCCAGGAGCCAGAAACAAACACAGGTCCACCAATACAGGCTGCTCTCTGCTTATTGTAGATCTATGTTTTTCAACAGTTACAGCTACCAGGCTAAGGGTTAAACTCGGTTTGCCATTTGCTTGTAAAATAGTGTATTCTTGCCCCCAAAAAGTAGGGAATCTCTGGTTTAGAGAGATAATTGTTGTTTCTTTACCTGCAAACAACAAACTAACTGCAGGACCTGCGTGGGCGTCTGGATGCTTCCTTGGAGCAAGTGGCCACTCTGCGGGATCACCTGCAGGAGAGCAACACCGAGAGGAGAGAGCTGCAGCAAAAGATCCAGCAAGTAAGGAGGGAAAGTGAGGAGGCTAAGACCGCTCTGGAGGAAAACCTCAGAGAGGGCAACCGACATCGCTGCTCACTGGAGCTCATGTCCAGGTGAGCACTGATCCTGCAGCTACTGTACGTTTTTTTAAGACTGCAATAGCAAAGCAGTTGCTGTGGTTTCTGCTTCACATTGTCTAGGTTTTGTTAATTGGGAAATCGCCAATTGACTTGAACGTTGCATCGATTAATTATTGTACTTGGGTTTTATGTTTAGTCAAGTAGCAAATTTGACCACCATTATCAGATCATATTTAAATGTATTGAGTCAAATTCAATGTTTATACAGATGTTCATGTTGAGAAGTTTGTTGATATTTTTGGTTTTATCCTGATGATCAAGATCATTGTGCAACAACTGAGCCTCACAAACGGTCTCCTCCTCCTCTGCCTCTCTCCGCCTGCACAGTGAGAAGGGCGCCGTGGAGAGGCGGCTGTCCCGGCTGCAGCAGGAGGCGGACTCCCGGTGTGCCGAGCTGGAGGCCCTGAGGTGCTCATCGCTGGAGCTCCAGAGACAGCGGGACCTCCTCAAGGAACAGAGGGAGGATCTGGAGATGCAGCTCGCACGTCAGCGCACAGAGGCCCAGAGAGGGTACGGCCCCCGCGGCGGAGGATGGCCGTAACACAACACACATCCCGTCACCCCAGATTGTTTTCAAGCACCGTTTGTTTACAGTCCAGATCAGTAACACATGTCATTCTCCGGCCGGCGATGCACCCAGATGACATTTGGAGGGAAATGTAAATGATTTACATTGCGTTACGGCGCTCATGCAAGGAGGAATCTTTGAGAAATTTGATTAGTTGAGAATTAGAGCAGGACATGCGATACAGCAAAAAAGCAACTCCCTCGGTGTTCTGGGATTTGGCACATTTGGCAACATTATCCCCACCGTTACAAAGGAGTTTGATTGCTGTTATGGAATTTAGTTTGAATAAATCATCTGTGCGTGGGACAAAAAAACAATGGGTGAGAGAGTCATGTATGTGTCGCATTGTGTATTTCAGCGAGAGATGTCTGGAGGAGCTTGAAGGGAAACACTCGGTTCTGCGTCGGGAGCTTGTGGTGGTGAAGGAGGCGCTGAGTCAAATCACCTTGCAGAAGGAGGTGTTGGAAGATGATAAGGCCAGCCTCGCTTTGGCTCTCGGCAAGGTATGGACGGCTTTATTGCGCCTCTAGTCTGTATAATTCTCCCATAGGATCAATACATTTGCGATTCACTTTGCAGAAGGAGTCCCAGAGTGCTGCACACGAGTTAGCCCTCACCAAACTACAGCATCAGGAGGCTGCCCTTAAAGATTCTCTAGCTAAAATGGCCGCCCTGAGCGAAGGCCTGGCCAACGACAAGGTGGAACTCAATCGCATTCTGCTGCAGGTGAGTAGCCATGCGTTGTGTTGATAGAAAGAAGAGTGTAACAGAACAAAGGAGAAGTCATTTGGTTTCCCTTCCAGACCGAAGGTGAGAAGACAGAGCTGGCTGAACACCGACGGGAAGCTGAAACGGAGCGGGCAGCGGCCCGGGAGGAGACAGCACGGGTGCAACAAGAGTTGATGGATCAGCTCGCTGAGAAACGAGCCCTGGAGATCAGCCGTGGCCACGTGCAGGATCTCAGCCAAAGGCTAGAAGCAGAGCTGAGCCTCCTGCAAGAGGAGAAGGCTCAGGCCCTGGAGCAGCGCTGCCAGGTCATAGGTCACACAGGCATAAACAGATAGGCATATAATATATCCAGTGAACGACCCAATAAATGAACACCTTAAGTTTTCCCATTCTTATCTCCCATCCAAATCCCCGTGTTTGGACCCCTAAAAGAATGAGAAGAATCCTCTCCGGTTTTGTTATCTGTTCTGAACGTGAAACTGGGATCTCCACGTTGATCTCGGCTAAAATATAACAAACCTAAACAATCTGACAAATACCATCCAAATACTTTTAGACAGCTTATCTGTTAAAATAAATCAGCTTTGTATAAAACAAGCGCTGGAGTGGCCCCATTGCACTAAGCTCATGTTTCATCCCCTAAGTGGACGCCACTCACATCCAGAACCACTTTCATATTTACTTAAGGAGAGGCGGAAAGACATCATGTCATATTTATTTAGTGCGGGTTCATTGTAGTTTGGTATGAAATCAACTTGCAGCGATTATTGCTTTTCAAACAATTTGTTGCAGTGAAATATTAGATGTTACAGGGGCCATACTAGATAAATGATGATGTGATAGTTTGTTACTAACTGGCAAGGGAAAAAACAATTTGGAGATCTGACGGTTAACAATAATAAAAAAAAAAATCTGTTTCAGAATGGGCCTTTATCATTGTTTAATTTAAACCAGGACAATAACCCAGTTTGGCATTTTGGTATATGTGTTAATTTCACAGTTAGATGCGATCAATGCCACTCTCAAGCTAGTTAGTTTAGCTTAGCATAAAAGACACGACATGCAGCTCCAAGACTCGCAGATGCAGACGTCCGGCCCTGTTTGCTAAAAGCGTACACAAACAGCCATGTAACATGACAGGCTGTTTTACGAGGAGTTACGCACTGGAACTACTCCCTGGCTCGTCCAGTGCACTCTTGTTGTCACAGGGAGGTTGCCAGGCGAGCGGCAGAGGCTTCAGGAAGTCCCTGGCCAGGCCAAAAAATAATTCCTGCACATAACCCCTTGTAAAATCACAACTTGTTGGTTTTACACCTCATTTTCCTTACAGAGTTGGGTGAAACCGAAATATAAAATGTTTTCAGCTGCAGAGATGCTTACGGGCGGATTTGCATTTGCACAGTGCCGAACTGTTTCCCCATTGGTTACAGTCCTGCTAAGCTAAGCTAAGCTAAGCTAATTGCCTGCTGGCTCCAGCTTCATGTCCAGCATTAGGTCATTAGAGCGGTATCGATCTTTTCGCCTTATTCCCAGCAAGAAAGTAAATAAACCGTGTTGGAATATTCCGTGTAGAACCTGTCAAATTCCTTATTTAATGTTTCACCCTGACCTTTTTAGACAACGGTTGAATTCCAGGACAATCCTCTCCACAGCACCTTCACACAGTAATCTGTTCCTGGAGTTGTATAAATGCTGAATAGAATTTAGGCGGTTCCGCATCAACTGCACATTTTCCCAGTCCTCGATATACTGTAGGTCCGGTGGTGTGTCACAGTGATTTAAGCAGTGACTTGGGAACAACTTGTAACCCCGCTAATCATTTTTGTTTTTTTTCATGCGGCACATTTGTCATGGCCCGGCAGTTCCTATACACTGTCATGAAACGCATGAAAAGTTGTTTAATTTATGCTTCATAACAGCAAAAAGAGGGTTATGTAGAGTTCAATGTTAGAGAAGCAAATGTGAGTGCACAACATGTAGAGATCGGGTGGTTCCTTCTCAATCCAACAGACAAACAATACCAACTGTGTTCCTTCTGCCGCTCGTATTCCTGCTGGTGGAAAAAACATAATCGGGAAATACTGTGCAGTCGTGAAGCAAAGATTATACTTTTTTTTTTTCATTTGTGTTTGTCGGCATCCAGGTCGACAGACGCATGCAGACTGTGTCAGAGGAGCTTTGTGCGTGCAGGAAGGAGCTTGAGGCGCAGACCACAGCCCATAAGAGAGCTGCCCATGACAGGGAGGAGCTGGCCAAGGCCAGGGCTGCTCTGGATGTCAAGCTCAACGCCGCTGACCGAAAGGCCTGCGGTCTCACGCAGGAGCTCGTTGCACTTAGGTTTGTGTGTGTGTGTGTGTTTGTATGTGTGGCCTCACCCCTAAAAGAGTCGGGGTTCGGCATGTATGGTGAAAAGTGTAAGAAGTGAATCTCCCCGCAAGCATCAAAAACAACCCAGCGATTGTTTGTTCAACTCAGAGCGACCGACAATGTGTACATATGTTCATTTGTTTTAACATTTTAAGCAAATTTGACTTAAGCAAGGCAAGTCACTTGTAACACGAGTCTTTAAGTAACACGGTTTTATTTGGAAACCATGCTCATGATGGATCATTGAATTTTATGACCTGCACCTACTGGTTGTTTTGTTTTCAGATCTCAAACCCTTTCACCACTGTGTTCCAGAGCGGAGAAGGAGTCCCTGGAGACGGCTCTGGATGAGAGCCAGGAGCTCGCCTCGTCTCTGGAGGTCGAGTGCACCAGGATCGAGGGGGAGAAGCGCAGCTTGCTCTTGGCTAACGAGGCCTTGATGCGTGAGTAGCCCCCTCCCTGCGAGAACCCTGCCGTCCTCCGTGCCAAGCAAGCCCACTGGCCATGAAGCCTTTCCAACAGCCCACTAGAGATCCATATTTCAGCTCTGAGCTCTGCAACAGCTGGGCTGCGTGATCACTGGTGCTGCTTGCTCAGCTGACCAGGGTCCCACCACCGCGCACAAACACACATGGATCGGATAAGTCGTGTTAGGCTAGCATGTTCCACATAAAGACACAGATGATTGTTCCCTATAAACAAAACTGTGAATCAAAATCCTGCTGATCCTGGGGGCCTACATCGAGTTATGGAGTGGGCTTTTGAAAGAGATTGGATTCATCTGTGCAGGCGATGCCGCTCGGGTGCGTGCGGATGCCGAACTGCAGTCGGCGCAGGCGGCGCAGGAGCGCACCAAGCTGGAGGACACGCTGGCCCAGGTGGAGAGGGATGGCCTGCTGACCCTGAACAGCAAAGAGCACGTTCACAGAGAGCAGCTTCAAGCCGCGCGACGGCAGAAGGTTCAGTGACACTCGAGTAGTCACGTTGGGCTCAACAATGAATCCAAGGCTAAAGGCATATATTAACTAATTAGGAGTGCATGTGCAGGAACAACAGTGCGCCGAGCTGACCGCTCAGCTGCAGCACGCTGAGGAGCAGCTACGTGGACAGCGTGAAGAATGGCGTTTGCACAGCCAGAAGGATCTGCAGCAGGTGCAGGAGGAGCTGACAAGGCAGCAGCAGGACTTTAACCAAAGCCTCCTGCGGGCTGAGAGTGAAAAGCAGCAGGTGTGTGTGTGTGTGTGTGTGTGTGTGTGTGTGTGTGTGTGTGTGTGCTATGATGTCAGAGTCAAGAGAAGTATTTTAATGCAGGCTAAGGGTTGGAGAATTCACAATCTCATTACCACAACAGGTTTTGTGTTCACAGTTGCCAGTGAATGTCCTTCAAAAGCAGGTTGTCCTGCCTGCTATAGGCTCAGTCCTTGTGCTTCTGCATGTCCGAGTGCCCGGGGCCAAACCTTTTTGTGAGCTATATTGTGAATGACCCTGACGTTGCAGTCTGTTGTGACCAGGCTTTGTCCCAGAAGGAGGCAGAGAAGGCTGCCCTCATGCAGAAGGTCGCTGCCCTGCAGCAGGACCTGGCCGCAGCAGGCGTGGAGCTGGAGTGCGTGCAGCGGGAGGCACTTAGCAAAGCGGAGCAGGAAAAGGTACAGATAAGGCAGGCTTACTTTGGCTCTGCTGTCCTTGTTCTTCACGTCTCGCTCAGCCCACCGTTGGTTGTACCTCTGTGTTCCAGAACGCCGCGGCCGTTCTTCAGTCTGAGCTGCGAAACTTGCAAAGTCAATTTGAGGAATCGTTGAACTCTCGCGAGGATACCGAGAAGAGTCTGATTGAGCAGGTCAGAGAGTTGGACCAGCAGAGAGAACATACACAACAGGAGGTGAGAACCCCTTTTACAGGCTTCCATTTAGACATACATATCATGGATACTGATATGAACAGGGAAACTAAAAAGGAGGATCGCAGAAGTGGATAGGAAATGCATGTGGGGAGGTTAGCACCAATTAGCACTAGTGTGAGGGAGAGCCATTTACCATCGGCCGCTGTTGATATTGGCCGACGCCGCAGAGCTTAACTAGCATCAAGGTGCCATCAGGTGCGCAGCGCCAAATCCTTCAAGGAGACGTGGTGTCCCGTCTTAAGGCCCCCTCTCAGCACTCACTCGCTGTGTCTTATTCCTGGAGGAAAATCTTGTTCCATTGACCTTAATACAAACATGAAAGCGCAATAAAGGGCCACAATTTTGGCTCGGTGACATACCTCCTGGAGCCAAATGAGAGCCGTAAATCTCACCTCCTGGGGTTGCTTGAGGTCAGGGTAGCAGCCACAGGGTTGCTGGGCGTTTTAGTGAAATAACAAGCTCACAGTCACCTCATTAAGATGTAACTGCAGAGTTGTAAGGCCTTGATTTAAAAGCCTGGTTTCCCTGGAAAAGGGGATTGTTTATCTGTGTGGGACTTAGTGGTTTTGACGAAAAAAGCCAAAAAACAGAATCCCCCCCGTCTTTGCTCTGTCTCCTTATTCCTGTCAGAGTGTAGTGAATGAGGTTGTGTGCGGCCAGGGCAGAAGGGCTCTGAGGTTTGGACAGCACTCCTCACCATCTATCAAGTCAAGCTTTGGCAACGCCGTCATACTCGGCTGCCACCCCTGACCGTTTCCTCTTTGATTATTTTTACTAATCCCATCTCAGGATCTCTTGTCAGACTGTGACAAAGGAGGAGTGAGAGTTTGTGGCAGAGAGCTAGTGAGCATGAAAGAGAAAAAGAGAGGGAGAGATGGGGGAGAGGATACGGTCCCTGGTACCATAATATGAAATCAAAGTTTGAGTTAACCCCTTGTGTAAATAAGCCGGTGGGGGAGTGTTTATTTTCTCCTTCGCAGCAGCGAGAGGCTGGCTCCACTGGGACTCGAGGTCCCCCACTCCCATCCACATAACACAACACTGCCGCCCTCATATTCCCTGCCCCTCACCTCCGCTATCCGACCTGCTCCTCCACCCAAAAGAATTCTAATAAAATAAAGTATAATTGCCAAGATTTTTCTCACATTTGGGTTTATGAGAAAAAAAAACCCTCTTGTGTGGCCTCTGAACATAACACTCCTCCTCGTCCTGCTCGGTGGAGCTGCTGTTTATCATTTTGCTCTCCGTGGATTCTTTACACTGTGCAGTGAGGGGATGGGGAGAGACAGCACCTGGCTACAGGCCCGACTGGCTCCCATCCATGCCCAGATAAGCTCTGTCCTCCCTGCTTTTCTCACCACACACAGCATATTGCAATAAAACAGAATATAGGTCACGCAGTGTCCTGAGATTGTACGTACAGCACTTAAAGAAGTTGACGAGGAGGTTCAGTTTTCAAACAATGACCCTCAAACACGTTATCTGATCCCACATCAGCCTTGCAGTATGTTAATGGTTTGTTCCCTTTCAATTTGGATGATTACATACATGTGTTTGAGCTTTCAATGTACTGTAGATAACAGCCTAATAGAGGTTTTGATGGATTTTGAGTTTATACATTTGTAATGAAAACAGACAAGCTTTGACATCATTTCAAGGTTTCCCTTTTTGTTTGTTAGATTTAGGTTCATGTTAACTATTTAATTGTCTGTTTATAATAATATATTTACACACAATTACCACCAAATAAACTGAATGGGAATTGTATTGACATCAACCAACAAACCAGGAACGAGGAAAACACCTTCTTTGTAGAAGGGAGTTCAACTTCATTCACACCTTTTATGATCCATTATCTGTGACATGAAGTTAGAGGGGCTTCGCCGGCAGCTGCAGGAGGCAGAGGATGGTCTTATTAAAGGGCGAAGGGAGTTGATTGAGGCTCACAGACAGCTCCAGGAGTGTGCACGCGAGCGGGACAATCAAAGGAAAGATTCTCTGGACCTAAGAAGGCTATTGGGGGACGAGACCAGAGAGAAAGAGGCTATCCAAGCCTCCAACCAGGAGCTGAGAGCCTCCATCAAGAGAGCCCAGAGCGACAACAGCCGGTACGGGTGCCACGTGGAACCGTAGATTTCCCGCCGTGCCATCGGTCTGTCTTGTTCATTTGCGACATATCTCAACCAGCTTGAGACGAGCCGTGGAGGAGAAGCAGCAGGAAGCTGCCGTCTCAGAGGAATGCAGGAGCTCGATGCACCAAGAGGCAACAGCCCTACGGAGACGGATGAGGGAGCTGGAGAAGTCCCGCCTGCAGGCGCGCAGAGACGGGCAGGAGCTGCGCAGACAGGTGAGCGATCATCGAGGTCGAACTGCTGTCCATCCGAGTCATTCCAAATAAAGGATCGCCTCCAACCGGTGTGCTCTGTGTGAGCGCGAGCAGGTAAAGGTCCTGGGGGGCGAGAGCGGCCGTCGGGAACAGGAGCTGCGAGAGCTGCAGGCCCGGTTGTGTCAGGAGGAGCAGAAGGAGGAGGAGGCGCGTCGCGAGGCGTTCGCTCTCAAGCAGAGAGTGCTGGAGTGCGACGCCGGCAGAGAGGCAGCGCTGAACGAGGTAGAAGGCCTGCGGGACACAAACATACCTGGCATACTGACACAGAAAGCACGAACGATAGAACACTGACTATTCCGCTGCAGCAGCGACGGGTTGTTGAAGAAAGACTATTTCATTGCAATTTAGCAGAACAAAATAAGTTTTGATTAATAGCTAGGCCGGACAAATCAGGCTTTCTATTTTAATTAGTGATTGCTGTTTTTCTAAACCTACTAACTAACCCCATTCTCGGGGTCCCAGAATTCTCACGACCGCAGCAGCTGGTGTTGTCAAGTTAATGTATGGCATGAAGGCAACTGAATGGTTTCCTCATTATTAAGATTTATTTGAGGTCTGGTTTATGTATCCTCCTTCAAATCTAAACACAATACATATTAAACGACAGCCTTTAGATTATCTTCTTAAAATGTTGTGTAGTTGTTTCATATTAGGCCTCAACCATGACTCCTGTCCTCCCTTAACATCTCATGATATTAGTGGACCTGATACCATGTCATCTTAAAACACACTAACCCTTTACAGAAAACACATTCACATTATTTACAGTGTTTAAAAGGCATGTTTCTTTGGGTATTAGATGGCAGTGTTGCTTTTTCCCTGTTGCAGCTAGAATTATCACACGTATCTCTGCAAACATGCCATCCTGTTATCCAAACACAACTCTAAGTAATAGCAATAGAATTTAAGGAATGGGTAGGAATCCATTGGCAGATCCTCATGTAAAGGCGCACACTGTAGCTGTGTACTGACGTGTGTGCGTGGTTGCAGGCTTCAGCTCTGCAGCGCCGTGTGCTGGAACTGGAAGCGTCGGAGCGTCAGAGTCAGGAGCTGCTGCAGGACACAGAGGCTTATCGGCAGCAGTGTGACCAGAGGCACAGGGGAACAACAGGCCAGCTGGAGGAAGCACTAGCAGACGCCGGCGTTCAGATCAAGCAACTCGCCGGGCAGGTCGGCCTCGCTGAGACCAGGGTCCGGGGCCTGGAGGAGCAGCTGGGCGTCAGCGATGCACAACGCAGGGACCTGGAGCTCAAGTTGGCAGGGTTGTATTCAGCTCTGCGCCGCACTGCTGGCACCCGCCAAGCGAGGCCCACGGGTTCACCTGGCCCCCGCAAACGGTCCCCCTCTCCCTGGAAGAACCGCCGGCAAGTAGAAGGTATCGTCGTGGCCATTCATGATGACACGGTGCAAAGGTTTGCATATGTTTGCTTGAATAAGTGTGTTCT
This sequence comes from Apeltes quadracus, assembly GCA_021346845.1. Taxonomy (NCBI): domain Eukaryota; kingdom Metazoa; phylum Chordata; class Actinopteri; order Perciformes; family Gasterosteidae; genus Apeltes; species Apeltes quadracus. The sequence goes on from CM037924.1 coordinate 11,648,222, forward strand.
CTGGTTAGGAGGAGACAATGAGATGGATGGATGTGTGTTGTCCTTGTCTCGGGGGGAAGATGAACATCTGGATGTGGACATAGTGCATGCCGCCCTGCGGGAATTCCAGCAGGAACTCAGGGACACACAAAGAGAGAGGGTATAAGTGTGCTTCCTAATAACCGAACAAAGCACGACAGCACACCTCAGACGTTCTGATTTTCAAGCCCTGCACGATGAAATAAATAATACAAATAACAAACAAGTTACAATAAATGAAGGGAATTCACTGTTAATATTTCAGCAGAACTGTTGTGATTGTGTTTTTCCCTCAGGAGGAAGCCAAGGCTCAGATGGTTGGTCTTAGTCAGCAGGTGACAGAGTTACTACACAGCCAGGATACGTCGGCCACTCAGCTGCTTCACCTACAGAGGTCCCTGAAGCAATCAGAGCAAGGTGAGAAAAGCAGCGGATCCTACCAACACAGGAAATAAAAGTGACTTATTCTGTGTAGACTAACTGCCTATTCAACAATTCAACATCTTACTCCAGGGAAAAGAGAGATGGCAGAGCGGTTGCAAAAGGCGCATGCATCCCTTTGCTTGCAAGAAGAAGTAGAACGTCACAATGACAGGGAGAAGAGAAGCCTTGAGGAGGAAGTAGTCCAGCTCAGAACCAGCCTGCAAGCCGCTGAGGCTGAGACAAAGGCCCTGCAAGTATGTCAACGGCAAGGAGGTCGATATTTACCAGAAGTGAGCCCATCATCAGTGACCAACTCCTCCGCAGGACCAGTTGGAGCTCCTGCCAGGTTTAGAATCGCGAGCACACGCAGAGCGACAGACGCTGAAGCAGTCCCTGCATGCAGCGCAGAGCAGGGCGAGCCGCCTGGAGCTCTCCCTGCGCACCCTGGAGGGCGAGCTGCAGAGGGCCCAGCTCCTGGCGGCGGAGCTGGACGCGGAGGCGGGCGCCCTGCGGGAGAGGCTGACGGAGCTGAGGAGGAAGCTGAGTGACAGCGAGGAGCGCGGCGCAGCGCTGAGGCTCAGCGAGGAGAGGCTGGCCGCGGCGCTGGCTCGGGCCGAGCACCACGAGAGCCAGTTGAGAGAACAGAACCACAAGCTGTCAAGCGCCCTCGGCGACCACAGGGCCAGCGGCGGAGCCCTGCAGGAGCAGGTGGCACAGCTGCAGAGGGCACTGACTGCCAGCGAGCAGGACCGGAGGCTGCTGCAGGTACAGACAGCAACGAGAAAATAAATGAATGTTCACTCCGTGTTTTTCTATTTGCAAGCTTCCCCCGTCTCTCATTTCTAGGATCTTGTTTTGAAACATCAAAATAAGATGAATAGCCGTGCTTTGATTTACAGTGCAGCAATTTAACCTTCTTAGCTACAGACTGAGCACTTTTATATTTGCCTCTGTGGTTTTCCTTAAGGACTTCAAAAGACCAAGCAAAAAAGTACTCAGGCAACTTCATTAAAGGTACACTATGCAACCGAGGTTGATTTTCCAGTGAGGCTCCCCCCAGAGGCCGAAAATAAAAGTGCACTGTCATAAAGACGCTCAGCTGTTCTTGTGAGGTCCGATCAGCCTTGCAGCATTCTTTCTCTTTTAGCTCTCGCCATTCGGAAAAGGCTTGGCCGATGTTCACCCGTGTACGAGTCCTCTCTCTGTCCAGAGCCCTTTTCCTCTTCCTTGCCTGCTCCGACGTGGCTGTTTTCTCGCTGGTTCCGCCATGATAACTGCACAAATATCGCCACTGCACTAGCAACGAGCCTGCCTTTCACTGGGGGCGTGTAGCAGTTCTCGCCGTAAAGCGACCGACTTATGAGCCTGTGGGGGCGACCCGACGATCCTGCAATTGCAAGTGCCGCATTTCCCCTACAGACCACAAGGGCGGCCGAGAAAACCTTTGTTCGACCTGAATTAATTTAATCATCCACAACGGTATGGGACACATTAATTAACTAAAAAATGTTGCATAGTGTGCCTTTAAGAGAGCTCTCCTGCTCTAATTTTGGAACTGCACTTTAAAGGTACTGAGCAAACCAAAACATGACGTAATTAGTATAAACCTCTTGATTTGCGCAAAAGATGTCAGGTCATTGTAGTAAAACGCAAGAAGAAAACAACAATACGTCGAGGGTTGTAAGAAGACCCAGAACTAAGGTTCAGTCATAAGTGGCTCATTGTATACCAACGTATGTGTTCCCATAGGAACGCCTGGATCAAACCCGAAATGCCCTCTCAGAGAGAAAGAGGCTGAGCCACACACTAACAGAGGAGACCCAGAACCTTCAAAGAGCTAGAGAGGACTTGGAGCTTGAAAACTCCGCGCTGAAGAAGCACAACAGGACGCTGAAGGAGGTGAGTCTCACCGCAACTAATGGAGCCCCGTGTCGAGGCTCCGCTATAATGTGCCAACGATTGACTGTGTCCCAGAGCCTGAAGCAGCAGCAAGATGCTGAAGTGCAGGCCCAGGAGAGCTCTCAGCAGCTGCAACGAGAGAAGGAAGAACTCCAGGAACAGGTCACCCATCTGCCGAGTGAGAGGGCAGAGATGGAGAGGGCGCTGGCGCGCCTCGGTAAAGACAAGTCAACAGTCCGAAAGACACTGCAGAGGGTGAGCGGACCAATCGGCTGCACTGTGCTTCACAGATAGTTTGCCAAGAACATTAAACTTGAAAAGCGTTTGTGCAGAATGTGAAATGTAAGAGGGATCCAAACCACAAAGGGCTTTAAAATGTAATTAAAAGCATCTTACGGTAAATACTAAAGCTGCTGGAAACGCGCGTGTTTTATAGTAATAGGTGTTTAGTGTTGTTCAGAAGCTTCGCTGCCACATTCTAGATCAAGTGAACACATACTTGCTGGAACATAAAGGCACGATGGGCAATTCCATAAATCCACACCGGAGGACGGTAATCTGAATAATAACGTTATTCTTTTCCGCGTCTCCTCTGTGACACGCCGCACAAAGTGATCCTGTAGCCGTGGAAACGTGTAGGTGGACTGTGAGAAACAAGAGGCGGCGAGCTTGGCCCCTGCTACGCCTATTACAGGAAGGCACACGGGTGCAGAGCGGCCACGGTAAAGTCGTTTGCGTTATGTCCACCCTCGTGTTGTCGTCAGGTGGAGATGGAGAGGCTGAGGAGGGAGGAGGGGGAGAAGGAGAAGGAGCAGTTGGGACGGACAGTCCGCTGCCTGGAACAGGAGCTGGCTGAAAAGCAGGCTGAGCTGCAGACTGTGCAGGTGAGAGTTAGGGGGCCACACGGTGAGGACAGGGTTAATGATTTGGAGCCTGTGTCTGTGAACAAGTTGTGCGTAATTAAGCACAAACTTGCCTGCGTGAGCGGGTGAGGGGTCATGACCTCGTTAACCCCCAGAGTCAGAAAACACATTATTACGCTCACCTACCTTTATCTAACTTTTGTAAACGCGTGCGGACTGTTTCCAGGCCCAAGCCTCCCAGTTGGAGGACGCTCATGCACAGCGCCTCCTGGAGGTGACGGCCCGCCATCACCACGAGTTGGATGCGGAGACGGATCGCCTGAGGGACAGCCAGTTTCAGGCAGAGCAGGCCCTGGAGACCAGGGAGAAGGCCCACCGGCAGAGGGTCAAAGGCCTGGAGGAGCAGGTATTAGGAGTCTGTGTGGCTCATTGGTTTGGAGGGTCCTTTTATTTTGTGCCACGAGTTTGTCTACATGTTTGAGTTTGTCGAGCGACCTTTGTTTGTGCTTTATTAGGTGCTGACCCTGAAAGAGCAGCTGGATCAGGAGACGAGAAGACGACAGGCCTATTTCAATCAGATGCTGCGGCCCGGTGTGTAAGTGGAGACCCCGCCGAGGAGTACGCAGCCCCCCCGGCCTCCTCATTCACCGCTCCTCTGGCAGCCCGCCAACAACGTTACGTGACGAGCCGCGTCCACATTTGGAAACCCACGCGGACGCAGGCGCTCGCTGCGGCCAGCGGACACGTGCGCACAGCGGATTAGGTTAATCTGCAGGACGCCTCAACAACAACAAACAATGAGTGTTTTGTTTAGAAGTGGACTGGATGTGCCAGATTGTTTTAAGGATTTCCTCCGGCTTGCTGCAGTTGGCGTTTCTAAGTCTCTTACTGCTTTTTCAGGGAACGTTGGGAGGAAAGTTTTCCTTAGTTGGTGCTTCATTGTGGTCTGGTGATTGTTCCTGCGCTCATTTGTCATATTGATCATGTTCTGATTGTAAATGTCACGTAATAACTGTTTGTGTTCACTAATGAGAAGATCTATCCAAATATTTACAATAATTGTTTGCAGATTTCCCCCGTCGCTGTGGTGAGTGTCTCAGGCTCTCGTACAGATTCTATAGCGCAACGTTTTTATCTTGTTTTTGACTTTATCAATATAATGTGTGCAAGAGCTTTGATTGATTTTAATAAACTGGGTGTATCACAACATATTTGTGGGGGCTTAGGGGTGTTCTGTGAACTTTGCAAAGGACAGCACTGCCCTTTCATGGCATGCAAGTCTGGGCGTTGGGTTCGCACCATTAAAAGCCTTTGTGGATTTAGTGTTGTGGGTGAGAGGATGACCTTCGCTCTCTGTTGCCAGTGCTGTCTAAGTGGGTTTTTTCCCTGCAACTTTCACCCCAGTACCCCCAACCTCTCTGTAATATTTTACACCCCTTAACACTTTTAGACGAAAACGGCTCTTCCCCATCAGAAACCGCAGTTCTAGTGTATCTGCAGTGCTCTCCCACACTCACTCATGCAGAGTTGTACACGCAGGTCTTCTCTGTGTCCTACTGTGGTAAGTGGACATGGAAGGAGTCTCACTGAAAGGAAAATCTCCTCCGAGTTTCTTTAAAGCAGCCCTTTGATTATCATAGATCCGCCCAGTGGTTATCCAGTTACTGGCCTCTCTCCTGCTATTGGCTGGAAGGAGTTAATTATGCAAGGTAGTGGATCCCTGTGGGGGAGGTGGGGCCAAAAACTGAAAGAACTCCTTTGGCAGGCAGAATAGAGGTTTTATTGAGGATATTTCTAAGCTGACCATCAGGGACCAAATCGCTGGGTTGTAAAAAAAAAAAAAAAAAAAAAAAAGCAGAAAAAAAAACGCACACACACGCACATATCCCAGCGGAATCCCGCTGCTCCCCCTCTTTGATTCCTCCCAGTCAGACGCAGCGCAGCTCGTCCGGTGCCCAGCAGCCAGCAGAATGCAAGGAATCTACAGTAGCCCCCCGTCTCCCACCAGGAGCCCCGTTCACTACTAAAGGACAAGAGAGGGGAGTCAGGGGAGGACTCACACTGCGCTGCTCCGCACACAGGAACGCACGCACGCACGGTCTTGTCCCGTTCTGCTGTGCTCTTGTTGCCTCAGGTGCGCGCGCTCCTCCCTCCCCAGCTCCATCCCTGGGTGGCTGAGGCCATGGTGTTGGTGCTGCTCACCCTGCTCTCCCTGAACCTGCTGCCTGGGGGGGAATCGGTCGTGCCTCTGGAGGACTTCTACCCCTTTGGCCTGGACATGGGGGACTCCGAGACCATCGCTCAGGACGACGGGGGCTCCAGGCTCGTGGAGATCTCCGTTGCCTTCCCCTTCTTTGGAGACAAGCACACGGGACTTTATGTGAGTACTATAGTGTGTGCGTTTCTTTTACATTTCGACATACAGTTGTGTGTGTGTGTGTGTGTGTGTGTGTGTGTGTGTGTGTGTGCGTGCGCGCGTGCGCGTGCATTTTGCAATTGGGAATTGAAACTGACATGGTGCGGATTGGGACAGGAGGTGCGGTGCGCGGCCAGGTACCACAGCGCTGCGCAGCCCTGCGAGAGCGCGTTCATGCGTGCGCGCTCGCGAGCCGCGGTGTGGTACCTCATCCGTAGAATGCGCAGTCCTAATTCTCAAAAAGCGCGCAGGACACGTGTGGGGGACAAACAGTGGCGATCCCTGTTCTAGTGGGTCTACAACGAGCCGTTAAAGGGAGAAAAAAAGTTTGTGTTCTCACTGTTGCCGCGCAGCATCCGTGCGCAGTTCGTTGTGGGAGCCAGAGAGGGGGGAGAGGGAGGGAGGGAAGGAGTGAGAGAGAGCGGACGGGACGAAACCGAAGGATCTTTGTCCTTTACTGGGTTCGTTTCAAGGGAAGCGCCGAACTTAAATCAACACCACCTGTTGTGGTTGTCTTTGCCCGCCTCCGCCTGCACGAGGAACCGCGGCAACAACGGGCAAGGTCAACGGGCATCTTTCGAATCCGAGCACTTATGCGCCAAAGGAGGTGAGGTCAGGTCTTCCGATGAAGACATTTTTAGGGGACTGCAGCTCCTGTATGTTCTCCTGTAATAACACAACGCTCCATGCTTAGTCAAATTAGACAAGACAAAGCAAGTTCTTCGATTGGATGGTCGTCATTATGAGCAGAGACCAATCGGAGAACACCTGACGTGCGAGCTGACGTCCTGTGGCTCAGCATCCCGTTGGGCTGCACGGCCTAATCGATTATGACAGGCACTTGAGATTACAGGCACACTCGTTTAAAAGGCCACACCTGGATTTGTTAAACATCTGCATCGCCACACGGGGACCCCAGTGCTCCTTTGAACGCTTCATATTCCAGCGGGAGGGGCTACCTTCGTTGCCCAGCAGTCTGCCAGGAGGAACCAAACTGAATTCATAAGGTCCGCAGCACTTGATAAGTGATTCTGTTGAAGGGGATCCCTTCGAGTCATGGCAACGGGGGCTATCTGTACCCCCCTTGCCCCCCCCAACATAGTCCCGCCTGCCGGTATCCAGGCTGTCCCACTGTTATGGTTTGTTTCTGGCAGTTTTAACATGTTGCTGGGGTCGCTCCTCCTCCAGCCCCCCCTCCTCCCACGCCTCAGATAACATGGCAGGGGTCTTCCCCCTGGAACTGCCCAGCTGCTTTATCACTGTAACAGAACGCAGATGTATCTGCAGAGCTTCTTAGGGGCTCCCAAACAATGCCGTTTGCAGGTCAACTGCTCTTGCTGATGCCCAGAGTAGAGAACACGGAGAACGACGTCCAAGGTCAGAGAAGGAGAAGGAGCGCACGTTGAAAGGCAGATGTGGGAATAGATTGTTATGATCAAAGGGATTTATTAAAGATACATAAACTCATACAGAGAGAATGTGTCAATGTGCCAGAATGTGTCATTGAGAGTGTTAAAGTGTGTTAGATATGGTTGTGTTTCTCTGTGTATTGGAATAAACTACATTTAAACACAATCCAAATACATTTTTCATAAGGATGGTGCCAAGAACGTGCTAAAGTGTAACTGCTCTCTTCACAGATAGCACATCTGCTAGTGCTCATCTGCCCTTCAAAAGAACTTCAACACTTCAGTTTGAGCCTTTTTCATTCATTCACTTTCACTCACCACCATGTATGGCCCAAAGATGTGCACATCAAGCTATTCATTCTTTGTACTCTGCATGGGTGCTTTTTATGTGCACGTGTGGGATGAGCGATGCAGCTGAGTGATGTTGGAAACGGCCGTTCCCCCGTGGACCAGATACGTCTGCACGTACTTTAAAACGCCTGGAAGCCTTGAAGTCGGCGATGCACTTCAAAGTAGCAGTTGGGCATTTTAGGTGATGATCTTTTTTAGTGCAAAGTAAGCTGAGGGGATTGACGCCACTATCATTTTGGCCTGTTAACCATGAAGCTGCGGCCCCGTGAGATGATTAGCTCACAAAGATCGAAAGCTCGCTTGCCTATTGGAAGTCGCTTTGAATGAAAGCGTCAACTTGTAAAAACAACGAGTTGTGTCTTTACGGGAGGGTTTGTGCAGCAGACGTTTCTCGGGCCTGGAGGTCCTGCTCGTTGCCTTGTAACCTTGCAGTGATGACAAGACTCCAGCAAGTCAAGGTTTACAGCCAACAAATAGTTTTGTACATTTGACTATTGGCAGCAACACAAATAATATTCCCCAAAATATCAAGCTACTCCATTAGGACTGAAGCCCCAAACAATATTGAATGTAATCAGATACATTAAAAATCATGTTTTTCTTGCCTTCTTTTCTCATTTCAGGTTTTTTAACAGTAACGGTAAATAATAATGGGAACTTGTTTGTTTAAACTGTTCACAATAAATAAAAAAAATTAAATTCAACATTATAAAATCACTAGACGGAAATATTATAACTATGATGCATTGCAAATTAGAATTTTAGTTGGACACATTACAGTTAATCCTCCACACCACCTGCCCAATGGAAGCTGTGTTCGAGTCCCTCCACTGCGTCCCACACAAGAGATATGCCTCAATCTGAACCGGTTGGAGAACGGGTTGAGGCCTGGCTGTAAGCAGACAAGCCCCGGGCTCATGCTGTAATCACTTCCTTCGGTCTCGTCAAAGGATTGCACAAGCTTGTAACTCCAAATCCTGCGTATTCGACAGGGAAAGGGAATGTTTTCCTCGGGCAGCGGCTTCATTCGGGGGTTTGCTTTGGCTGGACTTCGGCCCGATGAAAGTTTATTTTTGCCCATAAAATGCTTGGCCCTAAAGAAAACCACCCAAGCAAAATCCTGGACACATCCGGCAGAAGAAGTCCCAAAAAAAACAACAGGGGAGTCGTAAGGTGGAGTGGCACCAGAGAGTGTGAGAGCAACAAATACAGGGGTGTGTGGGTGTGTGTGTGTGTGTGTGTGTGTGTGTGTGTGTGCGTGCGTGGTGGGGGCGCAGTGTTGGCTGATTGCACCTCTCTCTGACCGTAGTCATGTTATAACAAAACACAAGGCAGCATTGAACCCATTCACACTGTCACATCAGTGCGATTCGAACCCCCCCTCTTCACTGAATTACTGCACTGGGGGAAATCTATGACAGGAAGTCAAGTACGTGAAGAAAAGGTTGTGAGTCCTGTTCTCAACTCCTCCAAGGTCATTGCCGTGTCAAAGCAGTCCTGGAAGATACGGACGAGTAAGAAACACACTTGTCTAAAGCGTTCCAGATGCTTCTGCAGATTGGATTAGGCGATTAAACATATTTCAGCATGGGGGTATGAACTCGGTGTTCGGCGTGATTTCCTACACTTGTTTTGCTGTAAGACGGGTCACTTCCAGACCGCCGCCACCGCAGGTCTCTCATTAGTGGCTACGTGGGTGTGGGAGGCTTTTAGTTCATGTACATCCAACCCTGTGCCCTCGCTCCTATTTTTCTCCCGGTATCAGATGGCGCTCTCGCTGACCCCCGGGCTCTGTCCCTGCGAGCCCCCCTCCCCCCGCTACACACACACACACACACACACACACACAGATTCCCGTTCTCACCACATCACGCTGATGCTGAGGGGAAGACTGTGGTCGGGCAATTAACTTAGCCCCTGTGCCGTGCCAAACAAAACTTCCCCTGGTGTTTTTACTGCAAGGTCCTTCAAATTATGGTTTTCATACATGCGGAGAGCAAAGGCGAGCCTTTACGCTGCAAACATTGCATTTAAGGAAAAAACACAGCTGTACCAATGTCTCCACAGCTGGGACTGGTAGTGTGTGGTACGGAGTAGGACTAAGCCTCATGTTTGATAAAACCCAAAGGATTTCATCCTCACAGTCATACAGCCGGCAAATAACTCCATGCATCCGATTTCTTAGGACAGTTTAGAAAGTGTTGACTCCTGCAGCCACAAACACTGATCCAGAAGTAATGCATAGGTAGATGAAGGCCCGTCATGTGGATTCCACGCTTCAGCCTGTATAACTTTGTGGATGTTTTAAAACATGGTTGCATATCAGCTAATATTTGTGATACAAGGACTGCTTCACTCCTAAATGCTACTTTATAATTGAAATGACCATTTACAAAACTGCTCTGTGCAGAATTCTCTTCATATTTTATTTTCTTCCAGAGGCTTTTACACTCTCTCCCTTTGATAACCTCCTCTCCGCCCGAGACATTCCTCATTTACTTCCTGGAGACTGGACTGGGACTTTCTCCGATCAATAAGCCGTACTTTTTCCCACAGCTCACAGTTCGTCTTTTCCTTAAAAAAAGTCCTTAAAAGCTTGTTTTTAGCAAAACAGTTATCATAACCAACTGTATACAATCTGTATACCCAACGCATAGCTATCAACTAGCTGGGGGACATTATGCACCATTTGGCTGTCAGTTATTTACCCTTTTAGAGACCAAATCAAAGCCAAAAATGAATATTGGGCTTACCTTTGTCGGATTTGTTGTGCTGGACCTATCAGTTTGCAAACATTTTAACCATAAACCTGCAGGAGGTGCTAATCCAGTTTGTGTACAATGTGGGGTTTACAGCTTCTTCTGCTGCCCTCAAGTGGCTGGAAATGAAATAAATGCAGCATTAAGCGAATTAATCAGAATGCCTAAAATGCCTAAAAGGTATGAAAACCAATCGATGAGAGCAACCTATGAATATTTACAGTAAGAAGAAATCTATAAAACAGCATAAATGCAAATTCCCCCCAATAGATTCGTTGAAACCTTTGACAGACAAAGTGATGGTTTAATTTTTTATCGACCAACTCGATCAGTTGGAGTCCAAATTTCTTCGGCGATGCACCAAGGATTGAGCCGTTAAAGTTGTCCGTGCTGACTGTGCACGTGTCAGAGGGGAGACGTGTGGTCGAAGGGGAGCGTGGGCACATTTATTTGGTTACTTGGCCGCGGACGTCATCCTGGCAGAAACCTGCTTTTCTCAGCTGCTGTTATTTCACGGAATAAATGTAGCGTCTCTTTGCTTCACGGGAAGTGCAAACATCCTTTAGGGCAGCGCTCGCTGCTGTTTGCCCCCGCGGGGTCAGAACACCTCCGTCGGGCCGCCCCCGCCCTCTTCCCCTCGGCACCTCCACTCTGTCCGGGTCTCAGCCCACAAACGCTGCCCAGCGGGTTGCGGGGGGATCATCTGACATGTCCAATAAATGATACAACCGTGTAATTCCCCCCATTGACACGGCCTAACCCGGACTCTCCTCTCCCCAGGTCAACAACAATGGCCTAGTGTCTTTCCTCAGGGAGGTGTCCCAGTTCACGCCTGTGGCCTTTCCTATCGCCGGGGACAGGAGGGTGGTGGCTCCGTTCTGGGCAGATGTGGACAACCGACGAGCGGGGAGGGTCTTCTACAGAGAGAGCCGTGAGCCCTCCATGCTGAGCAGGGCCTCGGGCGACGTCAACATGTACTTCTCCGAGTTCCCCGAGTTCAACGCCACCTGGGTCCTCATCTCCACGTGGCACCAAGTTACTTTTTTCGGCGGCAGCTCCCTGACACCGGTATGACTCACTCTGAACTTTGTTAGATTGTGGCGGAGCTCAGTTAGTGCGAGCAAAAACGATAGGTAGATATTAACATTTGTGTTGAGGGCTAAATTACCCGTTCCAAAAAAAAACTGAATTTTATAGTAAGTGTCTAGGCTGACTGCAATAAGACTGACATAAAAAACATGGTGGGTGGTGTTATGGCCTAGATAATCCCAGGAAGTACCAGGAAATAGCTTTGTTGCTAAAGCGGGATGTAATATGTGGTTAGAAAGCACCGCAATTGAGCTCTCACTCTAAAGGAAACCGTGAATTTCTCGCCATCTCCCATGACAACAAGCCAAGATAAATCCATGTTTCCAGGCCGACTCAAACTTTGGAATCTGCACGGTTAAAATAAGCCGGCGGATGGAAGCTTTATTACCGAAGCTTGAGGAAGTCTGTTCCTCTCTACGCAGGTAAACACTTTCCAAGCGGTGCTCATTACAGATGGAGAGCTCTCCTTCACAATATTCCAGTACAATAACATCACTTGGACCACAGGCATGCATGCCAGCAGCGGGGGGAACCTGGCTGGGCTGGGTGGGATCGCAGCGCAGGTACGATCGCACATTGCCCCGTTGAGATGTTGGTACAGTGTCGTCTGTGATCTGTGCCTCCTTCCTCACTCTGTCCACAGGCAGGCTTCAATGCCGGAGATGGAAAGCGCTACTTCAACATCCCCGGCTCGCGCACGGCCGACGTGGTGAACGTCGAGGCCACTACCAACGTGGGCTACCCGGGGAAATGGGTCTTCCGTATAGACGACGCCAATGTGGAAGTGGGCGGCTGCAACCATTCCGGTGAGACCTGCTTTCTCTGTCAGAGACGTGTCCTCGTCCTGGGAACCCCTGGAACCCTGCCTTCCTTGACCTCTGTCTCTCTCTCTCTCTCTCTCTCTCTCTCTCTCTCTCTCTACAGCGTCAGTGTGCCCGCACCTGCGGCCGTGTCTGAACGGCGGCCAGTGCATCGACGACTGCATCACCGGAAACCCCTCCTTCTCCTGCTCCTGCCTGGCCGGCTTCACGGGCCGCCGGTGCCAGATCGGTGAGTTGAGACACACACACACACACACACACACACACGGCCCGCTGTGAAGGAGTGACAGATCTACCGGAGATGGGCCAGGTAAAAACAATGTTGTAAAAAAATAAAATCGATAGATGAGAAGAGTTCCGTGCCAGAGGACGCTTCCTTTAAACCAGCTTCATGCAAATCTACTGAATTCTCCTCCAACAGAACCTTCCTAACTGACACCGCTTTCCCTCTAACGGATAGAGTCACATTGCCTCCTTTGTACTCCTCCCTGTCTCCTCAGATGTCAATGAGTGCGCCTCACGACCTTGCCAGAATGGAGGGACTTGTGAAGACCAGATTAATAGTTTCCTGTGTCACTGTCCACCTGGATACACAGGGAGTCAGTGTGAAACAGGTACAAAGAACACTCATAACGTTGCATATACTGCAACGATACAACGTTACAGATGCATATTATGTTCCCTTATTTCTAAGATGCTTTCTGTCAGTGTTTTTATAAACAACATAGCCCTAAAAACGTTAGTTAATTACAGTTAATCTGACATTTAGACTGTCAAAAACATCCGTTGCATCTTCCCTGACCCTGTGCGTGTGCTACAAGTGGGCTGAACAACCCAGATAAAGTATGATTAATTCAGATATTTGGTGCCTTATTAGGCAGTTGATATTTTAGACAAATTGATTTGAAATCATCTTGGCCCAGCCACTGTGGAGCTCCTGTGCTCGTTCCCACAGTCCAGCCTGTGGAGATGTACCGAGCCTCTTCTAATACCTTTCACAGCCAGCGGCACATACTTGCAGAGTGAGTGGAGCAGCGAGGGGCGGATATATTAATCAGCTGAGTAAATATTCCATGAGCGTGTCTCTCTTTCCCTCTGTGTGCGTGCGTGTGTGTGTGTGTGTGTGTGTGTGTGTGTGTGTGTGTGTGTGTGTGTGTTGCAGACGTTGACGAGTGCAAAGACAAACCGTGCCTCAACAACGCGCCGTGTGTTCAAGGCACTGGCAGTTTCACCTGTGTGTGTGAACCGGGTTACACTGGTGTCCTGTGTGAGACAGGTGAGCAACGCGTTTTATTACAGTCCGGGGGGAAAGTGGAGGAAGTATTTTCTCCAGCTTTCTCCATCTGACTCAGTCCTCCTGGCAGATGTGTTTGCCTAAAGACTTCCTCAGTCGATCCACACGGGTCGGAGGCGAGCAGGCGGTTAAATTCTTTGGTCACATGATGTAGCGGTGAACCGCGACGAGAAAGTTCACTGAAGCCAGGTTGGTTTTCCAAGAGACATTGAATAACCTGCTCCCTCTTGTGATTGTGGATGAAAGTTGAACCCGGTTGGGGGATTGAATTATCCTGGCATCCGGTACATGAGACGGGATTACTCCTAACCCCGGGCACCCGGTCAATGAAACCCTCTGCTTTCAGGAGGGGGAGTTCATTGCTCTCGATTCCGACCGCTTCTGGACCAGAATCAGCAGCGCGTCAACGTCTTTCGTCTGATTCGTCGGCTTTTTTGCTTCCTCCAGACATAAACGAATGCGAGGCGCAGCCCTGTCTGAGTGGAGGAGAGTGCGTTGATCAGGTGGCCAACTTCACCTGCGTTTGTCCCCCGGCCTTCACTGGAGAGCTCTGCGAGACAGGTGACTTTAATGTAACGTCCCCACTGGCAGAGAAGCACGTCTGTCTTTCAACAGGACACATTCCTCTTTGGTTTCCAACCTGAACGAGCGAAACAAGTGTTTATGGACTGTTCCATCTCTACTCCAAATTCAAAAGGTTTACATTACGTACATTTAGTGCTGCCAAAACAAAAAATGCGGTCACAAATCCAGACGACTGAAGATGGTTTTCCATTAGCCACAGCCACAGATCAGGCTAATTGAGTATGTGTCAGTTGTGCCTCCCCAAAATACCAAATCCATCTGGCGCTGATACATCCAATTTTATTCGTTTCTTAACTGTGATAAAACGTATCGCAATACAGGCCGAGATATTCACCAATACGATTAATATTGCAGAATGATTAGTCAGGCTGTCTTTATTACACTCATACGAGATGTTCTCATGTGCTGTGTTGCATCCTTCTGAGAGGTGAAAGGACTTTCCCCATGTGCCGCTTTTAGTTAAAAAAGGTCATTCATATGGCTTAATCGCCGTTAACCTCCATTGTTTTTGAGAGGCAGCCCGTATCTGAGAGACAATTGCCAATAAACCTGGCCAAATAAATCTGCAAAGCTACATTCCAGCAGAAGTAAGTGACCCTAAATGCAAGTCCTTATCTCCCTCTCCCAGAGTTGGTGGTGCTGCAAGTCAATGCGACGGAAAACCAAACAGGTGAAAGCTCCACCTCAGCTCTGCCCGTTTGCTTTATTTCACTCGCAATTTGATGCTTACGCCATGCTCCTCCACCCCACCCCCCCCCCCCTCCCTGCATGCAGCCGCGTGCGAGGAGGACGACTGCACCAAGCACCGCATCTGTGACGACGCCGGCTCCGGAGCGTCCAACTGCACATGTGCTCCCGGCTTCTACGGTGACGAGTGTGAAGGTACGGTGCGCTTCCTGCTTCCTGCTTCCTGGCAGGTAGCGAGCACCTCCTCAAGAGGAGCTGTGCTGTCCCACAGGAATGTGGAGCTCTGCCGCCGGGAGAAGCTGCTGTGATGATGGATTATTGTAATTATGGAGGCTGTCGCGGGCTCGCCCAGTTTACTACGGGAACCAGTCGCTTGATGTTGCGAATAATCGCTTTATAGCACCTTTTATTAGTTTACCAACAAGAGGAAGTGCTTTGTCTAGACTTAAAAAGGCTTGTTTATGAGGCACAGCCAGTCTTTGGTATTCAGGTCATGTCTTCAGACAGAGCTTTTCAAATATGCATACTTCCACACCGCTAATGGCTCCTCTGGAAGTCATCCCTCACACAGCTGCTGCTTGCATAACCGTGGAGCAATTTGAACACTAAATATCTAAAACGCGCTCATCCTGGCCTGATGTTTCATACCTTCCTTCATAAATGCTTGATAAGTCACTTTTTATTACCTGGGGTGTCTGTATCACGTTATATTGGTTTAAGGAAATAACTAGTGAGTCATTTAAAGGTAATTCTGGCTCCTGTGAAAGATTAGTGTCACTCTCTGATAACAGTTTTGTCTTGTTTTCACTAGTATAACTATTGCAAATGCATGCTACTGCTCCCCACTTGAGCTAAAATAACTATCAGTGCTTATATAGGCTCTCCTAAATCTCCCAAATACTTTCCTGCGTGGCTCACTTGGACGGCACAGTGGAAAAAGGAGCATGATCCTCCGAGGAAGAGAAAGTAGTGGGACTCTGAAGAGCCTAATCAGGGCTCCCAGATCAAAGGGGCCTCGGCCGCACAGGTCGCCAATGAAAGTGTCTCTTGCAAATTAACCATCCATTAATTGCCCTCGGGGGCCGTGCATTCTGGTCACAAAATATGCTCCATATGATCAGAAAAAGAAAAGGCCTCCACGGAGCTGCGGGGACTTCAAAGGAGAAGCCTTCCCTCTGCTGTGATACGGCCACGTTCTTTCATCCGCCGCTGCAATTAGGAAGGGAAAGGAAAATAGAAAACATTCTTACAATTTGTAGGGAGCGGATGTGCAGCGTGCTGACTGGTAATCGTCCCTGCACTTTGTTGGGAAAGATTAGGGGAAGAGAAACAACAGCGAATCAGTGTCGCAGAGGAAAGCACATGTGTTGAACTTCATACCCTGCCCTCGTGTTTACAGCCAATACTCCAAAAAGAACAGTGTCCTTGCTTTCAAGCGCCTCGCTCTTTCCCTGTGTGTCTGCAGAGGAATGTCTTTGCCAGAATGGGGGTGTCTGTGTGGACATCAATGGGACGTGTAAATGCCCTTCGGGCTACACAGGACTCTACTGTCAGTTTGGTGAGTATGACACGTTTAATCCTATCGGGTGTCTCGCACCAGCTTGGAAAAAAAGAGAAAACGTGGGTCGCTGCAAGATCAATGCCTTCCTCTCAGAAGTAACCCAGACGCCATGCAGCAACAACAGGCCGTGTCCCGACGGCGGCCCCTGTTTGGCGTACGGAGGGACCTACCTGTGCACGTGTCAGACCAGTGGCGCCGAGCTGGACCACAAGGACTTCTACCCCTATGGTAAGGCACCGAGCAAACAACACGCCGCTTCCAAGCTGCTCTGGGAGCAGCAGGTTTCTGCGGCGACAAACACATTTTTCAACAACCTGCTCTTGACATGTGTCGCTTTCTATTTCAGAGGGAACGGTCACATTTGCAGTTTGCGTTTACCGTGTGGAGCGAAAAAAGATCTAGCGTTTGATCCTGACATGAAATGACAAATAACCTGTGTTTTTGTTCTTCCCAACCAAGCCCCTCGTGCTCGATTTGATTTGAATGATTTTAAAGCGGTTCCTCAGAGCAATGGAACACAGTCAAGTCTCGGTGTGTGTTTTTCAGTACAGCCCCGATCGGTCTGCGACTCCTCTCCGTGTCTGAATGGAGGCTACTGCTACGAGCGCGATGGAGGCTACACCTGCGAATGCAAATACGGATACTGGGGGAAGCACTGTGAAAAAGGTAGGACTATTGATCAAAACAAATAAATAAACACACTGGAATAATGACTGTGTGTCTTTGTCAAAGCCTCCTTCAGACTTGTGCTTTATTACCCCGGGCTCAAGCCCAGCTTCTAATGCACCAGGAAACATGCCATTACTCGTGAAATGTCACAGCGCCAAAAGGCTTATGATAATTTGTACTTATGACTGAGTTATGACCAATTTTTTCCTAAATGATGACCTGCATTACAGTGTGCCTGAAGGGATTTTTTTGCCGGTCTCTCGCTTGAAGGATTGTCTCTGTCTCTCCAGTGAGACTCAATACCTGTGCTTCTGGGCCCTGCCGCAACGGAGGCTCCTGCAAGGAAGAGGCAGGCAGCTACAGATGCGTGTGTCCTTACAGATTCACTGGAAAACACTGCGAAGTGGGTGAGTGCCGCCCTTCGAGGAAGATTCCAAACATTTTGCACTCAATGCACCAGCGTTTTTTTCGCGAGAAAAGCCATCAAATCCCCAGAAACCCCCGGGGGCGCTTTGGGTAACAAGTCACAGAACTGGGAGTGGTTTTATACTCTGATCTCCACTTTATTTTGCCAAGGCCACGGAAACGCCTTTTCTTCCCTCTCGGGAGCATCTTAAAATTGGAAAACGTAACTCAGAGGAGTGCTGAAATGTTGACACATGCTTTTTTTACAAGTCCCTCAGATTACTGCAACACGCGTTCCATCTGGCTCCATACGTGTCCCTCTAGCAGCGACTGCCTTTCATTTTATCATCAACAACCATGTGATCTTCCTCTGCCTTTCCTTTGAGACGTTTATTTAGAAGTGGCTGTTTTGAACAGCTCCTTATAGTGGGATACCCTCCTCCTCCCCGCCTAACAGATCTCAGACCAGAGAACTTTGTTGGTAACAGGCTTGTTGGTTGAATCCCTTTGATATTGACATACGGTTACACCAAGGAGGCTATTTTTATTTTTTGGCTCATTTGTTTGCTAGCCAGCTTAAATACAGAAAAACTACTGGAATGGGACGAGGAAGAAACCGTTCTGGAGTTGATCCCGTTCACACAGCGAACACACACGTTTTTTTCCCTTTTGTTAAAAATTGCGAGATGTGAAATTTGGCTTTATCACAGATCTGCAATCCCAGAGGGACGCTGTGGTCTTTCCCATCGTTATCACAAAAAAAGTTGCTCATTGTTTTTTTTTGTCCTGCGTCTCCTTGCAGGGCAGCCGGACCCCTGCGCCTCCAGCCCGTGTCGGAACGGGGGAACCTGTTTCCACTACATAGGGAAGTACAAATGTGAATGCACAGAGGCCTTCAGCGGCAGGCACTGTGAAATAAGCAGGACGTCCGTATGGACCCCGGCAGGTGAGCAGATCTCAGCCTCGATGCTGTAGTTTGTGTGACACTGAGCAGGGTGTGGTGGCCTGCCTTCCTGACTCACGTTCGTGTTGTTTCAGACAAATGAACTTCACATGCATTCACATGTGACGGGAATCCACATAATTCCTACCATTTAAATAGTACGATTCGTGACCAAAACAGAAAATATGGCTCCAACACAGGGGATATCCTGAGCTGTTAAGTGGAGAGATACTGGCTTTCCGTCTGCAGATAATTTTAGCAGTGTTGCTGCACCGGACGCTCCACATTTACAGATATAGGGCGGCTACAGAACCTATATAAAGTACAAGCCGATGACTCATGTCTGCGCGCTCCAACAGCCCGCTGGAGATCTTTTTAGGAGGCTAAAAACAGACAGGCTGCATGGAAAACACCTTGGTTGCTGTTAGTTTGTTCCTGGATGAGCTCCTTTGAGCTCGCGTCACAATGCGGCCGAGCCGACATCAACAACATGTTTGTGTTGGTTTCAGAGCTCGGCTGCGGCCCGCCTCCACAAGTGAAGAACGCCGAGGTGCAGTTCTCCTCAACAGCAACCGGCTCCATGGCTGTCTACATATGCTACTCAGGCTTCAAAGCCGTGCCCAGAGCCACCCAGAGCATCTGTGGCATTCAGGGCGACTGGAGCCAGCCACCCATTTGTGAGGGTCCGTAACACACAGCGGCACATGACGGAAAAAAAGTCGGAAAGTCCTAATCAATGACATTCCAGTGTCTACAAACGTGCCCCCTCTTCTGTCCTAATGTCTTCATTCCTGTCACCACAGAGGTCAATGAATGCCTATCACAGCCTTGTCTTAATGGCGGTACGTGTCGGAACCAGGTCGGATCCCACCAGTGTGAGTGTGCTGATGGCTTCAGTGGGAGTCGCTGTCAGACAGGTAAAGCCTGAACTTAGTAATTTAAATGTAAAAATCCAGTGGATGTGGACACACACTTATAGCTTCCTGTGTGTGTATGTGTGTGTGTGTGTCTTCTCCCCTTAGTAGACATAAAGAAATGCCTGTCGGATCCCTGCCAGCATGGGGGGACGTGTGAGGACCGGCTTGGCTCCTACCTGTGTCATTGTTCTCAAGGCTTCAAAGGCCAGAACTGTGAAAGAGGTACAATTGTAATCTGTTGCTTTACTTTTGAAGCTCATACATTAGTTTTACAATACAGGACCGCTATCACATTCAACTGTACATATCTGTGTGCAGAGCAGGATGGCTGTGAGTCCAGCCCTTGTCTAAACGGGGGCGTGTGTCGCGGTTATAGACGCAATTATTTGTGCACATGCAAAGGCGGCTTCTTTGGGGACCAGTGCCAGATGTGTAAGCAGCTTCGTCAAAAGCAAATTCACACAACCTGCACTCAGTCGGCCGCAGACGTGAACCAAAGCACACTAACCGCTTGTGTCTGTCGCCCCCAAGTGGAGAATCCGTGCGTACTGCAACCCTGTGGCAACCGCGGCCTCTGCAGGAGCGACAAGAGAGGAAACTACAACTGCTTCTGCCGGGTCGGACACACGGGCAAAGACTGTGAGAAAGGTCCGTGAGGGTGCCGCTGTGTCAGTCCTGTGCCCAGTGTAGCTCGGCGCCTGCTTTAACACATGAATGTGACGTGTGCGGTGGCCACTTGTTCCCAGACCTGTTGCCCCCCTCCGGTCTCCACGTGCTGCGCGTGGAGGAGAACGAGGTGGAGCTGCGCTGGGACGAGCCAGAGGCCTCACACAGCCCAGTCAGCGGCTTCCTCGTCACGTACGCCCCGCTCGGCCGGAGCGACCCCAAAAGTGACCTGCTGGAGAGGCGGCAGTCTTCCCACGTCATGCGAGGCCTGCTGCCCGGCATGCTGTACAACATCTCCACCTTCTCCATCAAACGCAACACCGACAGCAACGACAACAGTCAGCCTGCCACCGCGCTCATACGCACCAGTGAGCACACACTGTGTCTGTGAGAGTGTGTGTGTGTGTGTGTGTGTGTGTGTGTGTGTGTGTGTGTGTGTGTGTGTGTGTGTGTGTGTGTGTGTGCGTGCTTTCACACGTGTGTTTTCTCTGCCAGGACCTCAGCCGGCGGAGCAGCTGCAGGCCGTCAACGTGTCCTCCTCCGAGGTGTGGCTGAGCTGGCTGGTGCAGGCGGCTCACCACGCAGCCGTCAGCAGGGTGCACGTGTCTCTGACGCCCTCCGATGGCGGCGAGGCTGGACTCACCGCCGTGCTCAACGCCAGCGCCACGGAGCACACCTTCAGGTGAGGCCCCTGCGATGTGAGAAGTTCCACGATAGCTTGCGAGGTGACGCACCGACCTGCAGCATCTCGCGCGTCCACTAAACGGTGCTGATGCTGCTTTGTGAACGTCACTGGCCGAAGGGACTTTTTAGCCAGTAGAGGGCGCTGAGCATGATTCAGCAGCATCATGAGGTTGAGGAGGTCACGTATCCATTTTCTTTCTGCCCCCCAGTTCATTAGTGCCTGGTCAGATGTACACAGTGGATGTGATGACCCAAAGTGGAATCAGACCAGACGAGTTTCCTTCAACCAGCCACTCTGCTGGACCACTTCAATTCTGGACAAGTAGGTCACATGTCATGATGCAGACATTATTACAACGATAATAACCTCTGATTACATCCCAGTGTGTCAAAAATACATAGATTCCATTCATGTGGAAATGCTGTGTAGACATTAGTCATATATTTGTTCATTTAATCAGCACAGTAGTATCACAATTAAGGCTTTATTCACGTATTCTCTTCAAACCAACCCTCTGTAAACATCCAAACACCATAAACAGTTGAAATGCGCTTAAATGTATTGTAAGCATCTTTGTAATTATGGTGTACACAGCTTCCATAACCCAACCTGAGAGCATGTTATGTTACAGAACGTCACCCTAACCCTCCAGAAACAGAGGTCTGTTGCTGCTTAGTTAAATCAAATCAAAACATGTTTCCCTGAAGCTTCCATTCGGTTCCACAGGAGGACAGAAGGTGTCATCAGGGTGGATGACGTTGAAACGTGAAATGTATTTTATATTATAATGTCATGACAATTATCGACTTAACCTTATTTTTTACCACGTCTGTTGGACTATTTGCTATGACAGGGGAATGAAGCGCTTTCTTTTTAAAGCCTATCATCGGTGCATGCAGGGTTTTATGTTACATTTGAAACGGTCATACTGATTAAATATGACAACAGCGTCTGTGCTCTCCCGTTCTTTTCTCTCCCCTCCTAACGGTGTGTGATGTAAGGAGTCTTGGCGTCTATGCATCTAGCATTTAGCGCCCAACTTCACTTAGCATGATTCTTAAAACCATGTGACCGTCTACATGTGTTTGTCCCTCAGGACCTCTCCCCCCACAGAACCTCTCCCTGTCCCACGTGACCACTAACTCGGCACTCATCACCTGGAGCCGCCACCCGAGGAACGTCCCGGACGGCTTTGTGGTCAACGTGACCCGAGGGTTGAACACCAGGAGCCGCTTCCTTCCCAACGGGAGACTGGGCTCGTATACGCTGCGCGAGCTGACGCCGGGGCAGAACTACTACGTGGCCCTGACGGCGGTGAGGAGCACCGGGCACCAACAGATCCACAGCTTCCCTCAACACTTAGCCTTCGCTACCTGTGAGTGACAGCATGCACGGCCTTCTCACCATGGAATCATTTCTGTTGTGCTGTTTACTGGTTATATTCTTTGTAATTGTAATTCAGTCATGTTTTGAGCATAAACTGCGTGTTTAAGTTGATGCCGCAGCATCTCAATCTGATTGAAGTCCAGACTTTGGCTAGGCCACTCCAAAACCTTTTTTTGCCATTCGGAGGTGGACCTGCTGGGGGTTTGGGGTCATTTTCCTGCTGCAGAACCCAATTGCTCTTGAACTCAAGCTCACCAACTGATTCTCGGTCGGGAATTTCTGGTAGAGACCAAGTGGTCCAGGTCGTGAAGCTGCAAAGCAACCAAAGACCATCCACCGTGTGACTGTTGGTGGTTTTTATGAAATGCTCAGGATCTTTTAAGCCAGATGTAACAGGCACCTTCCAAAAAGTTCCACTTCGGTCCCATCAGACTACAGAATATTTGCCCAAAAGGCCTGGTGATGATGAAATGTTTTTTTTGAAAATGTGAGACCTCTGCCCTCTCCGTGGTTCTCCTTCAGAACAGCTCTGTAACCCTTTCCACACTGATGCATGTCAATCACTTTGTTTCTCATTTGTTCTTGAATATGTTTAGATTGCAGCATGATGTGTTGCTTTTTAAGACTATCTAATAACCTTTTCACAAAGGGGCCGGTAGGGTCGGATAGCTGTTTATCACTTAACTACAATATTGTGTGAATAGTGTGTGATAAGTGGTGACAAGTGTGATAAAAATGCAAAAGGAATCCAGAAAGGTGGCAAATTTTTGTCTAAAGACTTAACATTAAATAAAAGGGCTACACATCAAATGAAGAGTAAACAAAGACAGCGAGTTACAAAGAATTAAAAGACAGCATTGACAACACTTTCTGTTTCGGAAATGATCTGAAGTCTGTCATGTCCTTGAACCCAGTGCCAATAGAGGCCAGATCAGGGAGGAGAGAGAGGCCAAGCGGGACAGGACCAGGACCTCAGGTGGTCCGCACACTTCCCCCATTTCAGCCTCCGGACCGGGGAGGCCCGACAGAACCAGAGAACTCGGAGGAGTTGGCCAGGTACACGGGGAGTGTTATGAAAACGGTTATGAAAACATTTAAACTTCTAATTCAGCTGATGATAAACGACTCACATGTTGTCAATGCTGCAGGTACACAGAGCTCATCGACCGACGGGGAAAGCTAACAGCCAAGTTCACTCACACGCCGCGAAAAGCAGTTCGACATCGCACTAGTAAGTAAAAGTGAATCACATGAAATACTTGATGTGCTGGATACAGGCTTTCCCACCGCCCAGGGAAATAATGCGCCCTCCCTGTAAGGCCAGTTCTAGTCAGCAGAGTAACATCAGTACAGTCTCTCTTTTCTTTTTCACATTTTAGGTTTCTGTCTAATCCCTTTCTCTTCATTACACAACTCAGGTTAAAAGCCGAACTCCGAAACAGATGAACTGTTTTACAGCTGTCATCTCGCGCTCTGGAGAATAACCCTTTTTTTAAACTGCTCTGCCCCTTTTAATGATGCTACACCCATGATGTCATAATAGGATTTTGACCATTTTATAAAATCTGTAATGTTTCTCGTTTCATACTTACCAGGCTGAGTAAAGACAAATTAGACCTTTGAAATTGAAATTGACTTACGAGTATTGCTGCCATTCATTTACGGGTTTCCATGTGGATCCATGACAGGATTGTTTTCCCTTCCAGGACCTGAACCGGCGACCAGATTAGAGAAGATGGAGGAAACAACAAACAAAATCAGCCTCGCACTTGAGATTCAAGAGGGATTAAGAACGAAGCCTGGTAGGTGTTTTCTAGTGGCCCGTGTGGACTCCTAATCGTTCCCAGCTGCTGTGGTGCAGTGACTACTTATTAGTACTTAGACGTGTAATTAATCATTGGGGTTATGTGCGTTTGCCCAGCGTTGTGATTGAAATATCAATGAGGATGCAAACCGTAAAAGACAGGATGTTGGACTCAGGGGAAAAAATAAAAAGGAGAGGGGGTAACAGCTGTAGGCATTGTGGAGTAGTAGGCCTGAAACTTGAGAGCCATTCTCATTCTGCACTGTAGATGTTGACGGCAGCTGTTGTGTTTTAGCGCTGCCACAGGACTGCCGCGGTCTGCCCTGCCACAACGGGGGCACATGCGTGAGCCGAGGCGACTCCTTCGTCTGCGACTGCGCGGCGGAGTTCAAGGGCAGACAGTGTGAACTGTGTAAGTTGATGTGCTTCCACTCCAAGTCTTCATATAGTAAAATGACACATCTCAATATCTAGAGAAGACCTGCGGAAAACATGCCCGGCTGGCAGTGGACCCCTCTGACATTTAGAAGCGGGTTGGTTAACTTTGGGCATGAATGTACCACACAGAGCCCCATTTCCCCTGCGATTGTAGACAGGGTTGCATTCAGAAGTTCTTGTGAACGTTGTGAGGGCGGTGTGTAAGGCAGCGGTACATTATCTGTGAAGCATATCTTTCCACCTGAAAATTAGCCGATTAAAGGTACACTATGCAACCGGGGTTGATTTCCCAGCGAGGCTCCCGAGGCTTGCCGCTGGTTCCGCCATGATAACTGCACAAATATCGCCACTGCACTAGCAACGAGCCTGCCTTTCACTGGGGGCGTGTAGCAGTTCTCGCCGTAAAGCGACCGACTCTCGTGATGACGAGACTTCTGAGCCTGTGGGGGCGACCCGACGATCCTGCAATTGCAAGTGCGGTATTTCCCCTACAGACCACAAGGGCGGCCGAGAAAACCTTTGAAATGACTCATTTAATCATCCACAACGGTAGGGAACACATTAATTAACTGAAAAATGTTGCATAGTGTGCCTTTAAGATCCAAAATGATTAACAGACAACATGTTATTATTGAGTTGGTCTCCATAGGAAAAGGCGTATTCTTTATTAAGATCTTCTGTACAGTTATGACTTTATTTAACATATCTATGAAAGACTATAAAAGTATACAGCACACTCCGATGGTTCAATGACAAAACAGCAAGCTTACAGAGACTCCAAGTAGCTTATAATGATGCCATGAGAATATCACTGAAGACACCGAGATGGTTCAGTGCCAGGGGAATGTTTGTGGCTGCAGGTGTAAATACTTTCCACGCTGGTTTTAGAAATTGTATGCATAAATGTATCTGCCGAGTTAATATCTCTTAAAATGAAGTCATTATTGGGTCCATCAAACATAAACTTTGCTACCACACTGCTACCACTCCCAGCCGTGGAGACTGCTTTCTACTCATAGAGCATCCGTAGGTCTATGTACTTTACTTATTTTTTTATTAGAAGTTTTTACTGTTTTGACCTTGAGTCTGGAATAAGAACCACAGTTCTCATATAAAGTTAAAGACTGAGATGACAATCTCTGAGATCCAAACCTAACCAAACTGGACTCCTAAACAATGGCGATCTGTGAAAAGAGCTGTGTAACAATATGGGTTGATGAAGCTGTGCACGAGGAGACACTACACATCCCCTCACCCCTCTTCTCTCCCCCTACACATCCAGCGTCAGTTTGTTTAAACATTCCTTTCCTAAAAGCATCCATCAGGCTGTGTCCCACATGACTCCTAAAGCATCCAGCGGACTTTTTAACAGATTGAAAAAGAACATCTGTAACTCACGTCGCGTGACTCTCTCCATTTTGCAGTGTGCCAGAGAGTGCCTCACCCCTGCACCCGACTCTACTCGGAGACCAAGAGCGTGCCCGTCTGGGAGGACGGAGTCTGCCACTACCTGTAAGTCCATCGGGCCCTGCGTGCTGCTGCTCGTCCCGGGGGGGCTGAAGGAAATCAGAGGTCGTTTGTGACTGAAAAACGGATCCACGCTTTGTCCTTCGCAGGTACAAAAGGACGTACAAAGTACAGCAGGATGTTTGCTATCGAGAGGTTTGTGAACCGACGCCTCCAAGGAAAAGTCAGAGTGAGTTCAAAAACAGGATTTAACGAAGATTTAACAAAGCAAAGAATCCAATGCAACTCTTCTCACACGCTAATATTATCTCCCCCAACAGTCCGAAGAACAAACAGACAACAATAAAAGGTCTGTTTCATTCATGCAATGTCCCCTCCATGTGAGATTTCCAACACTTGTCTTTAAAAAATTGTCTTCTTGTCTCATTTCTAGAGCGCTTGGGTGCAGATGAATGGGCCGTCATCGCTGGAATGTCAAAAAGCCCAAACTCAAATTGATTATATCATGAGAAATCTTTTTTTAGATCCAGATCCATCATACGTGTGGAAATAAGGCTGTTGTTGTTGTTGTTGTTGAGCGCCACACCCCTCGTGGATCTGATTTTACGCACAAACACACAGCATGTGTTGACGGTGAGCGGGCAGCCGTGCCGCATGGGAGACCCGATATACCTCATGTCCATAGTCCACGCTGACACATTAGGAGAGGTTTGGAGGATGTGTGATTCAGCCGCAGATGTTGTCCCTCAGGTAAAATAACTGTAGTGTTCCCAATCTTTTCCTCGCGCCACCCCCCTCCTCTTCATGAAGGCGGTGGGAAGCGTTTGCTCTGTCCAAACTCCATGAATTCATCTCTTGCTCTGAATGGCGCACGGTGTTTTATGTGTATGAATATCTTTGTGTCTTAGCAGGTGTCACTGCTCGCTACGCTGTAAATAGTGTTTATAGGCCATTTTAAGGAATATTTTAATAATAAAAATGTTAAAATGTGTCCTGTGTCTCCTGGATTATTTCAATACAAAATACCTCCACCTAGAAGTCAAATGTGTGTTTTATAGGTGTTAAAAGAGTCTATAATGTTAACTAACTGGTGCAAAAAACAACTAACTAATGGCAATCCACTTGCAGGCAGATACATGGGACAGCACAGTATCACCAAACCTTTTCTACATCTTAGGCCTCCTTATACAGAGAAGTGAAACATTACTTGGAAACACCTACATAAAAAACAAAAAAAAACCCAGATGCTTCCATGCAAAGCAGGAGGGGTTCGCCGAAGGACTTAAGTAAAATAATATGCTGCGTCCTTCACAATCACAAGATCTCAATCCTGTTAAATGTAGGAAGAATGCTGTTTATCCCTCTGGTTGAATTCCAGGTGTCTAGTGTTTTGAAGGTATTCTACATAGACTACATACGTTTAGAATTAAAACTGATGGGTTAATTGACCAGTACATTCCACTGTTCACACCGACGAGGGCCTGTGAGTCTACTGACATGACCTCTAAAGCAGAAACCAATCAAAACCATGCATGCACTCAATTTCATAACGTCCTTCAATAAAAGCAGATGTTTTACTAGTTTTGCTGGTCAGTTTAAGCATTTCCCCCACATATATCTCTAAAAAAGGCGAACTTGTCATTACATTTCATTATTTGCATTTGGACATGTTTGGAATAATCATCCCAGTCTAGATTTGTGGTTTTCGTGAGGCCTTCAGGGAACCTCGGAAAATGTGTCCTGTTGTACGTGCGTTCCTTCCTCCTGCCCACTTTTACAGCCCATTTTAACTGGAATCCCATTTAAGCCTCATCTTTATTGATACAATTATATTGAATACCACATCATACAATTGCTGTTCACCGTTCATCATACTATATATTTCCCTGTGAGAGTGACAACTAAGTGGAAGTTAAAAACAAATGGTAGCCAATGAAAACTATTTCAGATATGGAGTTCTAAAATGTATTTGGCCTCAGAGTGCAGTTGATGCTATAAAACTGATGAGCTATATTTGCGTTATTTACTTTGGGTTCGTCCAAAATTTTTCCAACAGCACCTAAATGCAACACCACTTCTGTAGACCCCCCCCCCCCCGCTCCGAGTGAAAACTGAGATAGTGAGAAAAGACCATGGAGGGAGAAAACTGGATGTGTTAACGTCAGCTACCGCAGGGCAGCTTTTAGTCTACTCGCAAAGCGCCTCAATGTGCCGATATCCGGTATGTGTCGCACGTGCCGGTTAAAACGACGTGAACCGTAACATTGACCGACAGTCAATCGGTTAGCTCAACCCGACGAGAGTTAGCCCTCTGCGGCTAATTTAGCCTCTCTGCTAGCAAGGAGCGACACACACACACACACAAACCAGGGTAGTGGGAAAGTGGGGACGGCAAAGTGGCGCGGCGGCGAAAAGTTACTCGTAATGTTGCCTCCCGGGATTAACTTCAGATACGGATGAGAAGGAAATCGGCGACCGCGGAACGACGAGAGCAACTGCGAGCCAGACGAGCACCGCTATGTTGGGGTTGATTCGCGGCTCCGGTAGCCCGCCCGAGTCCCGAGGTTGGCCCCACTCGGTGCTGTGGAGGCTCGGGAGCTTCTTCTTCTTCCTCCTGCTGCTGGAGGGGGCCGGCGGCCTCGCCAACCCGAGCGGCACTTCTGGTGTCAACAACAACAACAACAACAACAACAACCAGCCGAGTGTCAACATATACATGAGTGTGGAGGAGGTGAAGAAGCTTTTGGGTAAGAAGGCCCCCGCGTGTCTTCAAACTTTGTTTGTATGCATTTACTATATGTGTGTGTGTGTGAGAGAGAGTGTGAGAGACACAACTGTATGACCACGACCACACACACACACACACACACACACACACACACACACACACACACACACACCTCCCCCACATCTGCATTTTTCCTTCTAAAACACGACTGAACTATTGTGAGCCACCCCAGTGTTGTGTGCCACACGAGTCCTCTCGGATTTGGGTGTAAATGTCCCGTGTGGCCCCCCAGGAGAGGATTCCACTTTGAGCCCCACAGCCCGAGTTCTCTGTAACGCTTCAAAGCGAACTAACAGTGTCCCTTGATGCTTTTCTAGATTACACATACTCATAAAATGGTGATTTGAATATTCCACAGCTGGCCTTTAATTGCTTTTTATGAGCCGTGCTTTCACTCTTTAGTGTTAATATAAAGATCAAGGTGTAATACTTGATTTAAAAACTGTAAATGGTGTGTGTGTGCGTGCGTGCGTGTGTGTGTGTGTGTATGTGTGTGTGTGTGTCTGAGGATCTTCCATCCAAGCAGCTTTTACGTTCAACGTTCCACACACGCAAAAAAAAGAATGTTCCGTCAGTAAGAAAAACAGGCCGGAGGAGGCTGCACAGCTGCTGTGTGGTTCAGTGAGGGGCTGCATCAACAAAGGGACGCTTATGTGTCACCAGGACATGACCATACAGTTAAGGAGGGAGACCACATAGGATCCTAGTGGCGGCGTGTCAGTTTTACGTGGTGTGAAGTGAGCCGAGTTTGGTCCTGCGGGGAGGGTTGGGGGGTCCTTGATGTTGGAATCCATCAGGCAGCTGCAGGAGATGCACTAAGTTGTGTTATGCTTTGCCATGGCCGTATTGGGCGTTCCTATTTGAACTAAACTATACACAGAGGTTTTCTTTAAACGGTTGCTGGATCTGCAGAATGGACTGATTTAGTTTTTACTTCACAGTTTGTTTGCTGGAAGTCGGTGTTGGCTATAAAAATGGAGAAATGTCCTTTATCGGGGTTCCAAGGTTGATGGATTGGCCCCCAACAGTTATTTGGGGTTTACTGTAGTTGTGTTGATGGTGCAGTTTGCAACCAGTCCTTTGCCACTGCGAGTGGCTCGCTTTAGGCTAATGACCGCCGGTTGGAGGGGCTCGGGGGGGCAATGCCTTTGTGCAGGGAGGATGCTGATGTTGCGCATTCTCAAATTGACGTGTGCGCTGTAAATCCATCCTCACCCTAGTAGCGGTGCATCCGCATGTTTCCATCGGATGGGCTTCAGGCGGACTCGGCTGCGTTGTGTTGGCTAACCCGTCATGCTGTTGAGGTATTCAGGGCTGCCAGCTTGTTACTGTGTTTGAGCTCAATCACTTGCATCGTCTTGACGCTTTTGAAATTTGTGAATGGTAAACTGGAAGATTTTGATGAGGGTATTAATCTACCTCTCACTCGTCTGTACATATACACAAAATATCATTCCATGTCTCTTCCTCTGCTTCTGCAATCACATATCTCTCTGCTGCCAGGTGAGGGCCTCACAGGAGGACTAAAGAGGGGATGATGGATAGGTGGAGAGGACTATAAAGAAAGGTAATCTTTGGAGCAGGGATACTTTGTGATTGACAGGTCACTTTCAGAGCGTAACTCCCAACTTTGGGAGTTTCTATCAATCAATGTTTTCCTGAGCATTTGATTGTACTTGGCTCCATCTCCTCATGTCAGTAATAGTTGCAAAAAGTCCAGCTGGCTTCAAGCGAACCGTGTACTGGATATTCTTGCACATGGCTGTCCCAGGGTGGGGGTCGAAGTAGATTATTTTAACTAAAACGGTAGCCAAGTAGATTTTGTGTTTTGCAACCAAACTTGAGTGTATATATGCATTTATTGATTTATAATGTGCCATATAAACTGGTATGGCATGTCTATGTTTTGTTATTATACAGATGTGGAGAAAATAAACTAATCATTTTTTAATTAATGCAAATTCTTAATCACATGAGCCATGATTTCAGGGGGCTTTATCACAGAACTCAGTGAAGTCTGATGCGTGTAATAGTTTTCTACATCCCATAACCTGGTTTCATCCCCAGCCTTCTGTCATCACCAGATTCATTTAAAAATAATTCTTTCTTTTGGGGGGCAAAAAGGCTTATTATATGTAATCACATTTTAAACAACAACTACTCAAAGTTCTAGTCAAGTATTAGTAAACAAGCAATCATTCGATTTGAATCAACTTTGATTCAATACTTTAGGTCAAAGTTTTTCCCCTCTAAATTTCTTCTTTTAAATGCAAGAGATAATATTAAACATTTGAATCAGTCTCGTCTATTCCAAACCAATCATTGGGTCACTTTCTGTCATTTTGCCCGACATGCAGAAAACAACGAGCATTATTGCACGCTGACATCGTCAGTTAGTGTTCGACAACGTTATCTGTGTAGGATTTGTGTTCATTGCATGTTTATGGTGGGTCACATTGGACCATGTGACCCACACTCGCTGTTCTGTTCAGCAGCCGGACTCTGCGTGCGTTCAGGATTTCATCTTGATAGCTTTAACAAACAACCTGCCTCTCAAGGTAGGGGGGAGGGGAGGAGGGGACTCTGAGCAGGTATGTGTCTGTCAATGAACTGAAGGCATCATCCGAGGGAACGAGGAACTGTCCACATGCATTCCTACCCTCAGCTCCCATATCGGCTGCGTCTCAACACCCGCATCCAGGGCTCTGATTGTGTCGCTGTTGCCGGCTCAGGTTTCGTTACCGAAGCAGCAGAGTCTGTTTTTTGGGCTCTGCTGCAATTGAAAGGTGTTAAAAATCACAAGGTGTTGCTTGTGGGATTAATTTTCCAGAATGGAGGAACTGCTGCTGATTTGACTTTATAGCTCAGTAGACGTGAAGCCGCCTCATCGATCCAGCTTGCATGTGTGCATGATGCTCACAAGATAGTACGAGATTAAGTCATGATTACAACATTATAACAACAATGAGCAACCCGGAAACAAATGCTCTTTAACACCTTGTGACATTCGTCACAATTCGTAACACTAATATTTTATAGGATTATCCCGCCAAACTGCATGATGGAAACTCCGTCGCTCGAAAAAGAGCAATGCAGCAGGAACACGGAGAGACCAGAAATGCACCAACACAACTTGTGCCCAAGACAAGGGCTGTGTCTGTCTGTTGGTTTTTGGTTTTGAAAAATCAGAGGATTTATTGCAAAGTTGGTGACGCCGCAGGGGTTACCTCTGGTGGCAACACTAGCAGCCACAACCGCTAACACGCTAACACGCCGGGCAGATGCGAGCGTGAACAGCTTGTTGTACTGAGGAACAGGAACGCTGTGTACTCGTCCCGGAAAAATATATGAATGCATCACACCGTTTGAAATGGTCTAAACTACTATCTACACTATTATTCGTTCAAAAATGCACAACTCCAATAAGGTATTAATCTCTGTTTAATTCTCTAATTAATTCTCTGCCGTGAGTGGTGCACAAAAAGCCTCTTTTAGAGTAGTTTATCTTCACTCTTCGCTGTTCACTGCAAACACTGGGATAACACGCAGATGTGTTTTTATAGGGCTGTTAGTGATTTTCTTTTCAGGTGATTCTTAAAAGTTTTTCCTTTTTGTGTGTTTTGATTCCTTTTTCCACTAGTAACATATAGACTGATTATTCAGATCAGAACACACGTTCCCCTTTTTCAGAAATGAAATAGTCCAGACAAAGTAGTTCCAGAGTAATTACGCTTTTTTTATCGTTGGTATGCCATTTTCAGAGCGCAGTTCAAAAAACAGAAAGCACCTGCCTCAAGAAAGTTAAAGTTTCCACCTTTTTGTATTCAAGCTTGTTCAGATATGCAACTATAGCTGCAGAACCAGCAGGGGAGCGTTACTACATTCACAGGGCGGCAATCGCTCCCTCTCGTTCTCTGCTTCCTGGCATCCTGAGGGTCCACGAGATCTTTATGGAAGATGAGGGAGGAAGTAAAATGACAATTTCGGTGTTTCCGTTGGCCGGTGCTGTCATAATGGTCGTTGTGGAGCCTAGGCAGCACGTTAACTCCTGGTGGAAAGTAAGCACTAAGAGATTCTGTTTCCTTACTCGCCGTGGCAGTGCAGAACCTTTTCAGGTTCAACTTAAAGCACAACTGGACCGAACAAGCAGTTTCCTGTTGAAATGCGGGAAAAGGGAAGAGAAGGTGCTGGTTGGCTCATTCTAATCAGGCAAACTCCACCTGAGATTACAGCTACCTCAGATTTTGTGATTCAAACACTGTTTATTTCCCTCAGACTTCCAGCATAGGAAATGCCGAAGTGAAGATTGTTTTCCACTCGCTGGACCAGTTGAGTTGGCCGAGCATGCAAAGAAACGGAAATACCCAGGGTCCAGAAGATATCAGCTCAAATCGTCTGCGTCTTGTGAAGAGTCGCCCTCTCCTCCTCCTCCATGAGCTGAAAGGAAAGCATGGGGCTTTAAAAAAACGAGCGCATGTGACTGACAGCAGCATTCATTTCCTTCATGCCCCTCCAAGGATCCTTCGGGTTGAATAGCGAAGCCCCCGCTTTCACCGCTTTTGTCTGAGAGCAGCGGCTCTCTGACAAAAGAGGGGTGTGTGCCTTGCAGGAGCAAGACAAGCACACATTCTATAAATTGTCACTCGTATGTTGAAATGCTAAATTCTTTTTGTACGTCCGCATGACAGCAAATGCCATTTTTAGTGCAATTCCATTGAGAATACTGCCATTTTAGTGGCACTGATGTAATTTAGTCGTTATCTTGTGGAAATGAAGAAACATGAGTCTGTCAATTCTTACTACGGAAAACTTGGTACACCAACCTTTTCTTATTGTGTAAAAAATTAAAGTACCCTCAGGAAACGGCTCATGAGGAACGCCGTCCAAAGATGGACGTACTAGAAGGTGTGCGTGAGGCCTCCTGAGCTACCGATCCTTGTTAAGCTTCAGTAATCCAGTTCGATATTTGTTGTGTAAACTAAGGAGCCCCTTTAAGCAGCAAATGGGCATCAATGAGGAGCCTATAAAAGGCGCTCCTTCCATTACCCTCCTCCTTCCCCGCCTGCCTTCGGGCCACCCCATGGAAATAAAAGAAGGAAACTGGTGTATGGTTTCTTTGAAGCGAATCAAAGACTAACCGCACAGATTGGGACCTAATGTGTGTTTTTACTTTTCAGCTGAAATACCCTTTCATATGTGAGGATTTCCTTTCCAGAGAACATGTGCTCTATAATGACGTTCTACATTTTCGCTGCACCCTCCTTGTCATTTTTGCACTTCAATACTGATGCTTTTCTTTCAACCGCGGGAGGTGCGTTGAATTTCTGTTGGGACACGACCTGAAGCTCGTCCATGCCCAAAACCGTCCCTGAAAATGCCTCTAGATTTTTAACAAAAATCAGCAAAAAGGAAATGGGAGTTTATGGGGGGGGGGGGGGGTGGGGGCGGCAGTTTCAGGCTGTGTCTTCTGTCAGAGTAAACCAGACTGACTGCCGTAGCGTTCTTCTCGATTCCCACAGAATCAGCTAATAGGCCGTAAGTGGCCGCCAAGATTCTTTGCAAACAATCACTTCGGGCCTTGTATGGGAATGAACCTCGTCGGCAAAATGTGTCACTGGAGGCCCATCGGTCCGATGGGGGGTCGGGGTGGGTTAGCGCGGCTGTCTGCACGGCTCCCCTACCGCACCTCCAGGGTTACTACAAGACAACTCTGATGACGCTCAGGTCTCGTGCCAATCCTTCAGATTTTGTAATCGGGATGAAGAGATAGCCAACCTTCTCCAGAGAGCAAAGGGTGACGTGGAGTGCCTTTACCCGGTTCCTCCTCTTCAAGTGGATGGTATTATTACTACAGAGGATTGGGCTTAATGTTCAAATCAGCATTGAAAGAGCTTGAATAGGTAATCATTTGGTGTGGTCAACAAAATGTAATGTCATTTTTACATTTTTAGCATCCTACAAAAACATGGATTGCGTGTTTTGTTTTCCTGACCATGTTGGTTGGCAACACACTGATGGTACAACAAATCTTACTTCATAAAGACAGGAGCAGTAATAACTTCAGTTTTCTCTTTTAATGTTTATCAATCCAAAGGGCTTTTTATTGACCAACTCCAGTTGTCCTCAGTGTATAGCTTTTCTCGAGTGAGTGATATCTTCGACCTCAAGACCTTTGCTACATTAACCCCCCCCCCCTCTCCCTGCCTGGTTCCTGCCTGTGAATTTGTTTGTAGTTTCCAGTTGATAGTTTCCCTCCGGCACTGGTTTTCTCCTTCCATGGCTAGGGTCAGTGGCATCTTCCTGGGGGGGGGGGGGGGGGGGGTGTTTATCTCCCGACCACTCGGGGATGAAGGCTTCTGGAGGCCGACTGTCGACTGTGCGCACAAGAAGGTCTTTGTTATATGCGTCCTGGACCGTACCACCTTTTGTTCTCCTCTTTCAAAACAGTCCCTTTCGCTGGAGAAACGCTTCTGCGGATCTGGGTTTAAACATAAAGTCAGATGCTGCGCTACGTCGTAGTTTTGTTATGACGTCTATATAAAAGGAACAAGCATTTTTTTGTTTTTTGTGTGAGCGTCCATGCCGAGTTCAATGTCTGTACCAGTAGGAGAGATGTGGGAGGAGGGGAGTTGGTGAGTAATCCTGACGCCCCTCCCTCAGCCGAAAGACGTGTCAACGTGCCCCCCCGAGCAAAGCGCTTCAATTAGGAGGACTGATTGTACTGGGCCGCTTTAGTGTGTTGAGGAATGTCATGGGGGTGTTTCTGTGGAAAGAGCTGTTGGTTCCATTTGTGTTGGATCTTGACAGTGTCCAACTAAATCTAATCTAAATAATAAATATCTGGAAATGAATTTAAAAGCTGTTGTGCATTAATGGCTGAAGCATGCGGAGTGCAAGTGTAGACCTGGAAATGAGCAAGACGCGTCTCCTTTTAAAGGCCCTCAAGTTCTCTTTGCACTTGTGCTTTTTCCATTTGGCACAACGCTGTCACACGCTAAAGCGATCAGAAAGCTGAGTGTAAACCAGCCAGCTGTTATTTGTTATCAGCCAATCAAGCTATTTGTTGATATATTTCATTATATTTTGCATTTAACAAGTTTGACCAGTGATTTTAACAGTTGGTTGTTATGACTGCATGTCGTGGTGGGACAAATGATGCATCAGTGAAGCCTCTTTTTATCCAAACATGGTTGTACAAGTCAAAAATGTGCTTGCTGATTAAGTGACTTACTGATTCTTTAGAATAAGTTATTTTCACAGAGACGTTGATGCAGACGGGTGCAGTGTGAGTTATTTGAATGTTAGATTTAGCTTTGGGTTTATTTGACGAATATTTGCTGTGATCTATTTCACATTGTACAAAAAAACTGAAACTACGGATACTTTCAAATCTGTGCTGGAGATCCAGTGTGTTCCACCGGAACTTTTGTTAATCCCTTGACACCGGCATGGAGAAATGGAAAAGTCCTGCAGGAAATATTCCCTCAAAACACAAACCGTTGCCAAGTCCTCGTGCCAGAATTTAGAACCATGTTGTTCATTTTCCACCAGCAGCAGAAGCGAAGCCCTGGATGTGTCGCTACCAAACGCTAACTAGAGACAATCCGGTGACCGGCGCGTCTTCTGCCGAGTGCCGTCCGCCTATTCCAGGGAGTCGGGGACTCAACTGCTGCGCACGGTTTCACTTCTTCAGTTCCCCTGGTCTGAGGACACCGACGGGCCCCTGTTGCCATCCCCTCATGTTCCTGTTTTGCGGTTGGTTGCAGTTTGGGGAGGACGTGGGAGGATCCTCGTTGGGCCTTTTGTGCCTGGTTGCAGAGTTAAATTGGTATCGAAGCAGAGTGGCCACATGTTGAGACGAGGGAGGCAGACCAAGCTAGCATGAGATTACCCCAGGACTCGACCGTGGGGTCTGTGGCCTCTAATCCCGGCATATGTCTGTGTTTTTATGGACGAAATATCAGATTAGCAGCCTTTTCCAATTCCAATTGTCCAGTTGCTTATTTAAAAGTATCCATAATGTCATGTAGGAATTTATAGATTTTGGCATATGTTGTTATGGCTTGACTGAAGTTTACCTCAGGTCCACATTGATGGCATCGTTCAGCTCATTATTTTTGCTATAATATCCCAAAACTGTATTACTATTCAGATTTACTGTTTGACACTGCGCCTCATCAGCGTAGTTTTTCAATGCAGAAGGCAGTTAAGAGCTTTAAAAGTGCACAACCTGCCTACTCCAAGTTAACGACCAACTACAAAAGGGACCCGGATCGAGCTCCGCTAGTCCATGTGTCATTTGGCAA
Source organism: Apeltes quadracus (assembly GCA_021346845.1). Taxonomy (NCBI): domain Eukaryota; kingdom Metazoa; phylum Chordata; class Actinopteri; order Perciformes; family Gasterosteidae; genus Apeltes; species Apeltes quadracus. The sequence continues at coordinate 11,684,871 of CM037924.1, forward strand.
GACGCTGAACACCAAATCGCTCCAGTAGCTGTGCCCACGGTGTGTGAATGTTAGTTAGTCCGGATGGACAGAGGGGCACCTTGCATGGTAGCCCCTTTCCATCGGTGGAGGGATTACACTAGATTCATCTTTACGTACAGGTACTGAGATAACCAAATGCAGAGAAATGGAGAGAGGTGTAGAAAGGGCTCTGACCGTGGTGCAGAGTTTGGCAGGGAAGAAGCTGGTCTGGGGACAGAGGGCCCTGTAGCGCCTCCCTTAGGAGAGGAGGGCAAACAGTCCATGGCTGGGGTGGGAGTTGTGCTTCACGATGCTGCTTGCTCTCCGCAGACATCTTTTGAATGGGTGAATGATGGCATGTAGTGAGTAAAATGAGATATACAAGTACTGTCCATTTATTACTTTACAGGAACACTCCGATAGTAGCAGAACCCTGATGAATAGGAACCCAGAGTACCAGTAACCCAGTAGCATGAGTCTGAAATTAACACATGTGTCCCCCTAAACGAGAGCGCTTTCACCTTCATCCCATCGTCATCAGCAGGTCTGCTTCTCAGTTGTCATAGGGAGTTGAATAAAATGTGCTGACAATAATAAACTCTGACCCCGAGACAATGAGATGTGGTTGAAAACCCATGGAGTTTTCTGTGGATGTTAAATGCTAATTATTTAATTTGGCTAACCATACAATATACTATTTTTAAATGAATTTCTCATAACTATTAACACATTTTTTGTACATGCAAAGACCTACCTTTTCATTTCAACCATCAGTTTTGGTAAAGATTAACAAGTAGCAGTTTCTTAGTAAATGGAAAGGGCTTTTGGGACATTCTGACTCGATACAATACCTGCTATAAATATCATGATACCCAATACTTATACCAGAACTTGATACAATACCACAAATAATAATAATAATAATACGTTTTATTTATATAGCGCTTTACATGTGAGGACACATCTCAAAGTGCTTACACAGGCAGAAACATTGAACATTAAAAGTACATAAAAAAACATTCAGAGGTAGCTAAAAACAGTTATACTAAGAGAAAGCAATAAAAAATAAATAGGTCTTTAATTTGTTTTTAAAAACTTCTAAAGACTGTGGCCCCCTCAGGTGGTCGGGGAGGGCATTCCACAGTCGAGGCGCAATCACCTGGAAGGCCCTGTCTCCCATGGTGCAGAGTTTGGACCTGGGGACCTGGAGTTTGTGGCTGTCAGAGGAGCGGAGATGACGGGTTGGGTTATGTGTAGTGAGTAGTTCTTTAAGGTACAATGGTGCGCTGCCGTGAACACATTGATAGGTCAGGAGACAGATCTTGTAGTCAATCCTGAACCTGACTGGAAGCCAGTGAAGTTTATGGAGAATAGGTGTGATGTGCTCAGATTTTCGCACCCTCATCAGGACCCTGGCAGCGCAGTTCTGAATATACTGCAGTCTCTGCAGGCTCCTGCCAGGGAGCCCGATGAGGAGCGAATTACAGTAGTCAAGCCTGGAGGAGACAAAGGCATGAACCAGCTTCTCTGCATCAGGAAGAGAGAGTGAGGGACGGAGTTTTGAGATATTCCGGAGATGAAAGAATGCGGTCTTACAGATATGTTGGATGTGGGTGTTAAATGATAGGTGTGGGTCAAATTGAACCCCCAGGTTCGTTATAGAGGATGTCAGTGGAATGTCATGGCCAGCGAATGAATAAACAGTCAAGGGGGAAGATCGAAGTTGGTGTGGGGTCCCAATGAGGAGACCTTCGGTTTTGGAGTTGTTTAACTGGAGAAAGTTGTCAGTCATCCATGCCCTTGTCTCCTCCAGGCAGGCAGTTAGCGTGGAGAGTGATGATGCAGAGGATGTGGGGTCCAACCTGACGTAGAGCTGCGTATCATCAGCATAGCAGTGGAAAGCAACTCCATGCCTGCTGATGATGTGGCCCAAGGGGAGCATATAGATGGAAAAAAGAGTAGGGCCGAGAACCGAACCCTGAGGTACCCCACAAATACGATACGAATACTAGCATATGTCTCTATAATAGTAATACATTATTTTTTAGCAGCTGGTTCTTAGCCAGCCTTTTGAACCCTTAACAAATGGCATTAATATGACATGGTCCCATCATTTAAAAGAGCCAGAGTACTTCCAGCTCGTGGACGTGAGGCCGTGCCTCTCCTGAGTGCTCGCTGTGAGCTGGCGCTGGGCGGCCCTGCCTTCTGCCACTTAATGCGTGCAGGCAGCATGACGGAGCGGAGCAGTGAGTGCGCTCTGATCGCTCTCTATTCCAAGGAAGTATTGATGTAAAAAAAAATATACAAAGTTGTATTGTTTTTAATGTATGGGTACCGCAGTACTTTTCATTTTGATCTATACACCGCGCAGTAGTTTGACACTGGTTCATGCCCCCTTGTACCCTCTCCGAGTTGGTAAACGCCCAAGAATGTTTTTAATTGAGCCAATGCGAGAAAGGTCTTTGAGCCCGAGCTCTGAGGCAGCCCAAGGGTATCTGGGGAGCCTGGGCACATTCTTCCCCTCTTTAAACTAGATACTCACAGCCTGACAGACGGACGCTTTCAAGGACTGATAGCTCTGCCCCAAGCCAGGGTCGGGTGGGGGGGGAGGGTGTTCACCATTACAACATTACACGTGCAGGACTTTTTGATGCAGCAGGGAGAGCGAAAGCGTTGCTTTGAATGTGAATGGTTGAACAGACTGCGTGTTGTCTGAAGCTCCACTTGTGTCAGACTCATTCCAATCCCTTCCCAGTGTGCTGTTCTTTCTCCTTCTCATAAGATCCAATGTTACGCCCTCTGCCCTCCGCAGGCCTAGACGCAGAGCTCTACTATGTGCGAGACGACGTGGTGAACCACTATGCCCTCTCCTTTACCCTGCCGGTGCCCAGCGAGACCAACAGCCTCCACTTCTCCTGGCATTCCAAGACCAAGGTACGTCTCGGGATCACTTACCGATCCACCACTCCAATGGTGGCCCGTTCCGGTGTTGACGACTTTGGTTCCTTCCGTGTCCAGGTGGACTACCGGCTCAGCTTCCTCATGGAGAACCCTGTTGCCATGAACCAGCCACGGAGCAACATCTCCACTCAGGGGGAGGTGCCGCGTGTTCCCTCTGGTTTGTCAAACACCAACCTTTTTGTTCTTGGAAGGATCCCACAAGCTTTTTAAAATGGTGTTTTAAATCCAACTGTGTCCCAAATGGTAGATTTCTGAGGATGATGTCTAGTTTAAGTTGCAACGCAGCAGTTTTCTATTAAAAAACACTTTTAGCTTGAGCTTCAGATATCTGCGGTGTGCTTCATAGACGTTTAAGGAGCAGGCACAGTGGAGTTTCCTTCCTTACCACCACTTGGCCCCCAGTCCAGCATATGTTTCATTAACATCAACACAGGAAAAAAAAAAAGTCTTAACAATTTTCTGCCATCCAGCCACTCTAAACCCGCTCATTACTGTTTTATTTTCTCGTATTATCCACAAATAAGTGAAAAACAAGAGTACGTCATGTGCCTGAATATGGCCGCTGTGGCGATTAGTGAAGGGCTTGTTTGTGTGACTGCCATGCGGCTACAACGCCAGGTCCTTCCAGGACAAATATAAAGATTACAGATCCTTTCAATAATTAACCAGGAAGAAATGGTGTAGCTTGAAACACAGCTCTCAAAGTTGACACTGTTTTAACTTCTTCTCCTTCTGCTCTACACAGGCTGCTTCATTTGTAAAAATGTACTAATCCACTGCCTAACAACGCCTGTTTTGGTTTTAACACAGATTATTTCTTGGCTAAAAGCCTGACTTTCATCTCTGTATTTTGCCTGGCAACTGCTTGCACTTTTTTCTTTTAAAAATGAATTTCTAAATGCCTGAGAAGAGGTGTAAACAGGGGAAACTACATTGTTACACCCTTCTGTCCAACTCAACATAAACCGGTCATACAAAGCCTAGAGATATGGATATGTACTATTCAGCGGTCTCATGCATCTCCAATGTGTGTGTGTGTGTGTGTTCCTCTACAGTCTTTAGAGTGGACCTCCTCTGTTCCGGCAAGGTGGATGGAGAGGCTCTTTTAACGGTGCAGCTCAATCTGACCATCCATGCCAACAACTACACAGTGCTGGACTTCAAGAGGAGGAAAATGTGCTATAGAAGTAAGTCCGTTTTAATGGTCAGCTCATAAGGGGGTGCAGCCATGTACAGGTTTTCGTGTCCTCTATTCGGCTCTATTTTCAAATCTGGATTTTCAAATTGTTGGCTCTCCAACGACTCTAATGTTATGTGTGGTGCTGTTCTTCTAATGACAGGATCTACAGCTTTGGGACATTTCATTACTAAAGCCAGCAGAAAAAAGGAAACGCTTCAATCATCACACCTTCTAAAACAGCCATTGCGCCTTTTTGTGGTTTTTATTTCCCTTTAAGGCTTCTGCATTTTTTTCTTTTTAACACAGATTTCTTTTTTTTTTATCACACAGACCACATTTACAGCATTGTTATGTTGTGTGCGAAATTGTCTTGCGACGTGCTGGAACTATGTCCGAGCCTCTTTATTTAGATGTTATGTTGTGTATCAGAAGATGCTGACAGTGAAAAATGATGAGGGCATTTTTAGTTTTAAAGTATATAGTTGTGTGAAGGAAATCTGCCATTCAACTGTCCCTCCTCCTCTGTGAACAGGAATAGATGACCAGAAGAGTCCCGTTCCCCTCAACAATAACACTATCCTACGGCCGAACTGTAAGTGCTCCCCTCTGCCTCATGTCCTGCATGTCTCTACGTACCAGCTCTACTGAGAAGTCTCTATGGCGGTGCAAATTAGCCAACCGTCTCATAACCATCATCTTAGGATTCATTCTCCTGTTGAACTGCACTCTGCCCCCCCGCCCCCCGCCCATCTCCTTTGGAGTGGCTGGCCTCTTCCAGTAGGATTTATTCAGGCTCTTTGTGCCATTAGAGGTTGGTCTCCCTTCTGCTTGGGTAGGCCGGAGCAACCCGGGGCCCTGCAAGGCTTTCAGAGAGCTGATGAGAAAACCTCTCAGACTGGATCCAGAGCAAAGCCTCTACTCTTTCACGTCTATTCCATTAGCCCTAAGCGGAGCCCTCCCTGTCGCCTCCCCAGTTTCCGCCTCTTACCGTGTCTGATAGGTAACGTGCGGCTTGCTTTCATCAGACGGCGTGACACCCCCCACCACCTCCACCCAGGTGTTCTACATAAGTGTGAGTGTCTGCTGCATTGTCATCTTCCTGGTGGCCATCATCCTGGCCATCCTGCACCTGCACAGCATGAAGAGGGTGGAGATGGAGGACAGGTTTGTTTACGTTTTGTTTGTCTTTTGTCATGCGTATCAACGAAGCTGGAACACTGACGAAGAGCATCACAGCGGATTTACAGCCACACTGTGCCCATCACCGGTAGGAGTTCTGCTGCCATTCGAACCGCAGCACAAATGGGCCATCTCCACGGAGACTATTGCTTCAAGTTGAAACCTGCGCTCATGTGTGTGTGTCCGTTGTTCACTTCCTGTAACCCCCCCCCCTCCAGATGGCTCCGCAGGTCAACATGTCGATGTAAACCGTTAGGACGGTGGTACATTTAGAATAGTATGACTGTTGTTTTCTTGCATGCTTTGGAAGTTTGTCTAAATTTAGGTGCTGTAATGTTGTTAGTGGCTTAATGGGATCACATGGCTCGATGGAATCCTGTATGTGTGCCAACGTCAGAGCCTCTGATTAAAAAATAACTCCAGTTTTTGATGACCATCGCTAAGGATTTTTTGGCGGATCTGCTCACAATTTTGATTGGACAGGCGTTCACACAAAAGCAAGACGTTCAGTCGTAATGTTGCAGCCCCGTCTCGTGAAGCCACTTAAAAACTTTAAACCAGTTTGTTGTTACTTAGAACTTGGAAATTTAGCAACTTCCAGTGACTCTGCATAACTTCTTTATGCTCTTCTTCTGCCTTATTCAGCGTGAGTGACAGCGGCAGCTCGCAGGGCCTGTCTCAGCCGTCCACCCAGACCACGCAGTACCTGAGGGCGGACACTCCGAACAACGTCGCCCCCGTCACCAGTAAGAGCGTTCACTCCTTCACGCGCTGCCCCGCTTCGCGTTTCAGGTCAAAAAGACAATCACACTTGAGAAACGACGGCTAAGCAGGCCTGAGTACATTCGGGCGGATTCGCCGTCTTGTCACGTTGGCATGTGCATGCTTTTCCCAATGCGATAATCAACCCGGTTAGCTTAACCAGTGTCATAAGACTGTAATGGAGGAACAGAGTTCAGCAGTGATGTGCTCTGTGACTCATGTGACCCAATACGTTCTGAGCCATGTGCTGATGTACGCGCTGTGGGCTTCAGGCCAGCTGCTCCAGTTACAGAAGCACAAGCTCTCTTTTCTGCTGGATGTCAATTTAGCGCCTGCTGGGTAACGCATAGAGTAACGTATTTACAGTAAAGTCTGAATATTTCACTCTTACACACTTAGGATTTCAGCCGTAACACATTTCCTCCAGCAGAGCTGTTTGTTAGTGCTGTTAGGTGGCAGAGTGATTACTCACACAGCCTTCTGTTCGCTTGGCTGGCTCCCGCTGTAGTTATGGGCCAGGCTGTAATGTATTGGTGAATGGAATAAACTAAGCATGCTTTGTATTTTAAACATGGCACTGATCAATTTTCTGTTTACCATGTGGATTTGAAATGGTGTAAATATGAATGGCACAGCACTTTGCTGCCATATGGCAAGTCGGCATGACAACTTCAAATAATATGATATTATTATTAAGGGTATTTATTTTATATATTTCACTCTGAGTTGAATGTCTTCCATGCTTTTTCCTCATAAGATGAGAGATCTTTTTAAATACTGTTTTACCGTTTTTCGTCACAGTAGCTTGAATGACAAAATTGCGTCACTATGCGATCCTCTGTGGCCCTCTTGTGGATACAAACCCACATCTCACCTGCTGTGCATTTTCTTTGACCCCCTGGCCCCCACCCACGCATGGCTTGTTTGATTTGATGCTTGTGTATGAGTTGACCATTAAGCATCAATCCATTCACTCAGGTCGTGTTGTAATCTGGGTGAGCCATCCATTAAATCACCTCTTTCTCTCCCTCACCAACCTCCAACTTCCTCCCCCTCTCTTGTCATCAGACAATCACCCTGGTTCTGCACCCATACTCCAGCTTGCTGCCACCTCCTTCCAAAACCCCGGCGCCCCCCCACATGAAACCAAAAGTAAGTTCCAGTCGAGCCGCGGAGACGAGTTCAAAGTTAGAACCTTCGCACAATCATCATGTCACGTCACGTCTTCTCTGAACGTTTCAACTCCGGGCTCGAAGTACTTTAAAATAATTACTACAGTTCTTCAATAATCTTGGATGACAGATTTGTCGTGAAAACTACACTTTAATATATTTATATATTTTAATCCGAAATGGCCCATTCTGCATAATGAGCCCTTTTACTATTGGTCCTTGAGATGTATTTTGTTAAATATACTTTGAATGCACGATAACAATATTTTTACCTCATGTAACTTGAAATATCTGAGTAGTATCACTGATTATGGAGTAGTTAAGCAGCACTGGTCTCTGCCTGTGGTCATACTAACCCCCTCAGCGTTCTGCACATTCCTTTCCTCCTGTCATTATTCATTTCTGTATGGTTTTTAATCTTCATGTTTCCAGCTTTTTGTATTCTCCGTCGTCCTCTGCAGAGAACACATGTTACACTTTGTTTGACCTGTAGGGGGCAGCATCGCCCTGTACTCTGTCAATACTCGATCATACAATCAGAGCAGATGTTTAACCTTTTAGTCAAAGTAACTTTGAACTAATGCAGCGTCTTCCTTAATGTTGCAAGCTGTTAGCTAGGTACACGCATCACAGGAACCAGTCGGGGCTCACGTGTCCCGGAGGCCAATCGGTCTGACTGCCGTTTCCTCAGGCTTCATCTGCCGATGGCTTTCGCAGTCACCTCCCTTCTGTCTTATCGACGCGCCGTGCGTTTAGCCTGCGTCAGCTCGCATCACTCGTGTGTTGTGAAACACAAAGTGTGTTGCTATAACGGAGGTTTTTTTTTAGTGTGCCTGTGGGAGCAGACGCTGAAGGGGACTTTCTTTAGAAAAAAAAAAACACTTCACTTGAGCAAGTAGCAGCTAATGACTTTTAGGTTTATATATTATGTATATAATTCTAATGGACCTTCTGTAACCCAGGAGGCTGAATCCAAAAGCGGTTGTCCTCGGGGACACCAGCACGGGTGGACTTCCCCCTTTGTATTAGGTGATCTGTTTACATGTACGCGCGTGTGTGTCCTACCATCCTCGCAGGTTACCCATCCCTCCGCATTGAGAAGAACGACCTGAGGAGCGTCACCCTAATGGAGGCCAAAGCTAAGGTGAAAGACATCGCCATCTCCAGGGAGAGAGTCACATTACGGGATGTCTTGCACGAAGGTATTTCTCTCTTGATTCCTCTTCCCTTTTTTTTTTTTGTCGTTCTCCATCCCGCCCATGCTTCTGCTGGTGTAGAAAGATGTGAACATCATTTCCATGTTCTGCTGCTGCTTACAGATTGTGTCATGCAGAGTTTTGATATTTCCTCCCTTTGTTACAATTCTTCAATGTTACTAATAGTTTGTTATATTTTCCTTGATGAAAATCAACAGCAAGACAAGCTATGTTGCAGTGGTCCTCCCTTACACAAGCATTATTAAACTAAACAATTAAAATATGTCCCTTGATTAAATAAGTCTAGGTTACATTTCCTGAGCAGCAGGACAGACCTGGTCTCGAAGTCGTCCAGCCTTGGAGAGTAGGTTTCATGTTTGTTCACAATAACTAGAAAGAAATCGATTAAAGCGATAGCGAGGGTTTTATGAAGCACTACACACAAAGTATCCCTTCAAACTCCAACGATTCTAAAGACGATTCTTGTACAAGTCTGAGATGTTGGCAGTGAATTGTCTATGTGTAAACCCTATACCTGTGTGTGTGTGTGTATATAATAGCTAGACATAATTAATAAGTAGCCTCTAGCCATACAATTAGAGAATAAGTTAAATGAATGCCGTCCTGTTATTTGCCCATGTGAGACATGTCGGGGAAGAAAAAACCACAACCCTACTCTCATCTTTCAATGCTGCTTCAGATAAGTCACAAGGTCACTAAAAATCCTGTCATTGCCCACAGTCCATCCATTCATCCATCCTCCCATCTGTGCTGTGTGTCGGCCTGTGCTCATAGACTCCCGTACAAACATTACCGTTGATTTGTCTTAGGGAGGTTCATTAATGCACATTTGGTTGTACAGGTAAAAGCCAGTAAATTAGAATATTTTGAAAAACTTGATTTATTTCAGTAATTGCATTCAAAAGGTGTAACGTGTACATTATATTTATTCATTGCACACAGACTGATGCATTCAAATGTTTATTTGAATGCAAAATCTACCCGTGCCTGGTTTACGGACCATGGTATTTCTGTTCTAAATTGGCCAGCCAACTCCCTTGACCTTAGCCCCATAGAAAATCTGTGGGGTATTGTGAAAAGGAAGATGCAGAATGTCAGACCCAACAACGCAGAAGAGTTGAAGGCCACTATCAGAGCAACCTGGGCTCTCATAACACCTGAGCAGTGCCAGAAACTCATCGACTCCATGCCACGCCCAGTAATGCAGTAATTGAGGCAAAAGGAGCTCCAACCAAGTATTGAGTATTGTACATGCTCATATTTTTCATTTTCATACTTTTCAGTTGGCCAACATTTCTAAAAAATCCCTTTTTTGTAATAGACTTAAGTAATATTCTAATTTTGTGACACACAGAATTTTGGATTTTCATTTGTTGCCACTTCAAATCATCAAAATTAAATGAAATAAACATTTGAATGCATCAGTCTGTGTGCAATGAATAAATATAATGTACAAGTTACACCTTTTGAATGCAATTACTGAAATAATAAATAGTTTTACCTGTATTTATTAATGCGTGTGATGACCTACGACCAGGAATGCTGCTTTGCTTCCCTGTTATGTGTTTGCATTCCTCATCTGATGTGTCACTGAAATCTGGCCATGAAACCAAAGTTTGTCCTCGCCGAGGAAAATCGCATATTGACAGAGCGCTTTAGACGGCGGCGTTTCTAACGCCCTCGCTTTGGCTTCGTGTGAAAGATAGAGGAACTGTTTGGCATTCAGTTTTGGTTGGAGGAGAATCTTTTATCGCTTGAGACGCCGGATGAGACGGGGAAAGGGAACCCAACAAGACTGTACTCGGCTGCCTGGAGATCTGCCACCGTGGCTGCGTGCACAACGCCACGGTTACCCAGGGGCGACTGGCACACAATGGAAGGGAAAAGTCTGGGTGTTCTGTTGTTTTAATGCCATTTCAAGTCCCTCTGACGGTTTATGGTCGTTGATTCTGCCTAGAAAAAGTTTTAATGAGCTTTTTTTTTTATTCTTTCAAATATTCAAACTTGCAAATTTGGCAAAAATAGCCCGTTTTGAAATAAATATAGGTCATCCACGCGAATCGGGTGGATCCGGTGAGTTTTTATTTGGGGTTTGGGGTCAACAGCGCGCCAGCATTGGAAGTTAGAAGTTAAGGACTAAAAAATCCAATCTGCTCATCAGGCAATCGGGGAGCGATCTTCTCACTGACATGAGTGATTAGCGCCATTCAATGCGGATCCTCAGAAGCTGTAAAGAGTGCGTTGCTTCTGTCCGACTCTGGGTGCTTTGTCAGTTCAGCCTCGAATCGCTCCCACGTCATCGCCTCCTTAGTCGTCCTGTCTCTACCTGTCGAGGACAAAACGCGTCGTATGGAAGCGGCGGCTCTTTATTTTTCAAGCAATTATTTTCATTAATCATTCATTTGTAACGTGTTGATGTCCTGCTAATAGTATGTGTAATGCTTGGAAGTTATTGGTGAGATGTCTGTAAACATTGTACGAGTCGCCTGAGTGCGCTGTGATGGTGGCAGGACGACGGTTGGCAAATCTGTCCCATCAGTCTGTTACGTGAGTTTGTAGAATGTCACCGAACAGGAAGCCCGCCCGCAACTGAAATGCAACAGCGTATGTGTGTGTTTCCCCCCCCCCCCCCCCCCCCCCCCCCTCCTCTCCGACCAAACAAACCCAACTGCAGATGTGGAAACGCCCTCAGACAACCATCAGTCTGACTGCAGTGGTCAACACGTCCTCGTGTGCCCCACGTTGAGGGGACCTGCATCTCTGAATCTGTGTTGCTTACTTGCTGTGGATGTTGGCTGGCTTTAATGGATCCTGACAAACTGGGCTTAGTGTGGACATGGGGGTCCGACGCGCTGCGTGCGGGCAGCTGTTGCGGCTCTGTGGTGGTTTTACCTGGAAACGTGTGATTTAGTCTTGTGTAACTTTTCTCAAAGCAGCTGCAGGCTCCCCTTTTGGATTCAGCTTTGATCGTTTTTTCTTTGTTAGATTTATCGATGTTAAGGCTGGGTCATGCTTCTGCGTCTTGTGTCGACAGACTTGTTTCAATTCATGGTTCTTAAAGGCTTGCGCGTTTTGCAAAGCAATTCACCGGCAGAACAACAGGTGGACGCTCCTCGGAGGCCTAGAAAAATTGGTCGACGCAAGAGGGAGTGAAAAGGCGCGCAAGGGGCTCTTGCGTCTGCGTGTCCTTGTGTTTCTCTAAAAGACGCGGAAGCATAATTGAGGCTTTATTATTCGAATCACATCCTCTGACGGGTTTTTATTGAAACCTCTTCTTGGTACAGCTGCGACTATATTATCAGTAAGCTCCACACTCATCTGCAAGTGAACACCGTGAATCTATCTGCTGTGGAAAGCTTTCCGCAGGCCGCCACAAGTGATTATTAAAAGCAGGAGCTGCGGATGATCGCGAGACAAACGATGCTCTTGTACTCCGACTGGGGTTCTGTTCTCCTGGAGCCAGCAGGTCCAGACAGGCTGCGGGGAGGCGGTTGAACACTAACCCTGTTGTTGCGTTTCGACTCCTCTCCTGTCGAAACACAAGCCAGAGTTAAACCCCGGGGCTACAATTTCTTTCTTTTTTTATTTCTCTCCCTTTTTCTTCTATGTTTATGTTGATGGTTTATGTTGTTAGTTGACATTTTACCTCGGTAAAGTCCTGGAGCAACGGGGTGACGGTTCAGACAAAGCCGATGATGAACGCGCTTGGCCTTTCTACGCGCCGTGTTTAAAGGGGATGAAAAGCCCTGTGAGCTTCCAGTGAATCTCTCAAGAGAAACTATGCGGCGCGGACTAATCAAGAGACGCAGCATCTTTAGCGGAAATGTCCTCCTCGAGTCTTTCCTGCCCCCTTTTCTCCCACACATAAATAAATTAAAAAGCAGTGTTTTTCTTTCTTCGACAGGCACGTTCGGGCGCATCTTCCACGGCGTGCTGCTGGACGAAAAGGACCCCAGTAAGGAAAAGGAGGTCTTTGTGAAGACAGTGAAAGGTAGGCGCTCCGGTCCAGGCGGCGAATACATTTAAAAAAATAGTGTTAAGTCAAATGTCCAGCTTTTTCTCCACCTCTCATATTTAATGTGCAGCACACTATGGGGTTTTCTGAGAAGGTTGTTGGTTGCAAAGCGATCGGCTAGCGAAATGCCAGAAGGGTGTTGCAAAGAGGACTGAAACCCGTTAAGTGGCCCGCAGGGTTGCAGGGTTTGCATGCCAGGTGCTCTGCCAGCTGCCTGCTGACCCCTGCACTCTCCCCTGTTTACTCAGGGAGCGGTTGGATTCCACCCGGCAAACAATTTCCCTGTGCCACTCTCACCTTTTGTTAAACTCTTTTACTTCCTTGTGCGCTTTTAATGGGAAAAAGAACAATGCCGCTCCCATAAGCACCAAAGCTGCACTCGTAGATTACAAACAGACATCGTTTGTAATCGTGTGTTTGGCACCAGGCAAGTTTCCCACTGCAAAGGACGATGTTAGCTGAGGAAACGGCTACTAATCAAGCACTAAATGACTCCATTTTTTATTTTTAATCCGAATTGTGTCTGACATAAAATGCTTCAGATAATGCGTCCGAGGTGCAGGTGACCATGATGTTGACTGAAAGCTGCAAGCTTCGTGGACTTCATCATAGGTGAGTGAGAGCAAACACTAATCCCACACCCCATGCGTGCTAGACGATCACTTTATGATCAATGTAGCCCTTCTGCTGTCAGTGGGTCAAGAATCGCTTCCTTTTTTCTTGATGAAAGAGCCCACAGAGCACATGCTGTAACAGAGGCTGAAAACACTTTTTTTATTGTATAATACAGCCATTTCTTTTTAATACTTGATCACCCCCTGGCTGCATTGGGTTTAGAGTAGCGTTAGCATAGCTAATTTAGCCTCCTATTCACCTGCAGGTTTTATCGCGTATTAATTTTGCGTAGCTTGTTGTGTCAGCACAACTCCTTCCTCCTTGATACTCGGTAACACTTCCTCTTCCGCAACAGTCTGGCTGACGCACCTCGAGCTAAAGTGCACTTTCATCTCCCAAGAATCCCTTTGACGTGCAGCTATCTTCTAAGGAACTCGCACGGCGTGTGTGTAGCTGTGTTGCACGGAGTTCCTGTTCCTCAGTTTCCTCGTCTCTCCGCATGCAGGAACCTGCTGCCCATAAGTCACGTGTGCACGGAGGACGGAGAGAAGCCCATGGTGCTGCTGCCTTTCATGGCTTGGGGGAATCTCAAGCTGTTCCTGCGGCAATGCAAGCTCGCTGAGGCCAACAACCCACAGGTAATCCATGTAAAAAAAGAAAAACACTCACCAAACCATTAAGCTCAACGCCTCCCCCGTAAGCCGTGTGTGGCGTCGCACTGAGGCGGTAATCTAGCAGTGAAAGTGAAATCCCAAAATCGTAAGTCAAACTCCATCAAAGTCTTGCCTGAAGGAACGCTTTGTGCGTCCGCAGGAATCAACTTGAAGTGAACCCGAACCACTAACAACTAAGCTGTTATTGACATGAGTGTAGATATACGGGTGAACGTGGTGCTTTTTGAACAGGTTCACCCGGCACATATCCAACCAATCAATCAGCTGCAAAATACAGATGTAGAAAAACGACCTGCGATCACAAGACTAAGCTTGCCAGCCACTTGCATTCAAAGTTTCAGGTAACTTTGTTCTCTGCGATGTCATTAAGTACTTTTGGCAGGCGTACAAGACAAAGACGTAGTCATTAAGTTGAGATGTTGCAATAAAAATGGACCAATGTGTGAGGTGTGTCAGTGTAGAGGAGATAAAGCACTGAAGGAACACAACACTACAGAGTGGCATTCGTTTTTTCCCCACTTACAAATCAACTGTTGAAGTTACTCTGAAGAGAAGCTACGTAACCGCTCCGCACACCTCTGCTTGAGGTTGTTGAAATGTTTGTTTTCCTGTGTTTCATTCATTTCGGTGGTATCACACTGAGGGGTGTGGGTGTGGATGGGTGGGCGTTCAAGCCATAATACGGTGGAATGAATTGAACAGATAGAAAAATGAACACAGATCATCTGTGGGAGAAAACAAATCGTGTTCCTTTTTAAGTGCTCGTAATGGTATTTGCAAGATTCAGGATTAATTTTATTGTTTGCAACGTGGTGCCGGGGTCACAAACAAAGCACAGAACAGACGACTTTATTTAATATCACCTGCTCAAACCTCTCATTCGCTATCAGAAGAGAAGCAATACATTGACGCCGCTGCCCATGAAGGAGCGTGAGGACAAAAACCTTTGACTTCCTTGAAGCCAAATGACGTGGATCTTCCCCACGGCTTCCTCATTCATGAGGCCCACGCATTTTCTTTAGCCCCGCCTCCCAACCGCTCGCCTATTTTCCCTATTTTATTGCCAGCATGCTCACGTTGACGATGCATTCAATGTGTGTTTTAGGAATGAACAAAAAAAAATCAAAGTTCATCAGGCTAATGTATGCGAGATATCATTAAATGTAGAATCACACAGCACACAATAACATCCATCGCCTTTCATTTAGAGCCTAAGTAGTCTCATGTCACTCCCATCTTTGCCCCGGAGTGGACTCGGAGGAAGTGAACAATTTCCAGCAAATTCACGCTGCCGTGATCTCATGTACCACTCCCTCCCTTTTGTGTTTCTCCTGTCTCAACTGATAATTACCCCCCTCTCTCTCATTTCCTCTCAGGCGATCTCTCAGCAAGACTTGGTTTACATGGCCATCCAGATCGCCTGCGGGATGAGCTACCTGGCGCGTAGGGAGGTCATTCACAAAGACCTCGCCGCCAGGAACTGCGTGTAAGTGTCCCTGAGCCCTCAGTTCGGACCACTTGGCAGTACTTGGGGGTAGTAACCCCTCCTCCTCCCTCCTCCAACAGCATTGACGACAACATGCAGGTGAAGATAACGGACAACGCCCTTGCCCGAGACCTGTTCCCCATGGATTACCACTGCCTGGGGGACAATGAGAACAGGCCAGTGCGCTGGATGGCCCTGGAAAGCTTGCTCAACAACGACTTCTCCAGTGCGAGTGACGTGGTAAGAACCCTCTGAGGCCGGCGTCCTCGCTGTAACAAGCTGTCGTCGCCCCCGGGGAGTTTTTATGGCTACACGGCGTGATAACATGATAGTTATCGCTTTGGATCATATAGACTGATTCGCTTAAAGTCGATACCTCAGAGGAGACTCTTTTCCACCCGGACCAAAGGATGAGCTGAATAGATTTCATGAGGTCAGAGGTCACTGTGTCCTGTCTATGCCGCAAGGGAATTATTTTAAATTTGGCAAAAGCAGAAAGTGCATGGTATGGAGAAGGTGTTGCAGGAAATGGCACCAGTTTTAGCCCGAGCCGTTCTTTGCTGCCTGGTCAAGGTATCAAAGGTGGAGAAGGGGATGCTGAGCTTTTTCCTGTCTCAGGATAGCGGAATAGGTGCGGCCGAGACGGTCGGGAAGCCCAACGGTCCCTTAGACGCCTCGGACAGCAGCCAGGCCATCAGTCACTGCTCTGCAGTCCTTTTATGGTCACACCGCGCCTACACTTAGTTAGCTGTCCAGACGAGAACCTGGCGCTGTGCAGCATCATCGTAGCGACACGCATACCAGCGTTCCCTGATGTCGGATAACAGGCTGGGTAGGATGAGAAAGTAACTTATGAGCATGTTTTAGGCCTTGTAGGAAACGCTGGCAGTGGGAAACAGGCTAGATTACTGTATATCCGTCCCATCACTTCCTTCACTTCCTTTTAAAGGTTCAGTGTTTGGTCGCACAAACACTGGGGGGGGAGCCCCTTGGGGGTTGCAGTGCAACTGAACTAGAACATCACCATCTCACAGGCACAGAGACACACACGGCACTAGCACAACAGCACACGTACTGTTGGTTGCTTTATTACAGATAACCATCGGTCCTTAAATGAGGGGAATATTTCTGTAGGCCGACCCCAAAAGAACGATTGGATTGTTCCATTGGTTAACGAAATGGGTTTGTATGAATGTAGTTTTTACCGTGAAAATAATTGCCAGGAATTGTTGGGCTGTAAACGTGTAAAAGCGGAGTGGTATTTACTGTATGTTATGTTGGAGGAAATCTCTTTATTACTTATACTTAATCTTATTACCAAAAACACAGTTAATTATTTATCGACAATGCTGAATAATTGGCGCCACCGCCGCCTGTGTGCGGGTCCGTTGGAGCGGTGACCTTACAGAATGGAACGCCTCTCCTTGTTTTCTCCGGGGAGGTCAGAGGTCAGCCAGACGGCTCGGCTCAACACATGCAGGGCGAGGCCCCCGCTGGCACGGGCCCTTGAACCTCCGAGCGGCCGCCCGACTGTTTGCCTTCAGCCTCTCAACGCAAACACTCGCTGCCATGATTCCGTATGAAATGCCTGTTCATCATTTCCTAGCATTGTTCCCATAGTTGGATGCTTTCCACACTGTAAATACAAGGGATGATGATGATGAGGATGCAGATGTGTGTACGAGTGCTCAGGCTGGTGGGTCTTCTGTCCACAGTGGGCCTTCGGGGTGTCGCTGTGGGAGCTGATGACTCTGGGTCAGACCCCCTACGTGGACATCGACCCCTTCGAGATGTCGGCCTACCTGAAGGACGGCTACCGGATAGCACAACCAATCAACTGCCCAGATGAACTGTACGTAGAGAGAACGGGAAACGCTTTGATTTCCTAATTGATAGAAGAATTTAAGATGACCAAAAAAAACCCCAAAAATAATAAAGGGCGGATTAATGAGGAAGGAAATTAAGCGTTAGATCGCCTTTAAAATAAAACAGAAAGGAAATTAATAATAATTCATTTAAGGATCAGAGAAAATATATGGTCATACAGATTAACTAAGATATCAGCCAAGCAGTAGTGTGAAAACGCAGGTGTGCAGATTGGCCCGTCTCCAAATCACAAACTTGTTACTATTCAGTAAATGTACTAATAAGGAGTGATTCAGTGTTTGACATGCTTGAACTCTGGCTAATCTTGAATCATAATCGGCATAAACACCGATGATACAACTCTGCAGGGAAGCGTGTTATAACGCGTGTGCGTGTGTGTTCAGCTGATGCCTTCGCTGATAGACATGAAGCGTGTCGAACTTTATTTTAGATAATACCTTTTTATTAAGGATATTTCATCTCACACTGATCAAGAGTATGTACAGTTACAAAAATATATATATTTTACTAATAATTAGATGATTTCTTGCCATGATTTTTAAACCGTTCTCACTAACTTTTGAAATGTAATATAGAAACCCTGATTAGGTTTGAATTTCCTCAAAGGGAAATAATTGTCTGAAAGCTTTTGGATCGCTCAGCGCGGTTTCCTTCTGAATACAATGGCGTCGAGGTGACTGCTTCCTTTCACCAATTATTAGAGGTTGCAAAATAAAATATTAAAAGGGCACGCGTTGATTAACAAAATGATTACATCTCCCTCATTTCTATCAGCGTTCGGCAGGCAGCTCCTGTTCAGAGAGAACTCCATCTCAGACGAACCTTTAGAGGCATTTTGTTCCAACGCCCAGAGTTTGACACCAGCTTTACAGCCCACGCATTCTCTCACACCACAAAATAAATATTTATGTACACATACTAGACGGCCGGGGAAGTACAAGAACAAACTAGACGTCATGGGGCAGGGACGTGAAAACGTCAACAGCTGTCGGAATTGTCTTGGAAATTTTGTTTCAATTCAAAGGTTTTCTTTAATGTTCTCTCCGTGTTACTGGTGACGATATCACATCATCCTTTTAACAACTTCCCAGGTCATTCCTCAAGATTAGCGTTTACTTTTTACAGGATGGCGAAGACAAGATCCTGACAGACGGACACACGCCTTTACCTCCATGTTCTTTTATGAGCCTTAATAGATACTAGCATAATCATTGCAGTCATTCCAGCCTTGCAAAGTGAAGCTATGTGGCTCCCTGACAACTCGTACTACTGTTAGTGGAAGAATAGAGCACACACAAATACCCTCAAGGTCAATGAAGGTTATTTTATCAAAATATGACCCCATCACCCAGCTAGGTTAAACAAAGGAAACTGTAGTGATTGTGACGTTCCCGTGACTCTTGGCTCTGTGCTGCAGGTTCGCGGTGATGGCGTGCTGCTGGGCCCTGGACCCGGAGGAGAGGCCCAAGTTTCAGCAGCTCGTTCAGTGTCTCACGGAGTTCCACGCGGCGTTGGGCGCTTACGTGTGAAAGCAAGCGCCCCCTCCTCTTGGGAGCAAAGGACGTTGACACTGAAGGCTGGTGGACACTGATCATAATGAGTCCATGTAGGAGAGCGTGCCTTATCGGTCCTGATGAATTTATTCTGTACAGTCGTTTTTGGAGTTTTTATATAGTTGAATTCCTTTTTTACAGCATAGAAAAGTAACAGGATTCTTGTTGAAAATTGTTTTGTATACTTCGAAAGCGTCCACAGGTGAGGCGACTACACTGCTTTTTCCTTGCATTGCTGGACTCGTTGTTTTTTTTAAGAACAATCCTAGGCTCCGACAACCTGGTTTTAACTGCAGTATTTCCAACTGTAGCGTAGTGAGCCCATGTCGGTACCGCAGTGCGCCGGGAGGCTTCTTTTGGATGTGCGGCGCTGCTCCCCGGCCCTGCGCTCGGCACCAGAGGCTTCTGGGGGACCGCTCGACTTTGTCCCGGGGAAGGTACGGGATCAGGACCCTCCGTGGATCAGACTGCTTGGACATGACAAAAACCACGCGTCTTCTTTTTCTTTTTTAAAAAAAACATCCAGACTGAAATTTTGGCCGTTTTTTATTTTTCAAATGCTTCCACCTTCTTCCTCTTTTGTACTTTTGTACTTTTTTTACTCTCCACACCCCACAAACAGGCCTGTGGTTACGTCTTGATTGTTCTGTGTCAGAACACAGCCCGCCACAGGATTTCTTTTCAGGACTGGTTCTATGGTGACTAACGAGAAAACAGATGTGAACACACTGTGAACACAGAACCGGCCGACCTGCTCGGTCTGGTCCTGTTTCCCCGCCGTGGACATCTTTGTCATGTGCCTTTATGCTCACTGCATGTTGAATTAAGGATTTTTTTTTTTTTTTATGCTTCCCGATTTCATAGCCACAAATTAAATGGTATCTTTCAAATATACGTCTTTTTTTTTCATTTGTGTTTTGCTTCTCATGAGCACGGCAGCTCTCGTCTTCGTTGCCTCGGAGAACATCTGGTACCTGATGTTTGTTTCGTGCCGCAGTTGAAGCAGAGTGTTTTGGTACAAAGATCCAAAGCTTCAAACCACAGAGAATCTTGCAGACTTTAATTGATAGTATTCAATAGCTCTTATAGCTTTGTGATGGAAGCATCCATGCATGTTGGAACAACGTTTGGGCTTTTCCTCTTGTTCTTAGTTTCCAATGATGCTGCTTTGCTTGTTTAGTTTCTTTAGCTTTGGCTGAAGTTAATGTCCAACACGAAACACTGCGATTCTTCGTGTGTTGTAATGGAGTTTTGTAACATCTTGTGTGTGTGCGGCCCTTTCAGTCGCTGCTCTAACATGCTATCGACATGTTTGTAGCTGGCATTCGGCAGCGGGACGAGAACCTCAGAATCCCCATGAACAGTTTGATTTTAAATATTGTTTTGTTTAAATTAAAACCGGCGATAGATCATTCTTACTTATCCTTGTCCGTGTCCTTCATTGTCAATACATCTGCACACATATATATTATCCAACCACAAAATACTCAAATTCTTCGACTTCATTTTCATGCCGCTACTTTTCTTTCGTTAGTCTTTTAAGGTGTCGCAGTGCCGTTTCTTCACGGCGCCTGAGGACTCCATCCTTTTAAAATGGGAGTCCTCGTCGGCATGTCAGCTGGTCGCAGGTCTGCACTTTGCTACGACTTCCTCACCAACCTCAGTCATAACAGACAATAATGCAACGCAGTCGCAAGACTTGTTGAGCAAGCGCACGTTGTTGCTGCCGAACTGTTGCTGCAGCGAGGGGCTCCACAGAGTCTCCCCCCCGCCTGACGGGGGTTTGGTGGATGTTGTTTAGACGCACTAGGTCCGATAACTAAACCCAGGCCCATGTTCATAATGTGAAGAAGATAAAGGAGTTGGTTTTCATCTTTCAGCTGAGCGTGAATCACCTTTTGCATCTGACTTTTGTTATCGTCTTTCAGGTTCCTCCAAAGGCCTTTTGTTTCGTCTCCTCATGTATTCATTAGTGGACTGTCCCCTTTTGATTGTTTGAACCGTAATGCCCATTGCACTTGGTAATCATTGTCTATCTGATATCTGGCGTTGCTTAGAGACATTTAATAGACCAACAGGACACTCGTGAATTATCCAACCATCACATTTGGGCTGAATAAAATGATTGGACGAGCTCATTAAAGTATGCGAGAGACACCGATGTCACGTCTTTTTGTTTGATCCATTGATTGCCGTCAAGGTCTAAAAGACTTTCAACAACAGACTTTTTTAACCTGGCCTTTATGTCACACCCAACACGTGAAAAACAAAACCCACTGAGCATTGTATTATGGTCTCGTGCATGACACACCAGTTGCTACGAGCCGTCATGTATGGCACGTCTCCTACTGGCAGCTTGTCACGATCGTGACGGTGGCGCTTGCCGCCTGCGTCATGGGCAACGAGCGTAGAGGTTATCGTTCAGACAAACTGAAGGTTACAAGCAGGTTGAGGCCTTGAGAGAGCGCGTCAAACATCTAGTGAAAACAGTCCGGAACGGAGAGGACTGATTACTTATTTGCAGTTTGAGACTTTAAAGTAGTGAAACGCAGGCTGTTGATAACATTTAGCGGCTTCAGTTCCAGAGCCTCGCTGACACTGTCGTGATTTATTGGCACGTGTGAGCACAACAGAGCCGTGATTAATGTTGAGTAACACCTGTGCTTATTGCGTGTGGCCAGTTGAAATACCTGTTCTGGAAAAAATAAAGGCCTGCTGCTTGACTAAATGTGTGTATTTAAAGGAACAGTGCGTCGCATTTAGGGAATCTGTGAGCAGAAGCCCGAGAGGACAGCGCGCGGAGGTGTCCCGGTCGGCCCGCTGCCCACCGGCCTTATTTCCCCTCACGAGCCTTCGGGGCCGCATGCAGCGTTGCGCCGCTCGTCGCCCCATCCAGCCGTCTGCGGGGACCCGCGCGCGCGTGACTCAGCCCCCGAGCGCGCGGGGACGCCGTGTTCTCCACTCACACCTTTCCTAACCACTGACGCGTGGAGCTGAGTGCAATTACATCACAGACAACCGCAAGACAACAGAGTGCTGCTCACCGGCGAGGGGGGGTTAAAGGGGGAGGGGAGGGGGAGGAGGGAGAGAGAGAGAGAGATAGAGATAGAGATAGAGAAAGGGGGAGAGAGAGACAACCTCCGGCACAGAAGCGCAGTGGAGAGGACGAGGACGAGGACGAGAGCTCAACTAATGGACGTACTTCCATCCAAAGCCATGAAGAAGAGCCAGACGCTGAGCTGCAGCGTGAAGGTACGCGGGACTCGGCTCTTTACCTGCGGCTCTCTTGTTTCCTGGCTGGTATACTTTGAACTGTTCGCTAATGAAATGACTCGCGCTGCCTTGAGAAATGTTTAGAAGAAAAAGTTGCTGTCATATAACTTGAAGATTAACGTGTTCTCTCGTCCCTTGTGGGAGAACACGCATCGCTGAACTCTTATCTTACTACTCTGTATTTAAATGATTCATCACAGTGGCGCGTAAACAAAGAAAAGAAAAAAGCGACAACTCCAACGCCTGCGAGTAATTATCTTCATTATTGATGAACATGCGTATTGTTTTCCTATTATTGTTAGTCAGACAAACTGTTTCGGACGAAGATACAAAGCAGCACAGTCCATTTTTGGTGTTTCTTGAAAAATGACCTATTTTGATTATGTGAAAAGTTGGCCATTCATTTTCTGTGAATACATGAATTGTTTTTATAATGATTGCACCTCTTATCCCCATCTCGATTATTTATTATTTATTTATATATATATATATATATATATATATATAATCAACTATATTTGAATGTGTTGCGTAAGTGCGTCTAGTTGAAAGTTTGATGTGAGATTATGGGCACCAATAGACACTATGTGACCTGTGGGAGTAAATGTAACCACAGCAAACGCTAGAACCGCAGTTTGGGCAGAGAAACCAGGCCTTCTGAGCAATGGGCAGAGGAGTGACCCATCTCCGTCATTGGTGTGTGAAGACCAGCGTGACTAAAAGGCCTCATCGGCTCGGAAAGCTCGGGGCGAGCGGCACTTGTGCAACTTCTCAATTCCCAGAAGATTGAGGTCTGAAGCATTCGCACAAAGAGTGCTGTGGGTCCGGTTACTACAAATCTTCGCTTGTTTACAATTGTAAGTGCTGCTTCAAAGCCCCCCCCCCATCCCACCCACCCCTCAAGATGTCCCATACAGACCGGGTGGAGGATGGTCAAACAGATCCTGCAGACAGCAACGCATTTCTCCAAATTTAGGCTTTTAACAACTCCTCACCCGTCGTGCACAGTATGACTGTAGCTGAACTGTACTGTGTGTTTACATAATGGGAGTAGTTGTGATCAAAGCAGCTGGTAAGCCGCTCTGGCGTCAGTCAGCCATTTCTGATGAATATGCAAACAGTCGTACACTCTGAGCTAAAAAAAAAGAACAAAAGCCCATTTGGTTTAAATGTACATCAAATGCTCTAAACGTGTTCAAAGGTATTTGGTATGGGGTGCAGGGTGGCCTGGATGCAGAGGAGGATTATTGAAATGGTGCCAAAGTAACACCCAAAAAGTGATCTCTGTTGGCGTCCCATTGAGCAATCGGGACAAAAAAAAATGTTTTTCTCAGCTCAAATCCCTTTGCTGTGAGTGAACTACAATGTGTTCACAAGGGTCAATCGTATTCATTCATCACTTCTTGACACGAGTACATGCTGTACAAAGCGCTGCTCGTTATTTGCCCAATTTCGTCAAGGATATTGTTTTCTTTTTCCCCCCTCAGCTTTCGTGCTTATCTGCCGTGGGCTCGCTAAGGAAATCACTGCCAAGTTTCTGCGCAGGGCCACAAGGTGTTTACATCCTGAACAGTGGGGAGAGAAATGTTAGAAAGGTCTGGGTCATTTCTCTCCACGCCTCAGTGCACCTGAGCACGTTTGTCACAAGCAATAGCTCAGCATGTTGGGGAACAGAGTGGGAACCCAACTGTCTGGCGTAGCTTGATTAAACCATTCAAAAAGTCCTTTGCTTAGTTTGCCACAAAAATGAGCTTAGCATAAGGACCAGAAACAAATGGGAACCGGATAGCTATAGCTCTATTGAAATAAAGTGCTGAAGCACATTTAAATTATATGATTATTTGTTTGTTTAATCTGGAGAGAAAATTTAGTAGTTTAGCATAACAAATGAACCCAAGGTGAGACACACAGTCTGTGCAAAAGCAATCTTATTTACTCGTTATATCTCATTTTCATTTTAATCCATACCAAAGAAAAATGCTGACTACAAAGTTAGCATAGCTTAGCATAAGGACGAAAACGCCATTGCTCTTTTTGAACGTAGCAGTGTTTATTACCGACAATGCTAATGCAGTCCTAGTACTTGATTTTAAGCCGTACATCGAAACAAAAAGTACAGAAACATCAGGGTGTGGTTTTTATGTACAAAATATTCCAGGAAGTACCTGCTGCCCACAAAACATACACTGCTCCTGGTACGTACCCCCCCTCGTTAAACCATAACCACTTCAAGTAAAAATACCTGAAGTGTTAAACAGATAATAATTTGAATTTGACTAGCTTTGGAGATATTTTTCCTGGATTTCCTGATGACCAACAAACTTGCTGGCTGTATCCAGTGGTTATGTTCAGCTAACAGTCTCCTTTTCTATAGCCTTGGGCCTGAGAGTGCTATTAATCTTTTGATTCAAAGACAGACAATAAGAGATCTGTATTTACCGATGGATTAAAATCCGAGATTTTTTTTTGTTGTTGATCAGCCCAGGTTGCTATTGTGCAGGAAAACCTGTTTTATGTTGGTTTCACAATGGAGGGAAGGGAATTCCTGACTAGTTTCTTTCAAGTATCCTGGGAGACTTACTCTTTGCTTGTCCTTCTTTTGCTTGTCCTTTTTTTTCCTCATATTTTGACCAAGTAGGTCTGGCATGTTAAAAAAAAAAAAAACATCCAGCGTTGTGGCTCCACGTGTCCCTGATGTAGAAGCGTTTGAAGATGAAGTGTGAACTTCCCGCGATTCTTCCCCTCGCAGCAGGGCTGAAGGCTGAGACAATGACGTCAAACAGGCCGAGCTGTGGGTGTCCAAAGGGCACAAATATGTACATAATCTATGGAGGATTCAACTCTGTCCTGCTTATAGTATCGCTTGTCTCAACAGTGTGTATTAATAATAAACTGCGTCTTCACAGTGGGTCATAACATATAGTTAAGCACGCGCTGTAGGCCTGCTGTCCCCGTTTCTTTATTTCAATAATCTATGGTTACCGTTATCCAAGTTTCCAAAAAAAGAACCGGCTGTATTCTTTCAATAACAATTATGGGGCAAGAAAACTGTTTTTTGCACTCGCTAACGCTGAAATTTAAAAAGCCAAATAGTCTCTGGAAGCCATTGTCTCTGCCAACTGTTATCTGCTGTAAAATATAAATCTGACTGCGTTAAAGGCTCACGAGGATTTAAGGTTGACCTGAAGCTGCGGTTAAAGAAAAGATCGTGAGCGTCAAACCTTTTGTTTGAATCTAAACCTCAAACACAAAGCGCTTTTCCTGCCTGGGCAAAGACACCCATTTGACGCAAAAGGAGGCTGAAATATTAACAACTAGTGTGTGTGTGTGTGTGTGTGTGTGTGCACACACCATGAAGCCAAGCTTTAATAGGAGCATTAACTGTTCGGAGTCAAACACAAAGTTTACTCTCCCTCAGCCGACTTGGCAGGAGGCAAACAAACTAAAAGCTTGGATTTATCCCTGTTTTTCTAGCAAACTCGCCCCTAATTTCAGCACGTATCTTCTCTCTCTTGATGCCTTTGACCCCAGAGAGAAGTCATTGGTGTGTGTGTGTGTGTGTGTGTGTGTGTGTGTGTGTCAGACGGGCGACAGACATGTTGCCAAAGCTCGGGATCTGGAAGCAATTGGAGACACACGTAGCACAGTAACACTTCAGGCTTGAGGTTTGGCTGACAATGATTCCAGAAAGACCAAGAAACGTATGTTTCATCATCCCCATGGAGTTTCAAGGAAAACCAGATGTTCCATAAGACTTCATCAAAACCCGAGGTGGAAAGGAACAGCGTTTGACAAATACTCCCATGTGCGTCTCATTTCTTGGAGGGTTCAGCTGTTTGCTTGGCAATGTGTTAAAGCATTTTGTATTTAATTTCTTTACTACTAAATGACTGTTAGTCATGTAACATCATCTTTGACTTGAGGTGCATAAAGGCGTGGGACTTGCCAAACAATGACATCACACAGATTGCCAGAATACCATTAAACATACAAAGCACATGATCATTTTATTTATATAAAATATGATTAATAGCTGTTCCCTTCAAATCAACCAGTTTACTTTCTGATAAATGAATATAATGATCTAGTAATAAATGATTTAAAAGGGCCATTAAAAGGGGCCATTCTGCATAATGAGCACTTGTACGTTACATAGTATCTTTTCTGGTTGTCTAACTGTCCGCCTGGTCCATTATCGTTATGAGATCTTGGGCGGGAATTTGTCACAAACATCCACCTGGAGTGAGGAATTTTTGTATTTAGTGGGTCAAAGTGTTTTTAGATTTGGCTTTAAGCTCTATGTGAATTTAAGGATGGGGGTTATGGGGATAAATGTCTAAAAGTGATGACATTTTGGATTGAGTTTTTCTGTAAAACCTTGGAGTATTTCTCCTTCTATTATACGTACACGCTTCCTATTACTCCACCTCATTCAGTCCATCTGCCTTTTCTCTCTAGAAAATGTACATTTTATCTCTTCAAATATTGTTTCTAGTCTTACTAATGTGGGGAATTCTGCCTCCAGTCACTGTAAATTCATGTGTTTTTGTGAAGCAGCTGTTCCTCACCGCGGACACCATCACTGCTGTGATGGTCCCGTGGTGTAACTTAAGGACATCTCTGTGTGTTACCTGGGCTGATTTGTTTAACTCAAATCCTCAGTGGCGTCACGTTGAAATGGGACGCCGCCGATTCCTCTTAAAGGGTCTTTGTTTCTTGGAACTACTTAGGCCTTTGGGGGGAATACCTTTTTAGGCTTTAGGTCTGATCGGCGCCTGTGTGTTTGTGTGTGTTCCAGCTGTTTGTCCTGTGCCACGGCCTCCTGCAGCTCTCTCAGCTGCTGTACAGCGCCTGCTTCAAGAGCACCATCAGCACCATCGAGAAACGGTACGGCCTCAGCAGCTACTCCTCTGGAACCATTTCCTCTCTCCACGAGGTAGGCGCCAACCACAACACAACCTCCGTGCCTGAGGGCATGGTAGCTTTATTTCAGGGATGTCTGTGACAAAGAAGGTATTTGGAGAACGACCAAAATCACACTTCCTGAATTCAAGCCAGAGGTTTTTTGGCTGTGCTTGGTGACGGATGCGTTGGGTCCAGGCGACAATGAAGTGTACCGTATGTGCTCATCGCGAATGCTCCTGGTTTTTGTTAGGCATTCAAGTCAAAAAGCAAAGCCAACGTTTATAATGTTATGTAATCTGATGGTGTAAGATATGTTATGATTGTTGTCTTGACTGCATGATATTTCATTATTTTGTGTTGGACATTCAGTCATACATACAAGACTTAAAAATAAATAAAAACAAAGAGCCAAATCGTTCTCTCAGGAAATGGTGGAGACCAAAACGGAGCAACAATAGAGGGAATATTGAGCTCATATTCATCATGTGGAAATAAATATTCATGTACATTAATGCTAATAGGCAACATTTCCAGTTGCAGCTTTCCACTGCCCCAGAGTTTTTGAAATTCCTAAATTGGTTCTGCCTCTGCATTTTTCAAACATTATTCTGAACTGTGTGCAGACGCCACCAAACGGAGGACACTTCCATGTTTCCTTTTCGAGAGTCCATAGCTCATGTTGGATAACTGAGACCCGAGAAGAGTGACAGGATTGATTAGAAAAGAGAGAAAGCGTTCCCTCTGGCCCCTCTTTGACTTCTGTTTCTCCCTCTTTGTCTGCCTCTTAGATCAGCAACAGTGTGCTGATTGTGTTTGTGAGCTACTTTGGATACCGCGTTCACCGGCCTCGCTTCATTGGAATCGGCGGACTCCTGATGGCCGTCAGCGCCTTGATGCTGACCTTACCTCACTTCTTATCCAAGCGCTACGACTACGACTCTGTGTTACACAGTAAGACAAAAGCACCCGAATGTGTCTCTGAGCGGTGGGGGCGCTCTGCGGGAGCCTAACGTCTACCTGCTCTTGGGCTTTTTGTACTCAGGAAGCCTCACCAGTGCTCTCCAGCTGAACTTTTCAAAAAACAGAAGGAATGTTAATAATAAAGAAATTAGAGTTCCCTCCCAGCTATTTGATTTTTAAAAGCATTGCCCCTCTTTCCTTTATGAATTGACCTGCAGACGGAGTCTGCAAAGGGCCAGACAGTCTTCTGTAAACAAGTTGGACATTTGCATCCACTCGCTCATCGTTAACTATCATCTCCTCTCTCTCCCCCCCCCTCCCGTCTGCCTGGAACCACCTGCCGTGATCCAGATCGCCACGACATCTGCAACCTGCAGAGGAACTCTAGCAGCCTGGAGTCATGCGGCCGCGACGAGACCCGTCGCTTGGCCGACACCAACCAGCTGTGGCTCCTTATGCCCAGCGCCCAGCTGCTCTTCGGCGTGGGCTCGGTGCCCATCCAGCCCTTTGGGATCTCCTACATCGATGACTTTGCAGGACCGGGCAACTCCTCTCTTTACATAGGTAAATAACCTGTAGATCAGTGGTAGACTGTTCGGGTAGAGAACAACACGACCTAATGTGCACTGTGCTGTCTTCCTACGCTGTTTTGCTGGTGTTAATTTAGACAAGCTGAAAACATCATTAAATGTTTCGCAGATAAAAATCTTTTCACCAACATGATTGATTAAAGCCAAAACAAACCTACACAAAACCGGGTCAAACATTAATGCCGTGAACACATTTTTTACAACCAGTCAGAATTAACAATCTTTTACCTACTGTGCCTCATATTTGGTTTTATCATTTGCAGCCATCCTGTTCGCAGTGTCTGTATTCGGGCCAGCCATCGGCTTCCTCCTGGGCTCAGTCATGCTGCGCATCTACGTGGATGTGGACAAAGATGGTTTCGGTAAGGATTGTGTCAATTAGAGGCATCCCCAAAGTTATTTAACAGTCAGGTTATAGCGAGAAGGACGCCTGAACTAAAGTTCTCACTGATGTTCCCTTGCAGGAGCTGAGAGCGAGCTGGGACACAACGATCCCCGCTGGGTGGGGGCCTGGTGGATGGGCATGCTGATCGCCGCCGCCTGCCTCCTGCTCACCTCCATCCCTTACTTCTTCTTCCCTCGCAGAATGCCTTCAGAGGACAACGTAAGTCAAACACACGGAGGCCTTCCAGAGCGGAGCAGCCCTGTTTGAGGACTCGACAGTCCTTCCACTGCCACCTACTGGCTGCAAGTCAGTATTGACTTTTATCATCTTGAAGGCGTAAGAGGTTTCTCACTGTTAACATCTTACCCCCCACTGTTACTGTCCCTGGACACGTTTCAGTTCCCATGACGTAATTTAACTAGCGACTCTCTATTGACCTTTTAAACAATCTAGAGAAAACATTAAATAATCATTGATAAGAAGACGCTAGATTCCCTCCCCAGTGAGTGAAACCACATTTTGCTTTCCCAGATTCGTCCAGAAAAAAAATAAAGCTGTTGTGGTAAAGAGTGTTACCAAACGGCTAACTGAGTCAGATTTTCCAATGTTCCAATCCTTCTCATATTGCCCATAAAGGGACTGTTTACATTTTTTCACTTGGGTTTGTATGAGGTACTTCTCCACTGTGAATGTGTTACCTGCAGTACAGCCTCAAACTGCTCTTCAAAACCTCCAAACCATCCCTCCAAAATCTAAAATCTGTGGAAATGAATACATTTGGAACATGATTTAAATGCATTACGACTAAGACCAAGTAGAATTCCCTGCGAGAAACAAAGAATTTATTCTCTATTGTGCTGTTTGACAGCTTCTGGAGATTTTGAATGCTTGAATTCTGTGAAATGTACCATGCAGAAACAAAGGGGGGTTGACAGAGGGGAAGACAGAGGTGGGAAAAAGAACCCTTTTGATGTTTTGACTGATGATTCAAACCTTCAGACTAAGAAAGTTTTGTTCCAGGTGATTGGAAGTGAAACGGATGCTAGTGATGACTTCAAGAAGCCAGATGTCTCTCTATTGGACTTCCTGAAAAGTAAGTTCATTAAATTAAATTCAGACTGCAAATGTTCGACCCATTGGATGGATGGATAAGAAATAGTTTTTACTGATTCATTTTTATCATAGTTAATCAGTGCATGTGCTTGTGTCTGATCAGTGTTTCCCAGAATGTTTGTCCGCCTCCTGTTGAGTCCTCTCTTCCTGATGCTGGTGCTGGCTCAGTGCTGCTTCTCCTCCGTGATCGCAGGCCTCGCTACGTTCCTCAACAAGTTTCTGGAGCTACAATACAGCACGACGGCCATTTACAGCAGCCTGCTAGTAGGTAAGTGCATATGTAGAGATGGGGCTTCATGAACCGACCCCCCACCCACGGATGACTTTCTGCCAACTGCTCAAGTTTTTATGAACTCTTATGAACTTTTATGAACTGAGGAACAGGGAACGTATAAAATGTCACATGATTAGCATTGTTGCACGCCGAGCACTGAGCTGTGCGCCGGTCCCAGGTGCTGTGAATCTGCCCGCTGTAGCCGTGGGGATGCTGATAGGCGGGGTCATCATGAAGAAGGCCGGCCTCACCCTGAAGACCATCCCGCGCTTCTGCGTTGCCATGCTCTCCGTGTCCACCCTCCTCTTCATCCCGCTCTTCTTCATGGGCTGTCCCACGCAGAAAGTATCCAAGGTCAATTACCAAACCGAACAGTATGGGTGAGTGAGCGTTTATGATGGGGCTTTAATGTGAATAGCATTGGTAATTTGAGGGGTGTTTTGGAACTTATTGTTAGTCACACACATCTAGTTTCTAGTGTCAGTGTTTTGGAACCCACATTGTTTACACCCCGGTTTGCCTGCAGGCAGTCCTCCTCCTCTCTGACTTTCTGTTGGCACATTGCTAAAAAAAACTTGCCAACTCTCGAAACGGTCACAGGAAAGCGTTTTGGTATGTGTGATAAGACGGACAATCTGGTGGCCAGCAAATAAAAACATTGGCCGTGAACAGCACTACTAGCCGTGAAATATTCTGCAGAGCTCCTTTTAATGATGTAACCTGCAGCTCAAACGTCGTCAAACGTCAAATTAGAAAAGAAATGTCCTCCAGGATATTAAACTGCAGACTTAAATGTGTGTCATTTAGATGGACCCTTTAGCAGAAGTATAATCCTCCTAACTATGTTTTTATGTGTCTAATCACCTGAAGCTTCAAATTGTCATTGTTTTTTGTGAGGTTGAATTGGCCCTTCATTGTGCACCACCAAGTTTTTGGCCCACAAAGGAAAAACCAAACACTGGCTGCAGAGAGCAAAACCAAATGGCCTCTGAACGAGACGGTTTAGAGCGGCTCAGGGCGCCCCAGGCTTTGAACGGGAGGAGTGAGAGCAGGGCCTTCAGTTGGCTGCAGTCTACAGCCCCACCACTAGGTGTCACCAAATCTTACCAACTCTCCTCTTTAGGAAAGACTTCGCTGTGGCTTTTCTTGGTTTTTTGTTTATTATGAATGTGAATATTACATGCGACTCATAAAAACCACCACATCACATTGAATCCTT
The DNA here is from genome assembly GCA_021346845.1 of Apeltes quadracus. NCBI lineage: Eukaryota > Metazoa > Chordata > Actinopteri > Perciformes > Gasterosteidae > Apeltes > Apeltes quadracus. Next base: position 11,716,291 of record CM037924.1, read on the forward strand.
TTGTGACTGCAGGTTGCTGATGAAGTCACAAACTACCAGCCACACCTGCTAGTGAAAGACGGAATGTTCTGAACCTGTTGTCTCCCCACAGGTCCCTACTCCATTGCTACTCCAACTGCTCCTGCCCCCCCAGTGCCTTCCACCCTGTGTGTGGCTCTGATGGAGTTGAGTATATTTCTCCTTGCCACGCGGGCTGCACCAACTTCACCAAAGTCGCCAACAACTCCCACAGGGTTCAGGTCAGTGGCCCCTCCAAGCACCTGCTCAAAAACATGCAGGTTAGACTGTTGTGTACTGATATATTTAACACAAGGATACAGCTCATAGTTTATAAAATACACATATAAGTCTTTGAGACATGCTTGAGATAGTTGGCTGCATTAACTCAGCTCTGTCTGTGCAACGCTACTGTAATAATGCAATAAACCATTAGACGGTGTGAGTAAAACTATCTTATGCAAACTAATCATTTAGGACAGGAAAACTTGATATACGATTTAACAAAGCTCTGAACTAAGGCAGTAAAAGTTGTGTATAATTGTCTTCTGTCATCTTCAAAAATTGTTCTGGGTGTGGGATGAGGGAATATGTTTTTGGTTCTTCTCCTGGATTAGTGAGGGTGTAATCAACCTTTAACTGTGTCCATCACAGTGCCGTAGGCAAAGCATGTGCTGCATTGTGAGCAGTGTTAAGTCTGATCATCAAAAGGTTAGATTGGATCTTTTGTCTTTTTTTTCCACCATTGTCAAAAAGACACTTCAAAATACAAGCATAGATATTTCCCTTCTTGGTTGTAGTGTTCTCTATCGATATAGATTGTTTTGCCGTGAGTTGCCCTGATGCTCAGATGCATTCTGCAGTTCTGATGCAGTTCATTCTGAGCTCTGTACTTTGGTGGATCTTGGCTCGTCGGTGCCAAAAGCGCAAAAAAATACCGTGTGGTGCAGAAGGAAAGAAAGGACAGAGAATAGCGTACCGATGGGGTTTGAGGGACAAAACCTCAGAATGTAGACGTCACGGCTTGTGAGTAATCTTCCAGTGGGTGGAATGTGTGGCACTGCTAATAGAATTGATTTGAGCTTGTAGGCCTCCTGTGTAATGCTGCAGTGCAAACCGCACAGTGACCGCTACAGCAACCGTATTCATTAATCCCAAGAAGTCTCAGGATATTTATTTTCTCTTTCCTTTGGACTCTGATGTCCAATCGGTACGGTCTGAGTAAGTTTCATGGGCTTCACTTTGATTAGATTCAGAGGTGTGACAAGGTGGGCTGCTCACCGCCCAGGGCTTCACATTCGGAATACAGACCTGAGAGTGCTGTCGATCTCAAACACCGATAGAAAGCCTATAAATGTATTTCCCAAATCGTGTTTTTCTTTTTCTCAATAATAATGTTTGCCTTTGCTTTCTGTCTGGATACAGCTGTATACCGACTGTAGGTGTATATCAGGGAGCCAGAGTAACGCCCGCCCCACTCCCTGCCCCAACAGCTGTCCACACCTCCTCCTGCCCGTCATTCTTGTGATCTCTCTGGCCTCACTGGTCGCCTGCCTCACTCACAACCCCATGTACATGATGGTGCTCAGGTAAGGAAGGATGAGCAACAAATTGTCAGCTATTTCATGTGTTTTTATATTCAAAATGAAGTCCAAATGACATACAAATATACTTCATATTTGTATGTAGTTGCCAAGATGCTAGTCGCTGCTTCAAGAAACAAGGCATTGACTTTATCTTCTGTTTTTTTAAATATAATTTTATATATATATATTTATATTATATTGTATATATATATATATATATATTATATTAATATATATTAATATATATATTATATTAAATATATATATATATATATTATATAGATTATATTATATTAATATATATATATATATATATTATATTAAATATATATATATATAATATTAAATATATATATATATAATATTAAATATATATAATATATATAATATATATATATATATAATATATATATATATATATATATATATATATATATATATATATATATATATATATATATATATTATATTATATTATATATATATATATATATATATATATATATATATATATATTTAATATAATATATATATATATATTATATATATATATTATATTTACTATAATATATATATATATATGTCACACAGAAAAGTTAATAAAAGGGCTGGTAATGTAGCACATATGTAAGAACGAATGAAAAAGCTATGGATTACTAGAGAAATTTGCTTCATAAGGGTTCAGATTTCTGTCTACATGTTTTATAATAGAAGGTACTTTTTAAAATATGAAATCCTATTGATCACTTCTTTTATTGTATTGAGTTTAAATGTCATAGTGCATAATGCAGGTATTGACCGTCACCTGTTCATTCCAGATGTGTTCCCTCTGAAGAGAAGTCATTCGCGATAGGAATTCAATTTTTACTCATGAGAATATTAGGTAAGTCAGAAAACAAATCCTGATTGTATGTAGTGTCGCACACATATAAATAACTATTTATTGTATCAACATCTCCAACCCCCAACATGTCCTCCGAGCTCACTATTTTATGTAGCCTCAAAGGGTCCAAAACTCAACTGAACCATATATGTCATCTATTATCGTTATCATTAAAGTTATGACAATTGAAACGAAAGTCAAACATGACATGCAATAAGGGTGTCATTGGGAAGTCTGCCATTGTGAATTAAAAACCGCTTTAAAAATCTTTATTTAAAAAAAAAGGTTTATTTTTAAATAGAATGACCACATAAAAAAATGAAAATGTCCTTGTTCATTATTCATTCACACTTCCCACTTAAGTGCTGCTTGTACAGTTGTCACTCCAACATAACAGAGCTCAATTAAACTTAACTTTGAATTCCATTCATCAGAGCATTGAGTACAATGTTGGACTGCCCTCTAGTGGCTCCCGCTCCACCAAACGGAGATGGAAATGTGTTCTCTTCCTTTTTGCCCCCGTTAGCCTGGCTGCCCGCCCCCGCGCTCTTCGGGATGGCCATCGATACGTCATGCATCTGGTGGAAGCGCGTGTGTGGAAAGAAGTTTAGCTGTGGTTACTACGACAACAACATCCTGAGGAGCCGGTTAGAAAATGCACCTCTCAAAACGCATCTCACACAGACCTCCACTTCACTGCTGACATGGCGTGTCTTCATCCGTTCGACCCCTGCAGGTACCTTGGGCCTACAGGTGGGTTACAAGGTCGCAGGCATCGTCCTGCTGGTGATGCTGGGAAGGAAGGCCAAGCGGACCCAGGAGTACAGTCTGGAGAAGAGGCCCGAAGGACTGCTCTGAGGTTCTGCGCTGGTGGGTAGACGCGCTGGAGAACTCAGCTGCAGAACGAAGCGGAGCCGGCTGGAGAGAGCCGCAGTCGGGACGCGCCTGCACGGACCTCAATTTCTGGAGGCCCAGCTCGTCACCTGGTGCTTCGCTGGTTTGAGTTGAGATGGAATGTTTTTGGACACTTTACAGCTTATGATTGGACTTACTCTGACAACACCACCAACATATTACAAGATAAGAGAGAACAGCTAAAACACATTTGTGTGTGTGTGGCATCTCACATTTTTTACAAGACAGTGATGAGGGTTCACACGTCACTTAAACATACTCGTTCCAATAAGGAAGGAATCTGTTCAGGTTTCCATTTCCAATGGGGACATATTCTGTAACTAATTAAATATATTAGCTTAATATTTAAGTTTATCTTTTTATAGATGTTTGTCTCATACACGGAGACATCTGTGATGACTGCAATTACTCATTTCATATACGACTATCACATATAACACTTGATGGAATTGGTAGCCAATGAATTTTTGTTTAAGCTGCTGCTGTGGTTATTCTGGTTACAGTGGAATGTATAATGTCTATCTTTTAATTAAGCTGTATATTAGCCAGTAATCAAACCTGCGTGAAGTCATTTATGCATTTCTGTGTTCATGTCTCAAAGGCTGAAAAATAAAGATGTCCACGTATTATAACGCTATTGCTATTTTAATTCATTTCTAATTTGCATATCTTGAGTGCAAAAGCAGCCAGGATGGGTCCTTTTTGGGCGATAATATTTGTCCAATATATTTTCTTTTTGAGGGTCCCTTGTGTCAAAATATGGTTTTACGACATGTTATTTTCATAATTTAGATTAGGCTCACTTGGGGCATATTCGTTAACAAATTGGCACATTTAAAAATGAGTCCATTCGAATAGATGTATAGTATTAATAATAAGTGGTCATACTTAAGCATTTGAGGGCATGGTTTTTTTTGTGTAAAATGCGTCTTGGCTGCTGTGCGAACTAATGGTTATTTGTAACCAACTAGTACACAGTTTATAAAAAAAATAAAACATTTACATCTGTATGAGCAATATAAATAACCTTAATAACTGCACTAAGTCAAGTCACTCTGAAATCAAAAAACAAACTACAAAGAAGAAATGGTGAAATTAAACAAATGTTAAATTAAAACTGGACTAAAACTACCAAGTTAGGTAAATATAGTATGTAGAGAAATACATGCGGGCACGCATGAACTAACTTATACATCTCAGTATAGCAAAATGTATAAAATACAATCGAAGTGACTAAATATCTGTACATGGTACTTTCATCTATATTTGTTTAGTCTGAGAATAACCATGATGTCAGTTTTTCCTATCAAATAGACTTTTGGGAAAATGTAGAATCCCATTTTAGTTAATCAACTAATCGATTTCTACCATTTTTTCAAAACCTTTAAACTCTATGTGAGTGCGACACTGAATCACTAAAAATCCTTTAACTTATGAATTATCAGACTACCGTAATAAGCCATGATAGTAAAGTTTGTTCATGTCGGCATTTCCTTCTCCTATGGCTCGCATGACGTCATATTATATCACGGCTCTCCTGCCATGGAGAACGAGGAGAGGCCGCGCGTGCGCAGAAGCCTTCGGGTGAGGGCGGGGAAAAAAAGCCCCATCACGGACCGGTGCAGCAGCAGTGTGTTCCCATCACGAGTGGGGCTGAACGCAGAGCAGCACCACCGCCTTCTCCACGCAGCATCCCCACCGACCAACGCCGAACTCGAGTGGGAAACTCGAGACACACCCAGGCTGTCCTCCGGTGTCCACAGGTCCCCTCTTCCTCAAAATGTCCTTGGGCAGTGACTTTGGGAACCCTCTGAGGAAATTCAAACTGGTCTTCCTGGGGGAGCAAAGTGGTAAGACGTGTTTCAATTCTCCTGAGAAGTTCGGTCCGCGTGGGACCCGGAACCTTTTAACAGTAACAGCACCGCTGTAAAGCGCCCTGCACGCCTGCGTCGTCAGGCGTTTCGTGTGTCCGTCTGGAAACAGCCCGCAGCGGGCTCCGCTGAACGAGGCGCCGCGGTCGGTACAAGTTGCCGAGTGTCTCCGTGTGGCCGAGACACACCCTGGCTGTCCACGGCGAGCACCCAACTTGTGCGTCTGCACCCTCTTGCCTCGGAGTTTCTCCCGTTCTGCCTCCCGAGTGTGTGTGTGTGTGTGTGTTTGTGTTTTTGCATCATGCTCTGTTCTTTTGGTGTTGTATTATTATTTTAGCGTGGAAGCGATGAGGCGTTATTATGTGTCGTCTCCGATGGACGCGTGTATCACACGATCCTCTCATCCTCAGTCTCAGGGATTCAAAGGCTCCTTTGTATTTGCTCAAGGTTTTAAATAGTTTCTTCCAGCACCACAGAGCTGGACAGACCTGGTTTGAATGCTTGTAACGGGGCAGGTCTGTTCATTGTCAGCCTGGACCACGTCCATATGTCGTAACGCTTTGACATCATGACCACCGGACGGGAGAGACATCATTTATTCTGTATGTAAAGGGTTAGTTTAGGAAAGGATGTATAGGTCTTGGTTGTCTTTGAGTTTGTGTGTCTTATTCAGAGCTTTATTTCACTTCAAATAGAGATATTTATGGTCTTTGTTTTTTACTAAGATGCTGAGGAAACAACTGGGGGTAAAACAAAAGCAGATGCTTGTGGTTTTATGGCTGGACAGAGGTTTAATTTTCTTTATTATGCACGTTATAATATCTAGAGTAATGGAGTACACATACGTTTTTTGAAACAGAAAAGGGCTAAATTATAAATGAGGGATCGTTCTCATCAATTCATCTTTTAACATCATAAACGTGGGCAGGTAACAAGTAAGTTCTAAAATTGTGCGACACCTTTTTAGCCATTACCCCTTTGAATACAGTGTCACTGATCACCCGTAATTACTGCTGACATCACCACGGTAACCAACCACCTCACAGCATCTTGGAGCTTCGGCTTTCATACGCTGAGATGCAGCGGTGACCTCGTTCTGTAGCGCCTCTGGTCCGCGGTGACGGGTCCCGACCCGTCCGGAGGAGGAACGTACACGTCACACAGTTTATTCGTCATCCAGCGGCGCCGTCGTCGCGTTTGTCCAGCTTGTCTCCTGCTGTGAGCTGCGTCTCTCGGACGTGTCTGCCACGGTTGCAGCCGGGGTCCAGGCGGGCGCGAGAAACCCATCAGCCCTGCCTCTTATCATTTATTAATGTACACCACCAGACTCGAGTGTGTCATGAACGGGTTTAGTTCATTTGGGGGTTTTACAGTTGCCGTGCACAGGGAGAAGTGTGTGACAAATACAGGCACGCACGGCAACACTTGTTTTGTTTCCCATAGCAGCAGGCGCTCACGTCAGAGAGGTGGGTGGAAGCGAGCAGGATGTTGAACGAGCTGTCAGGAAGTCTCTCTTGCATTCTTTTTTTCTAAACCGCATGTGCAAATGAAGGTGGCTAGGTATATTTCTGTGACAAAGCTGAGGGCTTAAAACCGGCCAATCAGCTGTGTCTGAGTCTGGTGTGCCCACACTGCCTGCCTGAACCATTTGGCAAGTTCCAGGCTCGGATCAGTGTAACAACCGGGTCAGACGCATGTGGCTGTAGGCACAAGCAACACTGCTTTTGTAAAAGCTAATTGTTTGGAGGTAAATCTCCGCTGCATGCTTCATTTCACAAGCGGATGTTACTGATGCGTCTGTGTGGCCGCCATGAGCTTTTGCTCGCTGAATCATAACGCCGTCTCCCATCTCTCAGCGCAACACAGATCGCCATCGCTGACTTCAGAAAGGCTGCTGAATCACCGTGCCGATGAGCTTCAAAAAAAGGAAGGTTCGGCTGGTTGTCTGGTGCATCGATCACCCCGTGTCAAGGGAACGGCTTTATAAGCGAATGAAACTTTGTACTGTAAACTGTTGTACAATGATGAGCAGAGATTGTGTTACAATCAGAAGACACATTAGGTTAGGCTGGAATGTGTGAGCAGGAGGATCTCAGAGGTTTATTGGCTGCATTTCCACCTGATTGCATATTGGATTGGAAGTTTGTTTTGGATGTGACTTCTAAAAACGGCATGATGTGCAGATAACATACGTGGAGCCTGTATGTGCACCGCGTCTCCTCTCAGGAGACCAAAGATTTATTACATGATTTGGTGTTCATGTAGGTTAGTTTCTTTCATTTGCTTTGTCTTTTCTGTCCTAGCTCTGCCCCAGAACTCAAATTCAATGAGAAAGTGTGTCCAAACCTTTGACCGGTCCAGTCGATGCAAGCAAATAAATGTGACAGTTGCACTTCAAACCAAATTGCAAATTTGGTTTATTGGCAAAATTTAGTGGTTTCTCCTGATTGAACACAAAATGCCACTTTACATCGTATGAGATGTGTGATCGTAACCTGGTATCGTAACCTGGTATCTCTGATGCAACGAATCAAGGAAGTGGCACCAGGTGGGCTTAAGATAGAGCATATCAAGTTCCCGGACCGGCAGTGGCATCTGATTGCAAATTAGAAATATGGGTAAGTCAAGAGAATTGTCTAAAAAGTTAATAGCAGAATTCATTGCCCTGCACAAAAAGATAGAAAAGGCACCGAGTGTTCCCAAAAAGTTAAAGTAACACTGGCTGCACTACGTGGATGTGGCACAAAGAGAAAGATGTCAACGGCTGCCACCACGATTCACAGGAGGCAGGTGGCCAAAAACCTGTGATCTAAACCATAATAATTAGAAATTCTGACCCTGGATCAGTGACCTGTCTGGAGGAGGAAGAAAACGTCATGCCGTCTGTGATGGAGCTGAAGCTTGGCCGTCATCGAGACGCGTGAATCCAAGATTACCAGACAGCTGGACGCTGACGCTGATGAGGATGCGCTCATATTCCTCTGGAAGACTGTCGCAACCTGTTGTCTGGCTGTGCACCACGTTTGTATCAGGTCATAACAGCACAGGGGCGCAGTACCAAGCACCGATGATGCTCGTCATGAAGAAATGTCAATATCAACACCAGCGTTGTTGTTTCATCCCAGTACAGTGCTGCCATTTAGTCCTTAGCTTAAAACCACTTTTAAGTGTGCAGTTACTCTTCAAACTGAATCCAAATCCAACAAGCAGAATAGAATATGAAGGGAGCAGACTTTCAGCTCCAACAGCCTTCCTCTATATTGAGGCGGTGATGGACGTCTCTGAGAGTCCGGCCTTCATTCCCCGAGCTGCCGCGCCGCTGCTGTAACACGTGATCATCTAGCTGCATCGAAAGATGACGGCTCGTCTCTTTCACTTCCATCACAGCGTCTTCCCAGCAACTGTTCTGCTCCTCTGATGGATCGGGGGAAATGACTCCCTGACAGCTTTGATCTGCTATCGATCGGCTCAGCTGCCCGCTAATGGCCGTGATTGATCAAAAGGCGTCAAGGCAACGTGCCGGACCAGTCGCTGCGACGTGAGCAGTGGTTCTCAACTTTTTTTTCACCGATGTACCCCATGTGAAATGTAACCCCTAACCAGCACAAAGCATTTTGGGTTGTGAAAAGGCTGTAAAACACTGAAAAAACACAAAGCCTTCACGTAAATCCCATTAAAACATTGTTCAGAATACTGACTGAATTTAGCCGGCCGTGTTTCAGCCTTCTTTGGCTCCCGATCCTCCGTGTTTTCGGCAGCGTTGCTGCTTCAAATATGACTCCATTGTTTGAGTTATCAAGTGATGGACAGGTAGCGCATCAAACGTTGGGTCAAACATCTTGGTATGGTAGTGACTGGGTTTTTAGAATAATTAAATATTTTAATGGATTTTTCTTTTTTCTGGATGCTGATTTTAAATACATTATTTCAAACCCCATAAACCTCCTGGGAGGGGTGTCACTCCACTGTTCTGTTCCCAGCCCGGCCAACTGGTAAACTCTCATACAGTACCAGTCAAAACATTTTCTCATTCAATTCAATGAGTGTCTCCAAACCTTTGACTCCAAAAGTATCGGAGCATCAACAAGGCACCCACGACCCCCAGATAAGGGGAATTTTAAGCCCCGTTAGTAGGCTTACATATTTATGAGATCATAAAACTACTTTGATATAACCGTACCCGATACCACTGAACAGGTCAACAATTTTAAATAAACTACATTTCCGACTTATTAAGAAATGCTTTCAGTTCTGGTCTGCCACCAAGGAATACCGAGCAGAGCAAGGGTAGCATTATACACACTGTACTCTGCACAGCTGAGTGGGCGGGCCCCCAAAGGCCCCTGGGAGAGCCTCACTTACACACTCTGCCCAGAATAAAACCGGATTGCAAATCTGGCTTCCGCCAATGCAGTAATGTGGAGACACTGAATGTGTTCCAGCAAAAAGCAATGTCCGATGACGCAGAACTTCCCCTGCTTCCTTAGAATAGACGTTATAGAAAAACCCGAACAGACTGGCAACCGTTTAAAGTACCTTGCATCATTCAGCTGGAGAGAGAAACCATCTGCAGACCATTCCCTCTATATTGTGTGTCTTGGAAATAGATTGGGCTCCCTGACGTAATGGGCGCTCTGTCGAAGGAGAGAGACAGAGAACACCATTAAAACATAATCCCAGTCACTCAAACTCCCCGCTGTGCAGGAAGGCTGCCGTTTACCCAGCAGGGGATGTGACACTTCACTGAGTTCAGCAGGTCTCGGCCACTGTTTACCCTTTCCCCAGCTCTAGCCTTCAGCGTGCCATTATTTATTGATGAGTTATCCCGTTTAAAAAACCGATATCAGCTCATGTTTAGAGTGTGGATGTGACCGTAAGGATATAGCGTCTCATTGGGATTCCAGCGGCAGCTCCGTGCACAAGGTCCCATGTGGATTTATGGACTGGATGGAAGCTGGACATTCATCAACATAGGAGCGAGTCTTTTACCTAAGAGGTGAATCACTACCAGACAAAGACGCATTAGTGCCGCCGCAATGGACGACCACTCATGATGTCGGTGTATTTCGATAGCACTACATTAGCTTTAGTTTTTTTTAATCAGATATATTTCCGCCTCTCATCCTTTCAGCATCTCCAGGGCCTGTTTTGATCCTTTGTTCTTCCCGGATGCTGAACAGTTTGTTAGAAGTCAATGCCTGTGTAGACGAGGCGCCTCGTTTAGCCTTGAAGCAGAGGCAAGTCGTGATCCCAAGCACAAGGCAACGCTTGTTTTGTTTCTACAGTGGAACAAAGATCTACAGGAAACAAGCATGTGAGCATTTCTTCGCTGGTCCTGTCGTAACTGTCACATCTCCATATTAAAACTGCATTTTTTTATGGCCTTCTGGTTTAATGCTACTGTGAAAATATGTTAATGGAAATACGGTTTAAGCTACACATCTTTGATTAGGTCACAGTCTGTCCGTATTAAACCAGTGATCATTTTTCCTTTTCTGAATGTCTCCACCAGTCATCATAAGAAGTGAGAGTAGCAGATCCAGCCGAGGGACCCTGTGTTAAACGTGTGCCATTAAAACCTGAGGCTGTTCTTGGGCCTGTGCTCATCCGTGGTAACAGCATTAATGCTCCGCTGAGAAAATGCACCGCCTTGTGCACATTTTCTGGACTAATATTATATTTTCTGACTTATTGTAGTTGTGCTACAATGTGTGTGTTTTTAAACCTGTTTGTGTATATTTTAGCCAAGACTCTAATGTGAAGCATTTATATTTTTCGTGATGAGTTTTGCTATCGAGGAAACTCCGCTGGATGCCTCTGTAGCCGTGGGGAGTTAAAGGCCTAAAGGTTCTGTTGGAGTCTTTCTTATTCATCTTTTAGCCTTCGGGCAATTAACGTGACGCAATGGGTTAATGACCTTGTTGTTTAGCACTTCTACTAGAAGAATAAAGGCTTTAACGGGGACTCCTTCTTCCCATTAACTGGCTCAGTCAATACAGGTTCAAACAAACTTGATTTACAGTCAAATTCAGCAGAATGATGAATCGATTAGATGGCTCAGAGGGTTAAAGACCTCATTACCATCCTGCCAAGGGATACAAACTAAATCTAACCTCATTGTTACCACGCCAGTGCTTATGTCGATATCATATCCCTGTGCTCCCTCTTGTTATTCTTTAAACAGCAACACACACATTGTGAAGTCTGCAAAGAGGTCAGATTATTGCTATGATTGATTTTATTTATGACAGTCTGCTCGACACATATGGAGGACCAAAAATGACTTAAGTATAAACAAAGAAATGTGTAAATAAATGAAAAAATGCATAAATAAATAAATTATAAATAAATACATGACTGTGTAAATAAATGAATAAATAAATACATTCATGTATTAATATAAGTTGATATCTAAACGGAACATAATTAAATAAATCGATTTCTACATTTCTGTATTTCTACATACATTTATTTCTACATTTCTTCATTTATTTATTAATACTTAAGTCATTTTTGGTCCTCCATAGACACAGTGTTATTCCCTGAACCAGATACTTTTTTTGTCTCACTCCCAGACATGTCCACAAAAATCACTCTTATTGTTCCTGTTAGTCTTGCTGCATATTGGGTTCAACCAGCGCTCTAATGTTGCTAACTGCATCTTTGATTAATGTCCCATACATGCAGCTTGCAGGTGAGTCATTGATAATATGCTCATGTTGAGCAGGTTGTTGCATTTATCAGCGTTAGCAGAAGGGACTCGATTATGTGTGCACCAATTAGATGTATGCATCATTCAGTGTATGTATCAGTGTTACTCATAAGGAGGACATGGGTAGTCTGAGCTGTACATATGACGCCTGGCACATACTGGAGAAATGAATGAAAGTAATTTGGTCACTTTTATCACATCAATGTCTATTTAAGAGATGCTGGCCTCTGTTGTAAATGTAGAAGCAACAGTTTATTATCAGTAGGTGGACATAAGAAGTGCAGTCCTGTGCGGATTAAGACGTCTACTCTAAAAGTTCACCACAACTGGATTGAGGGAAATACAGGTTTTAGATGCCATTATAATTATTAAATTATACATAATCCAACATTAACCATGAGCTCAAAGGCATTCATCCATGCAATCTGATTTATTAATGAGCTTTCTCTACCGCAGTCTTGTATTCAAGCCTGAGAAGATATCGGACGCAGTGCATCATGCAGTACGCGTGGAGGACTGTGTCCTCTTTCTCTGAGACGATGTGGTCTCCGTATCTCCAGCCGCACCTCGGCCTCGGGAGAACGGAATCTAATTTAAACATTAAAAACGTCAAGTCGCTCTGTCTCCAGCCCCCTGGCCTCAAACACTAGACGTATGACTCCTGTCTCCTGTCCCCGGGCGGTCGCAAACACCAGAGACTCGTATATTCTAGAGCCGGTGTCGCATCGTGCTGGACATGTCATTGTGCTCTTACGGGGTTCTCTTTCCATATGCGTGTGTGTGTGTGTTTGTCTGTTGTTATTGCTTTAGTAACACCGAAAGCCTCATTAGATGGCGTAAGGGCGTAAGGGCTTTGTGAGTGCGTCACAGGATGTGTGCACGGGAGACTCTGCCTTTGTCGAGTTGGAGAGCATGTCCATCCATTATTCAGGGATGTTGGTAAATGGACGGCATATGGCTGAGAGTTTGTATTGCAAAATTTCCGGAGGTGCATTTACACACATTGTGAAAGAAACGGAAGCTGCTGAGATTGGTAACGCAACCACAATATCTTTTAAAATCGTATACTGTGTCACTGCTGATTGATTCTCATGTTTTGGACGATTAGATGCTGGATCATCCAATAAGACATTACGCTTCCCCCAGAATGTGTCCGTTTGTTATCTAAACCATCGACTCAGAGAAACATTGCAAACACCTGTGTGTTTTACTAATTCTCGTCAATGGGTTAATATACACAACACATTTCTTCACTTCAGTTAGTAATTATACAGTTAGGTGTTGCTTTTTTCATTTTAAAATTATAATTAAATTGAAAAATTAATGAATTAATTAAAAAACATATTTAATGCAAATCATTTTAATACAATTCATTTTATTTTGTATAGCCTCAGAGGGCTTTACAGTCTGTACACATACCCTCACATTGGCACAGGAAAAACTCCAAAAAATAAAGAAACACTCCCAGGGGAAAAAGGGAAGAAACCTCAGGGCAAACGTCAGAGGAGGGATCCCTCCCCCTGGGATGGACAGACTGCAATGGATGTCATGTGTACAGAATGACTCATACAGATGTAGAACACATTCAATTCCTATAACAGAAATTATTCAAATTTGTCATTTGGCAAGGCAGGTGTACGGCAGAACCACTGCAGGGGCCACCGCCATCAGGTAGAACCGCCATCAGGTAGAACCGCCATCAGGTAGAACCAGCATCAGGTAGAACCAGATCAGGTAGAACCAGCATCAGGTAGAACCACCATCCACAGAAGACTGTGGGGAGGGAAAGCACAAAGGTTTTAGGAAAGGGTGATGTTGGTGATGATGATGGCGGCAGCAGCAGGTGTCAGAACCAGGGTCCTGACGGAACTACTATCTGCGGAGACCTGCAGGGTGAGAAAGCACAAAGAACTCCCAAGAAGGAGCTGAATTAGTCATGTGCATTAATGCAACGTGGATTTTAGTAGAAGGAGAGCGTGAGACAGGAGTCCAGTGTGTCCTAAGAAGTCCCCCAGCAGAATATGTGTTTTAAAAGGACACATTGAAATCAAATCAGTAAGCAAATAGGAAATGGCATGTTTTCAGTGCGCTACACATTTGGAATTATTTTTTCTTTAAATCCTACTTTACTGGCTCATCTAAGTGAACCTAACAGGGATGCGTGGTATCAAGCAGATTCATTCATTTATAACCATGCAGGAGGGAGCTGGCCAATGTAATTTAATCATTCTAACAAAATCAACTAAATGTAGAGTGCATGTAGAGGCATGATGTCATAGCTCACTTCCTCTTAGACAAGCAGGCGACATTGTTTAATCTTTCTGTAATGTCTGCCGCTTACTGGAACAGTTCTGCGTGGGCTTCCCACTTTGATCGAACGCGTGCCAGACCATTCAAATCCTATGCAGGGATGGCTGCCGATGCGGCCGACACGGGGGGGGGGGGGCATTTCGATGGCCGAGGGGGTGGTGGGGGGCGGTCAGCGGACGGAGGGGCGGGGGGGACCTTTCTCCACACTCCGGCAGCGGGGCGCACTGGGGGGCACACAATTCCAAACTCTCGGGCTGCGAGTTTGGAATTGTGTGTTTGAACTTTTGTTGTTGTACTAAACATGTTGAAATGAGTAGCATGCTTTTGTACTAATTCACTGGTTTCTGTGACTTAGGTGCAACACCCTCGTTCAGTCGTGATTATCAGTTATATATTACAGTCACATTCACACAGTTCTTGCTAATGCAAATATAAATCCTTAACTTGGATCGGGAATTCATTTGGAGGCCATCTGCTGTTGGTCTTTCTCCTCTTGGGTTCTGCATGCCAGCTGCCGTGACTATGAATAGAGTCTGTTACATCTCTCCTACGGATCTGTACCTTCTGCAGGTCTCTGTGCTCCCCTCACCCCCTACAATCTTAAATAACATCTTATTTTTCTCAGTTCCGTCACTCATTGATAAATATTGGATAACCGCCTCTCTCCGGCCGGCCCGCCCCTCATCCCGGTGTCGTGCGAAGTCGAGGCGTGACAAGTACCGCTTTATTTTTATCCATCTCCCTGTGAGAGGAAGTCCGGGCCCATGCAGAAAGCAACGGCGCGCTCCGATTGGCTGCCATGTCCTCAAGGGTATTCCATGACGACTGCGAGTGACCAGCAGTGGATTTACCTGGCTGCTTGGCGCACGGCTTCAGAACGCAGCAAGAAGTGTGGTGGTCAGTTTATTGTCTGCGTGTGGAGTCCTTGGATTAATAGCAAAGAGGAGATAATTCATGAATACTGTCTATAAAGCATCAGTCATCAGCCATAGACTCTTTTCTAATCCCTTACACTTTTTTAAAACACATTTGCACACTTGCACTATATAAATGTTCTGATAATGCTGTGAAAGACTTTTTCAATCACACCCATTCATCACTTAATTACCTACAGTACGTGTGGTATCGTTTGTGCTTACTGCCACAGATTATTTGGCCGTAACTAACTGGCTTTGTGGTGGCATAGCTCACAAATGGCAGAACTTAATGTGAACCCAACTGTGTAGGACCTTTTAACGTGGCGTAAAATAGCGTTTTGAGCTCTTTAGAGCTGCCGTGATGAGGTGTCTGCTGACGGTGCTGAGCAGAGCCCTGCTGGTGAAAGTGCATGTTGTGCAGCAGCAGGTGCTCGGTCCTCGCAGCTAATTGGCCCCTCATGTCGCTAACTCACTGCACAAAGCGTTTGAAGCATCACGCCAACTAGAGACTTCATTAAAACCAAGGCTGTAATTGCGAAGCCACCTTGCAGGATTCCCGTATCTGTGCTACTGTGTATGAAGCCATCTGCATAGCTCTGTATGTCTCCAGTGTCGTGTGACGGGTTGCCACATGTTGAATTCCTGCACTGTGTTTGTCAGTAAGTTGTATTTACATGGGTCAGAGACAAGTGACAAAGGGAAAATCAACAGTGTCAAAGACAAAGATTAATATATATCAGCAATAATATCAATAACAATAGTCATCAAATGTTGCTGCGCATTGCTAAGCCAGCATGTGGACCTCTTCTAACCGTAAATGGTATCTGGTGTCGTCGAGTTCACATACAGCAGCGCTCTATGATGTTAAAGATTCAAACGCATTATGTAACCTTGTGATTTCATCCCTTCTAACCCCTCCTGCAGCTACATAATGGAAAAGAATAGCTCCCCATGTAAAATTACCGCAGCCATTTAAGTAAAACCACATGCTGCTCCAAAACACTCAGATGGAGGCTTGCAGCAGAAGCAAGTTAAAAAAAATGTGGTTTTAAGGGAAGGCTCTACGTCTGGATGTTGTCAAGAAGTCCCAGTACGGTCCCTGCAGGGCTCAGGACGTCTGTAGTGGAGGACAGGAGGAATTTTCTAGGTCTGCGTTCAGGAGCACATCAGGACTTGAATGATCTCTGGCTCTTCATCAACCGGCGCAGGTTAGCTGGCGGTTCGGGTGAGTCCAGCCGTTTCAGGGCGGAGGACATGTTGTGGACAGCTTTCCTCCATCATTGAGGTGCCTCTTGTACGGCCAGACGGGGAAGAAAAAGCTCCTTTCAATAGCTTAAATGTCAAGAAGAGAATATGTATTATTATGTAGTTCAACATCAACCTTTTTGATATTTGTGATAGACGGAAGTACACGCTCAGCTCTCATGCGGATAACGCATAGCTACCCGTCCCGCACCCCACCCCCTAATTGCTTCTCATTAGAGCCTCTGTAGTTTAATGTCGCCCTTCCTTTTGGGACTGAAGGAGCTACAGTTGTCTCCGTAAAGCCATGTGTTATCTCCACCGCTGCCTAGGATTTCACTTTTATGTCTGAGTAAAGCGACTAATCTTTTGAATCCCATCATAATCCGTAAAATAGTGTTAAGTGTTAACGAGGGAAGCAGATGAAAAGCTTGAAGAGGGGGGAAATGTTCAGAAACGCAGAGCTAATTCCAAAAATGTAATCAAAAATCTGCCTTGTTAGTCACTTCTTTTCAGCCGAAAGGAAAAATCTCTAAATTATTGCAGCCACAAGCGTAACTAAGCTTCCTGCTGCCGCCCAAGTAATTAAATTCACACCAACAGACCTGGAGTAATGGAGATAGGGATGAAAGCTGAAAGCCACACTCAGTCAGTCTTTTCAGATGAGGAGAATAGCACAGGTTGGATCGGGACATCAGGGCATGTTGATGTCTCCCTGTAGCGCCTCGCTGCTCACAGCTCACTTATGCAATTCCTCGTGTATCGTTTTACTGTTTTAAACATGCATGCAAGGGAAATCAAAGTGTCCCCCTTTTTTTTCTGGGGAAGGAATTTTAGTGTCTGCACAGATTTAGTTCCAGCGCGATCTCGACCTAGAAGAGGAAATGAGGACGTGTCGTCTGAGATGTGAAGCTTTCAGCGGGCACAGAGAGTGCAGAGTCATGTCCTGCAATAGGCCGAGAAGGCTGTCAGTAACAAGGACGGGGGATCGGACTCTATTCTCTAATGAACCCCGACGCGAAGGCATTCTGTGACAAACGAATATTCAAAATATAACATACGGTAAAGTGAGTATCCTATTGCAATGTGTAGCGCTGCAACTATCAATGGTCTCCATCCCTGATTAACTTTAAACCAACAATGACAGTGCGTGTTACACTGTACCCACTTCTAACTGTCCAAAACTCAAGCTAGACCATTTACACACTGAAAATCCTGTAAATCAGACTTTCAGGTTTTACAGCTGAATAATATCAATATACAAAGAGAAACCTGCAGTAAAAAGAGGATGAGCAACATGATGGGTTAGGTTTCCTCAGAGTGGAATAATTCATTTCTTACTCAACACTGTTCAGATAAAGGAACAAAGTGTCAGAAGTTATGTTCATTGTGAATGGAGCTGAACGTTCCCTACCCTGCTGCTCTTGTGTTTTTTTAAGGTTCTGTGTTTGAACAAACTTTCACACTAAATTTCACTTTACTTGGCGAGTCGTGATGGAGTTGTGAGTTCAAATAGGCCGTGACTGAGTGGGTAGAACTTGCCAGATTTGCTGGTATTTTTCCAAAGTGGGGCCGATGATGTATTGATGAATTAGCACGGGGTCATTAGCATAATCACTAGCTGCACATCAAATCCTGCCTCGCAGATATGGAAACCAAGCAGGGCGCCGACACACGTAATTAATATGCCTGATTGAAAGTATTTCTGTCGACAATTGTAGCATGATGAACTTTAACTTGAAGACAGATTCTATTTACAGAGGGATCCAGGCGCAATACATTTCTTTCACATGAATACTTCATTGAAATATCCCAGATATTTAATAACAACCGTGGAAGGGAAACTGCAGAGAGCAATGTTGACCTTTGCACTGGGGGCTAGGTGCAGATGAGTTGGTGGGATGAAGTGTGTGTTTACAGAATGATTGGTTTGTCCTGTAGCACTGTGGGTCTGTTCCACTGACCCTCAGTCAACCATCTGCTCTGCTGCTACATGGATATATGGGATATATAGGACGTACTGGCTGCCATTATCAGTCACGCACCTGAACAAGCCTTCATAATGCTTCACTGAGTTAAATAAAATAAAAAAAATCTCTCTCACTAAATGCACTGCAGAGTAGTGGGCTTGCCCTCTGTTTGTGTATCCTTACTTTGCTGTGTTCAGATGTTTCTGAGCCCCAACCGCTGTAAAAACGTAGCAACCATAGACCATGAAATATGGAAACTGTCTTGACAGTGTGTATGAGGGAGAGTTGAAAATTTAACAATACTAGGCCTTTTAGACACATCCCTGAGCTGCTTTAAAGCCATTAGACACACGTGCCTGTATGTATATGAGCAATGAAAAGAAGTTGAAGTATTTGAATTCTAAACCAGCGCTGGGGGAAATAACTTGTCTGCATGTTGTGTTTACAAACTGCAACAGAAACAAGTCACTCCAACATATGATATCCCCTCAACTACCTAAGTCACAATAAAAATACAATTTGTAAAAATGAGTGGGTTATTATTATTATTTGTACTGTTTGATTTGCTCCATCAGGACTGTGTGGGTGGGATCTGATCATATTTGATTGACAGCAGCGTAGGACCATAAACCAAGTCATCACCTTTTGATAACAGGAATACAGTAAACTGTCACTACGACAACATCAACAGGAACCTGTTCAGTTCATGTTGTGTCCGAACGCTCCTGGTAAGAAAAAGGCCTGATGTACAGATGCAATTTTATTGGACTCCATTAATCAGCATTGTGGCTTCAGTACCTTGCAGATAAACCAATCAAAGGAAAAGGTGGTTTACTTCTCCTCCAGTAAGCGTGTGCATCGTTGCACCTGCACGCCACATTGACTGTGTTCTGGGAACACGCGTGATGCCGGTAGCATTGTAACCACATGCCGCTAGCTGGGTCCCCCCTCAAACACGCTAATGAACTGGGCAGCAGTGGCGGGCGGGCCTGTGTCTCATCTTATCATCTAACACATTCTGTCCTTCTTCTCTATTGCAGTTGGAAAGACGTCCCTGATCACCCGGTTCATGTATGACAGCTTTGACAACACGTATCAGGTAGGTGCTGCATGGAGGAAATGTTTTCTCCCTCATGATCCATTTGGTCCCTATTGTTTGTTTTTATGTGGATCAAACTCAAGTAAATGGATTTATCAGAAATGACCATAGATGTAGGAAGTTGTAGCCAACGTGACGGTTGTGTAACGACATCAGGGCCCTGAACTGTTTCCAACCGGGTTCCCTCAAAAGCAGCCTATTATCATCTGTTATCATCAGAATTCTGCTTATGCAGCCAAAATACAACAGGCTGCAGAATTATTGCTTTGTAAGTATCTACTTACATAGCAATAAAAAAGGAATTAAAAATAAGTCTCACCAAGTGACTCTGCCCCCTTTCTAATATGGTTTAGAGAGCCTGTGTGTGTGTGTGTGTGTGTGTGTGTGTGTGTCTCTCGACTCACTGTGGCTTATTTAGGAATGTACAGAGTTATGAGCCAGCGCTCTAAAATACCAGAGTCAGTATATGAGAGCGCTGGACACGGAGAAGAGGACACTTCAAGTAAAAAGTAACGTGAATACTTTTGATACCCACAGCCTGGCCTTTAATGACAGCTGTGAGTTATAAAACATTATCTGACTGGAATATGCTGGCTGTCAGGCCACTGAGTTAATCAGGTCCTGCAGCCTCTTGTCTGCGTAAAGCTCGAGACGGCCAAACTTTAATCTGGTTCTGCCTTTAAATCAATTACAGCGGCTTCTGTAGATGCCCCAGTTTTCCATATAATTTGACTTTTTTTGTCATCTTCAGTATAAATAAAACTTTCAAACTCCAGGTTTCTCCAGGTATGGACATTTATTATAGGCTTATTTCCAGAGGGTGGACCCACTCACATTGAGCGGACGGATAGGAGAAAGATACTAGCCTTTTTGTCAGATGACTCACAGCATGAAGAGCTGGAGAGAGTTAAACGTGGTCAAATATATTGTTGTGGTAATTATATTATTATTGTTGCTACAAAGACTTGTGCATCCTTCCCAAAAAAATAACAAAACCAGGAAGGCATGTCTCTCTTCCAGCTTGTTTGCACAGGTCTGTTGGCGGCTCTTTGTGGTCAGATCAAATTGTCTGTGTTAGCTCTGTGATGCTGTGTCTTCACAGTTTCAGCTGTATCCTCTCATATTTCTACAGTTGTAAGTCATGAAAGACTACGGACTGCTGGGGCTCATGTCTTTGTGTTGTTAAGCCGCTAAATCTTCGTTATGCATTGAGGTTTCATTGAACATCCCTTCGTCACAAACTGCTACTGAACAGGCATCCAACAGAATTATTATAAGAGCTGTTTACACAGACCTGTCCCTCAGTGTTGACAGCACGTTGTGCTATTTAGTGAATTATTTTAAGTGTTTGATTTAAGTTAATTGGAGGGTATTTTCATGGAGAGCACTGATGCTGTTCTATGGTGCTTTCTGCCTGTTAGTTGCGCAAGCATGTTTTCGTGGCGTTGAATAGAAATCCATATATGAGTTATTAAAAGTTTTGCCATGTTGTGATGGGGACTAATCCACGGACCCAAAAAAAGGCCATGTCTACCCTTTGCGTTTTTCTCCTTAGTTATGCAAGCTAAAAGTCCAATGTTCTTGTCTATGAATAAATAAAACCCTCCCCCCCTCTGTTTTTTTGTCAAAAGATGTGTTTGTGTATTTTTAATCATTTGTGTAGTGTCACGGATACTTCCGATTAAGGTAACGTCACGTGTTGATGATGTCACAAAAGATGGACGCATACGGCGCCGACGAACCACAGGCCCTTTCTCAATATGCGTTCTTGTGTGAACTTTTGTTCTCGTGGACTCGTGAAACATCATCAGTCGCAGCCCGAGTATTGTTCCAATACTAAAGTCCGCATCTGGGCGAGAACGGCCATAATACCCGGATGTGGCCCGCCCCGCCCATTTTACCGGGCATGCATCGGAGCAGGCTTGTCTGTTCTTGTGAGAGCAAAATATCCCAGAATGCATTTCACCTCAGCAGGCTAACGGAAATAGCCACTCCGTTCTCCCGTACCCGCGAGTTTAGACTCCTGAGTCCGTCTCCCGAGTCTATTCTCGCGGGAACGCAAGCCCGTTCTTGCCGTCTTGAGTATTGAGAATTGGCCATAGACAGTAAAAGGTAGCGACGAACTTGTGTAGCGTGTCATACTTTGAGACAATTAAATGTCAGTAGACACACATAACTACTACATGCTGTCAGATTAGCTTTTCCCCTTCAACCTGACAACGGAAGATGGAGAACGCAAGTGTCGCCACGCCACGGATGGATTGGGATTCGTCTAACCTGCCCGACACATGGAGGAAGTCTCGCCAGCATGTGGAGCTAATGTTCTCCGGCCCGCTGAGCACCAAAGAAGAGGAGGGAAAGTGCAGTTATCTACTCTTGTGGATCGGCGAGAAAGGCAGGAACATCTATAACACGTGCACCCTGACGACGGATGAGAGAAGGGTACTTCAAACGTACTGTGCGAAATTGGAAGCACACGTAACGCCCAAAGCTAACCCCATTTTCACTAGAAGATTCAAAAGGATTGTGAAAGTTTCGACCAGTTTGTGACTGAGCTAAAGCTGCTAGTGAAAGACTGTAACTACCCTCACGGCGATGAGATGATTAGACACCCGGTGTTACATGCCTACTGGCTTCGCGCACCTTCGCAAACATTGCTGATATCTCCATTGCAGCGATTACGATTGTATAAGTGAGCAGTAAATCATTGCCACCTGTGAAGAAATACATAGAAGAAAATGTATTTATTAAAACATTGCCACAACCGGGATTCGAACCATGTCGAGCCAAATAATACGTCCCAATTGACCTTAACAATTTCACTGCTGTTTCCTCTTCTTGTCATTACATTTTACATCGTCAATGCCTGAGAACACCGTTTTGTTCAGGGTGAAACAAGACAACTGTTTTTTGGTGGCCGCATCGTGGAGCACTTCCAAACATGTGTATCGATACTTTTTGCGAGGCTGCAGCCTGGCACCACCGACTCATTTGGACAAAAATAATTTACTTTTGCGAGGATTAAACTGAAAATAATATTGCTAACACTAAGCCACAGGAAGAATGGAATAACAGTAATATTTTATCTACAAAGTGAAGCAATTGACGTTATGATTCTTCAGTCATTGTAAAAACTGCATGAAGTTTTTTGTAGAGACCTTCAGGCCTTAATGGTCTTATATTATATATATAATTGCGTGATGGCTCACAATTTGCAAACAAAAAAAGTAGCTTCAACATGCCAGGAAAAGCTCAGGCGGAATTATAATTCAATTAAATGTATTTTGTCTAGCCCAAAATCAAATATTTGCATTAAAGGGCTTTACAAACTTGTGTGTGTATTCTATCTATCCATCTTCAGTAATTCAGCAGGTTATCGGTAACCTGCTGAATTCAGCTATGGTCACCTTGCAGACAAGGGCCCCAGAGGATGTTGAGTCCTGTTGTCTTGGATGGCTTACTGTACAACAAGTCCACTGAGAAATATGGACATTTCTATGTCCCGTGAAAGCTCTGTTAAGTACAAAACAATACTTTGTTTTGTAACAAAGAAAATCTTATGAGGTTTAACCGCCGATTTGTAGCTTGCCTTGTCACATTCTTGCATTTATTTAAGTGATCCGGAGTTTCACCTAAAGGATCAAGGTAAAGCACTAGCTTCTCCTTTGGATAAATTACCTTCACAAGACATTTCAATGAATGTAAAGAGGATTAATTATCACATTTTGTACTTTGGCACCTGCGGACACCGTGGACTTGTACTGGTGTAGGATAACTTTAATAAATACCTATTAAGTGGCATTTAATGTCCTCCAAGTGGGTTTTTGAAAAGAACTCGGGATGTCTTTGTGACAAGCCCGAAGCTTCGAATATTCGATGCTCATTACTACCGAAGCTTCGAAGCTCAAAAAATGGTATTCGGACCAGCCCTAATGTTTTCCTGCCCATATGTGAGCTATTACTGAGATAAGAAAATAGAGTTGTTTACAGAGGCCTCATTTGGGCTTTGATGACCTAGTCAAGTTCGAAAACATCACCAAAATGTCCTTGTATTGAAAGTGCATTGATGTTTATACTTGCATTCCTCCGGAATGCCATGACAGGAGACTGGAGGTCAACGAGTCTGATTTCGGGGATAATGACGGGGATAGCTCTTCAGATGGTCAATGTTTAGTTTGCCAACATGTTTTCCTTGTAGTGTCTTCAGGTCAGCACTTTTCCCATCTATATTAATGACAGTGTATGGACCCAACATGTCCGTTTCCTGCGTACGCCCTTTTCCGGATATTTTTTCGCAAAACTTTGTCCCCCACTACAAAGTTGCCATCATCCCCCTTTGCAAGTCTCCTCTTTCGCACCTTTTCCTGCGTCTCAGCAATGTTTTCCTCCACTTGATTGTAGACCTCCTTTGAGGTCGTTGGTGTGGGTACAGACGTCCTCATTTGTCATCAGTACATTGGTGCGTTCCTCAGATACAGCAGAGATATACATATACAACCAGCTTGTACGGAAAAAGGCCATCATACCTGCCACTAGCCTGGTATTTCAGACGGGTAACGGGCCTCCCTTCCATACATTATCTACACATTAAGAAATAAGGAGTATTTCGTTAACTGCTTTTTTCTTCATAGTCCAAATGCAGTTGGCTGAATTAATTTGTCCCAGTCACTTGGGACAAATTCACCTTCACCAGTTTCTTTAAAGCTCTGAATTAACAAAAAGGAAATCAGTCATTCTCCATGTTTGGTATGTAACAGCGGTTTTATTCTAATATATTTAGTAGAAAAGTCATATTTTTACCCTTGAGTAGTGCCATTTAAGCTTTTCCACCAAGCCATTGGTTTGAGGGTGGTAGGGAGCACAGAGGCTTCTGGCAGTTCCAAGAATGGAAATATTACCAAGGTGAAATATTACCAAGGTGCTTTTCCATGGTTTATGTGAGAAAAATAAACACGCATGTTATTTCTCAGAATTCCACTTCCTTTGTTGACAAATTCTTTGCGGTTGGTCAGGATGTGTTTTGGGGTGCCATACTTGTAGAAGAAATCCATTATGCACTGTGTGACTTCTTCTGCTCCCTTTGTTCTTAGTGAGTATACTTTGAGCCACTTTGTAAAGTAGTCCACCATCACACATATGTACATATAACCATTGTTGGTGCATTTCAGCTTGTCAACTATGTCCATTTCCACAAGTTCAAAGGGTTCAGTCACCTTAGAATTCAAACCAAAGCTTAACATCAACAATACGTGTTCAATTGAACGTTTATGCACCTCTATGGGTTTATAATTAATTTTCTCTTTGATAGAAGTCCTCTTTTTTTCCCCCCCATTTTTGGATGTCAGCCTTCCTGTCAGGCCAGTAATACCTTTTTTGAAGGATTGCATCCAAGGTTTTTTTAATACTACAATGAGCCCCAATATCACTGGCATGAAACTCCACAAAGATGTTGTTCGCTTGAGTAACTACAACCGTGGTAGATTATGATGCTGGTCATATTTTTTTCTGCGGCACTGGTAGTAAATTTCCCCATCTAGGGATTTATATTGCATAAACATTTTAAATCAAGTTATAAATTTGTTAGGTAAGGTAACCCGTACAACTGGTATGGTTTCCTATCACTTGGTAACTCTCTGCTCGTCTTTTAAGTATGTATCGCTGATTCTGGTTGAAATCAGTCAGATATTTGTTGTTAATCTTAAACTCAAGCAATTCATTCCTTTTGCGAGGGTCCATCGATACCGATACCAGTGTGAAAAGTTCATTGTGCCACACTCACTCGCTGAAATGTTGTCACGCATACACACTGGACACTTGGGGATGGAAAAGTGTAAGCAGCAAGCAAGAGACGTACTGTTTTGGCCCGGAATGTGCAAACGGATGGAGGCACTAGTAGGATTTTGCAGCATCTGCCTTGAGCGACGCAACTCCAACATGAAGGAGCCAATGCTCTCGCATCATATCCCGGAACGACCTTGGCAAACAGTAGCGGTACTGACTATATCGTTGTCATAGACTATTATAGCAGCTACTTTGAGGCAGAAAAAATCAACAGCTTTGCATCCGCAACTGTCATCAAATGCTGAAATCGATGTTTGCCAGATTTGGAATACCCCAGACAGTAATCGGTGACAATGGACCCTGTTACAGTTCACAAGAGTTTACAGGTTTTGCTCACGCTTGGGACTTTGAGCATACCACAAGCAGCCCACTGTACCCACAGAGTAACGGTTTGGCTGAAAAGACTGTTCAGACCGCCAAAGCCCTCATGGACAAAGCACACGTACAGCGGAGAGAGCCGTACCTCAGTTTACTGGTATACAGGAACACACCAGTTGATGGACTGAAGTCGCCAGCACAGCTGCTAATGAGCTGGCGCTCAATCCTACCAATCACCGTAAGAAAACTGCAACCTGAACTTGTCAGTCGCAGTGCAGTTCTCAGCAGAAGGCAACTGTGCCAACAGAGACAAAAACAATATTACGACAGGAATGCTAGGGCACTGTCGGCACTTCTAGGAGAAGCCATGGTCCGTTTCCTGCTTCCCACAGGGACATAGGAACCCGCCGAAGTCATCTAGCCAGCAGGTACCCAGAGGTCCTACAACATTCGCACTGATGGAGGTCACATGCTCGGGCGTAACCGGCGTCACCTCCTCCAGTCATGTGAAAGTGACGCAGACCAGGTACTGTCACCAAACAACCACCAGATGGAGCCTGAGGAAACTGAGCATCAAGCGGTACAGCGAGACCCTGCAAGTCGCACAGGTGCAAAACAACCACCACTCTGCACTACAACTAGATCAGGCCGTGTCGTGAAGCCTAGAGACATATTGGACTTGTGATACCCAACAGAAGAACTGAAGGACTGATAACTGATAACTGTCTTCATATTTCCTTCAGTCATGTAATGTTCTTGTGGATTTGGCATTTATAGAAGCCTACATGCAATTCTTTACAAATGTTTAAATGGACAATGTTTATTATCCCATTTGGCAGCTATATCCATATTTTGTTTCAAAAGAAGGGGGATGTAGTATCTCGGATACTTCTGGTTAAGGTAACCGTCATGTGTTGATGTCACCCGTGCGGTTGTGCGCAGAAGTAAAAATAATAAAGATGGTACAGCGCCGACGAATAAGAACTAGTATCACGTGTCATACTTTAAAAAATGTCAGACACACACACACACTTTTTATAACTTCAGAGCTTGTCTGAGAATCCTCTTAATCCAAGTAAAGTAGATAAAGGCTGAAAAGAATAACTTCTTTAAATCCATGGCAAAATTAAACCACCTATTTATATTCAAATTAGTATATTAGTTCCAAAAGTTTGATCATACAAAGACTAGAATAATAATAGGAGTGAATCTGTCATTATTAACGTTAATATTACTGTAAACTGTGGTGCCAGGCTCAGAAGGTCAAGGTACAAGCCGTGGGCTCAGAGGGTGCAGATGCAGTCTTTTGGGGGCAGAATAATGTTTAAGGCCTACGATGCATGGGTCATAAACGCGATCGGATCATTTCACGCATTCCTTTACAGTGTACAGCACACTTGTAAGCACCACTTCACAGATTGAATGAGGATGTGTAACATCAAACCTCAGAGCAGCTTGATGAATCAACTGTTTGAAATACGACGCCCGTCAAAGTCCATGTGGCGCAACCGGACATTTTAAGTGGGCAGGCCGGGCAGAAGGCTCATCGGCAGATGCCCGGCCGATAGCATCTGCTGATTGAATAATGTCCCCATATGCTGTTTTAGGCCAGTGTCTGTCCCACGCTACAGGAAAACGCCCTCGCTCCTAAACCGGCAGCAGCGTCCCTCCCCCATCTTCATAATTCCATCTTTTTTTTCTTGGGTTACGTTTCTTTTTTTCCAAACTACAGAGACCTTTGAGTATCCGTTAAGCTCTTCGTTGGCTACATATACCTCGCTAGGGTGCAGCGATGTTCTGAGCCTGAAGGAGGCTCTCTGTCACCGGGGCCTGCAGACCAAATGACTTCACGCAGGTGGAGCTCTTAGATCCGAGCACATCCCATTCGGCCCTTTTTGAAGGCAGCAGCAATGTATTTAGGGAGGCGACGGCCCTTTAGGAAGATGAAGCCGAGCGTTGTAGTGGCTTCAGTCAGCAGGAGGAGCCCCGTTCGCTGCCTTTAAAGCAGCAGACTGCCATCAAGCAGTCGCCCAGCCGAGAGAGACCGAGGCAGGCGTCCTCACCGCCTGGCGGCACATGTTAAAGGGCTCGGAGCCCTCCAGAGGCTCAGTGCTGGAGCTGTCAGTCAGACCTGGCCACTAGGCTGTGACTGCATCCGTCTGCAGTGTAGCGATTGGCGCGTCTGATTTATTGGCTGAATAAAAAAAATGCAGAATGCATTAGGAAATGAAGATTTGTTCTTACTGTTAACATGCTATGTCTGTTCAGTTCAATCTTTCATTTCACTGAAGTCTAATTTTTCAGCTTGTCCACGTAATCAATAAAATATTTGCAATCTTATTTGAGTAAATGGCATAAAACTGAAAAGATCAGTTTAACTATCAGCTTCTCAATTGTAAGAATTTGGCCCTTTCCATTGTCTTCTGTGATGGTAATTTGAACATGTTGGGGTTTTAGACTACACCAGGTCTTACATGATCCTTTCCCAAAAAGAGGATTATATACAGCTTAAAGATAATGTGTAGTATTTAAGACTGAGTATCTGAACATACATTTACAGTGAACCCTCGTTTTTCGCGGTGGTTACGTTCCAAAAAGAACCTGTGATAGGCGAAATCCGTGAAGTAGTAACCTTTATTTTTTTTACAATTATACAATGAAATACTCCATAGTACATTGAAACCAAAGAACAAAACCTTTTTACAGGCCCAAGCATTTATTTAACAAATAAAAGTACTGTATAAATGTTTTTTTTTTTAATAATAATTTTAATCATCAATATGAACTGAATGCTTCAAATTGCGGAGATCAGCACCGCGACCCGAGTCATTGGATTAGAACGGGAGAAAATGAAAAATGATTATGAAAAGAAATACAAAGTCCAGTAGGACAAATAGTGACTCGCGTGTACTTCACTGCTCTTCTGACTGAGCCGTTGCATCCTGCAACAATAAGTGATTAATGAAACACACAATACATTTTCAGCAATTTTGATAATTAACTGTGTAAGTTAGTTACTGAGCAAGAAATGCCAAACTCTCTCTCGCTAAAATTAGTTTGATGGACTAATTATGAATTTGCACCATCCCAACTTACTTTATTGTGGTTGCTAATGTGGTAACCTGTAATTGCAATGTCTACATATATTATCCACTCGGCCTACTGTCTTAGGAGATGATCATAGACTCGTCATCACAAACTGCTGTCCAACACGGCGCTGTGAGCAAACGGCCAGCATGCTCGCTGTGACTCGAGGTCTGCTGGCTTAGCAGCCAGATGGGGGACCTTGAAAATGCCTGCCGTGAGCGGCAGTGTGGGGAGAAGTGTTCAGATTCTCTACTGAAATGAAAGCAAAAAGGGCACGAGTAGAAAAAAAGATGCCCCAATATTCCAAGTTCAAATCCTCTATTTGTTATTCATCTTTTTTGACTGCTGCATTTTTTCAAGTAGTGCTGCTTCCATGCTAATCGTTGTAGGGGCCAAACCGCTGCCCTACGCCAAGGTAATATCTGATCAGTCAGTCTCTTCCTCACCGAACACAAACATGGTACTAGAAGCCTGAAAAGATGGAGTTTCGTGCAATCATTTTTTCTTCTGTTACCAAAATGCGCAAAACATCCCATCACCTCACTGCAGCAGAGTTGTGCTCATTCAGAAATCACAGAATCCACCAAAATAATGAACTGCAACCTCTGTCTGAATTGAAATGTTAGCACATAAACAATGCTACGGCCAAATCAAAAGTGGAGTATGGATTTCTCTGTTCAGTGCTCTTGCTTTCAGTAATGTTTCCGGTGCCTACATTTCCATCTGGGTGAGCGAAGTGGTATTTGTCAGGAAATGTCTCACATTACTGTGATTTCCATCTGTTTAGAGAACCAGCTGAGTCACTGTGCTACTCTGCTACCACCATCTCTCTCTCTCTCTCTCTCTCTCTCTCTCTCTCTCTCTCTCTCTAATTATTAGAGAGACGAATGTATATATTAGAGTCTAATATATACATTTGTCTCTGTGCTATTGTGTCAATGACGTTAAATCTTAAAAAGCTATAACATCCCTCATGAATTTTAAATATTTTTTATTTCAAACGTATTTTAATGGGCAAGTTATGGTGGTTATTAAAGTTGTTACATACTTTTAAAACATTCTGCCAAAAAGAAAAAATAGTATTCTATTCTGGGGCTGATTCAATCAAACAAGTACGGTGTATCTCCTTACTCTTTTACTTAAGCATCTTAATTCCTTGAGGCATTTTATTTCCAGCCTTGTGTGACTGATTAAGGGAGAAGTATAAATGACGTCCTGTCTTCATGCCAGACTGGCATCGCTGTTGATGCCCAGTCTTGTCAAAGTGGGCGGTACCGCTCAGACGTCCCTCCCACCTGCTTAACCACGGATGGGTGCAAACGTATGTTAGCATAAATAGATGAAGTGGACCATTAGGACGCCTGAAGTACGGCTTCCAGCTGACCGGGTCACACAGACAGCTCTGATTATACTAGCTTACTCAGAGAAAACAGGCTCTAAATGTATTGTTATATCAAAATGTATGTCATCCATGAACATGTTTAACAGTTATAGGTTTTAAATACCACATCCCCATGCGTTACCCATAAAGCTCTTGAGTGGTGAGTTACAGACGGACTGTTTATGCCATGTTTCTGCAGTTTTCTGTAGTGTTGTGTTGGGCTGCATTACAGTTTACAGGTGCTCTTACAGCCTGACTTTAGGCGATGTTTCGTGGTAATACGGTTATAAACCGTGGATCTACCAGTCGGCTGTACTCCTCCTGTCCCCTCCTCCTGTCCCCCTTTGGCATTTTCAACCTGCATTATTCAGTTCAGTTAAGACTCTGCTCTTTGTTTTCGGGGGTATTTACATACACGCTGATCTTGCGATATCTTCTTTTCCTAAACTAGGCCACAATTGGAATTGACTTCCTGTCGAAAACCATGTACCTGGAGGATCGAACGGTAAGAAGCCTCAGTTACATCTGAACAAGACATCCGACATGTAATCGGTCAGCAGCTTTCTTTCTGCTCGTTTTTGAAATAATGCATGAGCTCCCTGATGAGCAGCGTGTCCCTTGTCTTGTGATATGTAGATCAATGCGATGTCTCTGCATGTCTGTTTACCCTTAAGGAATCGTTTCGTACAGCAGGAGGACATTAGATGTGGCACCTCGAGGAGGAGCCCACTCGTACACATAATGAGTGTGAATCTCGCACTGAGTTCCCTCAGACGCAGATCTATTCAGGCCAATATTGTGTTGTGTACATTTGTTTATGTATGATTGTATATGTGTGTGTGTGTGTGTGTGTGTGTGTGTGTGTGTGTGTGTGGAGGAGCCGAGCTGTTTCTGGGCTCTCTGATTATCTGAATAATCTCAGTCTCCTCAGCTGTCTCTCTCTGAACCCCAGGTGAGGTTGCAGCTGTGGGACACGGCGGGCCAGGAGCGCTTCCGGAGCCTCATCCCCAGCTACATACGGGACTCCACTGTGGCCGTGGTGGTCTACGACATCACAAGTCAGTGTCCCATGTTTGAATAGCAAAACACTTAGTGCCCCCCCCACTGTGTTTTACCTGTAATCATACTTAAGTTATACTTCCTATGTAGAGAGGAAACTTTCTCTTAATGTGGCAATTCTTAAGATCTCAGTCTTTGTTGAATAAGTGGTAAAAGTGCAGTTAAACAATACAAGTCCACCAACACTGCAAAACGAACTATCCTTGTCTTAAATAATAAGCCAGGCAGTATCATTGTGCAGCCGCGAGAGTGACATTAGTTGGTTACCTCGCTGAGAAGTTGGAGGTGTGATATCAGCTCTGTGGCTGCTCCGTCATGTTCCATCGCTCCCTGCTATGTTTTAAGGCTGGAAGCAGAAAATGGCTGCAGACTTGTTTTGTACACAGCGTCTTTCTCTGAAACGTCGCCATAGATACCCAGGTCTTGATACTGCAAAATATACTTTCATTGGTTGGCCCCCGATCACCTTTGTGTTACCTAATTGGGTTATAGATGATGAATTCATATTTATAAATGAAAATCTCGAGAAGCAGAAACTGAAAGGGAGACATTTATGTTTTGGGGTTTAATGATGGCGCCCTCTACACATGATGCATGCTCCGTTTATCCTTCATAAACCACCAAGCGCATATATTCAGTAGAACTGCTGTCGGCATTCAGGTGGAGCTTTTAGAAGGTGGTCTTTGCTCATCTATTGAGGTAAAACTGAAATATCCAGTAATGTGAGCTATTATGAACATTTTACATGATGAAACAGTGGCATCTATTTCCTCTCTAATCTGCGGCTTTTATTTCAATAACATTTTATTTAATACAACCGCCCTCAGGAAGTACATTGTATTCCCGATTTCTAAGCTGTGAATTTACAACACACTAATGATTTATTGTAAAAGTTAGATGAAAGGTAAATAGGTGTATTCAGAGAAGCAGTTGCAACAGGAGACGTTTAATGCCTCTGCAGCACAAACCCCAACTTTAATTAGATATCTTTTTTCCTCAACAGATGTGAATTCCTTCCAGCAGACGTCCAAATGGATCGAGGACGTGAGAACAGAGAGGGGAAGTGATGTCATCATCATGCTCGTGGGCAACAAAACAGACCTGGCAGATAAGAGGTCTGTACTGTATGTTACAGACGAAACACGCCTCCTGGCAAGTGTTTTGCTTTTTGGGAAGCGCTCCCTTTTATGTCTTGACGCCATGGCAACTGTGATGAGCGAAGTGTCAGTCTTTCAGCCGTCGGGACCATTCAGTGGATCACCCCGAGAACCAAGCAGGACAACAGAGTCAGACTGACTCCCTGCAGTACAGCACATGATTTGATGAGACGTCGGAGCGTCTTGCACAACAAATCTGGATGTTAAGGAAACACAACTGATTGTCTTTACACCAGAATACCTCCTCAATTTACAATACCGATTTTATATAATGATCCGTCTCACATGAAGACAGATATGGGGAATTCAAAATGACCTCATCATGTATGACATATCTAAATGAATGCACTTTAGTGTTGCCATAGTAACATTAGGCAACCAGCTGCTCTTATTGCTTTGAAAGGAGAAAACTTAACTCAGTTATTCAGCCCCTAGTGACACTCAAGGAATCATCAAATTACTTTTTCATACATGTACGTACATAAACAATATGACTGTAGTAAAGGGGATGTTTAATATAGCTGAGGAATACATACATTTGAAAGATGAGATGACACGCAGCAGAAATACCCATATTTGTGGAATCTGTTTTGCAACATCTTTATTACAAAAGGAAACCCGCAAAAAAGGCAGTGTGGAGTGTAACATAAAAAAACCTCCCTGCAAACGCTTCAGTGAAACCAAACAATCATCCCCGTTTTCTATTCCTTTGTGCACGCGTCTTCCCCCAAATGGTAAAACTAGTGACTGTCCTCCCAGCTGTCGACTTTGGTCCTGTTTATGGAACTATACCTTTTATTACACTTCTCCTATCATGATCATTAACATATGTTCTGAGAAGGCGAATGTTACGCATATATCAAGAGAATGCGTTACTTGTCTAAACAGCTGAGCATGCACTTTCTGTTGTGGTTGACGGATCTCGGGGTCATTCTATAACAAGAGTGGATGTGAAGTCATTTGGTTTGATCCACGAGCAGAGAATCACATTACATCCCGTTCTTTGGCTTTGTTATAGAGGAGAGTTATCCTAAATAATGTGTCCTCACGTGGTCAACAACTATGCATAAATCATTATGTAGAGTAACATCTCCAGCATCTCAAGGATATACTTGGAGCAGCAGCACAGAGGAGGGGGCTTTGGCTTTCTTGTGTCGATGTGTCTATGCATAAGAAACAATTGCTGTGGAAGGCAGTTTCCAAGGTGCATCTCGCTGGATCTGTCAATAAAAGAGCACGGCTGACATGACAACAAAGCAAAGGCAGGCGTTTTGAGATCGGGATTGGGATTGTATGGGTATCTGTTCCATGATGTATTAAACAGTTTAGTATTTAGTATAAGCTTTAAAAGCTGTTGTGGTAGCATGCTGCACGGTTCAATTCATAGTCCTTAAAAATGACACGTCAAAAAAATTTTCAGACAGCTAGAAAGTCTATTTTTCATTTTGACTTGATTATTACTCGGATTAACAGAAAATCAGGTTACTCATTTTAATTTGAATAATGTCCATTGTGCAGCAGAGTACACCTTAAAAAAAATTGTCAAGCAGCTCTGATTATACTTGCTTTTTTCACCAGTATAATCATTAAATTCCTTGAGTGTGTAGAAAATGTGTAAATACATATACATACATATTTAACTGACACGTGTAAACGTAGGATGCTAATGGAGGTTTGGATTGTATTATGATCATTATTTTAATAAACCCCAATGGGTTTCCATCAAATGAAGAAGTCTTAATACATTTTGTCCTCGGAGTAAAGTAAAAACTACTGAACTGTTTCACTTGTTAACGGTCTTTGTGTGTGTGTGTGTGTGTCTTTGTGTGTGTGTGTGTCTGTGTGTGTGTGAGAGTGTGAGAGAGCCGGACGGGTTTCTGTCCAAATCGGCACAGAAATGATTTAGTTATTTGTTAATCCCTTGTACAAATGTGGTTGATCTAGTAAGAGTTGGAGGATGTTGGTGTCACTGTGGAGCTGATCATGACGAGTGTATTTGGGTTCACTACGGGATAACGTGCAACTATGCCTGAAATGAATGAAGCCGTGTGTGTGCATCTTGTGTCGGTGTCGGAGGACGAGGCTCGGCTTCTGAATTAATGTAGCTGACGGTGAAAAGTGAGTCGGAACACGTCGGATTGGAGGAGAGATACGAGTCTGTCATGTGTAGCTGCGTGTTGCAGACTCAGTGAAGTTACATTGTCTTACAGTAGATGTGGAGCAGAGACTTGAGGGTTTTCTGTTGCTGTCATCTGGTGTGATGTGGTTATCAGTTGCTGGAGAGAAGCCCTTCTTTCTTCGTTTGGTTGGTTTGTTCATTCATGGCGCAGCTTCTCCCGGTTGCTAAGTACCTTAGGGAGTAGCATAAGAGAATCCAAGTATGCATCGCACACCCGGCACAACCAGTGAGGCTTGATGTGCTGAGCGTTTGAATTTTTGTCTTCACTTATTCCAGGGAAATGTTCTTTTGCAGCTAAATCCTCATTTAATAGAAAGTACCTGTGTCTGTGGTTTGGTGCTAAGCTGCTAAATTCTTTCCCTGGAAGCGGCGGCTACTGCTGAACCAGAGCAGAAAAGTTTGGGGCCTTAAGACCAAAACAATGAAAGCTAAAAAGCTCTGCAGAGCTGAGAAAAAATGTCAGGGATGAGCGGAGATGTTGTAATTCCATCC
Organism: Apeltes quadracus; assembly: GCA_021346845.1. Lineage (NCBI taxonomy): Eukaryota > Metazoa > Chordata > Actinopteri > Perciformes > Gasterosteidae > Apeltes > Apeltes quadracus. The sequence goes on from CM037924.1 coordinate 11,751,307, forward strand.
CCTCATACATATGTATCTCTCTCTCTCTCTCTCTCTCTCTCTCTCTCTCTCTCTCTCCCTCTGTTAGTGCTGGGCAACAATTACATTTTCACACAAAAAGCAGTACAAATGTAAACCATAAATCATACTTGGGGTTTTATTTTAGCATATATAAGTGGAGTTAAGTGTAGCTCCGAGTGAAAAGAAGATTAAACCAATGTAGCGCCCCCCCAGCGAGCCTCAATGCTGCTCCGATGCCACTCATTCCCACCCATTGTGCCGTTTTCTGATGACAAAGAAGCCTCGGTGCTGTATAACCTCAAGAAGAATAGCCCCAGCAGCATTGGTGCAGCTCTCTCAGTTTGTGTTAGCATGTAAAACACATCTCCAGTATTTTCTCTTCACGCTGCAGAAACGTCTTGTCCGTTTGCATTAATGGACACCCGACACAGCGAGCGCTAGACAAAGGGCCAGATTTATTAGAACACGATGCAAATTGGCTGCCATCAATGGACAATATAATGAATCATTCTCAGTCATCAGCTAATTGAGTCCGGTGTGTCTACTAGAATAACAGGTGCTTCAGCTGCAAGACAGTTTGCCGTTGCTTTGCGATGCAATAATATGCAACGCTTTGATGATCCCCCTTTACTTTGACAGGCAAATCACAATAGAGGAAGGCGAACAGAGGGCCAAAGAGCTGAGCGTCATGTTCATAGAGACCAGCGCCAAGACGGGTTACAACGTCAAACAGGTACGTTCGGAGCGAGCCGTCTGCCTCCTAGAATGTCTCCTAGAATGTCCTAGAATTTTTCAACCCGACAACCCGCCGCTCACTTCAACTTCACGGAAGGAGGTGAGAGGGGACCGTTTTTCAAATATACGTCACGTCCAGGTGCTCATGCATGTGCATCCCTGTGTGAATGCGTAAACAAAACAGGGACCTGCTCTCCAAATCATTGCGCTGTATTGCCAGTTGTATTCAGTCTGATTTATAAATGCAACTTTCAGAGAAAACAGTGTGTCCCAGACACAAAGGCCAATGAAGCCCGGTTCGACTCAGAGCAGATGTTTGTGGAGGAAAACAACGAGCGCCTGTTGAGTTAATAAGTAGCGAGAGGAAGGCCAGCTGCATTGTGTCTGTCGGTGAACGGTGTTACTGGCAGGCGCAGACAGGGGAGGCTATTCTTCCCCTCACATCAGGACGGGACACTCGCCAGATGCCAGGATGGAACTCAGTGGTGTGCAAAGGTGGCAGTGCCTCCTCGGGAGGCGTGTTGGCTGTGTCAGTGCTTGAGATGAGGCGTCGGCATCAAATTCACCATCTTCCAGGAGAACTGATGATGCAAGAAGACTAATGAGTCATCGTGTCATTGTGTACACGTGATTGAGATCATTGATGCATAGACAGAAGATAACAATAGAAATACCTGAAAAAACAAAGGAAAAGGTGCTTATGCCACAGTTTGGTCCAAGTGCGTGCGTGCTTGATTAATACCAGTGATACGAGCCATTCCTTAAAAACATGCGGAACCGACAGCTGATGAATGTTTGGTTTAAATGTATACAGTTATCTGATAATCATTCGTTCTGTGTCTGTCCTTCCAGCTGTTCCGCCGTGTGGCCGCTGCTCTTCCGGGGATGGAAAGTATGCAAGAAACAAGCAAAGAAGGGAGTATCCTTAGAACCATTTACACGTCACAAAAACCCCGCTTCCCATGCTCCCCTGTTTTAATAACAACATGTCACCTGATATCTGATGCTGTCAACTCGCGTCACAGCTCCACCTGTGGGAGAACTCTAACATTTATCCTTCAGGAAGCAGCATTTGACACACTGTTATTGAGCATCTTTGGATTTTTATTCACTCTTGTGGAATTTATTTGTTTTGATTACATTGAGGAGCGATTTGACTCGAGAGACAACTGTTCACATCTGATGTGGAAGGAGGTGAGCACAGCAGCTCAGACAGATTGCAGCAGTCATTTTAATCAGCGGCTAAAGAGAGCCGTCAAGCTGTGTTGACTCCTCTGCCGCATTGATTTCACATCTGTAAATATATCAGAAGTGGGTAACAATAAAGCTGCCTTCACTTCACACCGCAGTTTAAAGAGGAATTTCACTCATAATATCTGCACTCCACTTTGATGATTCGAACGCCCTACAGTTCTGTATTAAGTGTAATCCAAGCATTGTTTCCCCTCGCTCTGCCAGGTATATGGGAGTCCATGTTGTACTGGAGGAAAATGTATACTTGGGTTCATTTACAGTTTCATTGTGCGCTTCACAATAGTTAATTTAATAAAAGCAGCAAAACCGTGACTTCAAACATCCGCTCCGTAGAGCTGATCCAGGCTCTGATCTTTCATCCGTGTTGAATTAACCTGGTGGTTGATCTATAATCTGACCTGACCTGATGTTGTTTGTTTTCTTCCGGCGGTGTGACTAATCAGGGAAGGACGTGTTGTGACCGCTAAGACTAAATCTGGTTACGGACACGGGTAGTCCGGCATCATCGTTTCTGCCCGTCGCCCCGCGAAGTCACACAGCGTGAGCAGCGTTTCCCCAATCAATCACCTCCGTCAATCTCTGTCGGCACCGAACGACTAAAAGAAAGGCCCACTCGTACAAAGACCTTTTGGGTATTATTTAGTACATAGATTGATATTAATGACGAGCCATTTATAATAAACTATATGGCTGGAACAAAAAAGCTAAACCCTCCCACACATCCAAAGGAAGACAAATCGTCGTTGCTATGAATCAGTACTGCAGGTCAGCCTCACCCCCGGCACACAGCTCCTCATGTATCTACATGTCTACATGTTGATGACCTACATCTACATGTTAAATAACAGGCAGAATAATGTCGCTGTCGGCCCAGCGAGTTAGCTTGTTGCGGGATACAGTTAATCAACTGTATTTAGGAAGGTAATTACTGCACGTGGCCGCTCTACGCCAACGTTGGTGTCCCCTCAAGCAGCTGAAACATGGCCTGTAGACACTTCATGCAGTAAATCAGCAGCATTACAAGTGTTCGCTGTTTCACCTCCTCATCCATCTCTATGGTAACTCTGGGGGAATTATTAAATTGCCTTTTTTGTACAGTGTGCATATGGCATTGTCGTTACTCGTTCTGTGTAGCCACACGACTCATCTGCTCCAACTTAAACAGAAATGGATGGTGACCTTGGTCCAGAGAAGGACGACCTCCACTCTGATTATCGCCCACTCGTTGCAAACTGCACGGCCTCGACGATAAACTCAGTAACCTAACAGCCCTGTGACCTGTGGCCACGGCCCCTTTGCTTTTTTACAGCAGTCAAACACATTTCCTGGCTGTAATGCTTCACTCACTCACATCCAGCCAATTACCTTTATCTCTCTTCCCTGTTCTTCTTTGTGTAATCCCTGCCTTTAATGAGGCATAATGGAAGCGGGGTGTGGGGAAGAGCCGTGTGCGGTGGAGGCATGCTGATGGATGGCAGGTGATGACAGCTCTTTGCCTTTGCTGTCACTGTCAGTTAATGGAGCAGCTCTCTAGTTGTTATTGCATTGTGAATAGTATTGATATAACTGGGAGAAGCTTATGATGCATAACATGGATGGGATATCGCCTGGATGTGGCTGTTTGATCACCTGTCGATTGAAGCACTGTGCTCTGGATATTTCCATTTTTCTCCACATTAAGGCTTGTAGGCAGCTTGATGAATAGGCAACCAGAACATGCCAAACTGCAAAATAAAATGTAATGCATCGACACTGTTCCTTATAGCAGTGGAACTATTTTGTTGCAATTTGCCTTTTTTGATATTTAAATAGATTTGTGAAGGCAGAGGTCTTACTCGCTGAATCCTATTGGCTCAGAGCAGTGCCTGTCAGTCTGTAAACTGCTGTGCAGCCTAAGCTAATGCTAGCAAACAATGATTTAATGGACCACTTAGATACAAGAAAGGTTAACGTTTTCTCACCTCCCAAGGCAGAGACTGACTTGATTTTTAGAAAGTAATCCCATTGTACTTTCTGTTCCTTTGAATTGCCCGTTTGTGTCGCTGTGATTTATGGTGGGCGTCCGGGGCTCAGTCGTCTGCTCTCTGTCTGAGGTCCACCGGGTGTCACCGGCACCGCCACGAGGCTGCTTGACCCGGATCGAGTGCTGGCTTCATCCACGGTAATGAGATAGAGCCAGAGAGCCGAAGGAATCACGGCGGGCTTGTAGCCTGCCGCTTTAACAATGTGGATGAAGTCCAAAGCGTTCTCTTCCAGTTGATACTTCTCAAAGCTATGATTTTCAAAGCTGATCCTCTATATTTTTATTTAGAAAGTTGACCCAATGACCCTGAGTAATGTAAAAGAGTTTCCATTAGCAATACTAGGCATCGTAGCATTCTGCAGCACGTTAGTTTTGGTTCATTCCTCTAATCACCAGGGTTTTTTTGGCATCATCAGCTGCCATGAACTCTTTTTTTTCCTAGAAATAAAAGCTGACGGCAAGCTGGCGAACAAAGAGGAGAATTTAGTTGAAAAACAAGAGAGATATTTCGCTCCACAGAATCACAACAAGCAACTTTTCCCCAGCTTCAAACGCATGTGTACAGCTCGGTTGTGCTGCCTTCAAGTGGCTGTACAAATCCAATCATGTCGCTTTGAAATTTAATTTTTTTTATTGGTTTTCCCTGGCTGCCATTTGGATCAGACAATGTTCAGCAGATGTTTATCACACCTGCAAGCCACCTATCCATTGTTCCAAAGCCGTTACAAGCTGTTAACGTCCTGAACAAGTTGTTCACACAGCAGCAAAAGTGAAGCGACAGGTATCAGAGGACTCAGTCAGCTCATTTGGTTTGGTAATGCAGACCCAAAGTGGGAGCCAATCCAAATGGGAGTGCTCAAGTGTACGCTTGCATTTAAAGACTGTCCTTCAAATGTCATCATGCTGTGATGAAATGCTTCCTTAATGTATGAGAACACACACGCATAAACCCGCCGCAGTTTACAGCACCAGCCACTGCAGGGCAGGCGTTTGAAAAGCCCCAGTGGGACAGCTTCCCACTCCCTTGCATACAATATATGGGTCACGCTGTGTGTAGCCCCCCTCCTTATACATACATTTGAAACGGTCTATAATAAAGATGCTGTGCTGCCACACTATAATGGAAGGACGATACACCTTTAAAACAGAGCTGGTCTGCTCCTTGTTCTCACTGCATGATGTGGAAAAATACAAAGGCTCTGGATTAATGCCTGGAAATGAAACTGAGATTGTGTTAAAAACAGCTGCAGAATGATTTTGACTTGCTGCAGCTCATTAACACACAATGGTGCATCTGCCTTGATTGTAGCACAGCAGTGCCAACGCAATCCACTCTCCTTATTACCAACAAAAAGAGAAGGTTTCCTGTTGAGCTGAATGTGCAAGCCCTGGTATCCGTTAGAATGGTTGGTCTCTGCACTGAAAATGAAAGTAATTTGTTGGGAAGTAGCTCCATCTAGTGGTAGTAAAGTGGCACTTGCTCACTTCTCAGGACGTAACATGATTGAAGGATTACGTCGGCTCTCTGATTGATCTGTTCCTGTGCATGTGTCTGATCTAATACCAAATGTTCCCCGAGCTTCCTTAACGTTTTCTCTTCAGTGATCCACATCAACTTGGAGCCCCAGAACACTGAAGGCGGCTGTTCCTGTTAATACTCCAAAAACAAAACATCATTCACAACACATGCTTGTTATGTTGCTTCCTATTGGTTTACCTGCAGTTGACTTAGCACGTTGAGAATCTGGCCTCCTCTCCTGACTATGGGTCATCGGTTGGAACTAGCAATATGTGGATTTGGTTCTAAAAGTAGAGTAGCCTACTTTGTCAATGAAACTGCCAAAAAGGTCCCACAAAAAAAAGAAAACAAGAAAGAAAAACAGACAAAAAATAAAAACAAAGAACCCCAAGTTACGTATGTAGATACATTTTTTTAAGTAGGAAAGGAAGGTTCCCCAGTTTCTTTTTTGTATTTTTTTATATTGAGGAAAATCTCTCTGGTATGTTTTTTTTTTAATATTCAAACAACTCAGCTCTGTAATTGAGGGGTTTATAAGGACCGATGGTTCAAGACATATTTTTATGGATCCCAGTTCTGTTGTGTGCGTGTGTACTGGTAGCTCTGTTAGCTGTTAGCGGTTAGCCATGCAAAGCATCCAAAACAATAAAAGTGAGCTGGTAGCCATATTACCAGCACAGAAGTTTCAATCTTAATAGTTCAAAGTAATAATCAGAAGACTAATATAGCAACAAATAAATATTATCCGTGTAAAGATGTACCTGAACAGAGAACAAAGTCATTGTGTTAAACATATGCTCTGTCCTGAGCCTGGTGTATAAACCTGGGGCTGCTACCTGAGCTTCCAGTGCATGCGAGTCCCAGCGAGCATGAACCACCGGCTAGCTCGTAGCCCACTGTTGACAGCCCGCCAGCTGTTAGCACCGTTAGCTGCCATCCAGCTGCCTAGCCGTCGCCATGTCGAGGCCTGCATGAAGGCCACAGAAACGCTGTGAAAGTTGTTTGGAGGGGCAGATTGCCTTTTGCGATGTCGCTTAGTGAGTTCCTGTTGGAATTGTATCGTGAATCAAGTTATTGTAGTACCATGTAGTTTTAGGTAAAACTGTTTAGTAAAGTACATCTCTGGTCTCCATCAACAACCGTCCCTCACAACAAGACGGCAATACTTTGTCTTGCTACTTAGCTAACTTTTCTATATTCTGGCATGGATGGAAATTCATCTTACTTATTGTGTTTGAATCCAGCCTCTCTTTTTATTGGCTGGGAAGGGAAAGAATGAGTGAGAGCCGTAGTTAGTGTGAATACTTCCTGGTACAAAACACACCGCTTCAGAAAGACTAACTACTAGACAGTCTTATTATTAAGTTTCAGTAATGTTCTTTTAAACGGACTAAAACCGATGTAAGGCCCCACGGTAGTCCACTGGAAGGGGCGGGACATTACCTCTGAAGCCTCCAGCTTGAAGAGCCAATCACAGCTTTCCAGCCAATAACCCTTGTGGGATCCATAACTCTGTGTTCTTGACCATTAACAGGAACCAAACTGCAACATCTTGAGTATCTAAAGCATGCCTAGTTTTTGAGCACCGGTACCAGTGCACACAGGTTTCAATCCGTAACGGTAACATAACACCAGTGACTTACTGCACTCTGATGATGACTGTCTTTTTGTTTATAAGAACTGTCTAACTGGATTTGTACACTTGACTTCAGACTGTCTCTTTGTTGTGTGTATGTGTGTGTGTCTGTAAATGTGTGCTTTCCTGTGCAAGCCACTTTAGAATGCCATCACACCGTGGGCCACTGCCGAGTTGTTACATTCTCAGCATTCTTAGGGCACCGTGTAGGTCACCTTTGCTATGTCATAGACCCCCCCACTCCCCCAAGACAATATGACATCTGGTGTCGCATTGTGTATTATCTTGGTAGTTGTGATTACACGCTGAATCGAAGCCGTCGCCGAGGAGCGGCGCCACAAAGAGACGTCTGTAATCAAAACAAGCTGCTAACATTTTAAAACGGTTCCAGGACCGACAGAAGACTCGTGTGCACCTGTAGCCCTTTCGGGTTAACGGGAGTCATGAAAAGCTTCTTTCTCGATGTACAGTCACTTCATTGAAGACCTGTGTGGTCGTCTTGTGGTGTGTCGCCCACTGAGGGGAGGTTTTCTTTGCTGCTTGTCTTAAACTTACTAGTGATGTTGGCATTATGCAAGTTGTTTTTTTTAATCGTTGTCCCTTGGAGCCAGGTATCCCAACATGCACTGGTGCTGAAGTCAGCCGGTGCGGTGAACACTACTTTGATTTGACTCGGCTCTTAAGTGAAATCTTAATGCACTTTTTGAACACTATGTTTTAGAATTCTAGAGTGACAATGTAAGTCTTGATATGAAAAAAAAAATCTACACCTCCAGAAGACTTGGAGTGCCGTGTCTTAGAGTAGACCTGAATGTCTCCGGATTGTTTGCACGGGTCCAAGAAGGGGAGCACTAGTGAGCCTTTCTAACCCACGTGATGAGCCAAATAATACTACTTAGAGTCAGAGTTAGATGGAGACTCAAAGGGAGACGTTAGCTGGAAAGCCCCCTCCTGGGAGTACTGGAGGGGCAACGACAGGTTACATTTTAAGTTATAATCCCCCCCAACTGAAAGCATAAGTAATGAGCTATCAACCCTCTGTGTTTCTGCCTAGTTATTCTCCCCAAACAGGAATGTACTGCTCTCATTACCGACCACACAGCCTTGTAAGGAGAGCACCTTTTGAGAAATGACTCGATCGGTATTTATTTTTAAATAAGGACAAATGATGAATCAGTTGCTGTAGATGTTAACTTTGTATTTACTTCCCATACATGTTAAAGTAGAGTCACATTTAAGCATCCCTTGAAATGGACCAACACATGTCTTGGTATATCGAGAGGGGGCGGTTGGGGGAAGAACTGTCACACAGCTGGCTCTCCATTCACGCTGTACAGAGATCTAGCATGTCTCTTTAAATGATTAATAAAGATGTCTTATTACCAAAGTCACGCTCAATTCTTCTTCTTTCACCGCTGCAGACGCACTCCTACTTGTCCCTGTGTTGTTTCACACTGATGGTGTCTTTTTCTGTGCCTTCAGTAAACCATTAAATCGTACTAGCAAACGACCTACTTGAATCTCTGAGAAATACCAACGTTCCGTGGTCACGTAAACATTTACATTGTTCGAAAAAAAAATTGAATTATTCATTTCCAAATCAATCACAACTAGAAGATGTGTCAGTGGGAACCAGATTAGATTGAATGAAATCAATGGCCAGTCAGGATTCACAAACAAGCATTTCAAAGTCATCACGAGAGACATTTCAAACAAACTGGATAAAAACTAAATGGAACCTGTTAACTGTCCACCTGGTGCCGATGCACTCAGCACTGTGTGCACTGCTACCTCTGTTAGCCGTTAGCCGTTAGCTGGGTTAACTGGGGCAGTTAATGGGAGTATGAAGCAGCCAATAAGGGTATTCCAAGACATAAACAATTAAGAGAGATCATTATTGTGCTGCACGAGAATGGGAGAATAGCCGCAGACAGACGCAGAGGCGCACACTCACTCACTCACACACACACACACGATTGGCCATGGCCGAGTTGGAGGACACATTTGGAGCATAACAGGTGGTGCCAATGAAGGAGTACCTGAGTTCATCTGTTAGGAATGTGGGGATGTATATGATAGAACGCAAAGCCACCCGTAATGAAGCAAGAATTGCGTCATTGTTGAGTATCTTGCACATGTTGTAGCGTGCATGGTTTCTCTGGGGACACAACAACACCTACCTAGTTTCTATCGATGACTAGTCCTTCCTCATATTTATATACACCTGCTGTATTGGTCAGGGTCGCGTTAACCTGCTTTGGGTCCCCGGTACCGAAAACCAACTGTGGGCCCTAGTTTGAATAAATTAAGTCCCCAAAAAAGTGCTTTAGTTGTGAATGCTGTCAAACATATCTACTATGAATCCAAATGAACATGTCGCTAATCTGCAAATGTTTCCATGTCTGACAACAACAAACATTAGTACTGTGGGTATTTTATACATACTCAAAAAGGAATGTACTATTGTATTTGTGTAATGCACAGTACTTTGGAAACTGTGTTGCACCATGTTTGTTGCAAAGAATCCCCACCAGAATTCCTCCCGTGTGTTACTGCGTCTGATCTGACAACGCGGATAACTCATTAGTCAGTGTGCGCAGGACAGTACAGGTATTTAACCCTTAACTGAGGTACAATTTTGAGGAGCTAGTACATACTGATAGTATTTTTCAGAAGGTAACCTCCCTTTAGTCTCTTTGCAAATTCATATTTCATAAACCAGGCTTTTCATGTGATATTATTTATGATCCAATGACGTCTCCCATCTCTTGCCAACGCACCCGGGGAGTTTTTCCTGTTTGGTTCCACCCTTAAATCCCAGTGATCAACACACACGTTGTAAGACTGGCACTGTGCCGTTGTTTGGTTGGTCCTCTGAAGGGTCGCTGCAAGCCGGTTCATTTGCAAACTTGGATGCAAGTGTGAGGGGGTGGGGGAGGGAGCGGGGGGGTGACGTCAGCCACTGAGATAATATTCAACCTTGGGAACACTTCTACGGTACCGACAGCAAAAAATAACACCCCGTGAAAGAAAACGTGCCGCTCACAGGCTTCCAGTGGAGACGACTTGTTACGACTGGCCGGCTACCAAACCGGTGCGACAACTAACGGAAGTGTCCTAACAGGCCAATCACAATGACACAGAACGGGGACCGCAGGATGGGGTTGAGTTCACTCTTCATCTCAAAACGGCGTCGTGCTGTTTGTTTTTGAACCTTTAGCTGCACAGAAGGTGACACAAAAGAACAAAATGCTGGTAATGATCCAGTATTTTAATGTCTACCATTGTGGAAAACTTGCCAGATGCTCATTGAATGGTGTTTTTAATCTCCTTTCACGGCTCAATGAGCCCTTTGTGACCCTTCTTTGTTACGTATCGAGCACACAAAAGTAATATTCACATTGTGCTGCCCAGAAATCTCCTACTGGCTTAATTTCGTTTCACTCTCTTTAATACCTGACGTGTCATGAATCCTTTACACTGCAAAGTAGAGAATTGTCATGTCTTTTTTTTTTTTTCTCCTTTCCTCCAAAAGCCACATGATATAATCAGCATTAATTGGTAAAGACATAAAAGACAGTCAGAGGAATTCTCTTAAAAATACTTTTATTAAATACTTTGTCAACTAGCTGTCATAAATAGAAGAACAATATATTATTCTCAATGTTCAGCAGAACGCAGAAAGGGAACGTTCTCTGGAGACCATCTGTCCCGAGGGGTCCCACTGGGACAGCTGAACCAAATCCCACTACACCAGCTGGGGGAATTAAGCCTAGAACTAATAATGGGGGAGATGGGGCACCTTTGGCCGGGGACAAAACAATGTCTTGACAGGAACACAAATGGATTCTCGGTCCTAACGGCCACCACTCTCTCGGCGTTGATGAGTCGAGTGTCGCAGAGGCGCCACATAATCGCATCATCTTCCATCTGGCTTTTTTTAAATGGCGTCTTCGGTTGAAAGCCTGCGCCAAGATTTCATTTCTCTTTAAAAGCAAAAACGGAAGACAAACAAATAAAACAATTAGTCTACACTTCCACAAAGTGTCTTTTTGTTATTTCTGCTATTGAGTCTCAACTTACACGTTACTGCCGGGAACAATCCTCTCCTGGTGTTGCTTATTCAGACTGAACTTTCTGAGGAAAGCAGGCAGCTTCAGCTTTGTTCTGGCAGACCTGGAGGAAGCACTGAAAAGTAAAAGTCCCCATGTTAGACTGGATTTGTACTTCCTAAACGGGGTACTGAGCCGATCTGAGGTGCTAATGAGAAGCCCTGTGAACAAAAGTACGGATTACCACTGACATGTGAGTGGGAAGTTATGACTGGAATTTATCGGTTCCAGGGTCCAATTCTTCAAATTCCTCAACGCTTGTTCTAAAAAGATTGTTCTCTTTGTCTTGCTACTTTTCACAATGTTTACTCTTAAAGCACTGAAAAACTGCAGTGTTTGTGTGTAAAAAAACATGAATGATGAAAGCCAAAATAATGGAAAACAATATGAGGCCAAAGGTGTCCGTTTTCAGTTGTTATAAATAGATCCGTGTGTGAGCTTCTTCTTGTCTTAATGTCCACGTCTGTGTTGACACCGTCAAACCCACCATTCTGCCTGCAGCGAGGGTTGTTGTTTAGCCTCCATCCCTTCCTCCTGAGCTCTCAGTTTCCGTCCATCTTCCTCCTCCTCCTCTTCGTCCTCGTGCGCAGCCTCAGGTATCTGCTCCCACAGCTCGCTGTTGACCCACAGGGCTTCCCGCAGGCTGAGGCCGTGCCCTATGCAGGTCACGCGGCGACACAGAGGGCAGCCCACGGTGAGCAGGCCGTTCCTGGCCTGCGCCATGGTCTCCAGGCACAGGTCGCAGAAGGTATGTCTGCAGTGGAGCACGCGGGGGATCCTGTCCGTCCGCGAGAAGGCCGCGAGGCAGACGCTGCAGTCGCCATCCTCACACAGAACCATGGTGGAGGGCGAGGCCCGGGGTGAGATGAGTGGGTGATGTGGGTGAAAGCCACTCCACTGTGGAGCAACCGATGAGGGCGGCTTGTCGGAGTCGGTGGTCGCGGCAGGTCCTCACCTTCCCAGTCAGCTTCTATATGTTTAAATGGAAAATTGTTTTGCGAAGGGTTATTATATGTGATGCTAGATAAATAATATACAAAAACAACTTTTCACAAAGATAATAATGGAAGATGTGGATTTTTAGCTAAATTTAATGAAAAATAGATCATACTTATTTCAATTCTAATTTTATTATATATATAAATTATATGTATACCTTGAGAGGTCAAGACTGCATGCTACTATGAAGAAAACAATGGACCAACACTACAAATGGCTAAACCAGAATCCGGAAAAAAAACACTATATCTGAATGACAAAAAAATGCTGAAAGTAATAGCAATTTTAAAAAAAGCATGTCAGTAAACGTTTCCTACCTTACATGTGAAGCCAGACGATCAGCACTATTGGCAGACTATTGAGAGTATTGTCCCTTCTGAGTGAAAAGCAGAGCAGCACTGTAGTGAATGGAGAGCCGGCTCGTCTGCCTCCTGATGGGAGTGTCTGGTGTTTGTGGGGGCGGAGAGAGAGCTGCCCTTCTCCTCGCGCGGCCGGAAGCACAACAGCTGGGGGAAAGCTAAGTGGTGGGGAAGCTCTTTCGTTCAGTGTTTAGTGGGGGGGCAGGTGGAGACACGGCTGTGGGAAATTGAATGCGCGCTGGGGACAAAAAGTGATGACGCTCTTGATAATTCAAATTATCTTAAGCAATTATGATGAGCACATTCAAAATGAGAGGGCTCGTCCGGGATTTGAACCCGGGACCTCTCGCACCCAAAGCGAGAATCATACCCCTAGACCAACGAGCCACAGTAGATGCTGGGTTCTACAGCATTTAAGACCATTACATAGATCTGGTAGGAAATACATGTGCTTTGACAGATGCAAGTGAAGTCTGTCTTGGCATTAATTAAACGTTTAATGGTTACGTATTGTACTTGCTACTTAACATTTATTATAAATCTCAATTGTATAGTTCTATCGTAAAACGCTATTGAAACAACACTAACAACATCTAGTTTCTTAAAACAAGCACATAGAACACGACTGCTATAAATCGGAAATGTAGCGTTAATCCCTGTGCGTATTTGCTGAGGCCAAAATAAGTGGGCTCGTCCGGGATTTGAACCCGGGACCTCTCGCACCCGAAGCGAGAATCATACCCCTAGACCAACGAGCCACGTGTTCATGCAGGAAGATATTACAGGATTTATTCCATCTTCAGTACTACTAGTAATTTGGCTACAGGCTGTTGAAACGAACATTGTAGAATTAAGACTAATTTCACTGAAAATACTGTACTGTATACATAGACACATATTAATTGTGGTGATATTGTGGGTTTGTTGTATTACACCGGGTGCACGTTGTTGAATTTTTCATCACCTGGATAAAGTTAAATCAGTTGCAGCGTCCAAAAACCTTTGACGTACAACGTGTTGAGGTCACACATTGGAGGCGGAGTTACCGCTTGGAAACCAGGAACACCATTGTATTTACCGCCAAGCCAGCTGGCGGTGTAATCCAAAGTAGTTAGGTGTACTGAAACCAGCGTTAGACTCGTAACGCTGAACTAACTCCAATTAAAGTACAACTTTGTCATTGTTGATGTAACGATAGGAACTTCATTTCAAGTCACGCGCTCAGCTCTTATAGCTTCGTTAATGCCGTCCATGAGGTTGCTAGGTTAGGTAAAGTAGCATCTCCTCCGAACAAATGGAGCCTTCCTTGGTGTCGTTGCAAAATCCTGACCTAAGGTAACGTGACGTAAACTGTAGTTGACACAAGTTAGCTGGTAACCAGTGATGTTGAGCAATTTCAGAGATGGCGACCTCTTGGTTATGTGGTATTACAACGTGACTAGCCAACATCATAATGTTCTTTTTAATAGTTGCTATCTGTATTCCAGCTCCGTCCTTTCGTCGTGTGAGCCAGAGCTCCAGGAGCTGATGAGACAGATTGACATCATGATCGACCATCAGAGGAGGGAGTGGGACGCTGAGATACAGGCCATGGAGCTCAGGCTGAAAAGTAGGGAAGAGGAGCTGTTGACTTCCAGGAATCTCATTGAACGGAGGGACCTGGAGGTGCAGTAGCAGTTGCATGTTGCTTTATAGTTTGGTTGTTTTGCAGAATGATCCAGACCGTACGACTGCACGTCCTCTGCATGCCACTTGTGTTTCTAACGTGTGTCGTTGTGATCATATTCACTGTCATCGCTCCTGATCGTAGGCCGGATTGCTACGCAAGCATCTAGAAGAAGTCCAGACGGGTCGACAAGACTTGGTTGGCAAGTACGAGCAGCAGCTGCAGAAAGTCAGAGAAGAGGTGAGACACCAGAGTACAACACTTTCAATTAACTGATAAGTTGATTGTGGTGTACATTTTATAGGAATCATTTTAGTTCCTCAGATTGGTAATTTTCTAATCTCAAGCGTCAAAGTTGACGTAATATCCCATGAACTAGTTAAACCTAACAAAATGTTAACAATCTTACTCCTGTCTGAATTGTCGGCCCAGTATGTATACGTCTCAAGATGTTGATGATTAAATCAAATTTACGCACTTGAAAATCCTTCCTTTTTATAAACTTTATATATAAAACTTTTTATTTTAACTTTTTCCTGCAGTTAGATAAACTAAAGCGAAGTTATCTCAAGCTTCAGCGTAAACAGCTCAAGGAGACGTGTGGCGGAGCGAACACGAAAGAGGCCCACCGCTCAGAGGTGGCCCGACTCAATGAAAAGATTGAGGTACCACAGACGTCCATTCCCTTCATGTCCTTGCCCTCCCATTACCAGTGTGGGTTAGGGTTATGTGGAGTGTGTTCATCCTTGTCTCTCCGCACAGGACGATCGCCAGTGCTCTTTAAAATGGGAACAGCAACGTATCCAGCTCCAAAGACAACTGTCAGCGCTGGAGGCCCAAAATGAGAGTCTAACTGATGAGCTCACACACTTGAAAGTAAAAGCAAATACATGAACAACACACGTTAATTCGGCCAGGTTGACCGTTGAAGCAGATGTAGGCAGATCACCGTGACGTATTGTGTAATTCCCGCTTTGTGGCAGAAGGAGAGGGAGCACAGGGGGTGCTGTCCCGAGGTGCAGCATGTGCGCACGCAGCTGGAGAAGACTCAGGGCAGCATGCACTCACAGGAGCTCGAACTGGAACGCCTCCGACTGCTGGAGATGTGGCTGGGACGGCACCACGGAGCGCAGCAGGTAAGCACCGAGCTGTCAATGACCAAAAGCATTTATTCTGAAACTAATATTTAATAAATGTTGTGTTCTCAAACACCGGATCCTGACTGCCAATGTCCCAGGACCAGAATGTTGGACAGCTGTTGTTTCCCACTTTTTTTTACATCAAACTTTCCTGAAATGTTTCGCTGAGATACATTCAAATAGCTTTACACTGCTTTCGCCTTTTGAATTAAAGAATGCTTTACTGCACTATGGACTTGTTACAGAGACAAAACACTGAATAAGAGCAGGTTGGTTGTTAAGACAGTTGACGGGAATCTGTTCCGATAGCCCAAAATCCAGTCATTCTTTTGCATTATTGAATCATTATTTCCATATTAGTATGCAGGATTTTGGTTGTTTTCCCAGTCAGAGTTTATGACATGTGTTTATAAGACTTCTTGCAGTCAAATAGCTTGTGTGAGTGACATTACAGTTAACGTCGAGGTGCAGCTGATAATCCACTGCTGTCCCGCAGCTCCCTCCCGACGAAAGAGAGGAACTCCACGCCACGCTTAACACCCAGGGTTCATTTGTGCAGAGAGCCACTCCGGAACTCCAACGGTTCGGTAACGAAGCTGCTGAACTCCGACAAATACTCCAAAAGAAAGATCAAGTGATTCGGTGGGTAAATAATGCGTTTTCAGGGTGTAGGACAGCAGCAACACACAAGGGGGCAGTCTACACTTAAACTGCAGGCACAGTGGCCGCTGCACGACAGGGCCAATGCTTGTGTACTGTAGGACCAAGTTGTCACAGAAGTCCATCAAGAACCCTCCTCACCTCCTCAGCTCCCTGGAGGACCGCCTGGCGGCTCAGGGCTGTGCAGGCGTGGAAACCCTCAGTCAAGACCTGGAGAAGACCGCAACCCGGCTGCGCTGCTCAGAAGCGCGCGAGGCACGTCTCGAGGCCCAGCTGGCGTGTCTCTCCAACAGGTGAACGCCGGCCTTTTTAAGGCGTCAGAATCCCATGCGCTTGACACTTCTGTTTGCACTCAATTTGCGATTTTCAACATGGCCTGGCTTTTCACGCTTTTGTTGATTCGCTTAGACTGGAGAAGAAGGAGAGCCGACGGAGTGGCGAAGACCAACGCAATTCCTCCCTCGCTGAAGCCAAAAGGGTCAGAAAGCTTCTGTGACTTGCGCACGTTGTTGGCGGGTGACGCATCCCCCCGATTGACGCCTGCTTTGCACCGTCTCTCGCTTCTTCCCACAGCTCACAGAAGAGCTGCACATGGCCAGGCAGACCCACAGCAGCGAAGTGGAGGGAATGCGGCAGGAGGTGTCGAAGCTGACCGCCGAGCTGCATCAAAGCAACGGCGACCTCGCCGCGCTGAAGGGCTCCTCGGCCAGCGTCCAGCAGCGGCTCCGCGGCGAGGCGGAGCGAGCGCAGCGGAAGGCGGCGGAGCTCAAGGTGAGCAGAGTGACGTGGCGTAGCCCCGTGACGTCCTAGTGTTTGTGGGGAAAGGTAGGAAGAGTCTTGGGCACTCCTCCACAAGATGGAGGCCCTGAAAGAAGGTGTATATTTGATTGCCCGACTTTTTCAGATCACTCGGGCGCAGCTGGAGGCTGAGATCGAGCGCCTGAAGGGTCTGCTGCAGTCCCAGTACCCGAAGGTTTGTCGGCTGGGACTATAGTCTCAATATGAACATTCTCTCCTGAGTTTGGCCTGTGTTTATTCAGTCTTACTCCTTTTTGACTCCGGACCTTTTTACCCGCCTCCTCAGAAAGGAGATGCCTCGCATACGTCCCTGAGAGAGAGCTGCATGCCGCCTCTGATCAGCCTGGAGCAAGAGAACAGGCAGCTGAGGCAGGCGATGGCAGAGATGCAAGCCCGATATGAGCGAGCCCTCCTCAGCCGCACCGCGGGGGACCAGCCCCAGCCTGCCTGTAGCGATGAAGGTACCCGGCATGGCAAACAAAGGGAAGCCATGCAGAGAGAGTCCATGGACAACGCCCCGTCTTCTCCCTCTCCAGCGGTGAGGCTCGTCATAATAATCCACAGTTGCAGCGGAGGTTAAGTTAACAAGTTAACTACAGCTGTGATTTTGTCTCCCGTATCAGGCGTCGATGTCCCGGTCACCGGCGGACGACATGGTCTGCCATTTCCTGGAGAGAGAAAGCGTTCTGGCCGAGGAGCTGGTGCAGACACTGGACCACCACGTCCAGGCTATGAGGGTCAACAGCAACAAGATAGAGTCCAAGTATCGGCCTAGTGGCTCGGGGCCGCAGTCCCCTCAGATTTCAGCCAAGAACAGTTAGTGGCAGAACGGAATTTCAAACAATCAAGCTTAGAGATTGACTGAGTAAACACGTTGCATCGCCTCATGTCTTATTCTGCTGACAATGGCATCCTGTCCATGTTGTGTGCAACAACAAACTCTGTATTTGTAATAAAAGATGATCAAACTAGAGTATGTTTTACTGCCCGGTGCATCTTCTAAAAGTTCTCATTGTTAGCTGGTAAAGTTTTGCTTTGCTTTTTTTGCTGCCCTGTTTTTGGGGATGACAACTATTGTTAATCTCCCAATTATTGTCCAGATGAATTCATTATTTAATCTGTAAACAAAGCTTTAGAGAACATGTCATAGTTGAAACCACTTGAATTTATAAGCTAATTTTAGGCGTGTGTATAGACTGAAAATGGGAGTAGAGATAATTGGACAAAGGTCCCACTGCATTTCTGATTCATCATTCAGCTCTGGTCGGCTTGCAGAAGTGAACGAAATGATTGACTTTTGATTTGAGGTTAGCCAAGTTTCAGGAGGCCGCATCTGACAAACTTTAACTGTGGAGAGGGGGAACACACGCGCTCGTGTGCCAGAGACGCGTTGTTGCACTTCACATTTCCATCCTGGGAAAAGAATGTGTCCGTGAGGCAAAGGAGCATCCGGCTTCCCTGCCTGTCCTGACTGGGAACATCCCACATATGTACATGTCCGTACCGACCGCAGGGAGGGCGAGGAGGCAACTTTAGGCCGCAGCTCTCCTCGTTTCCCCTAGTTACTTGTCTCTCAAGCCCCCCCTCCAACAGCTCCAGCAGCGCCCGCCTTGCAGAGGCCCCCTGGCCAGTCAAGTGCAGGAATGCCAATGCTGTCATGAACCTTCCCTCGCGGCCCGCTTTGTCCTCATCATTAGAAAAGCTTGATGGAATGTTAATATCAACCATGTGGGGCGCTCACCCTCCCAAACGTGGAAAGGCCGCAGGGGGAAACCGTTCTATTTTACTGCTTTTCTAACGAGAGGACACACTGATAGAATGGAAATAAAGTGGGGGAAAACACGTTTATTAAAGACATATGTTTTTCATTCTTTGGCTGCCCGAGTTTTACGACATGGTTCTGCTCAGCTGTCTGCAGGTCTCCAGTGGGTGACTTCTCACTTTGGTATTTGGTAGCTGGTGTTGCTAGCACTGTAAACCCCAACAAACAACACTGAGGAATTTGGCAAGGCAGGCATTCCTCCGGCTCTCTGTGGAGGGAGGTGAAGATTCTTCCAAGGGGCCTAGTGAAAGGGAGGAGGAGTGATTCAGGTCCAGGGAGAGTTTGAACTGTGTTATTTACATAGTGATGTACAGGAAGAATTTGCTCAAAGCTACAAGACGATTGAGTAGTTGCTAAATTGAATAGTTTAATGAGTGGAATTGCACGCATGCTTTTAAAGGGGCATTCCTGCAATGTATTACTGCCTTCCTGTGACCTTAACGGACTTGCAGGAGACATAATATATGAAAGGAAATCGTTAAGTTAAAGGAGCAGAGGCTTCTATATTCTAATTACAAGTATTAAATAAGCCCTTAGTCAATGCTACTCTTCACATAAAGGGAATATTTTTTTATTTTTTTATTCTACGAGTGACGACATCATCAAGGACCACTGACTTGGTCTTTCCAGAGCTTTCAGCCTCCCCATGTGGCCTCAGTTAGATATTATGGTTACTTAGTTAAGTGAGTTAATGATAAAGTGCACGCAGCACAATCCATCAGCTGAGGAAAACCAGAGATCGGGATGAAAGCTTCAAAAAGGCAAATAGACCTTTTAAAAAGATTTCCTTGTAGAATCTTTAAAAATAATTTCCAGGGAAAGAGATGCATCTACTCCTTCGCAATCAGGTTTGTATCTGCATGTATTTAAAGATATAACCTTGATAATCTTAAAAAACTAGTGAACCAGATTTGTTAATGAAAATAGGACTAAGCAGAAAAGAAAGTAACTATCAGCAGATACCATCTGGAGAATATTGCTAAGTCTTCATGCGGGCAGAATTAAACGACTCAAAGAGCTCATTACAGCCCCAATTAGCCACAGAGACCACGTCGTCATTTGCTTTATTGATTGCTGTCAGGATGTGATGAAAGTCGAACACATGAACACACAATGTTGCAGAGACAACCCTACGCTGTAAGGAGAACACAGACACCTTGAGGTGAGGTGGGGGGGTCAAACATCCGAGTACAGCGTCAAGAAGCCAAACATCATTGAAACGCGAACATATTACCTGAAAAGGTACTTGATAGCCTTTTGTTTGTATTATTATTTTTAGTTATTGTTACAAGAACACGGAAGCAGATTCCTGCAGTGTCACATGGTCGCATTGTGGCCCGCCGTAATGAACCTGCCAGGTCAGATACTTCTCAAAGAGCCAGCAACACAGAGCCTTGTGTCTGTGTTCACAGATACTTCCCTCGATCACGTAGTGAAACAAGAATGCCTCTACAGTCCAACACCGAGGGCCTTGTGTCACACAGCAGACTTCTGAAGATACTTGATACCAGAATAACAACGATTTTTAGTATTTACTGAGCTTTTGTCAAACTACATGGGATTACTACATGGGGAACTTGGTTCACTTTATCACACAGCTGTTGAGGTATTTGCTTGAGGAACGTTCCTTATCTATGAGATCATAACCTGCCATGAGAGTAGAGAATGAAGAATGCGGAAGGATTGTTTGTTTCGAGGGCCCACGGGCGACGTCTTAAAGTGCAGAATAACGAGCATTGGATGGAAACCACATCAGATTAATAAATGATTTGTTGCGTGAAAAAGTGTCTCTTTGGTATGATTCTTGTGTGATGGCCGTTTGCTTCTTCTCCATTGCTGTACATCCTTCACAATGTTCCCAGCATTGTTTCCCCCCACGTGCATTCTTTGGTTGCGCATTCCACCGTGGGGAGGGAACGTGCCCCTCGTGCTTCACGTGCATCCGTGTCCCACTTCTAGCTCCGGACCACGTCCCTCTGACGTGCTCTTGAGCTGGGTGGGGTTGGGCTTGTCCGGTCCCGGGGGGCCGCGAGGGGACGTCGGCTGCAGGACACTTGAAGAGCTGCTGAGACGTTGTCATCGGGCCACGGGCGGACGGTGCCAGGGAGGAAAAGACTCGCTCCTCTGACTCACAATGAGTGCGTGCACGCTCTCTCGTGGACTTACAGCAGTCGTTGCTTACCGCCCAACCTGAAGGGTCACGCTTTAATTTAGTCATTTGTTTAACTCAAGTCTGTTTACTTAATGTGCATATAAGATAATTATACATTGTGGTCATTTTTAATATGCATCTGAGGTGGTTAATGCAAGTGATTCAGGTTGCTACAGAAATGCACCTGTGTTAAATACATTGACATAGGTATTGAAATAGTGTTATTATAGTAGAGAGGTATGGTGCTTTCTATGTGTGTGTTACACGAAGACATGCACTTATTTGGTTGACCTTTGACCTTTGTTTTGTGCGTTTTGAGGTGTGAGCAGTGACACGGTACTGGATACTGGATACATAAAACAGTTGGAGCCAGACGCTCTGTGCTAGTGGAAAAGTATTATGACTGCTGTATCCTTTTTGTTGACATTATTGCAGCTGTACACATGTGGATATGAATGGACATATAGCTGATCTTCCTGGCGCCATATACCTGAAGAAAAGTGTTGCAACAACTGATCATAATCTATCCCACACAAGCTGGGACGCGCTGATGAATTGGATAAGGGGAAAGATCAGTTTACATTCTTTCATTTGCGGAGATATAAACAGCTGAACATGTTTTTGATTTGATGTCTTTTCAAGAGAAATGCCTGAGGAAGTGACGCACTTCCTCATTTCGGTAGTTTCTAAACCCTACTCATCAGTCCATGGCTCTGTGGAAATGAATGATTCAGTGAGCTGCACCACAATCTGACACCATCATTGTTCTCACATATTAGGTAAAACTAATATGAGTTAAGTGAATGGCGACGTCATTTGGCCTGAGTTAATGATGACCTGAGTTAATGATGACCGCCAAAACCGACGTTTGCGGAGATCTACGTCCATGAATTGGAGCCTATCCGCGCGTCTTTATAGTCCGCCAATGACGCGTGTGTTTCTAAGTGGTCATATTTACGGATTTCTTCAGATAAAAGCTCTTAGATCTGATTCATTCTCTCGTAAAATATATTTGTTTTAATAATGGCGGCATTATGCTATGAAACTGGAAATGTGAGACTCCGGCAAGGATGTAGCAGAGCCCGTCTACGGAGAGCCTGGGCATTCCCTATTCGCACCATTGTATCGATCTTGGTTGGAGTTCCATTAGAATTCCACTGGAGGTGATTGCAGGCGAGTGCAGATTGAATGGGACTCTATGGAGCTAGACGGCTAAATGTAGCTCTTTCTCCTGCTTGTTGTTGAATCAACGTAGATTTTATTGTTGATTCCGCAAGTTCAATATAGATTATAGGCCAAAAGTCGAATGAATGAGCGCTTATGTCCTTTCGATTTCTTACAGGTTGGGCCGTTGTTGGCCGGAACACGCTAGCATTCTGCTAATGAATGCTGATTGGTCAGTGACGGATTGCGACCGATTACGACCAGAGACCTCGTTTGATGGCAGCTGAAGCTAAAGCAGAATCGGAAATATAAAGTTTAGGAGGACTTTCTGTCAAAGGGTGTTATCGTTGTCAATTATGTTGCTGATGCCATGAGAAAGGAAGCCATGATTCGGGAGTGCCAAAGAGATCGCCAAAGAAATTGCCGTAAAGCAGCACCTCCGGCAGTATGCAAATATGTGACGTCATCACATTTTTTTTACGGATTTTTAAAACAGACGAGTGAACTTAAAAATTCAATTTTCAGCTGAGTGTATTATTCCAGCCCCCCATTTTGAATGCAAGTTTGAAATTGCTTGACAAAAAATTATATCCTGATTTTGGGGGGTGAAGCCCCATAAAGTCCAATGCATTCTGCAATCGCCTGCGAGCGCCCCCGCATGGACAGAGACGTGTTACTGCAGCCAGTCCAGAACCCAGAAGTAACAAGCCATATCTCTTCATATTAGAAATTCTCTGGATGTAGTAAGCAGACCAATCACAGCCTTGCAGCTTGCGGAGCTTGCGTATCCGTCGACGCAAGGCTAGAAAAATTGGTCGACATATGTAAGGACGCAAGGGGGGGCGGGACGCCACGCAAGGGCTACGCAAGGGGCACTTGCGCTTGCGGGTCGTTGCGTTTCTCCGAAGACGCAGAAGCATTAACTAGGCTTGAGTCACTTTCAATGCTACACTGCAGATACAGCGAACTACCAATAGCAACATTTACTTCTACCTCGTGTTGAAATCCTGCATGTTTGGTGCACTTTGAATCTGACAGAACCTGTTTGATAGTTTGAAAGCGGTTGACACCTTCACTATCAATATCAATGTTTGCATACTAACTGAACATGGTGGTGAGGAATCAGATACTGTCGTGGATGGTGTCAAACTGTTATAAGAGGGAGACGCTTCACGCCCCATTACCTCCCAGCAGCTGCTGTCACTTGACAGGGAGTTGGTGGGAAGACTGAAACGACCGTTATCAAGATTATACTACCTCAGAAATGGATGGTTTTATCTGTTATGCCAGAACCCCCACCTCCAAGAAGGTTCCACTTTACCAAACAGCTCACTAACCCTCACAGGTAACCTCTTGCTCACTAACCCGTTCCTCAATCAAAACTTTACATTTATTTACGCTCAACAGAGCGGTGGGCACAGCGGCTTGAAGCTGCGTGTTTGCAAACACTGTCTTATCCCGAGATCTCCAAAAGCCAACCCAAATGCCTGCTCAAAGTGAAAACTGCTGACTCTTTATAGGCTTCCCCCTTCTTTCATTCAACTTTAGTCAACTTTGCTCCTCCTGTGTGTTTGAGTGTCTGATTACATAGGTCATAAAACTGGCGTAGATCACAGAGAAAATTGTCGTCACCTGTGAGGATCACTCTGAGAGGCCTCATAAATAACCAAGCTCTCGCGGTTTCTTGTTCAGCAAATGTCATAGACACTTTGAGCCAGATAACCTATTTGACTTAATTAAAGTTAAACGTGAGTTATTGTAACATAATCCATTAGGTCCTATGCTTGCCTTGAGCTAAGTTAGACATACTTCTCATTTAGCTGGTCACTGCTTCAGATGTTCACTTGATGAATGGGACTCCTGGACTTGACAATTGTTTCCTTATTAACTCGTCTCTCCCACAGCCTGTAGAAGTCACCGGGGACGTAAAGGCCACCTGACCATGCGCTATCAGGTGTCCACAAGTCTCTCGGGCGCTCACCCCGAGCAGCACATGTTGCATTACTGAGGGTGAATTTGTATGCATTTGGCGGTGCTTCCTGTCCTCTATCTGCTGGGGCCAGGGTGGGATTTCCTCATTCCTGACGTCTGACCCCCCCCGACTCTCCTTTCTCCCTTTAGCAGTCCACCATCTGGAGATAGAGGTTATCACATCAAGGCTGTGGCCTCCTCCTGTTGGTTCAATTAGGCCCTTTATTTACCAAAGCTTTCTGCTGACATTGTGCTATTTATGGACAGGCTTACATTTTTTATTTAAAAATCGACATGTAGAAGTTCCTGTTAACAGTTCCAAGCCACACAATAAAATTATTTAAAACTATTTTAATTAAAGACCACTACTCTTATGAATTGGTCAGAATCGAGGACTGTTGGTCTCAGCATTATGCTTGACTTATTAAGTTGTTCGTTGATAGTGTTCATATTTATTCGTCTTATATTTCTGTCCTTAACTACACCGTTGCCATGCCGTCAAATTGTCGTTGTATATTATAGAAGCTATATATGTGTGCAGCAGAGTGAGTCTGAGTCGTCGCTTGAGGTTGGCTGAAGCTGAAATTGGTCTACAGTCAAAGTCAACAACCCAACTAAGCTTTACAATCTTTTATTGTTTGGATTTGCAGACATCATGGTGTTGGTTCACTCTCACTGCTCTCCCAGCCTGTTTTCAGCCACAGCAGGCAGCTGCTTTTTGTCAGAAGATGACCCTGCACATCCTGCTCGGCTCCATATGTGAGACAGACAAAGTTAGTGCCTAACTTGTGAACATAGTGGAGCAATTAGCAGCTTACATTACATCGATTTAACTTTTTTGTCTGTCAACTACGCAGCCCCTGTTCATATATTTGCAGTTAGGGTATTTGTAGGTGTTGAGCTTTGTGTAACATTATTTTTTTTCACTTTAAATGTTACAGTGTTATGTGAATATGATGTGTTTACACTGAACAAATAATAACCTGTAACTGTGGCATCCTAATGAGGCCATTAGGTGATTCACCTGTGGTTCGGCACAGAAGGCCCAGATGGATGATGCACGGCCGCCACAGGTAAAGATAGGTTTGCCATATCAACTTACAAGATGATGATATTTTGATCTTGTTTCTGCGTCCATGAACAGGGCAAAACAATCTATTATTCAAAAGTAAAGCCATTTACGCTGCTAGTTAAACGTTTGAGGTAAAGAAGAATTGCTTAATAGCTCAAAATAAATGTGTCGCCTGTAACTATGTATCACAACAAGATATTGCTTCATTCCAAAGATCGACAACTTATGTGACCAGGTCCACTAGCTTTTACATTGCATTTAAAATGTCAGGATGTGCGTTGCAAAATATTTCAAAGTTCATCCATAAAGTCCTGCTTTGTTTTTGGATTTATGCATTTAATCATTTAATGACAGATGAGCAACCCCAACATATTTAATATTGTTAAATGTGGACAAAAGAATAAAAACAATGTTGGCAGTAAAAATAAACTCTGCTGGCGTCCAAAGGTCTGTTGCAGTCGATCGGGAATCAAGTTCAGAATACACGCTCTGTGTTCACTTCGTCTGTCTGGAAACACTTTCTCCAAACACCGCAGTGAAAATGGCCGAAATCAGACCCAGAAATCCAAAGAAACATCCGTAATTTTAGAAAGGAATGTCACATTCCTTTGCAGCTGAGTGAGCCCAGTCTTGCAGAGTGCCTCCTATCAGGAAGCGCCGCACAATGGGAGCAAATTGCCAGAAACACAAAGTCAAACATTTGGGACAGAGGTGGGGGGCAGACAGAGGAAACTGTGTCAGGCGCTGCTTTCGGACAATAACCGCTGCTACAACACTGAGACTCAACAATAAATACAGCTACGGATCAAATACAGAGTCAGAGTTTGTGTTTAGATCTAAACAGATGTTCACTTGTGGCAAAGACCAGCTGGTGTTATCTAAATGTAAATAAATAGATCTCTGCACTAATATTGATTAACAATTATATTAATACACGGATTGACACTACCTATTGAATTGTACTTTTGTCACAAAATAAACAAGATTTTGCTCAAATTTAATCAAAGTATTGCCGACAAACAAATATGTTTGTGTCTTCAAAATTGGCAATTACTCAAACCTCGTTCCATTTAGACAACAAGTGGATTAATTAATGTTTTATTATTTCAATGTTTATTAACTTTGTAGTCAAATAGGCCTTTGTATTCAAATGTATTACTTTTTTAGTGAAGAAAAACATATACATGCATATATATTTAAATATATTCATTCATATGGTCAAACAATACCAGTTTGACCAGAAATGTTGAGAATGCATTTTCCCCTCAGACTGGAGCATCGTAGCTTCGGACAGCTCCCCACCAAAGACTCTCATGCCATCATTTCAGATTGTAGTACTTGAATGTTGCTGGCGCTTATATGCCAGCATACTGCTCTTTTTAATGATTGTAACACTATATGAAGACTTTATATGACGGCTTTACAGAACAGTCTTTGTTATTCATTTAGTGTTCTTCTTTCTCGATTACCAGTTTATACTTTTATAGCAAACTTGTATATTATTTGGATATTTTTATCTTCATCATTTTAAATTGTTTTGACTTCAATGTGCTCACGACCTCCCCTGTAAACTGATACATACGTACGTCTTGCATTATTCTCTCCTTTTTTGTCGTCCTTTGTCATGGTTGTCAAACCCTCCACTTCACTCCCTTTCTCAATGCACATGCCAGTGTTGCCTGCAGGTCCACCACCTGCTCTCTTTCTAACACAGGGGCCATTTCACAGAGGCCTCCATCTCAGCTTGGTGGCTGATGAGCAGATTGGGGGGCTCTGCACTCAGCGTGGCCCGAGGAGACTTCTTTATCTAGCCTGGAAGCGATGGCTTTACCCTGGCCATCTGTTTCCCCTGGGACCCCACCAGGCCTACATGTGATGGGGAGGGGGCAGGCCAGCATTTGTGTAACCTGAGATTCATTGTTCAGACTTGTCGTCACTGCCGTTTTGGATCCACAAATGATGTGAGTGTTTGTCTGTGTATTTGTGTTTTACCAAATGTAAAAGCTAAGGCAAGTCTCCATCTTTGTATTTGTGGAGTGTTGACTGTCTGGTCTGCACAATGTTTATGTATACATTGCATTCTTGTGGCAGACGTCCATGTGGTCGGGGGCTGGCAGGTGCATCTTTCCGCGAGCTGGAGGGCAGGAGATCGGCAGCACTGTGCTTTGTTCAGACAAAACATCTGCCCCTCGGGCTGAAGCCCCGCGAATATCGGCAGTGACATGCATGAATGAACCCTCCCAAAAAGCATCCTGGCCTTCTCTTTAATACCACTTTATGTTGCCTTAATGTTGACTCATTTTTCAATAGAAATGAGCAATAAATTGAGCTAACACCTTCTAAAGGTTCCTGCAACACTGACGCTGAGAAATGTTTGTCAATCAGCTGCTCCAAGTGTTTGTGCTGCTCTCATTTCCCATCAGTGTCTTTGGTTAAATTAAATCAGTGATAAGTCTTTGCACGTCAGTGTTTGGGCAGCTTGGAAAGGCTTGTGAATCTTTCTTTGGTTTGTAACGTCATTCATTCATTTATCTTCTACACCGCGTATCCTTAGAAGTTCTTGGGCGATATAATAAGTAGCCATAACGTTTTCAACACCTGATAATCGCTCCTGCTCGAGGCGACATTAGGCCCGCTCTTGTCCATCATAAATATATTTGGCTTTTTTTCAGGGGTTAGGGCATGAACTGAAGTCATCTAATACACAACCAAGATTGACTTCTCTCTAAATTGGCTTGTTTCAGTGTCTTTTTAATGGAAAAGTAAGGCGAAAGACCAACGTGACATGTGGTTACATGCACGTCAGGTGGCTGTTAGCCGAGCATCTTCAACAGATTTGTTTAGGGAAATGCGAGGGCAGGATGTTGGTGTAGCTGCAGAGATGACTATCACCACGGCAGTCGCTCCCTGACCCCTTGGCTTAAGCCAATGGCTTGCAGCCGCTGGGCAGCTCTCTACAGGTCAGCACTGCACGCATCTGATATACCAGTGCACTTCATTCTATAGTCACTACTTTACACCAGTTATGTGCAACATTCAAAAAGGGAGTTATTATGTCCTTGTATCCACAAATTCAACTATTATATAAAGAAGTGTATGTAGTCAAAGCCAAATTGCATGACTCAGACCATCCTATTAAATTGAACTTTGTTTCTCCCCACACTTCTGTAAACCTTGAATAATGTGGGTTTGTTTGCGTACTCCTGTTAAGAATGCCTCGCTGGTTCACTGTGAAGTCTTTACTTTTATGGTTTAGTGAGGAATCTCGTGTGTCACAAGACGAATCTTGTTCAGATTTGAGATTTTATGACCTGTGGAAAATTGTTGTGTGGTGACTTAAAAAAATTGGCAAAAGAAGATCACAAATCAACATTTAACCGGTATGAAGTAGGTCTGTGGCGTTTAAATCTCTTTTTTCATCAGTACCATAAGTTATTCGCAGCTATTGTCCAAGAAGAGAAGTTGTTCTTATGATTTAGGACAGCAGTGTTATTCATCAGAACCCCCGCCCCATTAAATAGAAACTGTGAGTGGCTGCTGGTTGCCCTCCTGTCGTCCCCAGTAAAGCAGCAGACTGGAGGCTCGGTCCGACCCCATGGACATGGTAATGTGAGGAATGCGGCCATTTCCTCCTTTGCAGGAAAACAAAAGGAGCTGCTGGAGCGCCGAGCTTGTCCCACCTCACATAACAAGGCTGCCGCTCCCAGATCACAGTCTGCATTGTGTTAACCCAGCCAGCCTAGACCACGCCATTAACAGCTCCCTATCGCCAATCTTAAATGTCACCCCTGTACGCAAATGGCGTTTTTTTAGAAACTCTGAGGAGAAAAGTCTTACAGACTGCCGCCTTGATAGAGCTGAAATGTGCCACGTATGGACACCAACGTGGTGTCACATGTCCAGTGTCTGAGGGACAGGCACAAGATAACATTTCTCAAGATGTGGTGCCACGTTGACCATCCGGCAACAATGGTTTGAGTGGTAACATACGCTGTGCTTCATTTTGCGACACCGATTTAAATGCTTTTAGCGTATTTATCATAATTTGAATAGTCCTAAATTTGCCAAAATATAAAGACTCTGAGTGCTTTGTAAAACACAGATATCCACACAGTATCAATCTCAAATATGTCCAAATTTCTCGACAGTCCTCTGAGAGAAAAAATTACTTTCTTTTTGTTTTTTGGTTATCTTAAAAGTCTTATGTAAAATGGTGTGCGCGTGAATGCTGCTCTCTGAGATCAGTTAACCGGAGCTGAATGACATGATGCAGGGATGGCTTGCGATGAATGTGGCCTATTGTTGCCAATATCTCTTTTAAGTTTCATGGTGGAAATTAGTGGGATGAATTTAAGGTTTTTCTTCATTTAATAAATCTTCCAAGGAAAGGTTTGGCAATATCTGTTTAGTGTGGACTAATGACCGAGTGGATAAATGCCACGTGTCACTTGAATCCTTTGTTGGCCTGGAGCAAAGATTTTGCGATCTCGTGGTGTCGACAGGATTCCAGGAAGAGACTGCTGCCCACCAAAGTATAACATAAAACCAGAATAAAATCACAATTTGTTGTTGCGTGAATCCATAAGATGACAGGGTGTTACTGGTAAGCTTTAGAGCGGCAGGAACACACACTCATTTCACCTTGAGCAAAGCAGTTTTCAGTCTTTGCGCCAAGCTTAGCTAAGCTAATAATCTGCTAGCATCTTTCACATGTACAACTGGTATTGAAAGTAAACCATTAGCAAGCCGCAGCTCAGCAGGCAACATTATAAAGTCCTCGTAAAATGGTTCATATTGCATCTGAGCAATGTGCGCTATTATAAACCTCTCACTTATCTTATCGGCCCCATGAGTCTTGAAACGGCAAAACCTGTGGATTCTTATCAGTGCTTGATGCAATCAGCATTCTTTAGCAACTGCTGGACTGCAACTGCCACGCAAATTAGCAGGTGGACGTCTGCCTGTAAGCGTTTGAGATAAAGCAACCGGCATGTTTTTCATGCTGAAAGGCAAGAGGGGACTTGTTTACACCCAACAGCCTGCGCCACCATTAGGATGATCCTTTTCAAGGCCGCAATCAATGACGTGACTATCCAACGCACCCAACCCCCCAGAGGCCAGCTGATCCGGGTCCCTCCATCCACATACGTGTGTGCGTGTGTGTGCGTGTGTGTGTGTGTGTGTGTGTGTGTGTGTGTGTGCGTGTGTGAGCATGAATGAGCCGTATAGCCAGTGGTGGAGGGGTGGAACGGCAGATGGCAGAGGCTGCCCCCCTCACGTCTGCTTTTTGGGGGAGAACAATGCAGCTCTCAGAGCGCTTATTAAAGGAGGGGATGGAGATTTCGGTCCACGGACAGCTGGCAGGCAGCGTGCCTCGCACCCTCCCCACTCCCTCCGTGTCCACACACAGACACACACTCTGCAATTAACTGCCACGGGCCACGGCTTAAATATTTACCAGGCACATGTAAACAAAAAGGTTGCTCAAAGAAATTATTTTTATCTTATACCAGGTCTGTGCAGTTTGTGTTATGTTCAGCAGGTGAAATCTATGAAATGAAGTTAAACTTGAATTTTTGATGGCAATTATAATATCTCTGCTGTTAATAAGTAAGTCATCACGGTTGATTCACAAACATTCAAGGGCAAAACATTCGCTTTTCAGATTCCAAATGTGAAAACGTGGTGTTTTTCTCATAACGCAAATTACTTTCTGGGTTTGAGGAGTTAATGAAATGAATCGACAGTGAAAGACCATGTTAGTTTTGAGAGATTAAGTCTTTGTATGTTTAAATGTCAGCAAAACATCTGAACCATTCCACATTGTCTCCTCTCACTTACTGGTGTTTTAACTAAAATCACCATAGGTCCTGACCCAACGCACACTTTATGATTTGAAGGTTTGGCTGCATTTTAGGATTGCTTTTTTAAAAACTCCCTGCAGTCCCACTTCAACATGTTGCTCCAGCAACTGCGATTTTAAGCTGAGGAGCAGCAGGGACTTTAAATTCCTACAAAAGCACAAAACAACAACAAGCTGTTTTACATGATACAAGCGGCCAGCTGAGATAGTACGCTGTTCCTCTGAATCCAATTTTTTTTTGCTCCCTCCTCCCCCTGACCGCCCCTCTCCTCCCCCCTGAGCTCTCCTCCTCCCCCTTTTGCTCTCCTCTCCTCCCCCTGTGCTCTGCTTTTGATCCCACAGGGACTTGGAGCCTTTACATTCCAGTCATTCCAGCCGCAGCGAACAATCGGCCTTCAGTTATTTATTGGCGCAGCGCGCAGCTCCGGTCCGCTCAGTCTGCTGCTGGCCGTCGGCGTGCAAACAAACACACACGCACGCACACACACACACACACACACACACAGAGACACACGAGAGAACACGCGTTGCGTTACATGGTGGAAAACCCGTGGACATAGTTGAACTGAGCTCGGACTACTTTAGAGATCACGCCACCGTTAAACGTTTCCCGTGTGATGAGACAATCGTTTGGTGAGTTTCCGCGTGCTGTTGGAGGGGTTGAGGAGAGGTGCCTTTGCGCGGCATCGTGCGCGGCGCAGTGTTCACTGCCGGATACATCGTGCGAGTTTTTATTTTGTTTGTTGCGATTTCGTGTTTATATCCGGATGAGAACATCGAATTGATTAATTGAATCTATTGAAGAGCCACACCTTGTGTTGATCTGTGTCCTACATTTTGGTTGCGTTTGATTTTTTTTTTATTTAATTTTTTTAAGCAATTTCAAAATGTAAGTTTCTGAGATGTAAATCCTCTCGGTATATTTCCGTCATATTAATTCCCATTTGGAGCCTTTAGGTTTTTTGTCTTTATAAGATGTTTATAGTCTTGGTTCATACATATTTTTTGGGGCTATTGGTGTGTTTTCTGTTTTTCACAGTGATTGTATCTGTGTTAGAGTTGTGTCTGGCTTGGGAAAGCTGTGCCAAAAAGTCTGTGGGAAATGGAACTGGATCTGCACTGACATCACTGTCGGGTATTTCCAGCATCAGCTTTCTCACGGCTAGAGTCGCTGTGTAATAATGTTGGCTCACAACTGAAATATTTAACATTAGTAGTAGTTTGAATGAACACAATGGGGTTGAAGAAGCCTGCAAAACTGTTTCTGTTCCTGTTTTTTCCCTTCAGGTTTGTGACGTGCCCTCAAATTGCCACCACTAGGCTGTTTTTTGTGCCCGTTTCCCACTGACTGACATGAGAACTGCTGAAGGCTCATCTGGAACGGTCCTGCACCGTCTGATCCAAGAGCAGCTCCGCTACGGCAACCTGACAGACACCCGCACGCTTCTGGCTATCCAGCAGCAGGCCCTACGCGGAGGGAGCAGCAGCGGAGGCAACGGCAGCCCTCGCTCCTCTCTGGAGAGCCTGACTCAGGAGGAGCCCCAGTACATGGAGATGTCCACACGACAGGAGCCGCAGGGCCAGGAGCATCAGGGGGACTGCGTCCACGCCGAGAGCCAGGTGTGCCGCCTGTACCAGCTCCATGGAGAAGAGCTGCCCACGTACGAGGAGGCAAAGGCCCACTCCCAGTACCTGATCTCCCAGAAGGGGCAGGGGTTGCCGAGCGGGGACGTTCTGGGGAACCTCGGCAAGGGCCACTGGGATTTGAAACGGGAGCACGCTCGCTCCCTCAGCGAGAGGCTCATGCAGCTATCTCTGGAGAGGAACGGCCTTAGAAATGGTCTGGCCTTGAGCTCCTCGCGCAGCTATCCACAGCTGCATGATAATGTGACAAATGCCGTGTCGGCTGACAGGCAAGCGGCCCAACAGTGCGAGGAGCGGCGTGGGCCTCCCCCGGACTACCCTCTGTTTGCCAGACTTCCTGGATACATGCTCAGCCACTCCCAGGAGCATGGGCAGTACTACAGAGACCCTCCTCCCCCCTTCTACTCTCAACATCACAGGTAATTACAGCAGATGGAGTAAATGAAAAGTTAAGCGCTTCTGAGGAAAACTCATTCATTCAAGCATTTCTAATGCCTCGCCTCAGCAGGTACGCGTCAGCTCAGTCCCAGGTAGCTGCCAACGGCATCACGGCAGCCCCCGGCAACGGCTCGGCTCAGGCCGACGCGTTGGTGCGGGAGAATGAGCGGCTCAGGATGGAGCTGGACGCCCACACAGAGAAGGCCGCCAGGCTGCAGAAGGTGAGCGAACAAGGTGGTTGTGATGAAACGCAGCTGTTGGCTCCCAAAGGGTGTGGAAATTGTAAAAAAAAAAAAAACATTTATAATGCATACTTGCCAGTACATGTCGGGGTGATGAGGCATCTGGCGGGACATGCGTGGCAGAGGGATCACAGTGTGATCACAGATGTGTGCTCTACCAGGTGTTGGGGGGTTTTCTCACCACCTTTTTCTTTCAAACATGCTTGCATATTGCCATGAAGGAAGATAAAAGGCTTTGACACCTGGGAACCCACAAGTGCTGGTTCGCTCAGGAATGTTGATTCCTGCTTAACAGTTGCACATAGTGTTAAAATTGAATTTGCATGTAAGTAGCAAAGGGGGGGAGGGGGTCGTCGTCATTTGTACAGATGATAAATTGGCCTCATTGGTATTAACCACATTCCACGCTATGAATGGGGTTGCCTCTCCCACCGACTAACCATCTCCCTTGTGTTTTCTCCCCAGTTGGAGCTGGAGATCCAAAGGATATCCGAAGCGTATGAGACTCTGATGAAAGGCTCGGCCAAGCGGGAGACTCTGGAGAAAACAATGAGGAATAAACTGGAGGCCGAGATTAAGCGGATGCACGACTTTAACAGGGATCTGAGGGGTACGGGGCAGTTCACGTGTCAGCAACTCGCAGCCGTCCTTTAAATGTAGCCCAGTGTGTGTGTGTGTGTGTGTGACCATATTTTTGTTTCCCTCCGTGCAGATCAGCTTGACTCAGCCACCAAACAGCGGTCGGCCAGGGAGGCAGAGTGTTCGGACCAGAGGCAGCATGTCTTTGTTAAGCTGCTTGAGCAGAGTGAGTTCATGCCTAATACGTCCCTCTTTTCAATTCTGAAATTTGTCTTCTGATTTGACAAATCGCGCTGCAGCACTGTGCAGGGTATCAATACACAAGGGCCAGGTGGCAGTGGGACCTCAGTACTGGGACGCAAGTGGCTCTCCAATGTTAAGCTTCTTGACACTTGGACACCAACTGCTACGCTACATAGCATTAGACAATTGGTCTAGATTCCAGCTTCATTTTGCCCCCCTTTTTTGTATTTTGGGCTGCCTCTGCATTAGGAATGCTCACCCACAACCCTCTCCCCACCTCCTCCCCTTCCCTCCTCAAGGGTAACTAATGAGTCTGGGGCTCCGGGGCGTCCCGACGTAACTCAAGATGACCCATGGCCAGCTCGCTCTCCTTGTTTGGACATTTCTTTACCTCCACGATCTAGAATATTTCATTCCTAGGTCTGAGCAGGGATGTGCTGTCAAGTAAACCAACTATCAGCTTCAACTGTTCCGTACCTTTTGTTGGCTTTTTTTAGACTTTATTTGAAAGATGTAGCTGCATAATCAGACACAATTTTCTCCCATACCATGCTGCTGTTTTGAGGGTGGCATCGTTGTGGGTATTTTTAAACAACCATGCGAGTGCCTTGAGCATAAAGTGATTGCCTTTTTTTACCCTGGAAAATATATTTAAGATATATATATTCTTTGTTGCAAAAAGCCATTAAATTATATTTTGAGCTGCTTGTTTACTTCGTGTTCGTAGAAGCATTCCAGGGCTTTTCCCAGTACAAAGCTATGTCTGTGTGCGTAAGTGGATAAGAGGAAGTCTGCAGTGCACAGGCATGCACTCTCATTGTGTAATCAACTGCCTCTTTAAAGTGGCACAACAGATAAACTCTCCCATTACAACACGGATTGGATTTTAATTTGTAAATGAGATCAATGATACAGTTCAGCAAAGAAAACAAAGATGATATTCTTATGCATAGATGGATTTTGATTCAAAACACAGTAATGCACTACCACAGAGTATACAAAATAAATTAAGAAATGGGGATATTTATAGTTGCGGAAAAAAACGTTAACAACTAAAATATAATGCGCGTGTGTGTGTGTGTACAACAGCGATTATTGTAAATAGTATGAGGGCAAATGGTGGTATACAGTATACCCTATGACTTATGTATATAGTTCAAACCCCTCTGAAGCAGTTTTGGGCTACACAAAATTAATTTAATAACTCCCCCAACCCTAATATATTCCAGCATCATGTAACTGTCCGCCTACCACCATTCACCCATTCCCTTTCTTGTCTCAGATGAGGAGCAGCAGCGGGAGCGCGAACAACTGGAGCGGCAGATTCAGCAGCTGCGCGTCTCCGGGGAGGAGTGCCAGCGGCGGCGGGAGCTGCTAGAGCAGGCGCTGGCCTCCACGCAGGCTCGCAACCGGCAGCTGGAGGAAGAGCTGCAGAGGAAGAGGGCCTACGTCGCCAAGGTGGAGCGGCTGCAGAGCGCGCTGGCTCAGCTGCAGGCCGCGTGCGAGAAGAGGGAGGAGCTAGAACTGCGGCTGCGCACGCGACTAGAGCAGGAACTGAAAAGCCTTCGGGCCCAACAGGTGAGGAGAGGAAGTCGTTATAGTTTCCCTGTGCCTGGAACATAAAGGAATGGCTTAACGCGTGGGAAGATATTCCTATTTATATGTTGATTAACTTCACTTCGCATTAGCAGGGGAAACCGCTGGCCTTGTGGGGTCCAAATGAAACAATAACACTAGCTCAAGGTCACTGATTTACATTTCATATCTGGTTTGTTTACACCATACAAACGTATTTAGAGGCGCCAACGTAGTCGGTGGACATGGACACAGGCTAGCAGTTTCCCCTGCATGTATGCTAAGCTAACCGACTCCTGCTAGCTCTCATATTATGCTTACAGACATAAGAGTTGTACATTCAGCAAATATTAAACTAATATATACTAAAATAAACTAAAATATTTTACAAACTGTTTCCTAATGGTTTCCTATTCCATGTCTCAGTGTCAGAGACAGGCAGCTGATCCAAGGGGCCTGAGCTCCTCCATGTTGCAGCAGCAGCTGCTAAGGGAGAAAGAGGAGCGCGTTTTGGCTCTGGAGGCAGACATCACCAAGTGGGAGCAGAAATACCTGGAGGAGAGCACCATGAGGCAGTTTGCAATGGACGCAGCTGCCACAGCAGCAGCACAGAGGTACGACAGAACATCGGACATCTCGCGTTCATTGAAGTGTCTCAAAGTTTTTTTTTTTTAACAATCTCTTTTTGTTTTGCAGAGATACAACAATCATCAATCACTCACCCCGACATTCACCAAACCACAGTTTCAACGACGACCTGCCTTTGGCTAGTCACAGACATCAGGAGATGGAGAACAGGTACTGTGTCTGCGTCCACATGCTGCCTGCTTAGTTTTATTCGGGTTTCTGGTCTAATGGGAATTTGTTTTTAGGATCCGCGCACTTCACGCTCAGCTCCTGGAGAAGGATGCTGTGATCAAAGTCATTCAGCAGCGCTCCAGATGGGAACAGGGCAAGCTGGAGAAACAGGGGCTTCGTCTGGCTCGGTCCGTCCCCTCTATCCACACTGTGACCAGCATCATGGAGAGTAAAGGTGAGAGCGAGATGGCTGATTCCCGCCCCCCCGCAATTCATGCAACATGTAGGAATTTTGAATCCGCAATGACACGTGCTATCAAGGGACAACTGGCAGACTGGTCAGCGTCGCCGGACAGAATGTGCACTTCCTAAAAAAAAAAAACCCAACATTTTCCAGGCCCTCGAATGGACGTGTTTTTAAATAGGAATGCATATCGTCTCTCACGCCAGAATAGCCTGATCCAGAATAGTCATGGGAAGAGGCCGGCGGGGCAGATGTTCAGGAACGGTTAAATGTGGATGCAAGCGGGTAACTAAGCACACCCCCCTCTTTGTCTGCATTTGTAGGAAAGAGCCTCTCGGATGACCAGACGGGTGCTTCGGCGATGCAACCCCTGCCCATTGCGACGCCAAGAGGCCCGAGCCGAGACTCGAGCACTCAAAGTGACGAAGCTCTGCTGGAGCCTGAGCTCCCAGCAGAGCCTGAGGAGCTAAAGATGTCTGAGGGGATCTCCGCAGCTACAACTGGTGGGTTTATTGGCATTCGACACCCAATCACCACCACTCAAACAACTGTTCTTTCTAACAGACAGGCCTTTTGATCTGTGTCATAAATGACCGCTATTTAAGGGATCAGGACACACCAAGGATGCACTGTTGTTGATAAGAACTTGAAATTGAACAAGGCCTCTTTGCAGTTGTTTTTGTGTTAGAATACCGGGGTTGTTTTTGTAATTTGCTGATTTTATCTTGTATCTTGTACCCTTTAGGCACCTCGGAGGAGCCCTTCAAGAGCATCAGCAGCTCTGAGTCAGAGGTGCTTGAAATTCTCATTTAATATGACTTCATGGACTTTTGGCCGAGATATCGAAGGCTTTCCTAGTCTGAGTAAAGAAGGGTTCGTCCGACGTGAGCAGTTGATTTTCAAGCAGACTCAAACAGCCAGAGCCCAGGATGCGGAGAGCTGAGCTTTTCACAATTCCCAAACTGTGACCGTTGCCTTAGGAGTCTGATTTCTCCAAGGCACCTGGACGGTATTCTGCACTGTGATAGGTTTATTCTTTTTGTTGCATGTTACCCTTTGTTGTTACGTATTTATATTTGTAAACGCTGCTCATATTGTGATGTTACTTTTATGTATACGGTGAGACAAACAAGGATCACTCGCTTTGCTCTACTTAAATTATATAGTAAGTCTTGCTCTCCTTTCTGGATTGAGCGCTCAACCCTTCTATGTTTGGTCGGGTTTATTTTGAAGTTCCAGTAGCGAGCCTATTAACAGGCCCTCTGAAAGCAAATGGGAATATTAGCTAATATAATCTTCTGCGTGTCCATGCCATTTTTGGGGATTAGTCTGTGTAACAGAACAACTCAAGCCTAAAGCTACAGTTGCTCCCCCAACCACGGCTCAGAGGAGGAAAGACTTGGAGAATTTTAGTCTTCAAATGCCTGCTTGATCAACCTGCGTTGATTGATAGGCATTTCCCGGGGGGTCTAATTTTCCAGATCCCGGGTTAAATGTTCTGTGCCTCGCGTGGTGACTGCTGAGCCCTTTTTACCTCCCCTCCGCTGACACGCCGGAGCTAATCTTCTCACATTCCCCTTGCTGAGGGAATGCTCCCGTTAAAGAAAAAGGCTATCTAAAGTGTGACCCCTCGCCCTTGTTAAAATGGCACACATTCTCCACGTGATTCTCTTTCTGGGGCTGTTTGTTTCGTCTGAGCTGGTGGTAGCTGGTTCTACCGTTAAAAATGGTTAACTATAATTGGCCTGCATTTGTTGTCACCATTGCTGCTCAAGTATCTCACATTTCTGAGATACCATGGATCCTTCTATTTATTTCTCCCTGCATAGTGTCTGATCGATGAACACTGCTGAATGTAGACTCCTGTTTCCCCTTGTATTTAACTGGAATGTGCCACCGCTTATCTTTAGCGGGGTAGTGCCACTCGGCTAGCATGTTATCATAGAGTGGTCCGGCTATCTTGACAACGTTATCAACAGGAGTATTGTCTAAAGTCCCACAAGCCACACGTGGAATCTGACATTTGACTGGTATTCCCCTTCAAGCGTATTCACCACATTTTCCGTTGCAATGCGTTTGCCGGTCAATGCACTGTGACAGTTTAAGTTAATGACCCTGCTTTGGAATGTTTACATGAATGGCTATTTGAAGTGAGAGACGTTAATATATTTTGTAGATTTTTTTTGTTTTTGGTTGATTTTGTTTTCTGGTGCCAAAGATGTACTCTACTTATACTAAGTTATACCCGATGACGAATACAAAAGGTCCTGTTACGATGCCTCGCTTCAGCTGGTTGACCCATTTTGGTGTTGCTGTGAACTTCTGTAAAGGAAACATTTGAATGTATGCCTTAACATTTCACTGTATTAGATTAAAATTCTTAATATATGTCTGAAAAAGGCCTCTGGTTTTCTTTTGTTTCATGTACTGCCATGCGCAGCGGGAGTAGACAATTGAAAATGTGAAATGACAATTGCAGACTTACTTTAGAGGTAGGGGGGGTGCGCCGTTCACGCTATGGTAGGGGGAAAAACTGCTACTGAACAACCGCTATCAAATGGATGCTTATTTAAACAACCCTGATCAACACCATCACTGTTTGCTTGTTCAATACCACTGTTCGTTTGAAGTAGTCCTTCATTTCTTCAGAGTGAGTTGGTCCTTTCAACAAGACTTCTATCGATTTTAAGACTTCTATGTTTGAACCTTGTTATTTTCAGAATATGTTAACCTAACCGCAAGATACATGGTAACGGACCAGTCCAAAATATCAGCCTCAGTTTACTGAACTTGATTTTTCCCCTCACTTCAGAGTAAAACCCAAATCAAAGGAACTAATTGTAAAAGTATGCAATGCACTACTGATTTTTGGCAAGGCCATGTAACTGGGTCAATACATCAGGGAAATGGGTGTTTCAAAATGGGCAAGTTGATTCAGTAATGTTTGTAAGCTACACTGCTTTCTAAAGTTGGCTATATTAGCTACTGGCAGTAACAGACCATATAAGGCTTATTTTCACTGAAGAAGACTTCTGAATGAGTCTGAAATGGTGGAAATTGTAGCGACGACATGAACGTTTTAATCTCAGTCTTCTTTTGGTTGCCCATGACGATTTTTGGGATGTGCGCGACCACTTTACATTGTCTTGACCTTCGGGCACCACTTTTGTGACAACACTGTCTCGTTTGGGTCAAACATCATGTAACATGCCTGAACACCTGTGGGCTCTTTGGGGATACAAGGCGGCAGTTACAAACACAGGTTTGATGTAGGTCATGTCGTCCCTGAGCCACTACTCCACTCTGTCCCATCTGCAGCTGAGCCAAACCACGCCACCACATCACAAAGATGAGCAACAGTAACGCCGCACTGAGAGAACCTTCTGGTCTGTACATCAAATCCTCAACAAAGAAACTCAGCTGGACTCCTACACAGAAGATCTCATTTTACGTGACGTAGTCGTTCGATCCGGCCGATGTTATATTTTGAAGTGCTTGTTGTGTGTGTGGTAAACAGCCAAAAAGGTGAGCCGCCCTTGCAAACTAGACTTCCTTCTTCCCACCTGGTGAGCTTGGTATGGCATTCCACAGATGCCACACATTTTCCTCTTGCTGCCTTTACTTGTTGTAACTGGGTGCCACTTTTCTCAGCTGGGAAAGGCCGTAACAATAAATCTTCAACTGCGGAATGCTTTTTTTTTCTCCTTCTCTTCAGCTGGCATTACCAGCATTATTTTGATAGATCACATTGAAGGCGATTGCCCCTGCCACTGATGCTGGTACATGTAAAATGAGAGCCCTTGCCAAACAGAAGTGGGTTGTGTAGGTGAAAGGTAATCATTCCTGCGGCCGCTAAGGTTTCCAAAAAGAGAGAAAATTGAAATGAATTCCAAACAAACATCCAAGAGTCCTGCAAGAGTGAGTATTTATTTACCACCTTAGTTTCCCCACGTTGACTCCTGGAAATTGTGAATATGTCTCTCTTTGGTCGTGGTGTATCAATGCCAATGAGGTTTTTCTGAGATAAAGTTGTTCGGTGAATAAAGTAATTTGAAAATCGTGTGCATCAACATGCACTCCTGCTTTTCTTTGTCACGCATCAGCATTTATTCCGCTTTTCAAATCATGCGCCACTTGTATCAAAATCTAAATCACTGTGTCTGGCAGCAAAAGAAGGGACGGTTAGCAAGAAATCATTCCTCTCCTTTGGAGAACCATTTGCACGAAAAGCTTATGCGAAATACGTCACTGCAGAGCCCTTTGTTTTGCCTTATTTTCCATGGAGATTCCAAAACGTCCTGCCTGCAGCAGTTATGGAATGCGTAGCCGCCCCCATGAGTCTTCCACAGAAATCAGGGCACCATCCCTCTAGGTTAAGGCTGTTACTGAGATGAGGCAAAACCTCTCAGATAGTGGGCTCCTTGCATCAAAGATTCAAGGGACGTGTCAAATGCGACAGAGTGGCTTTGGAGCCGAAGGAATGAAGTTGCTTTGCTTTGGGTGTGGACTGTGGGTGAGCAGCAGCAAGAGAACCACACCTGTTCTGCTTTTCTGTAACCTCCTCCGTCTACTTCTCACTCCCTGAGATGAACCACAGTGGTTTAGCATCTTTTAGCTCGTTGTTTGTAAAACAGCTAAGGGCGTAAAACCCAATTGAAAGAAATCCAGAACGTCGCTTTAAGCTATCTACAGAGGCCAAGCAGAAACCTCCGCTGCTGAGAAAAGAATGTCAAAAATGGCCACTAGAGGCACGGCCCCCACAGACCTCCATGTTAAAGGGCCAGATATAAAGAGCCCGTTTAATAAAGCCCGGCACAAAACATGTTTTTGTCCCAGCTAATTTCCCCATTTGTTACAATTACACTGGGTGGATTTTGATCACAAAAATCTTTGGGCATAATTGAGGGTGTGGCCACTTTCAGTGCCAGATCACAGCAGCATCTAGCAACTAAACAGCCAGACTCAGAGCCAAGAGCTCAAAGATGGCTTGAAATGAGTGGGCCTGAAACACATAAAACCATTTTTAAAGAATGATGTTTCCCTGTTGGCTGCTAGATGTGTACGCCATTGTTGGCTAACATGTTTGCCCTGAGGACTTTAAGGGTTATGATATTTTGTGTTTCCAGGGGTTTCTGCTGCGCCCAACTGGCCAGAACAGAACAAATAGAACTTCTTTAAAGTTGAGTCTTAGTCGTATACAAAACAACCACCGGGCATGGTTTTATACTATCAAAATCAAAAAACAAGTTCAATAAACATGCATGAGGCACCCGGTTCCCCGTGTGGCTAATAACAGTCTGAGCTGATTCACCGTAGAGAATGGAATGGATGCATGAGTCAAAATGTTGGAGGTCTGAAGCAGCACAGACAGTCGCGCTGTTGAGGAACATCTTCGGGCTAAACCAAGGCAATGGCACCTGAGTCAGCGCCACAGAGCAAACGCTGTGTGGCCAGGTGCAAGTCTGCTTCTCTAGGTCTACAACGCCAATGAGTAATGCACAGTGTAGCCACATGAGTAGTGGGAAACTTGGGTGTGAAGTGG
Source organism: Apeltes quadracus (assembly GCA_021346845.1). NCBI lineage: Eukaryota > Metazoa > Chordata > Actinopteri > Perciformes > Gasterosteidae > Apeltes > Apeltes quadracus. The sequence goes on from CM037924.1 coordinate 11,793,556, forward strand.
AAAAGAATAAGAGAAAGAATTTATACTAAGACGATGACTATTAGGATTGGATAAGTCAGCGTAGCTTTGGAAATCCCACGTCAGTCAACACATGTTAATACTTGAATGTCACACCAGTTCAGTCTCAGCTTGCCTTACTCTACTGCATAACAACTTCTTGACATTTCCCTATCGAGTGCTGCAGGGATATATACCTTTGTGGGACTACTTGGAAAACAGTGGTATCCTTGACGCAGAGCCAATATGATTTCTCTATTTGATTTTGGATTACTGCAGAATATAAACCGTGTTTGGTTCAGCAGGATAGTGTTCACAAATGACCAGCACTTTTATTATTATAGAATACATTTGCCAAGGTAAAAAGCTAACATTTAGGCTATAGACCAACAACACCAAGGTTTCAAGAGTATACACAACAAGGCTGTAAGTGCGGACTAATCAGTGGTCAAAATCTTGGAGACAATGAAAAACTGCATGTTTATGAGTTGTTATGGATAGGCATTTCCTTTATTTCCCAGAAGGAAAATGTGTTATGTATTTATTATAGGTCATAACAAAATGCCAACAGTCAACAACCCAAGAGCTGAATGGCAGACATAGATGTTACATGCTACATTCTACATGGGAAAATGGCTTAGGCTAGCTGTGGATGTGAAGTCACAGATACCCGATTGAATGACTGGAAAAATGTATACTAATTTATTTAGACTACCACAGTAGTCTAATGCAAACCCGCTGTTACTGTGATAAGTCGATATTCTGTGCAGTCTTGAAGAGTGGACTCAACAATCCCAAGAACAATGTCCAAAATATTCATAGAGGGTAAATGGACATTAATTAAAAGCAATGCGACTAATCAGGAAAAGCACATATGTTGCTTATAACATCTTTTTTTGTTTATTTGGTTCACTTATTTTCCACAAACAATAAACAATTTTCCACATAATATTAACTGCACACTGCTAGAGCTGCCTCTCTCTCCTCTGTCCTCGTCCTTCTGGACATTTCTGCTGCATTTGACAGAGTAAACCAGCAGATCCTTATTTCCTCCATTCAGGAACTTGGTGTCACAGGCTCTGCTCTCTCCTTTCTCTCGTCCTACCTTGATGGCTGCACCTACCACGTAACTTGGAGAGGATCTGTGTCGGAACCTTGTTTTCTTACTACTGGAGTTCCTCAGGGTTCTGTCCTGGGTCTCCTCCTCTTCTCTCTTTACACCAACACTCTCGGATCTGTCATTCGCTCGCATGGTTTCTCCTACCACAGTTGGATGATGCCATCCAACTAATGCTCTCCTTCCCTCACTCGGACACTCGGACACTCAGGTGGCGGTATGGATCTCTGCCTGTCTGGCTTACATCTCGCAGTGGATGTCCGCTCACCATCTGAAAATCAACCCCGACAAGACTGAACTGCTTCTCTTTCCGGGAACAGATTCTCCTACCCAGGACTTGACGGTTAACTTTTGCAACTCTGTGTTAACGACGACTTTGACTGCTAGGAACCCCGGCGTGACACTCAGCCAACTCTCCCTGACTCCAAACATTACTGTGACAACACAATCCACAAGCTCTACAACATCAGGAAAATACGACCCCTCCTCACTCACAAGGCGGCGCAGGTACTGTTTCGGGCTCTCGTCATCTCCTGCCTTGACTATTGTAACTCTCTCCTGGCAGATCTCCCCGCTGTCGCCATTCGACCTCTGTAGCTCATCCAGAATGCAGCAGCTCGACTCGTCTTTAACCTTCCTAAATTCACCCACACTCCTCCACTCCTCCGCTCTCTTCACTGGCTACCGGTGTCTGCCTGCATCCAGTTCAAAACATTGATGCTCATGTATCATGCTGTGAATGGATCGGGTCTACATCCTGGACATGGTCAAACCCCACATCCCAACCCGCGCACCCCGCTCTGCATCTGCCAAACTGCTATTTTTAGGAATCAGGAATTATTTATTAGCATAATATGGCAGATATAGAAGGAATTTGACTTGGCCGTTTGTGCATGACAGCAGACAGTTTGACAATGGACAACAAGAGAACATAGTGCAAAAGGAATAAAATAAAATAGAATAGAATACTATGGGTTAGTAATCTAAGGCTATGGGTTAGTGTAAAAATAAAGGAATAAGAATTGTAAAAAGTTAAAAATAAAGTGCACCAGCGAACAGAAAGTGTTCATCCCTCAAAACACTTGACAAGATCATGACCCTTTGCTGTCCTTGCTCCGAAATGGTGGAACAAGCTCTCTAATGATATCAGGACCTCAGAGAGCCTTTACATCTTCCCCTGCAACCTAAAGACCGCCCTTGACTAAAAACACTAACAAATTGTAACACTTAAATTGTACTCTCATCTATAACAAGTTGTAAATCGGCTTATTTGTGGAGTGAAAGTGAAATAGCACTTTCTTTCTTCTTTGAGTTTGTATCCCTATGGTTGAAATGCACTTATTGTAAGTCGCTTAGGATAAAAGCTTCAGCTAAATGACTTGTACTAATATCACAGTGCAAGAAGAAGCAGAAAACACATGGCTTATTTGAAGCCTCCAGTTATATAACAGGTAATTTATCATTGCCAATGTTATAGATTACACAAAAATTGTAGATGTGGGACAAGCTCTGAACCCCAAAAAGCTAATTGGAATCCATTCATCATTAATTGGATTGTTTTCACGCTAACGTCCTGAGACGTCCCAATAGTAGTGGGGCTCATCAACAGAGCCTGTGTCCCCCACTGATTGACTCGGATTGACTCTGTCGTCTCTCCGGTCACTTTTCTGACACTGCACACGTACAAGCACTTTCACTTGTCTCTTCATGTTTGCTGGTGCACTTTCGATTTTATAACTTTATTATAACTTTATTCTACTTTTTATTTACTAACCCATAGCCTTAGTTACTAACCCATAGCACAGTATTTCATTTTATTATAGTTTATTCATTGCACCATGTTGTCCGTTGTCTTGTTGTCTTGTCCTCCATTGTCTGTTGATCTGTTGTCAATGTCATGCACCAAACGTCATGTCAAATTCCTCGTATGTCTAACGTACTTGGCAATAAACGTTTTCTGATTCTGATTCTGAATAGTTGGCTGCTGCCCTCTAGTGCTTCCCTGGCAGTACTGTGCTACTAGCACTTGTGCACTGGGAGGCATGGATTATTGTAAGGGAGCGAACAGCCTACTCCAATCAGATCGTAGAGCGGGAACCTCCTCTCCAGTGACCACGCCCCCATCAGCAAGGTGATGGTTACGTCACAGACGAAGATAGCCGGCATAGGGGAAAAAAAGAATTTTGTTTGGAACTAATAATGAAACACCGTCAAATGCGAAGACGTGTCACTGTTAGAAACAACTCATAAGTACGTTTAATCAACTGTATGGAGCTTTAACACTTAACTTTAAACATCAATTTCATTGCAATTCATTTAAGATATTATATTTTGTACTAAAGTATTTGTACCATTTCTACTAGTACAGCTGGAATATAAACGCTACATTTACAATCCAGCTATTGTTGAGTAAGATTTTTTTTGTCACGTAATACATGTTTTATTAACTATTTTAAATATGCTAAACATCAACAAGCTACATTAGAATATCCTGTCACCTATTGTTTTATACTATAAGTATTTATAGTATATTATCAATGCAGGGCTATTATTTGTATTTTACTCGATTTACTAAATACATTACTTTCTCCCCCTAATGCATAGTATCGTATAACGTTAATTTTGAGTTAATAAAATCTACTAACGGTGGGGAAAGCCATTGATGGTGAAGTGGCTCTGCTGCCTCCTCGGCTGCCTCCGTCGACCACGTGACTCTGGTTTTGCGCGTCCACCACGTGACCACCGCCTGCCTATCCTTGGTAGGGCAGTTTAACGTTGGTCAAAACATTTCCCGAGCTCCGATTGGTCTGTGATCTGGTGTTGTCGTCCCTAATTGGTTGAATGAAACAGGGAGGTCCGGTTCCTCTTGAGCGTTCTTCCGGCTTATATGTTGGAAAAAAGAAAAGACGAATGGAAAAAATTGCAGTCCATAAAACGACCATTGCCTAGTACCTCCGTAATACGGTAAAAGCTGCACACATGTAGACACTTCCTTGTTTTTAGCCCTCTAAAGTTTACGCCGTTGTACTGTGGAAAGTTCCTGATTTAGCACAAAAAGCAGGCGGCGGCGGCGTTAGCGATTCCAACGTTAGCTTTCTGTTAGCTAAGCAAGCTGGCTAACAAGGTAGCTTCTTAGTTGTAAGGTTACCGGACCAAAAGCAGGGATACCGGTGAGCATTACTGAGCAGATACATCGCGTTTGGTCACATTGGCATAGGCAGTTGAAAAGTCGTTTCTTAGACCTGATATTTGATGTCAACGATCCAGTTTTTAGCGATTCAGTTTTCGTCCACATAACGGTAAACAAAGGTCCACAAAACTGTTAATCCCCTTCGATGATAAAGCGGACTATTTAGGACGGTACCGCTGTGAGTTAACGCCCTTTGGTTAACGTCAGTTCTGTGGACTCTCCCTGGTTCTTCTGCCAGCTGGTAACGCGGCTCTGCAGCGCTATCGTACAGCCTGTTTATGTCCCCGCGCTGCCCGTAAAGGGTTAAACAGCTCGGCTTTTATTGTTGTAGACGTTGCCCATGTTTATTAATAGTAGCGCGGTTGTTAAACGACTTAAAACCTTAATGTTACCCACGGGATGTATGCTGCTGGAATTGATGTACTATATTGATACTGTTATAGGTCCTAATTGGTTAAAATGAGCTCCCAGCAATTCCCGCGACACGGGCTGCCAGTCTCCAGCGGTGGAAACCTGCTGTCCGTAAACCAGGCGTCAAATTCACAAGGTAAAGGACTGTCTCTGACATGCACTCGTCGAGGAAGACGCCTGGGAGTAAATGTTCAATCCGAACCATTTCGTTTGGCGCAGGGGGTGGAGATGCCGACAGCGTTCGGGATGCAGACCACGGGCAGCAGGATCACCCACCCGCCGGGGGGGCCGTGGCCTTCAGAGATGAGAAGCAGGAGACGATGGTGGTCCGACCTTACCCACAAGTACAGACGCACAGCCAGCCGCAGGCCATCCCCCAGACCGTGGCCATTCAGCCTGGCACACCTGTGACTTTACCTGCCACCTCTGTCCACCTCCCGCAAGGACAGCCTGCTGTCCTCACTGAGGGACAGATGAAGGTGATGCTTATTACCATGCAGGTTATTGTTGTTACTGTGAACAGTGAACACTGTTAAATACATTCTGCATAGATATTCATTTTTGCTTTATAGTGACAAGAACAAGCTGACAGATTTAGTTCTGTTAATTGCTTATTAAAATGTTTTTGTTTAAATATCTTCAAAAGCTGTTTTATTAAAAATGTTTTTATTTTAAACAATTTTAAAGATGTTTGTTTTAATTTCAAGTTTCTATAATTAGGTTAATTTTATTTTGTGTAATTGACTACACCTGCTATTCAAATATGAATTAATGAAATTGTTCCCCCTTACACTGAAAGACATGGATATCTTTACTGCAACATTGTACGTTAACTTAACATCAATTGTTCACAATGCTCTCGGGGCGTAGAAAAACAATTGTATTTTTTTGTTTGTATAGGCTGTCCTGAAGTCACCCATGCCAAGTCGTCTTATTGCTCCAGCACCGGCTTCCAACCAGGGTCACATCCCCGTACCCCCCAAGGTGCCCGGTCACATTACGGTCACCTTAGAGAGCAGTATTCCTCCAACCCCCTCTATTCCCGTGGCAACTATCAGTGGTCAGCAGGTGAGTGGCCTGTCAGTTGCCCCTCCGTGTGGGATATTGTTTCTTTCTTGCTGATGACCTTAGTTTTTTTTAATTGTGTTTCAGGGTCACTCAAGCAGCTTGCATCACCTGATGCCAGCCAACATTCAGATCATCAGGGGAAGTGCCCCAGCACTGCATATTGGGCCCCCTGCGGTGCCGGCCCAGACCTTCACCTCCCACTTACCCCGAGGTATGCATGCTGTACTAAGAACAACGAGCTTTCCTTGAAACGGAAGCCCATTTACCAGTCATCTGTAGCGATGCGTTTCTCTACATCAGTCCATTGCTTTCCCTGCAGGTGCTGCTGCAGCAGCGGTTATGTCGAGCTCCAAAACTGTCCTGCGGCCAGCCACCGGAGCGAATCCGTGCCCTGGCCAGCCCACAGTGCAGCACATCATCCACCAGACAATTCAGGTACCGCGGCGCTGTCATCCAAAGACATGTTGGTATTGAGTGGTGCAGGGATGTCATATTTTTGAAGGTTGGCATCATACTGGTTTCCTCGGTCAATGGGAGACATTGAGAAAATATAAACTCTGTGGCGAACATGCATCAACTTTGAGACGAGGGAAGCGGCACAAATGCTAACTCATTGGCGGCTTTGAGGACTCGTTCCGGCACTCTGGTATTAGTTGGATGTTTAAAAACATTGTGTGAAACAAATATCATCCTCCCACAGTCCCGCCCTGCCGTCACAACGTCCACAGCAGTGCTTCCCACGGTGGTGGCGCCCATTTCCAGAACTCAGTCCCCAGTCATCAACCCAACAGTCACACACTCTGCAGAGGTGACACATGGGTAAGAAGCAGTCCTGAGAATGTGTTGAAAAAAAAAAACGAGGTCCTGCATAAATAGGAGTTTAAAGAGATTTTTTTGTTCTTTGCGGATAAAGTTGTTTTATCTAGTGCACCTTCAAAGCAATTGGTAAAACATTAGGAAATTAGCCCATGGGGTCTGTTTGTGAATTGTTTTAATTGAGACACCTCACTAACGTATGATCTGCTTAACTAACATCAGGCTAGCTCACTAAACTTTAATGTGCTTTCAACGGGCACATTTTCATGGATATTAAAAGAAAGCAACCGAATCTTAGACACGATACAGTAAAATATATATAATATATAATATGAATATTCTGCATTTGCCCTTCCGTCTGGGCTTTTATTAAGCTGTGCCTGCCTTGTGAACTTAAAAAATGTATTATGTATTCACCCAAGGCGTCCAGGGCTGACTATTCACCCCCCTTCGGCCACCGTCAGTATTCAGAGGTCTCAAACATCCCGTGACACCGGCACTCGGATCACGCTGCCATCCCACCCGGCGATCGGGACCCAAAAGCCTCAGCCTCCGCACACCATGACACAGGTTACTGCCTCTTTACAACTTTGTGCAAAAGAACAGCCCTTTTTTACACAGTGACCTGAATTTTATTTTGTTATTTTATTTGGCTCCTCACAGAAGCCCATCTTCAGTCCTGTAACGCCAGTAGCTGCTGCAACTGTGGCGCCAATCGTTGCCACCAACACTGTGCCATCAACCACCACAATGGGTATTAACTTGTTGTGTATTAATGACAGTCTAAAAACATATTGACCCAAGCAACACAAAATGTTAATCAATGATAATTATATTTCCTTGTTCATGTTTAGGATCTGTGCCACACAGCCAAATGAGCAGTAACTCTATCGTTACCATGACCATGGCCTCGCACTCGTCTCATCCTGCGGCGGTGACCACCTCTGCCATCCCCGTCGGTAAGCTCACCGCTTGGTCTGCGTGGTTGGAGCGCTGCTGCGTGCTTCATAAGCAGTTCACAGTGCATTTTGATGGGTCTCTCTTTCTCATATGATCCTGCGTGTTGTTTGCAGCTAAAGTCGTCCCTCAGCCGATCGCCCACTCCTCGTCCCGTGTGCAGCCCGACTACCCCGGAGAGAGAACCAACCTCATCCCCATCCCAGGCCATCGGTCGTCTCCTAACCCCGTCACCATGGAAGCAAGGAGTGATAACAGGTGAGTGCACAATCTTGGCCAGTTGACGCGTTAAAGCAGGTGAAAAAACCCATCAAATGGTTTCTTGTAATGAAGCCTGTTTCAAAGTCGAACACAATACAATGAAATCTGTATTCTCGGCAAATTTGAGCATTTCATTTGTCAATCACCTATACTGCTTATCTTTTAGAGGGTGGGCAGTACCAGCTTTTATCGGGTTAATATCTTGTTTTTACATCCCTCACTCGGTTGGATCAACATTTATTAACTTCAGCATTACAGATACTTTAAACCGGTCTGTTTGATTTCGAAGGCCCCCGGTCCCTGTGCAGTTCCAGTATTTCCTGCCGGCGTACTCCTCCTCGTACCCTCTGACACACACTTACACCCCCATCAGCAGCAGCTCCGTGTCCACCATCCGCCAGTATCCTGGTAAGCTCTGCTACCAATCGCTGCTTGGCCAGCAGTCACAGCATAGCTGCTGTGGTAACTGGTTATTTTACTTGACATTCAATAATAAATAATGTTTAATAAAATTGCTGCTGCAAAGTGTGAACTGCAACATGTGACTTTACAGCACAAGGATCTTGTTTTTTAACTTGTATTTTCCTGCCCCATAAGTGACTCCTCAAGCTCCGAGTCCAGCATTGTCCACCCAGGCCGGAGTCGGCGTTGCCACAACTCTCCAGCTGAACCACATGCAGCTGATGGCGGTGGATCGAATCGGCCTCCCGTCCGGGCAAATCAGCACCCAGGGGATCCAGCCGGCGGCCATCGCCGGTCAGGGCATCCAACCCGCACAGATGGGAGTGCAGGGCCTGCACACGTCTGCGCCGCTCGGCACGCAGGGGCTACAGCAGGCGCCGCTGGTCACTCAGCAGCAGCAAGCGCAGTCCGAAGCCAAACCGGGTAATCACGGAGCCCAGACTGCACCGCAGCATCTCTGCGTGCTTCGCCGAGTGGCCTGTGACGGTTGTGGCTTCTGTTTTTTTTTTTTTTCCACCAGGGGTCGTTTTGGCCGAAGGCTTTGTCGCGAGCCCCATCAGCAGCACGTTCGGCAACACCCAGCCAGCGGCCACCATGGTGCAGGCACACGCCCCGGGGGGGGTAGGAGGAGCCCCCGCCCTGGTCTCCTCCCCCAGACCCAGCATCCTCCGCAAAAAACCTGCTAATGAAGGGTGAATTGGAGTAAATTCTCACTTCTCCTCCAATGGACCCCTCTTTACTCTTTTTTTTTGGGGGGGGGGGGGGGGGGGCTTGGCTTCTTTGAGTATTGAAAGCTTATGGACTTTCAGTAGCTTGTTTCAACCTCCTGCTTACGAGCAGCTATGTGTTTTGTGAGAGATTTAGCTAAATTTAAGGAGTCATTTAACATACCTGCAAACTGCGCTTTCTGGCCAAATTTGCCGTTTTTAAATCAAAAGATGCAGATGTCTTTCTCATGTAGAGAGAAAACGAGAAAAGTAATGTCGTGATCTTCGCTATAATACATCTTTGATGTGATGCGTGGCGTCTCGGCTAATCAGCGTTGAGATCTCTACGGCTTCATTTCCCCTCCAACTTTTCACCTTTCACTCCATATTGAAATGTTCTGCCGACAATTAAACTGCACCCAACCTAATTTGTACAATAGGTTATTCTTCTTTCGCTCACTTTTTGGGGATTAAACCCAACTCTCAAATTCTGGGGGGGCATGTCGGCTCCCCCTGCCAAAACTTGTGAATGTAAATGTGTAACTTACACCCGTCCTGCTTATCTTTATGTTTCAGATGTGTTCGCAAAAACCTGATTCCCGCGCAGCCCAGTGAACCCAGTATGGGCCGTATTGAGAGCGGCGTGAGGGGAGCCGGATCTCCCAGACCTGCAGGGTGAGCCTCCTTCACATCCGCCATGTCCACCTAAACTATTACGTCAAAGGGCCCCTGTTTAGTTTCTTTTAAGCAGCAAGAGAGCGGATTGTTCAAGCAGTCATTTCCTTTTTTATTTTGCAGAACACATGAAATATATAACTATCTTTCCTATGCTGTTCATACTGCTGGTAAAAACCATGTCACCCAGATGCATGCTGGTCCTATACCTGGCTATACCCTTCAATAACCTCAAGGTGCCCATAGTATTACCTTGATTAAGTCATCCAATTAACCGAACTGATGTATCCTATAACAAAAAATGATTAAACTTAATTGATTACAAAAGCAGAAAAGGCTAGTTAAAGAATTAAACAAAAATATTGAATGTATACATTTCTTCAAATGAAAAGCTCCCACACCACCTGTGTCGTTTTAAGTTCTGAATCTGTAACGTGTCGTTTTAAGTTCTAAATCTGTAACGTGCCGTTTCCTCCCTCCAGTGTGAAACCCAAAGCTGAGCTGCACATGACCGCGGCCCCTCCGGTCATGGCTGCAGTGGAGGCCCTGCCCCCCCACGGAGGAGAGCAGCAGGCCGTGCCCTCCAACGCCCAGCACCTCGCCCAAGCCATCCCCGCCATGCTCGCCACGCCGGGGCCAGCGCCTCCCTCCCTGGCCTCCACTGTTCTCTCGGCCCTGCCCGCAGCCATGAGTGTAACACCCCCGGCTCCCGCCTCCATGGCCAACGCCGTGGCCTCCCCCACTCAGCCGGCTGCCAGCAGCACCGCAGCGTGTGCTGCCAGCTCCGCCTGCCCCAATTTGAAAATCAAGCAGGAGATTGAGACTATGGACTCCTCGCAGCTGGGTGAGGAGGGCCCCCGCCGTCAAAGTGAAAATGGTGTTAAATGTGTTTGTTGAAACAAATGACCGCAGCATACACCCTGGTCCACAATGTGTGTGACTTTTCCCCCACAGAGCTCAGTGCAAACCTGTCATCGGCAACAGCCCTCACCACACAGGTCTCCACCCTGAGCGCTCCCGCCGCAGGAGATCTGATACCCGGGGCCTCTCCGAGGAAGAAGCCCCGGAAGCAGCAGCACGTCATTTCCACAGAGGAGAGCGAGATGATGGAGACCAACAGTACGGATGAGGAGAAGGCCCCCGGCAGGCCCGCCAGCGGCAGAGCGGAGAGACGCGAGTCTCCACCCAGGGAATATGTTGGTGCGTAAAGTGATGCCAACATTTGTCCAAGTGATGATGATGATGTAATCAGCACTGGTTCATTTTTGTCTTCCAGATGAGGAAGGCGTGCGTTATGTACCAGTCAGGCCTCGGCCGCCTGTTACTCTTCTGCGGCACTACAGGAACCCCTGGAAAGCTGCCTACCACCACTTCCAGAGGTACAGCGACATCCGTGTCAAAGGTCAGTAGCGCTCGTGCCTATTTTTCTTTTAGCAAAACAAGATCCTTTCCTTCCTAACAACAACATTGGTTTGCTTGTCCCTCAGAGGAGAAGAAGGGCAACTTACAGGACATGGCCAACCAGAGAGGAGTGGCATGCCGAGCACAAGGCTGGAAGATTCACCTGTGCGCCGCACAGCTCAGGCAGCTGGTGAGCGCTGCTGGCACCGGACCAGCCGCAGTATAACTCTGCAGTACTGTTCATCTTCTACTTGTCTTAACGCGCTTGTGTCTTGATCTGCAGTCGAGTTTGGAACACGATGTGTACAGCCGCCTCTCCACCCTTCAGGAGGGCCTGATTCCTAAGAAGAGAGCCGGCTCAGACGACGACCTCCACCGAATCAACGAGCTCATACAGGTGAGGTTGTCAGCTGCAGACTGAGGTGGCCGAATGAACACCACGGCCACAAGTTTCCTTTGGAGAACACAAGTTTGAAATTTCTTTTACATTTTTGACTTTACAACTTGAATAAGGTTTATACGCCCTGCTGTAACATCCCAAAAGCTGCTCTCTCTTCCCCGAGGGTTTGTGTTCCCCCCCCCCATCCCCGGCTGACGGTGTTGCTTTCTGTCCCCAGGGGAACATGCAGCGTTGCAAGCTGGTGATGGACCAGGTCACCGAGGCCAGGGACACCATGATGAAGGTGCTAGACCACAAGGACAAAGTGCTGAAGCTGCTCAACAAGAACGGCGCCGTGAAGAAGTCCTCCAAACTGAAGCGCAAGGAGCGCGCCTGAGCCTGGAGGGTCTCCTCTATTGCCCCCCCCCCACCCCCCTCCCCTCCTCTCGGAAGGGGGCCAAGTAGCTGCTGAGAATTTGGTGCTATGATTTGCTGCAAACAATCGTACGCGCCCTCCCTATCTGCTCGAGAGAAGTGACGGGAGGGCTTGGAGAAGCGGACCATCAAATTCAAGACACGGCGCACATATACTGAGCGTGGAGAATTTTAGGTTGCTTTAGAGCCCCCCACCACCCCCCCTCCATCCCACCACCCCCTCCCCTCTTTTTCAAGTTTTGAAGACCCCCAGGGACCTTTTCTTACTAACTTAACTCCTGCCTTTTCTTTAAAGAACGTGTTTAAGCTGGCACACTGTGTCATCCTATGATATTTGGCACTAAACGCAGTTGCAGTAGATATTGACAGAAGTATTTCCGTCTGGAGTTTCTGATGGGTGGTCTGAATCCTCTGCGCAGGGAGTCCCTTTAGTAAGCGGTGTGTATGGAGACTAATCTCAGTCGTGCTCTTTCTCATTCATCTGTGCCTTCATTTTGTCGGTGTGAGTGAAATAAACGGGGACGCGTGAAATCTGTTCCATAATATTCAGACAATATCATTTAAAGCGTGGGGACAATGTCACTGCTTCTCCTCATCCTCATCTGCTTGTTTTTCATCTAGTATGGGTGAAATATGACCCTGTTACCAGCCACAAATTTAGCCGTCATCTAAAAGATATTGACATATATTTACATTAGTTGAGATCAAAAAAAAAAAGAGTGCGCACTGTATAATACCCAGTTAACTTTACATTTAACTGCCATGAATCATCTACTTAATCCATGTTAATGGATGTCAAGGTGGTAAAAACAAGACTTTCATTCACTTTCAGAAAGCGCTTGAAACACAAGAGAGCCGAGTATCCTCGCGCGATCGCACTCGTGGTGACTTCATGTAAATGACTGTAAATGTGCTTTTTGTTTTCACCTGATTCTTTTTCCAGTTTTGTACTCGATGAAACATTTCGTGGCGTGACCTCATTTCGAAGAGTCCAACAATAATAACGTTATGAGTGGCGCTAGCACAAAACATCCAGCTGTTGTACATTGTTTTTGTCTGTGTAATTATAGTAAAGATACTTAAACCAGATGCACTGTTTGTCTGTTTATCGCTGTTTTTTCGTTTTCACACAATACGGCGCCCCTGGAAGAACTCCTGTCTCTTTCTACCGTGTACACGCTTCAAAAGTAAACCACTTCTGTCGCCAAATGTCCACGCCCAAGGACACAATGTAAGATAGCGAGATTATTGCTTCAGAGTATTATTAAGGATCCCCTCATGTGTTTGTATTACTGATGATGTAAGCGTACAGTGTGACCCAAAAGCAGGACTTAAGTCTAGTAAATGTTAAACATCAGCAATCCTGTGTATGTTAGCGGCTCGCTTTGCTCTGTCAACATTGTGGCAGACCACATATCTTGTATGGACGTTATGAGCCATCTAATAAATGGATAGCGGAGAGGAGGGGGGGGGGGGAGCGCAGTCACTCCTCTTCACCTATCTGCTGTTTACAACATGATTGCAGGGCAACTACAGCGCAGCACGTGACCTGTGACTGGATCTGGAAAAAGTGACTTACTAGCATTGGGTTGGTCCACTGTCCTCTTTAATCGCGATACCTGAGACCAGTTTACTCGTCATTTCATTGTTAAGAATTTTGCCTCCTGTAGCTTTTACTGTATGTTTGTATCTAGTTCGATAGCTGTGCTGATGTACACTAAGTCTACTAGCTATTTTGTTTTTGAGTCGCCCCCTGCTCTGTGGATTCGTCATCTTTACATCTTTACTCTTGAGGTGGATGCTCTGTGATGATACAAGGTGGGGGTTGGTGAAACTGGGTGGCTCCACCTTCTGCAGGATCAAAGTCAAAGGCCCATAAAAAGGTGTTTGCTGGGAAAGGTCCAAGCTTCCTGCTTCATAGGTCATTACAAGAAAAGCTTCCCCGAGGGGCAGCAGCGAGGGCTTCCACCAAAGACCCAACTACTCTCGGATAAGAGCCGAAGAAACACCGCACAGTGTCTTCAAATCGGCCATCACACCGAGTGTTTCTTGTTTCCAAAAAGGTAACTTCATTGTGTTTTTTTACTACGTCTTTCATAACTCATGGTTCTATATAAAGTCCTTACTAGAAGTGTCCTGAAAGTAAAAGTTATTGTGTAATCACATCAAAATAAGACGAGAAATGTGGAAATTGGAAAAAATTGATGACGTTCAAGGACTCCAAAATTGTGAGTTCAAATTTTGCTTTTTACTTTGAATAACCTCTGCAGTGTGTTGCTATATATAACTCGAGACCCGGCCCTGTGTTAGAACAGACTGCAGACGGAACTGTAATATTGGTTTAGTAGCATGTTAAATTGTAATTACTATGACTCGGCTGAATCTGAATTAAGAATTTCTTTACAGACTTAATCCAGGTTTCTGCTATGCTGCATTTGAGTAAGGTAAGAAGGATTATCTCGGTAATACCTCCACATAGTTTAAAGAAACTGTGATCTCCACATCATCATTTTATTTTGCTGTTATAATCCCTGCATTCCCCAAACCAGGGGGATTTTGTATGGGTGGATACTGGTGCCCAGGTGCCGATTGGGGCCGAGGTCAAGGTGACGGACACCGGCCAGTTTCAGCTCATCGATGACGAAGGAAAGGTACGAAACCCTTTTTTTAATCACGTTCAGAACAAGCGTGTTCCAGCCCTCTACACGTACATCAACTCTTTTATAACATACTGTACACACAGGAGCACAAGATCAACAAGAAGACAGAGGGCGCCATCCGGCCCATGCACCCCACCTCTGTGAAGGGCGTGGACGACATGATACGGCTCGGTGACCTCAATGAGGCCGGGCTCCTCAGGAACCTCCTGGTGCGCCACAAGGAAGGCATCATCTACGTAGGTTTCTGTTCCCTGCATACACACTGCATACACTGCCTTCTTTTACGATGTCCATAACCTGCCGTAGAAACGCTTACTCGTCCGTGTCCTCCCTGGCTGTGGGTCGGCTTTCTGTCCTGGACTTTGCCCCGTAGATTATGACTTCTTCTTCTTCTTCTTCTTTTTGTCACCATGGAGACAAATGAGCCCCTGTTGAGGGAAACCGCCCCTGTGTTTCTACGTCATTAAAGCTCAGCAGTGTGCTGAATCATTTAGTTGTGTGCTAAATGCTGCGGGCAAAATGAGACCGGCTGATATTTTCCTTTGTGTTGGACTCTATAAATTATAAGGCACCGCTTCATGGTTATAATCCATCCGTGACATGTTTAGATCAGAGAACAATGATTACATGCATTGCGTGCTTTGGTACTATAACCAAACAGGGTCACTGGCTGCATCATGTGCTTCCAACATAATAACTTATTTATGCACACACACACACACACACACACACACACACACACACACACACACACACACTCCTTAATGTGTGACAGACAGCTTCTGTTTTTAAGACGTACACAGGCTCCATTCTGGTGGCAGTCAACCCGTACCAGCTGCTGCCCATCTACACCGTGGAGCAGGTGCACATTTACACAGATCGGCGGCTGGGGGAACTGCCGCCGCACGTCTTCGCCATCGCAGACAGCTGCTTTTTCAACATGCGCCGCAACCAAAGGAACCAGTGCTGTGTGATCAGGTCTGCTTTTCTCTGAGGCGCACGGCTGGTCATGATGTGGATTGATGTCCTGGTTTTAAATAAAAATGTGGAACTTTAGCAAGCGAGTAGACTGCACTGTGCACATTGAGGGTTTTATGAATCACAATACTTGGACAGATCAATATTGCATTGTGTAGGTAGCCTCGGAATCAATGGCTTATAAATAAAAAGGAGTTTGTTACCCTTGTTTTTTAAGATTACACGATTGGAACGTCAATGTGGGGTATCTAGTGGCTTCAGAGAAAGAAGCTGAGGTGTGTGTATATAACCCAACATAACAAGGAAATGTATATTCCACCCAATGTTATGGTACGGGGTACTAATATATACTTATTACTTATACTTATTCTTATAAATGGTGGAAAGAACAGCGCCTCAACTTGATCCCAGTACAACCCTTTAGTTAATGTTGAGGCATTTTAAACCACATCATGGGGGCTTTGAAAACGTCAGCATTCTGCACACGTGCTTACTTTTCTCTTTCCTCCACAAGTGGAGAGTCGGGAGCAGGGAAAACTGAGAACACCAAGCTCATGTTGCAGTACCTGGCCGCTGTGAGCGGCCAGCACTCCTGGATCGAGCAGCAGATTCTTGAAGCCAACCCCATCTTGGAGGGTACGAGCGGAACACAATGAGAGAGGTTCAAGAATCATCTGAATCCAACCATCTCACTTACTCTGCTTAACGCTACATTTTTCAGCCTTTGGTAATGCCAAGACCGTCCGCAACGATAACTCTAGTCGTTTTGGGAAGTACATTGACATCAACTTCACCAAGGGTGGGGCCATTGAAGGGGCCCGCATTGAGCAGTACCTGCTGGAGAAGTCCAGAGTTTGTCACCAGGTGAGAAGATTGGTTTGCTATGTATTTATAAGGGCAGTAACATGGTCCAAGTCCTTGTAAATGTAAATTTTCTTGTGGTAAAGCTCATGTGCTTCAATGTGCAGGCGCCTGAGGAAAGAAACTACCATGTCTTCTACTACATGCTGATGGGCATGCCAGCTGAGCAGAAAAAGATTCTTTCTCTTGGGAATGCTGCTGAATACAAATATCTGACCATGGTACTGAAATAAGTCTTTTAATTAAGAATAAAACACTGTATTTATGGATTTTGATGATAAATTAGCATGTGACTGAATCACAAATAATGACGAGGAGCGGTTACCCCAGACGAAACCAGCGCTGACGTGTAGCTTGTGATCGTATCACCAGGGTAAGTGCACAAGCTGCGAAGGACGTGATGATGTGAAGGAATTTGCCCACTTTCGTTCAGCTCTGAAGATACTCATGTTCACCGAGAATGACTCCTGGGAAACCTGCAAACTGCTTGCTGCAATCCTTCACCTGGGCAATGTGGACTTTGAGGGTGAGGACAGCACCGTGCGCTTGGATTCATGTTGTGTAGATATTTGGAGCTCTTTAGGCACATTTTATTAAATCATTTCAGCTACTATAGTAAATAACCTGGAAGGCTGTGACATCCTCACATCACCTAATTTCAACATGGCCAGCCAACTTTTGGAGGTATGAGAATGTTTTTTTTTTATATAATTGAATTCGTCTACAATCCAAAAAAGGAGCTCATGCGGTCTTGACTTATTACCTCAGGTGGAACCCAAAGCACTGGTGAAGAGTCTGACTCAGCGGTCCCTCATGACAGCCAGAGAGAGTGTGACCAAACCTCTGACCTCTGCCCAGGCTAAGGACGGCAAGGATGCCTTCGTCAAGGTAACATCGGTCTACATAATACTAAACCAGTTCTGCATGGATGTAACGCTCATCAAAATGTATGGATGGTAAACGGAGAAAGATTTTAATTTCTTACCACCAAGGAGGCAAAAAAATGAATACCGGTGCAACATTGCTGCTCAACTATTCATTTAGTCTCTTCAGGCCTCTGGTTAAGACATCAACTTAAGACAACTAAACCGGTGCTAAAACACATGACAAGACTAAAGTTAGGCTCAGAGCAGAGATTAGGTAACAATGGAGTCATTAACCGTCGCATGGACGTGATGACGAGAGTGTCTGGGTTGGAAGCTCTTATTTGTTGCTTTGTTAGTACAGGGTTTGGTGATATGTATTATTTATTTCTCACTTATTATCTGTATTATTTGTCTAGGCTATTTACGGAAGACTTTTCATTTGGGTCGTGAAAAAAATCAACGCTGCCGTTTACAAACCCCCCGAGGATTCCACAGATGTTCGACAGTCAATCGGCTTACTCGACATCTTCGGCTTTGAGAATTTCAACAAAAACAGGTTGGCGTTCACGGCAACTCTCGAGGCATCAGATCCTTTACTTCTGCAGGAGAATATTGTTCATTGACACGTTAACTCGAGTGCACCCATCATCCAGACCTCATGTGTTGTCCCATTTGTCGACGTGTTGCAGCTTCGAGCAGCTGTGCATCAACTTCGCCAATGAGCAGTTGCAGCAGTTCTTCGTCAAGCACGTTTTCAAGCTGGAGCAGGACGAGTATGCCCGTGAGAACATTGTTTGGAAGCTGATTGACTACAAAGACAACCAGGGCACCTTGGACATGCTGGCCAGCAAACCTCTGAACATGCTGGCGCTCATTGACGAAGAGAGCAACTTCCCCAAGGTCTGTGTCCTCCTGGTGCCTCATGAAGTCTGGTGTATCAGAGAACAGCACGTTTTGACTCCCTTGTTGTTCATTCCCAGGGCTCAGATAGCACCCTGCTCCAGAAACTCAACCAGGTGCATGGGAAAGGGGGCATCTATCTTTGCCCCAAGAACAACTATGAGACACAGTTTGGAGTCAAACATTTTGCTGGAGAGGTCTTTTACGACTCAAATGGTATTTCTAACACTTTTTAAAAGCAACACATCCTTCTAATGCAACTCCGGCGTGATGGTCTTATTGTGTCTTATCTTTTTTTTTAGGTTTCCTTGAGAAAAACCGTGACGGGCTCAGCTCAGATCTGATTAATCTGGTGGAGACCTCGACAAATAAACTCCTCAAAGAGACGTTTCACAACGTGCTGTCCTCCAGTACGAACAAGAGCACCGTCAACCCGAGGATGATCATCAGCACGGCCAACAACAGCCTTCGGGTCCGAAGCGCCTTAAGCTTAGACACGTTTGTAATCAGTTTATTGTCTTACTTAGACCAGTTGACATTTTATTTTGTCTGACAGCAAGCAACTGATGGCAAGAAGCGAACGCCAACTCTGATTGGCCAGTTCCGACAGTCCCTGGATTCGCTGATGAAAACACTGAACGCGTGTCAGCCCTATTTCATTCGCTGCATCAAACCCAACGACTTCAAGAGGCCCATGGTGAGGAAAGACTAAAAGCTGCGTTCGCTCCATCCAAAAACAATTCTGCAATGTTCATTTTGTGCCAAACAGGAAGGAGACGTTTTGCTAAATCAAAACACACATCTTCTGTCCCTCAGCTGTTTGACCGAGAGCTGTGCCTGCGCCAGCTCCGTTACTCTGGTATGATGGAGACCATCAGGATCAGGAAAAGTGGATACCCTGTCCGCTACACATTCAGCGAGTTTCTAAATCGCTATCGAGTCCTGCTGAAAACGACCCTCTGTGATCCCAAAACAGTAAGCTGGAGGTTTTAATACGATCGTTTCTTTTGTGATATTCCTCTTCTTGAGCCATGTGTGTGTGTGATGATTATTTCTTTGCTACAACAGAACAGTAAAGAGGAATGCTGTGAAAGCATTTGTGAGTCTGTTCTTGCTGGAGAGGGCGACTGGAAGCGTGGCAAGACGAAGATATTCCTCAAGGTGCTGCCTTACTAACTGAATACTTTTTAGTAAAACTGTAAACACAGCTTAAATTGTAATACCATTGAATTTCTATTGAATATTTTACTGATAAGAATTCGGTTGGTCTTCCCATCTGCTACTTCACACTGAAATAGTATTGAATGGCTGCTGGATTGCCTCAGTAACAAATCAGATCGATCATCAGCACCACCTTTCACACCCCCTGACTTTTCAGCATCTGTGGGCAGTGTATCCCTGCAAAACTAATTTCACTTTATTTTAGCCATCATGCTAACGCATTGAACTGACATGGGGAACGCGGTAGGGGTTGTACCCGCTTAAAGGCATAATGTTTTGTCATTGTTGGCATGCTAACACATGCAAGCAAGTTATTCGGTCAAATGGTTATGTTTTCCAATGGCTTCAAATGTATTGATCTGAAGTCAGTATTTCCACTTGTGAGTAAGAAACAACAATAATGAATTCTGAAATGTTTCTCTCAGGACTTCCACGACACCATGCTCGAAGTGCAGCGAATGAAGGAACTAAATGAGAAAGCACTTGTGATCCAGAAAGTCATGAGAGCCTACAAATACAGGTACGGAACAAAAGTTATCTGAGTTAAATAAGTTTCGTTTATTTCTATTCTTTCTTCTTTTGCTCACGCAACCAACGACTTCCATATGATTCTTGTCCTCTAAAGGAGAGAATTCTTGAAGAAAAAGGCGGGTGCTCTTGTCATTCAGAAATGCTGGAGAGGACATATAGGAAGAAGGCTTTACAAAGTGGTGAGTCTTTTATTAACTCATGAGTGTTTTTTTAAAGTGAAAATAAAGTGCCGGCATGCAATAAACTCTTTGAATTCTGATTTATTTCCAGGTCCAGCTGGGTTTTGCGAGGCTGCAGGCACAGGTACGGTCTCGCCAACTCCAATTCCACTACAAGAAGGAACGCGAGGCGGCCCTGGTGCTGCAGGCCCGGGTCAGGGGATACCAGGCCAGGAAGGAATGGAAGCGCAAGAGAGACGCTGTGATCCTCCTGCAGGCCCACGCCAGGGGCGGTTTGGCAAGAAAGGCCTTGAAGAAGAGGAAAACAGATGTAAGTTCAACTGAAGGAACTACAAGTAACCCTCTCTGGATGATAACAATAAGTAAGGTTAAAGTCCTGACCGGTTCTATCTGGTGCACCAGGTGGTTGCCAAACCATTCTGTACTTCCTCCTCCCTATCAGATGGACCAAAGTACACTTTCAGGGTCACCACCCTTCTGTCTCTTGTCACTTTCATTTAACCGTCTTAACCAAGCGTCTCTCATTACCACTGTTTATTTGTTTTAAAATTTGTATTCTTTCTTAGCTAACTAACGATAACGATTTAACAAGTTATCCCTTTTGAAAAGGATACTTTTTTACCAATAAATCATTAATTTGTTAAATACTAACCATTTTAACCGATTGCCTATTACTTTTAGGTATCCCTTCATTTTGCCAGCTGTTTCAAATATCCCCTTGAAGCTAAATACCGTCACTATCTCTCCATAACCTTTTGCTTTTGGCTTAATCTATTTTGGCTAAATAGTTTCCGTGCACTCTCACATGGTGTTACGACTCACTCAGGACGTTGTAAAGTTTCTCACACACAACAAAATCCCCAAAGCTTCAGCTCTGAATGTCCACACTAAAGATAAACATGTTATTTGGATTACGTGGTTATTAGGTCAGAAGACAGAGGTTCAGGGTGGTGCTTTTTCCATGATCTTCTCTTGTTGTGTTGGGTGTTTTTTTTCAGATGTACCTCTCTGCTAAAGAGAAAGAAGAAGAACAGCAAGCTGTTTTGGAGAGACAGAAACACTTGGAGGAAATACTTAGGCGGAGGAAAGAGATGGAGGCCAAAGCTCAGACTGAGTCCATCACTGACCAGGAGATGGTCGACAGCATCTTTGACTTCCTGCCCGGTATGGTCGGGGGAGGTCAAGAGGGGCAGGCCCCCGTGGGATACGAGGTTTGGGAAGCGGAAGCGTTGCATATTCTGTAGTTCTCGTCGAGTCTGTTACTTCACCCGCGTCTCTCCGTTTTCAGAGATTTGAGGGGAGAGGGAGAGTCATAGAGGAGATAGACATCGACGAGCAGCCCATGGAGGATGGTCTCCCCCAAGAGGACGACGATGACTTGGACGAGTACTCCTTCTCCAAATTTGCCTCCATGTACTTCCAGGGCACCGCCACCCACAGCCACATCCGCCAGAGGCTCCGGCAGCCCCTGTTGTACCATGAAGATGAAGGAGACATCCCGGTGCTTCTCTCAGACCACTTAGATTTATCCTTGACATTGTTCTTACATGTGGAATATCTTTTTGTTATGGTGTTTTCTGTTATGTTGCCTCTAGGCTTCTCTGACTGTGTGGTGGATCATCTTGAGGTTCATGGGAGACCTCCCTGATCCGAAGAAGCGGGTCCAGGCTCAGGGAGCCGCACCGCAGGAACGACTTATGCCGCAGGAGTTGATCTCCAGAAACGACAGACGTCTCAGCCACATGGTTGGACTGGATCAGGTAAATGCTGTATTGAATACAGCCTTATTCTGTAAGATTAACATGAATTGATCATAGATTTTAAATGATAGTTTCCTGCTTTAGAGGGTGCTAAGGAATAAGAAAGAAAGGAAGCCCTCCACAGTACCCGAGGAGCCGACACAGAACAGGAAGGCTTCAATTTTCACAGACCTTCTGACAAGAAACAGGAAGGCGTCTACTGCGCCCGGTGAGACAGCCCAAAACCCGAGGGGATACACTGTGCCAGAGGGGAGCCCGCGAGCAAGAAAGGGATCCACGTTTACCGACCTACTGTCCAGAAACAGAAAGGCATCCACAGTCCAAGAAAATACAATCCCCAAATCCAGATCAAGCTACAGGAAGCCGTCCATCATCATGGAGGAGGTGAGGATTACGCTTAAAAAGTGTTTAGTGTTGCTGTGAAGTTCTCATTCACTTTTAAAAAATAAAAAAATGTTTTCTCTCTTTACAGTCAGATGACCTGACTGAAGTATCCAAGCCTCCCACCCTGCAGACGGTGAGCGAGGACGATGACATCATGACTGGAGAGGGACCCACCCTGGACCGGCCGCTGACGGTGCTCGAAAAACTCCACATCATTGTGGGATATGCCATCGTCAGACCTGAGCTCAGGTATCACACGTTCCTTTGGAAAATAACATACATGTCAGGTGTTCTCCTTTATTCTCCACATACACAATATGTGTCTGTTGCCCGTCCAGGGATGAAATCTACTGTCAGATCTGCAAGCAGCTTCAAGACAACAACAATCGCAACAGCTACTTCCGTGGCTGGATCCTGATGTCGCTGTGCTTGGGCATCTTCCCTCCAAGCGATCGCTTCATAAGAGTAAGAGGGCTCCGGATTTCACAAACAGTGTGCAGGACGCGGTCATGTTTGGCTCATCTCTTCTCATCTTTTATGTCTCGGCAGTACCTGCAGAGTTTCATCCGTTTCGCTCCAGGAGGCTACGCCGCCCACTGTGCTGAACGGCTGCGGCGCACGGCCATGAACGGCGTGCGAGGGGAGCCTCCGGCCTGGCTGGAGCTGCAGGTACTGAGGCTCCCTTTAGGGTCTAAAATGGATTAATGTGCATTTGCTCTTTTAGAAAGAACTGGACATACATGCTCAGTACATCTAATTTTCCTACTTTTTCTGTGCTGTGATAGGCAATCAAGACAAAAAAGCCCATGATTGTGTCTGTGAGTCTGATGGACGGACGCTCCATTAACCTACCCGTCGACTCAGCATCCACCTCCAAAGAGGTCTGCCAGCTCCTCTCTAACAAAGTCAAGCTCAAAGACACCTTCGGCTTCTCTGTGTACGTCGCCTTGTATGAAAAGGTACGCAGTCACGTCTGATCGCGTGTGTTCAGTAGCTGATGAGCAGCCGGTGAGTCCCACACAGGTCCGGTTTAGCAAAAGACCATGACCACCTTGCACCCTCAAAGCTCAGCACAGAGGCAACTTATAGATGCTGATGTTTTGAGTGCAGATTGCTAAGACAAGAGTGACCTCCCAGTTAATGTAGTTTCAAGCGTCATAACAAGGATTTAACATGAAATGTTCTGAAAGAGATTTCTCTGCTTTGATTCACTTGAAAGAAAATATAAGTTCATGCCATATTTCTATTTTTTCATAATAATTAAGGGACCATTAAGTGCTGTCATTTAGCTTTTGGGCTGGTTTATTGGGCAGTGTTAATCGATCTTACCTTACTTTTCAAATATGGAGAGCAGGAGCAGAGTACCAGTGAATGTATTACTATGTGTGTATTACAAGTTTGGGAATTAGGGAGACATCGGCTCCTTCTCAGCGCTCATCACGGTATAAATCCTAAATGTGTTTTACATATAAAGTCTTTCTGAAGACTATATGAAGAAAGACGGTATGGTGATTTCAGAATATCTAGATACTGGTAGCTTGAAGTGTTGTCCTGTCCTGAAGGTGTGGGCTCTGGGCAGCGGGCGGGAGCACGTGATGGACGCCATTTCCCAGTGTGAGCAGGAAGTAAAGCGCAGAGGAGGGCAGGAGCAGCACGCTCCCTGGCGCCTCTTCTTCCGCAAGGAGGTCTTCACCCCCTGGCACAACTGCAAGGAGGACCAGATCAGCACAGACCTCATCTACAAACAGTTTGTCCACGGGCTGAAGTGTGGAGAGTACCAGAGTGAAAAGGTGGGCTCATATTTGGAGGATTATCCTCTATCGATTGCATTGTCAGGTGTTTCCATCTGAAAGGTTTCCCCTCACGTTTTTCTTTGACAGGAGGACGAGCTTGTCCAGCTGGCTGCAAAGCATCTGTACGTCCAGAACGGTTCCGACAGCCGCCCTGAACATGTGAAGGAGGCTGTTCAGGACTGCATCAACAACACTCTGCTGGAGGCCAAGTCAGAGGGCAAATGGGTGCAAATGGTCAGCGCTGCTCACTCTCAGGTCAGCCTCCCCACCGAACAGGAACAAAGTCAATAATAAAGTCTTCACAATGGCTCGGAGGTGAAGTAAAGTTTCTCTCTATTCTTTTTACGAATCCAACAAGGCTTCATATTTGAGTTCGAGACAGAAGGCCGAGTCAGTGAAGGAAGAGATGGTGGACTACGCCCGAGAGACCTGGCCCATGTTCTTCTCTCGCTTTTTTGAAGTGGTCAAACTGTCAGGTAGGAGTCTATCGGCACAGACTGTTGTCTGTTGTTATGCATTCAGTACTCTTGGTATGACCATTTTTTTGATTAATTAGAAATAATTAAGATGATGGAAGGCATCATGCACTTCATTGTTAATCAATGGTTTCTGTACTACATATATGTAGTTGCACGTAGAAGTGCTAGTGCTATAACTGGTTACTTAAGAAGAAGAATATATTACAGAATTAGGTATATCTAGTTTGTAAATGTTCTACTATACTTGATATAATATAGATAACAGGATTTGTTTATTTTCCTTCCTCAAATTTATAAAATCAAAATGTTTGTAGAAAAGTGTACAGTATAACAGAGACATATCTACAGTTTCCTCTGTAATATAGAGACAAACATTTTTAACGATCAACATTTTTAACTAGATCCCTTTGAGCAATTAGCTGTTTCTGCTTTTAGTGTGCATGTATGCCAGACTGGAATATACAAGGATATTTATAGATGCACTCCCCCACTGGGGTTAAGACTCAAGCAAAGCAGAGGATTAAGAGTGATAAGTGGGCCAGGAACAACCTTTCTTCCTTCCTTGGATTTAATCTCAATCTGCAAAGCGATACATCGGAGCTGTTTAATGAGAATGAGCTGTGACTCACTGACACAGTAGATGATTAATGCAGCAGATGAAGTGGCAACATGCTGCTGATATGGAAGTAATTACACAGGCTTCCACGTCACGATTCCTCTCTAGAACTAATAGAGTGAACAATTTAAAGGTGTTTTTGCTTAACAGGTAGTATGTGTTGCTCGTGACCTGTCCACCTAAATCATCAAATTTCATTCAACTTCTTATCACTTAAAGAAACTGCGTGTAGGATTTAGTGGCGTCTAGTGGTGTGTTGCTACTATTTGAAATCAACTAAATGCACCACAGCTCACCCATCCGTTTCAAAGCATGTCGGATTCAATATATGTTAACGAAGCAAAATGTGGGCAAAATACCCTCAGGCAGCCCTGCCTATTAACCATTTATAGCATTTTATATCTCTAAAACTTGGTTGATTCTTTGACTCTACATGTGCAAACGCTGTGTATGTGTGTGATATTTTCTATATAACTTTATTTCCCTCCTCACAAGGACATATACTGTAATTATTTCGACCATAGGTAGGGATGGTTGTCTTTTGTATTTTATTATTACGATGAGTACTCTTATTATTACTCGGTTCATGTACATGACTCAGAAAGACATATAACGAATTTTTGAAACAAATAACTTCAGAACAGGAGTTTATTTATTTTTTCAATATATCTAAATATTGTTTCTGGAGAGGCAGCGATTAAATTTAGAATGTCACTAGAATAAATAACATTTCAGAGTAGAACACAGACATCAGTATCAGTCATTTCTCTTGTCTTAGCCAGCAGAGCATTAAAGGTTTTACAACAAACTAAGCTAAGCTAAATGGCTAACTACAGACAGATTTTGCTTTTGGCATATTGTGCTGAACTTGAATGCCAATAAAGACGATTGAATTAGTTGTCACTTTGCGTGACGTGTTCATGCTTGATGTATTGATAAAGCCTTTTTTAATAGCACATGTTTTATTAGCAATGTTTAATCTTGACTTCGGGTTCACTTTGGTCTCCACTGTAGCCTCTCTGCCTCTGCTCTGTATGCCCACTTCCGTGTGTGTGTGTGTGTGTGTGTGTGTGTGTGTGTGTGTGTGTGTGTGTGTGTGTGTGCATAGTTGGAGTAGCTCAACCCGACAGAGGGAGCAGTGAGCACAAACACTTAATGTTAACCTCAATTATGATATAGAACACTGACTAACAGGAACATTAGAAATGGTACGTCATCAAAAAGGTCACAACCCCTGCTATGTCCTAAGAAAGGAACACAATGTGTCCCTTCTCCCTTGGCTTGAGGCCACTAGGAAAAGGGGCACATTTCACTACTTTCTGACATTTTTACGGACCCCCGAAAGGGACGTCGAGAGAAAAAAACAGTTGACCTTTCGGGGTGGCTGCAACGATTCACGCGAGCAGCACTACTTCTCAGGAATCTACGTCATCATCAACTTCCTAGTTCTGGTTTAATAATCTTGTTCCTTTTTTTTAAGGCCCTGCGCTGCCAAAGAGCAAGTTCATTGTGGCCATAAACTGGACCGGTATCACTTTCCTGGACGAGCGCGAGAAGAGGCTGCTGGAGCTCTCCTTCCCAGAGGTCACCGGAGTCCACACCATGAGGTAGAGAAGCAAACAGCGCAGCGGCAGCGAGGAGGCTGAGCGTCCTCCCAGCACTGTGTGGCGTCACCTGTGTTTTGACTTCCAGGGAGGGTAAAGGGTCTGGCCAGGCAGTGAACCTGCTGACGCTGAAAGGAGACTTCAGTCTGAGCGGAAGCACAGCCGAGGACATGGCAGAGCTGGTGACAATGTTCCTCAGTGGACTGAGGGAGAGATCCAAGTATGCTGTGACCCTGAAGGAAGCCGACAGGCAGGGTCAGAGGATCAGATTTTATCTACGGCCGCAGCTGAATTATCTCTTTTAGGGTCGCTCGTTGATGCTAATTGCTGACTGACTTCCATTCCTCTGCAGATGACCCCACATTCCTGAGTTTCAAGAAAGGAGAACTCATTATAATAATCAAAGATGATGAGTTTTCTGAGCAGCGCGGCTGGATAAAGGGCCAGAATGAGAGCACGAGACAAACGGGAGCCGTCCCCACTGACGCCATCTTAATCCTGCCGACACTCAGCAAACCCACCAATGCCGTCATGGTACAGAGACGTCCATATCGCAACAAGTTATCGGGCGAAGGATCAGAGAAACATTGAATGTTTGTCTTCCTTTTTTTCCAGAGCCTGCTCAACTTGTCTCCTAACCAGAGAGAGAACATCATCCGGGAAAACCAGAAGGAAACGGGAACGGTGGAGAGATTGGCTCCTGCCACGCTGAGAGAATTCTCCCTTGAATACTTCAGGTATCTGGAACTGCCAAGTTTCTTTTTACCAGGAAAATGCTCACTGGAACAGCACTGACAGCAGGAATACCTTGATCCCGCAGGCAGCCCAGTAAAGATGTAAACCGTCAGGTGATGTCCAGGAACGCCGCTCCTGAGAGGCTGTGGGCAAACTCCAGAGAGCCCATCAGACAGCCCCTCCTCAAGAAACTGGTGGTTAACCCAGAGCTCAGCCACAAAGCCTGTCTGGCATTCACTGATATCCTTTACACAACACTGACTAGTCTAAATAAAACCTTAGACGTCAATACTTTGCCACTCAAGAATCACTTGACCTGTTTTATCAAACAGAAAATGAAGCATAGTATTAAATGTGAGACGGCAGACGTGTCTACATGGTCCCTTGGTAGGACGATACAGTTTGGCCCACAGCAGTAAGGAGACTAGGAGTCAGCCCTATTCTCCCAGGGTCTTATGTTCTCGATATCAAATCCCGCATAGATTGCTAAGTGCTGTTCAAATTCCACAAGAACAAAGGGAGGTGGACGTTTCAAGATGTAGATGAAATAGTAACGTCTAAAGTCAAGAAAACAGACTTGTCTACAGATTCAAGGGGTCTGTATTTTTAAAGAGTATAAGATCTACGGTTGTGATTTGTTGTTTAGTGATTTCGCGATATGGGCCTCGGGAAACATGCAAAAACAGCAGCATGAAACAGTTTGAAAGGCCCCCTTAATGTGTCATATCGAGAAATGATGATGATCCAGCACCGCACGGCGATCTGATATTTATATATAGAGAGTTTAGGAAACCAAGATGTTTGCTCCTCCTTGACTGTTGTGTACCAATCCTGAAATATATGGGAGATTACCCCACCAAGCAGACACAGAGTCCTCTGGAGCTCACCGACCAGATCTTCGGCCCCGCCACTAAAGACGAGGCGCTCAGGGATGAGATCTATTGCCAGATCATGAAGCAGATGACTGGCAATAACAACAGGTGCGCCTATGTTATACTCACTTCTCTCCGTCCCTTTGGTAGGGAATTTCTGTTGATGTAGTGGACCGTTGCTCGAATGTATTGATGCAGGGTTTTGTTTCTGCATGGAGTAGAGCAAGATACCTAACCACTAATCACTCCGCGGGCAAAATGTGTAAGCAATGGGTTAAAAAATGCAATGGATAAAAGTGTCAGCTAAATGACACGTAATGTAACGTGTAATCTAATGTTTCTGTACAGTCCGGTATATAATAAAAAAAAACAATAGAGAGTCTAATAAAAAGAAAATACATTTTTCCCCAAAGGGGAACGGAAGCACCACCTGCCCCATGTATCAGTAAATCAGCAGCCTCCGTGCTTTTGTGTCTCTGTCGTCCTTTCCCGTCACGCAGGCTTAGCGTGGAGCAGGGCTGGCAGCTGCTGTGGCTCTGCTGCGGCCTGTTTCCTCCCAGCCAGTCTCTTCTCAGGCACGCCCGGCGATTCCTTGAGACGCGCTGCAGAGAGCCCCTCGCCTCCGACTGCCTGCAGCGCCTGCAGAGCTCCCTCAGGTCAGACGCTCACGCCGCACGCCGCAGCACACGGCGCACGCAAACCCACGCGGCGCCAGGGTTCCCCCTGCTTTGAGGGGGAACCCTGGGGGCGAGCAGGATGAGCGTGTGTGTGGTGACGCACAGGGCCTTTGTGTGTCTGTGTGCGAAGAAACCCAGACTCTCTTGTTGTTCGGGCTCTCAGAAGTACACTGACAGATTCATCTAGTTTGTTGAGGGCGAATTGTGCAGTTTAAGGAAGGACCTGCTTGCAGCAATGCTGGGTTTGTGTTGCATCACCTTCACAGTGAACACACTCACCATTTGTATGTCATCTATAAATACATTTGACATTTAGTATGATTTCCATAACGGCGCCGGGCACCGAGAGACCTTTTTTTTTTACTTGTGTGTGTGCTTTTTTCTTTACGTGGTAGGATGGAGCCCAGGAAGCTGCCACCACACCAGGCGGAGGTAGACGCCATC
This sequence comes from Apeltes quadracus, assembly GCA_021346845.1. NCBI lineage: Eukaryota > Metazoa > Chordata > Actinopteri > Perciformes > Gasterosteidae > Apeltes > Apeltes quadracus. The sequence goes on from CM037924.1 coordinate 11,822,992, forward strand.
CAGCAGAACAGCACGCAGATCTTCCACAAAATCCACTTCCCCAACGACACCGAGGAGGTAACGGCGAATGTTAATAAAGGCGCACAATCAAGCCAGGTCCGATAGATTCCCCTAAAGATTCCCCCCCCCCCCCCCCCCCCCCCCCTCGACAGATATTTCAGGTTGCGACAAACACCAGGATCAAGGATCTCATCCAGAACATCTCCAAGAAGCTCAGTCTGGCTTCAGCTGACGGCTTCAGCATTTTTGTCAAAACACAAGACACGGTGTGTTTCTCAAACTGTTCTATTTTGGTATTTTGATTCATGAATTTCCTCCCCTATGGTTATTAAAGAAAGTTTGTTGTGTTCATTTCAGGTCCTTAGTTTGAATGACGCAGACTACTTCTTTGACAGTCTGAGACAAATCACAGACTGGTCCAAGAAAGCCAAGAGGATCAAAGACGGTAAAATGCTGTTATTCAATGGCTGGGCCGAGCGCACTTTGGCCGATTCCTTGCATTTGCCTGTATAACACCTCTTTGTTGTGTGTGTGCGTGTGCGTACTGCAGGCCTGCCAGTCAACATAGCCTACCTTGTGTTCTTCATGAGGAAGTTATGGTTTAATGTGATCCCGGGCAGAGACGCCGAAGCAGATCTTATCTTCCATTTCCCTCAGGTACATTTGAATGATGCTGGTCTTCCTCTATCACATTTTACAGGCTGGTTATTTTCTCCACGTGATGGAAAAAGGCCAAACAATCCTGACATATTGACGTGGGAGAATCAATACAGCTCCTTCCTTCTCATTATGACCAGTCGCAAAGTTACACAGGGTCCAGCTTTCCACAATACACAGCACACTTTCTCTCTTCCAGGAGCTGCCAAAGTACCTGAGGGGCTATCATGTTTGTACCAAAGAAGAAATGGTCAACATTGCAGCTCTGCTCTTTAAGATAAAGGTCAGCAATGACAAGAACCAGCTGGCCATGATTCCCAAGATGCTGAAGGAGCTAGTGCCCGCCGACCAGCTGAAGGCCATGTCGGAAAATGAATGGAAAAAGGTATGATGGGCTTTCCCACACCAGTCAACTTTATCAACATAGTTTATTTTTCATTTTGTCAACACACCTCATGGTCACCTTTTGTCTGCTTTTTTTTTTGTCCGTTAAACACATTTGATCACATTTTTAGCCCCGATCCACAGGCGCAGCACGCCGTTGCTCTTTCTAAGGCGGGTTTCTGTAGCGACATTTCTCATTGCTGCAGTCCCCCGCTGCTAATAGATGTATTTTTGTTTGTTTTCGGACAACAGAGGAATACCACATGTCGGAGTAAAGCCATGCTAATCCTATGATCGCAATCTGAACTCTCTGAAAGTGGCTGTGAAATGGCGGCATTGAAAAACGATTAACCTCATTAAAAGCAGTAAAAGCAGCAGCAAAAAAACAACACTGTGCTGCACCATACTGTAATGTGTATTTCTCTCATTTTCAGACTATTGTCGCCTCTTACAACAAACAAGCTGGCACAAGTGTTGAAGAGGCTAAGGTGGCTTTTCTGAAGGCGGTCTGCCGCTGGCCGACTTTCGGTTGTGCGTTCTTTGAAGTGAAGGTAAGGGCTGCACCGAAAGCAGCACACAAATGGGGCTTTATCTTGCGATCTATTGTTGGGGCGGGTCGGCAGCATGTTTATCTGATTCCCTCTGTCACGACCGAGGGGAAGAAAAGTTCTCTCGCTTCTTTCTCAGCAAACATCCGAACCAAGTTTCCCAGATATTGTGCGCATAGCTGTCAGCAAGGAAGGACTCACCATCATCCACCCTAAAACCAAGGTGAAAAAGGAATCCTAGTTAACACTTTTCCCTTTTGAGTTGATGCTCCTGTTTTTCACCATTAGCGATTCTCTCTCTCGTAAAGGATGTGCTGGCCAATCACCCGTTCAACCGTATCGCTAACTGGTGCAGTGGAAGCACCTACTTTCACATGACTATCGGCAATTTAGTCAAGGGGAGCAAATTCCTGTGTGAAACCTCACTGGTAAGGTTATCATCAGACATGGATGATAAATGTGGAAAGATTAAAGACTTCAAGATTGTCCTTTCTTTCCCTCTGCGTCTGTCTTTAAAAAGGGTTACAAGATGGATGATCTCATAACCTCCTATGTCACAATGTACCTCAAAGAGCAGAAGGTAGTGCAAACCAGGAACCAGCGCTTCAACATGTGAACCTGAGCAGCAGGAAGCCAACAAAGTCCAGACACCAGACACCAGAGTCCAGACACATAAATAGAGGCAGGTTTTTTAAAGTGTGATCAACTTGTTTTGTGCTCAGTAAAAAAATGATTCACAAAGGAAAGAAAGTATTTGTAGATTTATCCCAGTTTGGTGTTCAAGTAAGGTAATCCTAACACGCAGTCTATGTGAAACTAATACTTTGCACACAGTTTCTGCAGCTCTTAATTTCATGAAGAAATAGGCTCGGTAAAACAATCTGGTTCGTGAGCTATAAATATAAACAAAATGTACTAATAGGTATGAAAATGTGAGTTTCCTGAATTCTTCTTTAAAGTCTAAAAAGATAAGGCCGAACATCAATAAATCTATATTACCAACCTCAGTTTCCATCCTTTGTATAATATTGTTTGTTATAAAATATTACCCCAAATATTTTATGCACGTTGTACACGGGTGAAACGCGTTTCTCTTTTTGTTTGCTTCCTCTGCATATCAATGTATTGTTTTTATTAATTCCCGGATCGCCACACGCAAACGTTGCATCATATTGCAAACACAGTTTACAAACTACAGAACGACCACAAATAAATCCATCCTCAGAAAACATTTGAACTTCCTCCAAATAATATCTTGGTCATTAAAATCAATCAATAAATCAATAAAATTGTTTGAAAATAAATGTCTTTATAAATGTAATATATTTTGCCTGTGGAAGTCTTCTTGCCTTAGATCGTCTTATTTTGCACCAGCAGACGGGGGGCCACTCCTCCACCGCTGTAAGAAGAATAACGCCATTAGAACAGCAAGGCGATGTTTTTGCTGCGGGTGCTACGAGACGCGCAGCAGACAGGGCCGAGGAGCCGAAAACAAAAGGCCGGGGGCCGTCCCAATTAGCGCTTGGCAGTAGATTAACAGGGTTGTTATGTCAAAGCTTCTGCGCCGTCCTGCACAGATAGAGCCTCCATTCAAGTCTACAGAATGCCATTTGCATATCGATGATACAGAGAAGAGAGGGGGCCGATGTCTGTGACACACAGCTGTGAGCCGCTCGTATGAAAGAAATATTATCCCCCCTCAGCCAGCGGGTCCTCTCTCCACATCTGTCCCATGGCTATGTGACTGATTATTTTGGGCATTCCGATTCAGGATGCCCCCAGGAGGCAAGAGACCAACAAGGGGCCTCTGTTTCCTCAAAGCCTGCACCCCCCCCCCCCCTCCTCGGACCCCTCCCACCCTTGTTTTTACTCTTGCTCCCCCATAGGGAATGGGCCCCTCTGTAGAGAACACACCAGCAACAAAAGATCATCTCTGAGGCTTCAGTCATAAACCTCTAAATGAACAACCCAGTTCATCTTCTATCTATCAGTGGGGGGGTGGGAGTTCATGGCTAAAGGCACTCGGCGAACCACCAGGCCTTGTTTCCATGGAGTCATACCCGACGTCTCCTCGCGACTGAGGCATGCCATTCTTCTTCCTGCTGCTAAAATGTGCCGCTTATTCTGACTCGGGCTATTGTGGAGCGCACAAGTGGCTCTCTGAGGGGAAGGGGATGGATAAAGAAAGGGCGGGGTCAAGGTTCAAATGAGCGACTCCCATTTAGACTCCGTTGCTGTTATCAAATGTAGTTGAGACACATAATGAGTTACAGTCTCATTGCATTGGACATCTTGAGGGAGCGGGAAAGGGTTATAGGACAGCGTTCTTTGTGTCTGAGCTTCACTTCTCCCAGCGCTCCTCTGTTGCTCTCCCCGTCTTCACTCTGCAGCCGCACTGATTGTTCAGCAGCTGAATTGTTCCCAAAGCAGCTGAGCTTTTCTTCAAGACGTAAAATTAACTGCACAGCTCAGGTAAGTCTTTTTTTTATTTTTCCTCAGAGTTTGATGGAGCAGTAGAGGTGTTTTTTTCAATAACATTATTAGGTCTGGGATTCCCTCTGTTTTCACAGTGCCTGCTGTATTTTGGTTGAACAAAAGGATGCTGTAAAGCAACACATCCTTCGGCTACAAAAATTCACTGTGCATTTACTCAGCATTGTTACGGGTTTTTGATGACAATCTACAGTCAATCAATATCACGTGCACCGGCATTTAATTCAAATTCCCCATTTACTCTATTCTACTTTAGGTTTAGCTGTGATGAGTTTGAACAAAAGAAGATTCTATACGTTGCAGCTGTCAGTGCGTTGTTACCGACTAATCCCTGGAGAGGACCGGAGCCAGGATGCTCGGTCTCCTCTCCGCCAACACTCTGGCATGGATCTGCTTACCCAGATCCTTGCGATAAAGGCATATTTCAGGATTTGCCTCTCCTTAGGATTATCCCTCGGGGATCCGTATTTATGGGAGCTTTCCCTTTGAGCGCCGAAACCCCCGGTTTGTTATCCCTGCTGGGACTACAACCCTTTTTTCTTCGGGGCTCCTGAATGCGCTCCGTCTGAGCCTTTGGCTGAGAAAGGCCCTCTGCTGTGGGTCTCACAGCTCCTAGCATGTGCAGGAGCGTAGTGCACACACACACACACACACACAGAGAAAGCTCAACGTTGCTACATGTGGTTGGTTGCTAATGGGCCCAAAGTCAGATCAATGAGCCGGTGAAAGATTTAGCCCAGCCAGATAAAAGAGGGGACAATCCCTTTTTCCTTTAAGTTCAGAACCCCGTGTAATGGTGCAGCTTCACTTAGACACATTTCACTGTCTGGTGAGCTGTTTGCATTGTTTATTTGGGCGCCTCCCAACAGCTAGAAACATCTGTGGGATGACAAGTTCATCCCCTGCTGCACATGTTTTGATGCTGTTCTTGGACTTCCCACAAATGTCAAAGTGAAAGTTCCAGAGGGGCCATCTCTGACATATTGACGCCCCAGAGATGTTTGGCTATGGAAGAGTAGAAGGAGATTAAACGAAATAAGAAGGAGTGGAGAACTGGAATTTTCTGGTTTAGTGGGAGGTGAGTTTTTAGGGTGTGTCCAAACAATCCTCTACAAAAACCACAGTAAAACAAAGTTGGTCTGTTTAAACGTCAAACTGTAACCACCACAGGCATTGCATATAAAAGGAATGATAATACCAACAGCATTCATATGTAGCCATATGAAAATAAATACAAAATAATAATAATAATAATAATTAACAAATTCATGAGAAGATACAACTTGCTTAGCTTAGCACAGAAATAAGAAAAGGAGGACAGCTAGCATACATACATTTAAACACATGTTCACTCCTGTCTGCTATGCTAGCATTACATTGTGTTCAAAATAGATTTCATGACTATATCAATACACATAAAGCAGCTAAGTGGACACTATTCATTAAGACAAACCTTGCCATTCGGTTCAGACTAGATGAAAGTTTACTTGCTGGCAAATACAGCTCAGAGAAAAGGTCTGATGACTTAGACTTCCTGAGCGTAATAGTGTGCGGAGGAAGTCCAATACTTGGGTCAGAATGAAGTAATTATCCGCTTGGAAGGCCTGTGCACATTTGCCGGGACACTGACATCTATTGTTACCTTGAGACTGGCACTGTGACAAGTACTCCCCCTGCCTATTGTGAGCGTGTGTGTTTGTGTGAGCTTGTGTGCACATATGTGTTTGTGTGTGGAGAGCGAAGGACTAGAGTGGATAGGGGTTGGGTTTCCTGTCAATGGGGCTGTTCGCTGTCTGAATACTAACAATGAACAATTATAGAAATCAAAAGCATGTGTTTACAAATGTTCGGTCTCCAACGGACTCTTTTAGTTGTATCCATCCTGAAAATATACATTGGTTGCTTTACTAATAACCCCAAAGAGAAGAAATGTTCCCATTAATGAATCCACAAATTGCTTTAACGGTTAATTTCATCTTTCTTGTCTCCTCAGTCACCAAAATGGAGTCTGCTAAAATGGAGTTGCCCTCCATGCTCTCCAATCAGTCGTCAGAGAGCTGCCCGGCAGTGGATACAACCGTTGAGAACACGCTGTTTGGATGCTTCTACATCCTGGTTTTCTTCCTGGCGCTGAATGGTAACAGCCTGGCTCTCTGGATCTTCTCTCACCAGCGCGGCGCTTCCTCCCCAGCTAACGTCTTCCTAATTCACCTGGCTGTGGCGGACTTGTCCTACGTGATCATCCTCCCGCTGAGGGCCACCTACCACCTAACCGGGGGCCACTGGCCCTTTGGCGAGGTGCCCTGCAGGCTGGCGGGATTCTTGTTTTACGTCAACATGTACGCCAGCCTGTATTTCCTGGCTTGCGTGGCGGTGGATCGCTACATGGCCGTGGTGCACCCTGTGAGGTCGCTGAAGGTCCGCCGCGCCCGCTACGCCCACATCATCAGCTTCTCGCTGTGGGCCCTGGTCACCGTCTCCATGGCGCCGCTGCTCATCACCCACCAGACTGCGGAGGTGAACGGCGTGACGGTGTGCTCGCAGCTGTACAGAGAGAAGGCCTCGCCCAAGGCCCTCGTCTCCCTGGCTGTGGCCTTCACGCCGCCATTCCTCGCCACCCTGATCTGTTACCTGCTCATCATCCACAGCCTGCACCGGGGCTCCAGGCTAGAGCCCGCCCTCAAGCTAAGGGCCCTGCGCACCATCGGCCTGGTCATGCTCATCTATGTGGTCTGCTTCCTGCCCTATCACGTGAGCAGGGCCATTTTCATCCTGGGCTACAGCCACCCTGACGTCGCGTGCCAGACCCGCAGAGGCCTGAGCCTGGCCAACCGCCTCTCCTCCTCCCTCACCTGCCTGAACGGCGCCATGGACCCGCTGATCTACCTGTTTGGCGCCGAGAAGTTCCGCGGCACTCTTATGCGATTGTTTTGCAAAGATCCAGGCGAGCGTGTCGGGAGCCACCAGCGGAGAGTTGAAGGGAACACACGAGAGCTCTGTGAGCGCCAGGTCCGAGTTCTGTTGAGAAGAGATTTGAACTTGATGCGGAGTACAGCACTTTGGGAACTCACGTTACTGGGACGTGGACATTCCTGTGACCGTTAATTGTGAAACCTATATTCCATATGTAACGTGATCATTATTTTTGCACCCTGTTTAAAATCTGAATGGTATTTTCAACCCACATTACAATATTTGGAAGTTACTTTCACGCCCATATAAGACAAATGCCTGGCAACTTGCAGAAAGTGTGCATAAAGTTCACCAGAAAAGCCTCCCAACAAATGCCCTCGGCAAAGAGGGCAAACTACCAAAGTCTGTAAGACTACGAGGCTCCCGTTTCCAACCTGCCCTCGACAAGAAGAATATTGACGTTTCGTCCATTTCCACAAGCTTTTTGTGTCAAACTAAAAAAATGTACACTTTTAATCAATACTTCCTGTTACTGTTTTTGTATCCTATGCCAAATGTGATGAAGACTTGTCTTGACTGTGTCTTTGGTGGTTCGAAAGCTCTAAAAACCACAGTATGATTTCTGTATACTGGTTTCTGTATACTGGTTTGTTTGACTAACACCCGCAGAACTAATGACGTTCCCATTAGCCTCAACTGTGCTTTATTTTTATGGCTGATTAGCAACTGTTAGCATGCCAGTGCTGAGTGGCTGAACATGGTAGACATTACACCCGCTACATCAGCATGTTAGCATTGACATTCTGAGCATTCTAGCATCATTTTGCCTAAGAAAGCCTCTCAGAATTGAAAGCATGACTGTAGACTCTGTTGTTTTAATATTTTAAACCCACTTACAAATGTATGGGAGTACACTGTATATTTTACTTTTGCTAGACAAATCTTAATTGTACATATATTCTTAATTTACTCTTCTATGCTATGCTATGCTTTTGTCAACATTTAGATGATATTGCACTATTGCGTGACAAACTATTCATCTTTTTTTTTACCATGAGTTTGGCTTAATGCCATGTGCAGAAAAAAGTATGTTTCCCACGGCTGCAGTGCTTTGCAGTTTTGAATAATAACTGAATAAATGTTTGATTTTACCTCCTCTATTCATGGGACGATGTATCTTTATTACGCTGCCGCCGCATATCTCAGACGTCGACCTGCTTGTTGTGAAAGTGGGAGACCTATTTTTTGAGCAGAAACCTCCGAGGCTGCAGTGACTTGTCACTGTCTACTTCTCTTTTTCATCATGTGACCCATGCTGTGGTTTGCGTGCGGCTTATTTTCCTCCCCTTATTTCTGCAAGACTTCCTGTCCATCACATGAACAGGGCAAGCCATTTTAAAATTGTATTTCCTGAGCGTACACATTTTCGAGAACCAGAGCCCTTCTGGTTCTTGATGAACGGTTGTTATCTCGGGTGTGAACGCATATTTTAATCCAGACCAAAGGTGGTCTGGATTATAAAAGCTATACAAATTCAACTGGCAACCAAATAAGGCTTTGAATGTTTTCACAAGCACATTTATCAGGAGAGTCCATGACTTTGTTGCTACTTCCCTTTTTCACTTCTTTTAACTTAACAAGTGGATTCACTTTCTTTGTTGTGCAGTCCATGTTGGCAAGCAGGTGCACAATTCTGGTAATTTATTAAAGTAGTGTGTAGTTTACTCGGCAAGTGAAAGTATGCATTTCCATTTACAGCTCTGCAGATCTGTCATGTTACAAGCAGAGCGGCGGCACCAGAGCCCTCCTCTCTTGACTTCTCAAATGAGGAAGTTCAGAGGCGATCTAGTAGCAGTTTCCTTTTGTAGCTTGCGGAGGCAGGGGATGAACAAGTGAAAGAGGGGACTTCAAAGCATGAAACGTTGACTATAGCCAGAGAGAATAACTTCTAACTTCCACTTTGATCCGCTGGAATATAGTTCGAGATCAGATGCAAAACTCTTGAGCTCAAGCTCTTGGGTGAGGAACAGGATGCCGAGTTGTCAGCCGTGGTGCCATGGTACTATAACTCGATCCCAAGCTGAGGATCTGCTTTCCAAGGCAGCAAGAGATGGAAGCTTCCTTATCCGGGCCAGTGAGTCCATAAAGGGCGCGTATGCCCTGTGCGTTCTGTAAGTTGCCATTACTTATTTCAAACTATTGCTCTGACAGTGCTCTGACAGTCAGAAAGTGGACAGTAGTTATTCTTCCTTGTTCAAAAACGTTCAAACTACGTAACATCAGATGTTTATTATCCTAACTAATGGAGAAAAAAATGACATGGCTGTTGTATGGAATGTTTCTCTTAGGAGAAAAAACCCTATAATTTTGGATATAAGATGAGGAACGGTTAAATGTGTTAATACACCTTGCACTGCAATGCATGACTAGTTCCTCTTATTTGGATACTGCGCTGCAACAAAGCACCACCCTTTGCCCTTTGCAACTCATATAATTTTTTAAGAAGGAACCACTATCTAAAACACCATCCAAACTCTTTGCACCCATCAAAAACTGCAACCAACGTGTTTCCTTAACATACAAAACCTGTTCTATTCCAGTGACACACATTTGCATTATTTTGACTGCAGATACCAGAACTGTGTCTACACTTACAGAATCCTGCCAAATGAAGATAAGAAGCTCTCTGTCCAGGTGGGTTGACAGCGTGACACAAGCCAGCATTGTGTTTGTCCAAAGACATAGACTTGTTGGTGTGAGGAAAAACTGAATCGTAGAAGCAAACCGGACACAAATTCCCTACATTGGTATAAGGTATTTACAAGGTGAAGATAATGCCTCTATTATCAGAATGACAAACGGATGCAGCTTTTTTTTTTTGTGTCCAAAATGTCCAAAAGTGTAAAGTGGACAGTGACTGGCAAAGAGTGACTGTAGAATGGCTTAAAATTAATGCTGCGGAAAGTAGAATCACATGGAATCACATTAACAACTAAAAAGACGTACGTTTTTATAAAGAATATTAGCTTCTTTTCCTTGGGTCCAAACAAGGAAATATCTGACATAACATGGGAAGAAGAGCCAAAATTACCGTATGTGTCTGCTGTGATCTGCTCTTCAGGCATCTGAAGGAGTTCCTATTAGGTTCTTCTCTATGCTACCTGAGCTGGTGGAGGCATATTACAGTCCCAACATGGGTCTGATCACGCAACTGCAGTACCCTGTGCTGAGGGAGGACGAGGTGGACGAGGAGGCAGGTCAGACAACTTCACTTCACCTGAACACTGGCTGCAATGTAACATGACTGTTCTTAAACAACCTCTGTGTCCTGCAGAATCCAATAATCTTCCCCCGCAGCTCCCACCCAGGAACTTCTTGGGCAACGATGGGAAAGACAGTGAACCCAAGTCTTCTGAGCAGGGCTGCAAGTCCTTATCAGACACCTACCTGATGAGACTGCAGCATATGGACATGTCCATGTACGGTCACATTTGCACAATTTGCACTTATGCACCTCAGCCGGAGAACACACTATGCAAAGTTTCTGAAAAATACACTAGCAGCGTACAGTATGTAGAAGGTGTTGAATGCTGCAATTATGGGCAGTGGTTTGGCATCATGTGAGCTGGTGTGTGAATATGAGTGATGTCGTATTTTTGTAGTCCACACCCCAGAAGTCAGCATGGCACTCAAAGCAAAAACCAGAAAGGAAGGAAAATGGAAGCGCAAAGATTCATACTTATTTCTAGTTAATTCCTGCAGCCCCTTCATAATGAGAGAGCAGCGTTTAAAGTGTGGGTGTGTTTCCAGAATACCAGAGGAGCATCAAATGGCTCTCCAAGAATATTTCAGGACTTCAATCTGCTTGGATGCTGAACAAGTCCAGTTTGGTTACCCTAACCTCCCTGGGCTGAAGAAGCTAACAATGGATATCTGCAAGAATCTAAACAGGTACATTTAAGATGAACATATATATATATATATATATATATATATATATATATATATATATATATATATATATATATATATATGCATGTATTATAGAGATCACAGCTTAAAGGGCCGATCAAACAATCCTCCGTACTTTTTTTGTGAGAAAGCGAAATCTCCCGCATCCTCCCAGTTCTGGAGGTCTTCCATCGCGCGTTGGACCAACAGCTCTCCCCCGGGATTGGACAGATTCCAAAACAAGTGGGTGGCTCCCGTGATCCTTCATCTACGCACACGAAAAGGCTCTTGTCACATGTATTATTTTCTTGCATTTCAGAATTGTGATTCAGGTCAATCTGTATCCTTTAAGCTTGAGAGGCTGACAAAACTGCTCTACTGTATAGAAGATAAGGTAACGTGACTCATTTTACTGACTGACCGTAAACAATCTTTGTTATTGTTTGTCACTTACAGATAAGAAAAACACTTCTGTATTTCTCTCTTTTTTAGGCTAAAATGTCTTTGTTTGAGTCTGTTGGCAATGAAGGAGGTCACAGGAAATCCTTGATCCCTGTTGTCACGTTTGAGGTGCTTTTCAAAACGAGTGATTATATAAAAACGCAGTAAAATTCTATTATGAGAAATGTAAGGAGGTTGTTATTTTTTTTACCTGTTTACTTTGTCACTTGCAGGTCAAGCAAGAATCTCTGGCTATTCCTACAAAGATGTTCCTAAAAGTGGATGTTGAAAGTGGGAAGCTCTTTCTCAAGAAGTCGAAAGATGGACCTGATGACAAATTCTTTGTGCACAACAAAAGTAAGAAATAGCACGTAATTTGTGGATCTAGCAATGTTTAGTCAATGTTTAGTTTAGTCCAGTAGTTTTATTATTTATTATATTATTTCAATAATTATTGGATGGATTGCCATGGAATTTTGTTCATGGTCAATAATGGTTCAACAACACTATAAACTAATTTTAATCATTTTTCAGTCCTGCAGTTGGTGAAGTCGCAGCGAATGCATACCAAACTTGTCATCGTGGCGGAGTCAGAGAAAGAGAAGATTTTGCGAAAAGAGTTCACGTTTAATGACACAAAGGTGAAAAAACTGTGGCTTGTTCCTGATGTACCTTGAGGCCCCTGGAAGCGTCTTTTTAAATAATGCATTTCTCTATAACATTGGATATTGATTGATCAAATTTGAGAGGCACTGGAATGGCGACATTAGCATGGGACCAATTATATCAAATCCACAACTGTACACAGCACATTTTGTCACACACACAAGAAACTGTTTAAGCACCTAAAAAAAAGCCTCGTGAAATAAGCAAATAGAGCGCTCATGTGAGCCTGTTGGTTATAGAAGGAGGTTGATTGAGAAAATACTACTTCAGGGGCTTTGTTCATTCAAGTGAAATTGAACCAAAAATCATGTTATTCCTTTTTTCTTTCTAAATGTTTCTCACCAGAAAAGGGAGGGCTTTTGCCAACTCCTTCAACAGATGAAGAACAAACACTCTGAAAAGCCTGAACCGGACATGATCACAGTGTTCGTTGGCACTTGGAACATGGGTAACAATGTTAACGTCTTCAATGTTTAACAGAATTGTAATTAATGTACCCACAAAGTACAACACTTCTCCACAAACCCGCAGGAAACGCTAGTCCTCCACACTGCATCGACTCCTGGTTTCAGTGTAAAGGACAAGGGAAGACACGAGACGACACGGCAGATCACATCCCGCATGACTTTTACGTTATCGGGACGCAGGAGGATCCTTTGGGTGAGAGGGAGTGGTCATACACATTGAAAGGTGTCCTGAGGAAAATCACGAACATCAGCTTCAAACAGGTGAGTGAAGGTGACGGAGGAACGAGACTTAGTGTGTGTGTGTGTGTGTGTGTGTGTGTGTGTGTGTGTGTGTGTGTGTGTGTGTGCGCAGCTTTGAAGCGTCACGTTGTCTCCTGACATCCAGGTGGCGATCCACACTCTGTGGAACATACGCATCGTGGTCCTGGCGAAGCCGGAGCACGAAAACAGGATCTCCCACGTGTTCTCCGACAGCGTGAAGACAGGGATCGCCAACACGCTGGGTAAACGTCTTTATGGGGCATTTGATGAACTGGCATAAAGGATCAGTTACCCACAACTCACTGTGTCTGTGAATTCCGTAGGAAACAAGGGAGCAGTGGGAGTGTCCTTCATGTTCAAGGGTACCTCGTTTGGCTTCGTTAACAGTCACCTGACCTCTGGAAGTGAGAAGAAGCTCAGGTGAGCAAGAAATTACATTTTTAACAGTCAGACCGTGGCATTGTATAAATTTATCTCAAGTGGGGGTTTACAGTTTCAGTTTTAAATTAACTCTTTTAAAACACTTAAAATATATAATCATCTGACTGTCGAGCTGCTACAAAAGGAGAGAGGAGCTAAGAAAAAAACACATTTACGGAGTTCCCTCGTTTTCTACCTCTCAGGATGCTATCCATATTTAACTATTTCTATTAAAAACTATAGTCAAAGTTGCTTAAAGAAAATAGCTCTATATTTTCCTTTATTCACTGTTTATTTTACGCTTCTTTTTTTGTCCTTAACAAAGTCATTTTATTTTCCACAATTTTCTTCTTTCTGTTTTCTTTTCGCACTTTATTATAAAGAAGAACATAATATTCTTCTAAGTAGCTGGTTTAGCTAGAAAACTAGTTTTCTTTGCATTAGCATGATGTTGTTAGCATTAGCTATGCCGGTGCAGCTATCTGACCAATGTTAGCTTCCGCTATGTTGCTAGCCAACACTGCTTTTGTTGAGCTAGCTCACTGGTACCTACACAGATCTTAAAGAGATTAAAGGAAAATGAAGCTTCATATTGTTTTATTTTTTTACACTGAAAGCTAAGCATTACAACACTACTTGGTAGGACTTTTGTCTCATGTGATAACATTTCAATACATTTTGTTTTGTGGCACTTTCACGGCATGTTTTATCGGGAAATCATTTCATCATTATTTCAATTTACAAGATTGATGGTTTTCAAAAAATAAAAATATATAAAAAGATCAGAGACAATAAGGATGATGTGTTCTTTTTTTTTAATATTTCGACACAAAATGATCTACCAGTCAGAGCAAATATAATTTGATGTAGGGTAAGAACATAAATTATTAGGGTCCAAGCATAACTTTACATTTATGTTTGACTGTCATTATTATGAAAATTACCATTTTCTTACAATACCGTTTCGATTAATAAATATACATGCATGTCCAAGCAGAAAATAGTTGAAGCTCCATTTTTAATTTTAAGAACCTTTGACTTTATTGTTTTATAATTTCAATGTCCTTGCAACAACATTGTCTGTTTTTTGCAGACGCAATCAAAACTACACCAACATCCTTCGATTCCTCAATCTGGGAGACAAGAAGCTCAATCCATTTGACATCACACATCAGTTCACCCACCTCTTCTGGCTCGGTGATTTAAACTATCGCGTTGAATTCCCATCGACAGTAAGTCAAGGCAGTTTGCTACATAGAAATTACACAAAAACTACACAATATACACCAAATTAATTGAGTTTCTCTTGTTTGAAATCTTTCTATTAAGAACCGGCAGATTCAGAAATAAATGACTTATGTCTGATTCGAAAGTACTTCGTCATGATAAGCAGGGCTGTACTTCAGCGAGTGTTGCATGCTGGTTGTCAGGTGTCTGAGCTCTCAGCTGCTAACAGAGTTTCCCTTCACAGGAAGCTGAGTACATTGTGACAAAGATCAAACAGCAGCAGTACCAGGAACTCCTCAGTAAAGACCAGCTCAACATGGAGAGGAACGATGGCAAGGTCTTCTTGCATTTTGGTGAGCTTTGGCTGCATGGAGAATATTGATCAATACAGACATGCAGCAAATTCATTGTCATTCATTGTCAGAATGCATTTCAAATACAAGCACGTATTTTTGACAATGATTTTATTTGGATTATTGCAGACGAAGAGGAAATCACATTTGCACCCACGTATCGCTTTGAAAGGGACACGCGAGATAAGTACGCCTACACAAAGGCCAAAGCCACAGGGGTAAGCTCATGTTTACTCAGATGTCGTTACCCTGCATGGTTCCTGTCACGCCCCATAGAGCACACACAACTAAAAGCAACTATGGAATTGAACACATACCTCAGCTGACACAGAACATGCTTCATTTAGATAAAAATGTCCATGAGAACAAATATCTATGATGCAACTCATCGAAGAGCTCTGAGATCAATTTAATACATTTCCTTTTGAGACAATGGAAATGTAGAGTGGCATGACTTGATCCATACAAGCAATAAAATTTGAACTCCCAGCATGCTTTGTTAGGCCTAAACTGCTAACTTGAAATTGTAACATTCAGTATTTGTATGTGTCATAACTTCAACTCCGCAGACAAAATACAATTTGCCCTCGTGGTGCGATCGTGTTCTAAGGAAGTCATACCCTCTGGTCCATGTCGTCTGCCAAGCATATGGTGAGTCAATCTAAATTAGCATTTTGTTGTTGTGCCCTATTCTAAGCTGTCGTCGTAAGCATTCTAGAAAGAACTGTGGGATTTGAAGATTTAAAATGACTCCAAATTATTCAGTATTTGTCGGGCAATGGAAAGCGTATGATATTTGTCTGCTGCCAAGCATACAGGTCAATAAATATAATAATTCTATATTAATAATACTAATAATTATATTTACCCAGGTTTAATTACAACTGTTTTTAAAAGCATATCATATGTATAGATCATATAGAAACACGTTTTACCATAGTTGGTTATATTTTGAAAGAGGCACCATTTTACACATGAAGATCAGTTAACTTGTGCAGAGAAAACATGGGAAAAGATTTGTATGATGTTGTGCAGCTGTAAGGGGAACCTTCCAAAGGGATGTGGAGTTAATAGGTGCGGGCCTTTAACAGGTGAGGAGGGTCTGACAGAAGAAACGCCACACTAGAGACTAAAAGTTAATTTATATTGGCGCCTGCTGTACATCTTGTTAATTACATTTAATGAGACTTTCTATCTCACAGGGTGTACCAATGACATCATGACAAGTGACCACTCGCCGTTATTTGCCACATTTGAGGTCGGAGTAGCCTCACAGTTTGTCTCCAAGCAAGGTATGATCACTGTCTTTGACCCCTATACAGATGACTTCATGCCATCTGCTCTAAAAATACAGGTCCTTATTTTATCTCATCCTCAAGACCCGAACAGTGCACCTCAAGGCGGGATACAGATCATGAACTGTGTGGCCACCTTGTTGACAAAGTCAAAGACCAAGTTCTTCATTGAATACCATTCCAGCTGCTTGGAAAGTACGTTCTGTCTCTTATGACTGCTCACATCTCCTTGTAATCTAGTTTTAAAATGGCTTAGATGATCAACATGAATGTGTCTCTTAATGCTTACAGAAACAGTCAAGACGTTGGAGGGAGAGAACACGGAGCACTTGGACGGCTCGATAAAAGTCTGGTTTGGCAACCAAGTCGAGGTAAAACGCCGGTAGGAGCTTTCAGCGTGGACAATACCATGTTGTGCTGAGTAACCATAGTGCAACGTCTCTTTTGTCCTCTAAGCTCACCCCCATCATCTCGGATCCAGAGTACCTGCTGGACCAACACATCCTGATCTGTGTGAAGTCGACGGACTGCGACGAGTCGTACGGTAATGAAGTGACGCACAGTGATCGGGCTGAGCGGTAAGTAACCACATCCTGAAACCATCAAACCATGGTGTCTTATCTCCAAAGGGGAGGGTTGTGTTGCGCTACGAGCTGCCCAGTTCGCCTACACCGAGTTTCAGATCACACTGACTCACCACGGAGAAAGGACGGGCACTCTGACAGGTGGCATCCAGTTGCGCACCTCGGAGGGCACTCCCACCGAGAAGTTATACGGTGAGCCTTGAGATTAGCTGAAGACTTACCTGTTAAATGCTTTCTACTACAGCTCTTGTAGTATCATCCTGTACTTTGCTTTCAGATTTCATTAAAGTCGAAAAGGATGACACTGTTGCTTCAAAAGGCAAAGGCGGCGACAGGTAAGGCTTTTTACTGCTTAGTTACCTCTCAAAACATCTCAGGAGCGACACCGGGGTTGAGATATCTATCTGTCTTCAGGTGTTCCGTCACCCAAGCTCATGATATTTCCAACCCAAATTACATTGAGATGTCCTATAAAAGTGGGAATGTGGTGGATCAAGGTTGGAGCTACAGCATGCCACCAAAACACATACCTGCCGCCGGACAAAGCTCTAAAGACGGCAAGCAGGGCGGTTATGACTTGAGCACAGTACGCCTTCCCCCAGGAAAGCCCATGTAAGTGCCTTTGTTCTGCTGCAGAAACTCAGCTGATATGATTCAAGAGAAAGTGAAACTACCCCGCTCTTCCTAGGGGTGAGGAGATGTTCGACAATCCGTTATACGGTGCGATGGGAAAATCATGGAGCAAGGAGCAAGACCACTCGCCGAAGGACCTCCTTGTGCCGCCAGATCCAAACCTCAAGCCGGCAGACGGTGACCCTGATCGCCCCCCAGTGCCAATGCCGCGCCACCGCTCCTTCACCTGCTCTGAGACCAAACCACCGCCTCCGACCTGCATTCCCTCGCGGCCCTCGGCGTACAAGAAACCAGTGGTGCCGTCGCGCTCCGAGGGTGGGTTGGCGCATGAACGGCCTCCTTTGCCTTCCAAGGCCCGGTCAGGCCTGCCGGAGCCCCAGAACCCCAGAGACTACAGAGAGAGCGGCGAACTCCTCAGCAAACTCAGACCGCCGGCGAGACCTGGCCAGCCGCCGCCCCCCAAAGACCGTAGGGAACTCTCTTTTTTCACCTGAAGAAGTGTTTTTCATTTACCCAGCAAATATAATATTTATAATGGGGCTCTTTGTTTTTTTTCTGCAGTGCACGCTGAAGTTCCAACGACTGGGCGTTCTGTGAAGTGATGCAAAACTGTGCGGCTACCTGCTCTGCATTGTTTAAAAAAACATTAAAACAGAAATATACCACTTTGACATCTGTATAATAAATGTCACACCACAACCGGTTAGCGTAGCTTAGCATAGAAACCCGAAACAGTGGCGCATTTAAAGCTTGTCTATCACCGGTTCTTTTATTTTTTGGTCTTGATGCTAAGCTAAGCTAACTGTCCACTGGCTTTTATTTCATATTTTTTGTCCTAACATGACCTGGCAATGGTTTTGTCGTCCAATTCTTGGCATGCACAGAAGGCAAAATGGTGTTTTGCAAATAAAAGTTTCCCTTGAAGTTATATAAAAAATAGCAAAACCTGGGTTTGGAATCAAACTGCCCATTTGATAACCTTTACATATAATGTGGAGATTTACACTACACAGTAGCTAACGAATGTGTACCGCACAGTATTATCCTCCACAGACATGAACGTGATTACCATGACAATGTACAATAAATTTTCAGGTAAAAACAGCAGCTTGATTTGGTAGTTTCAGATCTATATCACATCTCAACAAAGTCTGTAACAGAAAAAATACAGTCCTTCATTTAAAGCAGAGGGGACATTCTACTTGAAGCTATTTAAAACATATCTGGCAATGAACCCCTAAATAATTTTAACTCTCATGTGATTCGATCAGATGTGTGTAAATGTAATCTGCACTTTGCATTCACAGATTTGCGCATGTGCACAAGTAAGGACACATTTAAGTTTAGTAACTTTGCCAGTACTCTTTTTTCTTTAAATTTAATCAAATTACTATGACTATTGCAGAATTGTTTATATTCTTAATACAATTATTACACCTCCTGAGGAGCTAAATAAAGAGGAAGATTGCATTTGCTGCATACAAATGTAATTTTTTTTCAACATCACCACCAGCATCACCTATAAACATGGAGGACGTAGATGTACGTAACGATTCACGATAGGCTCCAAGGAGACAATGCTTCGTTTCAAGGGTCCACTGGTCAGAAAGGTTGCAATCATGGTTTAAAAAGATATTCAGCCTTTATAGTTTTAGTTCCTGTGCCTCAGGGTCAGGGTTAGGGTTAGAAACTTCATGAAAAGCCTTGCAGGTGTCCACAGTACTAGCAGACATAATACACAATTACAAATATGTAATATCGCACAAGCCCAACAGATAAACAGCCAGAAAGTCACTCCACGGACTCAATTAGACGCTGCATGGTTGAATAACACGCTTTATGGTCTTATCGTTCGCGTAAAAAAGCACAATGGACTTCGAAAGTTAAACGTCAACCCGCTGACGCGGAACGCATCTATGGCGCCCTCGTGTGGCCTGTGTCGACAACTGCACCCTAATCAGGCGCAGCAATATTACGTCATCAGCAGTCGACGCATATTCGCAAGAAGCCATCAGCAATAATGGTAAGAACTACACTTTGGACATATTCACGTGTTTCCAGCTTCCATTGAATGCCATTGAAAAGTCATCAAGATCAAGTATTTAAATCTCACCACACGTTCAAATGGGGTTTAGTGTGCTTGCTGTCTGCGTACAGGTATTATGCTTGAGATGTAGCCCGATGCTAACACGAGAGTTGTCATGCCATTGTGCTTCTTTTTTAGCTTTTCTACTCGTTTTTCAAGTCGCTGGTGGGGAAGGATGTGGTGGTGGAGCTAAAAAACGACTTGAGGTTAGTATTTGTCGAGTAAATCGTGTAGCAGTTTAACACCGTTCGATTTAGCCGCCATTGTGTATCGTTAGCTATAATGAAAGAATGTACGCTTCAAATGACCCTTCTGGCCAATATGAACTATTGCAATTTGAGTACACTATAATTTAAAAAAGATTCTTTTTGGCAAAATATATTATAGTACACGTTCTTTTTGTTTTTTTTCCACCACCTGTATGTCTAGACCAGTGATTAGTTACACCTCTGCTCGTCAGCTATATTTCTGAAATGGAGACGTCTACAATCGGTTTAATACGTTCATCCCTTCTTTCAGCATCTGCGGGACGCTTCATTCCGTTGACCAGGTTGGAAAGCATGAGCTATTTCCCTTACTTTGAATCAAAGCTGGAAGAACTGCAGGTGTTACATTTATCTGATTGCCCACTTATGACTTTTCCACGCCACGTTTCTCTGCTTGTGTGTTTTTCAGTACCTGAATATCAAGCTCACAGACATCAGTGTTACTGATCCAGAGAAATATCCACACATGGTGAGTCTAGGCTGTCGTCCGGTGTCCCTACTTATTTTGAGATGTAAATCTTCAGTTTTAGATCTAAAATATCCAGGCCCTTGTTAACAGGGTTATCCTAAAACCAAATGTGGCATTGTTTGATTGCTTTGTGGCTTCCGTGAGAATTGCCTTTAAACATGTTAAAGCGATGACGTGTCAGGAGTCTGAAGGGAATCTTCACATTTGGGTCTCGCAGCCCCTCGCTGTAAAACAACAAATCAAGGGCTTCACTTGAATCCCAAATACACTCACTCACTCACACTGGGCATGTAAGGATCCAATGAAAGTAAAATGCCAATGAGGAGTTCCTTTTATGAAGGGTAATATGTCATCCATGCAAAAGAAATGTATACAATACATAAAAGGAATTTTCAATTTATCCATACTATGTAACCCAGCAAAAATAAAATGCATGAACTTTATGCTTGTATAACTTTATGAAAACTCTCCGCTAAACTCCATCTAATAGAACATTTTTCGGACAGATCTGCATTGAATGATTTTTTTTCCTCACTGCGCATTTAAAAAAATGTATTTTCTTTTGCTCCAGTTATCCGTGAAAAACTGTTTTATCCGTGGATCGGTGGTCCGGTATGTTCAGCTGCCCGCTGACGAGGTGGACACTCAGCTCCTGCAGGACGCTGCGCGAAAGGAAGCGATGCAGCAGAAGCAGTGATTAGCCCCAAGGAGGGGGTGTGTGGGAGGAGGGGACGGGGGAGGGGGTTATGACCGTGAATTCGTATATACTTTTGAGTTACCTTCAAGATGAGATAGTTTGTGCATCTCTTGTGATTCAGCAGTGTTGGTCATGTTCTCAAGGATCTCCTGATGTTTTTGATGTATTCTTTTGCAATAGTTATGATTAGAAGTGATCTCCAGCGGGCCGTAAAGCGTCATTTGATATCGGGTTTTTGTTTTGTGTGAAAGAATCGGGACTAAATTAAATTTTTGGAGCCCTTTAGTGGTAAAGATCTGTTTTAGTGTTTCCGTTGCTTTTCTTCAAAAAAAATGACGACTTTTTTTTTACTATTCCACTTCAAAATAAAGCGCTATTTTATTTACATGTCGATTATGTTATTTACATTCACAGAAATGTTTTGGGGATTTTAGTTTTCAGATTATCTGAAAAACTGAAATACAAAGTGCTCACGGAAAGAAGGTATTTTGTAAACTTCTGCATTCAAGGGAAATAAACTCCACGGCCTCACCGTGCCGTAGTTATTAAAATGTAAAATTCTGAGTTCATGCAAAGCGCTAGAAGCAAAATTGGTGCTAATCGCACCTTTTCTGTTTTGGAAGCAAGTAACAACGTTCCTCCGCTTAGAAACCAAGTCAAATTTGTTTGTAACATGATGCTGGTGTTCAGATCAGTAGGCCGGTGTTTAGCTGTGTGATTTGTGTGATCTCGTATTTATGTGGATCGACTCATGAGCCTCGCTCACTGTTAATCAGCTTCTCTGTAAGAGGCTCCGTGCTCTTAGTGTTAACTGTAATTTGGGAAAGCGGGTGGTGGTATTTGCTTCCCTTAAGAACCAAAGGGATATGTTTACCAGATTTTTAAAAAGGTGACTTGATGCCGTCCTTCAGCGGGATCCAGCTTCACTTGACATCCGGAGGAATCGAACCTGAGCGGCGCTTTATTCTGCAGAACGAGGCTTTCAGCAGCCGTTCCCATTTCAATGTGACAAACGCAGGCTGCTGTTACATAGAAATCCAATACCTTTATTTTACATTCATACATCTAGAACATTGTACAATAACTTTAATGCAGTTTTCTTTTTTAAAAGACCAATCCAAAAAAACAAGTCCTGAAGATTTACAATGATGAATTTTGCATGTTTTCAGGTCGATGACAAGCATTTCATTACACACACACACACACGGGAGGGAAGGGGGGGGTGGGGGTTAGGGACAAGTGGTGTCCATGAGTTGTACCTTTTTAAATGGTGGGCTGACTGGGAAGGATTCTGACACCACGGAGAAAGGCACATTGAATACACAAACGAAAACAAACCTTTGACACGTACACAACTTTACTGTAGGATCTAGAACAATGAGCAAAACTGTAAACCTTTACTTATGGAAACAAAACCACACTTAAACAGATGCACTCAAAGCAAAATATTTTCTTGGTCAAAACAAAGCCTTCAAATGCATTTCCACACCTGGATTGGCTCCGCCAGCAGAGAGCAACCCTTCAGATAATTACACAATGTCACAATATTTATGGCGTTTGCCCGCTTCATGTGCGCCTCATGCATAACCTAAGCAGACAGCGGCAGTCTTCGGATACGTTTGACAAAATCCAATTAGCAAATTTTTTTTCTTCTCCCCCACCTTCACATGAATATGACAACTTGACATGGTGCAACATGTACGTACATCTACATTAAAAAGTGTAGACAAGTGCGGCCGCAAATCTGGGAATCTCAAAATATATGTACCACCCGTCGACCAAAATTTGAAATACTTTCAGAAAAGTAAGTTCTGATATAAAATACTGTATTAAAAAAAAAAAGATTTTTTTACATTCCGTCCAACAAAATAAAGCTTTATATACATACCTTCAAAGCTTAGAAACACTCCCAACACACACACATAATTATATATACATACACATATATATAGAAACAATAAAGTGGCTATACGTTCACATGTAGTGGGAACCCGTTTTAGAATGGCGCACACAGCAAATTTATCCGTCTAATAAACAGTGTGGCACTACAGTTTTGGATGATTGTACAAGTTGGGATCATTTAAAAGTCAAGATTGCCGCTTGTAGAAAACCGTCCTCTTCTCCCCCGACTCAGCACGCCTTGGTCAAGTCGGTGGGCAGATCGCCCGTCGACATGCGGTACTGGATCTTGGTGTTGGTGATGGCGCCGTGCTTCTGCCGCAGATGCAGCCGCAGCTGACTCTTGTGGCGAAAGTGCAAGTTGCATTTCTCACACTGAAAGGGGGAAGAAAAGAACGAGCAGCAGCGTCAGTTCAACGTTGCTATTGTGTGATTTTGATAGTTTTCTTTTGACACAGTGGGTCGACCTACATGGTACGGCTTCTCTCCCGTGTGTATGCGCAGGTGGCTCTTCAGCGTCTGCAGGTGGCGGAAGCGAGTTCCGCAGATCTCGCAGGGATACGGCTTCTCCCCCGTGTGAATCAACACGTGAGCGCGCAGGTGAGCAACCTGAGTGGCCAAAAAAAAAAAAAAACACACTCATCAGGGAACAGGTAGTACACGCGGTCAAGACACCGATATAGAAAAGCCAGAACCTCCTCACAGATGTTCTTTGTGTTTATGGTTACTTCTGTAAAGCTGAAAATGACCACACACGCATTTACAGTAGAAGGGGAGGATGGCTGTTATTTATTACCTGGACAAAACGAGCTCCACACGTCTCACATTTGTAGGGCTTCTCTCCTGAGTGGATGCGAGTGTGAGTCTTGAGGTTGGCTGGTCTGTTAAACTGAGCACCACAGATGTTACAGCGATACGGCTTCTCTCCTGTAGAGGAGAATAGAAAACGCAAAAAAGGTTAGAATCCAGCAGCCGCGGCGGCGGAGACCTTTGAGGGAAGTGGCTCAGCCGTACCCGTGTGGACGGTCTTGTGACTGGCGAGGTTGCCCTTGTAGCGGAAAGCAGCCTGGCAGCGGTCGCACTTGTACGGCTTATCGCTGTGCGCCCGGAGCATGTGCTGCTTCAGCGCCTCGTCCTCGGCAAACTTTGAGTCACATTCGCTGCAGAAGAATGTACCGTTTTCTGTCCGGGAAAGAGAAACCGTTTACCTCGAGGCCCGAATAACGCAGAACCCAATTGGTGTTTTAACATCCGCTGGCCAAACTCACCGCAACTGGAGTCCGAGTATTCAGAGTGCAGCTCCGCCATGTCCTCTGCGAGGCGGGACCTGGGGGTCTTGGGACACACCTCAGAGTGCTGTGGGGACGGCGTGCCGCAGGACGAGCAGTTCAGTCGGCTCAGGTAGTGTGGGGGGGGCGCGTCACCGTTCCTCAGGGAGCCCTCCAGTGCACTGTGCGCACACAAATAACGCATCCTTTAAGTCAGACATCCACCGAATTGACATTTACTCGCCATGTACCGAAGGGAATAAAACAACCCTCTTACCTGTTGATGATGCTGTTGAGACGACTGGCCTGAGGAGTGGGCAGGTCCTCGCTGCTCTTGCTCGTGGCTTGTGGGTCGAGGTTCTCCGAGTCACTGGGGTGGAGGTAGGGCTGCAGGCCGAGTCGCTGAGGGGAGCGCAGCCCCGGGTCCTCTTCCTTCGCACTCTGGTTCAGCACGATGAACTTGTACTTCTTCCAGTTGCGGGACTTGGGGTCCTGCGTGCCTTGCGGAGCCTGCACGCCGGCGGCGGCTTGTGAGAGGCCGGCGTTCTTGCTGCTGCTGGACTCCGTCGGGGAGTTGGGCTGGCAGTCGGACTTGAGCGGACTCTGAGGGCTGCTCATGAGGCCCTTGCGTCCCGCGGACGGGATCCCCAGTGGGTAGTGGTGATGGATCAGGTCCTCCTCCGCCTGCGGGGCGTGATCCTTTCCCGAGTCTCTCGGGTGCTCCAGAGTCAACGTGGGGAACGCGCGCTTCCTCGCGCCGAGGGCGATGGACGGGCCGCCCCCCTGGTGGCTCTCCCTCCGCATCTCGTCGTCTTTCCCGAGCTCCCTGGAAGCGTAGATGCCGGAGGAGCCGGCGCCCACAGCGCGGCCGTATTCCGCCCGGATCATGTTGCCGCCATCATGCGGAGAACAGTGCTTGTGGTGGAGGCCGCTCTTGGAGAGGTCGGCGAAAGCGTTTTTGGCGTCGGTCAGCTTGCAGAGAGGGAAAGGGAATCCGGGCATGGGAAACTGCCCGTACAGATGGTAGTTGGTGGGGGTGCTGACCCCGTTGAACATGTTTGAGCCGTAGGGCCTCCCGTCCCTGAACGGGGCTACGCGGCTGTGCAAACTGTCGACAACGTCGTGGGGCCGGTAAGCGTGGACATCCTGAGGTAAGACCAGGGGACTGACCAGGAACTCGTCTCTGGGCAGCTTGGCCGGATCGCTGCGGAAGGAATGAGATGGGTGAGGAAAAACACGACAGGTGGGGATGACGGGGAATTTGACAGATCCAGCAGGATCTCTTTCGGCCAACCTGGATTTGATGAATCTGTGGCAGGTGTCCACGACGTGGTCCATCTGCAGGTAGATGGCCGTGTTCATGATCGCCATGATGAGACTTTCCTTCAGCGTGAGACGGGAGGTGTACATGAACTCCAGTAGGATGGCGAAGCCCTCTGGATCCACCTTTGGGTCCAGACTGATGGCGTTCAGGTTGCACTTGTGGGAGTCGGTGAAGATGCTGTAAAACAGCCCACTACCGCAAAAGTAAAAAGGCATAGATTAGTCACTTCTTCTCTAGACCGCAGGAGGACCAATTGACTCACGTTTTAAACGGAACAGCACCTGCAAGCCATGAGAACGGTTTTGTGTGCGCGAAACTGCTGCCTGTTGACCAAGATGGTGACGTCGGTTAGAATATCTCTGCTGCGCAGCCGGTTCAGGTTGAGCAAGACATCACTGGCATGGCGTGTGAACTGTATGCAGCTGTCTGCTGCGCAAGCCATTTTGTCGAGTTCTGCAAAATCCAAAAGATTAAAGATTACTCCACACAGAAAAAGACAGCACCCTGCCACAATGCATCCGTCTGCATCAATGCTGAAGTACAAGTAATGATTAAGTTATCATTTAATCATGCATCGATGGGGCAGACTTACAAACATACCTCCGTTCGTCCACAAGGCGGCGTCATATATTAAACAAACACCGTCTAGACATTTAAATTTTAACCTTTTGGAATAATTTCTCTCCCCCTCAATTTATCTCCTTCTGAACCACTAGTTGACAAGTCAATACAACAAATGAAGATTAACGGAAACGTGAAAGATAGTCTAAACAGATTGGAGCGGATTAAAGTATTCACTGTATAATCTTGTAATAACGGTATTTTTTTCAATTCTATTCATTTTTTTCCCGGAACACAAAAGTACAGACACCGTTAAATAACAATAGCCCTTAATAAATAAAAAGCCATTTCATGTGTTCATTTTAAATCTAAAATTTGGAGCATTTATTGCGCGCACATCAAACTCGTTCACTCGTTTGTCTGAATTCGATCAACGGGAGAAAAGTTTGGTCCGTCTCTGCCTGCAGCGCGCGCACTGATCAACGACAGGGAAACACTTTCCACAAGCACCTCACTCAATAACAACTTTCCGTTTTTGCCAAACAAGTCACATGTCCGAACTCTAAGTGTTCAACCGCAGAATGTCCTCAGCTGGATTTCCGCTGTAAACTTATAATTATTATTGTTATTATTGTTGGTATTATTAGTATCATTCAGCCAGTTGAGTTTTTCTAGTTCAACTACTTTTAAGGGAGTGGTAATTAAATTAAGGCGGATTTTCCTTTACACCACGCGCGCAGTTATGAGGCTATTTTCAATGTCAAGTCTGTAACCAGATACGTCCGATAGTACAAGCAAAGTACATCCTAAATATATACCGGTGTACTAAATACGTTTTTTTTAAAGAGGTGCTGAATTGTGGGGTCAATGAAGAAGTTGTTTGGATAAAAGGGATACGTCTTCGGATCAATGGATCTAATAAGGACTGTGAGTTTAGCTCTAACTTCACAGTTCCTCACCTCGCGGCTCCTCATTTCCGTCCGTTTTATGGACGCAAACATCGTGTTTATGTCCACGAGCGGCTACGGTCACTGTATTTACAGAAACTCTTGAAACACGAACAACACTTTGCATGAAGCCAACTCCGAGCGCGTCTGTGAGGGAGCCGCTCGAGCCGGTGCCGCGCGGGGCTCCCCACGCCGCGCGCGCGCTGTCAGCGGAAACGCAACTTTGACACGACGACTCGTCTTGAAGCCTCGACCTTGGAAAACAACACTCACGCACACAACCACATCTACGCTCATGTTTCCGGCACAATGTTTCGGTATCAGTCGCTTGTTTGGCGCAGCCGTCAAGTGAGCCTCGGAGCGACTGCGTAGCGCGACGTGCACGTGTCCGGCTCTCGGCAGCCTTTCGCACCGCGCACGTTCCTAACGTCCCCTCGGTGTAACGTCCGCGAGCCGGGCGTTATTACAGCTCCACGACATGACTCCGGTGCCGCACGTGATGTGTCAGGAGAGCCGCGCGCTGGCTGTCACTGCGCGAGCCTCCACACAAACTACCGGCCGACCCCGGTTACACGCACTCACACAGCGCGGACACAATAATAGCTCAGTGAAACATACAGACAGCAGATAACAACTTCGCGCCAAATTAAAGGCAAAAAAGGAATTTAAAAAATCACCTGGTAGCGCTTTCCTAGAAACTTCTTGCATCACCACTTCTAAGAACCCCAGTTCTAAGAATCAGACGAGCTCAATTCTCGGAATTTGAGTCCGAGAACGTTCCACTCTCCCGTGGCAGGGGTGGGACGTTCTTTCCCCTCGCCGTGAGAAAGACCCTTTTATAAAGCTTTTTTCCGAACGTGTTTTCCACACGGCGGGTTTTAAAGCTAACACTGCGTAAGTCCAGCGTTAATATGCACACAAATGTGGATTATTCTGTAAAATAATGCAGGAAATAGTTTGCCGTTGACTAAATTCACCCCCCTGCGTTTGGTTGAGTCCACAGTCACAGCGCGTCGGGTTGGCTACGTCACGAGTTCCTTAAACCCAACCCCCGAAATTCTGAGAACTAATTTATATTCCGTGATTTAAACAACGTGTCCACTCGATCCCGTTTGGTTGCATTTAACACACCCACCATACACGTAACCTACAGCACGCAGACACACATCTTAATCAGGCCTGCGCATTCAAGTCGATGTGACCGCGAGCTCTTTCTGCTTATTCGGAACCCATTTTTTGTAGCCAGATTTCCTGCAGGTTTGCTGACTTCATAGACGGAGAATACTGCGAATCACCACCGGCGGTTTGTTGAAAAATGGAAGCTTTAATAGATTTAATGTCAAGGCAGTCCGTGTTTGTGAGGGATACATTGTTGAACGGGTTTGGTGTTCCGTTTGATGTAGTGCATGGTGGGATCAGTACTTGTCCAGTTTCATACGCTCATCTCTGCACTTTTCATTCGTCAAAGCAACTGTAGATTTTTTTTATTTTCCTCGTACAATGGAGGCAACTTGTTTAGTGTTTTTCGTAGGAGCGATCATCCGCAGGTCGATTCTAACTTCACTTCTTGACCGCGTCACCAATCTAAAAACATGACATGAGCAGGATCCATTAAGAGTCCGTCACGTGGTTTTGATTTTGAGGTTATTATTGTTTACATGCCGTTGTGGGTATATTCGTGGTGTTTTGGGTTCTATGATATAGTTTACTTTCGTAACCCCTTTGGCCCAGTTTATGTAGACGCAGCCTCAAGTTCCGTGGGCCTCTTTTATGAGAATGTTTCGGATTGAAGGGGGATGCCTGTATACTTGTTCGCGTCAGATAATATGCACACTTAACAAATTACATTGCTCATTGAAATGCAAAGTAAACCTTTCCTGGAAAATGAATTGACTGCTTTGCTGTGATCTTTTTTATTTATTTCAATACTACATGCGTAGCATTTAATTCAAGGCACGTGCACTCCCTGTTGCATCATTTCTCAGAGTTAAACTTTGTATTTTGTTTTACTTCTCAGTTGAGATGTGTTTTACTTCATTCTCTTTTAGTTTAAAAAGCTTCACCAGCTTGGTCTTTTGTCTTTTTTTTGGCACTGAGGAGAAGTTGTCTTTCTTCCCCGTGCGTGTATATGAACTAGTGTGGATATGCGTATCTGTTAGTGATGCCTGGATACAGCGTCTGAATTGCTGCATTCATTCCGTGACTTTGTGGGTAAAGGTTCACTATCGGTGACTCACCTTGGAAACTGTGCTTGTGTTGATTCCAGACCACGGACTGCGCGTCTTTTCTCATCCCGTTCACGCCGTGGCACAGGAGGAGCATTTGCTGAGCTGGTGGCACACAACACGACACAAAGTTCACACACACACACACACACACACACACACACACCGTTTCTTTTATCTCCAGCAGTTAATGTTACAAAATGACATAAAGGAAATAACATACAACAATTAAATATTCAAGTAATAAAGTTAAAGTTCTATTTTTTCATCAGCCTTGACAACTGCGCGCGCGCGCGCACACACACACACACACACACACACCCATCAGCCCACATCCACGTAGGACGTAGTAATACCTTCACACATGATCAATGTTTCTTTGATCAGGTCTTTTGAGAAATACGTCTGATCGTGCTTTAATAAAAAACAATGCTGAAAATGTTTTTCACTGTTAATTAACAAAGATATTCCTCTGTCTTTCCGCAGGACACGATTATGTGAGAGACTTTATCAAATGATACAATTGACACCAGTGTCACCACAGTAGTGAAGTGGAGTGTGATTAGGGGAACGTGAGCAGCATCCCACATTAAAGAATAATACTAATACAAAAACACTCCAGGTGGAGTGGGAGGAGGAGAGGAGTCTCCAAAATAACCCCCCGATCACTGCCAGATAAAGACTGCGTTGAGTTCCAAACAAAGAGCAGCGTCAACTTTATTCCAATCCACTTGGGGAACGTTTAAGGCGGCTCCGGCGCCGTCATGCATTATGCACGGCCATAAAGCATCCAGGAGTTAGGAGAGAGACGCGCGGCTACAGAAGGATGAGGTAATTACCCCAAATCCGTGGCAAACTTGAACTCAACCGATTCCTATAGCAGCAAAAAAAAAAAAAGATAAGTGACCCACTTAAGGAGAGGACAGATGAAGAGCTGATCGATGTCGGTCCGTCAGAAGTGATCGGGTCATGACGCGCGAACAGGCTGCGTGATTAACCCGCGGGTCGTGGCGTTCAGGGACACATCCCGCAGCAGCTTGCGACAGGGATCCAAGCCCCAGCTGCGCGGTCGAAAAGGAGAGCCTGATCGAGTGTGAAGAGATCTCTAAAGCCGTATCATTGCCTGCGCTCGCTGCACGATAGGTCATTGAATAGAAAATGCCCACTGACAAAAGCCCCAAGGCCCGGAGGTTGCCTCACTTCTTTTTTTCTTTTTTTCCCCCCCTTCTTCTTCATAAACTGCACACTTTTGTCTCGTTTCACAGCAAATTTCTGCCAACTTCAGTGTTCATTGTCAGCAAAGATGTGAGTGTGGAGGTTTGTTCTGAGAGGCATGATGCAAGCGCGCTGTAACACCAAACAGATAATGCTGTTAGCTACAGAGGTCTTTTTTAGTTCCCTCTAAAAGAATTTTCTTCTTGTATTGTTAAGTTTGACTTTCTCTGTTCTTTTGTTTAACTCCGTGCATCCCGGCAGCATTTCTTTTTGTCCTTTTGTCCACGACAAAAGTCGCCTTTTTTCAAATACCTCTCTCCCTGCAGCAGGTGCACGCGGCTCATTGAACTATGGATTTATGCTGTTTCCTTAAATCGTGTATTTGTGCGGAAGACAAATGGCATACATCATTTATTACTTCAGTTAAAGCACCCGATGTGTAATAATAAATACAAGAATTCACTGATGCCACATCAAAAGATTCTTCCGAGCAGGTAATGATGAGAGCACTTCACTTGGAAGCTTGCCTCTTGCTTTTCGTCTCCTTTTTCCCCTCTTTCTTTCAATTAACCAGAAAACTGGCAAGTTGTACTCTGACATGACAATCAGGTCGGCTTTGCAACAAAGCTGCTGCGTGTCTCTGACACAAGATGCCTTTTATCCCACTGGACAGGGTGAAGGTGAGGCACTACAGGCAAAGACGTCCGTTTTGCACTGCTCAATTTAGAGGCGTCTCCTCTCAGACCAGTGGAAATAAAACCCATTCAGCCGATGGTTTCCCTGTTTTGTGGCTGTAGATTATTTTCTAAATTCACCAAAAAGTCGACATATAATATTGCCTCAGTTATATATTGAAACGTAACTTTTGATAAAACTAACGATCTCAATGTAAGTGATGTATTGGGAAAGTGTTATAATATGTTAGTGACATGTTTCGCCTGTAGTGCCTTCAAAATGTATGGCTTTTTAACGAACACACCTCTAAAGGGTGTTTTTTTAAAACGAGTGTTCAGTCAGACTGATCCAATCTCCTCTTCAGCAGCACTTCATCACTAAACTTTTCACTCCTCTATATTCTGAAGAGATTTGTTTGTGTATCATTCATAGCTTGATCGGTACATTTTATTTGCCAACCTATGCATCCCGTCCACGTGAAAACCTTTGACTAATGAAAGGGGAAAAGTGAGAGACAAAATGAGACAAGAAATATGAAGCCGGCTTCATCTGGAGCTGTATGCCGACTCATGCATATTTAATGAGATACTTCCTCATTTGCATGTGTAAATGCACCATTTCGGAACACGTGTAGTACAAAAAGCCGTTGTCTTAACACAATGAATGTGTGAGTTCAAATCTATCCCTTGATCACCTGTGGTGTCTCTGCTTCGGCCCGCCAGCAGCAGTGAACAAGGGGAGTCCTCGGGATGCTGAGTGTGACCTTTTTGCCCATGGCCTCTCTTTAGATTGTTTCCCTCTTTTCTGGTTTGCTTGAAAGTTCTGCATGTGTTGTTCTGCAGCAGCGAGCCCAAAAGCTGTAAAAGCTCCCCTTATCCTATAACGCTTGATCGGCCATTTCGCCGAAAGGAAATACGCACGCACCAAAATAAAACCATTTCAAAAAGGACTTTGGAGTAACTTTCTGCAGCGTGCCTGTGTGGGTAACCTTGAGCTCAGCAGCGTCCTCGTGCACGCCCCGTGCGCTGAGGTCAGAGGAGCGTCAGTGGGCTAGAATTCCAATTTGGTGGAAATCAAAGCATGTAGATTCGGGACGCTCTCAAGGCCGGCTGAGAGCAAAAATGCAGCCCGGCGGAATCTGTGGAATCTTCCACGCATTCCGGAAACGGTCGGCCGGCAGTGTGCCATCTGCTGGAGGATGAGTGGGTTACTGTCACGTACAGCACATGCATCCAGCGGTCCTAGTGATAGGGAGCGTTCAGGCGGTATGCAGGTTGGTCCTATTACCTCGGTGATGATCCAATAAGAATCCTCCGCCCAATGTTCCTGCAGCGCTGTCCCAACCCTTGTTACTATCAGGTGGTAGATCTCAGGGTGTGTGTGTTGGCTCATTTTTTTTCTTTGGATTAAGGAACACATTTTCTCCTGCTTACACACATGCAAGCACTGATAAGCAGACAGCGGTACAATGTAGAGCAACCTAAAATATCGATGTGTGTTTCCGAGTACTTACACTCTCCGAGCAAACTATTTTAAAAGGGACCTTTCTTCCCAAAAGAAAAGAAAATGCTTCCTTCATAAAACTTGATGTAGGTATGTGAATTAAAATGATTAGCTGGTTGGTGGTTTCCTGAAAGAGACATTACTTTCTTTCGTAGCTGCCTGAAGCATCACAAGCTGAGCTCCATGTGGTCCCTTATATTGGAGATATAAAAGATTTCTTTTCTTCTCTTCTGTTGCCTCAAGGGGACAAACAGGACCAAGTCACTAGCAATGAAATGATATTTAGAATCATCGTATAATAACATACAAGTTTATCTCAGTTGTGTCTATGTACAACTCAGTGTTTTTTTCTAGAACAGGTACCCCGTGATTGGAAGGGTCTGCCATAGCAGCCGATGCGACTGGTACAAATAGAACGTTGTGTCCAACGGAGCACGCGTAACCTCTCCACTCGCTGTGTTCAGTGAATTTCCCTCTGTAAATTTCCATTGCACAGGTTAAATCTGCCTACGTCACCCTGTTTAGGGCGTCGGACATAAAGACTGCTGAACTGGTTTCACTGATTTGTTTTTGTATGAAAGTCATTCCACTCAGTAGAGCAGAGGTAACTGCCGATGGGGATCTGCCAACCTGGTAAACAGGAAGAACGTGCACACCCGCAGCTCTCTGCGTCTCTACGGCCACTGCCCGGGAAAAAAAAGGCCTACGCTGGTTCTGTGTGTTGAGCTTGGTTCCACGTCATTTTTAAAACTTTCAATAACTCAAGGAAAAAGCCAAGTGCAGTTGAGACAGTTTTTATATCATATTCCGAGAGGAATCTGGCATCAGCCCTCACTATATTTCTGTAGAGATCACAGTCTCCAATACTGTATTGGTGTATTTTCACCTTTAGTTTTGGGTGTCCTCCAGCCAAAGCAGTATATGGATTTAAATCCGACATGGGATTGGGGAGGATGAAAGCAATCACACTAAAACCCAGAAGTCAACTACGTTACCAAAAACAGAGGGAAAAATAGAAGACCGTACGGTACTGACATGGATTCAGGAAGTGATCATTCAAACATTTTTATGAAATATTCAAGAAAATACATGCATAATGCATAACTCGCACAAGTACATTTAAATTGTTAATTTGCAAACAAAGAAAATATATTATAATGGAAAAATACCCATCCTCTCTGCTTTTTTTACTCTGATTTCTGAATAATCAGAGTTAGTTTTAGTTAAAATGTATCATTTCTGATTGAATTTTCTTCTTTGTCTCGCAAGCGCCCACAGCCTTTACTTCATAGAGCCAGACAGGGCTGCCTCTTCCTCCAAGTTCTGGAAAACCTCCCACTCTTTATGTTTGCTAGAAACAAATCAACTCTCATAACCGCCGGGCCTCATTAATCTGCATTTGCGCACGTTTTAAAATGAAGGAAAAAAAATAAATCATATACATATATATATATATATTTATATATATTATTCACTCCCACTAATGTATCACAGTCAGCAGCCATTGCATCCCCTCAGTGGCTTCATTAAAAGTAAGAAATGGCTGGCGGAGGTGCGGACTCACAGAGAGCAGAGTGACACCTGCGCTGCGCCACACGTTTGTCCTTTGTAGGTGTTATCCGTTCTCGCACGCAGACACTCGACATATCTGCTGCATTCTGTACCATGGTGGTACGCAAAAGATTGGAAAAGGAACCCTCACATCAGCCGGATCCTTTTCTCATGCTTTTTACATACTGTGGATGACACTGCCTGGATATTGTAGCATTGCACGCGGTAATCCCGTTTGCCTATCAGACATAATTTGTATTTATTGTGACCCCCCCCTACACACACCCGTGAGCACTGCTCTGCATGCATGCCCGCCCTTGTTAACGTTGTGAACGAGCAAGTGCATTGATTCGATGTCTAAGATTAGCTGACCCTCATAAAGCCGGGGTGGAACCATAATGATTAGTTTGAATGCAGCAGTGAGCCAGCCGGGGACTCTGGCCTTTGTCTGTGGAGGAATGTGTTCAGCTGTCACTCATCTGTGGATGCAGCTTGTATGTGGGGTATAAAAGAATGTGCAAACATTATAATGGGGTGTTTGATATGCTCAATTTATGATTATCAAGGATATATATAAGAAAAGGCCTCCGGTCCTTTCAACAATATATGAATGGAAATATACGAATCCAAAAAGCACTTATTTCAAATTTCCCAAATCTTGATGGCACTGTAATTCAAGGATTTTTCACTACGCTCCACATTCATTCATCTTGCCGGCATCGATCGACTTGACACGCGCAGGTGTCTAAGAACGGAAGAAGGAAGTCTCACCTTTTTTCTGCTGGAAGGAGTGAGGCATGATGGGATCTGTAGTGGGGAGTCGGGAGCCCGGTTGAGGAGGCGGCGAGGGCCTCTCCTGCTGATCCAAACGTCTCTGTCGGTGAGCGGCGCCCAGAGATCAATCAGCCTCTCCTCTCTGTCAACGTCCGGAGCATCAACACGACACTGGCGAGCAGCTGGACGTTCCAGGATGCCGAGTCTGAACTGGTGCCTAAGCCTCCTCCTCCTGCCGGGTGGCAGCCAGTGCTGGATGAGTGGGGGGGGGGTAGGGGTGAGGGGGGGTTGGGCGCGGGGGACGGGGGACGGGGGACGGGGGCCAAGCTGCCTTTAGTTCAAAAGGCCACGCGGTGTGCCTGTCAGCGTTGAGCGGGATTGGGAACGCTGGCGGGAAAGCCGGAGTGAGTCTAGTCAACTGAGCCGGCTCTCCGAGCTGATAGGCCGCCTGCGCTCCAGCCTTCATTGATCGTGGCGCTCCACTTTTCCACGAGGGCGGAAAAGTGTGGGGCAGGCTCAGTTTTTGGAGAGTGTAGGGGGAGGGCGCGGGGGTGGGTAGAAAAAAAGAGGAAGAGGAGATTAAACAACCTCTAGAATAATC
The DNA here is from genome assembly GCA_021346845.1 of Apeltes quadracus. NCBI lineage: Eukaryota > Metazoa > Chordata > Actinopteri > Perciformes > Gasterosteidae > Apeltes > Apeltes quadracus. The sequence continues at coordinate 11,858,346 of CM037924.1, forward strand.
CCAGTTTTCCTATATAAAAAATCCCATCATGCCACAGGAGCACAAACCATGGAGCAGTGCCTTTAATGTGGAGGGAACTCGTGGAGCTCATGCCATCTGCCAGATGTCATATACGGCAACACATTGTTTTATAAACAGAGCTTTATACAACAAACATTTCAGTGTCCTGGAGCATTAATCTACCTAAGCTTATCTCAATCCATGGAACTAGATATTGCTCTTTATAACTTGTCTACTGTAAGGGTGGGGTGGGTTTATTACGTCACACCAGCTGTCCGTTCAACCTGGCACAGTCAATAGGAAGGCCGGTGATGTGAAAGCCACAGAGGAAATTAGGGAGGAAAACCCTGAAAACACAGAAGCAACATTTTCAAACGAAACGTGACAATTTTGATAAACATTTTTGCTTTTTCTGCACGTTTATCATTTAGTAAAGAAAAAATGAGCAGTGACAATGCACTTGTCTTCGCCTAACTCCACAGCGGTTATGCAGAAGTCTCAGGGTGTCCAGGCCCTCCGCGGCTGATGGAATGAGTCACAGGTGCATCAGCACTGCGCTGCTGTCATCACAGCCCGCTGCATGTAGAAGCAAACACCACTGGGGCGTCGGGGGGGATTAATACACGTATATACATATACGAATGTGTGACAGATCTGGACAGTGTGATCGCTCAGGATAATCTATTGGGATGAGTGCGACTAGAAATCAGCCGATCCAACCCTAAAGCCAAATTAGGTCCAACACATTTCCATGATATTTCAGACCCATCTGAGCTGTTGGGGCAGGAGGGGAAAGAGACGGAGGGGGCAAATGGCCCGTGAGCCCTGGGATCCGTGTGATCCAGGGATAAACTCCTGGTGAAGAAGCTTAGACTGACACACAAATAAAAGCCGACAACAGGTCACAGCGTCTCACAGGGCCAAAAAAACGACAAGGAAGAACTTCTGATCGCTGTGCCGTCTCTCTGTCACCAGCAGCCTCGAGGCAGAAAGAACCTGAAGATTAATGACAACAGAGAGTCATCGACCCCCCCCACGACCCCTCCCTCCCTCCCTCTCCCCTGCTCTGCATCCTGCTCTGCTGGGCTTATCAGAGGATGGCTTCCACAGAGCAGCGTATGAGTGACCTTAATCATCAGACGGATCTTTGGGTTTTATACAGCCATCGTATGTGTTTGACTGGCAAGCGTAAAGAATTTTGGGGAGGGGGAGGGCAAGGTTTGTGTAATCCATATCATCCCGTTACAGAGGCTGCCCTGCCGTCGGCCCCCGGGGGCCAAACTGCATTTTTTCTACGTTGATGAGGATGTCGGATTAATGCTGTCATCTGATGTAATTTCGCAGCGCATCAAATTAACAAAAGAGGGATCAACCAAATAAGGAAAATAAAAAGGGGAATTTCTAGATGCAAACTTGATTTCATTTCTGTTTTTCAAAAGCCCCGACTGACTTTGTATTTCGTAATTTGCCTTTTTCCTCCTTGGAAATAGAAGATTCACAACCCGCTCTCTACAGCATGCCTAGCAGTTATTCATAACAACTGTTGTCTGCAAGTTGATAGCAAGAAATTTAACACCTGCTGTATTTGTTTAGTCCGTGCATAAACACTTCATTAAATGTGGCCCTCTCATTGAGTGACGCAGCCTGTATTTATGAATCATTAATCAATTAATAGAGTAGCAAAAGTGATGACAATTATACATGTTCTTTGTATAGACCTCTAAAAAGGCACTTTATATGGTAGAAACAGAAACAACGAAAGCAAATATAATTACGGTAGATGAGTCATTCAAGTAAGACACAAAACAAAAAAACACACGTAACAAGCACATTTAAACAAGCGGCACCGGTGCAGTTCCCCGGAGCGTCTCCAGGACGTGCGCGATAACCTTTGGAGGCAGTCAACTGCAGGTAATTATCACATCAGGAGGAGGATTATGCTCCTCGTCACTATCACTTACCTGCTATCACGTAGATCTCTAATCTAGCTCGGCTACGAGCCCTTTGTTGTGCCAACGCGGAGCTCCCCGGCACCCACGGCTGCTGCTATCAGCTCCAATAAAGGTCGCAAGTGCCTAATCTGGTGCTTTGCATTAGCTGGCATTTATGCAGGGAAGAGAAACTGCACTTCTGAGAGAGACAAACTGTCCAACAGATGATTCAAAGTGAAAGCTTTGTCACAGGCGTTCTAGAATTGTCTTTCTTCAGCGTAACACCGAGGAGTCTGTGGGTGTTTGGAAAGCGGGATCTTCAGTATCACCGCCGAAATGGGCTCGAGGCGTTCAGGTGCAAAGCTCCATCGTGTCGCTATTCTAGCTAGTTAGTTCGCAGATGTTACATGGAAGAGTTTGACAATTCAAATTCACTGTTTTTTGTTACAAAGGGTGTGTCTATTTGTTATCAGCACAATGCCAATGCCGCTTACTGCGCCCCGTGTGGCGATGGATCGAGGGCCGCAAAAAATCGGGACAAAATAAGAGCCCCTTGCAGTAGTTGCAAGGCTAATTTAAAGTATTTTACATTTTATTTGCATTTATTTTTACCTTTGCATCGGCCTCACCCTTATGTTGTCATTTGGTTCTTTATTTTATTTCTTATTATTCTTGATTATGTTACATCCAACTGTGTAGTTCTTTAACCAGTGTGCCTCTCAGTCTGCCTTTTGGACACTCTAAGGAGCCGCAAAGCATTTTCGGGGCGGTTGAGCATGTCCTGTTAGCACACGTCTCATTCGAAGAAGCTTTTGCTCTTGTTGCATTCTAGCGTCGATTTATGCATGAAGTTGCAATGCACTCAATACTATTTTACATCAAGCGTACTATAATTAATATAAATGCTATGTGGGCCAACGTGTCAACCCGTCTCCGTCCCGTGTCTGCACCTCTCCAAGCTTCATCACACACCCCCACGCTGCCTATAGCCTCCACCAAAAAGTGCTCACCCCCATCCAACCTTCCACTTTAGGGGGCTGTACACAACGTTTAAATCTCCATAAACGCTCCAAGAGCTGTCTCTTCATTGGTGCCACCCTTTTCACAGAAAACAACCAAAAGTAACGGGCTGCTTGGAAAATATATGTGTGTTCATAAAATGATGTGTTTTTTCCAAGGAAAATGATCTTTTACACTCAAAGCATTTTAAAAAACCTACACACCGCAACTGATTTAGTAAAGTTTCATCAATAATTTGCAAATGACTCGATTTTGCATACTCCAGCGCTGGCATTCTTTTTGCTGTAGACAAACAGTGTATGAATAATTAACAATGTTTGCTGCTCTGAGGAAACCATCACATCCTTGCAGGCTTAGTAACCGAACGGTGACATCTTGTTTGAACGCTTTGGTGGATTAACTTCCGTTTTGCCCATTAAAGGCAAGCGAAGACACTCTTTTGGTAGCTTCCACTTTATCTTTGATTCTCTGTTTTGTGACCCTCTCTGCAGGTCCAGCGTGGTCTGCAGCGGCGGCGCCTCTCGGTTTTAGGAATGTCTCCCCTGGATGTTTGTAGTTTAACAACACAGGAATGCGAGCATGGTTCATGGTCCGAAGACACTGGTCCACTTGTTTTTTTCGCCTCCTACGGGAACAGACACGAAAACAGCGACGATGTCAGTGAAAACAAAAAAATACCTCCTGTACTCATTCCTTGAATTGAAAGCCTTAGTTTGGGCTGGAGAAGATGATCCTTGTGGGGAATCTGTTTTTTGGACTGTGCAGCTCCCCCCTTTCTCTCCGTGTACATAGGGTCCCTCAGTCTCTGAGGAGGACCAGTACCTCATAATGCAATGAAATGATTCATTTGTTACAGAGAAAGAAATTACCAATGATTCATATTTTATTTTTGTCTCATCGCTGTAACTTGGAGGTGCCCGAATCTGTGTCGAAATGTCAACCTGTGCAGAGTGAAGCCCCCCTCCCTCCGTGTGATGTAATCCGAGTGTCTCTGTGGTTTGTTTACATAGCTGGGCCTGCTGCTCCGTAGGCCGACTCCAGTGACGTGCCGGAGTAGCTTCCATGAGTCGGTGGTTTGCACATTGGCCGTTAGCTGCTTTTTTATATTTACAATCGGCATTGTTCACACACATGCATTGGTAAGGTACATGTTTGTGTGTGCACCGTCCTCCCCCATCCAACATCGGACGAGAGGCGGGGGTATACCCTGAATTGGTCGCAAGTCAATCGCAAGGCAGACATGGAGACGAACAACCATTCACGCAAACATTCATGGACCTAGTGGCAATTTAGAGTCCCCAATCAACCTCGCCATCATAATTCCACAAGTCAGGATAAGGAAACATTTATTACCATAATATGTCAGACCTACAAGGAACTTGACTTGGTTGGTGCATGACAACAGACAGTTCGACAGTGGACAACAAGACAACATAGAGGAATATAATATAACACTATGGGTTAGTAATGTAAGGCTGTGGGTTAGTTTAAAAATAAAAGGAATAAGAGTTTTAAAGGTTTTGTGTCATTCTCAATTAACAGAAATACTTGTCTTACCTTTACTTGTAAAAGCAGGGCTCTTGCATTGAGGCAGAGGTACTTTTTGCCTCCCCTCTGTTTTTTCACAGGGGTTTTATCCCAGTTCAGCCAGACTGAAAAGGTTCTACACCTACGTTAAATACATCACCTACACATTCTATGCAGAGAAAGGACATTAAAAGTTTCTGCTAGTATTGGTGGAGACAAACAATGAGAAAGTAAACGTTCAGCGATCTTGAAGTGATTGACACCATAAAGAAATTAAATTCATAGGACAATTTTTAGGGACATAAAAATGTTTTTTTTTTTTAACTTTTCATGATAATATGAAAGGCTCATATGGTCTTATTTCCAGATTTCAATTGCCATTTTTAAAATAGCACTAGCACATTCTGCTGTCCTTCACGTGTTCTCAGGGTTTTTGTTCAATAATGTCAACCAGATGGAGCACTAACAAGTGGAAAACTCGCTCGTTGCTGAGAAACAGAGGCTGCTGAATCCCATTTACTCAGAGGTAAGAAAGTTGATCATGTTCATTGAAAAAATAAATCTATGCCATGAAAAAAAAAAAAAAAGATTTCAGGACATTAAACGCTTCAAAGGTGCAACTTCAAGTGCATCTTATTCCTGCTCAAACCTTTGCTGCAGGCAGGGATTGTCTCTGTCTACCATTTTGATACATATTTACATGCTAAAACATAGGAATTAGAATTCATTAGTGTAATCTGAGGTCTAGATCTAGATTGGGAGTTGTTTGATTAGTGGCTTTGGGACATTGTTTTTGTACTGAGGCTGCCTCTCTCCTAGTTTTGTCTCCCCTTATTTAGCATGACTCTGTAATGTGGTTGTGCTTGAAGACTAATCGGTGCTATATCAGCTCTAATTAACAGAGCATACATAGTTCCCACATTTGTTGTTTCTGGGGTTTTATTCCTACAAAGATCTCGGAGTTGTTTTTGTGCACAGCACTCGGACGTGGCTGCATGGTGACAGCGGGACCTTGTTGCATTCAGGTTCACCGCTCCACCCGTCCGGGCGTCACGTGTCAGGATGTAACCCGGCCTTGTCAGCGCGGTCGCCGTCCACCATCGATTCCTGAAAACGAGGACCTTGTTCGAAACAGCCTTTGGGAGAGAATCGGTTTTGTTGTGCAAAAAAACTCACAGAAACACTTGCTTGCACTGGCGTGTTGAAGAGGAAGTACACATCGACTGGTGCAGCTGCTCTCGCATAGTGTTTGTGGTTTACCTACTTCAGAGGAAGTGGTGTGGAGGAGAATGCTGTGTTACAACCAACAAATAAAACAGGATATCCCATGTTTGAACAATTTAGACACAAAAAACACGATAGACAGTGTTGTTTTCTCTTCTTTTCTGTGCCCCGTCAACCGCCATAGTCAGTACAATCTGCAAAGTTAAACGTGGCAAAGTTAGCACCGGCATCCAAACGCATTGCAGGCCTCAGCTGTCTGCTGTGGTGGAAACCTGTAAGGTTCTTTTATATGTTCCGAGCAGCGAGAATGGAATTTAGGCCCATCATATCAATGAGATGCGTAGCTTCGCTGCCTAACTGCCGAACATCAAAGGATCCTGATATCCTCTAAACCCAGCATGTTAATTGCCGCTTGATTGATAACTTGAAGCTCATAGGCGACAGCATGTGTCGCCTAAACTGTTCCAGGGTGTTTTTTTGAAAATCAGTAGAAGTAAAATCACTGGCGGGCCCATTAAAAAATTGCCAGTGTGCACACTTGCAAATAAGCTGTCACACATTACAAATGAGATTATCTTCTTTTTTTTTCTGTGTGCCCCGGAACTTGTAGATGCAGGGGATGCACATAGTAACACTAAAATAGCACAAATCGCTTCTTGTTTTTTATCAGTGTGCTCGATCTGCAAGCGCTGTTTATGCTTTCCTCATGCAAAAAACCATATTAACAGCTCGCAGCACACTGTAATCAGTTTGCAGTAAAGTAAGAATTATCGGTTAAAATAGTGCTCATAATGAATTCTTCTTCTTTTTTTTCTCTATTTATATATTTTTTTCTGTTTAGCTTACAAAAATATTTTCATTAACTAAAAACTCCCAAAAGAACGAAAAATGGACAGATGAACAGGGATGGACAGACTGCAATGGATGTCATGTGTACAGAATGACTCATACAGATGTAGAATACATTGAATTTCTATAACAGAAATGATTCAAAGAATTCCAAGTAGCAAGCCAGGTGTACGGCAGGACCACTGCAGGGGCGACCACCGTCAGATCGAAGCACCATCCACAGAAGACTGTGGGGGGGGCAGACGGGGGGGAAGCAGAGATTTTAGGAAAGGATAATAATAATATGAATCATATTTAAAATAATGATGATGATGATGATGATGATGGCAGCAGCAGGTGCCAGCAGGGCCACGGCCGGAGTGAGGACCAGGGTCCTGACGGAACTACGATCTGCAGAGACCTGCTCGGCGAGAAAGCACAAAGAACTCCCAGGAAGGAGCTGAATTTGTCATGTGCATTAATGCAACGTGGATTTTAGTAAAAGGAGTGAGTGGTCCAGGCAAACCTAAGCCAGCCCTAACTATAAGCGCTATCAAAAAGGGGAAGTTTTAAGCTTTATCTTAAAAGAACTGACTGAATCTTCCCCCCGGATTGAAAGTTGAGTCTTTTTTTTTTTTGTTCCACAAAAGAGGAGCTTGATAACTGAAGGCTCTGCCTCCCATCCTACTTTTAATAACTCTAGGAACAACAAGTAACCAGCATCCATGGAGCACAGCTGCCTTGCAGGGCAATACGGTGTTACAAGCTCTTTAAGATAAGAAGATGCCTCACCAGAAAGTGCCTTGTAGGTGAGGAGAAGAACCTTAAATTCTATTCTTGATTTAATAGGGAGCCAGTGCAAGGAAGATAATACACGGGTGATATGGTCTCTTTTATTAGTTCTTGTTAATACACGTGCTGCAGCATTCTGAATCAACTGAAGAGGCTTAGGAGATTTACAAGAACATCCCGCAAACAAAGAATTACAGTAGTTCAGTCTAGAGGAAACAAATGCATGAACTAACTTTTCTGCATCACCTTGAGACAGGAAATTCCTGATTTTCGATATATTAGATGAAAAAAGGCAGTCCTTGAAGTCTTCTTTATATGAGAGTTGAAGGACATATTCTGGTCGAAGAGAACTCCAAGATTCTTGACGGTGCTGCTGGATACCAGAGCAATTCCATCCATAGAAACTGTATCATGTGACAGCTGACTTCAAAGGCACTCTGGGCCTATCAAGATAACTTCTGTTTTTTCTGAGTTTACCATCAGGAAGTTGCACGTCATCCAAGTTTTGATGTCTCCAAGACATTCTTGAAGTCTAACGAGCTGTTCGGTCTCCTCTGGCTTCATCGACAGATACAATTGAGTATCGTCTCCATAACAATGGAAGTTGATGCGGTGTTTTCTGATAACGTCGCCCAAAGGAAGCATATAAAGGGTTAATAAAATCGGTCCAATCACAGAACCTTGTGGGACTCTGTGACCAATATTGATGGTCTTTGAGGATTCACATAGTCACATAGTTGATTTGCGACGGATTTCTCAAGGATCTTCGAGAGGAAGGGAAGATTAGAGATCGGTCTGTAGTTAGCCAACACCTCTGGTGCCAGTGTAGGTTTCTTAAGAAGAGGCTTAATTACAGCTATCTTGAAGGACTGTGGTACATGTCCTGTCAACAGGGACAGATTCATAATATCCAGTAAAGGCGTGCTAATTAAAGGAAAAACTTCCTTAAGCAGCTTAGTTGGAATAGGATCCAAGTTGGAATAGGATCCAAGAGACAAGTAGAAGATTTAGACTTCGGAATTGTAGAAGTCAGTTGATCAAGGTTGATGGAAGAGAAGCCATCCAAGTAGGCATCAGGGCCCACTGCTGCACCCAGGGTTCCTACATCCGAGGACGGGTCGGCACTAGTTGAGGGCAGGAGACCATCAATTTTCTCTTTGCTAGTCAGAATCATATCATTAAAGAAGTTCATGAAGTTGTTACTACTGAGGTCCAAAGGAATACATGGCTCAACAGAGCTGTGACTCTCCATCAGTCTGGCCACAGTGCTGAAGAGAAACCTGGAGTTGTTTTTATTTTTCTCGATTAGTGATGAGTAATAAGATCTTCTTGCGTTCCGGAGAGCCTTTTTATATGTTTTAAGGCTGTCTTACCAGACTAGCCTAGATCCTTCTGATTTGGTGGAACGCCATAGTCGTTCAAGTTTCCGCACAGTTTGCTTTAAGTTGCGGGTTTGAGGGTTATACCAAGGTGCAAACTTCCTTCTTGTTGCCATTCTTCTTTTCAGATTAGCAATAGCGTCCAGCGTCACTCTCAGAGAGCCTGTAGCAGTATCGACAAGATTATCGATTTATATTTTTAATATATCATTTCTCCTACAGATAAAAGCTACCGTGTCTCGATGTATTTACATGTACATACTGATGACACACACACACACACACACTCTCACATGTATACACACACACACACACACACACACACAAACACACACAATGTCAATGCTATGGATGACAACCCTCAGGTGATAAAACCATGAGGACAGAAGGAGAGGCTACAAAAATCCGTTGTCTTATTTACATGCAATCACAAGCACGCACTCTGTCTGGTTTGCATAGCCACAAGCATGTGCCTATTCACACCGCGTTGCTCAGAAGGCTCCGTTAGTACTTTTCAGCGTGCATATTTTTTTGAAAGCCCTTTCTCCAATTTTCAGGCCTTCATTCAGAAGGATACATGGGGGAATCCTCCATTTTTTAATAATAAAAACCCCCTGTAATATTCATGTTAATTATTCAATATGAATGCATAATAACAAAGGTTATCTGCTTTTGCTAAAAAATAATAGTCCACATCTGAATGAATTGCCGTTAATTAGTTTCAAGTGGGTCTTCTTTAAGAGTTGCTTTCTTATGAGAGTCTTTCCTTATAGTACTCTATGTGAGTGTCCTCTTTATTATTGTCATGGTCAAAGAAGTGTTGATTGAGTTCTCTGCTAGTGAGTCCATAGTTTGACAGCATATTTTGACATTTCTTAATGTATCCTATTTATTGCGAGTCTGTTAAACAGGATCCCATTTTGCAGGCGTGCATAATTATACATATCAGAAATATCAAGATGGGTATGTTACACTTAGTTGCAGAATGAATTGTCAACATTGGTGTTTTGGGGACAGAACCGCTGTATTTAGACCTTTGTCCTGTCCCACGTCCGTCCTGCGGTAGACGCACGAGGCGTCCCGGCGCGGGGACGCCGCTGGCCTGCTGCCTTACATGGGCAAACCTCTCAACTCACGGAGACGGCTGGAATTTCAGCGCGTGACGTCACCGCCTACAACTCTCCCAGAATTTGGATCCAGAAGTTTCACTTTTTTTCTGGTGGGATTGGAGCCTCTTGTTTTATTTCCTAGAAAGCGAGGTAAGCGAAACCGCCGAGCGCTCACGACGAGTCTCTTAACATGTGTGTGATTTCGGGCTGTGTAGTTTAAGATGCGGGCGTTTGGGAATTAGCTCGTCTCTAGTTTGTTCGGCCTTGTTAGGCTTTGATATGAAAGTTACTGTGGCACGGAGGTCTCGGTGAGGGCGTGGACTCTCACGGTAGCCTCGGCTGATGCTAATGTTACATGAGGGCACAAACACCGCTAACTTGTCGGTGGCCCAGTCACGCGTTCACCATTTGAAAAGACGCCGTCAAGGTTCGCTAAAACGGGACTCTGGGCGTCTCTGGTGTTTCCGTTTATAGCCGAGGGTTGAGCTGCTGAGCAATGCGGAAGACTCGACATGTCACCGGAGAGAACGCGGGTGAAATACCCTCAGCGGGGTCCCGAGCCTACCGTCCCCCGCTACAGGCTGCCCGCGAGCCGGGGGAATCGCCCGCTAGCATCGGCCTGGCCGTTAAAAACCAAAGCACACAGTTTACACCGCAACGAATGGACCGCCCAGCTTACGACGGCAGTGGTTCGCCTGGTTGTTTTGCATACCTTGTGTAGGCGGTGTTTGAAACAAAGTTTAAACTACTTGTTCCGTATACATTAGCATGGACGCAACGTGATAACTTTAGTTACACTGTTGCGCCCATAAAGGTGTGGACTGGCCCACAGTGTCACGTGTGAATGAAAAGACCAGAAAGAACTACTCCAAACAGATCAAATCTGGCACCATCTAAAATCTGTAGTGAACTATGTTAGACGGTGCCGGTTCCGTCCCATGACCACCTCCCCAACAGGGCTAAATGGACTGTCTCTTACAAATCCCATTCTGGAGTCGAGAAACATTCTATCCATGTTTATTGGCATCGAATGTTACATTTATTGTTTAGTTTTGTGTTTTGCATCTAAAGGAGTACATGTGGTCTGATACAGATGTTCACCGAGGACCCTCCCTTGTTGGTTGCCTTCATTTTTTGTGAAGATCAATAAAAAGAGCCCAGGTCCAGACAATATTGTCCTGCCGTAGAATATCGCTAACGTGAAAAAAAGGTCTCACTTTCTTCTCCAAAATCTTGAAACTTCGTCTTAGATGTTTCTAATCAGTAACGCCAAGGTTCCCCTGAGAGTGGTGTCATCAAACCGCATACATCTGCATCGCTGCGACATTTTTCACTTTGGCAACATTAAACGGATCTGTCTTTTAAAATCTTTGGGTTTAAAAAAACCCCCTCATTTGACAGCGTTGATGATGTTAAAGTTAAAAGATGAGTGCCTCAGCTATCTGGTAGCCCCCCTGGTAGAGTTAGTCAAGCTACTCTACACTGTTTGTGTTCTTCTAACGAGAGTGTGCCTTTTTACGGAAGGAACCGCCGCAGTTTCCTCTTGACCCAAAGGGAACCGTTTTAGATCAGAGCGCGATAAAGGGATGTAGGGCTTTGAGAGAAATGTTACCTCCACCAGAGACTATACTTCTCTCTTACCTGAGGTAAGTGTGGGCTCGTAGTTTACAGGTTTCTTGTACTTGTTCCGCATATGTGTCGTTTAACAACACTCACTGATGTTGTGGAGGTGTTTCCAGGATTCTCAAAGGCTCTTCTAATCATCTTGAGGATAATCCATCAAGCGTTTTCCTCAAGTCGCACTTATTATTGCTTATCCAGGTAAAGGTGGTGGCTCCTTTCTTCCACACATCTTTTAAGCCTAATTATCATGCCGGAAAAGAATAATATCTGAAGGGTAGTATTTCAATTGAAGAGTGCAAAAACAAAAGGATGCTTCTAAGGCCATTCCGACCCACAATCCTTTGCGCATCAATTATGTAAGCAAGAGGGTCAAAGTTCACTTGTTTTGAGGAAGGGCTGCTAAATTAAAAGCGGAACAGCAGAGGTGGTGTTTGGAACACAGCTGAAGGGTAAGTGACGGGTCCAAGAGGCCAACACGTTTGACTGTTTTATAGTGTGTTGTTGTAGAACACATGGCCAAAGAATAGGGCTGCGTCGTGTTCGAGTACGCGCGTGTTGAGATAACTCGCAGGTGGCGGGGACGTGTCGGGAGCCCGCTGCGTGCTCCGTCAGGGATGTGACATGTGGGAGGCTGCTTTGCACAACAACACTGTTGCCTTGAATCCATGTGGATTGGAAAAAGGTTTCAGAATACTCGTAGCACATCTAGTACTTAAGTCAGAGTAGAGGCGAGTGTTGTCTTCAAAAAAGCACTTCTCTCCTTTTGCTCTCAACGTCTCATGAACCCTTCTCTTTCTGCTCGTGTGCTTGATGCGCGCTAGATTTGTCGGCAACAAAGACACAGGCGTAATAATTATGTAGCGACCGAGTTTCCATGGTTATTAGACGGCGACTCAAGCAAGCATCTTAATGGTTTGAGTCAAAAGCCACACTCAACGTCAACTAAAAAAAAACGAGCAAAGGTAAAACAGTGAAATGATTATTCTCAAGATAACGACATAAAAGTAAAATAGTTTCAGTCATTTCCATTCGGTGACCTGAAGTAGACATTCTAGTCTACTTCACTTCGTATCTACCGAATGAAACATTTATACATCTATGGCATTGTATTCTATAGTTTATACTTTTTATTTCTAAGAGCTAATCACCTCTTGGATCAGGGTGCCAGCCCGCGTTTCCCATCGTGCTCTCGGTGTGTTGCAGTTGTTGGAAATCCGCAGTCCACCTGGACCTCGTGAGGTGATCGTAGTCTCTGTCCTCCTCGCTGAATAATCGTTGCACCCCAGTGGAACATTTCCCACACGTCAGCATTGCTTTTCTTGCGCTGCGTCTTTGCTGTGAAGGGTCACTCCAGCAGGCCATGACAGACGCCTGCCGAGAAACAACGTTCAAACAGAGGACCTACGCTCGGGTCCATGCAGGATTTATGGGCGGCCGCCTATCGCTCGTCTGTCTTCTGATAAACGACGCACTCATGGAAACGCGTTTCTGTGAAGTCGACAGGACCCACTTACTACGTTGCTGTAGTCCTGCATAGCTGAATTCTAGTCACATAATCTGTTTGAATGATCCAGAGCTTCTCATTCTCAACAGATTTCATCACAAGGCGAAGGGCATCGCTTCAACAACCTTCCAGGAATCCTGCACATCCAGAGAGGAGACAAGGTAAGATAGCTCTTGCTCTTATGGGCTTTTTTAGCTTCTAATGCTTGTCTGTTCATTATTTCTCTCTGCTTGTGAGTTTTTTGTTTTTGGTAGAAGTCAAACTTCTGTTTGGAAGGTCATGTTTTGCAGTTGAAGCATAAAGTCTCTCTCGGAGGCTGTCCCAGACGTTCCCATGAGGATGGTTGGGAACCTTGAAGTAGCTCAAAATATGCCTGCCTGATTGTCAGTGCGAGCACTTAATGCTTACTAAGTCAATGTGTTGCACATTGTGTCTTTCAGTGCGAGTTGAGTACTGCATTCCTATAAAGTGTTGCCACATATGCTGCATTGACGTTGTCACCGGCGACGCCCCAATTAGGATGTTGTTATCTGAAGGGCCGAGCACCCGCTAACGTGACACGTCACAAACGTTTTGCTGCTGTGTGGTGTGATGCACACACACCTGGAATGCTGGGTATTCTAGCACGCATAGGAAGAGGAAGGGGGTTCAGTGGGTCAAATTTCCATTTGCTAATAAGCTAGCTACCTTGCTGATTCCTCTATAGGTCCGTGCTACACTGACTACTTACTACAATCTTATAGAATTATAGAATCTTGTAGAATCTTATAGGACTTGGCCAAGTCTTGTAGGTTACAGAGGGGTGAGCGCGCTGCCGCCAGCGGACAGAGAGCGTGTGTGTCTGACCGGGCCCGTTCCCAGCGTGGATCGGTGTTCCCTCCTCGCTGCTGCTAATGTCACCAGGACCTCCGCTGACCCACGGCACCGCTGGGGAGTAATCAGACTTTAATTATAGCTTCTTAATCACTCGGGTATAATCAGTGTGACCAGAAGGCTCCTCCCTGTAGCTCCACTTTCTCATGCCTGATTAACAAATAGAAAATTAATTGAGTCTATTCCCCTGCATTGTTTGGTTAATTTACCTTGATACGCATTTACAGCTTTCTAAGTCACCTCATTGTCTTTTCATTTCGCACTGTGGCTCAGTGTGTTACGCGTCTTTTGTCGGACTTGGTGTAAAGTTGTCATTACCATTCAAAGGTATGCACCACAGAGCTGGCTCTGCAGCGTGTGGCATTCCAAGTACCAAAAGCAAACCAAACTGATATTGCCCTCAATGCTGTCTCCATACTTTCTCCATATTTGGAAATGTTTACCTCCTCTCCACAGTTGACAGAGGTTGGGAGAAGGGGATGTGAGTCATTTAGGCTGGATAAGGCTTTCTAGGGGTGAGAGCAGCATTTCCAAGTGACTACCATTTAGTTGAGCTAGTTTTCTCTGCTTCAGTGATCCGAAGAGAAACCGTGAGTATCCTTCTGTGCTTTGTTTGTCTTTGGATGTTTCAAAATAGGACTTTAATATAACAGGACTATTCTTTAAGTGCTTGATTGGAAGTTGTAGAGGTACCGTGGAGATTCCATTGCCTTTTCTTTGCGTGGGACACAATACGGACACAAAATGTTCCCGTTCACCTCCTCCAGAGAGGATATCGAGCGATCACCAGATATTTTGGGAAAGTTATGGTCACTATTTTTGTAGTTGTTTTACAAGCCCGGAACAACTTCGCAGCGCAGGGAGAACAGTCTTGACAGAGACCGACCTCTCGTGCAACCCTTCTGCCAGAAATATAAGGAGGTCATAGATGCAGAAGAAAAGCATCTGGACAAAACTCAAAAGTGTGTGTGTGTGTGTGTGTGTTTGTATGTGTGTGTCTGTGTCTGTGCACGATCATAATTTTATTTTCTTCGTATATATACAAACATCCGCTCTGGCTGATATCTCCACATTAACAGGTGTGCCCTTCCTCCTGGCTCCCACTTCAAACACTGGCGTGGCAGGAGCCCGGTGGTGAAGGGAGAGCGAAATGATTTTACTAAGCTTTAAGGGCTGAGTGATAATCTCTCGCTTGTACCTTGGCCTCTGAGCTGGGGACCCTGTATGCATACCAGTGTCAAAGATGTTTTCTGTATTGTTTTTTTATCTGATTCTCTGATTCTCTACTGCTTAGACATTCAGTAACGACTTTTAGAATCGATACGTCATTCATCCGTTTGGGAAACGTTACGCTCAGCTTGTTTTCAGCCATGCTTGATCCTTTGTATTTCCCTCCTACTTACCAAAGTCTAAACCCATCTCAAGACTCAAAACGTCTTTGAATATACATTTTCTTCCTCTGCAATAACTTCTAAACATGTTTACATTCTATATGACCAAGTTCTTTTTGGATGGCACAGGTCGGTGGCAGCGTCACTGTCAGTGTGATAGCATGCCGACCGTATCTGGCATGCCGTGGGCTCTGGGTGCTTTTGGGATAAAACGGTGGTCTCTACTGGCCTACTCACCTTGAAGTTAAACTTTTTAACGTTTGCCGAAAGAAATGTAAAGGTTTGGGCGGTTAAATTGAGAACAAAAAGACTCCTATCACAGATATTCAACATTTCGGTACATGCAATTTTCATCAGGTCAGTCCAGCAGACACAATAAAAGAGCGTATTAGAATTGATGGTTGACCCGTGTGGAAAATAAAAGAATCTGGGAATTGTGTGGCGAATGCGGCCGGTAATCCTTCACAAATGAGACAAAAAGCAACTGTATAGTACTAAATGCATCCCGCTGCTTCTGCTAGATTTAACTGAAGCAACTTGCAGGTGATCGGCTCTTCAGTGAAATGTCACACAGATCAGTGATAACCCCACAATGGGGTTAGATTCGAAGTTTTGATGTGTTCATGGATGCCAGCACATTCACAGAGGGCCCAGACTTTCCAGTGATCATAGATGACTAAATCCTAAAAGCAGTGTCTAGGCGCAGAAGCAACATTTATCCGATTATTACTTTCCGATGGATGCAAAAGTCTGCTAAAGGTAGTAAACTTTATCATAGGGCCAACAGCTGTGCACCGCACAAAGCGACATTACAGACGCTTCATTGGGAAGAGATCTAGGCAAGAGGTAAGGAGGAGTTCTGTCCAAATTGTTCATAATATGTAAAATTATCCAACATAAATATTGAGCTATTACTGCTGCAAATGACTACAAACCATTTGCTTAGTGGCCAGGACTCCCCTGCAAAGGGATTTTCTAATCTCAATCAATCTGACTTGTTAGGGAGACACATTCTGTTTCAATGCCTTGGTCCATCAATCTGGCTGCCTGCTGTGGGCCAGTATGACCCCCCCCCCCCCCCCCCCTCTTTTGATTCCCTATCAGGCAAACAATGTTAGCTCTGTCAGTGCTGCTACTCTACTAGCGCTGTTTGCTGCTAAAGGTATAGTAATTATTATTCACACGAAAGAAGCTCATGCAAGTGTTATTCATTACCACTGTATCAACAATATGGGAATGAGCTGTTTCTTAACAAATCCGGCGTCAACAAGCGGCTCATTGTCTCTACTGGTTGGATAAGCTCTGTTGATCGTTGGCTACACCCTTCCCTGGCGACATCTCCTTACCTCTTCAAATCACTTAATCTGGCCCTTAATTTTAAGATTGTTGCCAACCCCAGATTGGGAGAGATTGGGATGTTTTCAAGACGAGCCTCCCAAATGAATCTCGTCAACAAATTAAGGCATGATTAACAGGAGCAATTACAGGGAATCCAACTGAGCTGAGGAGAATCCAGCTAAAGAGTGAGGAGATTATCTTTCTTATTAGGGAGCATCACTTTAAGGGTTTGATTACTTTCTGTTTTGGTAACTCTTGATCACTCAAATGATGTCTTCTGTTTTTCTCTTCCGCTTAGGGTTTAGGAATGCGGCTTGAACACAGGTTACAGAGGGTTGAGAACACCCTGATGATCAGGGCTTTGCAATAGTTGCGGGTCGAATGGAATTTAAGGTGCAGAAGTATTGTGATGTATTCAAGTGCAGTCTGGTAGCATATTTGGTAACAATGAGAGCTTTGAGGACTCTTAGATGTCTGTATTTACTATGTGATTATGGCTTTTTATGTATTTCTCACGATATATATATTGTTACTATAAAGTTTATATTCATTTATATTATAAAGTTTTTCTTTATTTTCCTTTCCCCATCAAACTGGAATGTGTAATCCACCAAACAACAGTCTGAGGCACATTATTTTTTAACAGATCTCAGATTTCTCTGGCTTTATTTGTGCTTTGATCTGGCTGCTTGCTGGGAACCAGTTCAAATAATCACCCAGTGCATGATGTCAGGACCATCCTTCATGTCAACACACTGCGCCACACACTTTTATATCATATCTAAGGAATTCTGTTTTAATTCCAGAGGAATGAATTCTGTTTTGCACGGCCGAGCCTTTGGATGGGACAGTGAACTCTGGAGTTCTGTCTGTTCCTTCAGTTTCTGTAAATCAGTCTGAAGAACCACAAATGAGATAAACTACATTACGACATTACACACTGAATGTACTGTTCAAACCATCATGATATTGCCAGCCATATTCGAACTTTAAACTTGTGAACATGGTCACATTTCCAGCAACTATTTAGAAGAAAACACGTTTTAAACCATAGCTTAGGAAGCTCCTAAATCAAGACACTCGGTCAGCGTATGTGTCTGTATGACGAGCAGGGGGGCAGCACAGAAAAAGTCTTATGTCTTCATGGTCTGGAGCCTTTGTGGAAATATTCCTCTACTTTTAGTGGCATTTAAAGCTAAATAGAATCAATGAACAAATCAAGTTACTGAATACATAATGCATGATAACCGTTTTACCCGGCCACTAGGTCTAGGCCACTTTAACATTGTCATCACGAGGGGGAAGTAATCGTGTGCCAAAAGTGACATTCGCTTCGGTGGCCCTATCGTTTAGGATCAGATGCCACTAATTGATTCATCTCAGATTAGGCAGACGCTGTAGGCGAATGGGACACTTCACACAATGTGACTGATACACTTGCTCGCCATGCGGTGACTCAAGTAGTCAAATTACGCAAGCACGTAGTTGAAAAAACACAGAGCCATTGTTGATATGTCAAAACAAATGAACTGCAAAAAACACATCAGTTTACAATGGCAAAAGGATGATGTCGATGGACACCCCCTCTCCAAAATGATTTGAACCGCTCTGAAGTCGGCGAACCATCCAACATTCTAAATGTTGTCCTTTTACTTTGTTAAACACAAATAAAAAGATAAGGACATTTTGTTAATTAAAACAAATCTTGTCATCAGTGGTTTTAATGATAAACGGTTCATAATTATTGCTTGGTCTATAATTCATGTTGCTGCGAAAACTTCTCCCTCAGCAACCACATTTATTTAGTTTTCTCACAAACACTTTATTAGATCACACGTGTGAACACAAAAGGATAGTGTTGAAATTCTCATTTCCCCTGAATAGAGCCTGAAGGCATCTTAAAGTAACAGAACTTTACCTACTGCTTGTTCACAATGCAACATGATCAAGGAGCAGAATTCACGAACATCAGTCTGTGAGGGGTAGAGGGGTGGGGGGGGGGGATGACAACAGTGGCCCATTACACGACTAGTGGTTTCAAGTTCAGTGGGTATAAATCCTGAATATGGGTTTCATACAGCTGAGGAAACTTCTCCTTCTAACAACCACTTTTAATGAACATAACTGTGTCTACGTTGCTA
Source organism: Apeltes quadracus (assembly GCA_021346845.1). NCBI lineage: Eukaryota > Metazoa > Chordata > Actinopteri > Perciformes > Gasterosteidae > Apeltes > Apeltes quadracus. The sequence continues at coordinate 11,877,026 of CM037924.1, forward strand.
AAGCTGTAACTCTGCCGTGTTTCTTGTGATGTCACACTCGTGTTACAAGAGTTTAAATGTGAGTGGCTAAAACAATGAGGAAATCTTATCGGCTCAATGCACCTTTTAGTTATGCACATTCTGGGTGTCAGGTGCTCGCAGCAAGTTTCCTACCTCATCACTCCTGGAAGGGTCTGGGTTCATGACTGCTTGCACACTGTATACGTGTGCATAGTCCACAGAGCTCATTGGCAGGATTAATTGCCGCCGAGTCCCCCCGTGGTCCAGGAATGCAATTACCCACTGACCCAAATCATCCGCTTGGCTGGAAGTCACTGTTTTCTGGCAGCGTTACACCTGGAACAAAGACTCCACTTAACCTCACCCTCCATGCAGTGGCCATGTGTCTGATGTTTGCGTGAAACCTTCAGGAAGCGAGTCGACGTGTTCATGTTGTGCCCCTCTTTTCAGGAAAGTATGTAGATTTACTTTGAACTGTGCCACATCGATTGGATGGAGGCTTTCCTCACCGGTGATGCTAATTTAAAGTAAGGACAGCAGTTCAAGATCCAGAGGAGGTAGAAGACGTACAACGTGTAGGTTTCTGCCTCTGAGCTGTGAAGAAATCCACAATGCATGTTGTTGCCTCCAAATGAACTGCTTACTTTAGACTGAATATTATTTGTAATAGGACTGTTCCTGAAAGAACCTCAGTAGTACTCCTGACTCCTTTTGATAAGATTAGATGAGACCCGACGGGTGAACAAGCGAAATATTCAAACCACAATATATCTGCATGAAACCTCCAATTTGTCATTTTTGTCTGAATTTGGAGCTTTCTTTTGAACATGTGAATGATGAAGCGTCTCCAGGGTGCGATTTGACAAAAAAGCAGAGGGGGGGGGGGGGTTTAGCTGCCGGTGTCGGCATGCGGGCTGACCGGGGGGGGGGGGGGTGCTGTACACCAGTGGTCCCCAACGGCATGCGTCACAGGAGCACCCCCCCCCCCCGCTGTCTGCTGTCCGACCGCTGCGACCTGCCGTCCGACCGCAACCACAGGTTCCCATCTTTTGGTGCGTTTGTGTGAGGTACTAGGAGGATATATATGTAGTTAGTGTAAGAGTACAGTGTTGTTTGTAGTAGCAATTTGTGATTTAAGGGTTAGTTTAGATTCATAGTTAATTCAGTAGCTCTTAAAAAGGGACTGTGTGAGGGACAAGGTAACCCTGAGTGAATGTTCCTTTATATACGTTGTACAATGGACGTGTACTTTTTTGGAGGTGTCTTAAATACATCCACAGAAGATGTAGCCCCGAGCTACGTGGTCCAAGGTGTGGGAGCATTTCACATTTAATAAACTGATAACGTCAACGTAACGTAACGCGGCGCGGGAGCACCACGTTGTCCCGTTTTGAAGTGGGGAACGTGAGGAGCCTGCAGCAGCTCTTCGTCATCCTGCGGATCGAGCTGCAGTTAATGACAGCCTTATGCATTTAATTACAAATGCCATTTTAAATTAATTTAAAAAATTCAGGTATATTGGGATAAAGGCATTTACCTTCTGCCTTTTCAAGGCAGAAAGTTAGGGGTGCTAATAGACTGCTTAGGAAGCTAAAGTGACATGACATAACTTGGGTGACATCACAGAGGGGTGTGGTGAGCATCAAACAGGAAGCAACCACCTACAAAAAAAATACCTTTTTTAATGCTGTTGTATTTATCCTATTTATCGATTAATCGTCGTTGTGACATTAAAGTAGTCCATGAATAAGAGGTGTGAGTTGTCTGATTATGGAACCCCATAATAGGGGTTAATAATAATAGTTGCTGCCGCTAAAAGCGCAAGAAACCGCCAAAGCAAAGCACTAGATTTGTTTTTGCCACCTGCCACCGCTGTGCTGCCTGCTCCAGTCTTTTACAGCTCGCCGGTAATAATAAAAGCGTTGACGAGCCCCTGGCATGTGTTTCTAGCACACTTGGTAACTAGACCTCAATGAGAAGCAGCTACTGTAAAGTTGGGGTCTGTGTTGGCGTCAAGAAGCTTTATTATTTGGATATCGTAACGCTATGTTGCTGTCGTGCAATGTCACACCTTAAAACTCCGTAAAAGAGCCTGACTTCCAAAGTATAGAGCTACTTTGAGTCTGTTTCAAATTAATACAAAGGAAATAAAATGTTCTCTCATATCAATTACTGAGATAATCACAGAACACGTGCACAGTGACTGCTGGAAACAGTTCAGCCAGTAGCATCCAAACACTGATAACGTGAATATGCATGGTGTGCATGGTCGAAAAGTCATCAAAATATCTCAAGAGATACAGGAAGGGTTTTGGGGTTTGAATGTTTTCCTTATATATATTTCCTATTCTAGTCCCAAATGATCCCTAAAGGCCTGCAGACTCATAGGAAGTGTGAAATTGTCTGTGAGAAGAATCTCAAAGACATGATGTGTTTACTGTAGGCCAGCCGCCGGGCCTAACCCACTTCTAGGAAACCAACGTCAGTCTGAGGGTCCGTGACGGTGAACTTTGAGACCGGGTCACGGTCGCAACACGAGCCGGCACAAAGGGGCAGGCCGTAGCCTCTCAGCCCCATTTGTATGGGCCGGGAGGTGAGTGATGATGCCCAAAGATTAGAGAGGGAGGCTGATAATAATTTATAGTACCAGGCTCATTCAAAACCAGAATCACTAGCATTTGAATGGGAAATAACTCCATTTGTATCTGTGTGCTACAAACGCCACAGGTACACATATTTGCACAGGCACTGTTTTTTTTTTTTTTATAGGTTAAAGAACTAAAGATATATTAGGATTTATTGAGACTATCTCCAGGAATGTTTTTATTGTTTATAATGTGTCAAAAAGTTAAATCCTTTGTCCATTAGTGTATTTCTTTCAACGTTAATTCCACTCGGTTGTGAAAGCATGCGCCAACTGCAAGGCTGACGCCACCAGTCAAGTGGTGTTGTTTATGCTTTTGGAAAGTATACAATGGGGATTAATACATCGACCCGCCACGAAGCCGTGCGTGTGTGTCTATTAGAGGTGTAAAGGAGAGTTCTAACGAGGGCTTTGAGTTCCTGCGCAGCGTTTGGCCCTGCTCGCCTCTAAGTGAGAGGCGGCCAGCTATTGCTGCTGCGGGTGAAGCTCTCCTGAACGGTTTGCTGGTCAAGTGTAAACCCAGAAGAGCCACTTGCTTCCTGTGCAGGCTGTTTCCTGCACTGCAGCCCGCCCCGGGCAGATTCCTTAAGCCCAACGGAGCTGCACTGTACCTGGTTCAGGAAGGGTAACGGTCACTCATGTCATTGGAGGCACACCTTTTACCCTGCTGCACCTAAATACACCATGAAGCTAACGAGGAACAAGGCCCAGCGTTTCTTTAGCTTTTTAGGGACATGTATTTTTTCTTGGTTTGATATACTGTTTTCTGTCCGTCAACACCGATGCACAATCAAGCTGCCCATTGTAGAAGCACTTATAAAGCACGCGGCCTTGGAGGAAATGGCACTTGCCTTTATGGGGCTGATGTTTGTGAAAAGAAAAAAGGGCATCATGGGTATTCAAATGAATAATATAAAGCCGGTGATAAAATAGCCAAATGATGAGTGAAGTATGAGAAACATGATGAAGGTTAGAAGAAGAAGGGGACGCCTGTCCTCTTGTGTTTTGTCTCCTTTTAAGCCTGTCCATCACAACCGGATAAGTAAAGACTCTTTTCAGTGCCTAAATTGCGTTTCTTTGACGGATGGAAGGTCTTTAGAAATGTGTTAATGGTCTAACGTACTTGGATGATCACTTGTGTTTGATAGCAAATTGCTCCATCTGAATGTAAAATGGCTCTGATAATTTGAGTATTTAACTCATTGTGTGGCTGAAAGTAGCTTCACCCAAGTTATCGTAATGGATTTAACATTGAGAGTAATTGGTTCATTATATTTGACTTTTGTATTTAATTTATTCATGCATGAGCACTAGCTGTGAATGTTTATAGATATCCTATTTACTGCATTGTTAAATACATGCCTTGTCTGCAGGAAATGAATGGTTGATTAGATTTAGTGAAGGTCCGGTTTTAGAACTCTAGAATGCTCCACGTGGCTTTGGTGTGGCTGAATTCATAGCAATGTGTGAAGGGGGGAGACGGGGGACATTGGAGAGCAGGCTCGTCCTTTAAACAGAGAATCCGCTAGTGCAATGCATTGAACCAATTAACAACTGGATGTGTCAGAATTGTCTTCAATTAAACAAAGAAGTCATTGTTTCTGGGTCCAAGGATAAACGATTTAAAGTCAGCGCACAGCTTCAGCCTATTATGACCTGAATGATATGTCAAGGATTAGAGGACTTGTGTCTCAGGATATGTAACGGTTGTCTTCAGTAGACTGGACTATTTAACGATGTGTTCTCCAGTCGGTAAAAAGTCAATCGGACAACGACAGCTGATTCAGAACGGCACCTTGTGTCCTCGCTAACACCAAGCAAATTACCCCACTTCTTAAGGTATTTACACTGGCTTTCTGTCAACAGAGAATTTACATTAAAACCCTGCAGTTGGTTCCTAAAGCTCTGAATAGTTGGAACCAAATACATGTGTGAGCTGCTGCTGCCGCCTTACAAAGGATCCCAACAACAGGTCGTCTGGGACGAGTCTCCTCTCTGTTCCCACAGTCAGAACCAAACATGGAGAAGCGGCGTTCTGTTCCTATGCTCAAAATAACTGGAACAAACTCCCAGAAAGCTGCAAATTTCTGTTTGTGGATGCCTTTGAATTGTCAAGGATGATGCGGATACTTTTTACTGTTAATTTAATTAACTACATTGCAACCTCTATTTTATTTTAAGCTGCTTTGTTGTTTTTAATGTCTGTTTTTACCTTTACCGTAAGTCTTTTTTTTCTTTTGCCTGATGTTCTGATGTTTTTAATGGTTTAATGTAAAAGCACTTTTAAGTTGCCTTTTTGAAATGTGCAGTACAAATAGATAAATTGCCTAGAGAAGAGATCTAGTATAGTCCATTTAAATCTAATTCATGGGAATTGGGAATTGTTAAGTTTTTTTTGAAGTGATTGCCTAATATTTGGGGGCCTGAGACAAAATGCTATGATGGTTAAATCGCCACAAGGGTTTCATTGAAACCAATGAAGCCACTGCTATTTATAAGGTAGTGTTGTTTATGAGATGCAATTTCTAACAAGTGTTGTTAAAAGTTACCGGCTGCAGTAAGAAGGTGACGCAGCTACCCGTGAGCGCCTCATGCTCGGGGCAGCACTCATATTTCTTGTTATTAACACAAGCCTTGCATTTACTTTGTTATCTACGGTCGATTTATGTGAAAACATGTACATTTGGAGGTTTGCTTCAAGCGGGGGAAAATAGTTTTCTGCTTCAGGACCAGATGTACCGCTGCCGCAGAGTACCTGCTTTATCCACGTTTTAAAGCGAGAATTCTGCCTCGCACTGTGAGCCAAACCCCATGAGCCCTTCTGACCTGTGCTTTTCACCATTTTTGGCTGGATCATCATTATTACACAACTCCTTCTGCGCTGGCTTGGTCCCCAGATGTTGTAGCAAAGAAGTGCTGGAGCCCTTCTGTTTGTGTCTGTAGCGCAGAGACTGTACGTTTACGATCAATCAAATATAGTGTATATATTTCACGAGGGGCTTATGATATTCTTTCATGTTTGTTAACTTATTTTTACTCTGGTTTCTTGCTGTAAAATAGATCATTGCTGGTTTTATGATTACGGATTTGGAGGTCTCTGTTGCGTCACGTCTCTCTGTTTTCTGTTGACGCTCGCTCAGGTCTTGCTGGTTTGGGATTCTCAGGAAGTCCCCGTAAAGCCTGCTGGCATCGGGCCTCACCCAGGTGCGCCGAGTGTTGAATCCCAATTGGAGTCGTGTGGCAGATTGTTAACTATCCGCACTGGTCATGCTGCCTAAACACTGAATATGTGTGTCAGTACTCTGGCACAGGCCCATGAATAGGAGAGATGCCTCCAACCCCCTGCACTGGGTTACGTACAATAAACGTATGATTTCCCAGAGTGTCAGTACGGGGATGACAGGAAAATCAAATGAATCGTTTTAGACCACAAATATAATAATCCACTCAAAATAATTACTCTAATAAAATGTAATTCAGTTGATTATATGGTCGTGATTCATTTGTTCCTCAAAGTGTGGTGGACCAACATGTGAAAACAACAATGTTTCCTCCACGTCTATCTTGACCCATCTTAAAGCGCATCGAGAAACGGAACAGTAAAGTGCATCCCAAACAAATCCTTGATACAGACAGAATTCTGAGTTCTTTATTTCGGAAATGGCTTCCTGCACAAGGCCTGTTGTTGCTGAAATAGAACATGTCTGCAGGGTTATCTAATGTCACCTTTCTACCCTTTTGTGAAACTCAAATTAAATTCTGTTATCTTCTGCATTGGGGCAGAAGTCTAATTGGCTGATATCCCATCGAGTCAGCAGATAAAAACAGATTTATTAAGGAGGAGAATATGTTCGTGTTACATTTTTTACCTATTTTTTTACAGATAAAAACTCTTTGTCGCTTTTCATGTAACCTTACCTATAAAAATGAAAGTGGGGAAAAATGTCAAAATTCTTGGTTTTGTGTCATCAGAAATGAGTAAACTGCAAAAAATTAAAACAGAAAAGTTTGCTAAAGATACATTTTCTAATGATTAAGTATCTGCTCATGGTTTACAGTATTTTGTACTTCACCTGGTTGTTTAAAAGTTTTGATTACATATGAGCTTAGGCAGAAACCTCTCAACGTGAACTGAGGTGATATATAGCAGCTTTTTTATGTTTATACCCCTAAAACTGCAAAAAGTAAGTTTTTTTTTTTTTTTTAGATGTTACATTAATATTACAATTGCAATTTAAAACCATCAAAACATCAGGTAAAAGATCTGAACTGAACTTTTTTTTTTTTTTTTTTTTTTTTTTCAAGCGTCTCCTCTGAAAATTAGAGTGTAATTAGAACAAGGAGCGCCACTTCAAGAAACTGTTCCTTAACATTTGAAACCAGAGGGAAGTTGAGAAAAGACTGGTTGTCAGCTGCATGTTCTCCAAACATTGGATTATTTTTGCAAACAATCCTGCCCCAAAAAGTGTGAAGGAGGACGGGGAAACGATCCCAAACTGGCGCCCACCAGTAATTATGAGGTGGGTACAAAGGGATTTTTGCCACTCTAAAGGGAGAAGGGGAGTGTAGGTGTGTTTATTCCTACTGTTCCTGCTTCCTCTACTTGGAAGTTCAGATTTAGAAAACCCCCCCCCCCCCCCCCTCCCCCGTCCTCTCCCCACCCACAACCCGCCCTCAAAAGAGAAGACGAAACGAGAGCTGTCACATTGACTGACGCCAGTCGCATGTAGCATCTGTGTTCCCACCACTGCTCCCCGTTGTATATGCCCCACCGTGGCAATGTGGGGAAACTGACAATGTCAATTTATCAGAACAAACAAATTCCTCAGCAAGAGGAGTACGGGGGCCCTGGAGACATGAATCATTCCACCCCCACCCATACCTGTATCTAAACAGAATGTAGGACATTCACAACACCAGAAATAGAAATCTCACTCACAATTATCATTTTTGAGTGTATCCCCTGCAGTCAAAACTTGGGGTTTCACTTTGGGAGTTACAGCTGCACTTTAAATGCCAACTTTTGTTGAAGTAAACAATTTGCGAGAAAGGAGGCATGATGAGCGGCGGCCGCAGCCGACGGTCGGACAGGACGAATCAGATTCGAGTCATATTCTCATACACCAATTGTGCTGCTTTGCTTCGACAGCTGATTAATGATACCTTGTTTTTTTTTTTCAGGTGTCTGATCCTGAAGTCTCCGCCATCGCCGAGTGTTAGTTTGGGTAAGTACTCAACCCAATTCCTCCCCTCGTACAGTGCGGCTGCAACAGCACAGCCTGTTTGTCTCTTTAGTTCATCCCCTGTAGATAATTTATATTTGACCTTTTATAAAGGAACTTTTGTGAGAGCCAAGATGCGTCTTTGTTTTTGTCTCCCAGATTTGAGCTTTTAGTTTTTTAAGTAGTAATTTCCCCTAAACTACACTTTTCTCAATCTCTTGAGAAACAGAATGACAAAATAACTATAATGGATATTCCTTTTAGCACCTCACTGCCATGTGCTATCATTATGTTTATGTGTAAAACCAGCCTACCTCTGCGCGTTGCTTGTATCTGAATGTGTTAACAGAACGGGTCATGCTGGCCATAAATAACATTATTGCGGCGCAGCGCTGTGCAGACGTTTAGCCAGTAACGGATCAGTTTGTTCCAGAACATCAGAGGCAGCTGAATGGGAACTATTCAATGGGAATGATTTATATAAAAGGCTGTTTCATCCAGGCTTCCAATATAGACAAAGTGTCTTTAAATTCAACCATGTTGATGTATTCAACTTTATTTGAACCATGCGTTCGTAAACAATTATTACATTATAATAATTAAATACAAACTTCTCTTCATTGAATTTTAGCCAAAAATGAATTTCTATTTTACTAAATTTAGATGATTATCTATTCATATTATTTGTGCACTTTAATAGGAATTTCTACATTTGGTAACTGAATCCAATGTTGGCCATGTTGCTGCGTTTGCGTCAGAGAAACTAGACCACAGGGCAGGAGCTTGTCCTAATGACGCACAGTGTTTCCGTGATGCATTCCTAATTTATTCAGTTAGCTTTGGTTATGAGAGAAGCGAGCCATGTGTTCTCCATAGAAAAAGGGAAAAACACGAGTGCTCCCTCATCTTAAACTTTGTCCAGTTTGCTCTTTAGCAGATAGACGCGAGTTAGATCTCCCGGGAAGTGGTCCCAAAGTCCTGCTGAAGTAGCCTCAAGCAAAGGAACCGATTTATCGTTTAACGTTATGGCTTGAACTCATTGAACGTTCGTGGCACCGCTTCAATGCCAAGCAAGTGCGTTTGAGTAAGTAACTCAAATGTTATTAAGCCAAAGAAACAGCCGTAAAGCAACTATGGACATTTCATTTTCATTTGCCTGTTGTATAATAAAACAAGTCTTTAGATACTGCAGTGAGTGTAATCAGCAGCAAGAATAAATTGACTTTTATTGTGAAGAGTTGATGAAGGGTCAATTGTGGACACGTAAGAGGACATAGCTGAGGTTGACATCCGATGATGATAGTGTAATCGCTCCCTGTGATGGCAACAGTAATCTAATGGCTCCTCCTGTTCAGCTGGCATCGCCGGTCATCAGCAACAGGAAAAGGGGCACAGCACTCTCATCTTTTTTTTAGTTTTTAAATACCATTAGAGTGTTTAAAGACAAGAAATGTTTCTGTTTATAATGAAAGTATGCGTCAGCTTATTGCTGAATATAAGGTATACATTGGGGGCAGTAGTTAAATCTGCAGCGATTCTTTTGTCTTTTTTTCCTGATTAGCCATCTCTTTGTTGGCATTATTTCAGCTAAGCTGCGGCGTACTCCCTTAACCGCCAACATTGTGTTTGTACGTAGTGATGACACTAATGGTCCTTGTTGGCCCTAATTGATTTTTGATAGTGTGTGTGAATTCTAATGAGGCATAGTCTTGATTATTGTTTGCTCGTCCTGGCATTTAAATGTACACTTTTTGGATTAACGGTCGAGTGTCTGCATACTCTCTTTAAAGGGTCATCCCTTGCATTCAAACATCACATTTAACGTACACGGCATATTGAAGAAAGTGCAGGGTCATACGTTGATGTTGGTGAGCTCTGAGGCGTTTGTGTTAAGCAAAGCATGCACAGTAGTTGAATACCAAAATGTGATGTATATTTTTTTGAAACAGATGGCAAGGTGCTCAAATGGGAATCTGAGCTCTTCTTCATCCGAATATGAAAACAGGTGGTCCAAGAAGCTTCTTTTCCCGCTACGGCTTTCATTAGCACACTTCTTCTGGTAATAATAAGCTTGCTTGTGCCGTGAGATATAGGGCAGGCCAAAGAGATGGGGAAACTGTGGCCTTGATAAGTATTATTATCCCCTCTCTACCAACGCCACTAAATAAACCATAAAAGATGCAATCCACTGATTTATGGTTAACAATTCACTTATGCTCTTTATTAGAGCATGAGTTTATGTATGATATTTTTTCTTAACTGATTCTTTAGTGAAATGACATTACGATCAACATTGCGGAATTAAATGTGAATCAATGTGAATCAAAGTTGGTTGTTACGGTCTCTTCCGATAAAATACTGAAACTGAAGGTATGTTCTCTCATACATGTTGATTTAATCATTTCTAATATATTTTCTACCATATTATAGTCCAACTCAGGGGAAATTTATGTTTCACCCGAACCTTTCAATGGAAGGAAAATTATCGACAACTTTCTAGAGGAAGTGAGTGAGAGAGTTTGTCAAGAGGATCTTTAAAAAAAGTTATCTATTCAGTGAGGTTCAAACATTCCATCATTTTCCACCTTTTTTTTCTTGAACCACGCCACAGCTTTGTGCACATGTTCATACCATAGCTCATGCTATTGAGCATGCGCCTCCTTTGATTCATGAGAAAAATGCACATGCAATGATGCTGAGAATTAAACCCGTTTCAAGGTTGAACAGTAGAAAACTGAAGTTTGGTTTACCACAGTGGACGTTCCAGAGGCGGGGCCGCTGGGGAAAACCCTCACGCTGGGGACACAGTGATGGTATAAACTTAACTTGCCAAGGATGCTTCTCGGTTTCTCACGCGGTTTGTTTGGGTTCTTGGCTCGCAGCGTGTCTGTTCATGCCAGATTCTTGAAGCACGCATCAAATCGACGCATGACTGGCTGCCAGCTGAATTTCAAGAACAGTTTGGCTTCACTGGAGAATTTAAAATACTTTAGCCAAAAGGCTTTCCTTGACTCATATCGGGTATAAGGGCCTTGTGTTGGTGGACAAATCCTTTCAGTGTTTGCTGGACTGTCAGGGAACTGTTGCATTTCTTTACCATTCAATAGTCGTGCGTTTCCGTCCACCACGATACAAGTGTACTCCATATAAGATATCCTTACTTTCTTCAGAGCTTTTCCCACCTGATAATCTCAACTGCATATTGGTGTTAAACCTCCTTTCAAGAATGAAATTATAAATCCATGTGGAATCTTCGCCAAATAAATGTTTGTTTGGGTTTTGCTTGCATTGCAAAATTCCATCTTCAATGTTGTCGGTTTTGCTCACATAAAGAAGAAAAAGCAGGAAATGCATACATTTATGATGGATAATCCTCAAATTTAAGCCTAGTTTATGTTCTCCCAGCTTCATCTTAAAATGTACTTTTCTTTTTGGTTGTCCACAACCTTTACCTTGTGCTGCCGTCCACCAGGCCTGCTCCTCGTCATGCCCCTGAGACTGCAGCATAAGGACTTTCATAGTTCTTAATGTCTACCCACATAGGGTTTCATGCACAGTAGGACATTGGGGAGCCGGGCCACAAACCTAACAAAGCACCAAAGGTTACAAATTGATGATCCACAAACTACGCGGATCAGATTGGATGCCTTTTATTGTTGGTAAGGCAGAAGTCAAATTGGCATTGGCCAATCAAATTACTCCCACGCTAAGACCCTCCCCCCTGCTATTTCTGCATTGAGTTGTCTGAGCTACGATACCTTTGAGCCCAAACTGGCCCAATTGCAATTTTGGAAAAAAGGTCTTTCATGTGTGTTTGAAGGGTACGTCTGACAAACCAAACTGTTTCAGCTGTGAAAACGGGTTGGATTAAGAAAGTATCTATAGCTACAAATTAGAAGAGAAAGAGTGACTCAAAACGGAAGAACATTACTGTTCCAGGTAAGCCAAGTAAGTCTGTATTCAATGTTTCATTCAAAAGCAGGAGCATCATGTTTACATGGGAGGCGTTTTCATTATATACTGCATTGAAATATCAGACTTTTTAAGATCAATGCTTTATCAGATTCAACATTGAAAGTGATGTAGTGCTTGTGCTAAACGTAACGTTTGGCCTGATTAGACCTTACAGAAACAAAACAATGGCAGTGAATGAAGAATAGAGTTCTACCTTCATAAGCACACCCCACAAAGACTGTGTTGAGGCATCTTTTATCATGGGATTGCGCAACTCATTAACATCACATTTGGCAGTGCAGTTGTGCCACAGGCCCTCTTTCCCCCTCCCTTTTCTTCATTTCTCTATACTTCCTTTCATTGTTTCCCCCAACCCCACACCCCCCATCCAAAAAAACAGCATTCAGTATTAAAAACACTCCCCCACTCTCCTTGGAGGCCTGAAATGTGCCTGTTGAAATGTCTTCCTTTATTGTTGATTTGTAACAATTGTTGGCATGTTTTTTTTTGTTTAAGCAACACTTTCACAATTAAAATTGCTCTGTGAAGAGGTTAGAAAATAGATTATACACAAAGCATCAATAAATGGTTAAATAGGTAGTGAATAAATAAGCCACAGTCCAAACATCCTGTGTTGTCCTAAAATCTCGTCAGGCGCATTCTGTTTAGTTTATGGCAGCAGATTTGAACCCTCTCAAAGAACTCGTGTAACTTAAGCCCTTATTTACTTTCCTATCGGTAACCTTGGAGTTCCAAACACTTCATGTTCACCAAAACATCACTGAATATACAGTTTCTTTTTGGAACATGCAAGATTTTTTTTGTAATTTAGAAAAAACGTAACAAGCTCAGCTGGAGTACTTCTTAAATCCGAACCTAACTAGAGAATTTCAAAGGTTTTTGTATTAACTCCTCACTTAAAATACTCAAAGTAAATGCTTTCGATTGATCAAACAAGCTCTCACGTGATGCTTTGTCCATCTTAGCATCAGGTTAACTTTGTGTTACTGACTGGAGTGCACATTCGCACATTTGCAATGCAAAGAGCCAGCGTGAATCCGATCCGTTGAATCTCTGCCGCAGCGATTTGAACGGGGAGATAGCGGTTTGATTGCAGCTCGGTAGACATGTTTGATGGCGGCTTTCCAGCCACATGTTTTCACACTGAGGATGGAGTATTCCTTAAGCAATTACTGCAGCTTTTCCATAAGAAAGCGCAGTGCGCGATGATACTCTGCTGAGCCGCCCCGCGATCACTTTCTGCAGGGAGAGTGAGGAGCCGAAAACAAGTAAATAAGACGCGCTTAAGACGGGAGGATTAAGGCGACCCCAGAGTGATTAAGAGGGCCGACATAGATACCCCTGGCTGGATATTCTGCCGGACCAGTGAGCGCTTCTGGATTTTGTTTTTAAGCAGCAGGCACACGTAAACATCAACAGCTATCAATCAATTAAGGATAAAGCTCTCGATTTAAAAAACAACTAGTTTAACTTTTCAAATAAGCATCCGCGGGTCTCGCCAAGTTCACGGTGCGGACGATTCGGTAAGAGATGCTGGCCAGGCAGACTTTCTGCACCTTGTTTTTCTTTAAGGAGCTTTATCTTTATTTATTGTCCAGAAGTGATCTGAAAATGTCGTAAGCGCGTGCCGTTTGTGATCTCGTGCGCCTGCACTTTAGCAAATACCTGCCATCATACCGGTATGCCAATGCATCGCTCAGAAAGAAAAAAACCAAAGTGAACTGTGTGAAACTGTGTGGCCCGATGAAGTTCTGCACCCGAAGCTGCTCATCGCTGTGGAATGCACAAAGCGCTGGATGCTGTGGAGACAAGAGCGCACAATTGGTTACCTGTAAGTCGAGACGGAGAGTGGAGGGGGAGTGAGGCTCTTTTGTCCGCTTCTTTCGTCGAGGCCGAGCCCAGATGATTTCGGACACAATGGCAACGCAGAGTCTCCGTCTGCTGCAATTGCTTAAACAGCAGCTTGAGTATTTAAAATAGGCTGCAGATGAAATTCTCACGAGCTCACAACCATTCGTGCCTTTTGCTAAGAAGATTCTCAGGCAAAGTCATCTGCAGCCGGTAAACAAAGTGTTGTTGATGAGCTGATTGTACGTGGCTTTGCCAGCAAGCGGGCTGTGGAGGGGGATTACGTCCCCCGAGCCAGAACCCGATGGAAGTTCGGATGAGAGGACGCCAGGCGCAGAGGATTAGCTGTGTTCGACATTCACATAACCGCTCAATACCTGCGATTATGGAGACAATCCAATAAAGAAAAAGGCCTGGGAGTCTCCGACTCTCCTAAGTGGGAGACGCGTGCGCTCTCTGTCAGAGGATCACAAGCGGCGTCGTGAAAGCTTGCTCGTGGGGCGAGTCCGATGTTTGAGGTGGACGACGTCTCGCAGAGGGGCTCGCGATTGAACAAGCTGTTTATTTCTTTCCTTCGGTAAGGTTTAGTTGACTGAAGGATTTAAGCACCTCTTTGGGGAGAGCCTGTGAAGGTGTAGCTACAGCAGCATATGGCAGAGACTGTGAGGATACCAGAAATCTGCTAATCCACCGTTCCTACAGCATAGGGATTAAACCTTCTGTGACTTTTTTTTCTTCTGTTTTTCTACGTCCACAGTTCAGTTTAGCGGCTTGTTAATCCGCCCCGAGCATCCCCCCCCCACCACACCCCACCGTTGCATCTGGTCAGCAGGCGTTCCCTTCAAAGGAAACCTCTTGCCCATGGGCATTGTGGGAGAATCTTTTCACTTGGCCTCTTCATCTGCTGCGGCATTCAGAGAGAAAACACAATTCCTATAGTAACATGCCTTGTTATATTACGAGGGTACAAAGGTCTTTGTTGGGAACGCACATTTTCAGTCATTCATTACACCCATGTGTAATCCGATTACCATTTATGTTTTTATCTTCTCACCTGAAGGTGACGCCTTGAACTGTTGCTGAAGCAACCAATATTGGACTGTACTATTGTCCGAGTGTGTTGCCTTTTACGCTCATTGCAGTGACACAGTCGTCACCTTGTCTCTTAATACAGAGCGATCTTTGTGCGCCGAGTAATACAAAAGACATCTGGCACATCTCTGTCGGCTCTTATAAAAAGACAACAAGGGCAGAAGTAAAGAGTGATGAAGAGTCTGGTAACCCCCCCCCCCCCTCCCTCCCACACACAATGCTTGGGAGGTTAGTGTTAGTTCAGTCTGACTTCTAAAGATCTCCCAGCGGCTGGAGTGTCGGAGAGATTATACGTTATCAGCGTTGGGACTTCACAGCTTTATTGTGTTTTCCGTACATGTCAACAAACCGATACTGAGGGGCATCGGGCAACAACCCCCCCCCCCCCCCCTCTCTCTCCCGACAAATGGAGATTCTAATATCCTTTTAGCTCAGGGAAAAAAAAGCAGTTGTTGCATTTTCCTCCCACGAATAATACCTCTGTATAATAACTTGTACTTTGAAAAAGTCTTGAAGCTTCTTTCTTAGACTCAGGTATTAATTTGCATATACTATACGTCACCAGTGTTAACAAATAATCCTTTACCAATATTATTGTCATTTGTTCAATTAGTAATGATGCAAATAACCGTCAATGCGTTTTTAAACCCGATTCAAAACTGATGTACAACTCCTGCACCGCTCACACTCGTATTATATAGATACACACAGCTTTCAGTCTGATGGCCCAAATTGAAGGCACGCCTCCTTCTACTGCATTCCATTGCTGCAGTGTTCACTAGCACTAGTGGCTACGGTTGGGCGGCCACTCTTCTCTTTTTAACAGAGAAACTCCAGTTAACTTAATCACCGCCTCGTCCACCATCGTGGACGCCATGCTGCCCGTGCATGTGTGCTGCAATCCGACGCTTCCGCCACATATTCCCGATGAGTGGAGCAGCCTCGCTGGGAGAGCTCGTTTCACCAATGCCAGGCAGCAATTAACGCATCAAGGTTGATCAGTCAACGCAGGTAGCTCCAGCCGAAGGAGAGTGTTTCCGTTGAATGACACGCGTCCCCTCTGCTGATGATCGGCCCCGGGACAGTGGCTGTCAAATGAGGCCAATTAATGACGGCTGGGGGCGTGGAGCTGCGGACTCGCCTTCAACGGCTGAAGGCGAGTCCGCAGCTCTAAGCCGCCCGCTCTTCTTCCCTCCCAGACATGCTCTACTCTGTTGACTTTGCCCCGATGCATTGGGAAACCCGAGGGCGCTTATTAGCTACCGATCCGAGAGCGACGTGCGTAGCTATAGGCTGCCGTTGGGTAATGGGCCTTCATGGTCACCTCTGCAAAATTGATTGGATTAACGCTTTTATTTCATGCTCAGCCAGAAGCAAGCGACCAATGTTCTCCCAGAAGCGGTTTGGATGTTAAATCACTGTCTGGTTTGATGCGCACTGAAGGGCCTTTATGCTCAAACAGGAAGTTAGAGATGCTTAATTAAGGGAATGAAAAACGGCCGTCTAAATCGTTCCTTAGAGGAGAAGAGACGAAATTTGACTGTTTTAAAGTCCCTGCATATTATGTTATCATATTTTTATTTTTATTCATGCAACAATTAGTTACATTTTTGAACACCCAAGATGATCTGCTTCAACAGCTGAAAACTGCTCGTTCATTTAGGAGCTCACCACTCTCATAGTGAAAATGATTGTGAGCAGCGCTTATATTTGGCTGTTTTCCAAGGTTAGCAATAAACTCGACACTGCTCTAAGGTTGATTGGCATTTCGCTGTACGGCAGTGTCTTCTTACAACATGCTGACCATGAACTATTACATTAATAGTCCCCAGAAGCATAATGGCAAAACATTGGCGCTACGGGGTCAACATTGAATTTGGCCTGTTTGCATTCATAACATGTGGAACCAACACAGTGTACTTTCCGAGCATCAACGTGAAACGTTGATGCTCGTTATTGTCCAAAACCAGTTCCCGAGACCTGGTTGGATGAAACCAGTCCACCGCCTACGGTGCTGGCTTGTGCCGTGGCGCATTTCCTCCGTGGCGGTGCGCCACGACCGGCTCCCGTTCGGCTTTGAAACGCTCGGGGCGAATGTGGCCGGGCGGAAATCGCTTGCTTTACAGCGCTCACCCGCGCGTGCGCGCGCACGCACGCACGCAAGCAGCTCGCCGCTTCCGTGGGCCGACCGAGCGCCGGCTGCAACGTAGAAACTAATAAACGGAAGGTCTTCTACATTCTCTGATAGAAGATTATGAAAATATAACGCATACTTCTCACTAGAAATGCCATCGAAATGCATACAAATGCTGACGCTTTCTTAAAATATTGTGTTATTTACAGATAATACGCCGACAGTCCGCCATGTTGTTTTTTTTAGCTGAGGGAAACTTCATAGTCACGTGACGTAGTTGCAAGGCAAACGTAGTATTGTCACAATGTGTCACAATTTCGGGGGGAGGGCAAAACGTGACAATACTACATTGGAGGTGGAGCGTGAGCGCATGCGATAGGACCCGAAAGATGGTGACTTACAACATTTGTTATCATCATTGTGTCATTTTTATGATGTAAATTGAGGGAGCAAAAGCAGTATCGGCTCCAAATATCGGCAAATAAAAAAAATCGACAGCCCATATCGGTCATCGGCTAAGGCTGATAATCGGTATCGGCATCGGCACTAAAAAATCCATATTGGTCGATCCCTATCTTAAAGCACAGGATGCTGATATCATAATGATGATTCGCCCTGTATTCTGTAATCAAAGGCATGTAATGCTAGTCAGCGTAGGTTAACTTTCTGCCAAACCCCGTATAAGGGCACGAGCCTGCACACACAAAGGACGTCACCAGGCGTACAAAAAAAAAAAATATTATAAATATTATACGCTGCTGTTTATAAAATACTCCCTATTGTAGCTGTACAAATAATAGGTAATTTATTTGAATAGGAGAGATTGTGTCCCAAGTTTTTTGATTCGTCTTAACTATTACACCCCGCTCGAATGAATGATTATAAAATATGATAAGTAGAAGTCATTTAAACCCTTAGATCCCCTTAACAGTCCGTCCCAGGATAAGAAACCCTTAGTGGATGTCGGAATGTTTCCTGACTGCGTGGGTTTTAAGCAGACTGAGGCACATTGTCATTTATAGAGTATTAGAATGTTGATAAGAGCATGTAGCTCTTGTGCAGCCTCACAGCGCCTCTAGCAGTTTGATACTTCATGATTTGAAACTTGTGCATCTTCCTTTTGGCCGTTTTTTGACTGCCTCTCTAAGTTTTTGCCAAGTCCTTACACTGTCATCTTACAAGTCAGATACAAAATGTGTCCACAATACGGGCCACAAGTGATCAAAGCGTTTTAATCTCAAATTTATCCAGGAAAGGTGTGTTGCTCCTGCTTCCCTCCCTATAAACTAAACCCTATATACTAAACCCCTTTAAGCCCCAGAGACCCTTTAAAGGGGGCTACCCTCGTTGAGCCTTGATCATTCTGCCACATACCATCTCATTCGGGACACTCATCACAAACAAATAGAACAATGCCTCACACCCACAGAGACGTTGGAGGCTCGGCTACAACATGATTCTGTCCAAATAATGCTCCAAACACAACTCCTACAAGTATTAAATAAGTAAGACAACATCCGATGCAAATTAGTGGCACAAATTGAGCATACCCAATCCAAATCTATATTCTAACACAGCGAGACATGAAACATTCAGAAGGGAGTGTCATCATTTAGGATCCATTCGGATCAGACGAGTTGAAAGAAGGCCACCAAAAATGAAATGTGAAAATCTGACCACCAAAAAAAACCCTGTACTAAAGCCTCTAGATGGTGTTTTGCTTCACTTTTTCAACGTCAAACTTTTTTTAATTTCTTAACCATTGACATGTAAACTGATATTTACACATCAGACCCACAGGTGTTCCTTTGTCCTGACGGCAACATTTATCCAGAATGACAAAGAAGTTCCACAGATAGGGCCCTTTATTCTGGGTGTGCCATCTTCCAGCTGGGGCCTAAAAAGGGCCCACCTCCTGTTGTTTGCCATTGATTCGCTGAAAGTGTGAAATATGCAGGTCCTTTCTTTGCTTATTGTTGATGCAAATGTTTTTTTTAATATTTTTATTAAGTGTGTCATCTAGCACAGAGGTACGCGGGAGCTGGTTAAAGTTGCGGTGAGATATATTTACAGCTGTCAGTCAGCAACCTCCTGAGACTCGGGTAAGATAAAACTCCTGAGACGGCGCATCTTACCACTCGCAGTATCGAGGAGCACATACTCCAGTCATGCAAGTCACCCGATTCCATTTGATATATCCCAAGCCAAACGGAGCTGTCAGTCAGCATTAACGTCATTCCCATATTTACAGAAAAGTTGTTGCTTCTGTCTTTAGGGAGCAAAGGCCATCAAATAAGGGTAAAACTACTCCACAGCTGTGCAGGAAGTCATCCAACTCTCGTTAGGAAGTTTTTTTTGGGTGTTGCAAACAAAGCGATCATCTGGAGGAATAAGTGGGATTCTTTATGCCCGGGTGATGCAGGGATGTGATTCTCGTTGCACGCTTTAACTCGGAAATGAACAATGAGAGCAAAATTTAACCGGGGATTTCTGCCAAGTATTTCGGTCAAGTATTTTGACCTTTCCAACTTTCTCTTTTTGTGAGGGAATTTTGTAACCAATTTTATTTTATTACAAAAGAATGAAAAAAACATTCGACACAATGGAAGCCCCCAAAAAATGAAGGATCAGGAGGAGGTTTTGACAGGGTTCGTTTTCCATCCGACCCCTTTACAACAGCACTCTGAAACAAGTAAAATACGTCCGCCAGCCGCAGGATCCCAAATTATTTGGCTTAGTGTAGTTCAGCCAATGACGGGAAAAAAACGTTTTAATATCATTTACTTCTGTAGCCGTCTGTCACTTGCTTTTAGACAGGAAATAAACGTTCTGCATTTTCTATTTTTCACCCCATAATTATTATTATTTTGTAGATTTGGTGTCCCTTGTGGTGATTTTGCATCCCCTTGTTGTTGTTTGGTTTTGTCTTTGTGGTCATTCTGCATCGCTTTATTGACCTTTTTGTTGATTTGCATCTCTTCGTGTCATTTTCACATATTTGTTGTCCTTCAGCCTCACTGCTCATCCGGGACCCCTGGTCCTGTTCCCTGTAGGCCTGTTCACTGATCCACCATCAAATGAATGCTTACTGTTGATGTTACTGACCTCTTCCAATGTACGCACTCAGACTTACGTTAGCAGAGCTAATTCACACCTGAAGCTTTTGTCCGCTTCAGAACCATTTCCACGGGACGTCTTTACCGTTAAATTGAAGCCGTGCAGCTACTTTTCCATTTTGAACCGGTTCCCCTGTTTTGTTTTTGCCCCTCTGCTCTGCTTGGGGTGTTGGGGGATGGTTCTTACTCTTTGTAGAAGTCACAGCTCCAAATCTCATTTGTTATGCTTCTCAACATGGTTGGGGCCGTCACAATAGCGAATGTGGGAAACAAATCTGTATTTGCAATGATTATCACTTGATTAACCTTATTATTATCCCTCTTTGTAATTAGCCTCATTACGAGGCGCTTTCCTCTGGTCTGAAATGTTCCGCCGTTTAACTAAATGGAGCGCGGCCCGTGTTTTTTCAAAATGGGATTTTGCCCGTCGCTGTAAAACACGCAGTCATTCCGTCGCCGACCATGAAGAACAATCCAACAAGTTTCTCCCTCCTCTCTCAAAGTTGAGGCCCCCAGCGCCCCGCTCGTCGGGTTGCGGTCCGAGCGCAGACGCGATGAGTTGTGATTGAGACCCTCTTCTTCACACCGCTCGGAGACACCCTTCCTGACACAACACAGAGGTGATTTTGCCTGCTGGCTTTCTCACCTCTCGTTGTCACGGCCGGTTTGTGTTAAGTGGCCGACCAGCGACTCTCAGCGCCCGTCTGCCAGACCGGAGTGTTGAACCGGGCCGGACCGCTGTTGGTGTTGGAGTCGCTTCGCCGTGATTCGTCACCCCCCCCCCCCCCCCCTCCCCCTGCCCCCCACAGGTCCCCTGCCCCCCACAGGTCCCCTGCCCCCCACAGGTCCCCTGCCCCCCACAGGTCCCCTGCCCCCCACAGGTCCCCTGCCCCCCACAGGTCCCCTGCCCCCCACAGGTCCCCTGCCCCCCACAGGTCCCCTGCCCTGCAGACCAGTCCGACTTTCTGGTTTCACTTCATCGTGACCGTTGCTGTTCTTCCCTTGATGAAAGGTTAGAGAACAGTAAATAAAAGACTGTTGACATAACACGAATGATGTGGCTCACATGTGGCCCACAAACCCCCTCTGAACGCGTGCGTGCGTGCGTGCGTCCAGTACTGCGCTTTATTCAGAAGTGGTCTAAAAGAAGAGCAACCAGCTGAATTCCATATTAATGAAACCACTTTTGTTTCAATCCAACCGACAGAAGATGACAGAAGGGACAGAGGAGAGTCAATTGACGGAAAAAGGAATGTCAGCTATTTTTTCAATTCATTTTATAGTTAATTGTCCATAATTTCGCAGTGATTTTAATCCTTTTTCAAGCGGAACGGACAACAATTCTCTGCTGCCAGCCCTCTCAATTGTGGGGATTTTCGGTTTTTATATTTCCTGTAAAATGAATTTAAGAGGGTTTTCGGATTATTTTGAGACAAAACAAGACATCACCTTGGACTCTGGAAAATTCACAATTGTTTTCTTACATTTAGGTGCCTTGTGAAATCCTTCTGTGTAACATGTGCTCCTGCTGTCTAAAAAACAAGTGGAATTTACTCCATCTCTCCTGGAACATGTGATCCACCGCCTTTGCTGGCCTGACACAAACTTTGGATGAGTGGAACGCTGTAACATCGTTGGCGTGCACGTGCTTGCTGTTACTAATCATCAAATACTTGCTATGCAATATTGGGTATTTTAATCAATGGAAGGACAATTGCCACCCGTTGAGAATTTCCATTTTTAAATTCCAATGCACCTTTCAGCCCAAAGAGATTTATATTTGAAGAACGCAAATGACAGATTCAATAATTTTCCAACAGCAAACGTTTTTTTAAGAAGACGTGACATTTTAAAATGGTCTCTGGTTGTGATATTCGAGTGGTGCTGGCTCTGACTGAGACATACGTTTAAAAAAAAAGACATACGTTTAAGGATGAAACGTATGCAAACAACCTACCAAATGTACCAAATGTCTTTTTTTTTAAGTTGTCCTCTTTCTTTTATCCCTCTGGGGATTTAAGAAGACCTCTCAGCTGTGTTTGGATTTAACGCTGATGTTTTACTTTACTTAATCCATACACTACATGTTTTATAGGGATAATAAGTCAAAGAACAAATTACAGTCTCACACTTACGCACAGGGAAGTTCTGTCTTAAGGGGATAAAGAAGTCAAATCTTACTTTCTCACATTTACATGCGCTTAAATATTAGTTTGTATGAAATCTAGGTCATTGTGTGATAAAGAAGTGCCAGCAAAGGTACAGCAAGTGTGAGGAGAAATGTCTCCTGTTGGAATCGGCAGCGAGCTCTTGTTTGTGTAATGCCGCATTAACCTGTTCAGCCATTCGACCGGCCCGCTAAAGCACGGCGAGTCCAATGCCGGGAAGACTCCTGCAGATGGGAACCTTTTAATTTTTAAAGCGTTTTCATCCGCATGGCCGACCGTCGGCACGTTGCATCACGACCCGTGCGGGCTAATCCCAGATGCCTCCCACTCCTCTTTGGTATGGAAAATCTTCATATTCATCTCGCCAGTGTCTTTTTGAAGTGATGTTTTGATCGGTGCCCAGTGAACCGAGGGCTGTGTAGGTTGAACTGAACTCCACTCATGGGACAGAGCACCATGTGGGAGGAAAAGCAGCATAATTGGCCTTTTCAAATCTTTTTTCACTGTTCTGTAGAATCTTTGGGGCATTCACAGCATAATGGACGGAAACCCTTTAATGTACCAAATGTACATGAGGACATTTGCAATTCCCCCCGTTATATACTGTTGTGTAACGCGAACCAGCAGATGGAACATTTTTTTCTGCTCTGAGTCTGGTGCTATTCTAAAAGTCTGGATTCGTCAGCAAATCCCATGAAAAGACCAAATCCAACAATAAAGTGATCCCACTAACAAGTATTGTGTTTAAATCAAAGCCTCATATATCTTCTTGCTCTGTGCCATCGAGCTCCATTGTTGTCGACAAACACGCCAGAGCACTAAACGTGTATTAATCTGTAGCTGAAAATAGTCCCCAACAAATGCCCTATTTTTTCTTGCTTATGGGAGCTTTGCTGAAAACTAAAAAACGACAGAGCTCAGCGGTCCAGTTTCACATTCTCAGAGTGTTGCCAAAATCAGTATGCCGTCTTGGTGTTGACCGGCGACATGTTGGTTTCTGCCATCAGCGTCTTGTCTTTTAGTCTGCTGCCAGTTCGGTTAATAGCCGACGGTGTGGAAAGGCTGCTGCCCCATTGTTCATTTGGTGTTGGGCCATTTTGTTTATAGATCGCTCTCAAGATGTAAAGAGAATTTCAACACACATAACAACATTGTCCCACTGGTCTGCTGAAATGGATTTTAGTTTTTGACGCTGGTGTGACTATAGCTCCAACAGGAATCAATCGCCTGAAGAAAAGGGAAAGATCAAGTTCTGAGTAAGAAGACTTTGCTAGAAAGCATGTAGAGCGCACCCCTCCCTCCGCCCGATGAAAATAAATAAATCTCTGAACCCTGCCATTTCATGTTTTCTGTACTCTCTGTGGTCCTCTTTGGATGGTTTTGTTTGATAGTTTTCTTGGTGGATATGAAAGATTAATGCAGCAGAAACACCTGCAGCAGTTCCTCAATGACAGCTGTAAAAGAGCAGCGGAACAGCTGTGAGAAGACTGGTGTGCCCCCCCCCCCCCTCACCCCCTCCGCCCCTTCCCATAAAGCACGCCGTTAAACACCCGGTGTCACAGCTCGCCCCGCCAATCACGACCCACTTTCCTTTCACGAGGCTTCAATGCGGACGCAGCCTTTTGTTCTCCTAGCAACGTGTGCACGTTCGACCCGTGTCATACGCCTCACGTCTCAATGCATCCTGTGCGTGTGTGTGTGTGTGTGTGTGTGTGTGTGTGTGTGTGTGTGTGTGCTTTCTCGCAGTCCTGTATCTGGGGTTTGCACGAGGGGGGGGAGGGACCTTTTTGTATCACTCAACACATCAAAGCCAAACCAGACGAGTTATGAGCAAATGCATAATTCATCCTATTAAGTAAGCAGGAGATTACAGGAGCATAAGTCAAAGTTAAATGGGCATGAGAGCACGCCATGTTTTGTCTCGTCAGGCCTCTCCGCACACGATGCTGAGCCGCGCACAACACCGCTGTGAGATGCGTATCGCGACCAGGCTGCATCTGTCGAGTCAGAACACGTTAGCGGCAGAGCTGAAGTTGGGCGCATACGGCGTGTGGCGCATGCGTTGTTGTTTGTGTGGGCCTTTCTGCCGCTTGGTTTCTGGTTTCCTCCCACAGACACACACGGGCACACACACGGGCACACACACGGGCACACACACGGGCACACACACGGGCACACACACGGGCACACACACGGGCACACACAGGGCGACGTGGCAACCTGTGAGGTTGCGACGGACTGGCGAGGTGTCCTTGGCGCGCCCGCTCACTGCTGCATGCTGAACCATCCAGGAGCTCTTTAATCTGAAGTGGAGGGCCTCGTTTCATTAGCAGCGATCGCTGCCAAAGGGACTTATTTCTTTAAATAAAGTCGTCTGACAGGAAGTGGGTCACAGCGAACGCGTGTTCTCTAGCTGAGCCTCGGTGGGCGGTTGAAGCACTTGTTCCTCCACATGAGTCACAAGCTGCCAGCTGTTAGTGAGAACTTTATACGTGCTGGAACAAAATCAAGCAATTAATTTCCTTCTGACCACTTAAGTGTGACTGGTGGAATAAACGCCATTGTTATGAGGCGGTCTCTCTCCGTAGCTGTAAAAATGCATTCTCGACTGGCGTCACGTCCTGCACGACTTCCGGGTAACGTTTCTCGGATTAAAGCATTTGAAAAGTGTCCTCTGATACTCGGGGGGGCAGATGAACGGCAGATGTCCTCCAGAACTTCCTGGAGGCGAATGAGCTTCAGACCTGACGGCAGTGGATTATTTGTGTTTATTCGACGTTCATTCACGTAGTCAGGACCTGAAGGAACATGGTGCGGCTACGTCACAAACCGCCGGGCGCTCTTACAACAGGTTTTGGGCTGCCGTCACTAAGCAACCAAAACCGTTACTCTTTGGTTTTGTCTTGTTTTCACTTTGGCCGAGCTTAACTTTTTAATTTCTTTTTTTTGCCGTGCCCGTCACACCCCCAACATAAAACGGGAATTTAGGAATACTAGCGCACCGGGATTATGTTTTCCAAAAAAGGTCTGATTTTTTTTGACTTTTTTTGAGATAAGAGATAATACAATGTTTTACTCCTCTAATTTATTCCGGCAACAATACAAGGTTTCTTTTAAAACACCAGACTCGGCCCGTGACTTGTTAAACAATTGACACGTCAAAATAGAAAGCCCATATATTTCCCACTTAGCCATTGTAGTAATTGTCTGATAATGTTGCTGCCTTTTACACAGATATCTGTGAGACTTCTGCCTGCACCGTATCACAACGGAGGGTTGTTGTCCTCAAAACGGAGAAACCTTTCTAAAAAATCCACAAGAAAATGTTCAGAAATAACATCCTTGTTAGATGTGTATTTCTATTGCTTCCTTTTTATTGCATTCCTTCATTTTTTTTTTAATTTCAAACCGCAGATGTCTCTTTTTTCGGCCGGGGCCACATCTCCATTAGAAGGTCCATCGATTAGAAGGTTTTATTGACACAAGTAGCTTTGAATTATTGAATTATTATTATTATAGCTCAGGTTATCGGTGTAGCATAAATCCTGTTTTGAAGGAAAAAACAACTTTTAGTGTATTTAATGTGCACTTGCAGGCCGAGCACGTATAAAATAACACCCCCTGTGAGTTATTTGCCACCGTTGAGAAAAAAAAAAAAAAAAAAGAAGTAACCACACAGCGAAAAAAAACAGCAGTTTTCCATTCAACCCGTCAGCCATTGAATCCTGCTCACACATTCTTAAATCATTTCTCCTTTCTCGCCTTCTTTTTAATTCATCTTTTATTTTGTTAGCCAGTTGAGCTTGGAGAAATGAAAGCATTTTGCTTTGAAAGGACAGGTGGGTGTGAGACACCAGCATGTTTGAATTGCAGCATTAAGAGCGGGAGGGGTAGGGGGGTGTATCAAAAGTAAGAGGCATTCAGGCAGCAGGAGGAACAGGGATTTCAGCAGATATTAAAAGATGATTGTGCGTGGGCTTTTTTTTCTTCTCCTGTGCTCCGGAGAAAGAATGTAAACCCTGTATCAGTCAGACGGAGGATAATAAACAGCATAAAAACATCAGAACGCAGCATAACAAACACAAACAAAAAAGAAGGATGGGGAACAGCGCGGCGTATAAATAGTTCAAATATTTCAAGTGATTTCAGAATGCGATGGTGAAATACTGGATGTTTGTGTCCTCAGCCACGGCGAAGTCTTTGACTGTTGTTTTCACTGTAACTGTATGATGGCCATACACGTCCACAAATGCAGAAACATCATATTCATCACTGTTATTAAGTCGGTTAGCTGTTAAACTCTGCGGCAATTTGATCTTGTAATTTCAATCCAACCGTTTCCCCGTATTTAGAATATAAAAGGTCAAACAGAGGCATGAATAGATGAGACTGTCTCTCGCATCACTTTTTTTGATTTGTTGTTCCCAGTGCAAACCTGTCAGACTTCAAAGTGTTTCCTGTTTCCCTTTGATACTTTTGTTACTTTTTAATTAAATTGGACGCATGAATGCATGTCAGAACACGGCGCTAATCACCACACATCTTGAAATAACATTACCAGTTGCTTTAACAGTCTGACTCAATAGTTGAAATACAGGAAGTAGTGATGGACTTGAGTCCCTTACACGACATCCCAGTGACCTGCAGCCCCTCGTGAAATGCATCATTTGTGATATCAGGGTGGAATTTGTGCGTACGATTAACAAATCATTATCCTTTTCTTTTAAGGATTAGGGTATTATGTGTAGGCCACACCCCTGTAGCATGACCATATTTAGTATAAAATGGTACTTAACACACTTTGTGAACCACTGACCTTGATAGTTTAAAGCAGGGGTGTCAAACTCATTCTGGTCTGGGGGCCGCATACAACTTAATCGGTCTCATGGGGGCCAAACTCATGCCAAAATAAGTCCACTTTTTCTCTTTGTATTAGTGCGAAGAAGAAGTAAATTATAAAAATCTTTATATGCAATGAATTCTCCTTTTACTAAATATATTATAAACAACCTAGGTGTTTTTAAGAAAATTATGTGCAGTTTCAACATTTTCACCCAGTTTAACATTTATTTAAGTGCATTATGCATAAAAACATAAATCACAGGGATTATACACTGTTGCAAAACATTTATTGACAGTTTTGTGGAAGTTAAAACACTGTCCTGCATGTTAAAATACATCAAAAACCTCAAAATGTATAAAAGATTTAAAATCCATTTTCCACAGAAATCCATTTTGCTTCTGGGAAGTGACGTCACCACGCTCCAATAATACTGTTTCCGGGTCCAAAGTCCGGGTCCTCTCTACCTATTTACCGCTTTCGCCCGAGTTTTAACATGCCGCAGTGCTGTGTCCCGTGTTGTTTAAATAGATCGGAGTTTAAAAAAAACAAGTGACATTCAACTGTCATACTATCGCTTTCCCTGTGACGAGAAAAATACGAGAAAATGGCTGCAGTTGATAACGCCGATGCTATGGGCTAACCCAGCTAACAATTTAAGGTCCCCAGAACGTTAGTTTTTAGTTACGCTAACGTTTGGTTCGCAAACGTTGCCTGAAGGTTAGTTTGTAGTTCGGTGTTGGTTTTTCGGGAAGGTAACGTTCCGGTACGTTAACGTACGTAGGTTTCACGTGTTCACACAATGGTGACCGCAGCCTGCATACACACTGACACATGTTCATCAGTAACTAATATTCATAGCCAGGAGGACGTGGATTAGCGGAGCCGAGGATCGAACTGTGCTCTACTGCAAAGGCACTCCGTTGTTTCAAGCGGCTGTTTTCATAGATATTAGCCATGTACACGATCACAAACTACATTGCTGCCAGCGCTGTTTATCGTAACAATACTTCTGTATATTTTTTAATCTTCGTTTAGTTACGTTCACAGTTATAGAAGTCCTGTAAAAATTATATTTTGAAATACCTCATCCAGAACAAGGAATGGCACCTTGTCAACTAGCTAGCTAGCTTAACCTTACAGCTAACTCACCCTTAATTATGCCACCTGGATGATGCGCTACACTAACCACTATGTTGGAGTTAAACGAATTTAAACCCTTTATGACCGCCGAGGGTGCATCACTAAAGTAGGACGTGATCGTCAATAAATTAACAGGTTCCGCCAGTGTTATTAGATGTGGACGAGCGGAGCGCTTGGACCCGGAAGTCCCGTGTGACGTCAGACTTAACAAGCGGATTCTGAACACATGAACTGACTCCACCCTTCAGCGCCACTAGCGGTCAATATAGGAACTGCATATTTTATAGAAAATGAAGTTTATTATTTTTTTTCTTTCAATAATGGAGATTTAGACTGAACCACCTGGCGGCCCGCGGGCCGTACGTTTGACACCCCTGGTTTAAAGCAAACATACATATGATTTATTATAATACATCGTAATGATTAGGGTATTGTAGCTACTGTACAGGGACTGCTGCAGATTAACCTATGAGCCCCCTTTTGACTTTCACCAGGCCTCTTCCTCCCCTCTCATATCCCTCCTTAGAGATCACTGGTGCCTCCGGCAGACGTGTTGTTGCTTTGTTAAAGTTGAACTCTTTGCAGCTGGAGTCTCTCGGCCTTTGTTGACGATTTGGCCGTTTGGTGGTTTTAATCCCCCCCCCGTCTTTCTCCGTCAGAACCATGTGGAACAGCAACGACCAGACGGGGCAAGTGGCCGCCAGGATGGAGACCACTTTGGGCAGCGCGAGCATCTCCATTTCCCAGCAGCAGGAGCCCAAGAAATTTGCGCCCGTGGTCGCACCCAAGCCTAAGTTCAACCCTTACAAAGCTGCAGGAGAGTCCTCCTTCTCTGACCCCTCAGGTACCGGTGAACCCTTTAGATCACAAACGCACATCACTAGGGGAGTTTATTCTGAGCATGTCACACACACACACACCCACACGTCGTGTTCCCCTCTTCCATATTAAGTGTCACTCTGCATTACTGTTCCACTTCAGCGTAAATGGGTTATTTGTCTCTACAATAGACTCTGCAGTTTCCCTCAGGAACAAGTGAACTTGAGTGGCGATGGCACTGTATTGATTGTTGGTGGTCGCACACTGTCTACAGCTGCAACTTTAAATGTCCACCGGTTTCACTTCTAGAAACACTATTGTTAAAGCAAAGACTAAGCTGTTCATTTAAGTAAAACATTCTGTATTAGCCTGACAGCTAAGCTACTTGGTATTGGTTTCAGTAATTGCATGTGACGGGCCAATAGCACGGTGAATGTGGACCATGAACCCACCTGCAAAAGGAGGAGCAGTAGATGATGTAAAGAAAAAAAAACCTCACAAGACACTGAAACACACTCAACGATGCAGGATGACATAACGGCGACCCCCCCCACACAAACACACACATTCAGGTATAGCTTTAGTTTATTGCAACATATTGCACGTCTAGTGTTTGTAGTTCTATTAGTAACACAACAGGGGATCGCTCACCCTGGGAGACTCACACAGGGCTCGTCTCAGCGCGCACATCAACAGTGGTCCACATCATCTGCAGGCCCGGAACCTGACGATTAATTTCAGCAGTGTGCGACAGGTTGCTCTACTCATGAATCAAGAATAAAAAAAAGCAATGAATTCATTAACTAATTGAAATAAAGTGTGGAAAGGCCTGGAGCTTTATGATGAAAGTATATGATGGCAATCCCCCGTGCTCTATTATGTCTCATAAATTGTTGCAACAACTTTGCTGTCGGGGCGTTGATACCTTTTGTTGCATACACAAGTTTGGTGCTGGATTTGATTGAATAAATGATAAAAACTCCCCTTGAAATCCCATATTAACACACCAGTAAGACACCACAACATGTGCATCAAGGTATCATGCTGGGGTTTGACATCACAACCCTTGTAAATTCCTCCAAGGATTGCATCTCATTGTGCCCATTGCTAGAAACGCCATAGGTTTCATGAGGCTGAATGTGTCTTAGAGGTCACAACAGAAATGGTGTCACACGTAACTTCTTACGTATGTTCTCTAGCCTGGGCACCCATGGGTACCCGGAGAACCCCCTGCTATTTAAATACCTTCAGATGAGAGGTCAAAGATCTCCTTTTGAATATCGCAGCGCAAGCTTTCCCCTCACCAGGCCAGCACGACGTCGTACCAACGGACTCGACCTCGGCTTTGTGTGGACGGGACCATGCGCGTGGCACCTCGCACGCTGATACCCCCCTCCCCCCCCCCCAGTCATCGCTCCTCCTCAGCCTTGGCACGCGGAGCTGTGCGGCCTTGTTGCATGCCTAATGTCCAGTACGCTTTGAGAGAGCTGCAGTCATGTGCGAGTGCAGGAAGCCTTGCAGCTTGCAAAACCAGCCTTTTTTTAAGGCCGCTGGGGAGCTGATGGTTTTGCTTTGAATATAAGCGTTTGAACACGTGCGTTAATAGTCAATAAAGTTTTAGTGTAACTTTTGTTTCATTGCAACAGGGTGGTCAGGATCTCCGAGATTAAGTTAACGTAGAGGCAGAACTCAACCAAACAGCGCGACAATAATTACCTTTGATTATTAATACATGTTGAGAGATACCCGCATTATAAGTTGTGATATTTAGTTTACTAAAAAAAAAAACGTCTTTTTTCTAAAATCAAAAGACTCCTGGCATTCTGACACAAATTGTCTGCAATTTTAAGGCTAATAGAGTATTTTCTCTTGGTGAATAAGTAACGTAAAGTGTGATCTAAAAACAGCACCGAAATCCTATTCACACATAATATGTACTTGTGCGTTTGCGATAGGGTGAGAAACACTCAGTCCAACATAATATCTGGTTTTATAGTGACTGATAATTTACTCATTACATTGAGACATTTACCAGCTCAAAATGGCCAAATCTATTTGTTACTAACTTTTGGCAGAGTGCAGTTGTTATAAGCCGAGGTACAAGCCTCCCCATCTGTTGTAATGTGAATATTATGTAAACCATTAGCCTCAAACCCCCCCGAGAGCCCCAGATTTGCCAAACAGGGGAAACGGTTATGAAAGTGAGCGAGCACCCTGCCGGGCTGCAGCCCGTGGGGGTTTGTGGTTGGAAGGGTGGACCCGTCGGCTGCTGCAGATGTTGCCACTGTCAGAAATGTTCTTAGGCGGCTCCTGTTTGAGAAAAGAAAACGACTCCACGCCGTCGTGCTCACTCAGTCTAATTTGGCCTTTGGTGTCCATACTTTGTCTTTATATTGAGCACTAGTGTAAGAATGGTCGTTTATATGTTCTAGTGGCATTAGCTCCATTTCTAGTGACTCAGAAGAATGAAAAAAAAAAAAACCTGGATGTGTGAAGGCCCGAAGGCTGCTGATTGGACGCGTCGCAGCTCACCTTTAGAATGATTGGCTTGATTGAAAGTGTCAGCGGAATGAGCCCCGCTGTGTCGGCGTTGTGGAGCGCCGCTGCATGCCACAGCTCCAAACGACATTTCCGGGAAGTAGCGCCGGCTGGTGTCACCCAATACGCGCAGGTCACACCAGCCGGCTCTACGGAGGGACAGCTGTGATATTACTGTCGTTTATTAATCATTTGTCTCTTGAATAATGTATCGTGGTGGTGGTGAGGGGGAATCCCAGCGCCCTCCAAACAGGAAGCGAGAGGAAGCGGCTGCAGTTCCCTGATGCGCACTAATGGCGCTTTTGGCTCTGCCGTTTAGTAAGAGAAAGGTGTGCTCTTTGACTTCTGGTGTTTGATTCTCCCACTGCTCAGAGACTTCATTTCTCTCAGTTCCCATCGTTGAAAACCTCCTTATTCCAAAATGTAATTTGACCACAAAACATTTAATCTAGACTGACTTATTTTACACAATTAATCATTGACTGGGGTTAAGAGGATTAATGCAGCAATATAAAGAGGGGGAGGGAAGGAGGGGGTGGGAGGGGCAGCTTTTCAAAAGATGGAATTGTTCTAATGTAAAGGTTGAATGCCTCTTGTATGAATTCAGTCACACCAAAGTGACATCGCTTATATCTCATAACCTCAGTGGCTTCATCTCACTTTTGTCTTCCCTCCATTATTCTCTTATCTGCAACACTGCTCACGTTTACCGTGACAGTAATTACATAAACTCGCCGTTGAATCTTTTCTCCGGGATAAAGATTGTGTTGAGGTCAACGACAGAAAGGGACTAATTAATACTGGTAGTAAAGTCCTCGCAGCTGATTTAAATGACTTTATCTTGCTGCAGATATCCAACAGTTGCTGCGAGTTGGAGGGACAGTCGGAGGTAAAAATGTTCTGCCTTTTGGGCCACAGCGTTATTTCACATGGAGACATTAAGATTTGATGATGACACTGGTGATTAGTCGTCGTCAGCATTTTGAACATGCAAATAAGCGAAGCCATCTGCAGAAATCTGCACTTGTCAAAGGATAAGACGTCTTTACGGAAATAGATTATCTGGGTCTCCCTCTGTTTATTTATTTAATATCTTTGATTTCAAATGTGGGGAGCGTCTGATGTAAAAGACTGAGGATTAGCATAAAAATTAGGGACAAGTCAATTTGGCACAGCGCGTGGCGGCCCCTTTGTGTGGCGGGGGCCGGCAGCGGGCTGAGGCCGTGTTTACCGCGCGGACAAAGGAAGCAGACGCTTAGCGCCCTCCCATGTCTTTTCCATTTCTTTTATAGGTTGAACTTGTTCTGATTAAAGCCCCCCCCGGCCGGAGGAAGTGAATGACATATAGGTCTCAGACAGAGACCCGTCACTTGCAACTCCTTACAACAGATTTGAGGCTTTAAGTTGATCTGGGACGCTACATGAGCTGTAGGAAGGTCAGTCTTGATTGCTTTTTGCACAGACAAGTGGGCGCCTTCGCTGCAGCATTTAAAATGGTTCTGCAGGTCTTCTGCGCGAGCTTTGGGGGAAAAAGTACAAGTACATGAACGGCAGCAGCTCTTTATTTGTCCGTAGGAGAGGTCATCAAAATGCCTTAGCTGGTGTACGAGGAAATGCGATCATCTGCAACTACTGCGGCACTGACTGTGTTTCATTCACTTTTTACCGTGCAGCTTTGGTTGTATGTTGAAAAGAGGCTTCATGTTATTAGTAGATGGAGGGGGAGACAACAGGAGCACCTGTTCTTGGGTTAAATCTTTCCTATCAAAGAAACCGCTTTTTTCTTTTTCTTCCTGGTAGTTTGTGGTCTACCGTGCCATATTTGGGTAATTTATGAAAAGCAAAATGTATTTGGGGCGATAAAAAAAAATAAAAAAAAAAATGACATTGACAAGTTTCTGAAACTGCAGCGCAGTAAAAACCTGAACAGATGACTTCTTCTTTTCGGTTTGAAAAAAGACAAAACACATTTGGGAAATGCAAAATAGAGCGGTCCTAAAATAAGACATTAAACACGGTTGGAATTACTGTACTACATTTTTTTTATATTCATGACTGGTCGAATGGAAGTCAGGTACACATTATTTTCTATAATGGGTTAAAGACAAAATATAGCTAAGCACAAGACGTGTTTTACAATGAATTCTCATGAAGTTAAAACACACAGGTTACGGTTCTACAACCTGTCAACCACAGTAAGCCCGCCCTAAAGCCTATCCTGCTTTACGGTCTAGTAATTATAAAATGAACGTCATGCTGTATCGAAGCAGACTTGATACATAAACATGTATTTACAATGTTCAGGGAGCAAATAAATAGAAGTAATCCTTTTCAAATAGACTTTTATAAAACCAGATTTCACTTGACAACCAGAAAAGTCCCCTAAAACTGTTTTCCGCTGCAAAGGTCTTTAACCATCTAATGACTTTGTCCTGGAAAGAAGGTTTAATCAAAGAAGGTTCGGTACGGCTCCTTGACTTTTAAAATGCTTTTAAATTGACAAATCAAAAAAATCAAACCGTCTTGCCGTTGACTACTCCCATTCAATCCATAACAGCTTCCCCTGGGGAGCCTGGGAGCGTCGCTAGCGTGGGCTCTGGGTACGAACCCCACGTGAGGAGGGAAGGCGGGGTGGTACCCAGAGACGTCTCAGGACGCTGAGACGGGAATCATTTTCTCTTTCCTGAATGAAACCGATGTACATATTCATATAGTGTGAGCAAAAGGTGCCTGGCCCCCGAAAAACAAAGTGCACACAGGAGTGATTCATTGGCAGGCACTTGTATGAACGATAATATATTTATTCGTAATGCGATTCAAATCTAGAACTTGAGTTAAAATCAGGTTATCGTTTCACAGCTTCACTGAATACGGAATTCTTTCTGTGACCCCACGATGTCCCCCGTTGATAGCGGAGCTTGAGAAAAACACAATGGAAAAAGTGCAAAACATCTGAGAAGTGCAGCTCCTAATCCAACTTCACGCGCCAAAGTTACCAGAAACCCGCTAATTGTTTGCTCAGAGCAGTTCAAAAGTGTCAAATGTGTGCATAAGCGGTTTTTATTCCTCCCTGCTTGACTGGCCAGAGGCAAACTGACTACCGGTTGTTATGTCAGAGTCCCTCGTGGGTGTTGCCATGAGAATTCACAGGAAATCCACCGATGAGTGTGTCTGTCCCAACAGAGCCCACAGGCCCTCAGAAGGAACAGGTACCTTCACTTCCCCGTGTCTGCTGTGTGCTCAAGTTAAAATTAGTTGAAAAATGAGTTTGTTTTGTTTTTACGGAGTCCAACCTGGTGTCTGTTGGTGTCTGTTGGTAAATGCAGCCGGCATGAGGACATGCAGGGTGGCAGCACTGCAGACATATTTCTCTTCACATCATCTGGGTCCTGGGTGTTTGTCTACATAATCAGAGCAAGTTTGAACATTTCCAAAACTGGTCTTTATGGCATGAGCTGCTCCACTATACGTATCACATATTTGATATATCTATATGTAAATATATTCTATACAGGTATGTTTATAGATGTATCGATAGATATATTTATACACAGTGCTTCTGGAAAGTATTCACAGCGCTACACTATTTCCACATTTTGTTAGGTTACAGCCTTATTCCAAAATAATCACTGAGGGAGCCCCCTGCTCCCTCAGTTCCAACCATCCATTTCCGGATGATGATGATGATGGAGGCCGCTGTGCTCAATGTTTCTGAACCCTCTTCAGATATGCACCTGTCTACAGACAATACCGTGGCACCTGATAGACAGGTGTGTGTCTTTCTAAATCATGTCCAATCAGCTGAATATAGCAGAAACATCTCAAGGATGATCAGTGGAAACAGGAAGCACCTGAGCTCAATTTTCAGTGTCATGGAAAAGGCTGTGAATAGTAATGCACGTTTTATATGTTCGTTCTTTATTCCGAACAGATTCACAATCATTTTCCTAGACCTTTTTCCCTTTGTCATTATGGGGTTTTGTGGGTAAAATTCTATGGAAGAAAATTAATTGAATCGATGTGGTGTAATATTAGAATGTGGGAAAAAGTGAAGCGCTGCAAATTGCCGGTCATGCGCTCGCAAGTACCACACCACCACCCAGCACCTAACACTCACTCTCCAATGTCAGTCAGCAGCTGCCATGGTAACCATGGTATCCATGGAGCTTGGACAAAGGCCGTTTCAAAAAATGTTTCCTAGGTTTCCAAAAATTATGAAACTTTTTTTTTTTCTTGTAATAAGATGAACAATATCCTAAAAGGCAGCTGAGACGTTTGAGACCCCGACTAAAGAGCCAATTTATTAGCCCCTACTTCTCTTACTTACTTGTGCTACTTATTACTTCAGTAAATAATTTATACTAAATCATATAAAGTTTTTTCCTCCGTTAACGATCTCGTGCTATTCAGTACCATTAACAAGCCTTATAACAAGAGTTCTCCGTCAAAGAAACATTACTTAATGAATTAAATTAAGCATCCATTAGATGATAATGCGGTTCGAGTGTCACAGTAATAATTGCTCCGTGGAAATGCACGTGTTGGCACGGGATATCCTCTCAGCCGTGTCATTTTATTAGCCCATAAAGCCATGGGATACATGTTTAAAGTGGATTTACAACACACTCGGAGAACTGGCTGTGTAGGTTTACAGTGGAGGCTGCTGGGAAAAGTTTAGTGTCGAAGCTCAGTACGCAGCAGTGACCTTTGACTGGCTTTTCTTCGGTTCGTTTTAAAAGAGAGGGCAGAAGAAGCTCAGCCTCTCACCTTCCCCACGTCATATAATTGCTCGGCCCGTTTGATGACTTGGAGGTTTAAGATGGAAAAAAGAGAGAAAGAGAGAGAGAGAGAAAAAAAACGGTTCACCTATCGTCTGCATTTGTTTCCCCGCTTTCATACAGAGACGTAAATCCGTCTATTGTTCCTGATCTGAATTCCTGCTCCCGCGGGAATTCTCCTCAGAGCAACAGAAGCCAATTTGGGTCTGCCTCTTTAGACTTAAAGAGTGTATCTCTCCAAAGAGCCCAGATCCCTGCCTACCCTCTCCAAACCGAATGAAGCCATGATTGACTCCTCTGTGCGTATCGTGCTAATGAAGAGCACGGCTCAGCTGCAGCGAGCAACGTCTGAACACTTGGATCGGGCTGTGTGGGGATGAAGCACGCTGCCCGCCGTTGGTCCGCTGTGTCATCTAACATACCCCTTTGTGATTTTCTTGTATTTTGGAAAACCGATTGCAGGTTTGTCCAAATAAAAACTACCGAGTAGTGAAAAAGTTGAAGAGACGACGCGAGCTCGCGGCAGCAGGTTCATGGTGTCTCTGCCAGCGTCTCTGCTCACGGATCCCTCAAAGTGGGCGGCTGTCAGTCATAGGTGCTGCACTTTAAGTGTTTACGCATGCCACTTACTGGAAAGACAAAGTTTGAATATTGCTTCTCTCAAATAACTTTAATCACCGATTAGGATTCCTCCTTCACGACGCCACTTAGGCGCGTTGGCTGGGTGACGGCGGGGAAGTCGTGGCATTAAGTCTGCCTTCCCGCCGCCGCCCTTGTTAGCGCTGCGGCTCCTGATGGCCACAAATGGAGCCATCCTCATGCACGGCACAGGGAAGTGCAGCTCAGACCCGTGTTGATTAGTCGGGGACGTCTCCAGGGCCGCAGCAGAGACCCAGGGGGCCGTGTTTACTGAGGGGGGCGGGTCCTCACGGCTGTTCCGGTCCTAAACGGCAGGGTTTCTTTGTTTTTGTTTTATATCTTCACCCTAACGTCTGAAAAAAAAGGTTGTCTGCTTCAGTTCCTGCAATTCTTCACAATTTTGGAAAGTTTGAAAAGAAACCTTCTGTCACGGTTTCACTGTATTCGAGGGGAACAAAGGGCCCTTTTTGCTAGAAAAGGATCGTGGTTAAAAGGAGAAGTGGGGAGAAAACACAGATGGCATCTTAATGAAAGTCATTTGCGTTTGCACGGCAATTTGTATTTCTTTGTTGTCGAAATCTTGTTGTTGCTGAATCATATTTTAATAATCGAGTGAATATTAATTGGGTCAAAGATGAAGGCAATTTGGGAGAAAAATCTGAAAAAATCAAATCGCCAATTGGCCAAATCGCCAAAGTGGTAAATGAAAGCCCTGAATGTGTATGTGTGGAGGTTTTCTTTCCGCTGGTCTGTAGACTGTCTGAACCGGCACTCATCTGGTTCCCCTTCCAAGTCTTGCTTTCCACTGTTCCACATTCAGGACTCTTAAGACACTTTCAATAAAACATGCTCCTCTGCGGCATTTACAACCCTCGCGTTTCCTGAAATGAGAACGGCAAAAACATCTGCGATGTTCTGGAGGAAACGTACATGAAAGTTGATGTTCTGAATCTGCGTAAGCCGTGAGTTACAAGTGCGTCGTATGTTCTGGCAGAGAGGATCCGTGCCAGGGCGAGGTGGGGGGGTGGGGGGGTGTGGGGGATGTGGGGGAGGGGGGGGACTTGTTGTCGAGCAGCATATTTTATTTCCTCTCCCCTGGGTTCGGAGTAGCTGTTGCACTCTGGAGTTTTAGCGGAGGCCACAAGGTTATTATATAAACAATTCACACGGAGCCCCTGGAGCAGCCAGAGGGAACGTTTTAATGCAATGCTCACAATTTGTGGAGCGCTGTAATGCTCAAGACGCAGACATGTATCCAATTTTAACCGTGCTGCCTTATCGCCCTGTTTTCCCCTTTTTTCCCCCCTTTTTTTCTCTTCTTATGCTTCTTTTTGGGGCTGTTTTTGTCAAGGCAACTTAAAAAAATACACACACTTAATTAATTTGGTCAGCTGCTTTGGATAAACTACATTGATGACATCAATTAAATTCTAATGAAAACGGATAAAAGCCGTAAAAAGCAAATGGAATTTCTAAACAGTACTCATCAAAGTCTGAGCATTGGAACAAATTCCCATTACGTCTCATAAAAGCCTTTAATTTGCAAAGCTCATGTCTGGTTTGGTACTTAGAACTACATGGTCAAATGATTCAGTCGTGAGTCCTGCACCAAAGAGAAGCCAAATCAGAATTTAATTTGGCACGTAGCTCCTTATCCCGTCTCTAACATGTGGTTGGATGCAATCCTTGGATTAGCGTGGACTTTAGAACTCCACATTTGGCGCGTCTCCTCCTCCTCTGGCAGAACAAACACCTAGTCCAACCCTGTTTTGTACCGCAGCGTTTACATGTCCAATGAGAAACGCAGATTAGTACTTCTAAACCAAATTGCTGCAATTATGTGTGTCAATCGGCGGCCGTGGGATGACGAGGCTCCGTCTCTGTATTTTGGCATGCCATTGATCCTTTCGTTGCAAAAAAAGTAAATAAATAATAAGTTATAAATAAGTATGTGTATTTTAGTTGGCCTATAAAAGTGCTGGGTGAGAGTTGTGAACCAAACCAAAAATAATGATAATTCATCATTAACATCATGGTTCATTTGAGTGCATCTGCACACTTTGGAATTTTACCTACTGAAAGCACAAAAGGGACTACGTCCACAAGAAGCTGCTCTGTG
This sequence comes from Apeltes quadracus, assembly GCA_021346845.1. NCBI lineage: Eukaryota > Metazoa > Chordata > Actinopteri > Perciformes > Gasterosteidae > Apeltes > Apeltes quadracus. Next base: position 11,916,101 of record CM037924.1, read on the forward strand.
GATCCCACACTTCCACATGGTACACACAGGCACATGCACACAAGCATTTGAGCTTCATGTGCACGACTTCTTGAGTGTCTGGGGAAGTGATTGCACATGCCGCACACACCGTGCAGGAGGTCAAGCACAGCCATTCACACACATTTATGCACAGTAACCTCACTGTGACCCTGCAAGGCATCCTGGGAGCGGTTTACTAAACTAAAGGAGTTCTTACACGATTCATTTTTATCCAGAGATTTACAGATTTACTTTTTGAAGGATTTTTAGGTCACTGTTTGAGTGAAATGTCTGTTCTGCATCCACCACACAGGTTAATGGGAATATAAACAATAACTGGTTCATCGCAGATCCGTTTGCTGGCGCGGCGTCTCGTGACGGTTTGAAATGTGGAGGGAAAAAGGGGAAGTATTTAATGAGCTGTTTTTGTTTCCCTTGTGTGTGTCTCTGCGTGTGTCCATCCCAGCGGACTACCCCCCACCTCCGCCACCTGCCGAGGAGTCCACCGGCTTCTCACCGCCGCCCGGTTCATTCCCGTCTCCTCCACCGCTGAACTCCTGCGATTTTCAGGTGAGGGGTCATTGCGTCCAATTTGACCTCGCTCATCAGGAACTCCCAGTCGTCACGCAGAGCGAAAGGCGGCCTGCAGCGCTGCACCAAGTTCACCCGCGAGTCCAGCAACCAGGGAGCAAAAGTGTGTCCCCGTTTGAGCAGCAGCCTGCACTGCCTCTCTATTGAAGGCTGACACCTATCGGTGGAGCCGCGCTATAATACCCACAGGCGCTTGCACCCTCCCGGGGGATATCTGGCCCCCGCTGTCTGACCGACACACTCTGCACTTGACCCCTGCTGCAAAACCTCTCTGAGTGCTCCCCCCCTCCACGGCCCCCCTCTGTTTATGACCCGAACGAATGCTTCCTGTTTAAAGACCGATTTAGAGAAGTTATGCAATGCGTGCAAATTCAACGGCTCCACACAAACTGCATGCATACCTGTAGACAGTAAAGAGGTGCATCCTGGGCATTAGGGTGGTGTTATGGCCTCAATGTAAACTACGCCTCATGGATCAGTCATGAAGGTGCAGCCCAAAGACGACAACATTTACAAATGAAATGAGCTTCAACTAAATTATACACATTAAAAATCTGCAAAATTGTATTTTTTATGTCTCCTCTGGATTAAAGTGGCTTTTAGAATACTGTCCATGTTTACGTGGATGTGCAGGGGCAGTCCAAATGCTCCTGATGATTTTTAACGTGAATGATTTGCTTTAGTGTCTTTCCCCGCTGCTATATCCGCCATCTCTTTCTCAGCAGCGTACGCAAAAAGAAACTAAGTGCTTGATTAGTTTTCAAAGTGCTTCACGCTTTTCATCTCTGACTTTTCTTCTCCTTTCACATTGGCTGGCCATGCAACTGAATTCCTTAATACACCACTGGTATCTTAATTACGTGCCCCGTAGCCGGAGCAGAAGTCTTTAACTGCATGAAAAAAAGAGGGTAGATATCAATCAAAATGTCTTTGTATCTTCGTCTCTGCGCCCCAGCAGACAAATCTCACACATGAGCGAATGTGCTTAAACGGTGTGCTCTCCGATGAAAGGAGCACTACTCCTGGTCTTTATGAGCGAGACAGAGGTGTGGATGGGGGCGGGTCCACGGCGAACCCTCCAGCAGGAGGGAGGAAGCAGCTAGTTTACATTACGAAGCGCCACACGCCAGAGACCGCAGAGTTTCCTTTCATCCTCCCCTTATTCCCCGTTAAAGACTTTTTTTCCTTCTCCTTTTCTTCTTTTGTTGATTTGAGACCAGCCATTAGTGTTTTGCTTTGTTTACCCCCCCGCCCCCCTCTCATCATAGCCTTGGATGTTTTTTAAGCAGCAGCAGCAGCTCTGCTCCAAATGGAAGCGAGCCCTGCCTGTAATAGATTGTGACAGGTAATCCAAACACATAACATTAGAATAAGAAGCAGTCACTGATCCAGCCAACTCAAAAAGCCCCCGCAGGCAATTGCAAGAAGTCTTCTTGCAGTTGCAGCATAGTTCAGAGGACTAAAAATATATCTGTCGTTCCGTGGAGAAATTCCCGGCATTTTTTTTGTGTCACTAACGGTCAGATCATTTGGCTGCAGATTTTTGTGCAACATTTTTTGTGATATCTTTTTTAAAATTTGTTTCTCTATGTTGAAGTGGTGTTTGCTCTGCGGTGAAACTGGAAAAATGTAGATTAATAAATCTGTGAGGTCTGTAACGTTTCTAACGCTTTCAAGCTTCCTCTTGTAATAACCGGATGAACCGGTCAAAAAAAATAATCCAAGCCATTCTCATCATCTTTCAGGGGGCACAAGTTTTAAATATCAAATAGGAAATGATCAGACTTGACGAGACCTTTTTGTTTGAAATACCTCTGGATGAGATTTAGATGAATAATACATGATGGAAGTGCTGTAAATCCTAGTGTGCTGAAAAGCAGGAGGTGGATAGTGCACTGCTTTATGCGCTGCTTCAGAGGTGTCTGCGCTCTTGATGTGTGGCTCTCAACAGGAGTGTGTCAGGTCAAGGTGAAGCACGACCCCGGGAGGCTGTAATCCACAAGAGAACGTCCCTGAGTGGATGGAATCGCTCCTCATTGATGATCATCTGTCCTTGACACGTGACCCGCGCTGGTCCTTTTGCTCACCGCGCTGTGTGGCGTTTACTTGCAGATGGGCGGACCGGGGAAGACCCTGGAGGAGAGGCGCTCCAGCCTGGACGCTGAGATCGACTCCCTCACCAGCATCCTGGCCGACCTGGAGAGCAGCTCGCCCTACAAGCCGCGCACCCCCCAAGTACGTCCCGACACCCCCTCCCGCCCCCCATACGCACTCTGCTTCGGTTTACATTCAACACAGCGCTGTTTGTCACATTAAAAGCTCCGGTGTACTGAGTTTAAAGAACTGATCCTGAACGCTGCCATTTCATTTGTGAAAGAAGTTGGACGTAATGTCCTTTTGTTGGAGCCTTTGAAAGCTTCCAAAATAGTACAAACCGGCGATGTCGTGGTGATGTCATCAGGGCTGATTAAAGTCTTTGACAGCATGGGCAGAATGCGTTACAACCTGGGCCTTGTGGGAAATGTAGGATGCAGGCTCAAACGAGGGGCTAAAAGTTAGCATACTTTGGCCATCTTTCACAAGCCCTCCAATTTAATTGGATTGAAGTGAAGAACTAAATTATTAATATTTAACAAAACGGGTTTACATCACACTGTTAAGGATGAAGCAGTTGTACAGGCCGGTATTGTTTTGTAGGAGTTTCCCTCGTGACAAAGTCATCCACTGGTACTTTCAGTAATTGCACTAAATTAAGACCAGAGCTACAAATTCCTGACAACTGTACACAAATACAGACTTGTTTAATACCATTTCTTTGTATGAAATGAGCTTCTGCAGGAATCGGACCCATTTGTTGCATCTCTTAAGTCTTGACCTATATCATTAGTGGATATTAAACGGTATTAAGAGCAACTTCCAAAAGTCAAAGCCTTGGGCAGTTCACTAAGTAGTTTGACACACAATAAATGTAGGACAGGCAGATAAAAAAACCTAACCAATAGTGTTTGGTGTAGGAAGACTCTGAGGGGCTTTGAACACCATACACATCATATCTCAAGTGATATATTCCAGCATCACACAATAGTGTAATACCTGACTGTCAAAGCTAGATTCAAAGTCCTCCAACGGATATTCCACTTTTTATTCTGTGGCTTGTTTACTGTGTACTTGCCGTGTCTACATGTCGTCTGTTTTATTTATTTATTTAAAGATGCATATGTGAGCTTGAAAACACGTTACGGTGATCAATTATTGAACAAGCTGTTCATTTGGCTATGGATGAGCGTCCGCTTTCTCTGTGCACACATTCATATGGCCTATTACGCCACTGCCACTTTAATGTGGAGGGAAAACTACTTTCAGTGCACATACCTGTGAAAATACTGTTTTCAGGCTTATAAAATGCCATTTAGATGCTACCTTTGTGGAAAATGACACTTTAAACATGGTACTTTGGTGGTACCTGTGCAGTGGCACAAAGATGGACAGTATGTAAGTAGACTACAGAAGTAGACTTGTATTTTGCCTTTGTGCGAACGGTGTAACTCAGCCATGTGTGAAAACTATTGCCCCACACAGGGGAAACGTGTCGGGTCAGGTAAGTAAACTAGGAGCTGGTGATTTTTGGTCGGGTTCCTGTTAAATTAGCGGAATACTGTAATAACAAAACATTATGCCGTCATGAAAACCGACATGGACCAGCCGCCCACAGGTGTCTGTGCACGTTCTCTTTGATGGAGAACTAGATTAAGTTCAAGGCCTCAAAAGTATTCAAGCCCGCAGCCAATTTGCGAAAATTGCAACACTTTCTCAAAAAAGAAAAGGTTTGAATAGATTTGTGCAGTCGGAGAACCAACTGCGAGGTTATTGTTGACCTATTGGCGCTCTGCCTCAGTTATTTTAGCAAAATGCTTTGATCCAACTTTTAATTTCCTTAGTAAAAAGGTGCGAATGGATGTGGTGTCTTTAGAGGGCAGGGATAAAGTTTGCCGTCTTGTTTCTGACCACGCAGCCTGCGTGCTGTCGTACACTGTAGTGCATGCTTTTAATACCCCCCCCCCCCCCCCACTCCCCGCTCAGATGTGTTAGTTGTCTATATCTGAAGCAGTCGAACATGTGATCTTGTTCCCTTAAATAGTTGACCAATAGGAGCGCAGAGCACAGCTGTAAAGAGGAACGACTGTTGTTTTTCTGACTGTCGTTCCATAATTTAGAACACATCCAGGAATCAGGGTATCCATCTTGTCACCTAACTTGTGGCTATTTCCTCAAATACCGCCCTCTTCCTTTAATAGTGGAAAAGGCAAAACATGGACCCATTTTTTTTTTTTTATGGCATGTGACTGCACTGTATTCATTGTATTTACATACTGCCAGCTGGAGAAGCGTTTGCATCCCTGTGAAAGCATCTGTTCCTGATTTATTCTGCGTTTCATGTAAACAAACAACGTGTACACAATGAAAATGCACAGAGAACCACATATTGAGACCGCACAGTAAACATCAAGTAAAAAAACGCTTTTATTACGATGCACAGCGACCAGCTGACTAAATAAAATATAATATAAGTGCACACCTTTGTTGGGTTGAAAAACAAAAAACGAAGCACGTGCAGTTTGTATCAGAGCAGCAGCCTGAAAGCCTTTGTCAACATGACTTGAAAAATTGATGCGCACCTCTGAGCTAATGTAAGGCCGCTGTCGCCGCGGTCTCTACCTGTCAGGGTCAGACTCGTCCCGCGTCTTTATTTTTATCCCGGTGAACCCGGAGTGAGCTTTTTCTTGAGTACGGGGCGAGGAGCCGTGCCACCTGTGTCCTCAGTGGGTGCACGTACATGCCGTGACATAAATCATGGATCGTTCTCTATCGCGACGTTTTGTTGACTTAACCCCGTTTGTCCGCCGCTGTGTCTTCCGAGAGCTTTTTGCACATCTCCATTGGATTGTTTCTTTTCTAGCAGCACAAACATATGCGCACACACGCACGCACCCACACACACACACATGCATGCATGCACACACAAACATGCTGTTACTCTCTTCAGCTGATGCTGATTCTAGCTGATTAACTCGGGTTGACCTTTACCCCCCCCCCCCCCCACCCACATGCCCAGCTGCTCCCTGTCAGGCCGTGCTCGGCCTCTTTCCATGCTTTATTCTCCCACGCAGCAGCGAGCGGGGCTCCTCGTGCCGTCCCGCCTCGCCACAACGGCCGCCCGGTAATCTTCCGCCTGTATAAGCAAAGAGCAACGAGCAGTCTTGATCCAGCTTTCCGCCGCGCAAAGCAATTACAGAGCCAGCTCTGCAAAAATCAATAGGTCCCTTCCAAGCTCCTGGAGAAGCACCCCCCCCCCTCCCCGCCTCGCCTGTAAACTTGGACTCGGTGAGGAGGCCGTACATGCGTCACAGACGAGGATTGCAATGGACGTTGCCGCTCATTCATAAAAATTCCCAGTAGCATTCCTGCAAACGTTCAGCCGGCACTGATGCCTCACAGACATCAAAACAATTTAGTTTGCTTTAGTTGGTATTCTCTGTTGCATAACAGGGGGTAATGAAATGTGATCATTATATAATCCCCATTTGTTCTCTCTCCACTTTCCGTCTTAGATGCCATTCGGCGTTTGACACAATTAACCAAGTTTGCGTTGCGGTTTGTTAGCTTCATCCTGCGACAGCGAAAGAAGGAATAATTAAGCCGGACCTGATGATAATGCTCTTTGTTCTGCGAGAGCTTATTTTCATTTTTTCTTCATATCACATTTATAAAATGTTTGAACATAGTTTAATGTTCATGATCGTTACTATTCATTTGTGAAAGTCGATTGTCTTTATGCTTTTGTTCCCTTAAATTATAGTTAAATTTCACTCACTTATAAAATGTCCATATGAAGTTTATTTTGAGAACGATATTCCTCTGAAAACAGTTTGAAGCTGTGGCAGGGAGCTGGAGAAGTATCAGATGCACGATGAAACCGATGAAACTCTGTGGCCGGCCCTTTTGTTTTTAAAATGCTGGTATCTCTTTAACTGTGAGCCTGGCACAGGGAGGACAACACAAAGAGTGCGTGCTCATGCTAAAACCCCTTCAAGTGTGCTGCGCTGCAATCTGCGCCCAACCAGCCTCACTAATAAGCAGCGTAGGCCTGTCCGAGCACATCACATCTGTTGTGGGGGGAGTTTACAAGCAGGCCCGGATGAGTGTCAAAATAGTGCGCTCGTCAAAGGCGCTCGGGCGCAGGCTGCCGAGGCCGCGACCGCCGCAACCTCTGATTCACACAGAGTCCCGCCGCCTTTCTAGTAATCGAACCCGTCGCCATGACACCCTCTTTGGTTTTATATGATGTGTTTCCCACTTCTTCAGTCCACAGCCGCTCTTTTCCATCTGATGTGTTCACTGGATTTGATTGGGATAATTTTGGCAATCATATTCTGCTTGTATGCAAATGATGATTAAAAAACCCACAGCGATTATGACGACAAATGTCTTGGTCATCAAGCAATTCTTTATGTACACATTGAGAAAAAGAGACTAACTATTGCAGGGGTGTTTGGTTGAGTGTGTACCTTTCTCCTTTGCCGAGGAGAAAAGTACACACACGTGCTGATGCACTTAGGCAGCAATCCACCGTGCGACCCGGGAAGTTACCAAGTAACAATTTAGTTTCACATTAAGCAGTGACATTTTTGTCCCAATTAAACCCTAATGCACTACCTCCATTAAAACCTGATTCAATGCGGTGTGATGAGATCTGAGTTGAAATTAAAAAGCTCTCCCTGTCTGATCCATTCACTCTGTGCAATGATTATGTGAATAAAATATTGAATGTCTTCGCTCCATACACTTTTCCACTGTGATAAACCTGAATCAAGAATAATGTGTGTGTAAGTGTGGTTTTTTTTTGGGGGGGTGGGGGGGGGGTCTTTTAAGTGAGGAGGGAGAGCTACTCGACTGTCACAGGGCTGCCTCCTGGCAGTGCTTCTGGGACCAGAGATGTGTGACTCACTCACAGACATGGTTCCACCTCAATTAACAGTCGAGGCAGCAAAGCGCACTCAAGCTGTCTCTTTGTTTGTGTCCATGTAGGAAGACTCGCGTGCACATTTGTTAGTGCTGTCTAGAAAAAGAAATATGACAAGTGAACAAGGCTGCTGAGCTCTTGGGTGCCTGTGAGGAAAGAGGTCGTGACCCTGAGACATCGGAACGTCACAGTTCATGTGTAGCGTCTTGGATGTGGAGGCCTCCGTGGGTTCTTGCTTGTCCCCTGCGCTTCTCGTGACCCCGATGACAGGACCGCCTCGAGCTAATTCCTTCCCATTACAATTTGGATGTTAAAGGTCAACGGCACGACAAGGCCATCCGATTCTTGCGAACGCCATATCTCAGGAACTTTGTGAGCCAATTGGTTTACAATGTAACGGTTTACACTGGAGGTCACCGCTCCGTCCATTTTAAATCCCAACCGTGGCGCTCAATGCCGTCCCTGCAGGTCTCAAAGCTCTGTGTCAGTTTGCCCTTCTGGACCGGATACATGTGGAAACGGTAAAAAGACCCCAAAAGTAACGGTGTTCTCAAACCCATAGTTCATCTGCTCTGGTTAGAAATACAAGCGATCCAAAACGTCAGCAGACAAGCTGCAACGCTGCCTGCGCTGGTTTGTTTGCGTTTCCTGCTCGATGTCAAATAGCTGCAAGTGTGTGTATCAGGTCGTCATGTCCACGCCGAACAAACAGCCATTATTGAAGTCGGCTGACAGTTAAGCTGAAGCCAAGTGCTGGAAATGCGGCTGAGATGGATCGTTCCGCTCGGGTGGCCCGAGGAGGCCCTCGCTTCGCGCTGACACTCCCGCCTCTCAACAGGCTGAGCGCTGCGGCGGACACTCGCTGTCACAACTCGGCAGAATGATGGGCCCTCGCTGCTCGCTGCCGAGCGCGGACCACCCCGGTGTCTATGCTCCCTGGCAGTCCACATTCACTCCTTCAGGAGGACGCTCATCTCCTTACGAGGGGTTCAGGAGTCGTTGAGAGATTTTGTGGGTAAAGTCACAAGTGGCCAAATGTGAGACGCAAGTTGTAAGAAAATAATTTCTGCAGGGAATAGTCTGCAGGGAAGGATGTGGCTCAAAGGCCTGTTCAACATGTTCAACAAAACAAACAATCAATAGTCTGATTAAAGGAATCGTCTTGGGAAAAACACTGGATTTACTTGAGACATTACTTGAGACATTGATATCAATCTTACATCTGTTGGCTAAATTTGTAGCTCTGACCAGCTGGTTAGCCTAGCTTAGCATCAGGCTTTTGGGAAATGGTTTTCATTAGGTTACATTTAAAAGGGATTCAATAAAACACTTTCAAGGTTTTAAAGGTTCATCAAAAACGAGATTCAAATGCTCACTTCCAGAGACTGTCCTTGGTTCGTACGAATGCGTGAGATGGAAATGCTCTGTGTTTTTATGAGCCTGCTAATGGATTGAGGGCACTCAGATATCCCTCGTAGGAATTTCCAGGTTTTTCTAAAACATAGTTTTAAACGTATCCCTTTTTTTATAGATTCAATATATCATCCATATACAGGTTGCAGAGCTTCAAAACATGCTGTTGAGGAAGGTCAGACTGTGCACATTGTTAAGGTATCAACCAGCTTCCTTCAGTCTGAGCCGATGGCGTAGATATTTCCTCTCATCAGGTCTCCGATCCCCCTGATGTGTTAGTGCCGCTGCTTATCTCCGTGACTCCGCGGCTCTGCGTTTAACTCTTTTTTTTTTTTTCCCCTCCCCGTTTGCTTCACACACGCTGCAATTCTCTCCTCATTGCTTTCTTGCTGCGCCGAGCAGTGATGTTTGCACAGCGCCGGTGGCAACCGGCGACCTTAAGGTCAGTCGGGCAGCAGGTTCCGGGTTTGGGCAGCCAACTGTGGAGAGAGGAGCAGGCCTTTGGGCCGCTCTCCGTGTTCCGTCAAGTAACCTGCGTGCAATCCCCCAGTTTGTCTTCTATTAACAGGGTGCACCGGTGACTAGGTTAGTTTGAGCCAGGGACGCTCTGACAGTCAAAACAAACACCCTCTTTACGTCACAAAGTCCCTGGTGACAATGCTAAAAGGCCTACCATCAACCGCTGTCATGGCGCATTATCTATCTTCCCAATAACATTTCGGGGGCTTGCAGCGTAAACGCACACAGACAAGCACACAAACGCAGCCCCCAAAAGAAGCGTTTGGGGTTTCTCGTCTCTGGGATTGATTATACCGACGCTCTTAGCTAGCGGGCGAGCAGCCTTTCTCCTTCCCAAGCATCCCGGGTCACAAGTGCATCCCAAAAAACAAAGGCTGCCCTTGTTGCAGGGAGGAGTCAGCATGTGTGCGGCAACAGGACGTTCCACAGTACTGCGGGTGGGGAATGAAACGGTTAGTTTGTGCCACGTGAACACCACGAAACACACGTTTCCCTTTTCCTTTTGTGTTTAGGTAGCCTGCAAAATGTCTCCATCGCTTATCTTTTTGTCTTCAGACAGTAGCCCCCAAAAATCTTTGAGTAATACTTTTGTATGATTTTATTTTATTATTCTAGAAACTTTACAATTTCATTATTTTCTGAAGCAGCTTTTTTCGCAGGGGGAGGAGATTTGTTTCACCACACACTGATCGTTGAACGTGGTTGTCTTGGAGTGCATGTCGTGTGCTGTACATGCGACTGCTATCTGATTTAAGCTGCGTCTTCATTATTCTCTCTCTTCTATAAGTCCACGTACAGCAAATGAAACTCTTCTGTTGAGAGGGCAAAACCTTTCAATATCCCCAATGACACCAATTTAGTCGTTATGAACGACCATCATCATGGCTGTGATGTTTGTTTTTGCTTGAAACGCAGTCACAGCCATATTTTGGCCCGGCATAGCTCATATTGAAATCGCCGTGGACGAGTAAGAAATTACAGAACAGCAATTCCAAATAGACCACGGAGCACTGAAAAAAAAATATTCTCAAATTCCCTGTCCAGAAAAAGGCATTTATTTATATAATAATGGATCCGTATTTACTTTAATGTAGTGTATTGATTAATATTTTAAACTATCAAATTTGAAAATCACTGTTGGCAAATATAGAAATACTTCTGCTTCAAACCCCACATGAGTTCTCCTCCTTCACATCTGTGTTAGTAATCCTGAATGCAAGCTCTTCCCACAGCCTCGGAAAGTGTCGGATTTCACATTCTGTTTCGGTCCGACTCTCGTGTGTCAAGGTCACGATGTACTTTAGTGAACATTTGCAAAATGTAACGGATCCAATGAAGCACTCAAGTCACATCCAGGTCAGCCAAGATGGACCCATTCAAACAAATATTACCCTTTACAACAGTTTTTTTTTTTTGCTTTTCTACCTAAGCCATGTTATGGAAAATATTGTCGAACCTTTTGAACTTTATTTGTTCTTTTTAATCACACAACAATAGTTGTATGGAAAGGCAGCTAAATGGAGCTGTTCATGTAATTCTACCGCGATGAGCAAAGGGGGACACTGTTATTAGGGCTGATTACATCACGGTGACACGCTGTGAAAAAACGGTGGATGTGGGATGCAGGGCACATGCATTCCATTCAGCGTGGGTCCAAAACTGTACGCAAATATTCACTCATGAAAGGCGAGGGTTGTCATGCAACTATCACTTGAAGGAGCACAAAAAGAACCCGATATGCAGATATAAGATAGGCGGAGCGAGAAAAGTTCCCAGTGTGCGCACAGCACACTTTTATCTGCAAAACTGAGAGATAGTTCCAAACAGCTAGAGGTCTCGCCATGTTCCACGGAGACATTGTTTAATCATATTTAATGTGCCTTATCTCTGACTATTTTAGGAGAGGCAAATTGATACCCTCAATTGCGTGTCTGTATTGAGGCTGGCGGATTGTTAAACGCGACTATTGTGCTCTGATTGTGCCGAGACGAGATGACTGAAAGTGTGCGGTGGGAGATTAGCAAATGCATCGACTGAATTCTTCCACGGCCGTAGTGCGAGCGCTGTAAACGGACGGATGCAGGGGGGCGGTCCGGTCGATGGATGCGCTTGTATGATTAGAGAACGGCATAAAGTTCAGAGAGAAAAGCACCCAAGGTTTCAGATGAGTGTGAAAAGATGCACAACTTCTCCCTCTTTAGGGGCTTTCCCCGAGCTCGCTTCAAGATTTTTTTTAAATAAATAAAATAAAAAAAATCCCCCCCACCCTTGTGGTTTGAAATGCAAAGTTAACAGTTTTACTCAGCGCCCTAAGGCCGGTATAGTCTCTCCTAATCTTTTTTTATGTGTCAAAAGGCTTTCTTGAGAGCCTCTGTGAATTTTCACACTTAAGTTGTTTCCAAAGTCAGTCTGAATTACAGTGTGGGGTGAGGGTTAAATCCTGAAGGCGTCGGGGAAAACTTTTTAAAAACTGTGTGTGTGTGTGTGTGTGTGTGTGTGTGTGTGTGTGTGTGTGTGTGTGTGTGTTTGTGTATGTGTGTGTGTGTGTGTGTGTGTCAGAGACCGCAGCATAGCATGATGTTGTACCAGGTCGAACTTGTGGATTTCAAATCGTGTTTGTATGTGAATATACAAAAAGACCATTTAGGGTTGATTCAATTTGCTCAGTGGAGTTTTATTGCAATGATGTTGTTGTTATTGTAAAATGGCCAACATGTGTATATTAAACTGGAATTTGATGAGTCCATGTCATGGACATTTTGTGCACCATGTTATGGAAAAACATATGTACCAAATGAGGACATCGTGATATAATGAGATACATAATGGCACAGTTGTGCAATAAGGAGGTTTTTATTAGACAATAAAGTAAAATTATTTAGATCCAAAAGAAAAGGTTATTTGTTTCTCCCAATAACATAACTTGTTAAATTGTTAAAAATACCTGTTTGTACAATAATGAAATTAATTCAACAATAATAACAATATTAAGAAAAGTTTTCTTAAAGATCACTTATTAAAGAGAAACTATATATACTAATTTTGTTCATAATAAGTTTTATTACTGTGGCATATTGTCCATGTCTTACCATTCTATCCTGTTATTATCCTGTAATTACCTGTTATGACCACTTAACACCAACCGGTCAAAGGAGCACATCAACTGAAATCATAACTCATAACTTGGTTAATAACAGACATTTTTGTTCGGGTATTATGCACTTGGTAAGTTTAATTGCCCTCACAATGGCGTGAATCCATTCTCTTAATGTAATTTGTGGAAAACGTACCATGACAGTGTAATTATTTGGAGGGGGCCAATTTGCATTTTGAGCGCTCTGCTCAAACTAAATGCTAGTCTATGTTCTAAGGCCTTAAAGATCAATTAACAATCTAGAGTATTTAAAACCCATGAAACATTTAAATTAAGTAATTTTACCTCCTAAAGGGCATAGGGGAGATTTCATTTTCCGTACATATGCAGACAGAACACACTTGTTAAATAAACCTCAGCACTAATCACTGAGGTAGGAATCTGAAACATTTAATGGTTCCTTAGGGGCTCCCCTCTGACTTAGATTAGATGGGATTTAGACCAAGTTGATGCACGCACCTCCTTAACCCGATAACCTGGAGTTATTTGTATGTGTGTGTGTTGCCACACATTATCGGGAAGGGAATTGTACAGGGTACTTTTCACTGATGGAATTACAAGGCGAGCGTTCTTCCTAAACAGGATTATGGCAGTGCAGCAAAACACAGATATTTGGGGCACTGCTGAAGGCTTTGATCAACTTTGAGGGGAAATCGATTGGAATTGTTTCCCTGCCCCAATTTAGAAGACATCTCATCAAACTAAACTGCAAAGGGGTCTAAAGACTACAAGTGTTCCTTTTTGTTCCCCTAGTGCGGCAAATTTAGTAATTGACTCTTGATTTTTGGCTTCAGGCAATAACCTAATAAGGCCATCCAAGGTTAATGATAGACCCTTTTTAGACTGGCTTAATGTCTGACACCAATATGTGGTGGTAGTGAAAAACAATTATTACTTACATGACAGACACCCTGGGCGCACGCCTCTGACATCAGAGTGAAGCGCTGCTACTGCGTCTTTGTTGTGGTGTGGAGCCCGTGCCGTGGCATGGTGAACCGGCCAGACCTCGGATCAAATCGGCCATTCACACGGCGAGGGACCCTGCTCCCCGACTTTGCTGCTTTACAGCCGGCTCTGCCCAGGAACACCAGCGTTGCAAATCTCTGTGATTTAACATCCATCCCATCCAAGGAGCCGTAGTCAGCACAAGTGTTGTACCGCTGCCAGTCGGCCGTCATGGCGTCCTCTGCACAGCGATATATCCCCTTCCCCTCCTGCTTTATTGGCCATAGATTTCTGGGTGGCAGTGCACGCTGTGGAGCCTTTGCTGTCGAGGTAATTGACTCCAGGAAGGCAGGGTGGTTAATAAACCACAGCATGGAAAGATAGCTGTTGTATACATTGGTTTCTGTTTGTCCAGTCAGTGTTCATGCAGTGGTTAGCACTGTCTGCCAAACCACCAACCGACCTGCATGTTCTCTCCGTGTATGTATGGGTTCTCTCCGGGTAATCCGGTCCAAAGACGTGCTCTGGGGGTTAGTTTAATTGGGGACCCGTCCCTATGTGTGTAAGAGTGAATGGTTGTTTGTCTCTATGTCACTCCTGCGACACCCCCACGGTGTACCCCGGCTCTCGCCTGATATTAGCTGGGATCGACTCCAGCCCTCCCGGTGACCCTCTGAGGGAAAACGCTATAGAAGATGACTCACTGTTGATGTTGTTTATGGTATCCAAGAGAAATTACTCTGACGCTAGCACTGGGGAAACAAACTGAAATCGGTTGGATGTCTCTGAAAGGTTTTGCATGTATCCATGGTCCCCAGAGGATGTTCCCTATTGACGGGCCGGCCAATGTCATTATCCATTTTCCAGAGTCTTTCATTGAGCAGTAGTGAAATTTAGTTCTATTTTTGTTTGTTTTAACCGTAGCCAAACCTTGTGCTGTTTTTCAGAACTCCTCAGCAGCCTCCACCCCGAGCGCTCCAGTGACCGGTTACAAGCGCATGGTCATCCCAAATCAGCCGCCACTGACTGCCACAAAGAAGTCCACGCCCAAACCTCAGGCCCCCGGGGGGGTCTCGTCCAACCCCCCTTCTCCCGCCAGCCCTGTGGTCAAGGCTCAAAGCCATGCCGCTCCTCAGCCTGTACCAGCCTCCTATGCCACAGCGTCAACCCCGAGCCAGCCCACTTTCAACGTCCAGGTGAGGTCAGCCCAGCCCGGCCCCCAACATCAAGCCCCAATTGGCCATAACTTTGGCCAGCAGCCAATTCGGGGCCCTGCACAGGTGCAGTACATGCCCGCCCAGCCCAAAGGTCCTGACTTTGCCTATGGACCACCACAGCCTGGGTTTTCCCAGATGGCTCCAATCGGATACCAAGAACATCCCTTTACAACACCCCAAGGTGTCGGCATAAGTCCCAGGAGACCTGAGCCCGCCCCCGTCCAGGCTTACCAACCTCCAGGCCCCAGAAAGACCTACATCACTGATGTACCACCAAGTCTGGTTCCTTACACTGCTGGACCAGCTATTCCGCCAAAGGTAAGACTGGTTGTCATCACATATGGAGGTTGCCTCCATCAGTATAACATATTCGAACACTAGTGGATAACTCAACAATCCACCCTTTTATCCATTCATCCTTCCTTCTATCTATTGTTTCCAATATATCCTTTTTTTCCCCCCACCTTTCATGGTCCAAAATGGTGGCATTGGGTTAGACCAGCCAGGGCATCCGTTTCCCCGGTCCCAGCGCCTACTGGAGACAGGGCAGGGCAGCTGGGACATTTAATCCCTCCAGTGCGTTCTACGTTTGCCCCCAGGGCTTCTTCTCAATTAGATATCCCTGGAATACCTCTACAGGGAGGGATCTGCAGGGCGTCCTGATTGGTTGTTCGAACCACCTCAACCTGCTCTTGTCGATATGAAAGGTCAACAGTCCTTCTTCAAACCCCTGTGGGATATTTGAGCTACCCCTATCTCAAAAAACCTGAGCCCAGCACCCAGACACCATGGGAGTTATATTCCAACTCTGCCCTCTTTCTTGCTACTCAAATCCTATGAGAATAGTTGAGGGTTTGACTATAGAATAATTAAATCGAAAAAAAAGGCTTTGGTTCACTCTCTTGCAATATCCGCATGACTGAATTCCCTTCATCAATACAGATGTTGACAAAGTGTTGACCCTCAGCTCTTGAGCCAAGGGAGTCACGGTACGTCGAATTTCCCATCAGTTCTTCTTCCTCTGGGCCTTTCCTCTGTCATGTTATACACTACTTGATAATGTAGACGTGTGTGTGTGTGTGTGTGTGTGTGTGTATACACACATGACTGTGTGCATCAGTGGGGCTTTTACTCATGCAAGTTTGAGTGTGATTACGTGCACAGTATGCATACATATGCGCAGCATCAGATGGCTATTCAGCAGGGAGCTGCTTGCCATCTTCCATTGAAATGCGCAGAATATACAGTTGTGTTAACCTTTATGAATGTTTGAAAGATCTTCTCCGTTGGGGGTGGATAGCAGCAGCTTGTATTCATGTGCGGCGTGTATATCTGAGCTTCTTACATTCAGTTTGCATGTTTTTTGGTTTAATTGCTTAAAAATGAAAAATGTGTATACAGGTAAATTATGAATAATTAGTTTATATATTCTAGTACAACCACTATGTGTGTGTAATGCTGCAGCTCTCGATAATTTAAATAACAGATATTCTTCCCATTCCATTCATTTAGTTTTGTAAAACAATACTTTAGCCTTTATTAAGGAGCATTACCGTGACTAAGGAGCATTGCAAAAGAAGAGTAACATTACTGAACAATAATTTGGTTTCCTTTTTTAGTAGGATTTCTCAGGCTTGTACCTCCGAGTGGTTATGATTTGGTCGGTCAAGATGAAATCCTCTCAAAAGTCAAAACAATTGGCCTCTTGTTAAACTCCTCCCCCAGTCGGTCCATCATAGCTTGGATAACACAACTAGGACCCCAACAATTGAGAGCAGGCCAAGGAGAACTAGTGGCTACGCCTTCCACATGGATCCTCAGCTGGTGATAGACGAAGACTTTTTTTTATTCGGGACAGGCGGCCGCAGCCATCCAGCGTGATGGCATGTACTTGGCCCTCAAGTACATGTTCGAGACCCTTTCCTGTTTAAAAAATAAGGATTTAGTCTCTTTCATTATCATTTTTAGAATCCATTATCAAACCCACCAATAACTGCAGTTGGAATTTTCCACACTCAAACCCGAAATAACTAAATCTAATCTGGGAATGTCTGGCATGTGTAACGGTCTTAGGCCTGACCTCAAGCTTTTAAAACACATTGCAAGATATCAGAGCTTTTTATATAACTGTACATGAACGAGAAGAATTACTAAATACGTGTCATCCCCTGGAACAGTCGTGTATGCCACAGAGACAGCTATTCCAATCTCAATGCATTCAGCAATCTCTGGAAAGTGCAAGGCCCTTGAGTTTTCTCTAATTCAAGGATTTTATGCTGCTTCAAAATACAAACTGGGCCTCACGGCCTCTGGGAGAAGCTCATCAAGGACTGTACTTTACTAAATACAAATTAGCTTCAACAACGCAGAGAGTGTCTTAAAAATAAGTCTAATTATATTTGTTCAGAACAAAAGTCTACACTTTGCTTGAAAAGCTGGCTTTGGTCCCAGTATGATGCATTATTAACGAAACAAAAGGTGGCGTTTAATAGATTTGTGAGCATCGCTTTGATTCTAGATAAAAGAAAATCACTAATTTTACAGATATAGCGCATGAGCTATAAGTATGTGTATATATAAATATATTTATTTATATATTTGTCTTTCTTTCCCAAGGATATACTGTAGCGGGATGATGTGCTCTGTGCCTCCCTTACACGCCCCCCCCCCCCCCCCTCCGTGCTTCATTTGAATGCTTTGAAACACATGGGGGAAACTCGTATGCACACACTATGCTTTAAATGAATCTGACCCAAACCGGAGCTCCAATCAGCCTTTTTGTTTATTTGTCTCCAGCATAGCAGCTCTCTAAAGCCCGAATAAACCCAACACTATAAAAGCAAGATTAGACGGAAAGCAAAAATCTGTCAACTTTGCCTTTTATGACCATCACAGTGTTTGAGCCGATGTCGTGGCATGTTGGTAACCTCTTACAAATGGTGTCAAATCTGCTTAAAAGAAGGGGCTTGTGCAGCTTTTAATCGTCGGCCGTGTGAATAAACCAAAACCTAGTCAATTAAATGAGCTATTTACATGTTTGTCCATCTCCAGTTCATGTTGATTTTATATAATACGTAAGACCTTCTCAGTGGGAGGCCCTGTGACTTTGATTGAGGACTTTATTCAAGAGATCACCCCACATAATTGAGGGTATTCATAGAAGGTCAGCGTCATTAGAGGTCCATGATGAAGTCCTTGGATGAGGTTTTATGATCTGGACTCGTCCTGATTAGCCACCCGCACACACCTCAGCCACATCTACCCAGCAGCCGACCCCCCCAATGTGTCCTTACTGCACACGTAGAGTGAAGGTGTGAGAGCAGCTCTTCACATCAACAGGCTCCAAGGAGGCTTAATTACCCAAATCCAACAGGGTTTGATCTCTATTATACTTGTAAAAATTAACCGATTTCATGGCTGCCGGTTAACATCCCAATTTCCACGAGTTTTTCCGGCTACCCCAAAAATTGGAGGAAGGCTAAGCTGGATGATGACTTGTGTTATTGCTGAGCTTGAGTGACGTTTGACAGGGGAGGATTATTTTTGAACCGCTCAATCCCCGCAGCCAGTTAAAGACCCCTGGAAGGTCAATGGTGGTTTCAACTGTCAAACATGTTTAAATATCTGACATCTCTCCGCCTTCCAGTCCTGGCCACTTTGCCTTTGACCTGCAACAGAGCATTTGCATACGGCGCCATCAGGATGTGTCTGCATGTGCCCGTTTTTGTAATGTCACATGGTGTTGCTAAACGATGATGATGGAGAACAAGGCATTAAGTATACAAGAACACATATATCTGATCAAAATATTCAGTCATATTCACACGGACAGTGCTTTAATGCATTTACTCTATAATTCCTGGGGAGTTTTATAATCTATTTTTACCAACAGTAAGTGTGTGTCCTAAACACAGATCCATCCATCTATAGTTATCAGGATGAAAACTGCAAAAAAACATTTTTTTCCAAGCAAAGTGGCATGGAGGTCGATACAAGCAATAAGAAAGTAAATATATTGAAATATAAAATGTTAAATGATTTTAAAATGTGAGCCATTAACAATAGTAGACGAGAGACAGTTAATAATGTAAGTACTTGGACCGTGATGGGGATGGCGGAGTGGTTTATCCGTACGCTGTTTAACCCCACTTTCACAAACCTCACCTCTAGCACACAGAGATCACCTCCCCTTTAATCCCACCATCACACCTTGCATCACCGTGCTTACCCTGATTCCTTTTAAAGGCAACATAGCACCCTCACTGTGTGCTGCATCTGATGAATATCGCAGAGTCCTGTAACCTATTCACTTCACACTGTACTCCGATTCCGGAGTTATGTCTTTGAAGTGCAGGACGTAGTTAGACGTCCTGCTTGTAAAGCAAAGCCCAGACTTAGGTAGGACTAGGCTTGGATGTGGCATGCGGGGGTCAATATTACTGCATGCCTGCGCAAGATGACTGAGAAGTTAATTGGGAATAAAAGGACGTGTTTCTAGGAGAGACCCTTGGGGGACTCCTAAAAAAAGTATTGATTGAACGTTTTTTTTTTTTTTAAATGTGGAAAGTTAACCACTAACAAGTGGTAACTTTTTCTGCAGTCTCAGGGGGAGAAATCGCAGTAAACAAAGCTGGTGCTTATATTAATGCCTGGAAAGACGATCAGGTGCGAACAGTTTCTGTGTACACATCATCCTCCTCGGCTGATTGACCCCAGCTGCCCTCTGCTCTCAGAGCTATGAGGAGCTCTTAAAAAAGGCAAGCTGACTGAGTGTAGATTAGCAGCCAGGATTCTTTGCTTGGTGCAGGGCTACCATGTGTAACTACAAAGTGAGAGCCCAGGGCTTCGACAAGATGCAAACATGCATCTGCAGCCCTGTGATCTTTTCTCTGTGTGGAGATGCACCTCGGAACAAATTTCACTTTGTTCTACAGCAAACACACAAAATGGTTATCTCTCTGTAATTCTATGTATTGATACACCAACTGGTAGAATGATAGGAAATTGGATCGGATGAATTATTGATATCACACACATTCTTTATTGTTTTCTTACCTTTAAAGGTACACTATGCAACCGGGGTTGATTTTCCAGCGAGGCTCCCCCCAGAGGCCGAAAATAAAAATGCGTCGTAAAGACGCACAGCTGTTCTCGCTAGGTCCGATCAGCCTTGCAGCCTTCTTTCTCTTTTAGCTCTCGCCATTCGGAAAAGGCTGGCCCGATGTTCACCCGTGTACGAGTCCTCTCTCTGTCCAGAGCCCCTTTCCTCTTTCTTGCCTTCTCCGACGTGGGCTTTCGCTGTTTTGTTGCAGGTTCCGCCTAGCCTGGCTAACGTTACTTTACTTTGGCTAACGTTTACTTTTACTTGTGAGGGCCGCATAACCTCTGTCCTCCTCTGCTCTGCGCAAGTCCGCGGAGGGAAGTAGTTTGCCGGCGGGCCGTAGTTTGGGGACCCCTGGTATATATGGCCACTCTACAGACATGTTTTTATCGAATCCCAGAGGTTAGCGTTGTCAGGGCAATCAACAAGATCCTGCCAGCGCATATTCGGACTTGCGATGACGAGACTTATGAGCCTGTGGGGACGGGTCGGGTCTCCTGGAATTGCACGTGCGGTATTTCCCCTACAGACCGCCAGGGCGGCCGAGAAAACCTTTGTTCGACCTGAAATGACTCATTTAATCATCCAAAACGGTATGGGACACGTTCATTAACTGAAAAATGTTGCATAGTGTGCCTTTTAAAGAGTTTGATTTCTCTGAACGCCCCGTCAAACCTTTACAATCACAGCTCTTTCAAATATTTTTGTGCCTTTCTCTTCAGTCTTATCTATAGAATTTCCCTCTGGCGACAAGAAAAATAAAGGAATACTTCTTTAGAAATCCTCAGAGCTGCTTTCTATTTTTACTGAACCATAAACGGTTAACGCATCAGATAAAGCAAATTCTCAGTGTACACCTTTATTCAAGTGCCACCCTGTTTAAAAGACAACCATGATTTCTATTTCTGTGTAGCAATTACTGCCAAGTTAATGTTGAGTGGAGCTTTGAAGAAAATGCCACCACCTAAATGAGTGTGTGTAACTATGAACTGTGCGGTTTCAAAATATCGTTAGTTAGTCTGGGGGGAATTTCTGGCGGCAGATCTGCATGACTTCAGAGACAGAAGCTAAAAAAGACCAAAAGGTTGTTGGTAACTATTACAAACACTGTAATTGTACAGCAACACTCATAGTGTAAAGCTTGTAACCCGATGTTATAACTAGAATTAGAAGAAAAACCTAGGATTATATGATAAGAACTATTTATGTAAATAAAGGAGTAGCTCTTTTAGGCCCAGGTCAGTTGACTGACTCGTTCTTCGTTACCAAGCAGCAACACATTCCTGTCTGCCGTACACGCGCTGTTATCACCAGAAGCAGGTCGGACGGGGTGACGGCCATCGGCTGGATGTCTCCCACATGGCCGACGTACAAGCTCCCGCATATAGCTGCAAGCACGCTGCCCGATGCCTGGTGTCGGGTGGAGGTCCTCACAGGCTCCGGTTGCTGAATGTTTCATGGACGACAGGTCGGTCCACTTGAGGTCGGGAGTGGAAAGTAGCCCTCCTTCTGTTTCACCATCTCGTGCGTGCACAAGCGTTCTGCCAGTCGCTGATTCAGGCGTTAAAACGTGGCTGTAACACATCTCCAATGCAAATATAACCAGCAGCGACGGCAAGAACAGATGAGGGCCATTACGGGTCACAGGGGCCCGTTGTTGATGAATAACGGGCGCTTTTATTATTATTATAAGTGATTGATGGTCAGATCTTTAATTGTTTTGGTGATATGCCTTTGCAAGTAATATAATTGCTTCAGAGTGATCAGTTTACGTCTGTATCACAATTATGTTTGTGGTCCGATAGTTCGAATTTAAATGGGTTTATTAGAAAGCACTCTAGTGTAGATCCATTTTTAGGACTGCTGAATTAATAACCGGGTTAATAATTGGGTTTTTTATAATTCACAAACTTTAAGGACAAACTCATCAAGTGGACTACAGAATTAACTGGATCTAGTCTTAAACAGATGTTATCACGAGGGAATCTTTTTTGGCTAGCAACAGTAACTTGCTCAATCCAACATTAGCTCGCTATCAGCTAACTAGTCAACTGCACCGCGTGTCGTCATACACAAAAATAGTCCTTCAACATGCTCTTTATCAGTGGAATATATTTTCGAACAAAGCAGTATTTCTGTTCCGTTATGTTCCTTTAGCCATTAGTTTATTATTCCTCTTAAAGTACACTACCCTTGCGTCTGAAAAAACAACTCCATCCAGCTGGTCTTCTGCATGTTCTCTTACCAGTTGAGGCCCCTGCAAGGTTTTTGAGTGTATGTCCGTCTCGGTGGGTCAGAAACCTCCTTTACTTGCCCCAATGCATCATTGTCCCTGTTTGCGATGGTCAAATACCCAAAGTTAATGTGATTTTCATATTTCATCATTATTTAAGTAAAGTGACTTTCAAACTCCCTTTTTCAGTTTAATTGAAACACCTGCTGTTCAGCTCGGCCTTCAAATGCCGCCATTTATTTAAAGGGCCCCGCCCCCCGATTGGTGGGCTTCTCTCAACAGTGACGGGGACGAAGGGAGCGACGGCTCACTGCTTAGCTACTTACACCACCCGCTTTAGGAAAAAAAAGTTTCTCCATTTGCATTTGAGTTTCCCGGAGCAAGCCCTTTATGGTAACGCTCTATTTAATACTGGGGATCAAATGAAACTTGCTACGGCCCTTTGGCTGGAACATGTACAGCTAAAAACCTTCTCTTTATTATAATTAGTAGAAAAACTTAAAGTAAATTGGATTGGAATTAAATGAAGACCTGCTCGGCACTTGCATTAAATAATTCTCATTGTTATGCTTTTACATGTTGGAATAAATAAGCGGCTGTGTTGCCTCTTCACGTCATCATTCTTCGGTGTGTTTGCTGATTGGGTCAGCGGTTACCTCCTCAGTAGATCACAAGTGTTTGTCACATAACCGCTTCATAAATAATCGGCCCCTGCCGCCCCCCTCTCCTGCGCCCCCCCCGCCGGCCAGTAAATAACCGGGCGGATCGATAGCCTGTCACTACAGTCCCGGCGCATCCCAAGCGTCTGAGCAGTTGGTTTATTTTGCCAACCGCTTCCTCGCTGGCCTTTGGCGAGGACATGCAGATGTTGTCCAGCGAGCACTGAGATAAGTCAGTGTGAGACAGTGGCCTGCTGGGGAACAGCTGGATGAGCCTCCCTGCATTCACTCGGCCATGCGACGACATCAAATGCATTCCTGCAGCACTGTACCGCTCCCTTTTTTTGTTTTTAAGCGATTGGGTTGAAGGAAGAAGAAGGAAAGAAAGCGCCGGTCAGCTGAGTGACGCGTCAATGGAGATCTTTCTCTTCTTGTCGGTTCTGTCACCCAGCATCTGAAAGAAAAGAGCCACCTGCATAAACAGCGGCCCCTGCTGGCTCCCCGCTGACACGCTCTGCGTCCCACTCATCCGGCACGTCACTTTTTTTCTCTGTTGCTTGTACTCTACTCCTCTCCGCTCTCCTTAACGCGCTCCTCCGTCCAGAGAAGGCCTCTCTGTTCCTGAGTCCATGCGACGTGTTCACTTTGCAGACAGCAGTTCAGCAGTTCATCATCAGAGGAGGCGTCTGTCTCCTGTCTGTTGCTCTCTTCACCTTTCAAGCTGGATGTGGTTCCACCTCTCGTTAAGGCCGTCAGGAGGCAAAACGACAGCGCACCGTGTTACAGGAAGTCTTCATTACGTCCACCACACGCGTTCAGGTTCAGACCACAGGAGGAAGCAGCGGCAGGGGGGCATCCTGTGTAATCCGGGCTTTTGTAATAGTATACCAAGAGCCGTCAGATGAGTTCCATCTCCGTCCCAGCGCTTTGTGCTGTCATTTGTTGTTGTTGTTGTTGTCTTTTTTTCCTCCTCAGATCGCTTGTGGCTCCCCTCACTACACACTCTGGTTTTCAAATATCTGTTTGCAGGGGGATGTGTCAGTTCCAAACAGATGACCTAGTTTTTTACGCACGCAAAATCTTAACAAACATTGAAAGGCCCCTCTCCACATACATTACGTTTCTGCCAACACTGGAAACTCCTCTTTTTTTATTTTTTATTTTTTTTCAGGAATTCAGTTTACAGCGAAGAATGAACGACCGTGGAAAATGTCAAGTATGGAATTGGTTAATTTTTAATTATCGCGGGCTGCTCGGCACACAGCTGCTCTACGGTTTGCTGCTGTTATTATTACTATTTTTTATTTTCTATTCCCCGGCATTTAATTGGAGCTGAAAACAGCATGACCTATTTTGTTTGGGGAGAATGTTCTTAAAGCTCAGGGCCGTCCTCGGCGAGGTGGCCCTGAGCTTGATTTGCTGCGCCGGCTTCTCCTCACAGTGTAATGCAGATGACTCACAACCTGTTTAACATCGCAGCGCGCAGCCAATTTATCAGCCGGGTTACATAAGGAGACCTAACGAGTTCTCCCTATTGACACATGTGGCCGCCAGACAAATGACTAAGCAACTTTCCACCTTCAATTTGACTTTGGCTCAGACAAAGCGCTTGCACCACTGCGTCTTCGACATCACCTGTGGCGTCATCAGAGCGGGTCCTCTTTGCGTTCGGAGGGAATAGAACTCGTGCTTCGCCCTGTTGGTGTGGAGCGACTGGATCACGGTGCGCTATTGGGTCCAGGTGACGGATTTCTAAAACGGGAAAAATCCCAGTTAAGTGTTTAACCCATAGACACAGCATGCTGAGCCCCCTCCCCTCCTCCCACCCCCCTCTTCTAAACACACACACACATACACACACACACACACAAGTCACGGGATGGATAGTGTGACTGATCCAGCAATCCTTTCATTGTTGTGGTAAAACAAGAGTCGCCTTAAGCTGCTTTAATCACTCGTTTAGTGTTGGGGCAACAAATGCTTCTTTTTTTTAAGTATTCCAATCCAATATAAAGAACATTCAATCCCCTTCCTGAACCCTGGCTAATGCCACGGCCCATTTGCTGTTGTTCGTTTATTATTACTATTATTTCTTTTAATAAGCCGTTTTCCCTCTCAAAGGCTCTGTGTCCATTTTTCAAATAGTACCATTGTGAGTTAGTGAGACAAAAAAAAAAAAAGCCAGGATGTCAGAATGTGAGCCGAGTAAAGCTTCTCTGTTAAAAGCCGGAGTTAAAGCCGCATCTCCGTCGACACTGTGTCGCATTGTAAAGTCCATCATCATTTAATCTGTGGATAAATATGTCCCTGAGTGATTATGTCTTTCTCCAGTTTGTGCTGATGAAGCAAGAAATGTTGAGCCATTGTGAAAGGTGAGACAATTGATTTTCTGGGGTTTAAGGTGCAGTATTTTGGGGTTCTACAGGAAGTGACAAATACGCAGCTGATAGACGGCTGCAGGTTGAAAGACACAGATTAGTGTTGTTTAGCGGCTGTCTTTTGTCAGGCTCTCTTTTACGGTGATTGTCCCCCCCTCTTCTGGTTATCACTTTCAGCTCAGTAGGTAGTGCTGCTGATGCACTGGCTCTATATTCCATGGTCTTCTCTAGTCTCTTTTAAACTGTGCAAAAAAGAGCACTGGCCTATGAGGAGGGAGCTCGTGATTCCTCAAAAGTTTGAATGAAAATGTTTCCTTTTCCGTAGCAAAACGGAGTATAATGATTTCTGCATTCGTGCGACCAGAACACGTACAGCCTACTGTACATTTCTCAGCCACTTCCTTTTAGTGCAATCAAACAATCCAAACATCTGTCCAGAAACACAGGCGCTCATTACAGCCTCTCCTAAATGTCCATTTGGTGTAAAAGGACCATCTTCAGCGTTCAGTCACCCAATGCCACCATACCCAACTATAGCTCTGCTAGAACTCAAACACGGTGAAACATGTGACCATATCGTGCTTAACTGACCAGTTAACGTCAGCTACATTCTTCACAATCATTAGCTTGTAATGAGAATATGTAACAGAATTATGGCCTACGCAGTGGTACAACTTCTGTTATATCACATGGTTACAAGAACAAAGCCGCCCAGTCACAACGACTCGTACGACATGATACGAGGCCGGATGCACACAATAAGACAACACTCCTAAAATAGCACATTGGATCATATCTAGGCTACTTGTCCCGCCCTCTTCTGTAATAAGAAACAAACCATGAGCCACGTGGCGAGGAACAGATGCTCAGCGCCGCGTCACGCCATTGGGAATATTTAAAATAAATCTAATGTCTTTGTCATTGGAAGGGGCCATTGGTCAATGGTTCCAGCTTCCTGTCCTCTGCCACGCTCTTTGACGCCCCTCCACTGAGCAAATGTTGTCAATGCGCCGGGCCCCCCGTCCCCTCTCTATCACTGCGGCGGGAAGCGGGACGGACGGAGCCTGGGGTTTGGTTCTGAGTGCGGCGCGATGCTGTCAGGGCATCAGGTGAGCGCACGTACGGATCTCCCTCCGGCGCCACCCCACTCCCACGGACTCTCCACATGTCCCTTAATCAGTTCTGACACTGTGCCGATTCCACCGTGGGTGGTGCTCAGCGACCGATCAGCTCCCCGACTCTCTGCTCTCGTCTGCTCATCAGGTCGCACGCGACGGCGCTCACTCTACACCCGTTACTGTTGTCTTTGAAGGGGCATTTTACGACGGTTTCGACCAGACTCCGATGATGGCCCATCACGTTTCTCTCCCTGCGGTATTACGACCGATTTTAAAACGCTGATGGCAGATGACCTGAAGCTGTAAGCCGGGACATACGGAGCGCGGGGGAGGGAGGGTTGGTGCAGCCGTTCACCCGGTCGCCACCGAGTTCAAGCACTTACTTCAATGAAAGCTCAGCAGAGCGGCCCGAGGACGTGGGGAAACAAATGACCGACCGGAGCCGGACGGGACGGAGGGACCACGTCGGCCACACGAGCAGCGGCTGGACGCCCCCCTCTGAAAGAAGCCCGACTGGAAGTGCGAGGCAATCACAAAGCATCCGGGGAAGCAATTTCTTTCTCTTACTCAAGTGAAAAATGATTCCGGGCTGTCACAAAAGACTCCCTAACAAGGTGCTTTAAACTCTCTGCCAGTGCATTGCTGCAGGGTGTCAAAGTGGATAAGCTATAAATGAAGCTTAAACTCAAAAGTCTGTCTCTGGTAATAGCAGCGTTTCGTTCCCTCTCCAAAGTGCATTTGATGTGGAGCTCAGATTAACAGGGTTAAATCCCCCCATCCCCCCCCTCACTTTCTCACAGGAACAACACGGCATAACGAGCAGGTGGTCGACAACGGGAGCACTTATTTTAAGGGTTTGAATATTGTACAGACTTGTATATCTCGCTGTTGGACCGTTGCCTGTTCTCAAGATCTCACGATATGGACAACCATCAAATCGTGGTCCGAACTTGAAATTTCCAATGCAAACTAACATGCTTTTTAGTGAGCTAAATAAATGAATATCCCACAATGCAATGCAAAAGTGTCAACGTTTGTTGCTGACAATGGCAGGCAGCGATGTAGTCAATGGCGCTGTAATGTCAGTGCCAGTATGTAGTTCCACTCTGCTGGAGAGACCAAAGTTGACTTCATGATTCTCAAAATAAGGGGCGTTTAGTTGCACACGATTGGCACGGGACAAGGATAGTCTCCAGAAGTAACGTTCAGAAATACGTGCTTATATCATTTTTAGTTCTGTACAATAGAGAAACACTTCAATTTATGTATTTCCTTTTCCATGAATGTTGCCACACACTACATAATTCTGTAAATATGTAATATTTCTTTAATAATTTTTAAGCAACACCAACTTTATTTTTGTCCTTGAAGCTGACGTGCAAGTACAATGACTCAATTCAATGGCAATTACATGCCTACATATCCAGACACTTGCTGCTAATTACTCTTTCATTCGAAGTACAAAAACATTCCTCCACTCGATCTCCTATCGACGGATGTGATTCCTTGAGCGACACAGTAAACCGCAGATGAACGTGCACGAAGCCCGCGCAGGTCGCCGACATCAACCCAGCTCCCGGATGTCACAATTAGGAAGCCCACAAAGGTCAGCTCAGATCTCGCCAGCGTTGCCATATCGAAAATCCAATATATGGTAAAGATCCAGCCGGCCCCCAGACGGAGGGAGGATCGCCACGGCGCTGCACGTAGGGAAGCAAGGTCAGGCCTCCGGGGCGTCTGCAAAGTACGCTCACCTGTGACGGGATTGCGGCGTGATCTGCGGGAAGAAGTGGGGGCGGGAGGGGGCGGGGGGGTGATTGGCAGGAGATGTCATACAGCGGGCGGGTGTCAGAGATGGAGCCATAGGAGGGGGGGCTCACGAGGAAAAAGGGAAGTGGCATCAAAAAGATCCCCTGACCCGTCACCCCCGATGTGCACGACTTAAAAAGGAGCTTCGCCTCCTTTTTTTTTCCTTCTGTTATCGTTATTTTTCCCAAATAGACGGATTAGTCAGGGTCACCGTTATTTTTTTTTCTTCTCCTCCCCACACAGAAGGGTTTGCACGACCTTGTGGGCCGCACACCGCGGGGGGCCCGAGCCAGGGTCAGATACCTCAGAGGGGGGGGACGGCAGAGCAAAGACCCTCCGCTGCATTTAAATTTCAGTCAATGTGTTTAGTTTGACCTTGAGAGACTGCTTCGTATTTCTTTATTCTGCTGCGTCTGATATGTTGCTCATCCCGGTGAGTCTCATGCGTGTTCCTCTCCTGGGCTCTCAGGGCGGCGCTCCCACGGCCCACCCGGAGGACGAGCTGGAGCGCCTGACCAAGAAGATGCTGTTTGACATGGACAACCCGCCGTCCCAGGAATACTTCGGTAAGACGGATGGCTCACACACCGACGCCGAAATAATGTAAGATGAAGCTATTTGCTGTCACAGGCTCAATAACGACCACTCGCTGCATTCAGCCATGTGGGTTCAAGGAGCTTGGTATTGTGTCAAACTGTCAGGACTCAGCGGGACAGTTGAATGACACGGCAGCCGGTGGCACCTGTGGCTGATCCTGAGACACCAGAAAAAGTAAGCTAGATTTAAAAAGCCTCAACTGAGGAGCCCAGCCAACTCTTTCCCAACGGAAGAATAGGAGACCCGGTGATTTCATTCATCGATTGCTGTCAGGATGTAATAGACATTCTAATGAAAGTTTTAAAAGGCTTATAATTTAAGAGTAATGGTAATATAAATCAAACGATGTTAATGTAATGGTTTTTAAACATTTAAGTTTAGAGAGCGCATCTGACCTGCGTCATCAAATGCTTAATAATCCACCGAGCTCTCCCTCGCCTGTAAGGACCCCTGTGCCTGTGAAGCACCGCCTCCTGCTCCACCGTCTTGTTGCCACACTGTGATAGCATCACTTTCCTTTAGCCCGCTACGTTTGACCTATCGTAGTAATATGCTCATGCACGTGAGCGTGCGGTACCGTTTGGAGCGCTCCTTTCTCCGTCCCGCTTCGACGGCCGTGGCCTTCATAGGTGAGAGATCAACCCCTCTGAATGTGTTTTTTTTCTTTTCTCTCCAGTCACATTCCCTGTGGCCTCTTTCTGACATATACACACATATACAACTTTTATGTAAACCGCTCAAACATGACCGAGATAATTAGGTGATAATGTATTTTTTGCATGACAGCCCAGATACGATCCCATAAGTCATAATGAAGAAAAAGAACAGAAGTTGAATATATCTTTAAATTAAATTGTTTAAAAAAAAGGATAAACAAGGCTCTGCGTGCAACATACATTGTAGTATTCACATTTTTATTTACACCATTTCCTCTTTGCAGACTGCTGCGGTTTAGCTTTTAGTTTCACTGAACTTTATTTTTATCCATGGGCAAAATCACATTGGAACAATGTGATTTCGATATAAAATCACACGATTAATGTTCAACATTGTTTTTCATAATACATGATGTATTCAAGGACTGTCATAAAGGTGAAAATATGACAAAAATGTGTGTTTTTTTTTTTAAATCACCTGGCTGTGATAAACGGTTTAGTTTTTGCCATTGTTAAATGAAAGCATGCTCTTCTCTGGGTTTCCCATTGGCACATCTAGTATGATCTCATTAGACACTCTTCACTGTGACATCGTGTGAAGCTGAAAGGCAAACAATCTTCGGGAGATATGTGAACCCGAAACCTGTGTTTTCACTTCAAACACCAAAGCCATGGCCCATTCACGCGCACGGCTTCCTAGATTAGCGGGCCTAAAATGGCCCACAAAGTGCACTTTGCATCACGGGAACAATCGCTGTTTGGCGGCGTGGCTCGAGGACGTGGCGGCGTTCGGGTGTGCACGATGCAGACAACGTCAACCCGGTATTCTCTGTGCTTGCTATCTCTTGATTTCCAAGTGTAGACACAGCAGCACATGCAGCAGTCTGGGAAAGCAGTCCTCAAGGTAGAGTCTCAAAACGAAGTCAGTGCGATCAAAGGATAAGGTGCGACTCGTGCTCGGGGTGCAATGAGAAAGAGATAAAGGCTTTGGACAGATGAAACAGCCTCATTTTGATCTCTGTCTGGTTTGATTGTCCAGCTTTTTACACCATTTCTTCCCACTGTTTTTCTTCCTGAAGCTCTTGACACATCATTTTGTTCTCTTTTGAAAAAATAAATCAACAGAATGAATACATATATAAATAACTGCCAGGATTAGACAAAAAAAAAACAATTTCAATATTATTTAGCAAAAATAGGATTGAAAAGAGACGGCTCCTGTGCATTTCTATTTTGTTTCTGTTTTTCCGCCCTCTGTAACCTCCGCTGCCAGCGAGCGCCATCCCTCTGCGCGCTCCTCTCGAGCCTTTAATCCCCTTTGCCCTGGAATTAATTCCCATGCCCATTAGAAACCTCACTCAATACGTTCAATAGGACTCTGGAGCAGGCTTTATATCAGCACATAATCGCGCCGCGCACCACGATGGCATGTGAAGGTGTATTATAGCTGCAGGGACATGTATTTAACTGGAATTAAGGGATATTCGGCTGCACGTTGGTACGAGCTGATGTAAAGACCTTAATTGGTCCACATTAGACATAGGTCAAACGGATCTGCTGGCTTAAAGCAAAGTGCAGTCGTTTTTTACAGCGGCGCGGCGCTCAAAGCCTCGCTGGCCTAGTTTTTCTTTGGGGCTGGTTCTGCAGCGCGGTCCTGGCTCGGACTCCCCCGCTGTAGCGCTCACACCGAGCAACACAAAAGGCACGCAGGTCTAGAAATGAGTCGTATGCGAGTCGAGGTAGCCAGAACGAGTTGGGCACAGCGGGCACGTCACCGGCTGACAGCGGTTGGCTGTCGGAGGAGGGGGGAGGGACGGGTTTGGGGGGGGGGGGGGGGGGGGGGGGGGGGGGGGGGGGAGAGGTCATGGTGTGGTTAAACAAGGCGACAGCTGTATTCACTGAGAGGCTGAGAGGGGATGAGGGCAGAGAGCCCGAGATTGAGGTGACCGTAGGGACTCATTAGGACTGGCTTTCAAGCACAGGCACATGCCGTTCTGCAAGTGCACAAAGCGCCCGTCCTCCCCCGTCCACCCCCGCCCTCCCCCCGCCGAGTACTGTACATACAGCCGCCGCGGTGACGTCCGGCATGTCCTATGATCCATTGCTGCGGGATAATCAGTCCCCCAGCATGAGCCTTTTTGTAATTACGAAGAATATAATGGCACACGGGCCTCTTCTTTTTCTTTATTTTTTTTGGTGGGGTTCAGGGGGGAGAAGGGCGAGCACTCGTTGAAACCCTGCGGCTGGTAATTAACAAGATTAATCAAAGTGGTTCTGCGATCTCTAGCGCGCCGCTGGACTGGAAGGCCGCCTTCCTATAGTGGCGGAGGTTTTTTCTCTTTTAAAATTCTTTGATGAGCCTCTTATCTGAAACGGCTGCAGTGCGTTTCCATCCCTTGGTCCAGGGGGGGTTAATTGAGATGAATTAATGTTACACTGTGGAGCGGTGATGTCACAAGGAAACTTTTTTTTCTCCAGCTCCTAAGTTACGCAACATCATGGTGCTCTTTTTAACAGAGGCTGTTGGAAAAAGCCCTGATGAGGGCTTTTCTTTTCACAGGGAAGCAGGCACATTAAAAAGCAGTTCTCTAGATGCAACACAACAAAAACCTGAAAATGATTCCCTGCATGGAAGAAGGGCTTTTCTTGTGAGAAAACCTGGTTCTCGAGCCAGAAAATTCCTCCTGTGATTGAAGCATCTTTGCAAAGCAACTGATTAGTCCTGATTTAGAGTTCCAGATTAGATTTGAGTAATCTGAAAGAGCCTTTTCTCCAAATGTCATCATCCGTCATCTTTAATCCACTTAGGTTGTGCGTAGGTGTACTGTGTTTGTGGAAATCTAATAAGACACAGCTACTCAGCTCGCGGTACACGTGCCTCTGCGTTTGTGCATCAGAGGAACTTACAACATTTTGTCACCGCTCCGTTTCTTGTCAACCAAAAAAATAAAAAAAAACCAGGACATAAAGATGAATAATTGAAAGGATGAGACGCCTTGCATTATTTACAATTAGTGATGATGATACTTATTCAGTGTCGTTCATTCTTCTGCAGAGAAACTCTTTTTATTCCCCCTTTAATACCGAAGTTGAGAATTCCTTGATTTGATTCCCAGACTTTGAGCACTTCACTGTAGCGACATGAAAGAATTCTGATACCCAATCAATATTTATGCAATTTTTGTCATGGCATAAATGTTTTTGTAATGTTGTCGTCAGACGGCAGGGAGGGGGAGGCGATCACTTGGGCATACGCTACGCGGGCGCAGGCCGCTGAGCCGTCCTCCTGGTCTACAGCCGGCCCTTTGTTTTTATCATTAGCTCTGCCATTTCCCTCTCATCACGTTGGCTGGAAGAGCCCTCATCATTTACAAGACACCTCACATGAAATGTTGATGAGGAATCTTGGAAGAGACACAAATGGCGGCGGTACGGGCCGAAGGAGTCGGGCGCCGATGGTAAATGGGTCAGAAAAAAGTTTTGGGTTCACCCAGTGTGCTCTGGCAGAGTGTTTTCATCACAACCCAACGGAGCATCACAACTTAATGTATTAATAGGCTTCCAGTTTAGACAGCTTTGTGCATTGTCTAAGATGCTCTGGTGGAGCCAATTTGCATTTTACTGAGGTCGCCCTCAGCAACCTCTTAGGAGTTTGCTGTTAGATGTGCCTCCACATGTCATAACAAGTGGGATGTGTGTCAGAGTAAAACCTTTTTGTGGGCTTAAAAAGACGCCCCCCCCCCCCCCCCCCCCCCCCCCGAACCCTTCCTCCTGCTTCCTCACCCCGCTGCACCTCCACAGTCTTGGAATGCCTTTGGCCAACCGTCTCCCCCAACTTCAGCTAAGTGCTTCTTTTGAGTGCAGGTTTACCTTTAAAGTCACGCAGACACAATGCGTGTAAAGACTTTTTTATACATGAAATGCAGCAAAAGTGCTCTAAAGTTTTCATTCAAATTATTCAAATTCAAAAGTTATAAAGTATTTTTATGAAATCCAACCCTGTTTAAAACCATGCATGTTTGGCGTTCTATCTGCAAAATCCTGTCTATATATTTGCATTCTTTAGTTACCTCACTATATGGTAGGTTTCATCAGATATGGCCTTTAGTCCGCCCTTCCGTCCTGAGTTTACATTATTAATGTGCAAAACTTTGCATAAGTGACTGTTTTAGTCTCTGCTCACTGTTCTCCTATACCGCTGTAACAAAATGATTGCTGAAGCTTAACCAGCACTTCCTTCTGCAGCTCGTGAAAAAAGGAATGTCTTTCTTCATAACACAACTTCACATTTGGCATGAAAACTGATAATGTTGGCCATTTGAATTCACTTTATTAAAATGTGGTGTTGCACAGCCATGTTTCTATAGTAGCCCAGAGTGGACAAACCAAACAGTGCTATAATAAAAAAAAATAGAAATTCAAGTAGGGAAAAAATGTAAAGTGTGCACTTTGTTCAAGTTTAATCTACGTGTATTTTTGTTTGAAGGGCCCTTCACATTTCCTTCAATCACAGGAGGTCAATTGCCACGGCGCTGTGTGTGTGTGTGTGTGTGTGTGTGTGTGTGTGTGTGTGTGTGTGTGTGAGTTGTAGCTACACTATGAGACAGAGGAGCATAATGCTTCTGGAAGGAGGTCAGCGAGCACCCAGGGGCAGACGGGGGGGTCACATGAGGCAGTCTGGTGACATGGCAACTAGTCTAAATCCCATGCATCACTATGCCACCTACAGTGGATTATAATGTACGACTGAACAAAACCAGATTATACAACACAATGGCCACGGATGATCCATCGTGGCCGCCTTTTTTAAGAGCTACGCTGTATGTGTGTCAGTGTGAAACTGAATTTGACTACCAAGACCCACTAATGTAAGTTGATTTAAATCTAATTTTGTCAGTCATTTTGTTCTTTGTTTTTCTGCTATGTTGCATTGGTCGCATTTCCTAAATGTTTAATTTTGCTACAGTTCTCAGCAGCCAGGGCACTTTTCATAAAACGTGAACCCTGTTCTTTTTTTTTAAAATGTATGTATTTTGTCCAGCACGGTTCACTGGTCCTCGTTGCTCATTATCGCATCCCGTCACCGCCGCTGACCTCGCAACGCTGCTTTCTAGTCTTCGCAGCTGATGCGTTGAGCCAGCATGGCGCTCCTCCTTCCCCGGCGACAGAAGCCCTGCTATTTATCCCCCCCCCCGCCTTTTTTATTTTCCTTTTTAATGGCAGCGGTTCACGTGAGGGGACCACCCCCCCTCCCTCCCGCCAGGCTCGGGCGCTTGCTATCCTGCCTCGTTGAGACAGCTCCACTGAGGCTTGCGAGATCAGCTGCCGTGCGAGCCGGCGCCCGAGGCGGCCGGGCGCTCACGTTGCTAGATTTCATTTGTGAGTGAGCGTTTGACCTCGGGAGCGAGCGGACGCACGCCAGCGCAGGCGGGTAAACAGCGCACACTGACACGCACTCGTCTTTGAAGCTGCCCACGCATTGTGCTGCACACGCGTGCTCTCACCTGTTTTATGCTTCTCCCCCACCTCCACCCCCCCCTGCGTCTCTCTCTCTTTCTCTCTCTCTCTTTGTCTCTCACCCCATTGCAAACCCCCCCCATCCTCCCTCTCCCCTCGTCCCCCTTTCTGGCTGCCCGGCACCCCTCCATGTCGCTCCTGCCAACCTGCTTCTAAACATGTAACCTACACTCTGTACCCCTCCCCCCCCCTCCTCCCTCTCCACCGGCCGCGGGCCCTGACAGGCCGAGCCGTAATGCTTAGTGGCACAGGCTCGCCTCTCCTCCGTCCTCCTCCGCAGCCGCTCTGCAGATCGCTGTTTGCTGACATTGGGCATGAGAGGAGCGGCGAGGGGGATTGAAATACAGCGATGACAGCGCCGTCTCTTGTCATACCAAAGGCGACTGAAGGCCACAGCATTGTCGGGGCGGAAGCAACAAAGCAGATAGACCTTGAGGGGGGGAGATGAAGCGGAACACCGTCCGCGCCCCTTTAGCGGCTCAGTCGCCGCCG
This sequence comes from Apeltes quadracus, assembly GCA_021346845.1. Classification (NCBI taxonomy): domain Eukaryota; kingdom Metazoa; phylum Chordata; class Actinopteri; order Perciformes; family Gasterosteidae; genus Apeltes; species Apeltes quadracus. Next base: position 11,951,521 of record CM037924.1, read on the forward strand.
GTTTCACTCCCAACAGAATTATCTTCCACTGTTAAGCCTTCGACAAGTTATTGTTTACGTCTTTAATGAGTCATCACAACTTTGTACTTTGTGTCGCCCCCCTGTTTCAGGGTGTCAATAGATAACGGCAATAATTGAAACAGCCTGATAGTATTGGTTGTCTCCTCAAACTGCCTTTTGACTTTTTTGCATTGAAATGCATTGTGGAGTAGTTGACTGTGTCTTTTTTTCCCTTCACTATCAGATATTCAAATTCAAGAGCAAAAAAACCCAATAACCTTTAGCTGAAGTCCCAACATGGATTTAGTTTTTTCCATTAGTTTTGGATACGAAGCCACAGTTTGCCGGCTCTGCCTTTGGGCTTCGCAACGCTTGCACCAGCCGAGTTGTATTCTTTAGTAACATAGTGACAAAAAGTTTGGTCTCCCAGTTAGAAAAAAAAAAGAAAAAAAGAAAAGTTCCTTGCCACCCTCCTTTACATGCACGATCTTTGATTTCCGACGATGTAAGATCAAATTGAGCTGCAAGTGTGCTCCCTCTCTTGCCTTTCATGCCGCCTCAATATCCCGGCGTGAGAAAACAAAGAAGGCAAAGACTGAGGAGAAATCTGAAGCGTTCTGCCACTCAACATCCCCCCGTTCCCAAACCACAGCGTCTCACTGCCACTACAAATACATTAGGAATCAATTATTTATGGAACAGAGTCAGGGCCTCTTTAATCTTTTCCTTTTATCCAATTAAATTGTCTAACCACTCTAAGCCGCCGCAGCTCAGGGAAACGGGCTCCTTTAAAACGGAGCGAAAAGAAGAAAAAGATTTTCTCTTTAGTCCTTTTTGACTTTCGATGTAACAGAGAAGAGACACTTCTGAGAGTTGTGGAATGCAAAGGAAAGAAAGTGAGTAAAGTGTAAATGAACCCCCCCCCCCCATTGTCACCATTGCAAGTTTGGATATCAAGACTCCGGCTCCCTGGCGGAGGGACGCTGGGGAGCGGTGAGGCCTTTTATGATTCCTTTATGCCCAGCTGAAATAGTTCGAAAGTATTTGCGATCATCTCCCCGGGGGGCGGGGGGGGACTGCGACGACGCAATGCTGCTTCAATTGCCGTCTTTTATTATTCAAGAAGTCAAATGAAGTAGCGCGGCGAAATTGAAAATGCTCGCTCGCGACGCAGCCGCGTGAAATAATTGATGCGCGGCATTGTAAAACACCGGCGCCTGTTATCGCGCAGACGAAACAAAGGAGAAGCTTTACATTCTACACTTTGTGACTCTGTGTCGTCGCCCCCGACAACGAGAGGCAGAGCGCAGCCGAACGCGTCGATGACACGCCAGGAATCCGAGACCTTGATGCTCTCTCTTCAAGTGCGGAAACTTTTTTCTTCACACGTTTGAAATGATTTTAGTCGAATGATGCTTTTCATTCACAGCAGCGACAGTTTGGACGACTGATTAATCCGTAAATCGAGAGGCGAAAAGGTCTGATCTTGTCGCTCCGACAGAATGAAGATATGGTTTTTGTGTGTTGGAAGGCTAATTACCTTTTGTTTAATATGAGTTTTTCACAACATTTACTAGCATTCACTGCAGAGACTAAGCAGTGAATCAATTAATGGAAACTTGGACAGAGATGACTCATTAGGTGCAATCCAGAAAAAGTTGGAACACGTTCAACAATAATAAATATTCCAAAGAACCCTAGTTTATGTCCCCATTTTATACTTTATTGCTTTTTTGTCATTATGAATCCTCAAACACTCTGGCCAAAGCTTAAACTGACAATCAGAGCTTGCGTAAGCTAAGAACTTTTTGTGTCCGCCCGTGTCCCTGTCGGAGCTCACCATCTCCTCAGGAGAATTGCTTTGTATGATGGGACACGGCAATATTCTGATGAACATTTTGCAGCCTGAACCATCAATTAATCCCAGAAACCCCCTTTAGAGTCACACTATGAATTAGTCGGCCTTCAGCACTGTGTAGGAACACGAAAAGCGTTGTCCGAGGCGACCGCCTGCAGGTTGCGTGTTGAGCTGGCGTGTGGGCTGCTGATGCGTGATGTTGTGTACGCTACACACACGTTCGTGTTGGTACTCACTCGTCTGCTGCAAAGAGGTTTTTTTTTTTCCTTCCTCTCCTCTATGTGTGTGTGTGTGTGTGTGTGTGTGTGGCTCCTGAGGGCCCTGGGGATCAGACTGCCAAAAGGAAAGGGATTTCCGAGAGGTTCCCTTCCCTCCTATTTAAAGTGGGGGCCCCTCCGCGGGACATGTTTGGCGTTCTCATCCACTCGCTCCACTAACAGGCTCGGCGTCTCTCCCTCTCCTCCCCTCTGGCTCTCTGAAGTGATTACCCTGCTTGTGATTCCGCTGACACCCACATGTCCCCCCGGGACGCGCCTTCACCAGTTTGTTTAATCTGCCTCCCTGTACAGTAGGTAACGCAGCTGTAATTGAGGTGTGGATAGAGCCGTGGGAGCAGAGGGAAAACCAATAGCCGGGTTTGTGTGAAGAAATTGAAGAAGAGAAAAAAACGTCTGCGGCGTTTGTTGCGGATGGCGCGTCGCCGAATTAGCGTACAAAAAAATGCTGCCGCAATGACAATTTCAAATGTTAACCGCTAAACGTCTTGAGCGGCATCCGTCAGCTCTTTGTCTCCCTAATGTGTCTCCAGTCAACGAGCGGCGAGGATTTCTCACCAAATCTTGCTAGAAAAGTTTCAACCGCCATCAGCAACTTCTCTCCGGCGAGGTGGGAAACGGGATAACGAGTTATCTAAGATTATAAACACCATCAGCGAGCAGATGTTTGATCTCGACAACACACCACTTCCAAAAGTTGCTCAGATACCTGAGACAGATTTCCGTTTGAATTTCTCGATATGAGGAAGTGCGAGCTGTGTAAGATGGGAGCATCAGATATCTCCCAAGGTTAGTGCCTCGCCTGTGTCTGTGACACGCTTGAACTGCTCTGCTCAGAACATACACGGTGTCAATCAGCTCTCCGAATCAGCCTTAGATGAAGCCCCAAAAAAAACCATCCCATACAAGTGAACTTGAATTAATTAAATACTCTGTATCGTGCTTCCTCTGAGAGATTGCATCGGCCCTCAGATGTGTTAAAAAATAAAACATTCTCAGATATGGTTTTAAACCCTGTTATTGTGAGATACCAGTAATTAAATTGACAGTGTTATTAATTGGGTTGAAGATAACTTGCATTGAGTCGAGGACATCTTAAACTCAATTAAAGATATCTCTGACTCAATTAAAGATATCCAAATGCCACGTCCCGCAATATGCAATCAGTCTCTTTCTGGAGCAATAATATCAGTTTTTTTTTCGTTTTTTTTTTTTTTTTTTTCGTTTTTTTTTACAAAGACTTCGTTGTGCTTCTAAAGTTTTCTTTTTAATCACTTCAAGGCTCGATTTTGTTGAAATAGATGTCGTCCATGTCACACTTTGCGATGAGTTTGGTTTCTTTAATGTGGCATAATTATAGTATTTAATCCTTCCTTATCCGGTGTTTGAAATAGAAATGAAGATTGGGCTCTTCTGACATGGTTTAAAGGGACGGCTCCTGGTTTTTGCAGCAAGGTGGAGTGAGTGTGAGTGTGAGTGGAAGCGTGCGCAGCTCACGGATCTCCGACTGAGACAGAAATGTCGGCTGAGGCAGGTAGCTGCTTCTTGTTCCGCTACAAATGATTAATCAGCAACTATGTTGATGATGCCCAACGTGAACTATTTTCATCCTCTTAAACATCTTTTTCAAAATGTTCCAGGTTTATGTGGTGGTTTTATTAATTGCAGACGTTACCCACGTGCCTCAGCTCTAACAGGCCAGACAGAAGTGCAAATCAGAGATGCTGAATATTCAAAACATTTTGTTGGGTTTTGTCAGAAAAAAAACAATATTTGAAGCTGTGTGATTGGATGTTTCTTCAGAGTCTTGGTTCACGTCTCTGTTAATGTCTTTGTTGTTGTCGGTGACGATTCAACGAGTTCCCAAACATTGTCATTTAAAGAAAGGAATTGGACTTTTCTTACTGGGAGGAGGGCAACGTAAACCATATATACTCATGATGTCTCTAGGATAACAGCATTTCTGAATAATATTGAGTAATGTGCAGTAAATGTGATCGGAGGAAGCACTTGGCCAATCATTTGTTTGATCTCCATGCCGTCTTCAGTCGTTCGGGGAAAACCAAATCTCTGCAGCTTCCCATTGAGTCTGTTTTCCCTCCCCAGGCCGCTGCGCCAGCTGCGGAGACAACGTGGTGGGTGAAGGCACCGGCTGCACCGCCATGGACCAGGTCTTCCACGTGGACTGCTTCGTCTGCATGACCTGCAGCAGCAAGCTGCGCGGCAAGCCTTTCTACGCCGTGGAGAAGAAGGCCTTCTGTGAGCCCTGCTACGTCGTAAGTTTGCCTCCTCCTTCTTCTCATTCGCATTCTCATTGTAGGCTCGCTCCGTGTATGAGCCCGGTGCGCTTTCACCTCTCACACACCGTGGATGTGCGGAGTCATTAGAAGATGCAAAAACGTGTGTTTCAGGGAGTCTTGCTTGATAGTCCCAAGTTTAGTTGCGTCAAGTCAAGACAGCCGAGCCCCAAGACCAAACTGCAGAGTCTGTGTTTAATGCCTGTTTGTAAATGGAGAGAGTTTACAGCTAGATCCCTTTCACCCAAGGTAATGCAGTAGATACTGGCTCAGTGCATGCTCAATGTACCAAAAGACACCTTTTGGATCTAATGATGTGTAAGTGGTGTGTGTAAATCTTGAGTTGCCCACAAGGGACCCATTAGACAATCAAACCCTAATGGTAATAGGTGCAAAGAGGGGAATTCAAATGGCTTCAGATTTGTCGTATTTACCCACTGTGTCATTTTTTTGCCCAGTACAACCTGAGAGATTATTCCTTTGTTCCCCAGAACAATGATATCAGAGAAGCAGTCATTGTCGTTGTATAATTAAGGATTTTCCGATGTTTCTTCTTTGGTGAATTAGATGATAATTATATTGTTTTCACACGAACATCATTGAGTGAGCTGATGCATAACTATCAGGAGTTCCAGCTGATAAGCTGTCAGATATGGTTTGAATGCTATTAACTGGGTGTTAAAATCGTGTTAGAGTCTAACATGGTATTAATTCTCTTTATGGCTTACGTGACGCAGGAGATTCTGCCTCCTTTATTATCTCATTTTAACTTGGTTTTCTGCTGAAAAGTTAACTTAAATAAGTAAAGTTTGTGTAGTAGCTTTGGGGCCTGTTTAGCTAGACTGGCACGTTTTGATGGTTAAGCAACACACATGAGAGTATTGTCTTGCACAAGATAGTCAGGAAAGACCACAAATTGTTTTGCAGAAGTTGTTTCCCCAAGATTTTTTTTTTGTCAATGCCTGGATATGACGTTGGCAGTTCTTATTGTCAGCAAGATAAAGGAAGTTTGAAGGTCATCCGTGGAAGACGGGAAGTAGTAAAAAAGAAAATGTTGTGTAATGGCTTTTACTGGAGAAAATGATGCCATTTATAATATCGGATTCAGTTAGTTTTAAAACTGGAATGAGCCTGAACATCGGCGGATAAATATAAACCATTGACAGTTAACAGACTGTCACGTCGAGTGCAACATAGTGGATCATAAGCCATAAGCGAGGAATGACAAGCAACTGACACAACAGCTCTGTTCCCGGTAATCTCTTTTTAGAGTTCTTTGTTGTGGGAGCTCGTATATACACGTACCATGCTGCATGAGGCGCCAGCCATCTATTTTGGGTTTGATCGTTGGAATCAAAATCCAACAAGCAAAAGTGGAACATTTAAAAAAAAAAAAAAATGTGGGTAAACCTCCGCGCTCGTCACGGTCAGCAGGTCGTCTGATCAATGTCCAACCGCCACATTCTACATGTCGGCCCCAGGTCAAATTAATGGACGCATCTCTCCCTGCGAGCTTCAGCCTTGCCTTCATCCAGAGCCAGTGCTTTACCCGTTTCATAGCAACCCGACGCAGCCAAAACATCCTGCCTTTAACATGGAATGAGCTTTTCTGACTGGCACATAAAGAATTCAGTGTCCCCATAGGCAGCTGTGTGAATGAGTGTCTGCGCCGGCTCAATCTGGGGGTGTGGACAAAGAAGGAGGTGGGTCGGCCCAGGTTTTGACGATGGAGAAGAATTCTTTGGCATAAAGAGATAATCTTGTGTGGTCCCACTGCGTGGACGTTGAGCTTCCATAATAAGGGAATGAGGAGGGCCGCCCCAAAGAAAAGGGCTCAATCGGCACTTTACCAGTAAAGTAAAACCAGTGGTGGGCCATCTCTTAAATCATCCACTTCTCAGAGGCACTCACCGAGATTGTAGTTGTCTCTTCTGGAACTTCTCCAACTCCTGATCCACGCGCTAAAGAGCAGCGGGATAATTTAAGAACTTTATTTATGCATTTCATCAGCATAAATGTTCTTCTGGCGCAAGATCAAAAGGATGGGGAAATCTGAATTTCTTAATGAAAGTAATTTCTTCTTCTTTTATTCCCATCCTGAGGGTCATAAGCCTCCGAACGATTAGGGAGCGAACGTGAGAGTTGAGTCTCTGTGGAGAAATGTCACATCCCAGAGAGAAGGAGGGAAACTTCAAGTCACCCTCCGAGTCCGTCAGTCAGTCTAGGAATCTCTTTCAGAAACAAGACACCGGGAATCTTTTCATTCTCTTCTCCATCTCCATTTTCTTAGTACCATCTTAAGCCTCCCATAAGCCCTCGTCCATCCTCGAGCCACACTTGGTTTAGAGTGGCCCTTTCAATTCCAACTATATGTATTAAATCATGAAAATATTTGGAATCCTTTAAATTTGTATAATTCATTGACCAATTAAGTATTATGTGTATATGTATTGTTGAGAAAAGTGATTTGCATAATTTCCACTTCATAATAGAGGTTAGTTAACGAGTCACTTCACACAGTGTATTTTGATCCACCCCCCCTCTGGTCTTCCACGCTGGGATGTCGTGCAGGTAGAACGGGTGCCAGAGGGAAGTCGCCGTGTGATGAATCTCTGTGGCAGTATGCAAAAACCTATTAATCCCTTTGCCAGGAACTGCTGGAATACATTTACGCACGCGAAGCTGATTGCAATCCCGAAAAGTAGTTCTGCCTTGTATCAGAATAGGCAATCAGCGGCCGTGTTATCTGCGCTCCGACTTTGCATATCCTGTGGAACAATACCGGCATTTGTATTTTGCGAGACACACCTCCTCCGCCGGGTGGATTGCTCGGTTTGTGGGAAAATGTTCTCAGTTTGTGGGCGATATCGTTATATCCTTTGGAATAATGTGCAGAAGCTCGCCCGCATCTGTCTCCGTCACTCGTGTACTTCCCGATTTCACAGCCCTGCTGTCTGTCTCCGTGTCCCACCACAAACAGAAGGGCAGTGATCCGCCTGTCTTCAGCAGAGGACTATTTGCCACCTATTTAAATACACGATCATAAGCTCCACATATGTCCGATTAATTTCTCGTTTTGTGTGGAGTGGGCTGTAATCGCGTTAATGTGACAACATCCCCCCCCCATTGTCTGATGTGTCTGAGCCACACCACTTCCCCTAGTCCTTGTTGGCACACATGTGACTCGCCCATCATTGTTAGTGACGCACGCAGTCTGACTTTTAGTGCCGCTAAGTGTTTTCCAAGAAAGCTTGAACGCATGACTTTTTTTCCCAGCAGGTTTAAAGTATTGCTGCTGATTATTTTTTTGCTGCTGATTATGATTTCTAACAGCCATGTCAGATCCACGTCCGATGTGAATGTAGAATGTTTTCCTGTGGTGACCCAAAACCTGAGCACGATGCTTCTCACTAAACCTTTGCAAACCGTTTCACACATAAATGCTCATGGAGGTGCAGAAAGCTGAAGGTTCAGGGCGTGTTTTTATTCTTCAGGAACAGACGATCTCTGAGAGTCATCATTCCGTCGGAAGAATTCAACCCGACCCCATTTGAAATCACATTTTTGGAAAATTCATGTCTCATTTCACTTTAGGAAGTCTGCTTTTAATGAGGAGATCAATTAGCGCGGCTCAGAACGACGAAGCCTCTCCCTGTGTCTTTGAAGAGGTTCCTCAGTGGGATTCAGTGTCACTGAGGTTAATTGCTTACACAGGCTACTAGGCCTACTGTTGTTAAGTCAATTCGATGTCCTCCAGATCTGCTTTCTTACCAGTTCCTCGCAAATTCCTGCAAACAAATTCCCTCAGTTGGGTTTGTTATTTAGCTTGAAAGCGGCAGCTCAGCGGCCGTTGGCATCAGGGTTTAAACAGATCTATCTACTAAACGTACACGATAGGATGGGTCATATCTCCATTTAACCATTGAATTCAGACTTTCCAAAGAGCAGCCAGTGTGCCGCAATGAGACCGATGAAGTAACACAAGGTCGCGGCAGGACCGCAGTTTCCTATTGAAAGAGCAGTAGTCCAAGAGATAAGAGAGAGACAGTAGTGCAAAAAAACTTTATATATATTTTATATAAAAATTTTATATTTTATATTTATATATATATATATTTTAAACTTTATATAACTTTAAATTTATTTCTGCCGCTTTTGACAGAATTTCAGAGACCACGAAGGTCACAGACGTCACTTGAATGTCATTATGTTGATTATCTGGTGTTTTACTTTGGTTCTCTTACTTAAAGTAAATGGGCTCCAGATTTTGGATGCGGGGGCCGTTTGCAGAGTGCAGCAGGCAGCCGGGAAACGCTGGTGAGTGACTGAGCTTTTAACCCCGCAGTCTGTTGCTTCTGCCTTGGAAAGCGGCGCTTGTGCCTCGCCTGCTTGCTCCGTATCATTTTTTTAGTTTGGCTCAACCTCCGGTCTGCCTCCTTTTTTTGTGATATACATTTTCACAAGCAGACCTACCAATTCTTAATGTGCATTTCTAGCTACTGCGAGACCCTTTCTGTGGTGCCTCCTCCAAACAGGATCATTAGACACGGGGGAAATAGAGGCTTTTGAAGACAGCATACTTTTTTTAATTTATTGATCCCTTTTCCTGGCCACGTAACGGAAGAAAATACCGAAGTCTGCATCAGTCACACGTTTGATACACACGTTAATGTGTTGCGCTATTAATTGTGTTGTTGTCGTGTGTAATAATTATGTTCAATTTATTGTGTACTGTGTGACTTTTATTTTGAGACTCCAATAGTTGATATTTTTCTAGTGAATACAGGATAAACCGACTCCACCCCTCACTCATAGACGCGGTCCCTCCCCCTCATAGACAACTGGCTTTGCCTGTGAGAACAGTCCCAGAGACCAGAAAATGGCAAATCCAAAGATTTAATGGATTTCTGTCATTTGGGTGAACTTGAACTGTCCGTCTGTGCAGGGAAACATCTCGGACAATTCCCCACTATGTTAAGACGAGACGCTGGGCTTTTTGATACCTGCTGTGTTCATTGAACAAATCACTACATACAAAGGACACTGTGCTTTTCAATGCAAAATGTATTTCCTGCAGAGGAAGTCTGCACTTGCCGATAGGTGCTGTATGTGGACCATTGTGGAATGGTTTGAGAAGTGAGTGTTCCGTTTCAATTTAATCTTGTTTGATTGCAAAGTAACCATTTGCTAAACACACCTCTCCAGCAACAGCTGTGACATGAGATTCTCCCACCTATCGCACCCTGTCACCACCCGGTATCTAGTTTTACATTTCACTAAGGAACCGGTATCTTTATCCCCACAATATTGAGCACATTTTGTAAAAGCACAATATGTTCGGCTTTGAAAGCTTTGCAAGCGTTTTCAACATCAAAATGGTCCGTTTACCTTCCTGCTTCATGAATGTTTTACAACTGACTGTACTTCTCTCTTTATTTATACCCCCAGTAAACATTACACATTGTAAGCATGAGTGTCAGGCTTTATAACTGCCAACCAACGGGTCATAAAAAAGAGATGTTCTGATACCATTTTTTTCCTCCCGATACAGATTCCGATACACGCCTTGTGGGTATCGGCCGATACGGATGTCCCCTTAATTCGTTGTGATCTTTAGCGTGACGCGTCTTCAAATGTTTGATTAAGTTGCTGGTGTTGAAATTTGCAACACTCGTGCCACGTGGCACCCCTCGAAATTGCTTCTTAGCACATGTTGCATGTCGGAGTCCCTGGTGGAAAAAGCCAGTGTACAGTTCTGCCAAACCGCCGTTATGATACGCTAATGTTAGCTCCTGAGCAAATGACGGAGAGGACAGACCGACCAGCACCGAGACCAACGGCCGTTTACAGTAGCGGTTACCGACTCGGGTAAGCGGACCCGTAACAATAACAGTTCAAATCTAACGTGTTGTTCGGTACAGCGAAAGTTGCCCGTGACAAGTGCCCAGATAGCGTTAGCTAGGTTCGTTTGCCGTGTGTGACGTTCAACAAACCCGGTTCACGTTAGTAAACCGCTGGATCTCGCTAACGCCAGCTCCTGAGCTAACGTTAGCTAACGTCAGGCGCTAACGTTAACGTTAGCTAAAGATCGCGTTAGCTAGGTTCGTTTGCCGTGTGTGATGTTCCACAAACCCGGTTCACGATGGTAAAACCATTCTTATAAACACAATATCTCAGGAATACCTGGATTGGATGCCTAACCTTTTGCTCAAATGTCGAATTAGACTCATGGATTAAATGATAATAATTCACTGTAACCTGTACTAACCACCGTTGGCTGTTCACACACTAACACTTCAAACACATGTCTAAGAGGATAAAGCGATGACATTCTGGTAAACATACAACAGAGGATCTGTAATTCTAGTCCAAATCTTCTTTGAACACGACCGGCCAAAAATAAACTTTTTTTTCTTTTTCTTTTTGTCTTTTGTGTTTCCACTGATCTGGTCGTCTTTACCGTATTTACTCTCCGTAGCTCAACAGTCATTGAATGCAGATGGCACAGGGACATTTGACGAGGGTGGCACAGCAGCCGGAGGCGACAGCCGCGGCGCCGGCGTTATTGGGGCTGCTGGTAATGGACGTCCTCCACAGCACATCATAGGGGACTGCTCTCCCACCAAACAATGGGATAGCCCCTAAGAACTCCCCCCGAGGCGCCCGCTGTCATTGAGAGAGGGGCTTACGCGATACAATGCAAACAATCGCAAGCGGACCGCGGCGACGTAAACAGCTCAACACAGGAAAACCCAGTTTGTGTTGCCTGTTTCCTGACAGCCGTAATTAGAAATGACTGCACGCCGCCCACACACCTGTCACTTCCATGTGATGGATACACAGGTAGCCGCATCCAGAGGCCCCCGCCCCCCTCACCTCACCTCTGCTGCTCGTCGATGCTGCGGCCTTTTTTTTTTTTTTTACTCTCCGTCTGAGGCACCAACGGGGGGGCGGCCTCTGCTTTTCTGCTGACTGCGTCATCAAATATTCATGGCTGTCTGCATTAGCACGCAGAGTTCTAATTGAGTTCTGTATATTCAGACGTGATTAACTCGGTCTAATTCCTCAAAGGAGGGAGCGAATTAGATAGCACTTGTATGAATAGGGTTTCACTTCTTAGTGCGTCTGCACACTTGCCAAGACAATTATGTGTGGTGTGTGTGTAACTCGGTGGTACAGTGGGTGTGAGCCCACTCAACTCTAACAGGTCATTATTTCTTATTACTGATCCGCTACAGGAAGTGCAGCTGTCCTCTCTGTTACAAGCGAGCAAATGAAAAGCACAAGTGTTTGTTGTTAGAGTAGGTTGTTTAGACAAGAGGTGGAGGGATCCTTTCCAAATCTCTCACACACACACACACACACACTTCCCTCCTCCACCCAGGAGAAAGCAGAAGAAAAATGTATCTGTGACCCAGTGCTGACCCACCACAATGTCAATCCTACTCATTGCATGAGAGAACTACTGCCGGGGTTCTTTGTCAGTTTCTCTCTGTAACCAGAGCAGGAGACATTGCCCAAAGTCCAGAGGGGTCACATTCTGCTGCGGAGCTGAATTTAAGGCAGAGAGACAGACTGGCAGGGCCAGCCACTTTGTCTCTTTGTGTGTGTGTGTGTGTATGCCCACACAATCACGGTGCCGCTGCCAGCACATTGGCACTTAGCTAAAACAATAAATGCGAACATACAAATATTTGACTCAGTCAGTTTTTGTGACTCCGTGGAAGCTGGTGTGCGGCACCGGAGGAAGGTAAAACGGGCCCAGCAGGCACGCGGCGGCTCACAAAGCGCCCAGGCAGATGAAACCAATAAAACAACAGATCAGTATGACGAGCTCTGACGGGTCGGACTCACGAGAAAACAGGTTGACATCCCTAAGCCGGTGTGAGCTCATCACACAGACGAGACGGCGTGGGCCGAGGTGTCTCCAGGTCGGAGACGCCCCGCCACACTCTCCTGACTGGCGTGCACACGGATGCGTGTCACAAACGCTCCATCTGCACATCACGCGGCCCGCGGTTTTCAAGGTCGCCGCTCCGAGAAAAAAAACAACAACTGGAGAACCATTAGGTGAATCGCTTTTCCGTTGCGTGATATGCTCCGCTCACAACACGACCCTCACACACGCACGCACGCACACACGCACACACCTCAGTCGTCCAGGCAGCAGATGAGGGCGTTGGAGGACGCGCTCGTAAAGGACAAGGTTTCGTGAAGGAATCGGGTCTCGTTACTCCATAGTCATGTGCGCACCCCACGTCGCTAACACGCCACACAGACGCAATGTGATATGGGACGTTAAAATGTGAAGGCCTGGGGGCGGGGATCCTGTCAGGGACTGGGAGAGATGCTCCCACGACCAGATGATATAGAAACACACCTCCTTACCGCAGACCACGGATCGAGGGGGGGGGTGCAATGTGTAGAGCAGCTTCTCAACCTTTCATTAATTGATTTATTAAACTGCCAACAGTGACTGTTGCATTGAATTGAGAGTGAGACACGTGTGCTTCACTGAGCATCTTGGTCAGCCTCGGTGGCAGGAAGACAACTGCTGTGATGGAGATGTTGTTGATTGACACGCGATGACAGGTGGGCTGTGGCAGGTCGGGTCATAGCATCCTGGTATGGGGGAGACTCCAGGTTTCTGGGAGAATGCGATGCCATACTGAATATAACATTTCTCTCTTTCCTTGCTAATTTTAAATATATATAATTGAAATCTCACGCAGCCCCGCTTTAGAACCCATGGTGTAGAGACTGAAATAAGATCCCGACCTCCGTGGACCAATGGTCCTCTGCAGGGCCGAGACCTCTGTGATTTTGGTTCCACAACGTCAGACGTTTTTTTTTTCAACTGACTTTATGTATCTACCAAAATGAAATGTTTATCAATGACTCACAAATATCATTCTAACGTGAGAATCACGGTGGGAAACTGATTTTGCAATTAGTATTCACACAGCGGCTCCAGCGTCTGTAAACACTGACATGCGGGCAGTCTTGCCAAATCTGCTTTTTAAATATGCATGAGCAGAAGCTGGTGCCAAGTCAGCTGTGAGTGAGGTAACTCTGCTGCTTCCTGGTGAAAGCACTTCTGAATGGTACTCTAGGAGCCCCGCGCCCGTGCATTGATAGTGTAGCGTGGGTAATTAGGCCATGGAGCTCGGGGGGGGCATGTTGCACGGGATGGGTACGGGAATGACTCCACCTCTTGTGCCTTCCAGGCATCTCATTGAAAGTTAGCTGGAGTCTTGATGTTCCTTTCAGTGTCAAGACTCGACTCAGTTATGAAGCTTTGCCAACGTGCAAACCAACAATTGCGCAATAGGCACCACGGGCAACAACACGCCAATATTCCATACACTCACCACGTGTGTCTCAATCTCTCAATATGCAGCCACGTCATTTATCTAAATGACAGCCTCAACAGGTCTGCATAAAACTAAAAAGTGAAATATTATAAAAAAGAAAATCTCCTCCTGCTGCCTTTTTAACTGTCAAACATGCCACTAACTGCCAAAATTGACCATTGGAATTGAAAACATTCTCTGCGGGGGGTCTGTGACAGGCATGAAGAATAACAATGTGGAAATAATCTCCTCGCCGGCCTCGTTCACTCACAGCATGTCACAAAGAGGCATACGTATGACATCAAGACTGTTTCATAACCAGTTACTAGTCCCCACATTAACTTAAAGCGATAAAAGGGAGAGAGGCTGCTTGTCGAGGTCCATTAAGTCAGCGGACACCTTCCCTCAGGAAGCAGGGGGCTCAGTGATTTGACTCATAGTTCACGACCAAGTCCGCGTGTCTCATTCAATGCAGCAGCAGCAGCAGCAGCAGCAGCGCTCGGACCTTTCTTTCCAACAAGCGCTCGTGAGCCCCCGTCAGCAGGGTGTAGTTAACACGGCATGGCCTGGCACCGATGGGCGCATCCTGTGACGGCCTGGACTGATTCAGATCATCCGTAAATCTGGCGTCGCTCTGAGGGGATTCGGCGTGCCAGGTCATACATGCATCGCATGCAGTCTCTCTGAAGTCCAGCCTGCCTCCTGTCAGCCCTGAGTGGCCGCGTGAAAAACACCCCCCAAAAAAAGAGCGGCTAGGTGTAAGAAATAGTGTTGGGGAACAGATTCAGCTTAGCAACATGCCAGAGCTCATTGTGTTTTTTTACAGGCAGACGTGGAAAGTGTGTCTTTGTTTAACCTGGAGCTATCCACTCACCACGGGCCGAATCCTTGGCCCCTTACAAGTATTCATTTATATTATGGAGCTAAACGGTGATCATGCGAAGCGCGAAACTGATTATGAATGAGAATCTGTTAATCGCCCATGTGCCAAACATTTGTGTGCTTCCAGCTGCTAAAACGTGCCGATTGGCCGCTTCTCTTGTCTTGCAGCACTTTGTAGGGAACTGAAGATGATCCGACTAATTGATTCATTGCGATGAGGATCTGCCGATGAATCCAAATGTTGTAGCCCTAATTCTTCTACGTGTGTAAATAATCAAAGTGTTTTTTTCTGTGATATTTGTTTACCGGCTTTAGTTACAAGCTGACTATAGAAAGGTTCGTTATCCCTCTCTATAGTCCTCCTCCTTCACTGCCGTCACCCCAACAGGCTGCTGTGTCAAACGACGAGGGGCCCGACGGCAGATCATGATATCACTTATTAGCAAAAAGCTAACGGCTCGCAGCGAGGAGAAAAGGGGTGGGGGGGGGGGGGGGGGGGGCACAACTGACGCAAACGCACTTCCACTCGCCCCTTCGGTTCAGCAATAGGGCCGCCTGACCTAAATTCACTTCACCTCATCTGCCTAGACATTTGTTTAGCCTTCTGGGCAAACACTTAGAGAAATGTATGAGGGAGAGAGAGGAGGGAGGGGAAGGAGAAAAAAAAGAATACATATGCTTGAATACATCACATTTAGTCACTGGGGAGAGGAAAGGAAAAGCCGGGCATTGGCAGACGTTTACAGCCCTCTAGTGGCAAAGTGCAGAGGACCTGGATGTGTGACAGGGAGGACATGATGTGATTTACGCCGATTATCCCGAAGCATCAGTGGAGGTTGAGCCCCAAACACAGACCCCGTGGGCACTTTGTGTTTTGCCATCAGCTTGTGTAACAGGCCCCGCTAAATGTCACCCCACACTAAATAGAAGAAGGCAGGAGCGGATAAAGTATCAACAACAACAACGCGGGCTGAGCCAGAAAGAGTAGAAATTGAGGTCATAGAATCTCACCGTCGGGGAGAGAAAGAGAGAAATGATTTTTTTGTCTTTTGAGCACTGTACTCATTACAATGGCCCGGAGGAACTGTGAGCCGTGCAATCATATGCTCTAGTTAAGCTAAACAAGGGCAAGGTATTCCCACGCGAAGGGCAGATGAGAATAAGTAAGTGGGAATGCAGACAAAGGAGGTAACGTAGAGGACGGTTTAGTGCTACCTGGCCCCGGCATCTTACTCACATTTTCAGGTCGCAAATACATTCTGTCTCCATTTCTATCTCTTTCCTTACCTCTCGCCCTCTCTAAAGAGAGATGTATTTCTATCTTTGTCTCAATCTTTGTCTTTCTTCATGTCTGTCTCTCCGTCTCTACACCTATAGCGCTCTCTGTCTCTGTCTCTCTCCCTCTCTACACCTATAGCTCTCTCTCTGTCTCTGTCTCTCTCCCTCTCTACACCTATAGCGCTCTCTGTCTCTGTCTCCCTCTCTACACCTATAGCGCTCTCTGTCTCTGTCTCCCTCTCTACACCTATAGCGCTCTCTGTCTCTGTCTCCCTCTCTACACCTATAGCGCTCTCTCTGTCTCTGTCTCCCTCTCTACACCTATAGCTCTCTCTGTCTCTCCCTCTCTACACCTATAGCTCTCTCTGTCTCTGTCTCGGCGTGCGTGAGACAAACCCCGAGGGGTCGGTGCAGCAAGCTCATTAAAGCCTTCCTTCCACTTCCAGGATCGAGCAGGATTGCAATGTGGACATTGTTTATACACAAATGTTGCCCTGGGAATACTGTTTATTTCTATTACCGTCTTGGAGGAGGGGGGGAGGGGGAGAGACAAATAAGAACGCGTGGCCTGTCTGCACACATTGCTTTTTATGAAAAAATGCCTCAAGTGCTTTTAAGAAGTGGCCTTTTCCTTTTTTCCAAACCACCTTTTCCCACCACCGTGTCAGACATCAGCCCGTCCTTGCGCCCCCCCCCCGTCTCTACCACGACACGCAACCCTCCCCTCCGTGTTGCTCATTACGTGCAAACTACAAATGTCACCCATGTGGACCGGGGAGAGAGGCTCCACCTCGGCCTGCCGCGGCTTGCGGAAGTGTCACGTTAAACGGCAGCGCGTCCGGGAGGCAGCGGATGACGCGGCCCCGTGTTGCTACACACCCCGAGCTTTGTTTGGAAACACTGAGGCAGCTCGCTGCTACGCAGTGAGCCAATTGGAGCAGCTGAACCGTGCACTCTTTAGCCCAGTCAAGCGCAGAGGAAGAGAGAAACGGGGGCGAAGAGAGATTCTGAGATCCAGGAAATGCCTGAGCAAGAAGCAGGGGGCCCGTGAGCCCTCAGACGGCCACATCGGGCCGCACATTGATCCCCCCCCACTCCCCCCGCTCCCGCATGATATATCCATCCCTAGTAATTGCATTGCTGTTTAGAGAGGCGGTCGTTATTTATGAAATATTGAAATAACAAATGGCGTCTCTCGGGAGAGATTAAAAAGAGAGATGCCACAGATGAGTCAGAGGCGGGCGGCCGTCACATCACCCCCCACCCCCCCCCTCTCTCTCTCTCCCCGCGGGCCGCTTGCCCAGTCGCCTTGGCTGCAGAAAACCTGCAGTCATCACAAAGTGGCGATATTTACTGCTCGCACTCTTGCATACAGGAGGATGAAGTGCTGGTGAGGGGGGCTGAAATATGACTGCGTGTTTGCTTTTGGATGCGAGCGCTGGTGCCGTCCTGCGTGGGGATTTATTTCTAGCGCTGTTGCAACACCAGCAATGGGAAGAATGAAGTAAAAAAATATATATATATATAATTTGTTAATTTTTCACGCTGGTTAAAATCTTGTAGCAGACTCACTAGATTCCTCATCAGGTTTGTTGTGTAACTGTGTGTTTGGTGTCTGCAGAACACCCTGGAGACCTGCACCATCTGCAGTAAGCCCATCATGGAGCGCATCCTGCGGGCCACGGGGAAAGCCTACCACCCCCACTGCTTCACCTGCGTGGTGTGTCACCGCAGCCTGGACGGCATCCCTTTCACCGTGGACGCTTCCAACCACATCCACTGCATCGAGGACTTCCACAAGTAGGTGAAAGACCAGTGGATCAAATGAGCACGTAATGACCACCGAGCTCATAAAGGGCCAGCTTGTACTCGACACAAACTAATGCGGCTGTGAAGCCTCACGTGCTGTAATGTACACTCAACAGCCACGCTATTAGGTACAGCTTGCCAGGAAAAGGTTGGACCTCAACAATCCTCACATCTGGTGACTGTTCAGTGAACTCGGTTTGAGTTGTGCATTAAAGTCCCAGTAGATCAGCCCTTGGTGACGTACTCAGACCAGCCACATTAAATCCCTTTCAATTTCCTCATTCTGATGACCAGTTTAAACTTCAGCAAGTTGTCTTCACTACGTCAAGAGGTCTCAATGCATTGAGTTGCGGCCATGTTATTGAACCATGTGATTGTATTAAAGCAATTGATCAGGTAAACCTAATAAAGTGGCCAGTGAGTGTCTCTGGGGGGAATATTGTGGCCGATGTCATAAGCTCAATGACAGTATGAGACGTGTCTGCAGACATAAATTTAATATTAACTTTCTGACATTGTGTCACACTCCCGATTGCGTAACCGCCACCTTACCCGAAATGTCCCTCTGCTCAGTGACCAGAAGGGAAACGGAAGTAAACAGCCGATTTCTCAGTGTGAGCGCACAGCTTTTAGCTCCACGGCGTAGCCGCACCAGGCATTTGTTTAATTCCACATGACAAGTCTGACCTGAACAGCCCTTTGTGTCGAGGAACATCGGGGCCCGGGGCCGCAGCTTTCTCCCTGGCGATTACCGCTCGGCCCCCCAAAAGCCACACAAACTCCCTCGCTTCCCGATTCACTGAGCCTTCGGCCCCCTGATGGGGCCTGAAGTCTTGTGGCTGCTTTTCATATCCTCAACGTTCCTGTTGTTGGACAGACGTGTTGCTGTTTGAAAGTGTTACCGTGAGAGTTAGTTTTGATACCTGAAGTCCCACTATGTTTCGCTTTTCCTCAAATACTATAATATATTTATATGAAATATTTCGAGGAAGGGAAAATTCTGCTTTTAGTGCCACCTCGACGTCGAGTGAATGAATAATTAAACAAAAGAAATAATGCACAAGCTGGGCCTTTCCCTTTAATTCACTGTGTCATTAAGTATCCTAGCACAGTTTGAAAGATTGATTCCCAGATGTGCAAAATCGGGTCACATGATCAATCTGAGAAGTTATTGTCTATATATTTTTTCATGACATTGCCTTATTTTTCTCAATAATTCCTGGAAAATGTATTTTTATTAGACTTCTAATGACATTGAAATACACTTAAGAGAACAGCAACTACTTTTATGACTCACGGGCCAGAAATGCTGGTCTTTAGCGTCTTGATTTATTATTTAGCTCATTTACTAAGCAACCCTCTTAATCTGGCTCCGTAATCGATCCGATGATGTGTGTTGGAACTTGGTGGATTCTTGAGTGATTTTAAGCAGTTTGCCTTCAGGCATTTTGAGAAACACTTGTATGCGTTCTTACAAAGAGTTAGATGAGAAGATCAATATTTAGTTCAGCGTCATAACTTTAGCTTAGCATAAAGACTGAAAAAGATTAGCGTAGCTTTGTCACAGAACTTTAAGTTTAAAAGTGATCGTTTCGAATCGTTTTCTTTCTATGAGGTGTTTACTTTTGGCCAGAGAAGTCAAGACCTCTGAACATCATTTTTTGGTCATTTTATTTCGCTGCTGTCCAGAGCTGATTTCTGTCCTCTGATTCCATTCGGCAGGAAGTTTGCTCCGCGCTGCTGTGTGTGCTCTGAGCCCATAATGCCGGCACCGGGCCAGGAGGAGACCGTCCGCATCGTGGCTCTGGACCGCGACTTCCACGTTCAGTGCTACCGCTGTGAGGTACGCTCACCATGTGTTTATCTCCTCAGGTATGTTGCCTAGCTCCTGGGAACAGTCAGTATGGCACACACCCGTCCCCCTGTGTCGCCTTCCCAGAGACACCCAATCATCCTCTCTTACCTGCCTGGAAATAGCTCTCCATCTCCCCTCTGCAAAGTTCATAGACTTACATAGCAACCCATCTGTCAGCCGCTCGCCGGCTGATTAAAGCGCCGCTGAGGAGCTCCGTGCCCAGGCCAGAGGAAGAGAGGTAACGTGTCAGGCTGTCACGGAGCCGCGCTGGTGTGAAGACATAAAGGTCAAAGGAAAGCAAAGCAGATTAGTTCAGCTGAAGGGGGCTCAACAGGAGGAGATACTTTGTCACCAGGGAGGCTCGAGTAGATGAAGTGTGTGTGTGTCTGAGAGTGTAACCAGACATTGAGCTATGTGTGTGTCTGTATTGTGTGTAATTGTTTGGTGGGATGAACAGTGTGCAGCACACAGTGTAAATACGAGAGGTCATCAGGCGTCAGTGAGCAGTCCAGAGGAGGACAGTCCTCACTCGGGCAGCGATTGGCCTCTTGTTATTCATAATTGCGACTCAATCTTCTTCTGGACTAAACTGATTTTATGCTACTACCTTAAAGGGCTGAAGTAGAGGAAAAAGCTTCAAGTAAGAGCTGAAATAAGAGAATAAGTAGATAGAGGGGTTCATACACAAAGACGTATCTCTAATGTGAATGCTAAAGTCATAATGCTAACATGTTTGACATGTCTAACTTATTATATAGAAGCGTCCCGATCCGAGTCTGGGTCGGATACTTGAAAGTAGTTGAAAAAATATGTATCCGACACGTTGAAATAACAGGTCACTCCAACATCTTATTTTCACCAGCTGCTCGATCAGATACAAAAAGTTCTGATTCGAAAACTAAAACTCAAGCGGTCGGTACAAATGAAATGGAACGTGATGTGAATAATCAGCTGGAGAGGAGAGTCGTTGGAACCCTCGGGTGTGAACAGAAGGGCTCCTGTGTTGCCGCTGACACCCAGCTGTAGCCTCTTCAGGAACACGCACAACTCCTGTCACATGGACCTGGTTCTGTCTCTCCGCAGCAGTGAACGTCTCATTTAGGGTCTGTGCACTGAAGCGAGTATGTGTGTCCCTTGCAGGACTGCGGCTCTCTGCTCTCAGAGGGGGACAACCAGGGCTGCTACCCCCTGGACGGACACGTCCTCTGCAAAAACTGTAACACCAACCGCATCCAGGACCTCACCGCCAAGGCCACCACGGACCTCTGAGCGCCCGCCGCGCCGCCTCCTCCACTGTGATGACCCCCGCCTCCTCCCCCTCTCTCTCTCTCTCTCTCTCTCGCAAACATACGGACCCACAGACGCTTTCATTCCTCACTATATATATATACATATATATACATATATACACCTCCAGTAAGAATAGCGTCACTTTCACTTGCGTACACGTGTGTATTGACTCGGTACGACCACAGCTTTCTGGTTTTTCTCTGCTGTTAAAGGAGCATTTTGGGAATCGTGCTTATACTCGCTCACTGAGAGTCAGATGAGGCTGCTGTCATGTCATACAGCAACTTTTGGAATCTGGTTTAAGAAGAAGAAAGTGCTATATAATAAAAAAATTAGTACATTGTTCGGATTGTCAGTGCACTAAATATAAAGCAAAAATCAAAAGACGGATAGCTTTGCTTAGCATAAAAAACGGCCATGCTGGCTTTGTTCAAAGTTTCATATTAGGTGGCTTCTGGCAAAGACATAGTAGTAATAGAAGTAAAAAGCAACATGTCACTTTTAAACTTAAAGTTCTGTGACAAAGCTACGCTAATCTTTTTCAGTCTTTATGCTAAGCTAAAGTTATGACGCTGAACTAAATATTGATCTTCTCATCTAACTCTTTGTAAGAACGCATACAAGTGTTTCTCAAAATGCCTGAAGGCAAACTGCTTAAAATCACTCAAGAATCCACCAAGTTCCAACACACATCATCCCTCAGTATTATTATCTCAAAACAAAATCATCATCAATGCCAGTTGTTTGGGGTCCACCAAAACATGCATGTTAAGCCCACCTGCCCTGCTGGGTACGTTTGTGTGTGTGTGTGTGTGTGTGTGTGTGTGTCAGTATTCAGTGAGGAACGTCTCCTCCTTCTTAAGTGTTTGATCCACAGACGGTACTCTGATAGGAATAACAGTGAAAAACAGTTCTGCACAGGTGAGCACTAAAGAATTGAATTTTAGCTGCCATATTTACTGCATGCGCCTTTATTAAATGGGACCACAGGAAACCAGTCTCATCCTCAGTGTGCAGCTGTCAAAATGTTTCCTTTTGTACTTTCCTATGGAATTTGCGTCTGTGCTTACAGTAGATAATTTCCTGTTGGTCTGAACATCACAGCCATTGCTCTCCATTCATCAGATGTCATTTTTGAGCAGATAAAGTCATCCACAGTGACATAGGTTAGAATAATAATGATTGTAGTGTAGACTGATTAGAGATGGCTATGCAATTTTTGATTTTGGTTGCATCAGCACTTTATAAGAGGCTTTTATGAAAAAGGAAATATTTTACCTGTACAGATCGTCCTTATGGTGATCCTTTAATCAAAGACTCTGCTGTTGGTACTGTGTGACTTTGTGCGCCGCTGTGCTGATCATAACGGATTGTGACACTCTTCTGTTATATTTACTGGGGGGGGATTTTAAGTCGATGGGCAAAGAAGGGACCACAAGAATTTTTTTTTTATTTGTTCCATCCAAGAATGACAGCCAGTTGACCAGCAGTTTGTTTTAATGGTCACTAGAGCCGTGCAATGATGAGTTAAAGGTACCCTGTATAGTTTCTGGCGCCGTTGAGTTGTATTTTTCTGATTGGGTAGTATGGTCGTTAGTATCAGAATTGGCATCGCAGAAAGACATCAAATCCCATCAGATAGGGGGGCGGTTGCGGGGGGAGTGGGGGGGGGGTGTCCTAGAGCCCCTTGTGTGGTAATCTGTCCATGGCTATACGCTTCTCTTTGTGCCTAAAGGGCGAAGACGACCACCACATGCTAGCAGATAAGCATGAAAATGTAGATTTCAAAATATACAATGTTTTTTTTTTTCTTTTTGTCTTTGCCATGTTTTACCAGTGTACACGCTTTATAAATCACTGTGCTACTAAACCTGTTAACAAATTACAACATAGTTTCTGCACAGAATGTGTAAAGTCAAAATGGGTATTTTATATTACACTGCTGCTCATCGTGTCCTTAGGAGTGTTTCCATCAATATTTTGAACGCAATTCAGAGGTCACATAGAAAAAGTCTTTAGCAACTCATAACCAACAAGTGCTCAGCACTCATGCCAGGAACACATTTCACACTCGTCTCCAGCAGTTCTTTTAATCTTATATTCCCATTGGGTTGCTATAAATAAGTCCAAATGTGAGAGAAAAGCTGTGCGTCTCCGTAGTTACCGAAAATGTATTCTCCTGATTTGATGTCCAACAGAACATCACACCGGCTGGCTACCTGATGACACGCTTAGATCCATCCATCGGTTGTCAGGCAGCAAGTGGCCATTGCACAGCCGATCCATTCAGGTGTTATCATGCATGCAGTAACATCGCCATGTGAAAATACACAGCAGTTGCACAAATTGTCTTCCAATCAACCAGTTTACAACAAAACAATGTATTGGATGTAATGTGTATTTCAGCCAATCAGGTCGCTTGCAGCAGGCGGGCTAAATTAGCAGCTAGCTTGGGAACATGGTGTACCTGTTATGTTGCACGTTGCCAAAGAGGCTTAAAATAGGAACTTTATCGCATTATTTAAGATGGAAAACCTTTGTTTTGATTATAGGCTTTTCTTTTGGTTTTAAACGATTTTGATTAAACATTTAAAAATGTGTTATCGTTGGCTTATTAGCACGTTCTTTCTACCAGGCGTACCCTGGCAGTCACAGTGGAGCCTTCATGTGCTATAAAAGCAGAATCAAAGTCTCCTGTTCAAGTTTTTCTTTTAAAGAACATATCTTCTGTCCCCGCTCACGGGTCAGGAAAGCCGAAGCCACAAGTTAACAGAAAGAAAGAGCCGAATGATTTTATTCCTTTTCTCTTTTTATTCGTCCAGTGTATTTGTCTTGTTTTTTCCCCACCTGTGTTTGTAAAAGTGCCTTTAACCGAGCGGCATCCAATCGCAGTAGAAACACGTTGCCCGGGTTTCGGGCCGAGTCTGCATCCACGCGGCAGAGACCTCCATCCGCCGTCAAAGGCGTCAAGGCCTTCAGCCTGTTGTTGGTCTTGTGGAAGCCTACCCGTGTTGCTCTCTTCCTTTCTTCAATAAAAGCTTTGCAACAGCACCTCGTGTCTCTGTCTTTCTTTAATCTATTTTGTTGAATTGCACGAGAACTTTGGCTCCTTGTCCAGCGATGAGCTCTCTCTCTCTCTCTCTCTCTCTCTCTCTCTCTCTCTCTCTCTCTCTCTCTCTCTCTCTCTCTCTCTGCCAATGTGCTTACACATCCTTGATTTGTTTCCCCCCCCGTCTCACTAGTCCCCAGACCCTCTTTAAAGGGTCAATTAGCATCACCTGCTTAATAGGAACAATCCTGCAGCAGAACAGCAGCAGCAGCCGGCGATGTAGCACAGATCCTGGCGTGCAGCCGAGGACGTAGCTTACAGTAAAGCAGAGTTAGATCTCCAGCCTTTTGCTCTTCCGGCCTCCGGCGTGAGCGGCCAACTGCGGCCGCGCGTTCAACCCCCTAGTTTCCTTTTTCTAGTGCACCCAACACTTTTTGGAATGCCAGTAACATGGAGATATCATTTTTTTCCCCTTAAACACGCTGGAGGCGATACAGCGCGTGCATGCGTGCGTGCGTGCGTGTGAGCGAGCGAGCGAGCAAGAAGCCCTCCAGGAGCTAAGCCGAAGACTTTGCTTTACTGCACATAAATCTGGTGTTTGCAAACAAATTGATGAGTGATGGGCCCTGCAGCCGACATCATGTACCCTCCAATTTCTTCTTCTGCGCAAAAAAAAGCCCAGCACACACTCCCATTTCAAATGAAGCCGTCACACGGTCAGATTTACATAACATTACAATGTGGGCCGACACCACAGCGCCCCCAGCTTAATGTTATTAGCTTTAAAGTGAATTCCAGCAAGAGCATTGATTTTTTTTTTTTTGGTGCGTCCTTGAGTTGGCTGAAGGCGGTGATGTAATCACAGAGTCAGTGTTGCTCTCGGTAGAACTTAAGACAGATCACTGAGAGACAAAGCCGTCCCCAATGTAGAAACTGTTATCAGGCCCCTCTTTCTTTCCTCGTTCTGGCCCTGAGCGTCCCACAGAGTTCAAGGGTGGCAGCCATCTTTATGACATTCTGCTTGTAGATATTTTCCATCTGAATATTTGAAAGAAGCAAATCTTGTACCAACCACCTTAACTCCACATCATTATTCTTTTTGATAGTTGCATTTACATTTCAGTATAAACCCTAAACCAATGTTCATTTGCAGTGAAACATGTAACCAAGAAAATAAAAAAACGGACGTTCATGCTAAAAGTGACTCAATGAAAGTGAGTGAATATTCTCCTTTGCATTGGTTTTAGTTCAGTAAAGAATCATTACAATCAGTTAACTTACCAAAATGCAAGTAGCCCTGGCTCTTATTGTAGTAACTCAGCTTGGTAGTCTTTGGACTCAGATGGTGAGAGGGATGGACGTTACCTGCTCATCAACACCATGATGTTAGCATGCACCACAGAGCACTGCTGTGTCCTGTTACAGCTGCAGAAAACATCTGTGCGCCGACTCGCGTGTCCCCCCCACCCAGTGGACCCATTGGGTGCGCTACCTTCAATGACTTCAGGGGCTGTAACACATGTGCTTCCCATTACGGGCCTGTTGCGCTCCGTTGGTAAAAGATGTGCTTTCCAGTACAAACGAAAAACAAAAAACAACTCTCTTGGAGTGCTTCTGTCTCTGTATTCCCACAGTCAGCTCTCTCAACCCGCTGATGGTTTTGGGGATTTCCTCTCCTCGGGCTTCCAGCCCTGGTGACTGAGCAACGAGTCCACGGAGGCCGTGTGTTTACACAGTTAGGCCGAGCTAAACCCACTTCGTCTAGCACGCAAGCACAAAGGAAACGCACGCTGTCTCCCATTGACGTGTTTTACACAGAACGAGGGGGAGAACGCAGCGGTTCTGGTTGCCTCTTTCCACATCCCACCCATCACTCACCCTTCGTGCCACAGTCTGACTGTCAGGTTCACACTGCACCCACGGCTGCTTTAAATGCAGCACGGGGGAGGGGTTCCGATCCGGGTAAATCCACAGACTTTACTGACTTAGTGTAGGTGCGTCTCTCCCGCTCCGCTGAAAGGTAAAGCAGTTCTCATGATTTAAGGCGCTCTTTGAGCTGTCACCCCTTGACCTAAGGGTAAGAGGCAGAGAGTCGTCCGTGGATTTAATGCAAAACCTTGTGTTTGGCTGTGAACTTTCATTCTCACACCAAAGCAGGCCGACTGATGAGGCCAGCCGAGGATATCTGAATGCCAGAACAGTACGCGCAAAACGGACGCAGCTTTTTAAGTTTTTCTGGCAGTCGGCGGGTTTGTTGAGTGCTTCCAATTATACCTGAACCTGCACAGGTAACATTTAACATGTGTAGAGCCACGTGCCTCCATGTGAAACACAGGAATGGGTTATTGGGATGCGTAGCGTTTGGGTTTTTTTCCGATACTGATGCCGAAACAATTGTGCCTGAAACAATACTTATTAATAAAAACACATCTTTTGGTACTGTGGTTCCCTCATCTGCACTAGATGAGCTCACGCACAACAACAACTTCTAAATGCGTTCATTTCGGTGGATTTTAAAGTCCATTAAAAACAAAAGTGTCACAATAATCGATTCAAACAGTTTAATTGTGAATGTTTGACATTGTTTTGTAAAACATCTTTTAGCTCATTCATTTGACAGTTATGAATTATTTAAAAATTACTTTGTGCATCGTCTTTAGATAATGACTTCATATTTAATTCATTTATCCATGGTCTATTAATTATTGTGTATTATAATATTTAGCCCTAATTTAGCTTCCCGTTCACCAAAGCCCACTAACGTACTCCATGGGCTTCTATGAGGTGACACTGATACACACATCAGTGGATCTACACCAGATGACCCGTCACCATCACATAAGCAGCCGTTGTGGTGCTTTTGTTTCTCTCTGAACATTGCTTGCTCCTAAACAACATATCAAAACGTCTGCAAGATTAACTCGAATGCCAGCGACCAAGCCGAGGTCTCTTCTTTTGACTACTGATGAAACCCGTTTCTCTCTTTGCAGTTTAAACCTCAGCCGTGTTTGCTTCATCGGGATGGATTTAAACGTATAACCTCCACAAAGGCTGCGCAGGGTGGATTAGCATATCTTGCTCGGACGCAGTCCCCTCGCCACTCAGCAGCAGAGCCTTGCAAGACAGATTAAGAATTAACAAGTGTAACTAACAGTGTCGGCGCTCCGCACACGCACATCACGCACTGCGCGTAAGGCACCACGTGCCTGGGGGGGGGGGGGGGGGGGGGCACCAAAAAATCTGGGACGTGAAAAATCACCACAGTTGGCTACTAGTATAGATAACAAATAAATGTCTCTAAAGCCTGTTGATATGCAAAACCAATACGAAAGTAATAGGTCATCATTCACAGCAGCTCCGCGCTTAAAAAGCTGGGTCCTGGGCTACGGCGTTACTTTCTGGAATACTTTCTGTAAACGCAGAAAGTATTCAAGTCAAGTCACATTTATCTGCGTAGCACATTTCATATGATTAGACTCAATGTGCTTAAAAACAAAACAGGCAATGCAACAAGAAATGCATACACAATACATAATAAAAAGATACAAAATAATGCCGTCAGTATAAAAAGAAAATATAAAATCAACTGACCAGAACTAAAAGCTTGTGAAAAAAGATGTGTCTTAAGTCTAATGTTAAAAGACGACACTGTTGTTCCACTGGTAAAGCGTTCCAGAGCACAGGACCATAGTGACAGAAAGAACCATAAGCTGGTTTAGAGTTGATTTGGGGTATAGTGAGAAGAGCTCACGGAGTGTATTTAGTCAGCATGTCAACAACATAAGGGGGGCAAGGTCGTTTAAAGCTTTAAAAACAAGAAGTAGTATTTTAAAATCCATTCTCTCTTTTACTGGAAGCCAGTGAAGTGAGGCGAAGACAGGAGTGATGTGCTCAAACCTTTTGGTCTTGCGACTGCAGCATTCTGAATAAAAATGTTTTAACACTTTGTTGTTCAGTAAAAGGTGCATTGCAGTAATCAATTCTACTGGTAACAAAAGCATGAACAAGCTTTTCAGAGTCTGACTGGGACATAAAGCGTCTAACTTTAGAAATATTTCTGAGATGATAGAAAGCAGTCT
Organism: Apeltes quadracus; assembly: GCA_021346845.1. Lineage (NCBI taxonomy): Eukaryota > Metazoa > Chordata > Actinopteri > Perciformes > Gasterosteidae > Apeltes > Apeltes quadracus. The sequence continues at coordinate 11,979,546 of CM037924.1, forward strand.
TGGAGTTATTCCTTTGTTAGTGGTGGTTGTTGGTTGGTTCGTTGGTTGGGATGGGGAGGGAGACGGGAGGGAGGGGGGGGGGGGGGGGCACCTTAGGGCACCCAAATGGCTAGCACCGGCCCTGGTAACTAATTGTCTTAGTGGATCCATCTGCAGTTTCCAGTAGGCTCAATAATGTGAACTTTTACTTAAGTAAATGTATGTAAAATGAATGATTGAAGAGCTTTGATGAGTGCGTAGTCATGGAAGTACCAGAGACACTTCTGTGTGTTTTTGCGGTATTCAAATCAAGGGAATGTTGAGGGAGATGGGGGGCGGAGGGAACGGGCTGGCATCCGTAATTCACATTGCTACAAAAAAAAATATATGAAAGTTTAATCCCAGGACAGAGAATGATCTGATCACATAATAATTCCAGCCACAAATGCTATTAAAAGTTAAAACCCGGATCCCTTGGACCTAGAACAAAGGCAGTGGAAACATCAGTGCTAAATTATTCACATTCAGCGTGTTTCCCCCCCCCATCGCTGTGCTGCCCAGGCACATCACACTAATCCAACGTTGCGAATTACTGGAGAAGAGACTTCAGATGCCTGAACTTGTGCACCTCTGCTAGGCAAGGTGTGAAGTACTTCTTATAAAACAGCACAACTTGTTGTCTCGAGTCTTTACGCTCGATTTCGTTTTTTTTGTTGTTGTTGTTGTTGTTGAAAAGTCCTTAATTGGATGATGGTACCGCTGAATAAATTCTGAGAGAGCAAAGTGATTAAACCCATGACGCCCCATAACGTGTGAATGCTTGTGTCAAATAAACGCTGCACTTTTCTATCACAGATGGTCGGACTTGTTTCCTTTCTGGTTCTTCTACTTTGTTTACTGGCAGATTGCAGCCGTGCGTAGCCTGAACTGCCAACTTCTGACCAAGCCTAGTCGAGTGTTTGGACTCCAAGCCGGTTGGTGGGATGCAGCTAATGAACATATTTTGGGCCATTTCTAAAGTTCGCACAAAATTTGCTTGACAATTAAATGGAATCCCTGCTGGTGGTTTTAGCCGTATTGGTGTCAGCTCACTGAAACATCTCAAGAATCTAAAATTAAGTGGCTCGTTTCCCAAATGATGAATCGTAATACCGGTGGGGTTTTTCTGCCTGTGCCTCTAAGGCCGCTATAAGGTTGAAATTTGAAATTTGTTTTTAAGTGAAATTACTCAACAGCTTTTGGATGGATTGCCATGACATTTGATGCCAATACCATACCTCATACAGGATTAATCGTATCCGCCCCAGATATTGTTCACCCCCCCCGCCCCCCCTAAACCTTAGAGCAGGGACCCTTAAGTATCTCTGTGCTTAAGCACTTACGTATGTGCTTATGTACACACCATATTCATTTTTGCACACCTACCCAGGGCACCTTTAAACACCAAACCTAAGGATTGCATGGTTGTGATATTATTTTGTACAGCTTCATAAATCTATCAGCATCACAAGCAAGGGGAGCCGCCGCACTAAATTATGAGTCCGCTGTCGTCATCTGTATTTTTGGTTTCAATTTTCTTTTGCCCTTTTTAAATAAAACACTCAAATGTGACGAAAGGTGACCAGAGAAAGGAGCAGCACACAGCGAAAGGTCGTGGGCCCCGTCTGCACCGGAGAACGACTCGACCACTCGACTGCGTCTACACACATTTGTAGCACAGCACATCGACAATTCAGTTTGAACAAACCGCATCGAGCCGTCCCATCGCCCTTCTCCAGTCGTCGTCCTGTGTGTGTGTGTGTGTGGATTGCCCTCCAACATGTCTCTATAAACAGCTGAATGTCACAGGTTGCTTGTAGTATGGTGATTGAGTTCATTCATTGAGAGGGTCCCTTTGCCAGAGAGGCAGAAAGATGCGACGGTTGATAACAATACAGCCGAGAAGTGGACTGAATCAATGACAGACTCGCCATGTTGCTTCTGGCAATGTTTGATTTCTCTTCTTTTTTAATTGATCATAATTGTGTATTGCCAAACAAAAAAGAAATAAGCTAAGACGCTATGATCTGTGAATTAAAATGAAGAGGATCTTTGTTTCTTTCAAGAGGGGTCTCGACTGTCTCCTTTCTCTCCTTGTCCCCCTGTGTTTTATAGCGTAATCAACAGTATGGATTATGTCTCCAGGGCCGCGTGTACCGACTGAACGCTCCACACCTCAGTGAACGGCCTGTTTGTCCTCTTGGACTTCTGAAGACATCACGTTGTGGTTCCTCTTAGTGATGCTGTTGGTCATAAATAACTTATTATGAAGTGCATTATATTATATTATAAATATGTATGACATTCTTATTTAATAAATGCATCACTATGCTGCTATGAATTTATATGTGACACAATGTGAAATCGTGTAAGCATAGCAAAACCGAACATAGTTTCTCTGCAATGCGTGTGTACATGTGCTGTGATAAATGATGTGATGAGATGTGATTAGCAGCGATGCAGTCGGCTGTGTTTTTATAGCTGTTAGTTATTCGCCAAACATACTGGCCATGACAATGAAAATAGGAAAGCTGTTTTTCCCAGAAAGATCATTTTAAGGACAACTCCGTCCAAATCCAACTGCCAATCATTATCTCTTGAATCCCTGGTATTTTGGTGATACGATGGTCGGCTGATTGGTATCGTCTCAGAGGAACTCCTAAAGTCATATCTGTTAAATGACCTCAAATCAACTCAAAGCAGGCCGAGGAAAGTGTTATTGTTTTTGCATGGTCAATGACCTTAATATTGGCCATTTGAAATATTTAGAAGTGGCGAACTGACACCCTCACACGCTTAAAGCTACCTTCTCAAACCGTGAATCCCACTTGCCTGGTTCGTCATCAATCCAAGAGGAATGAGGTACAGTTTAGCCCCGTTCCTCTGGTGGCACTCGCTCTCTCACCGACGTGTGATCTTCTCCTTCTTCCCGACGGCAGGATGGATAAATTGGTTTGAATTTGAATACACACTTGTCCAGTATGTGACCGGACTTTCGCACTGCGGCTCTCGGCACATGAGGGATCCGTGTTAGAGGCAGTCGAGCTAAAGGGCTCACACACGGGACGGGTTGATGGTAATGGAAACTCTCCTGCTGATGTTTCCGTGGCCTGCAGCGGCGTCAGTGTGCCTGGTGACGATTTCAGAATTCAAAACCGAAATTTTGTAGACCTTGAGTCAAGCTTTCAGCATCAGCTGAAAAGACAATGCTCTCATGGTCATGGAAAGAGTGAGTCAAGGAACGGATGCTGGTACCAAACAGTAACCTGCTAACTTTAAATCCTTGATGCATCTTCTTAACCGGTGAATCAAGCAATAAATGATTTATATATACTTTAAAAAATGATCAATGTCATGCACCATTTTTACATTTTCAGGTCAGCGTTAATGCCTTTCTTGGTCTCCCTGCAGCAGTCTCCTAGCAACCTGTCGTTCTTTGACTTCCCTTATTCAAGGTAACTACAGTGAGGATGTTTTGCCAGCTGACAGTTATCCAACTGTTCTTTGAATAATAACCTTTATTATAATTATAACCAATCTTTGCCTGGCTATGGAACCGGCGCACCCGACCCAGTAGAACTGCTTTGTGATGTCAAACTGTCTCTGTTGAAAATGCAATTGATCGCCGAGGGGGGGAACTGACTATTGGCCAATCAGTTTCAGAGGCAGTATCATAAACACCTGTTTGCCACAGAGCGTAATAACCCCAAATTCAATGGAAGAAAACCCATCGTCTTTTAACCGTGGGAGCAGTGGTGCACTAACTTGTGATTACGCGTGTGGTTAGGGTAAAATCCTTGAGGATCCATGAGGAGTACTTTCTGGTTTTTGGTGTAGATTACAATTCGCCCACCTCTTCAGTCTTTGTTCCCTCTCTGGCCATGCGTGTTTCACGTGCCCTCCGTCCCGCCAGCAAACGATTCTCAGCGACATCATCCAAGCCCTTCTGGAGATCTAGTCTGCGGTTCAGGTCTGCATGGTACGTGGCACGACGTTCCATCCTCGCAACATCCACGCACACGGCCGTCGGAAACCTACTTCACCCTCGGATTTCCATCTCAGAAATGCGGTACCTTCCTCCGGTCGTGCCGGCTGTTGCATTTGAAGAAATCATTAACAATTAAGAGCAGGGGTAAGGGACGACTCCGAAAATGGTTGTAGAGCCGCACGGAAGCACCAACGCCAACTGAAATAGTAATGTGTTTTGCTGTGTAGCTGTCAGCTCTCTCATCTCACATCCTCTGAGTGGCAAAGACTCGGCGTGGGAACCAAACAACGCGAATGATGTTCGGTTGCCGCTCACAGAAGGAGTTAATGGGAAAGAGGCGTGCGTTGAGGCCCTGCCGTGTGAGGGGAAGGTGCTCCTGTTCGACTACTCGCCCTGAACGAGCTAAAGAACAGCGTCATCCTTCAGGACATACATGTTTGAAATATAGATGACAGCATCAACTGTTTCAAATGCACTGAAGCAGCGGAAGCCGTCAGGTTCAAAGGTTAGGGTGGGTCATAACTCCGACATTCGCTTCATATTTAGTCCTCTCTCCGCTCACCTCGCTCGCCCCAGTCCACTCATGTTTTATACATGTCCCCCTTCACACTGTGTCTTCGTCTCGCGTATATTCCCCAGGCATACGTTGAGAAAACTGGAGAGATCTGTGTTTTTGTTTCTGTCAAATGTTTTTTTTTTTTTTTTTTCTTCTCCAGGGCAGAGTTGGGCCTGATGATTTAGGATATGAGGCAGAGTGACGTCGGGCCCTGGAGCGCCGTCAGTAATGTGTCCACGACCCGGGGTGATGCAGTAGAGTCTTCATGCAGAATTAGACATCTTAACCCTTTCATTTCCTCCTCAGAGCTTTTCAGGTGGTTTCCTTCTAGGAAACCCGTCTTGGAAATGTTTGGAATATTTACTATTATTTCCTGTGATTTGGTTCTTCTGGAATGCGTGTGAAACCATTTCTGAAGGTGAATTAGTGTCCGGAGATCGGTCTGCTAACACTCCAACCCAACTAGTTATCAGACGAGTTACATTCCCTTACATTCCTATAGAGACCCTGCAATCATAACTTTTCAGTTGGTGTCCAAAGGAGAAAAGAAATCTAAAAGATTCTAGAATGCCCCATTAAAACGTTCAAACACAACTGTATGTCGGTGAACCCTACTGCCTTCGTACTTGGAGAACAGTGGAGAATTCACCACATGTGCGTTAAGGGAATGGGACATTCGCGCGAATGTGAGTCTGGTTTTCGAAGTTGCGATTTGCATCTAGAGCCGTGCTCACAGCGGAATGCTTCCATTCCGTAGACAACCTCGAAATGACATATTACCGTCTCGCTGTTGTTTTTCTGCCGAATGTACATGCGCCTCAACAAAAACCATCAGCCCCCAGGCCGGGATCTCAGAGGAGACGAGGGATGAAGAATAGATGGCATTCTGAGCTCTCAAGCCTCTCGCACGTGTTTGATATTTTTACACCCAGACTTCTTTGGAGCCATCTGTTGAAACATTTAAAGAATACCTTGAGACGAGAGCAACTTGACCAGAAAACACCACCGATCTGCTGTCGAGTAAATGCTGCCCCCGAGGCACAGAGGTGAATTTGAGAAGAAACCAGCACATGAGAGAGCCAACTGTTTTATAGGAACGCGTCTGATGCCGACGACCCCACAGCGAGTCTGCAAACAGGATTTCATTTTGGGCATCGGACCAGCTCGGTCAACTTTGGAAGAATTGATCAACTTCCTGCTGTTTTCACTCTAAAAGTCTCCGCTGCACATATTTGTGGGCTGATCGGGGAACGGCTTGTCCTTGGCTTTGTGTCTCAGCGCTGTTGCCGTTAAATATAACAACATTTTATCTTCCACTCCGATTACAGAGCACTGAATCTCTGTTCAATGCATTCTGAGATGTTCTGAGGTACAGCGGAATATTAGCTTGCGCATATTTCATCTGTGTTATTCAGACGTGAGCGAACACCGTTGAAGAACGTTAGGAACGAGACTGAGGAATTATGAGGCTGAAGACTTTTATTTTCTACGTTTTGTTTGTCTCCCTGTTCATAATTAGGTGGATGGCAGTTTTATACAAAAGTCAAATTGTGACAGTGAGTGCCTCCCTCGGGAATTTTCGGAGAAAGCCTAGATCCCGCCGAGCGATTACTGCTCTTCACTTTCCACTGTTTATTCCTATTTACAGCATTTAATACCATTATTCCCAGTCGTGACCTATTTAAGCGGTGCATGCTACGAGCCATTAGCATTCAGCGAGTCTACAAAGCTTCCACATTGATGGATTTGTGAAAGGAAGGTTGTGTTTTTTAGTGCCTGCGTAGGTGGAGGTTCAGAGGCCCCCTGTTTGTCTTCATTTAACTGATTTTCTGTTGCCATAGGAGCAGGCGTCTCTTTTTCTTCTCTCCCATGAAAGTGCAGCACTTCAGAGCGCGCTGTCTGGATTCAGATCTACAAGAGCGTGTCAGGGGAGTTGTCCAGGATTTTACACTTATCACTGCTTCCATTAGATGACTTGCAGCTCACTTTGGAGAAAATGTTCAGAGTGCTTTTATTACTGCAGAAGCATTCATAGTCATGTGGATTTAGCTGTAAAAACAACTTGCATGTACCGCAGCGTGTGGAAGAGAAGAGATATTTTCTGTTGTTATTAAAAAATGTAGGATTTGTTACGTTTTGTCATTAAGCTGCCTTTTGTTGCTGCTGATTTATCACCCTGCTCGAGAAGGATTCAAGGGATTCTCAGTAAATCAACCAGAAAAGAGAAAAGTCAGCATACTATCCTGGAGGCATGCCAGTCACGGCTCTGCGCTGCTCAGGACCTTTTCTCAGCCACAAATTAGTCCACCAAATGGCTCACACGTGTCCCTGCGGGTCGCTGTAGGTCAGAGCCTCCCAAAGCCGTATCCCTGTCAGGCCGCCTCATGTTCCTCTTATGTGCATGGTCCAAATGTCTCCATTTCAAATCGTTTATATTGTTAGATTTAGTGTTCAATGTTTAGTCACCAGTCCTATTAAAAACCCTTGGTTTGGCAGACGGTGCATCTTTAAACAATGTATCTATTTTTTAGCCAACTATGTCAACTACTAATCTGTTATGCTCACTATTGAAACTTGACTATACGTGTTACAATTGACTCAGGTTGAGGTGTGTACTGTGCAGTTTTTGTTAATTAGTCATTGTGACAATAACGGTACGAAAGCAGTTGTGCTCTCTAGACTCTTCCCTTGTATCCCACAGTACCTGCAGAGGTACAAGGATCCTTGTGGAGAATCACTGATTTTACCCGAGTGAGGCTCACTAATATTCCGATAAAACAGGTCAACGATCCACAGCCCGATGACAGCTGCTGTTCAATAATGGGCTCTTTGCAAGTGTCCACGCTCTAACAGACCACTGAGGGTGGAGAGATCGCAGGGATGCGTGCCGGCAGAAACTAGAGCCGGGCCTCACCGAGGATTTGAATAACAGACCAACGTGCTGCGGGTGATGTCACCGTCACCTCAAGATTATACTGAAAAAAGGATGACTGGGTGTTTCTATTAAAAGGTCTTGTGTGATCTGATCTAGCCCTTTCAACAATGCCAGGGAGTCATATTAATAAGTGGGTCAATGGAGCTATTTTTAGTAGCCATTGAGCACCGCTTTCTACAAACAAGCAAAGGCACAAATTCTGGATGAAACGTCCCCCGGCTACACTGAACACATATTCAGGGGAAATGAAGGCACTCGGCTTGCCGGTAAATGGGGTGAACTATTTATCTGGTTTCAAAGTTCTCCTCCCTCTGGAGATAAAAAGCTGCGTGAGGGCATGAAATGACTGAGGCTGGGGCGGTGGGGGGGGGGGGGGGGGGGGGGGGGGTTTGCGCTTCGCCTTCTGGATTGGCTTTGATAAACTGGGGACTTTTTAAGATTTGTAGGGCTCTCTGTTCTAAAGTGGGCTCCTGTTTCATCATCTCCACGTCCCGGGAACCTCGCGTGGCTACCTTGTTGTAATTCCTCCTCATTTTCTGGGCTTTCTCTCTCATTTTGCCTTTGATTCCCAGAGCAAGCAGTTGAAACGTGTTTGCTGCCTTCTCCTCCGTCAGAAGTGACACTGTGGGCGATGATGTGAGGGAGGCGTACCAGAGACAACATCCTCACGTTGCACCTCATGCCGGATTAATGTTCCACAATTGCACACAAAAGTTTGGCAACTAAACAACGTCTAAAGTGGCACATGTTGGCACTACAAACGGAGCCGTGCAGAAAAACCCATTTAATCAGCAAGAAAGGGAATGAACAATAAAAAGTAAATTAGGCAGGATTATTCACTGTTAATGATGGTGGGAGATGCGCAACGAATTGCTGCACATCTCTGCAATCAAGCTAAATAAATCACATGAGGCTGTGCACTGCCCCAACAAGCAGTGGAGCAGAATGCGATTTAGCGGCAGAGCAGAAAATGCACTGTATTCCTACAGGCATTGCATGACAAATCTCAGAGTTTCTACTAAACAGAGGTGGAGCGTTGTCTGCAGGAATTCCTGAATGGCTGTTTCACCTCAGGCCCACCGGAGGCAAACTAAACAAAAGCACACCACGGCTCCTTTTGGCTTTCCACTCAAGTTTTTACCTTAAAGATCCGCTGAAAAATGTCGATGATGCTTAAAGGAAGAGTTAGCACTTTGCATATCAGGCTTTTGCAAGAGTGACTGTACGCTCCCCAACGAGTACGCTAACATGCTGGTGACCCCTGAGCACCTGGAACGGGGAAGGGGTGTATTAGTTACCTTAAGGGAGCTCAGGGTAGCACCAGTTTGTGAGCAAAATCCTCTGCATTATAAAAGGTTGTATGTTTCAGGAAAACAACGACTCGCCGTGACGGAAACGCCTGAGATGTTTCACTCAGAATTCAGCGTGTAGAAGCTCAGGTGTTTTTTTGTAGAAATTGGAGCCTACATCCTAAGTATTTAAAATCGACAGTTCGTCGTTACGTAATATCAAATGAGCATGACAGGACACGGATGAGGCCCAAAATAAACTGCCTTGCTCAAAGGCAGCAGTTTAAGAATAAATGTGTTTCTTGCCACCCTTAATTCATCAGCTCTGATTTGGCTTTTCATCCCCCTCCTGTTAGCTGCATATCAAACATATCAAAGCAATCATTTCCTGGCTACTTTTCAGTTGCACTCGGAGCTCGAGGCCAAAGTGCTCCTGGGATGATTCAGGAAAACATCACAATTTGCAACAAATGATGCGATATCTGATTGGTGTGAGTGTCTCTTATTGTGCGGACAGGCCGAGCAGTCAGTGTGTCCGCGGTGGCAGCTTAGATTGGTAATGACATCTGCCAGGAGGGCTTGTCTGCTTTACAGTCAGAGGTGATGTGAGAATGATGAGACAGAATCGGGATGCCAAGAGAGGGGAGAAAGAAGGCAAAGGCATGTTGACGTGAAAGTGTTTATTTTGCAACAGCAAAAGACAAAACGATAGGATCTGTACTAATCATATCATATTCCCTGTCACGTTTTTGGCTATGAAGGAAGACATATACGGTGCGTCAATACATGTTAAACATGTTGTAATTACAAATGTAGAACATGGATTTCTCATGCCGTGCTGCTGTTGTTGAGTCATCGCTGGAACAACACTGCCCCTTGGTGGCCGAATCGTCCCCCCCACTCTCCCTCGGACTAACTTTTGCAAGCTGAAGCACACTCAAACAGCCTCTCAGCTCCTTGTGATATTTGCACCACAACTGAACTTTTAAGGAGCTTTAATGTGGGGCACAGTAAAGGAATTTGATGGTTCCTCAGTGCTCTTCTACAGCCTTTTGAACAATACTGTCAGTGTCAATTTAAACTGGGAACTTCCACCGTTTGTATTATGGAAATACAATGCGCTGTTTGGTTGTTTAAACTGCCGCACAACAGCGCAAGCCATGACTCACTCTCCCCAACTTCTGTGCACAATGTTTTAACGATGGATTACTACATAGCAACAGTCGCTATGACAGCCATGTTTAAGACCTTTTTACATACATGACATGTGTGTTGACATTGTGACCTTTGGGTCATTTTCTTTTTTGTTTGATCATAAAGGCTAAATTCTTGTCAACTGAGACTAAAAAGATGTAAAAGTATAAACTAAATCTATTGTGTTTTGTAACTATTGGATTTTATTAAGTTGACTAGTTTGGTTTGTTGACACTTCTATAGCTCTTTTGCTGAAGTGGAAGTTATGCTAACTCTCACAATATTTTGAAATGTTATGCTCTAATATGTATATTTGAACAAGGCATAACCCTGTATTTGGTTTACTTATTAAACATTTTAGATTTTGTCTTAACTATTAAGCTTTTTATGACGCTAGTAGGGTGATTGTCAGACAAAGTCAAGCTGGCGTAATTTCTCCTGCTTCTACTGTTTCTTCAGGACGTCCCTTGGTGACGTCTAATTGCTGGTTGTAGTGAAATCCTGTAGTCTTGTCATCACCATGGCGGTAACTATAGAAGCTAGTGTATTTTTCCGTGATACGCTAAAAATAAACGTCTTCTTAGTGTAACTTCATCCCTAACAGGGAGGAGTATCTCCTCAATTCTCACGAAATAAAATAAGCGCATTTTGCAAAATGTAAAACTATTTCTTTAACTTTAAAAAGTTATATTTTTCTTACATACTGTAAGACATGTGCTCTTTTATTTGGCAAACAGCTGTAGTTCTACATTCTATCTCTTAACCCCAAATGGGAACCGAGCATTCATGTGAGAGTGTGTCTCCAACATGGACGCAGAGTGTCGGGGCCTAGACCCTTTTATCTTTGACAAATGACATCCACGTTACACTGATTTACATGTGTACTATCCCTCTCAGGCTCACCAGGCACCAAGCAGGCTCCCCTGAAACCTTCTATCCCTGAACTCAAACGTCCCCGTGAACCAAAAGCTGACAGGTCAGGTCCGTAACGGCCTAGGTCAAGACAAACCGTCGCCTGCACTCGTCTGGAAGAGGAGCCTTCCTGTTGTGCATGCTTTGCGATAATATCCAAAGTGGGACTCATGCGGCTGCTCTGACAACAATACATTTTTTTCATTTCAGCGTGTTTTTCCGTTCTCTCCTGTGGAAATAAATGAAAGAAGACCGTGACCTAAACCTCAAGCCATTCGCCATCAGAGAAAATTGGGGCTTTTTGCTGAACTAAATCATTGAAGGTTAAGAGTTTTCCAGCTCATTAGGCCTCAGCGGAGGTAATGAACCCCCATTGCCCGGCCTGGTCGGAGCATTACTCACAAGCTAAGCAGGGAAAAAGAAGCTGCCAGTGTTGCTGCGCCTCAGCAGGACACTGCGCGCACAGCGATCATGACTGTGGAACTTATGGGGTCGCAGAGGTCCAGGCAACATCTTCTGATCAACAAACACAAACGTGCCAGGACCTAATTGAATCACTGGTGGTTGAAGGCGCGGACGTGTTTGTGTGGATGTTTTGAGTTGGCAACGGATGTCGTCTCGCAGTGGATGATCCAACCCACATTCAACCAACTCGTGTGTACAACAGGCTCAACATCAAGAAGTATAATATAGATGGTAAAATGATTTCTTTCTTTCTATTTTAAATGATTCTCATTTACCTGAATGACCAGGAATGTCTGGAATGGTTGTTCCCTGGCTTCTGACAGATGAGAGACTTGTGGTTTTTAATACCGATTCATTTTGTGCTTACAGCATTCAGCGATATTATTATTTGGGCGAGTTACTCATACCGATGAAAAACAACATAGCATGAGATGGCAACTATCAGGGGCGTAGCAAGCTTTTCAAAAGTGTGGGGGATGGATGTGGTTTGTTTATGTCACGGTTGGTCTTGTGCTGTCTTGTGTAGTTGTCTGGTCTCCCTGGGTTACTGTCACTTCCTGCCCTGTCCTGTCTCCCCTCGTTAGTGTCTGATTGTCCCCACCTGTTTCTAATCACCTGCACCTCCTGTCTGTATTTAAGCCCCTGTGTTTGTGAGTCCTTTGTCGGTCGTTGTTGCATGTTAGGGCCTGTCACCCGTGTCTCCAGTTTCTGTGTGCCCTGTGTTCCTGTGTCTCCCGTGTTCCTGTTTCCCTGCTTGGAATAAAGCATGTGTTCTTGGAATCCTGCGAATGCGTCCTCTCTCAGCCAACGAGCCTCACGATTCGTGACAGTTTATTAACAATAAAACGATGAATACAATGACAGAAGCATACAAAAGGTATAACATACAAGATATAAAAAGCTTCCCATTCAAATGACACTAGAAGAGTATCAAAACACACTAAAAACACAAGAAATAAGTCAAAACCAGACTTCCTAAAAAATCTGAAATACTTTCAACATCCCAGGGGGAATTTTTTTTGTTACAAACTCCAGATATTCTCCTCAATTTTTTCTCCTCAGCCACGAATTTAGCTAGCTGCTTAACAATATCCCAATTATCAATTAGCATTAATCTAAAAAACGGAATATAAAATCGAAATCACTAGACATGTCAACAAAACAAAACATCCTCCAAACACATATCAACCGTATTTAAAAACCTCCAAAGCATAAACACTCGTTCATAGTACCTGTAAAATAACCATAACCACCTAAGTTCCTGCCTCCGTCCTCAGTCAGCCCGAGCAGACAGATACATCTAATAACACACGAAGAGAGGCGGGACTTAAGGCAGAAGAGCCAATCATCAGCCGGTGTCATGTTTGAGAGGGAGGGGGAGAGGAGGCAGCCGGCAGCCGCAGCGCGCGCAGACACAGAGCGAACAGAGCGGAGGAGCGACTGTAGTAAGGCGTTTGTGCAAAACGTGCGAAAAAAAAAGTGCGGGTGTTAAACCCTCTCACCGGGAAAGGTGTGGGTGTTGAAACACCCACATCCCCCACGGGTGCGACGCCCCTGATGAGATGGCCACTATGGAGGTTTTATGATTACCTGATGTACAATTTTGGATTGTCAGGAGCCCTAAATGTCTACTTCAGGAGGATGAGTCAAGAAATGCTTGTCTCATCCAAAGGTTCAGGGCCCAAATCTAGTTCCCATTGAGCTTTAAAAAATGTGAATTTGTGAATGCACAAACAGTTTACATTGAACATTTCTGCAAACCACAGGTACATAACAACTGTTGTAAATGTGCTGTCTGTTGAAAGTGGTTGTCTTTTGTTTAGGGTAGTTGTGTTGTTACGCATGTTATAACATAACATAATATATAACATTGCATACTACAAACTATAAAAACCAATAAGACTGTCTAAGATGCACTTATAAATATGAAAGATGATAAGTTACTGCACGCGCTGCACTCACCATGCAATCATGCGGTCCCATTACAATGAAAACATCCACAGAAAATATGACATCAATTACTTAACCTGTTATTAATTTATGGTAAATTCAATTGGTGATGAGCACATATGTGACAACACCAAAAAAACTGCATGGAGCGACTGAAGTACGAACCCAAGGATATGTACAGTAGCAAACGAAAGGCTCACAGCGGGGCAACAGGGAGCATTTCCAGCTTTGTAGTGTTGATTCACGTGGCCTAGTTACAAGAACATGGATTATTTCCATCCTTGAATGATCGGATGATGGGATGCATCACGGGTCAACAGGGTTTCCAAGTTCAACAGTTTACGCAAAGCGGGCCGCAGAAATCCAATGTTACGAAGCAGTCATGCTGAGATACTTCTATAAAAGTGCCACCAGGTCTGTGATTCAATGTTGTCACTTTATTGAATAAAGGAAGGGGATTTACAGGTTTCATGGAGGGGTTTATTACAAACATTTTAACTTCTTGCTCCAGTCCTTAGAGCAGAGTTAAACTCTAGAAAAGTCCTAATTAAATCATCACAAAAGTAAACATGCAGACAACAAAACATGTATATGGAATGTGGACTTACAAGCTACTGGCCATTCCCACAGGGCCAAAGTGCTTGAAGAATCTGTTTGCAGTCCGTGGGAGTAGCTAAGCAAGCGGGCAGAAAACGCCTTCTGAAATACTTTTATACACTTTCTCGACGGCTGGAGATTAAGACTGTCAATATCAACATACGGTACCTTTGAGACTTTGCCATTTCCAAAAACAAAAGCTGAGATTTAATGTTGTATTCACTGTATGAAGTAGCTGTTGGGTTCAAAATAGGTCAACTCTGTTATGGACAAGTTCTAGGCAGATTACATGTATTGTAATTACATAGTGATTAAAACATTTTAGAAAGCTATTTAGTCAATTTCTCAAAAATACATTTTTAGTTAATGGCAAAGGTATTTGGATAATATTGAAATAATCTGTTGAAATCTGTTTTTCAAATCATTTGTTTATCAAGGAGGGACACAAAAAGATTTTCTGTCTTGTGAAAATAATTTGTTCATTTTCATAAAACCTGGAAAGGACAATGTGTCCTTTTTCGTCTAACGTGAGCATTTAATGAGCACACGGTGGACCTTCAGTTAGCAACATGGTTCAGCGAGGTTACTGTGCAATTTTCAACCACTAAATTTGAAAATGATATTTCACTATGACGAGTGGACATGTTAAGCTTGACAAGATCCAACCACACACATATGTGTACTATACCTAGTACTCTACAAATAGCCACAGTTTTTCAGCCTTCCCTGAAGAAGACAAAATCATGGTAGTAATGTTGCTGAAAATATCAGAGGGTTACTTAAAAGGTCAGCAACTCATTAATGACAGAGTGGATATTTATCCCAGGGACACAAGCAATATGTTCATTACCATTATGAAGATAGGATATTCCTTATTAAAAATACTTGTTTTATCAAATAACTTCTTGTGCACAATAAAGCCCCATTCCTTTTTTGGAGTACTGGGTGGGACCAATATCAGTACAGCCAATGAAAAACAATGACATGAAATGAAGGAAAATGCTTAAAGCAACTTGTGTGTAAATGTTTTTCCATTTATAATACCACATACGTTATTATTCTCCATTTTCACGATGATTGTGATTCTGATGGGTACACGGGGCGCTTTGTAGTACGCAGGCCCACGAGAGGCAGGAAACCACAAAAAATAAAACAGGAAGCAAACCCACGCGGTGGCATGACTAGGACAATAAGAGCAATCGCCGAAAATACTTTCGCTATGAGTTGATCTGGCTTGTTTGACTTTTACACTAGCCAGATGCTAACTTCTGTCTGCTTTGGTTTGGTAAAATATATATCATTCATAATTTCCTCATTTAATTCAGCATTCGTGGAAGTATTCGTACCCTTCAGGCAGGTAATCATAAGCTGCTGCTTGGAATGTAGCTTACCAAGCACCTCATTTTAATGCTCAAGCAAAAAGTTTCTTATGAAAAAACGTGGACACTCCGGCTACGCCTTCTTTTTGGATGAAAAACGAATTCGTTTTTCATCCAAAAAGAAGGCTCACATTCACGGAGTGACTTGTACTTGCAGCGGGAACGTCGCATCGTAACAGGTAGATCTGGTCAGTCAGGTGGAGTAAAGGCAGTTAAATGATAAAACCCCTCACCTACACTCATAAATAGGCTTAAAAAACGGACCTTCCTTCAGTCCCTATAGAACCAGTCAGCGTCATCGGGCCTATTTAATGACTGCCACGTGCAGCTCGTGCGTCCGCGCTTATTGCACCATCAATCCAAGTAATAACAAGGCTCGCGTGAGGCATCCTGCTGCGTGGCGCCGCTGCCGTGCACGCCCCTGACAACGCACGAGTCGGAACAAGGAAGTCAAGTCACCTGCGCTTCGTCTCTATATCCACACCTGCTGAACCCAACCCAACCCCAAACCTAAGTAAGTCCCATTTATTGCCCAAACTCAACTTCTGCTTAACTCAAAGGGATGTAACGCTACATGAACGTCAGGATGCGTGTGACCGAGAGTTTCGATACCGAGGAAGTTGTGTGACTGCTAGAGGCAGATATTCAGTGGCCTCCGTGCAGCGCAGTCGATATCTGCGTGGCCGTCTTTAACCTGTTTAACT
The DNA here is from genome assembly GCA_021346845.1 of Apeltes quadracus. Classification (NCBI taxonomy): domain Eukaryota; kingdom Metazoa; phylum Chordata; class Actinopteri; order Perciformes; family Gasterosteidae; genus Apeltes; species Apeltes quadracus. The sequence goes on from CM037924.1 coordinate 11,995,533, forward strand.
GGCTTTAAATACAATACAACACAAGTGGCGCTAATGTTGACAGTCTTCTTTTTTTAAGCCCCGCCATGGCAGCAGCCGAAGAGAAGAGAACGCAGCCCGGCGAAGAGCAGCAGCGGCCTCCGCTGGGCTCTTCAGCCGGCGACCCGGGGGACCCGCAGCCGCCTCCCCCCACGGAGGACCCGGGGGACAAGGAGCTGCCTCCCACCACGCAGGACCCGGGGCTCACGCAGCCGCTTCCCCCCACGGAGGACCCGGGGGACAAGGAGCAGCCTCCCCCCACGGAGAACTCGGAGGACAGGGAGCAGCCTCCCCCCACGCAGGACCCGGGGCTCACGGAGCCGCCTCCCCCCACGGAGAACTCGGAGGACAGGGAGCAGCCTCCCCCCACGGAGGACCCGGAGAACCCGCAGCCGCCTCCCCCCAGGGATGACCCGGAGGACAGGGAGCCGCCTGAGGGCCCGGAGGAGCGGGCAGCGGAGGTCGGAGCGGCCCGTCCCCCGCAGAGTGACACCTCCGTGGAGTCCTCCCTGCAACTCTTTAAGATGAGGAGATTCTTCGTGCTGAGGGTAAAAACTTTCACTTTTCCACCTGACAATGGGGAAGTTTGTGCTGCTATTAAAGAAACTGTACACTTGTTTTTAATGGTTTGTATTTATACAGTTAAAGAATGCTGGCATCACGTTGCAACTAACGTTAGTTTTTAGTGTGAATTGTATAATGATGCTCGTATTTAGAGTATACTTGTTAACATTAGCTTCATATACTGCGGCAGTAAGCTACTCATTTTGACACCTGTCCTATCACTGGCGTTTATTTAGTGTTTATTGTTTGTTTACAGGTACCACATCGAACATGCATGTCAGTATCAGTTCAGTTAATAAGGCTCATTTTTGTGTGTAACTCCCTTAACTACGTTGCGTCATAAGATATTTCCTTTAAGAATTCTTTCTTTAAAACAAAGTATTCAACCCTCCTGCATGTGAAAACAATGGAAAACTCCACCTGTCACATGACCTGCCGCTCACAAGTTGTGTTACTCTAAATTTGCTTAGGCACAGCAGTGTGTCTGAAACTGGTGATGTCCTGGTTTTAATATGATTTAGCGCAAAAGTGCAACAACATAATGTTCTTAGGGACACTTACTATATTTTCGGTGGATAACGATAAAGCATTTTATTTTTTATTTTTTGCTATTACTTGCCATTGAAATGATAAAAAGTGGAAGGACAGAATGTCATGCTACAGAAATCACAGTCACTGACGGTTTCATGGGAAAAGCTGAAATTTGGATGTGACGTGTATTATGTGCAGAAGCTTTCTCTTGTGTCTTCTAACGTGGGAGCTGCACGCACAGCTTCCTTCATTTGCAGTCATTTTGTTGCGCAGAGGCTTCATATCTTTTATTTATTGTCATCTTGTTTCACACAGAGACGCACTGACATTTTGTTGGGGTACCAGTCCCAGCTGTGCGTCTGCCTCAAAGATCGCCCTTAAGCTTTCTGTCACACATTGTGGTTGTCACAACGGAAAACTAGAAAATGACACTGTGCCTTTCTGTCTCCTCAGCCTGGCACTCTGGAACAGGCCCTCAAAGACGTGAAGGCTCTGGTGGATGAAGAAGTCGACGGCAGCCTTCACAGTGTTTGGCTGATGGCAGAGTGAGTTTCAGGCATGTTTCCTGTGTAAAAATAAAAAAGCAGTTATTTGTGACCACGGTCAACTAATTGTTTCAGCTCCCAATGTTGTATACATTTCATTTTAGACGTTTGCTAAAACTTTAAGAAACAGTCTGCTGATTCTCATCAGTCTGATCATTACCCCTCGTGAGAACGCCCCAGCGGCCCTGGGGCAAATGCACAAAGATGAGGCCTACACGATCGAACAATATTTTTTATTTTAAGTGAAAAAGCAGTCAAGAACTGTATTAGCAAGACCTGCAGACATGGTGACGTCATCGAGTCAGCTGCTGTTCCGATGGAGGAGATGACCGTTCTCCGTTGTCCCGTCCCCGTGAGTCAGGACTCCCGAGTCTATTCCCCTCCCGAGAACGCAGGTTCCGCCGTCTTCGGTAGTGAGAAAGGATGTCTATGCAGCGAATAGAGTTAGAGATGGGCTGCGTAGCGCCACCTACCCTCGGGGAGACACGACCAAAATCCTTTTTTGTGTGGCGTGCGTGCGTGTGAAAACATGCAACAGCGTGTGTCACACGGCGAAAGCGTGAGAGTTGGCAGCTCCGTATCATCAATTTGCCTGGTGATAGTCAAACACCTCCGCAGTGGAAAAGCCTCAGGGATTAACTGAGAGCCGTCCAGAAATGCTGAAGGCAATGTCTGCGGGGTTGGGGCGGGCTCCTTTGAATGACACGCCTCCACAACAATGCATGGAAATCCGATTGTCAAACCTCGGATCAGTGGAGCAGCATCCTACAATACCAAAAAAGGCTTTTTGTTGAACTGTCAAATTCTTTCTTAATAGGAGTGACAGGGTTGTCACCTGACAACAGTGATGAGGCTAAAAATGCACAGTTTACAGTATTGCGTGTTTCTCAACCATAATCCACCTTTAATAATGACAGACACTCTGCAGCCTTTCCGTGGAGGAGCAAGAGTCTTGAGTTCTACACATGATGTACCACACTACAGGCTGATATTGGCTCTGCGACATTACACAGAGACATCTGTAATAATTCAGCTGAATACCAATGTTGATGATGCAGAGTTAGTGAACTAAATGTCTCCAACACACAGGAAAATGACATGACTGCAAGACACTTAAAAGTGCACTTGCCAGACGTCGGATTCTCACTCACCGTACAAGCTTTTAGGAAACATTTTAAAGGCCGGGCGCGCGAGGATTAATAATGCATTCCATTTATGCAGGTCTGTCCAACACCCGTAAACTCGTCTGGCGACACAGAGAGTGCATTACATGGTAGTTCTGTGAAGCTGCTGCATGTTGCCTTGCTGAGGATTATCACTACTTTAAGAAAGAGCTAAATCAATCTTCTTTTGATGCTGAGATGGTTCTTTTTTCAAATCGATTAGTTCCTCATTGCATTTAGTTCCCACTTGTTTATGCCGTCTATAATCCTAAAATACCTCCGAATGCAGTTGGCGGTTCCATGTACACAGAGTAGTGTCTACCTCAGTCCTGCTCCTCGCAGAGCGTTGTTCTGTCCGACTTCTCACAGTCTGATGGCGCATCCCCTGTAACACCTCGGTACCACGTCATTCGTTTCATTAGCTCGTTCGTAGCTCGTCTCCCACACCTTTCCCATGGTGCCGCAGCTGCTCACTGGACGCTCTTTCTTTTTGGCTCGCGGCTGCATCAGTAATCGAGTGTTCATTTGGCCACATGAGCCCGGCTCAGCGGGCCGTAGGAGGATAATCCATGGCGCCATCAAGAGTGTGTGTGTGTGTGTGTGTGTGTGTGTGTGTGTGTGTGCGATATCCTGCTGATTTCGATTCATAACACTGGCGTTTTTGAGCACACTTAACAAAAAGCAGACTTTAAGTTTGTTTGCTTTGAACTAGTTACTGTTTATTTGATTATTCTTTCCTTTCCTTTTTGTTCTGTTCCTTTTTTTGAAACTTAGAAATACTTGTGTGCATATTGTATGATCTTTGCCATGGGCGGTTCTGGAAATCGTGAAGCTTTTACAGTTCATAATTAAGCAGCTTTGTTATACATGTTTGTAGGTTGACTTCAGATAACGTCCTGCACAATACTAAGATCAATGGGTTTGAGCTTTTATGGCCATGGCATTTTACGGTTCGGTCTAAAAAGCCTATTGCAGTGGCTGCCAAAGTCCAGCACGGCTATGGTCTACATTCGGCACATCCTTAGTTGGCGTCTCCCCTTCCAACATCAGAACTAAATGTAATACAAAATGAGTCAAATATACATTCCGAGAATGGTATGACCCATTGGTGGGTCACGACTCTTAGGTGGGGGGACTGGGTTAACCCCAAAATATATATATTTCTCTTTGGCTGGAAAAAAACTAAAAAGGTGAGTTAACAAGATCATTTTTTCTCATTGGATGTATAGAAATGTGCTGTATGGTGTAGTTCACACTGTGAAAATGAGAGATTCTAACATGCTCTCTTTCTCTCTCTCTGGTTGTTCCAGGGTGGATCACTGGAACAATGAGAAAGAGCGTCTCGTCCTCATCACGGACAACTCCCTGTTGATCATGAAGTACAACTTTGTCATGTTCATCTGTGAGCAAATCCAGAGGGTCCCACTGAACATTATAGACCGCATCTCCCACGGTGCATTCAGCTTCCCCAAGCACTCCCTGCTTAAGTAAGTCGTCACAGTCATCCTACACCTTCTGGCCACACGCACCCGCAGCTTTTGATTTGTGCCGGGAAATGGTAACCAGCACAAATCCCGACACTGAGACCTTATAGAGACACACGTGCATAGAGAAGGCCTTGGATCAATGGTGTCCTGCATCATTATTTAGTCATATTCAGTGAGTCTGATACCCAATGATGTGCTCTGTGCTCTTATTTTCTCCACCAAAGTAAAAATCCCTTCTAGCCCACGATTAGCCATCGACCGTTCATGCCACACACGTTTCTTAGAGGACGGAACGCAACATGGGGCCTTTTCTGGGGATTTCAGTGTGCAGGACTTGCTTGACAGCGTGGACAGTGACCACTGAGAACAGCAGCAGGAAGCCACACCGTGAGGGGGAGGGATCTGCGCAGACGATTGGCACTGGGTTGGGGGGGGGGAGGGGGGGGAACCGGGGACACGCGGAATGGCCTGAAACCGCCGAGGGTAGGCAGTGCAAAGCTGCCACTTGGAGCTGTCGCCTAACTGATTAGTGGCACAATTAATGGAGTCCTTTCATCCAAACCTTTTAAAGACGGCTCAGGGGATACCAAACCAGCTAAAAGTAATTTGATGAATAGAAGTTAATGCGCTGTGAAGAGCTTTAGAAGAACACGGCCTGTATTGGGGGCTTTATCTCTGCACATTACGCTGAATTATACATAGCGCTCGTGGGAGTCCAACAGCAAAGAGACGGCTTGAACAAGAGAGACTCGACCCTCAAACGCTTCTCTCTGTCTTCTCTGCCTCTCCCTCAGGAAGCCTCTTTCATTAGTCTAGGTCATTCTGTCTTATTTTTGGCAGTAAATTGATCGACAGTAAAGTGTCTCAGACTGATTCTTCCACCCTGCTGCGATGGTACAGCAAACTTTCCTCCTCACAACATCAGAAATGCTTAACGGTGCCTTCCTTTTTTTTCCCGTCTTTGGTTTTACAGCAAAGGCAGATTGTTTGTTTTAATTTGACACAGGCATCAGATAAGTTCTCGATATCGGCCGTTACCATAGCCCAGGTGTCTCGACCGGGAGAAATTCATGCTACTATACCTAGTTCTAAATCGTTGTTTCATATTAAAATGTCCTCACATCTGCCTACCACCACTGTTAGAGTGTGTTCTATCAATATTTCTTAGTTATGAAAGGAGCCTAATGAGACGTCAAGACTAGTTTTCAACGAGTTGCATAGTTTAGTTTGGTATCTGCTCCCGAGCTGAAAGGTGCCACAAAGCTCCGATGGAGGTATTGGTTATGACTCTACATGGAATGTAGATATGAATTGGTCAGAGTCATTGTGACCTTGCCCTTTGGTCTTTGGATTTCTTTTTTGTCGCCATCTTGTGTATTTGCTACCAATGCAGACCGTACCATATTTGGAATGTGAAAGAGTAATAAAGACTCTGTATACAGCTCGGGTAACAGCTGCCGCTTGTCAATCACAGTAAGCCCGCCCTAAAGCATACTCCGCTTGATGATCTATTTGACTATGGACCATAACTTAAATGAACATCATGTTGTACTGAAGAACACGGCCCGGCTTTAGTCGGCAGAACTGCCAAGTGACACCTCTCGGGTAAATGTGATCCATTTTTATATAAGATTGTCCCGCCTTCAAGGACATTCAGAAAAGGGATATTCTCTGCTTTGCGTCAACAAGTAATTGCACAGGCACATATCCTGTGTATGTGTCCTCTAAACGGGGCTCTGCATACTGCTATGGATGTGTTTGACTTTGTGTTCCGCACGTAATATACAAATGTATTGGAAATGATCCCGCCACTGCTCTCATTTGTTCCTTTGTCTTCTTTTTCAACCTAATAAAGGTTTCGTAGTGAACAATAGCCCTACTCCTGTTGCCCCCGAGCCATCAGCCACTTGGGTTTCCTACAGGAACATTGTGTACTCACCACATATATGAATGCTTCCCACCGTTGGACCAGCCTCTCCTCTGTCAGAAGCGATCACGCGTGTGTGGGGATCTCTCTGTAATTCTCCACACTGCAGCGGCCCGACGTATGTGCTGTAGAGACTCACACTGTCATGATCGGGTAAAGAAAACATGCACAATTGCATATCTAAACGCAAAAAGAGGGGTAGTGTAATTTAGTATCAACGATTATGAATAAGAATAATCAAAATGTCCCCAGCAAAGGCTCAGATATCCTGAGTAAATTATTATTATGCACTGAATTCCCATGGTGCAACTTTTTTTTCTTCTTAAAGAGCCTCTAGTGATGATTCAAATGTGGCGCTTTACCCTTGTGTTAAAACAATCCTATTAACTGTATTGCAAAAAACACCATCAGCACCGAGGAGGAAGTCACAATCCATGTTATTCACCTCAACTGCACTTTCATAAATGGAAGGTCTACGGCATAAATTGCACAAAAATATGCAAATACACACTTGAATTTTCTCCAATAGGCGTATAATGTGTTTTGGGCTCGCTGCTCTCAATTCAAACACCTTGCAGCGTTTTTCAGCTCATGGACTCTGCTGTTCGCGGTGGAAGCGGGTTTGCCAACAGCCCGCAGCTACGATATCACAGCTTCTTTGCATCGTGGCATCCACAGCAGCCTGCCTGTATGTTTTAGGCTTCGCAGCGTCGCACGAGCTTCACCATGAATAATGCAAATGTCTTTTCAAGGGGCGCATATTGTGGGGAGGTCGTGTGTAGCAAGTGAGCTGCACTTTTTCCCGGCCATCACTCCGCCCCCTGGTTAGTCCCTCTGAAGCCTTTGCATCCGTGTGTGGGTGGCTGACGATCCATCGGACCCGATGTGCCCGGCTGCTGTGCGAGGCTGAGGCACAACCGGAGCTGGCTATGATGTATTCATTACGTGTGTTGTTGACGTATGAGTCCCAAGTGCGGAAGGAATCCCAGGGAGGAATCGCTCGTCACTTGCCATTAAGCTCAGAATGCATGTATGGTTTTGTAACCGTGTGGATTAATGTTCCCATTCACACTGTGTTTTCTTCCTGCACAACATTTGCCTTGAAGGAGGCCTCTGTGTCATTTGGATAGCACTTGTGTAAATGCTGTTTGGCCTCAGGTGTTTTTTTTTTGTTGGCAGGAGGTGTGCTTGTGCAGAGTACGTGGTCAAACTGTGTGACGCATCATTAAAAATATCAGAGCGCCTTTTGGGAAATTGCGATCAGACTGATTTCTGAGCCTTCCTTTTTGGATGCAAACCAGTGTGTGGATTATAAATCAGAGAAATATTTTTCTAATCCCACAGTTAAATCTGTTCCAATTCACAAAACCACCAAAACATTGTGTGTGATTGTTGTAATAAACTTCTTATTGTTGTGTTGCTTTTAAGAGCTTTGGGATATTCATCAAGTGAACTATTTATTTCATTACGGTCATACTCTGGATACAGATGGTTTAATGCAGGTGTGTCTCTCTCCGTGGCGTAATGATCAGGCCCGTCGTGAACCAATTATATGGCTGGTTTTGAACTGCCCGTTTTAATACAATTTCATGTCCACAATACCAGTAGCATAGTGTTTCTTTTACATATTCAGCATAAAAAAAAAGTTTGGGATGAAACATGAACTGATCCAAACATTCATCGGAGCTGAATAAAAGCAGCTCATTCCAAGACCCTCCGTGTTCGTGCACACGGTGCCAAACACTTTTCCACTTCGCTCAGCTGCCGCAGTAATTCTGTTCACTAAATAAGGATAAGGCGTAACTCTTCCTACATGGAGATTTAATGCACAGCTCTATCTGGCTCCAAAAGCAGATGTGTTTGTACTCACTATGACCCCCGTACCTTTTTGAACTATAACAACTAACCAAATAACCAATGTGCTGTATTCCCCACGGTCAGAGGCCAACTCATATTAAGTGTTTGCCCCGAGGGTATTAGTGCCATTTCTTCCCTTATTCTTATATGCATGGAACTAACGGGGCCGGACTATTCTTTTTTGCATCTAGAAAAGAGAGCGCAAACTGCAAATGTTTCATTTTGTTGCCCTGGTGAAATGTAACTATTGCTGGGACAGTCAGAGCCAGGCAATGCAAACTGCAAATGCAAAAGATGTTGTTTGACTGTGGGGTGAAATGTCGACCAACCTGCCAACGTCACAGACAAATCTGCAAATATATTCAACTGACAGAGAAACACTGACTTTTTGTATATATAACTCTCAATGGAAAACAAAAACAAGGACGTGTTCGTAATAATATGGTGTAATTTCATTTGTCTGTTGACCACATCAAAATCGGATGTTCTTCTTCACCTGTGTAAGTCGAATGTGTCACTGACAGCCAGACCCTCTTTGACGTTCGTCTGTGTCTTGGTGTTTCCAGGAGGGAGGGGGAGGGGCTGCGGCTCTTCTGGGACCGGTCGAGGGAGCCCTCCTTTACCTCCAGGTGGAACCCCTTCGCCATTGACTTCCCCTTCATCACCTTCATCAACCACCCCGTGAGGAGCGCCAGCGGCACGTTCGCTGCCATGTGCCACGTGAGTTTGAGTTCTTTAAAGGCTTCACTTCACAGAGAATGTTTATTGAGGTAATAAATCAGGTGAGAAGTAGAGTCAATTTCTCATAGACGTCTAGTCAATCAGCATCAGTTCCATTCAGTACCTGTTGACTGAGCAGCATTTGGTTTTTGTTTTTTGCTCGCACAAATGTTTTGGCATCAATAAACTTCCCCATGATACCTCGAAACGATGTCAACAATATGATGCAACGGGGCATGACGCGATTACTCATGTTGTACATGACAAAAGGTGCTCAAATCCGGGCGGTGCATCTTCCGCCTGGGCCTTCGACCACAGTTGAATCACCTGATAGCCTCATTCGGACGCCACAGTTATAGGATTTTATTTGTTGCTTGTAAACACCTAATTTTCACGTGAAACTGTAACATTGAAAAAGTGAAATCAAATGTTACGCAAAGCTCGACACCTACAAATACACTAGCTGCAGATCATTAACAGAAAATATTCAAATCAATGGAATTAACCTACAAGAACCAGTCACATCTATTTAAAAGCATGACGAAACAATCCATGGAAACGGACATAATGAAATCATGTACTTTGATTGCGGCTTCTCTGCTGGCAGTAAACACAAACAGGAAGTAACTCCTTTTCTCATGGCCTTCTCCATCTTTCCACCCCTCCCAGATTGAGAACTTTCAAGAGCGGCTCAAGGAGGCTGCGCAGAAAGCCCACGCCATGAAGCCGTTTCCTGGGAAGGCCAACGGCGTCCTAGTCCTCAAGCAGCAGATCCACACCGATGCCTACGTGGGCCTCATGTCTTTTCTGGCCAACCAGAATAAACTGGGCTACTGCATGGCTCGAGGAAACCTCGGCTTCTAGCCCCTTCTGCTTTTCATGTAGTAGTTTTGCTGTCGCTCGACCATCTGAAAGGGATTATTAATCCCTGAATTCATGTTTGTGCTTTGGTTCCGTCAAACCCTTTCAGGACCGACCAAAGACGCGTCGCGTTGAATGGTAGATTCTCCATATGTTTTCCGTGTGAGGTTTAAACAACCATGTGATCTCCCCCTCTGCTTATCACCAGTGTAAAGCATCCTTATTTCAGCAGCGCTGTATGCTGGATGATACAGCGCCCCCGCCCGCTGCTCGCAGAGGGCTTTGTATTTGCTCCTCAGCGCACAACGGGACTCCTTTCTTCCTCCCCCGGTGTGTCTGTTAAAAAGCTCATTGCCACACCGCTGAGCTCCCCTCAGAGAATCACCGAACACAAGGGGCCCCCATTTCTGTGCACGGTTGTATAGTTTTATCATCCGCTGCGTGTTCTTACAGTGCTGTAGTTCCCCCTTGATGTGTGTGTTTAAGGCTCCACTTGGCGTGTTGTCACAGTATGTGTTTTGTTCTCTTTTCATTCTGCTGTGGTATAGAATTGCAGATGTCTTCTTTGCCCTGTCTGTATTGCTCTCTATAATAACCCCATGTGCATTCTGAATAAGAAAGCCTGGAACATAATGTTATCACACATTCACGACTCACTGTAACTTATTCCTTTGTTTTAAATCTTATAAAAGATAGAAATCCCATTGCTGTAATGGAAGTAAGTGTTGTCAAAGACATGTTCTTACAATTATTTGCTGGGATACAAAACTTTCCAATGCCAGTATGTGGGGAAAAGGCATTTTTTGAACTCGGTGTAAACACAAACTCCGAATGAAAGCCAAGCAGGACGTGTGACTGGGCTACCAGAAGGACGTCTGCGCTCCGTCCTTCAGTAAGAAACGGTCCTGTGTTCGATGAGAACCGCTTCAATACAAGTCTTTCTCCACAGCTTTAGAAAATGGAGAAGACAACACACCGGAAGAACAAATTCTCAAACTAAACACTAGAGGGCAGCCAAGGTGTGCAGTCTTCAACAATCACCTTCAGCAGCAGAAGGAGCATGAGAAACGGCTATCTCAGCCTCTTGAGAGGCGAAAAGAGGCGGCTGGTAACGCAGGGAGACCTCAAATGGAGTGCGGCCTGCAGCAGGTGAGGTATGGGAGTTGTGCGCGTTTTAAAAATAAATGGGGGATAAACAAATTCTGTTCAGCGATTCGATATCTAACGAGGATATCATGTCTTTTTCTGGTTATTGGAAAAGAGGTGTATGAAATCATAAAAGTAAAAAAAGTATTTCTGGTTCATCAGCATCCAACTTTTTACTGAGGAAGACAATTTGCGGATTAACAAGTGTATTCTGAAATCGCATAATTGGTGATCCTTGACCAGGCTGAGGACGGGGACAGCTAATAATTGTGACCCTTGACCGAGAGGGGAAGACAGGAGGGATTTTGCGAACTAATGATTGTATTCAGACAAAAACTGAAATCGCGTAATAGCAACCCTTGACCTAACAGGAAGACAGGAAAAATATTGTGTTTTGGATAATAAGAATAATCTGAAAACATATTTGCGCCCTTAATCTTTATTTATTAACCAATATTTTCGGTTAGGTTTTAACGTAAAAGAAAATCAAGACTTATAGTGACAACCTTTATTTTAAGGAATAAAAGTATACTTCACCACACCTGAACGATGGGTGGTGCACAGGGTAAAAGTAAAGAGGAAATGAGTCCTCCGGAGGGACACATTGTGGATGTGATAAGACAGAAATATGAAGATGAATGGATGGAACGTGGATAAAGGGAAAGAAAACCAATGGCTGAAGAATTATTGTGCGACCTATTCTGGAGTCTTAACAGATGCTGGAGGCCCTCTTCTCATAACATGTTCGCCAAGACTGCACCCTGCCCCACAAGCCGATCCGGAGAAAGAACCAGGTTCCAGAACACTCAACCGGATTGACGTGGGTCAGGGGGGCGAGGGGGGCTGCATGTGAGGGGGAGACGGCATCCATGCTGAGACCTCACGTGATAAGGGAAGTGAAACACACACACACACACACCGCTGCCTGCAATGAAGAAACGCTTTCTGCACTAACTGCATGACCGCGCAATGTCTCACACACACAAACACACACATCGGAGCAACAACAAGCGCTCATGGACATCATACAGCAATCAAGAGCACAACAAAAGCTTTCACTCAAACACAGATATGCCTTCAGTAAAATCATTTAAAATATGCCCCCACTATGGTACGACTTCAAGGGAAACTTCATCATTTCTGGTTGATTCTGGGGCGACACATTCATTTAGTATAGGAAAACAAGAAGGTATTTTCCTGGTCAGAAATTGAGTGGCAGACGGTGTCTTCGAGCCGGATCTCAAGAACTCTTTTTCCTCTCAAGGTTTGGACCTGAAACTGTGTACAGGGAGTCTAAGACTCTTCTCGAAACCCTCTGCCCTAGTCCGTTACAGAATTAGTTTGGTTTTGTGAGGCCAGGATCTGCTTGAGTTTGAGGAGAGTGACGACATCCGTTTTACTAGCGAAGCCGGACTGGTGTTTTTAAAGTTTTCACCCCCTCTAAAAGCCCACTTTTCTTACTCAGCGCCACTGAAACAAATAAGAATCAAGCGTTCCTGTTAGCAAGGAAAAACTAAAGCAGTTTCTATTAACCGAAATCTGTCCGGGAAAATAAGTTTAGATAAAAGTGCTAATAGCTAATAATAATATATAGAATATAGAATGGGTTCACTCAGCAGCAAAAGATGGAAGTTATGACAGCGGATGACGGATGGGTTTATGAAAGTGAAGTTGGAAAATTCTGAAAGTTGAAGATGGAAATATTAAACATGTATGGGAATGAGTAAACCAATAGGGTTGATCCAAGGTTGCTAAAGAAAGAGGCTTTTTATGTTGAAGCGGCGCAGGTGCACAAAAGAGGAAGTAAGAAGAGATGAAGAGAGTGAATAACAAGAGATGTGACGTGAACTTTAATTAATTCTCCTGATTTGTTATTTTTCTATTTTAAGAAGTGATATATGGGAGAAGAAGCCTCTTCAGCCTGTCTTTCCTCTGACTCTCCCTCCAGCCTTCATCCACCCGTCACATCCTCCTCCACCTCCTCAGTCTCCATCACAAACCACAGCCCTGGTCCCACAGAGCCAGAGCCCAGACCTTGTGTCTGCATTGAACAAAGCTATGAGCCAGAACTGCAGCATGAGTGACTGGTAAGCAACAAATACCGGTACATTACGAGTAGGAGTCCCTGGACTTGAACACCAAACTGTATATGTTTATGCTAGTAGCAGCGAGAAAAAAAGAAAAGATACAAAATAATAATAACAATAATAAAATAAATAAATTTGTACGGTGGAGGATGTGAGTTAATATTTTTGTTTCTAAAGATTTCTAAATATGGATTTAATAAAGTTATATTCAAATTAATATTATCCTTAAACAGCACCGACCCCAACTAATGACTAAAGGCAGTTTTAACAAAGGGGAAGGGTTATTACTCAAATTAAGTATGCTTCAACTCAAGTGTGTGGACCACCTTTTCCAGAGCTTTCCATCATCTTCTGCTTTGCAACCCACTGAAAATAGAGTCCTTATTTTAATTCTCGCTCTATCTGCAGGGTTGGAGTTTAACATCCGGCTGATGTAAACAGTCATCATGTTAATCTGTAAATATTGTTAACATGACATGAATGTAATTATATTGTACATCTATTAACATTGTCTGTACTTTATTTGTTGAACTGTATATATAAATGCTGCTAAAGCAAAAGGGATTGATAACGTAATTATCTATATTTATTTTGACAGTACTTTTTTAAATATATTTTTGTTGAGCTGTAATGAGCAGCTCCGCCGGGCCAATATATGACTCCTACAGTGGGTTGTACATCGCGTATCACTTCTCTATTATGTAAAATGCGTTCTCATTATGGTATTTGGAGGGAGTTGCCAAAACATTTGAAAAAACTATTTTCAATGACTAAATGAAGACTTTGTAAACGTCACATAAATATTAAGCATTATATCTGATCTGTTTTCTAGTGATGAAGGACAGGTCTGGATCTTAGGTTAAAGAGTTACCAAAATAAACTCCTTCCAATATTTTTGGAAGGCGCAAGCTGCCTTCAATCTGTAACAAGTCCTGCCCGACTCCACTGATATGAAAATGTTTGAAATAAATCTCAATAATTATTTGTTTTCAGAATGATATTCACCTTAGATTTTCCCAACATAATCACATGACTTTCACAGTACTGATTGCCCCGGAACACAATACTTCTGGTTATGGCTGTATAAACTACAGTTTACCATTTGCCGTGTGCTTACCAATGTAACCCACCCTTTCTGTCTTTCATGTCACTGGTTGTCTCTGTGTGTGTATGTGAGTCTATTCCACTCCTGCCATCCAGCTCGGCCCCCCTACACACCGACCATCAATCAGCTGATTGCCTCCCTGTGCTCTGCATACACCTGTTACTATCAGCTCCGCAGTAAATCAACCCCGGCTTTCTTCCCCGTCCTTGCCACGTCCCAGTCTCGTGGTAGTTGGTGCATCAGCCCTCAGTTTTTGTTTGGAGCTGGGCATTAATTGTTCAGGTTCACCCGCCGGTTTGCTTGTCCGCCTCCTTCGCATCCTCACCCTCGTCCAGGCTCACCCATCCTCATCTATCCAGACCATTCAAATAAGAATAATAAGAATACATTTTTCATTTGGCTCCATTATTTTGGTTGCCATGAGTAAAAGGGGTAATTTTGTAAATTCCCAGCACCCTCTTTGTTTACATACGGATGCTTGTTCTGGACCGGTCTGCGTCACTTTAATGTTTAGAATCTCTTGTCTTCATGTGAAGAGAAGTTATGGTAGGTACTAGATACAAGGTCTCTAAGCCTGTGTTACGTTTGAATAGACTTTGTTGTTTTTTTTGGTAAGAAGGAAAGCGGGATATATTAAAATGTGAATTCACTTTATGAATGTTGTAATGTGTAAATTCCTAACTTTAAATATAGAGGTAAGAACACTAGCACAAAACAGACCAGATGAAACAGAATACTGATTGATTATTAACTGAATTATCTTACTTTTATCTGAAATTCTGGGAATTCTTTATTAACTGACAAATGCATCGGGTTTCCAAAACAGTCAAATACATCCTGACAACAAGCAACAACACACTGTGGAGCTGACACAGATCAGTGTCTGGTGATCAACAGGAGGCTTCCTACTTGTTAACAGAACAAATTTCATTGTAATAACATTATTTCTTCAATTTCCTGATTAACAATTCTTTAAAACGAACAGGCAAATTATTTGAAATGTCTCTTGGAGCACTGTTACGGTTTTGCTTATTGATTATATTTATGGATTTGAGCCAGCGGTGATTGTTTACAACACTGCAGTCTCTCAAACATTTATTTCCTCTTTATTTGTTATCATGTCTACCATGGCTAATAGTTGTGATCAGTGCATTCAGTGTAATAACCTGTTTCATCCTGTAGTAGCTAATCATCTAAAATGTCTGTGCTCTGGTCCAAACCCAAATTGACTTGAATTAAATTCCTTAAATAAAACCAACAAAATAGTGGTGAAACTATTCTAATTTAGTCATCTCATAATCTTGACATGTTTTGTAATTAGATCTTATCTATCATCTCTGGTCTGTGGTAATAAACATTTACCCACAATCTTTTCAGCTTCATGGAAGCAAACCTACTTGTCAGCCACAAAACTTTCTCAATGTGTCAAAAACAAAAACTACAGCAGCACTCCGTTGCACACTTGTTGACAGAGATGACGTCTAAACATGTAGACACGTGACAGGAAGAGCCGCATAGGAATACAACAAAAAGAAAAAACAAGATGGCAATGGGAGCAAATCACGGGCTGCAAAGAATCGTGTGTAACAGTAAGTTTATCTAGCCTGACGTAGTCATATTCAATTTTAGTCAGCGTTTGAGTCTGATACTGCTCCATTGAGCTGTGATTATGGGGCGTGTTTCAAACGAACCAGGAGAAAAAATCCCTCTGCACTCAATTGGATAGATCTACAACCAATAAGAGCAACGGAGTGTGTGACGTATGTTAAGCGACGCATAGTTATTGTCAACAGAATTCCACTGCACGCCAAAAACTATCTACATGCCTTGGTCGCGTTTCTCTGTTCCTCTTTTAAAATTAATTCGCTGTCGATATCTTCTAGAACAGACCTGATAGCAGAATCTACACACCTCAATTCTCCAGCGGCAGCCATTGTTGTTGTAAACAAATTCAACCCAAGCGCTCTTTGATGACGTGGTTGATTACGTTACTGTTGATCATCTGTCCATCATCGTATAAATCCTGCCCTGAGAATTTGATTGGCTCGCCAGAACATTGCGCTGCGGCTCAGCGGGGACCGGGGTTTGCTGCAGCCCAGCGTGGGGAACGGTGCGCTGCAGCAGAGCGGGGTCTGGCGATCGCTGCGACCCAGCGCGGGAAACAATGCGCTGCGATCCAGCGGCGACGGGGGTTCCGGCGGGAGGGACCAGATCGTAAGAGGCGGGCCACCTCAGAGACCACCGCCACAGTTTCCCTAGCTCCGGGCGCGGGTAAAGGATCAACCCAGACGCCTGCGAGAGCAAGTCCGTCCTGATCGGGATCTCCAAGGGAGGGCCGACGAGGAGAGAAACTAGGTCCGCAAATGACACTCTGGCCGGCCAGTACGAGGCTAGGCCCTGACCCATCCGGCCCGTCAGGGAGAACCACAGAGGACAGTATGTCGTCTCTCTGGAAGCAAACAGGTCGACCTCAGCACGACCAAAGTGTCTCCAAAGGGGCTCCACCACCTCGGAGTGGAGTCTCCAATCCCCGGGCCTCGGCCCCTGTCTCGACAGGGCGTCTGCCCCCTAATTCAGGTACCCTGGAATGTAAACTGCTCTCAATGAACGGACCACAGGAGTATCTGCCGAGCCAGCTCGTACAGCGAGTGTGAGCGCAGACCCCCCTGATGATTGAGACCTCCCTGATGACTGATGATTGATAGGATAAGAAACCACTGATGTATTGTCTGTTTCGCAATAGCGGACAAAAACATGATGGCCCATCGAGGCTGGGCGGAAGTGTTTCAGAGCCTGAAACACTGCCAACATCTTTAGACAATTTATATGCCAAGAAAGGTGATATCTTGCCACAGCCCCCAGGCTGGGCGACCATTCATGATCGCCCACCAGGCCGTAAGAGAGGCATCTGTCGTAAGTGTGACACGACGACAAGACGTTCCCAAAGCGGGCCACTGGGAAGAGAACCAAGAGTCCTTCCATATAGCCAGCCCACGCAGAAACAACAGAACTAATCTGTTTATCAAATTTAAAAGCACTGTCAAAAATCACTCCCAGATTTCTGGTAAAAGGACGAATTTGGGAGCCTAGAGTATCTACACAGGCACTGATATGTTCATCACGTCCAAACACAACAACTTTGGTCATATTGTCATTGAGACAGAAAACATTCTGATCCAACCACATTTTGAGATCACTCAAGCAGTTTAACAACGGCTTGATAGTGTCCTTCTCATAGTTTTTTTTACAGGCAAATAGATTTGTACATCATGTGCAAAATAATGGAAAGAAATGTTGTGTTTTATAAAAATGGACCCTAGGGGCAGCATGTACAGAGAAAATAGCATTGGTCCCAAAATGGAACCCCACAGGACAGAGGGGCAGCAGATGAAGAGCAGTTACCAATGTGGACAGCAAAACTCTTTTCTGTCAAGTTGGATTCAAACCATTTTAAAGCTATGCTTGTAATGCCAACCCTGAGCTGAGAGATGAGTTAACCAAGGATAAAATACTGGACCCAACAGTGTTAAAAACATCTTCAAGTAAGCGTGCTTGATCTATTGATTGATCTGGGTTTGATGATAACAATAATTAACCTACATTATTATTTGTCACGCTTAGTCCTAAATTGAATGGTTAAACCGAAAAGGTCAAAAGGTGGGAAAATCTAAATGTTGGTCAAAGGCGACAAAATTAGATATACATTTTTTAATTTTTTTAATATATATATATTAGGGCTGTCAAATAATTACAATTTTTAATCAAATTAATCAGAGTTTTCAGTGGATTAATCATGATTAATCATGATTAATCCACGTATGCGACGTTTCCCGGGAGAAATGACAAACCGGGAGGTGTCCGGGTGATATGGGTGATCTCTTTCTCTCTCTCTCTCCATGGGCGTAAATCTGATCTAACAGTAGGGGGGGGACAATAAACATAACTATAATATTTCTGAAGAGCAATTTTTGAAGGGGACACAAATAATAACGTTAGCTAGTTGTAGTGGGGGCATATCCAACAAGCCACTAAACAAGCTGGGTAACATATTACACTAGCGTAGTGGACTTTTTTGTCATGACTAATTCATTAATTACTCAGCATCATTTGAGAAAACAAAAACTTCATCCGATGTTTAATGTGAATAAAATAGCCTTAGACCGCCTACTTACTACGTTCCTGATCACTACCCATGTGACGAGAGTGTGCAGCTCGCGCTAGATCCTTACGTGCAGTAGGCAGCGGACCACACCACTGTGAGGCAAGGGAGGGGGGACTCAAAATGTTTCGAAATGTATAATATATATATATATATATATATATATATATATATATATATTAAAAAAAATGGTACACAATAATATATATATATTATCGTGGAAGAACCGAAGCACACAGAGAAAACCCCTAAAGGCACATTTTGACCACGTATGGAACTAATGTGGCCTAATGTGAGGCGACTGTTGATTGATCTGTTGATCTGGGTTTGATGACAATAATTAACCTACCATCATTATTTGTCACACTTCAATTCTGAATTGAATGGTTAAACCGAAACGGTCATATACATTTCTTTTATATACATACTTTTATGTAAATATATATTATTGTGGGAGAACCGAAGTACACGGAGAAAACCCCTAAAGGCACATTTTGACCACGTATGGAACTAATGTGGCCTAATGTGAGGCGGCTGTTGATTGATCTGTTGATCTGGGTTTGATGACAATAATTAGCCTACCATCATTATTTGTCACACTTCAATTCTAAATTGAATGGTTAAACCAAAAAGGTCATATAATATTTTTTTTATATATACTTTTATGCAAATATATATATTATTGTGGGAGAACCGAAGTACACGGAGAAAACCCCTAAAGGCACATTTTGACCACGTATGGAACTAATGTGGTCTAATGTGAGGCGGCTGTTGATTGATTTGTTGATCTGGGTTTGATGACAATAATTAACCTACCATCATTATTTGTCACACTTCAATTCTAAATTGAATGGTTAAACCGAAAAGGTCATATAATATTTTTTTTATATATATACTTTCATGCATATATATAATATTGTGGGAGAACCGAAGTACACGGAGAAAACCCCTACAGGCACATTTTTACCACATATGGAACTGTGTGCGTGTGTTTATTTTTTTTAAATCTTGACCACCTGATTTAATTTGGAACTAATATAGTTCAACGTATGAGTCGGCCGTGGATTAAGTTGTACCATCTGATGCATCCAGATTGAGCCCTTTCGTGGAATGGGTGGAAGGCTACATTATTATTTGTCACACTTCAGTCCTAAATTGAATGGTTAAACCGAAACGGTCATGTAATTTTTTTTTATATACATACTTTTATGTAAATATATATTATTGTGGGAGAACCGAAGTACACGGAGAAAACCCCTACAGGCACATTTTTACCACATATGGAACTGTGTGCGTGTGTTTATTTTTTTTAAATCTTGACCACCTGATTTAATTTGGAACTAATGTAGTTCAACGTATGAGTTGGCCGTGGATTGAGTTGTACCATCTGATGCCATCCAGATTGAGCCCTTTCATGGATGGGTGGAAGGCTAACATGCTCTGATGTGTGAGGTGGATGAGGGGTGGAATGGATCCGATGATATCGAGGCTGAGGTTGTGGTGGACACGGTTTGAGGACACTGTTTTTGGATGCATCTCCCTGCCAAATCGTGAACGAACGTCTACCTTTGGATTTAATGTTGTTTGAGGATGTTTGGGTCGGCAGTGGATTGATTTGTGTCTGATCACATCCAGATTGAGCCCTTTCATGGATGGGTGGAAGGCTAACATGCTCTGATGTGTGAGGTGGATGAGGGGTGGAATGGATCCGATGATGTCGAGGCTGAGGTTGTGGTGGACACGGTTTGAGGACACTGTTTTTGGATGCATCTCCCTGCCAAATCGTGAACGAACGTCTACCTTTGGATTTAATGTTGTTTGAGGATGTTTGGGTCGGCAGTGGATTGATTTGTGTCTGATCACATCCAGATTGAGCCCTTTCACGGATGGATGGAAGGCTAACATGCTCTGATGTGTGAGGTGGATGAGGGGTGGAATGGATCCGATGATGTCCATGCTGAGGTTGTTGTGGACACGGTTTGAGGACACTGTTTTTGGATGCATCTCTCTGCCAAATTTTGAACGAACGTTTACATTTGGATTTAATGTAGTTTGATGACGTTTGGGTCAGCTGTGGAATGATTTGTGTCCGATCAAATCCAGATTGACATGGTGGATGAGGGGTGGGATGGATCCGATGATGTCCAGACCGAAGTCGTGGTGGACACAGTTTGAGAAAACTCTCTTTTAATGTGTCTCCCTGCTGATTCTTGACCCAACCTCCATCTGGAGATTTAGTGTAGTTTGATGTTTGAGGCGGCAGTGTCTGATCAGATACGGGCTCAGGCTGCTGTGGGGTGAGTTGGGTCTGACGATTCCTGGGCTCAACAGCATCCCGTTTGGGTACTAAGCGTACGTGCTTTGATTTTGGGTTTGTCTTCTGCTCTCCTGGCGAGTCGTTTTTTAGACATAATCTGAGGTTGCTGTCTTTGAACGCAACATCCTGCTGATTCTTGAACTTACGCCCATATTTGATCGTAGTCTTGTTCGGCGAGGGCTGTAGCTTGAGCGGCACATTCTCCGGATTGGGAGGTGACGGGACGTACTTTGAATTGAATACCCACTTGGGTTTATTCAAATATTCCTCCGAAGGAAAATTGTCTTTTCTGGCCTTCCTTGCCTTAGTAGTTGGTTTTGGAGGGTCAGGGAGAGCCCTGAATAGATGGACCGGGGTTTTTAGATATAAAGACATCAAATTGTCAGGGTCCTCAAAAAACAGGTTTGAACCGGCTAGCTTTGGTTGTTTGGTTGGTTTGGTTGGTGACTGATATTGCTTTGGGAAGTCATCTTCTGACTTTTCAGTTTTTCTTATGGCTAATCTCTCATTCCCCTCCTCCCAGTCCTTCTCAAGTTTGAGGAGCTTGGGATTCCATTTGTCTCTACCAAAGACACCTATGTGGGAGCCTGTGTTTTCCCATAGGTGGAGGTAGCAGTCTAACCCTGCAGTAATCAGCTTTTTGCAGCTCTTGTCACACTGAATACTAACAACATCTTCAGCGTAACATTGCCAAGAGGCCAACAGAGGAGGTTTAATCAATGACCAACGCCATCCATGTTCTTCTCCATAAGGCCCTTCGTTGGACTGGTTTGCAAAACCAAATTGCTGAATATCCCACAGATAAATCTTACCGTTGCTGTCCCCTGTCAGCAATATCCTTTCTTTCTCATCAGTGGACATGGTGGTAATGAGGGCACCTTCCTCATCCACTGCCTTGAACTTTCCAAGCAAACCTCCTTTGATGTGAACCGACCAGGCACATACGTAGCCATCTGCAGCAGACAACAGTGTGGCTGTAGAACTGCTGACTTTCCTTGTTTTTAAAGATTTTACGATGTGCCACGCTTTAACAAAAGTGGTGGGTTCTGATTTTTCTGTTTCAGGTTTCAGGTTTTCAATAGGCCCTGTTTGGCCCTGAACACTTGCCCCCATCCAAACTGTTTTAGCACTCTGACTTCCATTAATCCAGATGACAACCTCTGCAGTTTCAGTATTCCAGATAATAATATTTCCATTGCTGGAGGCAGAAATCAGTCTGTTTTCCTGCACATCCATTGAGGAAATGTCGTTTAAATAATCGTGCTTCAAAAATGTGTTTATTTTTCCGTCCATATCCAAGTCATAAATGATTTTGCTGTTCATAACCGACACAAACACCCTTTCATTCAAGCAGACAAGATCTTTCACTCCATTTGGCAAGGTAACAGGATGAACTGCCAGAGATTTTCCATTGCTAAAGTTCCAGAGTCTCACTTTCCCATCCGGCGATCCTGTGATTAATCTACGCTGCGGT
The DNA here is from genome assembly GCA_021346845.1 of Apeltes quadracus. Classification (NCBI taxonomy): domain Eukaryota; kingdom Metazoa; phylum Chordata; class Actinopteri; order Perciformes; family Gasterosteidae; genus Apeltes; species Apeltes quadracus. The sequence goes on from CM037924.1 coordinate 12,017,494, forward strand.
CCATCAAATGCAATGGCATTGTGTCCCACATGCTGATCTGAAGTAACATTGAACTGTACGGCGGCATCTCCACTCAAGACGTCCGACACTTTCAACACACCATTTTGGCAAACAGAGATGACTTGTTTGTAAATGCTGTGATAGAGAGCACCGCAAATGGGCACGTCATGGGATTTTAATGCCTCTTGATAAACATCGGTTCCTTTTCCGAGATAGGCCCCTATTTTGGTGTTAGCCAGCACTAACTCATTGTTGTATGTGTTATAACACATACTGGTGATACGGCAATTTCCCATGTCTTGAACCTGAAAGCTTTGCAAAAGCTGCATTGTTTCTTCGCACCACACACGGACATTCTTGTCCTCAGATAAAGAGACGACAAGATGGTCTTTGGAATTTACAGTAATGTGGGTGATGGGTTTGACGTGTCCTGCCGATGAGCGTATGCATGACGTCCTTTTGAAGCGGGGCCACTCTCGCAGTAAGCCATCTTTACCCCCAGTCAACAAATACTCAGTCAAAGGGGAATAGTCAACACAATTGAAAAACTGCTTATCTTTAGCGCTCTCAAAGACTTCTTTATGGAGTTTAGCTTTGGGTTCATTCGGTAGGGTAACAACGACCATTTTCTTTGATGAACTACCGCACACAGCCAATAAGTTGGCATATGGAAAGTATTGGATCTGAGTGCAGATGTCTCTGAAAATGGGGATTTTGACACAGTGGCAATTTTTTGTCTTATTTTTCATCAGGTTGGACACATAAACAGTTTTATAAGACCGCAGAGATATTTCCTCAAACACATCTGCACTGAAGAAGTCCTTTGTCTGTATGTTGTGGGCGGTCAGCACGGTCAAAAAACCTTCAGCATCCCCAAAGGCTAACACTGATTTACCTCTATTGCACCCGTAGGTTATAGCACTCGCTGGGCTGTCTTCCAGAATGAGAGCGTGTCTGATTAAAAACAGTTCTGCCATTTTATTGCAAGAATAAAATAACACTTCCCTCTCGCGAGTGGACACAGCCATCTGTTTGAGTTCTGGTATGTAGGCCATTCCAGTTACCTGCATTTTCTTATTACCTGAGAATGGAAGGAACTTTTCTTTTATGTCTAATTGAATCCCACTTGTAACTTCCATCCTGTCAGACAAGTGGGTCAAAATACCATCACAGCTGATGGCGATGTATTGACCACTCTGGTAAGTTCGTTGCTCTTCCACAACAGAAGTCCCATATTCCGATTTCTGCCTGTCAATAAAGGGAAGAAATTTTACATCAGCAATCGTGTGATAGTGATTCATCGTTGTCACTTTTATGGGCTTTGGAAAAACGTCCTTAGGAACTAAGTTTTTTGCAGTCGAGTCAAGGCAAAGAAGGAATTCCACTAACTCACCAAGGTCCACCGTTCCGTCACAGTTTGTATCAATTTTGAAGAAAAAATTAGTGAGTACTTCTTCATCGTCTGTTTGGAAGACCTCCTTTAATCCATCACAAAATTCTTCTAAATCTAGTGCTCCACTTCCATCTGCATCTGCCTGCTTGAATATCTCTACAATCAGAGAAACATTTTTAGGAGTGAACATTTTTGATTCACTTCTGGGGTCCACAGCGGACTGTGTGGTTTAAAATTAAATTAGTGTCTGTGTTAGCAGCACTTGTTGAGAATGAGAGCTGTCCTCCCCTGGATTTAAAAGATCAAGCCTTAGAATAACACACGTCATAGATGGCTTTGATATAATATGTTGTTTACAGTCACGTGATTCCGATGACGATGAACATTCTAAGGCAGTTGAAATACAATGGCGACGTCACGTAGTGATAACTGCACTTGCGCACAGCTTGAAACCCGATTAGGAAAGCCTTAGAAAACGTAGCGGTCTTGTGAGTGCTGCAGTACCTTTGAAATAAAGTTTGTACAAAACTAAAACATTGTTGTCGTTGGAATCCGTTTTTTGCATTATACAACGTGTTAAGAGTAAAAAAAATGAATGAAATAAGTCGTGGATGAGTGTCGCACTAACCCGGCGGAGGCGTGGCTGTCTCCCGGGTACCTGTTGTTTCCTTCTCCTCCGTGCCGTCTCCTCTGCGCGCTGCCTGCGCGCTGCCCGCACGCGACCAGGTGGATTGAGTTGGGGCAATCAGAAGCTCGCGCCCGGTTCAATCAACAGGTTTTAAATACGCGCATTAGTCAGGTGACTAGGGCTTTTTGGTCGAGACAGACTCCATGAACGGCAGAAGGACCAACCACATTCACTGTGAGGAACTGAGACTTTTTGATTGTGACAGGCTATCGGCTCTCGTGTTGGATCCAATTATTTGTATTTTGTATTTAATGTACTAAATGAACTAATGTTAATATAGTATATATACTTCTATACAAGTTAAAAGTAATTTTTAATTTATGGCTTATTTTATGGATACTAACCAAGTGCTTGTATTGATGTTGAAATATAAATGAATCTTTATAGAAAGTTTAGTTATTGGCAGCGTTTGGTTCATCCTTATTTAGTTCCACTCTGAGATACGCTCTGCCTACGAGGTCACACAGGCAGTTAAATCCTGCGAGGTCATCATTGGTGAGCATTAATATAAGATGTTTGCATTTTCAGCACTTCAATATCTCTTTAGATGTTAGTGCTCACTGACTATGCACAGAACATTTCTGTAGTTTTGATAAAACTAATGTTGTGGCAGGCTAAAGTAAAGAAGGGCTGATACTGTATTAACAGCAATTTAATCGGTTTCTCAACTAGAAAGCTTTTAGTTTTCAGCGGTTTTACACAACGTTACAATTGTGAACATGTTTATACTTTGTTTTTGATTCATTCATTATACTTTGTTTCCAGGCTCCTCTAACACCTAATTTACTTTACACCTATCTTAATAACTCTTCCAAACCTGGTGCACATTACAGTAGAGAAGAGGGAAAATGCTCTTTTAACTAGGTCCATCTTCCAGATCCGTGTCTGCTTATGGCACATGTAGTTAATTGTCATTTGATTATACAGGTATTACTAAAAGTGAATTGATCTCATCCTACTGTACACAATATACCGTATTTTCCGCACTATAGGCCGCACTGGAGTAGCCACAGCAGCTAAATTGAATGATGTGCACATATACAAGTCGCACTGGACTATAAGCCGCAGGTATTTTAATGTTTAATTACCATATGTCCTCTAGTGGCCGTTGGCTGTAAAATCCATAGATTAGTTGCACTGTTGTATAAGCCGCAGAATCGAAAAATGGGGAAAATATTCCGAATATTACGGTAAGAAAAAAATGTTTAATCTGCCTTTCTGGGGTTGCGCTGTCCATAAGATTCTAGTTCTGTTAAGTGTAGAAACCCTTAAAGACAGAACGATAAGAAACGGCACAAATCTGATGTTTCTACTATATGTAAGCACTATGTAGAGCACTTTTTCAGTTTCACTTTATGTAATTTTGAAGTGTTTTTAACACTTGATATTTACATTTTGTTAATTGAACAACTAATAAATGTATGAAGTGGTTAAGATTGTATTTAATGTTTTGTTGTGTATTGGAATTTAAAAGTGCCAACATTAAGATCTGATTCTAGATATCTAACTTCATTAAAGATGAAGTTTGACAAATTGGTGATTAAACTAGAGATCAGATTAGATCACATTAGAAGAGCGCTGCATCTTTATAAGATCGAATTTAGAATGCTCTATGAATATATCAAAGTACAAGATAAAAAAAATAAAAAGTACAAAATAAAAAATATTCACATGGGATGAGGATGTCCATCTTCTCCATGTCCAAGGTTATTTGAGGAGCCAGCCGATGGAGTTTGGATTAGAAAAAATAATCATTTTTTTTCTTTACACTTTAGAATTCACAACACAGCTTTAATAATGCCGCTGTCAACTAATGTCATTTTTCACCACCTAGCTACCATAGCATGCTATAGGCTTAAACAAGCTCTCGTGGTGTCAGGTGACATATGAGCACTTGGACTCACAGGCTGGTCCTGCTTCATTAACCATTTAAAGACCACTTCGACATGGCAAGGATAGACTTCCTCGACGCTGACAATGTGCTACTTTTATTACATTATTGGTACTGCCTTCCGTTGCACTTTGAGTATTTAGCGTAATTGTTGTAAATGAACCATTTATAGTAGAGTGATCTTGGTTGATCTTCCAGAGCCTGCTCTGCCAGATCAACGGCTTCAGCAAGTGGTAGATGGTTTCTATAAATCCTTAGTAACCCTTTTAGACCACTAACTACTGACAGGGTTTCTCAAAACCGTCCTAGACAACTGACGTGCTTCATCTTCAATTAGCACGTTCCTCAAGGTAAACTGCAAGGCGTACGCTCTCTGGATCCTGTTTTTGGGCGACCCTTATTTTCTCCAAGGTGTCAGCCTCTAACCATGAGTGGCTGCACAGTACGTGGCTGGTGTTCCACTCCGTCATGTCCGTCTGCATCTTGATGGCTTTCTGAAAGTAATGTGACACCAGCTCTCGTTTTGTGCCGAACTTCATCAGAGTCCAGGCTTTTTCAGCGTAGAGCTCTGCATGGAGCTCGTCCTCCGATGGAGTTGGGTATTTCTTCTTTAGGCCGTCAACCTTTGGAAGGTAAGCCTCGCTCTCTGCCTGGTCTCCCAGGAGGTGGTGCAGCCAAGCCAGGTTCCCGTAATTCACCACCAACCAAGGACCTTCGTCTTCCCTTCTCACCTGGCGGAAGGCCTCTGCAGCCTTGAGGAAGACACTCAGGGCGTCTTCGGTGGCGCCCAGCTTGCACTGAATAAAGCCCCTCAGGTTGTAGATGGAACCCAGCCAGCTGTTTCTCTCCTCCGTGCCGATGTCCACCAGCTTGTCCCTCAATTGTAAAAGTCTGTTCCTGCTGTGTTTCAGAATCCAGGTAAAGTCGCAATGCAGGGCCTCCAGTTTGGACCTCAGTGTTGTTTGACTCTGATCAGCACTGAATTAAAAGATGATAGAAGAGACAGACAGAAGGTAATGGGGATGAGTTGACTAAAGGCTTGTCACAATTTGCGTTCTTGACAACCCACAGAACCAGCCTCAGCACGAGTAATAGACGGCTCGTAGCAACGGTCAACTCGGACCACACCCTTTGAACTCTATTGGCTGGATTTTGCTGTTGATGCTGCTTTGATTTGCTAAAATCAGTACTGTCCAACCTCTGCTTGGTTGTAAACGATATATTGTTGCGCACGCAGCTTTAAATGTTGACAATAAAGGGAGAGCAAATTGTAGAGGCGGGGCAATTTCATATGAAGTCTCGGGTTATGTGGTCACACGCATTACTTTTGTTTGCCAATAATGGAAACCTACAACCTCATCTGGTTAGACTAAAACGTGACTCGTCAAGTTTTGTGAGAAGGAGCAGTGCTATATATAAAAAATGGAATATGATAGGAATGTGTTTTTATCAGAGTATAATGCCTGAAATTGAACGGCTTTATTTAGCTTATATAAAGCCTTTAAATCTAATCACAGAACGGGTAGTTTTCCACCATCTTGCACTGCTGTGTTTTGTAAAGCAGCTCAGAACGGACAATGGCTCAGAGCTCTTCCAACTACGAAAACAAACACCAATACGATGTGTCAGTGAGCAGAGTTGTTTGGGATGGGGCCAATTGAAGACTACATTTGACTGAAACTTTGCGCTTTGCAGCATTAAAACATTCGCAAGCAAAATGCCAACACTTTATCAATAGTACCAATTTATGTTTCACAAAATGGAACGAAACAGAGCAGCTGTCCATCTTGGGTTCCATCTGCAGGGAATCCTCTTGCCTTTAGCTGCCTGGGGTTTGTGACAAATTGTGAACATTAGCCTATAGTTTCACCCAGAACAGCGGTCGCTTGGTCCCATGTTTGTCCAGCTCAAGTGATGTCCCTCGGACAGTTATCAGGCTTAAAATAGCTCGTGCATTCTCAATCACCAGGACGGTCATGGATGTCTGAAACTACTGGAGCTTTAACAGCAACGCAGCATTAAGAACCATTGGAGCTGGAGGTGGTGTATTTTCAATAGGTGGCCACAAGGTGTCAGTAGTAGCTCGATGCTAACGAAAGGGAGGCAAGACTTTTAATGATTTGCCATGAACATAAACGGCATATATTTATTGTAGAAAACCCTCAGGCAGGTGACTACAACTACACTTGCCATCCGAATTTTAAATGCATAGTAAGGCATTCATAATAAACATACACACACAGCAATGTGATATGTCTTGAGTGCAAATGAATGGCTCTGGTACATCTGGAGGGAAGCCGCTTGCCTTCAGCCACCTGGAGTTCAGCCGAGAGAGTGAATAAGTGTGCTTCAGATACCAGGCCATTGGCTGGGTCCTCATTACTGCACAACACCTTAAATCCTCGACTGTAAATAACGTTATAACTGCTGTGCAGGAACCTGCGTTACTTACAGGAACGGGCAGCTATTTTTCTGTTTGGCCCCCTGCTTCTTTTCTCCCTTCATCAGTCTTTCTATCCCTCCATTTTACAAATGCTATGTAATTATTCCACCCCAGTTGCTCCAAGGGGGAGAGAATACGAAGAGAAACAGAAAGGGAGCGAGAGGGCTCATTCCTCAAAAGCAAAGCCCCACAATTCATCCCGCCTCCAACCTCCCCCGTCTACATCCAGCCTCCTATGTGCTCCAGAAGACACAGGGAAATTGCTGTGTTGTTCCCACTGCTTCACAGAAGCGCCGTATCAGCAGCTTTGGTGGAATCAAAAATAATAAGGCATGGGAATAAGAACACATGAGGCGGTTCCACAGATACATGAGTGCAGGGACACTATTTATATTGGAGGTATAATGCAAGTTTATCTGCTCTGTTTAGGTAGCATCAAAACGCCTGTTGAGAAATAAACATGTAACTTTAACAGGAGGGGCCTTCAATGTGTGAGTGAGTTTGGTGTATCTGTGATCCTTTCCCTTCATTCCCTTCATGGTAAAGTTTTTTGCACATGATGGGACTTTGTAGCAGCAGAAGAAGCAGCAAGTAGAAGAGCTTTCTTCACACACTAAGGTCTCCAGTTTCACTCATTGGTTTATTGTATGTGCGCTTTCATAGACATACTTGCTTCAGACACAGAGCAGTTTGGACAATGAGCTTCACAAAGACAATTTAAAACATCTGTGTGTCCCTGAAAAAATAGATTCATATATTATAGATAATTTAAGGAGCTTTATGGTCTACAGAAATGCATTAAACTGTTTTTATATAACTGTAATAAACAGTGATCTGATGAAAAAAAATGGAAATGGAATGAGCCTCGTTCAAATCTTGAATGATGGTTTCACTGATTCACTGATTGCTTCTAAAACTTTTGCTTTGATATCAGATATCAACAAACTTGTAATCAGGCTGTTAGTTGAGGTCTTCAAACAGGAGATGAAGTGTTCATCTAAAAGTAATATATTATCCTCAATAAAACAGTTATCAGTCTTTGTGATTTGTTTGGAGATAGACTTGGATTTTTTGTGAGATTTCATATACATTGTCTTGAGAAATTAATATCTAAACGTATTGTGACACGCCTCCTGAGCTGGCCTCAGCGTCGCCCTGGGAGACAGAGCAGACACACCTGCGCCGCATCAGGACAGGCTGACGAGCCACACCTGTGCAAGAGTGGAGACCGGCTACATAACCGGCGGGGCCAGAGAAGAAGGGGGAGAAGGTATCGTGTATGGCCTGTACAACCCGACCTCTGCTTGACCTCTGTTTTTTCGCCTCTCTAGACGAGCGACGGGTGACCGGCCGCCCCCGACCCCCTTGGGCTTCCCCGACTCTGCGGACTCCCCCGCCTTCCAGACGGCACCGGGACCCACGAGCAGCGGGGGAACCGCTAGCGGAGACACCTCCCCGAGTATTTCTGAATAAACTACGCCCTTCGGGGCCTTACTCAAACCTGTCGTGTGCGTCTTCACCCCGTCACAGTATCAATATCTAAATGTTTTCCTTGCACAAGACCTGAAATGGCCTCATACACACAACTATATCTTTGTTTGTGCCCTTGTTGCTACATGACTGAGCCATCATTGCGATGCCACTTTGAATTCTTCTTTACGTGCTTTCTCTGGTTCCTCAAATGCAATTAGTTTCTCATGTTAATCCAATCCCCTGCACCGATTGTCTGTCTGTTTATTTGGCCATCTGCCTGGCTGCCTAGATCTCAGCTGCAGACATGAATGCAGTGAACACACATAGAGTGCAGCAGATCGGATGTACCTCGCTGTAAACACGGCACACAAACAGGAGGTGACAGAAATACAGGAATGAGACATCACTGGGGACTGTGCAGGAGCAAACTAAATGTGCTGTCAGAAAAAAGACGTCCTCCTCCTCCAAGGAGCTACAGAGGGAGCGTGCAAGCTGTCGATTTTTACCTTCAGGGCCGAACTCTATATCATGCATCCTCATAAACTTTTCTGGGGCCTTTGTTTCACTTTCATCGACAAAGCAAATGCATTCGTGATTGGCAAGTAATGAGAAATAAAGAGATTCAGCCTCTTCGGAAGGTCTGAGATCAGGTTTTGGAATATGTATTTTGCAGGTGTAGTCTGGTTTAAAAAAAAAACTGCTTGAATAAAAAATAACAAGGTTATTTTTTATTTACCTTCAATTTAAGAAATGTTCCAAATACACTTTTCAATATCGCTGGCTATAAAATATTTGACTTTTCCTCCATTTGCTGATTAAGGACAACTCCCTCTCTTTCATTTGGTCAACTTCATACCAGCAGAATACGTCTTATGCAAAACAGTCGACCCAAAGTCAGGATGTCACCGCTATGAAGAGCTCTCGCTGATGTAATACTAAACTCTGCGTTGATAGGAGTTTGACGGAGAATCATTTTGAGAGGTGAATTACGCAACATCTCAACCCTCCTTTGGCTTCTTTTGGTCCAGTTTCTGACTTGGCAGAGAGCTCCTAAGAAAGAAAGTAAAACATGCAAAGCTGTGTTACCAAGACTATTCTGAATCAGCTGACGCACTGATTAACTCTCAGTGTGTAGCTCTTAGAATAAGGGCCAGGCCATCACCGGCCGACAACACCGAGTTGCATAAACAGCTCCTGAGAGCTCCAGGTCTCTCTGTGGTCCGTTTGGCCTGGTCCTGGATGCGTGTGGCGTTTACTGGCCGGGGCTCAGGAGGAGCTACATGGACCCGAGATCCGTCTTGTGTTGGACGGATGCTCTTATAGAGCTGAATGAAGCTGAACCGCTCACAGCGTCTGAGAAGTGATGCTTCACACAAAGGGTTGCCGTGGATACCTACTCTGAGGACTTCACTCCATGCACATCCTGCTCCAACAACATGTTATTTCCATGAATGACATCCATGACACAGTTATTATGTGTATTTTGGTGTGAATATATCCATTCTCCCAGTTTAGAATCAAATTGTACGTGTGTGGGACAAACTGCACACACACACACACACATACACACACACACTCCTCTTTTCTCTTTCCCAGCTCCATGTGCTCTAAATATCTTGGCTGTAGCTGCTGGATGCCAGCAGGGGGTGGACGGTGTTGCTGGGGGGCAAGAGGTGCTGGCTGTTGGGCAGCAGGGCGGTTGATGGGGTTTTGGCAGTTACATCTGCCCCTGTGGGCTCCATGGCGATGAGTGACAGTGAGAAAGAAGCACCTTGGAAACCGGGGTCGGGGGTTAGACAGTTAGCATGTTGTTCACAGAGCCCGCGGGAATACATAATCCCATTACTGTCAGAGGAAGCAGAGAAGCGCATCCACAGATGGCTGCGAGGATGTGAATTGAAACTCTGTCTGGGATCTGGGAGTCGTTATCATTTTATAGATTCTAGTGTAGATTTTTCTTTTAAAAACAGTTTGTACAAAAGAATAACTTCACTGTCCTCAGGATAAAAGCTTAAGGTCAAGCAATTAAGGTCACGGAGAAATCATAGTTCATAGGAAGGAGTATGGCATCACATCGATCCACTACTCCAACCTTCAAACCCCTATTTTCCTTCTTCCTGTTTCCTGTGTTGGCACCGACGGTCGGGATTAGGCGAGGGGCATAAATGTAACACTCTTGTGCAGGGTTGCATGGCTCGAAAAGGATTTTGGTCTTGGTTAAGAATTGAATGTTTTTAAAGCCTTAAATACTGTAGTGTATTGACGAAGCGGAGCACATGTTGCGTAGCGTTCACATGGTTATTCGGCCATGGAACAGTATAACTAAATATAGTTAATATACACAAATACTTTAAAAACTAGGGTGGGTTATATATTCTAGAACATTTTATTTTATTCAACAGTAATCAATGAATCAAATGCTGCCACAGAACTTTGTTAAAGGCATACTATGCAACCGGGGTTGATTTTCCAGCGAGGCTCCCCCCAGAGGCCGAAATTAAAAGTGCACTGTCATAAAGACGCTCAGCTGTTCTCGCGAGGTCCGATCAGCCTTGCAGCCTTCTTTCTCTTTTAGCTCTTGCCATTCGGAAAAGGCTTGGCCGATGTTCACCCGTGTACGAGTCCTCTCTCGACGCTCCTGCAATTGCAAGTGCGGTATTTCCCCTACAGACCACCAGGGCGACCGAGAAAACCTTTGAAATGACTCATTTAATCATCCAAAACGGTATGGGAGACATTAAATGAAAAATGTTGCATAGTGTGCCTTTAATAGGCCTGTTCAATAATTCCTTTGAGCTGAATGTGATCATTGGATGGTCTACTGTCCTGGATTTCTACAAGTGCGTATTTTACCAGTGAATTTCTGGATCATCACCGGTGTCTGCTGCAAGCTGCTAGCTTATAACCTGCGACTACTAACGGTAGCCATGTTTGTCGTTTACGTTCATGGAGAGAATTTTTGACAAATGGCTTTGGAGGGAGACCAGCCTTTTAAATCTGGCGTTGGGTTACCACCTTTAAAGTGTTGTCGTCTTTTTGTATACCTGGTTCATACATGTAATTCTTCCTGGAAATGTCCACTGCAGGTGCAGAAGTAGTTCACATTTTTGTCAGCCTCAAATGTTCACACATGATGCACTGTCAGCTATCCGATAACAGCCCAGTGGCTCTTCCTTATCTAGCTTCTCATCTTAGTGAAATGGCGTCACTTGCACATAATGTCTCCCTGGGGATGATTTAGGCTTCATACATATCCACCTCATTTATTTTGCAAGCCTTGGACTGCAAACCGATTATGACTGCTGAACGTGTGGGTGTATGTGTGTGTGTGGTGTGTGAGAGAGAAAGAGAGAGAGAGGCCGAGTTGTGCTCGACAAATTACTCTTAAACTATTCTTCTCCAGAAACAAAACCACCTGAGGGAACGCTGTGCACCATCAGCCCGTCTCATCTCCTCGGCATTTACTGTAGCCGACAGTGACTGACTCATCAAGCCGTCCTTCCTCTCTAAAGTTAAAGCACCCGCTGGGAGGACTTACGGCCATCATTTCCCTCAGCTGTTTAATTGTTTTGTGCATTCTGTGGCCCTCCCCCGCACACGCTGCGCTTTATCAGTCCACAGCCAAATATAGGGATGAAAAACATTCACAGATTTAGTTTGAAATGAGATTTTTGCTTTCTTCATTTATATCACAATATTTAATGTATTTGTTTTGAAGGGTGTATTCTGTATTTCCCAGTTTAGCTTAAATTAAATTATTATTATAAATACATTTTTTATTATTATTATGTGAGAGCTGAAGCGCCTGTCAATGAATTAGTTGTTCGGCTGAAAATGTATTTTTAGCCTTTTGACAATCCGTTAATCAGTTAAGGACTTTTTTAAGACAAACTCTTCCATTCTCAGATTTAACATACTTTCAAAATTTTGACTGAATGGTATATATTTAAGTTTTGGTTGGTATACAAGATGAAACAACACATAAATGTTTTTACCATGTCTTGTCAACTTTCCTATTTTTCCCCACTGAAAATGTAAATAATAATAAAATAAAATAATAATGCATTTCCGCTTTTGTTATTCTGCTCGTGGCAAAGAAGATTAATCAAATTCTGAGTCTCAGTCTGAGAGTGAATCTGTCTGATAGGTCTCTGGTATCAGATATAAACTTGATCAATACACTTTAACCCATTGACATATTTCATTTACAGATCAAATTCCCCAACACGTTCTCCTTCTTCAATATTTAAAAGGGAACAATAAATACAGCGTTGACAGACAGGAGTCTTTAATTGTTTCAAACGGACTCAGTTCAGGTTATTTATACATGCTATGCATCCTCACACGTCGATGATCGTTGTTTTGTCCCTTTTCCCGCTGGTTGGCATTGATTTCCTCTATGAATAGATGACGGCCGCAGAGCAAGACGACTGCAACATAATTAGCATCGTTAACACCAAGAGTAGATACAGTAGTACACAGTGGCCCAAACAGAGAAGGAGTTGAATTCAATTTAATTCATTTTATTTTGTATAGCCCAAAATCGCAAATTACAAATTTTCCTCGGAGGGCTTTACAGTCTGTACACATGCAACATCCTCCGTCCCAAGACCCTCACATCGGCACAGGAAACACTCCCCAAAAATGAAAAAAACCCTTCCAGGGAAAAAAGGGAAGAAACCTTAGGGAGAACGTCAGAGGAGGGATCCCTCTCCGGGGATGGACAGAATGCAATGGATGTCATGTGTACAGAACGACTCATACAGATGTAGAATACATTCAATTTCTATAACAGAAATGATTCAAAGAATTCCAAGTAGCCGGCCAGATGTATGACAGGACCACTGCAGGGACCACCACCATCAGATCGAAGCACCATCCACAGAAGACTGTGGGGAGGGACAGCAAAGATTTTGGGAAAGGGTAATAGTGATATGAATCATATTTAAAATTATGATGATGATGATGATGATGACGACAGCAGCAGGTGCCAGCAGGGCCACGGCCAGAGTCAGGACCAGGGTCCTGACGGAACTACGATCTGCAGAGACCTGCTCGGCGAGAAAGCACAAAGAACTCCCGGGAAGGAGCTGAATTAGTCATGTGCATTTATGCAACGTGGATTTTAGTAAAGGGGGAGAGAGAGAGAGAGAGAGAGAGAGAGAGAGAGAGAGAGAGAGGAGTTTGTGTGTCCTAAGAAGTCCCCCGGCAGTTTAAGCCTATAGCAGCGTAACTAAGAGCTGGTCCAGGCAAACCTAAGCCAGCCCTAAATATAAGCGGTATCAAAGAGGAAAGTTTTAAGCTTTATCTTAAAGGAGCTGACTGAATCTGCCCCCCGGACTGAAAGTGGAAGCTGGTTCCACAAAAGAGGAGCTTGATAACTGAAGGCTCTGCCTCCCATCCCACTTTTAATAACTCTAGGAACAACAAGTAACCCAGCATCTATAGAACGCAGCTGCCTTGCAGGGCAGTACGGTGTTACAAGCTCTTTAAAGTAAGGACATTATGCTGTGAAAGTTTTGTTTCCTAATTGAAGTGAGGCGGTTAAGAGGAAATTGTGGACCTAATCGGTTGCCATGGTTATTGACTGTGGACTCTGCAGGGGACAGTATGTTCAAGCGCCGGCTTGTGGTGCAGTACACATGATGGTGGTATAAGGAATAGTGTTATTTAACTTATTTAACTGATTATGGCCGCTCTTCGCATCCTATATGTGTGTGCTGACGCTGCGTTTGTGGCTCAGCTGTGTCTGAGTTGTTCCCACTCGTCTCACACTCATCGGAGTTGTGTGTTTTGCCCATGAAGCCTTCTGCTCCAGCCGTCCTCAAATGTTTTTTTTGTCTCACACTGCTTCTCTCTTGTGCTCGGGGCTTTGCCAACTTGCAAACCAGCACCTTTAAATTCATCAGTCAACTCCATATTTGGTTTATTGGTTTCTTTTAGTTCTCCCAATTTTTAAAGCATTTTCATTTTGTCAGATGAGGTCACTTTACCAAATGGTAGCTTTAGTCCTAGAGTTAGAGCTGCTTATGTTAATATCAATTTCATCAATAAATAACCTTTTGTGTACAGGTTTAGAGATGTAATTTATAGATTATCCATACACGATACATAGTAACTTTGGGCCAAATATTATGGCCGAGAGTTAACTGGTCCTAAGTTTGAACACAGCTCTCAATTCGCTTAAAAATTGAACAAAATATATTGTCACGTGTTTGCTGGACTGAACAATTGATCTGAATTTCCTCTTGAATTTACACATCTACGCATTCACACAAAGAGTGTCTGCTTCTCGTTGTAACAGTTTATCCTCTTTCTGAGTTGTTCTCTGTATCATCTGGGTTCAGCCACAATAAAACAACGCTCTTCATGTGTTCAACTAAAAGTCAAAAATAAAAGTCTTTGCCACATTCATGGCTATAGCTCGCCCTTCCCTCTGCCTCTCTGCTCTGTTTATAGCAACATTGTCTTTAAACACGCTCAGACCTTTGTTGTTCATCCGGACAGAAGAGCTAAAAGCGTTTTTCGGCCCCCTTCTCACACTTGCAAATCAATGCAGGCTATTGAGTGTCGCTCTGAGTGAAGCCCCTTATTTGGAAACTCGAATGAACAAGCAGGAACAAAAACAGAATGTGTATGGAGGCTGAGAGAGAGAGAGAGAGAGAGAGAGAGAGAGAGAGAGAGAGAGAGGTGGTGGGGGGGGGGGGGGGGGGGGGGGGGGTATGTTTAGTGGTTAATGGGCAAAGCCTGCCTCATGCCAGTTAGTTCAATCCTGCTCTCCCGAACCTACCAGGCCTCGTCATTGCAACCTGTGAATGCTCCTGAGAGGGCGCCTGATTAGACGTAATCAACCTCATGTAGCTTCTCTGCGTATGGAGAGGGAACGTTGGGCTGAGGGATCTGCTGGTGGAAGAGAATGGAAAGAAGCAACGTGTAAAAAGACTTAGTAGTAAATGAGATACGTGAAAGACGTAGGAAAGTGTAGTACAAGTGCATGATATCGATTACAACCTTCATTCAAATGTATTTAATATTAAAAGTTAAAAAAACACGATTATTTATCATGGTTTCTATAATAATGGTGGTATAGAAAAACACATTATAAATGTCTTATAGGAAACGTAGAGAAATCCCTGTATCTATTTTAAACTGACCTCTGGGTGTTGAATTCGTCAGCAAAGCAGGTTTTGTGACACAATGTCGCTAATCTGCTTTGCTATGTTGGCAAAGCTTATGTATAAAAGGTGATCCAAAAACTGTGCGTGTGTGTGTGTGTGTGTGTGCGCTGTGTTTGAGT
Source organism: Apeltes quadracus (assembly GCA_021346845.1). Lineage (NCBI taxonomy): Eukaryota > Metazoa > Chordata > Actinopteri > Perciformes > Gasterosteidae > Apeltes > Apeltes quadracus. Next base: position 12,032,679 of record CM037924.1, read on the forward strand.
TTGCATCACCCACCTGCCCTCCTCAGTATGTAAACAACTGAGCACAGCAGAATCACAAGGCTCTTTCTCTTCATCCGGCTCGCTGTCATTCCTACCTGCCTCTCACCTGTCTGTGTTTGTGTGCTCTTAACCTTCACCCTGTGTGCACCTCTGTCAACACATCACCTTATAAAAAAATGTGTAATGAAATAACTGAGACGGCGGAGTCTGGGTGTGTAACCTCGTCAATCCATTTTCAAACGTCATCTGTATTTGAGAAGATAATTGGACAACTGTTTGACTCCATGACTTAAGAGTAAAAATATTTGAAGGACACAAATTCTCTTTTGACAAAACAAAACCAACATTATTTATTGTTTGTTCATGCTGACATTTACGAGTATAGCAAATTAAGTGGGGAAAACCCCAAATGAAAGAAAATGACGACACAGAAATGAGCACAGTAACACTGGTGGCCAGAGACAATGTGAAAGGTATGAACCAAACCTCTGATGAGCTTTTTCTCCACACATTTTATCTTTCTTAGGGCACAGCACTATTTTATTAACAATTCGAATCACAAAGAGAAACACAGTTTTAACTTGAAAACCCTCACTGTCAACTATGTACAAATAATAACAATCATATTAACGCTTGAATAGTCTTGTAATATCAATGCCCAATCAGGGGAACGAATAGATCCCACCACGCTGAATCTGCAGTCAGTGTGGTGGGATCCGTTAAATAAATGTAGAGAAAAGAATGTAGCAAAAATCGCCTGAAATATGATGAAAACGAGGCAAGAAATAACAAGGATAACAAAAAAGAGAATGAAAAAAACTAACCTTTGCCTTTCTGAGGAATCCTCGGTCACTAAGTGGTGTAACCCTCCTTTGACTTTCGCCTGCAGAGACTCAAACTCATAAGTATGTGTCATTGGATAGAAACGCTGGGACGGATGATGCATCTTGGTTCCAAAGGGGGCGACACAGCGTGAAACTTCCACTCAAGCAGAAGAGCAAAACGCTTCTTTAAGCCAAAGGGTGCCGGACAAATCACACCCATTAGTTGATGCAAAGCAGTTGCGTTCGAGGGCATTTCATTGTTTATTGGACACAATGCCGTTAGAGAATTTATTCCAACTGTGAATAAATGAGTTATTCCATTTTGCACCGTCTGTGAAGCAGCGTATTTTTTCCCGCTGGATCATGCAGGCTCTGCCGTATTACACGCGTGTGATTATGCACGTCCACAAAGGTCCAACCTCTTACTCCTCTGTATCTTGTCATAGAGGCTCTCAGTCTACCTCTGCTCTTTCCTCACCCCACCTTACAACCCCCCCAGTCTCTCATCCCTTCCCTCCCTGGGGAGCAACATGGTCAGCGGCCGTGTGTGTGATCTGAATTTCAACATCCCCGTCTATTTACCAAGCAGACTCCTGGGATGTCGGTGCTCAGAATGTTTTGTTTTACCTTCCTTCGACTCCTACCGTGCTGATGATGTTCCCTCTGCAGCTCCAAGCTGCAAGTGCAATCACATCGTGAACCAGAATCACATTCACTTAATCGCCCTGATCACTTGTACGTGCTGTAGCCGACGGAATGATGCCGCATTCGACTCCCTTGTAAGAAGCTAATTTAATGAACAAGAAACCACAACATTGAAAGTGATCTTCAAGAACCTCTGATGTGCTCGGTGGCACACATGCTACAGGGGTAGAATCCCTGTTCTGCTGTCATGGAAACTAAAGCTCAGCTTAAATTGCTGAGGGATTCTGGGCTCACAAACCCTGAAAGTCTGGTTGTTCCTTTTGCTCCGTCCTTGAATGGGGTCAGTGATCACCCCTCAGTTCAGGAGGTGTTCCAACAGGAGGTGCAGCACAGAGGTGTGTCATCCATGGGATTTCTGTTCGGCAGTCTAAGTGATTTTATTCCTGCTGGGAAGTGGTAAATGTATAAAACTTGAAAAGAGGCTAAGCTCATTTCGTTCACTGTGGTATAGACAACAGCCGAATAGATGAAATAAGTTCAGGCCTCCATATTTGTACATTTTAAATTCACCACAGCAGCTAGATACCTTTAACACAGTGCCGGCCTGAGCCTCTTGGGGGCCCTAAGCAGAATTTGATTTGGGGGCCCCCCTCCCACCACGCAGAGTCACCTGTGCTAGAAGATTATTGGCACAAATTTCACGCTATAATGTTATAGCGAAAATTATAAACGAATATAGTGAGCCTCGTTAGCCTATAGTTAGCCTCCCCTTGCATGTAGGGGGAGGGGCAGCGGTCAAAAAGTAAAAAGAGAAGAAAAAAAAGTCTGGTGTTTGGATGATAAATGCACCCACATAATGCATGAAAGTCAAAGTTTAAAGAAATTATTCCACTTTACAGACAAACTAATATAAATAAAGCATTTTTAAAAGCCAAATGTGTATGCAAAAGCTTGATTCTGTGTTATTATTTGTTCAGTGAAGAAGCTTCTCTGTTCCAGGGCTGGCCACTGCAAACTAAAAAGGTCTGGCAAAATGCCATTAAACATGTTTTTTGTTCTTCATTCTCTTAAATTATTAACTTCTTTATTTCCTATGATGAATAACAATCTTTGTAATCATCATAACCGTGATTGAAGTTGTCCGTAGATACGTATATAACCCTTTCATAATTAGCTATGTTGATATGCATGAGAGTAAGACAGCGGAGGGGTTAACTGTGTCCAGTGGCACCCTAAAGACAGTTTATTTATCTGCGAGTTTTACCTCAGCCTGATGATGACTTTACTCAGGGAAGATTTCATGCGCAGTGAGAGAAGTGCATGTGTAGCTCCTGGTGTAAGTGCATTTCACAGCTCTTTTGTGGAGCTCCTGTTTGTGATGCTGTTGTAGTTGCCCCTGCGGCTTGTGCTGGCTCCACAGATGCATCAGCAGCAGCAGCAGCAGCGTACACTGCACTGTAGCCTGAGGCTGCACACACGTCTCCATCTGCAATAGGATAACGGACCACCGGTCTCCACCGCGGTATGAAATTGACTTTATTCTGCGAAACAACTTGCCTGCTCATTGTATTCAACAGGGATGCGTTAAAGCGGGGCGTGTGTGTAGGTGTGCGTGTGTGCATTTGTATTTAAGTATATGAGTTTAGCGATTGATTTGAGATATAAGGGCATATATTTGCAATAGAAGGCGCTTGTGGCATTATACTTTATCAATGAACAAACAGTACTTTTGACAACATTATTTGAATGAGGAGAGACTTCATTTCAATGCAACAATTCATTAAACGTATAAAATATGATCATACAACAGTTAGTTAAAGTTTGACAGAATCAATGTGGGTTGGTCCATTTAACAACCTGATGAACAGCTTGTCTTTCTGACTGAACTTTTGCTCCAGCTTCATTTAAACATATACCATTTATTCCATAACCTCAACTAAAGAGTGTGAGGAGTCTTTGGCATGCTGATAGATCCAAATATGCAGTATGTGCTGAAATACAGTAGTTTTGGGAATTCAAACAATTTGCCCAACATGTATGATCACTGTTGGAACTTTAAATCCCCATGCATACCGGTCAGTTTGTTGCCTGGCTTTTGTTAATTAATCATTATGCTCATTATTCGCAAAATATGTCAACCTCTTTACCGAGGTACTGATTTCTGTTCAGACTTCCTGTTAACCATTGTCTTTCTTTTATTTTCCTTCTTGTTTATTGTATAATAATCCACTCCATCTTCTAATTTGTGTTTACACATTTTCGATTGCTACATGAATACAGACTTTTCAAAATAAGACGGGCATTTTTAGAATTAAACAATTGGGGTTACGGTCAAAGTAACTTTAGCAGTAACTCCCTCCGAAGTCCAAAATGTTACATTAGAAACAAGTCATTGTTGAAAGATCTTGGACTTTGACCCCTCGCCCTGTCTTCTTTTTGCTGTTTTTGTAATTTCTGGTCATTTCTTGTTTGACTTCCCTAAACCTCGTTGGGAGATGTTCTATTCCAATGTGTCGTGGCCACTTTATTTTAAGTCTTGCTGTCTTCAAAACGTACTTTCACCTCTCAATATCTTTAACAAAGTCAGTTTAGGTTGGCGTTTCATGTTTGCGCTCCATGTTCTGAGCCTCTGCAGACAGACAGCCAATTCAGTTAGTAATTAGTTAATAAGTTCCACAGAGGAAACTGACGAGACATACCGCTCACCTCTCCTCAAACAACTAGCATATTAGACTCCAATATTATATTAGACTAATTACTATTAGTTTAGTTCAAGTATCAACCAATTAAACCTCTTGCTTCATTTTGGAAAGACGTAGAACATGAAAAATAACCTGTTAGCAAGTTAACACGCATCACCCGACATTTCCACCAGTCAGTTCAACAGAGTGTGCGGGTAGGAGGCGACAGCGGTGTCGTCTTTCACATGAGGCGGCTTCGGCGACACCAGATGAAAAGGTTGCGGATTTGCTGCCTCGGTGCTCGGAGCTGGGAGAGTCCACCCTCCGCCTGCGTCCGGGTTAGAGTTAACATGAAACCTCCCGAGAATGTCAAAGGTTTCATGTTGATGTTAGAGCTAAAATTAAACGCTCCTCCTAAACATTGTTCATACCCCTTTTCCACCAACAAGAACCTAGGTGCTGGTTCGGAGCCAGAGCTAGTGCCGGTTCAGAGTTGGTTCAACTGAGGAGCCTCCAAAGAACCGGCTGCTTTTCCACAGGCTAAAGAGCCAGGTCCTACGTCACTGTTACGCGCGGGGGGGGGGGGTGGTACGGGCCGGTGGTACGGGGGGTGGTAACACATCATCAACAATGGCAGACGTTGCTTTGCTATTGATGTTTATGGCTTTGCGGACCTACATCGGCATCCAAACACGGCGGATCCAACGCGGCTCGTCTTTCATTCGTAGACGGAGATTTTTAAAAATGGCGGTCACAAGTTTCTCTCGTCTCACGGTAACCCCGCCCCCAGCCGCTGACGTAAGCGGTTCTTACTTCTAGCCCAGCAATGATATGGTGCTACTTAAGAACCACAAAGCTGGTGCTTTGGCGGTGGAAAACCAAAGAACCGATTTGGAACTAGGCTCTGGCTCCGAGCTAGCACCAGCTCTGCTTTGGTGGAAAAGGGGTATCAGTGTCTTGAATTCAGTTAATCTTTTAAAACACCTTTTGCCCGGTTGATCCCATTGAAAGGGATCCCCAGCCATCATGTAAAACAAGTTATGGGGTTGAGATGGGTCTATTATCCCAATGAGATTACAGAACCGGCAGAGTCAATATATGACAGTAGATACAGGCAGCAGCCATGCAGAGTGCATGCTCCGTAATGTACAACACTGCAGCAGCACCATAAAGTAAAGGGAAACAGCTTAATAAAGTGATGCAAAGAAGTATGAATATCGTTAAAAAGTCACCCTATATACTATTATATTATAATTCCTTGCACTATGTTGTCTTGTTGTCTATTGTCTATTGTCATGCATCAACCGCCAAGCCAAATTCCTTCTATGTCTGACATATTATGGCAATAGATGTTTCCTGATTCCTGATTCCTGAAGGTATTTCAGCATTTTGTGAAAAAAAATAGAATTGTTGTCTATGAAGCAATGCAAGCATGACATGTTTGATTCCACAGTGCTTTGTTTGCCTGTTGTTCTGAATGAATGTGCGTTTGTTGTATTATGTTAGAAGGATACAAGCATACACGGGGAAGATATAATAACGAGTGACGGGAATCTTTTTCTTTTCCAACCAAAAAGTTGTCAATCTTCACTGCGTTTGTTGGTGAATTAGCTTATTTATTTTTGCATTACACACTGCAAGCTTGTATTCAGAGGCAGAACTTTGTTTGTGTGCCTGTGTGTCCTCCTGCACATTACAAGCCCAACAGGGACTTCTGCAAAACATCCCTTACAAGGGGTCCGAAAATCCACAGGGGGTCAACCCTGTAACATGAGCGATGAACCTGTGGTAATCACTCTATACGCAGTTAATTCTTCTTTTAGAGGTATCGTTTGAATCGTGGACATTTATTCAGTGTCTAGTGGCCGGGGTGTGGATATTTCCTGAAAGCATTATACTGTACAGCGACCGACTACAGCTCACTCCCTCTCTAGTCTAAGGAAAAAATGTTTGCCTCTGACATTTTTTACTAGCACCATGCAGCAGCAGAGTGTTGACTACATTAATCTAAATGTGAAGATAGTCAGGACAGCTGTTTCCACATTGATGTGAAGGCTTTAATCGAACAGTGAGTCCATTCATCTTTTAGGAGACCAAGGGCAATGCTCACCTTAACCTTTGACCAATTATTCCCATGGCAACCATGACTGGAATATATAGGTAATACCTACAACACGCACACGTATACACACACACACACACACACACACACACATACGGACAGACAGATAACTGCCGATTAGCTGATTACAGTAGAAAATGTCCCATATTGCTATATATATTTTCAGCAGATAATAAGTCCAACCTTTAAAATGCTAACAGCTGTAAATTCAAAGTGCATTTGATGGGTAAAGGGTCAGAAGATCTCCAAAGTCAGTAGAATTCCTCCGCTCAGGACTGCGAATGTCTGGAACAAAATGTAGTACCTCCAATTGTTTGTCCAACGGATAAACATTGCCATCCCTAGAACCATACCAATGTGGGTTAAAACACTGCATTCATTATGATTAATACAGACTGGACACAACAAAAACAAGAGACAAAAGGCCATTCAATTCTCTGCAGTGTGTTTATGATGGTTCTCTAGTCAGGGCCGGCCCAAGGCACTAAGCGGCAGCCGCTTAGTTCGCTTATGCTGCAAGCAGCCCTAGTTTTGTATTATAACCTCACTGTATTCATTTATAATTTTCGCTATAACATTATAGCGTGACATTTGTGCCAAGCACAGGTGACTGTGCGTGGTGGGAGGGGGGCCCCCAAATAAAATTCTGCTTAGGGCCCCCAAGAGGCTCGGGCCGGCACTGTCTCTAGTGTAACTTCTGAAAACTTGACTAAACACCACTAAAAGTCATTAGTATTCAAGAGACCATGGTCTGAGCTCCGAGAATCCTATGAGGTTTATTTACCCCCGGAGCTCAAGAGGAATAATCTGCAGCTTCTCATTTGCTTCGGTTATTTCTGGTGGTCTATTTCGACTAAGGCCTGAATCTTCTGCTGTCATGGATCTCGACTGAGTGACAGTTGACGCATATTTCCCGCAGTGCAACGCATGGCATGCTCCAAAAAAAAAAAGATACTCAAAACGTGGAAGAGCGTGTGGTTTCTGACGGCACCAGCCTCCATCCTCTGAGAATGAATTCATTATTAATGGAAAAGATAAATATTTCAATTGTCTAGAGAGCGTTTTTCTTGGTATTGTTTGGACTGCTGATGTTTAACACTTTCTCCATTAGGTTGCATCACGTTGCATCAGTCGATTGGGGGAATGTTCATGGTGTAGATTTACCAGTGAACCCTCGGTAGGTCTTTCCTCGTCCGCTGGATGTCTGGGTCACGGTGCTGTGAGTAAGTAGCTGTCACAATGCATTCGTTGGGGCTTTGTGTGTCTTAGAAGAGATAATCGGTTACCAAAGCAAGAGCAAAGGAACAGACTGCAGCTTGCGTTTAATGAAGTGGCACGCCGCGTTCGCGTGAGCAGTTTTGGTGATCAGTTAGCCATTATCAGGAAAAAAGGAAATTATTTTGCAATGAAAAATAAATATATGCATTATGTGCTCATGCTCTGTGTGGTCAACAACTCTCAGGAAAATAGTGGAGGCTGATGGGATTTGTTTTACATGCATCTGGTCACAACAAACGGGACGAGCGAGATGCGGCCGTTATGTGCACCTCACAATTGTGGAGCAAGAACAGGTTATGGATTAATCTGCTGTTTTTGATTGAATCTATTCTTGCATCATCAGAAAAAACAAAACATAGACAAGCTAACAAGCTAGCCTCGACGTGGTCTACTTCAAGACATGTGGACGCCCGCAACTGTAAACTAGAAAGACCGTCTTGCAATGAGATTCAACAAGCCGCAACGTCCAATCCGGTCATGGGAGATCCACACATTTTGTTCTTAACTATGCAGCTGTTTTATGACTGCACCTGTTACGCTCTCATAGCAACAAAATCTCTCTGCGGAAAAGTGCGGAAAAACACTTAAAAGGCGTAAATTGTCATGTTCACATAGGCTTAAGCTAACTGTGTAATGGTATAATTTAGAATCAAGTTTTCTATTCCTTTAAACTAACTAATAATGTTTGTTGGTAGTTCCAACTGGTTATGATGGTTTTGGCTTCTGTTTTTACCTTGGATGCTTTTTTTGTTGCGTTTACTGACTTACCTTTTGGGAGAATCTGCTGAAATTTGTTGTTTTCACCGACACTCAATGTTAGTTGCCTTCATTCTGTTTACCCCTTTAACTATTTGAAATTGAATTTAACGAGGCTATAATTATTACAAGAGAACACCTTCAGGACAGAGCAATAGTTATTACTGCCCGACCTTTGAATCACACAGTTTGCTTGTCTTATTTCCCCTAGCGTCTCCTTACATTTACTTATTATTGTGGTTGGCTCACCCTGTGTGCAACAAACCTGGTGTTCTGTTTCCCTCTAGACGTCACTGTCACTGTGCGAATCGGCCCAAAACCTGTTACCCAGCAAACACTGGGGGAATCTAAGGCTGTCTGTAATGCGGGCTGTCTTAGAAAACCGAGAAAAAAAATGTTTAACTGTAAAAGAGTGAGCAACTGGGTGAAAGGAGCAATGGCAAAGACCGGTACAGTCGGAGGAAAAGAATAATCTCTTTTGTTTGTTCACCCCCTTTAAAAGCTGTGACTGTGACATGCATCCATGTCTGCCAGTGGAACCAATACGTGCGCTACGTGTCTCAGACAAGTCCTGCCGCGCAACAAGGCCGCTCGCTTGAGTCTCCATGGCAATGCCAGAGTGAGGAGGAAGAGCGGGGAGGTTTTTGAGGACCCATGTGGATATCTCCATTGATCTGGACGAGCCTTGAGCTGAAGAGGATGATTCACTCACTCAACAAAGATAACAAGAGTGCAGGCTGGTGAAAGTGCACAAGGACAATTCGCAGCGAGGAGCTTTTAAAACCGTGACTGGTGAATTCACCCTTTAAATCCCAGTTTTGTCAGCCGGGACCTGAATTAGATATGACCTTCTTATCTTATCAGACTGAAGGGATATTTAGTTAACACTTAGCAATTCCTCATTGCTCTATTGTCAGCCATTTTCTGTGCAGTACGGATTTAGCATCCGATGTAACAACAGTTGACTCCGGGTCTCTGTTACTCAGTTAGGTTGGAGTTAGCAACCATTTAGAGTGGCAATTTATGATGAAAAATTCAGTTGCCAAAGATTACGGTTATGGCCTAAATAAAACGGTTGCCTTTACTGTCCTCCAGGCTGTTGATCATGTTCGGCTTAGCATTTTAGAAACTTCAAGTTATGTGAGATTTGGGTCCCGTGGAAGGGAAACATATTATGGGATTAGGGCGAGGTGTCTTGATTTATTGACATGATATGAAAAACATTAAAATTCGTATTTCATAAGTAAACTGTATAATATGTATTTTTGTCAACCATCCCCAAATACTTTGCTGCAGGGCAACCAAGAATATATAGCATTCAAAAATAATCCCAAATGAGGGAAAACAATTAAATTGGTTTAAACATTAAGAAAGATTGGATGAAGAAATGGTATGAATCCTGCTGAATGGTTCCCTGGGGTGTCATTTCTCAAATTCTTTTCTTTGTGTGTGAAACGGACCTCTCCTTCCCAGACCTTCATAAATCATGCTCTGTTATAAGTGGCCCGACCTCTTTTTTTTAATTCTCTTTCCCTGGCTGTTCATCTCCTCTACTCCTCCTGCTTCTCCACATCCTTGCCTTTAGGTAGAAATGATGTTGCCATGGTGATCTCTATTGCTGTTTTTGCTACAGCATGGAGGAGGTACTGCTGTCGGAGAGGGAGAGACGCTTTATGTTTACCTTTCCAAACATTCACTTTGCCATCCAGCATTCATTTCTGTGACCGCACCACTACCCTACCTCATTTATTCCTCCCATAATCTACAGCATTGCAGACCTGTGGTTTCATCAAAATTTGAATAGTCGCTTTCAAAAGATCTGAGATAAGATTGAGCCTTATTGCTGCAGGATTGATGACCTTCAGGTTCTCAAATCTCCCAATGAACCTCGGTGCTTAGGTGCATACTATGATACTACACCCATCCCGATGACAGGCTGGATATATCGCCATGATGTAAACTCATGTCCCTGGTCCAATACCACGTCGGTGCGGAGACCATGGAGCCGAAAGACAAGCAGCAGGACCAGTTCCGCATCTGTTTGGCTTAATGCAATACAAATGCAACGCACAAAAATGCAGAGATCTTCGGCTTTTTTTTGCAAACGTTTGGAATAGCAGGCAGAATTCATCAGAGCAAGTATCTGAAGACAGGTAGGTTTACATGGCGTCAGTCAAAGCGGGAAGAACAGGGCCTGGTAACTGGGAATCACTCTGTTGAAGTGTGCTGGAGGGTCTTAAACTTCAACCAATTAGGTTCACAGAAAAATCTGTGACCTGAGCTGAAGCATTGGGTCAGTAGCTTGAAGTTGAGACTAAGATTGATTGAATAGCTCAGCCGCTTTAATTCCACTGTCGGCCTTTTTATAGATTTGTGGGTTCATGTTTTCATGGATGTACATTTCTTTTGTCATCGCCTGTGTGGTTGATGGTGATTTTTTGGTCCATTTCTTTCTCATAACTCTTTCCTTCCATTCAGAAGGAATCCCGACTGCCCCCCCTCTTCCCCGCCGCTTTAAACAGCACTCCACATCCGCCTGCATTAAAGTAGGCCAGTTGCTATAGCAACCCCATACAGCAGCATTTTTCCTCTTTCAGAATTTAGAAAAAGGATCACTTGGTGATGACGTCACTGCGTCGTGCAAACTACTCAACTCCTGATCACAAGGCTTTGTGTCTGTCGGTAATACGATTTATGAGACTCTTCTCTCTGCAGCTCAAGGTAAAAGATGAAGGCCAACTTGAGGGGCCTGAGTAACCACTCCCCATTGTGTCGGACAGCTGAAGTACGGCAGGATGAGAATTACAAGTAGAATGAAATCCCCTGACTTTTAGCAGGAGGGTTAGATGAAAAAAAGAAATCAGATACAGCTCTGATTTTTGTTGGATTTTTGTTGGCAGTCGACAATTCTTATGTACTTTGTGGAATTCCTCCCTGGGCCACATAGTGGGAAAAACGTGCATCTCTTCGACAGTGGTTATGAACACTTGGTGCGTCTTTTCTTCTATCTTCTAGCAAAAGAACATGGAGAACTGAAAGCCCGTAGCCCCATTGGCTTCTGAGTGGAAATAAATCATATCAGCTGTTCTGATCTGCTGGTCTCATCTATCCAATAGCACAAGGACACAATTACATCGTTAGCCAATCATCCTGCCGCTGTCTCATTTGAATAGGATTGTTTCTCTACCTTTAATGTATTCATGTTACGCACCCTCCCCCCCACCTCTCTCCCCATTCTTCGCAGATTCATCAGATTCATCCGCTTCATCACCTTCATCTTCATCATCTCATCCTTCTATCAGCCTCATCAACTACCAGCACCAGTGTCTGCAAAAACAGGCATGAGATTAAAATGTGTATATATCTCATGTAAATGTTCTGAAATGTGACCAAAATATGAATTATACATTTAAAAAACAGAATCCCAAGAATAAGGTTTACAAATATGAAAATAGACAACTTTACTGGAGAGTATTATTTCCTGACCAGCCTTTTATTACAGTAGCAGATTCCTAGATGTGTATTTTGACAGTTTTTCTGAAGGATTAAAATCTTTATTGTATTTTGATTTTGACATGTAGATGCGAGGAGTCATACCAATCACAAAGAGCAAGCGAGAAAAATGGATGGAATATATTTTTAGAGACACTCTTTTGAAAGCCTACTCCTCCTCCTTCTCCTCTTCTTCTTCCTCCTCCTCTTCTGTTCACGTATCATCGTAACTGGTTGTAGTATAACGATTTAGATTTCCAAAAAGAATGAATGAATTGATTGATTGTGATTCTCAAATATTGGACACATTACATTGAAGAGCAACGTTGGGTTTTGTCAAAAGATTCTCTACAAAGCTCCCTGCCACCACTCGAAAGCTCAAGAGTGTTTTTTTAGAAATCGCTAATGTCAAAGAGAAAGCATGTCATTATTGCCTCAGCCTGGCTGCATCCCACTGCCTCCCTGTTCAATCTCCAAGAGCTTTGTTTGCAGTGCAGTGTTTATTGTTGCAACACCCAAAAGCATACAAATTGAGATAACGGCAAACACTTTTGGACAGTCAATCTTAAAAGGATTTTGTGTGGTTCACATTTACAGAATCGGATGTAAGCCACCGTTTCCCTTCCTGCCCGTCTAAAAAGAGAGTTTGGTTGCTGGAAGAGGATTTAGTAAGCATGTATTTGGAGGATACAGGAGGCTTTGATGGTACTTTGACCTATTCATACACTCGTGGCAGAAGCTATATCACACAAAAAGCCTCCTGTCATCAGGAGGGCCAAACATTTGCGCACACTGATAGCACACACATGTAGACTGCAGGGGCCTTGTGATAAATACAAAACAACTCTACCTCCTGAGGCATCCTCTATATATATATAGTTTTAACAGAGATTTTGAAGGTATCTATGATGACATACTTTGCACTAGGGATCAAATACAATCTTATTTTCGATCCATGTCAGGCAGCAGACAGTCCATTATGGATTTTGAGGCGTTCACATTGTCCAATGATGGAAGAGCTATGATTTAACGAGTGTCCGCCATCTGCTGCTCTCAACATCTTTCACAACCGACAAACATGCCCACTTCATGCTGCAATTGGCCAGCTGTGACATCCTGCCCCTCCTGGCGACAGCAGGTTTGTCATATAAACTTTTGCTTTCTCACATCTTTGACAATGAGCTTGAAGCAAACTGGAGCATTCCACACGTCAGTCCAGAATCTCACATTATCCTCCGAAATACTTATCAATAGAAAAGGTCATTTAAAGGCTTCTTCCTTGCTGTATGGTTCACAGATGCCATTAAGGACCCACAAAAGAATATCTTGATTTTAGATAGATGCTATGAACTCAAAAATAGTGCACTAACGGCGTTAATTAGATGTTTGTCGTTAATTACGTCAATTTTTTTAACACATTTCACGCATGCGCAGTGTGACAAATTATTCAGGTCAGGAATGTGTCCGAAATGCAGTTGTGGTTGGACTATTATAACAAACAAATCCTCCTCCTGGCGACTTTTGTGTCAAAAGCGACTAGAGACAAATCTAGTGACATGTATATAGCATATTTCTCATAATTTAAACAAGTCTCCTGAAGAGAAACGGTATCACTCTCTCCCCCTTCCGCCTGCTGCGCTGTGGACGTGTGTGAGTGTGTGTGTGTGAGAGAGAGACAAGGGCGTAAATGTCAGGGGTGTCAGGACCCCCCCATCTAAGGGTTGTCCCCCCCTAGAAATATCATTAAAACAATGATCTGTATTGTAAATAAAATAATATTGTATACGTAGAATATCTGTGTAAGAAGTAAAACAATACAAACCCCCAAAAATGCTTTTTAAGTTTCGAAACATTTTGAGTCCCCCCTCTCTTGCCTCACAGTGGTTTGGTCCGCTGCCTGCTGCACGTTGCTATGCGATCTGCACTCACTCTAGTCACATCGGTAGTGACCGGAACATAGTAAGTAGGTGGTCCAAGGCTATTTTATTTACATTAAACATCGGATGAAGTTTTTATTTTCTGAAATACAAATGATGCTGAGTAATTAATGAATTAGTCACGGCAAAAAAAGTCTGCTATGCTAGTGTAATATCATGTTACCCAGCTTGTTGGATATGCCCCCACTACAACTAGCTAACATTATTATTTGTGTCCTCTTTCAAAAATTGCTCTTTAGAAATGTTATGTTAATTGTCCCCCCCCCTACTGTTAGATCAGATTTACGCCCGTGGAGAGAGAGAGAGGCAGACCGCTCAGCGCACTTTTTTGGAGTTTTTTACCCCTATCACCCGGACACCTCCCGGTTTGTTATTTCTTCTGGGAAACGTTGTATATGTGGATTAATCATGATTAAAAACTCAGATTAATTTGATTAAAAATGTTAATCATTTGACAGCCCTAATATATATATATAAATATATATATATATATATATATATATATATATATATATATATATATATATATATATATTTATATATATATATATATATATATATATATACATATATATATATATAAATATATATATATATATATATATATATATTCTAGTGTATCAAATGATGATGTTCGCTTAAGTCTGGTCCTAAACCGTGTGTGTGTGTGTCTCAGAGAGAGAGAGAGAGAGAGAGAGAGAGAGAGAGAGAGAGAGAGAGAGAGAGAGAGAGAGAGAGAGAGAGAGAGAGAGAGAGAGAGAGAGAGATGCGAGGTGCATTCTTCTGTGGAGGGCGATGCGAGCAGCTTCCATCCTCACCGCGCACGGATCGGGAAATCTGAATTTCCTTGCAAACACAAAGTCGCAGCGTGTTCGTCCCGACTGGAATCCCTCAACCTTTCGTCCGAACTGCATTTCGGGTGCAACTTGTGCTGCCTGGAGCCACCGGGAGGCTCGTCCCTGCGCAGCCCTGTGAGGGTTGATTCGTCCCAGGGCGCAGCGTTTCGGGGAATGTCGATACAATGGTAAGATTTTTCAAAAACGCATGAATTAGAATTGTTCTGTGTCGATTTTAACCACACGATTTTGCACGGACGTGGATGTGTTGCCGGCTGCCTGGGAGGCGAATTGAATCTTGCGGCATGTGTTGCCGTGGCTCAGGTAGGAGGCGCCTTCTTCCCCTCAGCGGCTCCTTACAGGGCGCAGTTTGCACGATTGCTGCATCCAGCGGGTGATTTGTAAAGGGGATAATATAGGAAAGCAGCCCGTTGATATCCACATGATCTCCAACCTAATGACACATAGCCCACGTACCCATATGCATGAGGAGGCTCAGCCTTTGTCAAGTCTGTTTGGGTGTTCACCGAAAAATAATGGTGTACGGCTGGGCGCTATATGACGGTAATAGGCTGCCAATATCAATATCTAGTCTTTCATTCAAACAGCACTGCATGCATTGAAGCAGGCCTGTAACACAGGAATCTAATTAGAAAGCATTTACGGATTCAGAGTCTATATTCCTGAAGATCCTGTATTCCTGCAGGCCTTTAGGCCTTTATGTGAAAGCCGCTATAAAAAAAAAAAAAAAAAACTGGTCAGTTTTGATGGTTGAAGCAACAATAAGACAATAACATCCGTTCATATTAAATTACCTGCTGTTGTTTGACAGGTGAGCTTCCTCTAGCGCCCTTACTAAATGCTTGCTGCGCCTGTCTGGCCTGCAGTGTACTTCTTCCTGCAGGTGTCTGGGATTCCCAAGTCTCAGGATCAACTGTTCACCTTAATTAACGCTCAGCTACACCCACATTCATTAAGAGCGACGAATGAGCGACACATCCGCCATGAATTTTGAGCCGCTGGTTTAAAGCATGCTTTTGTAAAAGAATAACAATGCTGTTGATATCCTTGCTGTGCCTGAAGGTCTGCTTGAGCAGATTGATCAAAAAAGAAAACTATGTTTGAAATGTGTTTTGTTTTAATTGGCAGTTCACAGCAGGCAAGCAGCAGATGCCTGTTAATATGTTCGTGACACGTGAGGCACAAACCATGTCCACAACATGGTTTACAAAACATTTGCAGCACGTGGAAAGATGATGAGGGACGCGCTCTATCATATGTCTGTGATGCTGACATTTAAATGCCCTTGTTAGCCTGGTTGTGTCAGCAGAGGAGGGAGAGGTTGATGGAGGAGACGATATTAGGCGTTGGGCCCAGTCTCAGCAGGGAAATCTTGTAACAAAACAAGTACCTCGGATGGGCCGGGTGCCATTTAGTCAAATCGAGGAAATCCAGTTATGGATGCCGATTCAAAAGGCACGGGACCAACACTGGGACTAACAGTTGATTTCTCATCGTACATGTCCTTTATGAGGCCTTTAAATGACTCAACTCACTAGACAATGTCTCCAACATTCGATGGAGACATTGCTTCCATGAATTCAATCACGACAGAAAACATGAGCAGTTAGATGATCCAAAACTAGTAATCTATTTTCTCTTGACAATAGACACATTGTTTTTCCTGTCAATATGTTGGCGACATGCATTTACACCTCACAACAAGTAGCACTGTGTGCATGAAAAAATGTTGATACGCTTTGCAAGGCACTCGCACTTTGTTGGTTAAGAAAACTAAACCGGTCTCATCTTGTGCAATAGGGCTAATGTTATGCATGGAGCTGTGACTGACACATACACACTGGTTTCAAAAGGACAAAACTGTATTATTGGAGTGATGTATATTCATATTTGGATGTCTTAATGTGTTTCGGGACCCCGCAGTGCAAAGTATCATTGATGTTCCTCCTCTGGTCCGTTTAATCAATGCCTGTGCTCATTGGCACATGGCTGGACAGGCACAGGTGTCCTTTTATCACATTGCTAATGGCTTCATTTTGTTTCCCTTTACCAGTTCTGGGACACTGGTATTGTGTATGCTGGCATGGTTTACTGGCACACTTAATCCATGTGTTAATATTATCATGTGTGGTATGAATGTGGGCAATGAAAAGGTTGTAATGCTAATAATGATTTATCTTTTATACTTTGAACCTCACTGCGCCAAGAAACTGCCATAATAACCAAACTAGACTCTTGTTGCTGCTTGCCCAACTAACGTCAAAGGGAACAGGGAACAGGCAGTTGCTTTAGAAAGTTGGACAGGATCATGGCCTGGTGAAGAAGAAGGGCAGAAGTACAGAGGAAAAGGGTTCGCTGTGACCAAACCTGTCAACTGAAGCAATAAATTCTGCAATAAGCAAAAGAAAACAGGAAAAGGACAGAATTCAGGGAACCCTTTCTAATTTCTGGGGCCACTCAGCCAGCGTTAGTTCTGGCTTCCTCCATTAAATTAAATCCAACATCCAGCTTTAAAGCAAAGAATATCGGTCTGCTATATCGGTCTGCTCTTCACTGTGTGTTTTCATCCCGGGATAAATCCTTTGACATGTATCATGTTATTTCAAACGAGCTGAGTATGTTTACTTTGCTCACCCTGAGAACCGCCTTTCTGATCTACTTCAAACCTTTGGGGTGTTTTATTGGGAACCCAGCAGGCTGCTCTGTGTGCACACACTGTACCCAGTATTTATATTGATTGAATAAACAAGCTAAGTTCAGCATGTTTTATTGTATTGCATGTTTTTTCAAGATGAAGTTAAAATATCACTTGAGTAAACACTTGGTTAGTTCATTCCTGGGTTGCTCGGGAGGGAATGA
This sequence comes from Apeltes quadracus, assembly GCA_021346845.1. Lineage (NCBI taxonomy): Eukaryota > Metazoa > Chordata > Actinopteri > Perciformes > Gasterosteidae > Apeltes > Apeltes quadracus. The sequence goes on from CM037924.1 coordinate 12,050,130, forward strand.
GGCAAGATCTGGCATGTCAGTCTCTGGGGTCAATGTGAAACGTTGTTTCAACTGTGTTTTTGTTCCAACGTGTCCTCGCCTCCGCCCCGTGACTACGCAGCCGGGTGTGAAAAATGGGACATAACGGGAGGACGAATCCAGGCCAGTTTTAATTTTCTCTCCATCACTCTTGTCCTCCTTCTCTCTTTGCAATAAGTGTACTTCCCTCTCCCATCCCCAAATAATGAAGGCTATGTCACGTCTGTAGATGAATTCCTCCCGTAATTCCTTGGGCTAAATATAGAGAGTGACTCTTCATTACTTGATTCTGTGGGAATTAGACGGCCCAGCGCTGGATTAAAACAGACAATGATGATTCCTGAAGCAGATACATTTTCTTCTTAAAAAAGCAATAAGATAAGGCCGATGCGAAGATGAGAAGTAGAAAGACAGGACAAAGTTTGGGGTTAAAGTCGAGGGGGGATAAGCCAGCGTGCCTTCATGCTCGGGGCCACAACAGCTGTGAAAGCCCGACCAGATCCCAAACGGCCCCCAGTGTCCACAAGCAAACATGAAAACTTTTTCTCATCGGTGCTTCAGCATTGTAGGCGTGATCATTAAAAAGCCATCTGTCCTGTGTTCTCGCTTATTCCTGAGAGAAATAATTCCTCTTCTCTCGGGAGGAATTATTTTCTCTTTACACAAACAATTCACACATTCCGAAGCAAGTCACTCTTCTTCTTCTTCTAGTTCCTCTTTCAAGTATTTTTCTTCACCCTCTCTTGGGTGAAACTTTGCAAGGAACATCTCTTCATGCTATTATGAAGCAAAAATGTATGAAGCTCCAAGAGCGGTCACGCTCAGGTGTGTGTGAGTGCTCTTCAGACATGCTCTTCGAGCATCAAACATCACACACACACACACACACACACACACACACACACACACACACACACACACACACACACACACACTCTGACAGTGTTCAACATGAAAGCCGCTAAGAATCATTAAGCCACTGATTACAGCTCGGGGAGGAGAGTCCAGAGCAGCTGCAGTGCACAACCCCCCCCAGAACCCCTCCCCTCCCTCCCACACACACACACACACACACACACACACACACACACACACACACACACACACACACACACACACACACACACATATAAACACATTCCTGTAATTTTGTCTTTGTGAGGAGCCTTGCTAACATGATTTATTCCCCTGCCCAATACCCAAAAGCTTAACTTAATGCCTGGCACCAACCCTTAACCTTAACTTTTTTTTTTAAAGGATAAAAAGAAAAATGAAAATAATCCCTCTCAATCACCCCTCGGGTTTTTTTTAGGGTCCCTGATCTCTGCCTGTTTCTTATTTTGTGTTCTGGATATTGCTTGGCATCAACCTTGGAAAATGTAAAGAGCCAGGTTATAAGCTTAGATCCAAGAGGAAGTAGTGGACACAATGTTGGAAACGTGCAAATAAAACATAAATTAATTATATTTAGAAAATTTAATAATTTATGTTTTTTTAACAGTAGTAATGGTGGGATAGCGTTTTTGATGCCATTTTATATTGACTTTCTATATATTTAAGTGTTGTGGGGCAAGCGAGAGACCAGGTAGTCAGACAGTAATCGAAATGAGAAATAATCATCAAATGAAAATATATGCAGCACCCATAGTTAAATTATTTCGAATATGCCAAAAATTTCGAAGATTACATTTGACAACTTTTGCTACTTTTTTACATGACTTTTGAAGCAGAGTGTTGAATCAAGGACTATGCCAAGGTATTTAAATACTGAGACTAGGTGAAGTTCCTCTCCATTCAGGAAGACATTTGATCTGCTTACTTCGACATGGCGTTTTGAGAAGGTCATGCATACAGTTCTTTTGGTGTTCAACATGAGGCATGACTTCTTGAGCCAGTGCTGCACATGTAATAGGGCAGTTGAGAGATCAGCAGCTGCTTGTTGGATGGTTTTTGCTTGTGTGTAAATTACTGCGTCATCTGCATACATCTGCGAGAAGACGTTTGGACATGAATTTGGTAGGTTATTAATAAAAAGAGAGAACAGAACCGGCCCAAGGGCAGACCCCTGCGGGACACCAACAGAGTCTAAACAAGGAGATTTAACACCATCTACTACCGCACACTGTGTCATGTGGGACAGCAGATGTTAAATTGAGTCAACCTGGATATTAAGATCTGATGGTTAACAGAGTCAAAGGCTTTCTTCAAATCTAAGAAGACAGCCCCGACACAAGGACTCTTGTTAAGCATACCTTTTATGTTTTGAGTGATGGGTCCGAAAACCGAACTGTAATAGATGTAGTGAAGGTTGGACATTTTCCAAATGAGCAGTTAACTGTCGGACTACCCACTTCTCTGCTATTTTTGATATGACTGGAAGTATGCTGATAGGTCTCTAGTTAGACACGTTTGTTGTAGCACCTGATTTAGGTGTTGGTGCTACTGCAGCCACTTTCCAACCTGCAGGAACTATAGAATGGTTAAAAGACATATTAAGAAGATGGGTTATTGGATATATTAGATGATCCTTGTACTCTTTAAAAAAATGTTTATTAAGGCTAATTGCAGCTTTTGAGTTTTTCATGCCAACAAAATTTTTTGTTACTTCATACTCTTGAGATTTCAGTGTTTTTGAATACAGGCTGATGTGGATCAGAGACATTGTCAGAACACAGAGAAGCAAAATGCTGCGTAATCTCTTTCACAAAATTGATTTAAAAAACGGTTAAAATTGGTTGCTATAAAAAATGGATCTTTACTAATCGAGCCGGGTTTATCCTGCTCTTTCCCTGTCTTCTTGATCTCTAAACACATATGCACGGACACACTCACACACATACTGAGATTGTTCTGACTGTGGCTCGATGAAATACCATCAGTGTCTTTATTGGGGAATCTTTTCTTTTCCTCAGCAATGAATTAGTGGCAGTTTGTGCCCGAGCAATCCTCGTGAAAGCTTTTCTATCGAATGGCATCAGCAGCCATTATGGTGGCCTTGGCAAAGCTGCAGACTCCCATTCACGTTGTGTCTTGTTATTTTACTTTTTTTTGGTGTTTGCCTGTGTGTGTCCTTCTGTGACTCATTCTAGCAAAAATATGAATGAAGGTTCTGTCTGTGTAGGCTGGTAAAGCATTAATATTCAGCATGCAAGACTCAAATCAAATGTGCTCGGTTTGAATGTAGAAATGTGTGTTTTTCTATAGCGGAAGATACTGAAATCTGTGTATAATTTCTTGGTTCAATGACGTCATTATTTAAAAAATGAAGTAGATAATACAATGTGAACCTGTTTACAGTAGAGCAGAAGACGGAGCAGAAGGAAGTTCAGGTCCACGTGGTTCAGTTCAGATCCAAACTCAGCAGCTCTCTCAGCTGTTGCTCCTGACAACGGCAGGGGGAGGGGCTTGCTGCTGGCAGGGTTTTGGTAAAGTAGGAATGCCAAGCTGCCAAGCTCTCCCTGTGGGACGAGGCCTGACTGCTCAGTCCTGCTACTTGGCTTTACTCATGTGAACCCCCCCGGGCCTGCAGAGTCAGGCTTCATCCAAGAGATACATGCACATGGGCTCATTGCAGACACTTCCAGTCCAACCGTTTGCCTGCAACTACTGACCTTTTTTCTTTACCATTTCAATTAGCATTCTCCTAACCCAACAGGACATGTAAAACCCAACCAAGGGTCCAAAATGTAGATATTTATTTTGCTATAAAGAGAAAAATCATCTGAAGTAGGATAATTTGCATACATTTGCAACATAGGGACAAACTGTCTTGTTGTCCCACACTCTTGTGTTTTTCAGGTGTGAAGGTCAGCTGACGTCCACCTGTCCGGCATTCACAACTTTACGTTGGAAAGAAACTAAGAAACACAACATGTGTTCAGTTAACGTCAACCCGCTGATCCTCACCCTCCTCTTCCTCCTCCTCTTACCCTCGGTGAGTTCCTTTGAATTGTTTTTTCTTCTTTCTTTTCCCGGTACTTTTAAAAGGGCAACATGTCTACTGTACTCCGAGTTCCCGTGTATGAGTAATCATGCAAGCAGACCCGGCAGGTGGAGCTTTGCATGAATAAATTCAGCCAACAGGTGTCGAGTCCTGATGTTGGTGCACCTCAGGTTGTTCCCATAGTTGAAGTCAGCGTGTGGAGTGTCTGCATCAATAATTCAATGATCAGTGTGTGGATAAGGATGCTCGCTCATCATTTATTAATTGTTTATTCAACATTATTCCTGTCTGTTAAATCCTCTACGAAAGAGACGGTCCTCCGTACTCCCCTCTACTACTCTCAGATCAGAATCGAAAAACATTTATTGCCATAGTATGTCAGACATACAAGGAATTTGCCTTGGCGGTTGGTGCACGACAACAGACGAAAATGGACGACAAGACAACATAGAGCAAGGAATCAAATATAATATGACACTCTCCTCTCTCCTTTCCAATAAAAGCTGTGAGGAAAGTGAGCTTGTATTACTGTTGTTAAATGTGAGTCATCAACCTTGAGCTGAAGTGTTTTCGGAGAAACTGAGGAACAAGCTTGAGGGAAAATGGTGGACGACAGTGGCAAGTTGTATATGTAGCTGTGAGGAAGGAAAAATGTCTCTCATTTACTCGCATAATGTCTTGGACAAGCCTTGTGCTTTAAATTGTATATATTTTCAAATAATACAGATGATTGTGTTAATCAGTGCAGATATGATTATGGAAGACACAATAAACGAGTATGAAATCAGTCGCTAAGGAGAATTTTGGGTGGAAACAACATGAATATTGTGCTTTGAAAAAAAAAAAAAAAAAACACCTGTAAAATACTGAATGTGCAGAGTGAAGCCAGTTATCAAGAGATCTGCAAGCTGATGACTCACCGTAATGCCGTGTGTAGGCGTCCCCCAGGGTCCGTGCTCTGTAAGACACCTAAAGCTCCTAACTCCAGCCCAAATTTCAATAGAACGTTGGGATTTAATGAAGATGAATTTCAATTATTTATACCTTTGCTTTTACATTACAGTATTTGTTTTTACCCCACATTCAAGGTTTGCTGTCGAAGCAGCTGATCACAGCGTGGCAGAGAGGAAGTGGCCAAACTTCATTAAATAAAATCAATCCAAATTCTTTTGGTTCTGAAGAAACGCTGGGTCTATTTGAAGCTAGAATCACATAATTGCTGCTGTTGTTTGACCAATGAAAATACATGTTGCTTTTCATTTCTCCTTATACACACTGCAACATCAAACCCCTAAACCAATTACTGGCATTTACTGATAATAACCACGACTATATTAAATTGAAGTATCATTCATTGAACACTACAGCGTAAAATAATGGAGTTAAGCAGCCTGACTGGTTTTAATAATTAATGGAAAATATTTAACAAATACACATTCGATCCTGCGCATGTTCATGTGGTGTGAAGCTCAGGATTCTGGTTGTACACAGTTTGACCTAGTTAACTATTGTTTATTCATTTAGGGCAGAAAGATACAATATAATTAGTCGCAGGAGATTAAACGTCTGATAAATAAACCCAGAAACTGCTCTTAAAACCTTCCAAGATTCATGCAGTGTGTTTGGCTCTCCTGCTGCTCCCACCCATCAATCTGCAACCCTACAAATGAAGTTCATACGCACTTGATCTGCATCAACAATTTATGCTCACTGGCAGCATTCAGTGCCAAAGAACGAAGTACAGGACAGACAACCATGAAAATGGAAGATAATGACACAACCTCAGGAAGTCTGTGTTGATATATTTTAGTTTTTCATGAGTAATAAATGCTCTCAACACATTTTTCAACATCATACTTGAACAACAGGCTATGAATCTATGAATGTTTTTTTATTTTCTAACCATGACCAGACTGTTTCTCTACTCACTTCACCTGAAGGTCTTCTCTCTGTAGAGTTGGTTCACCTGTAAAGGAAAGGACAAATTACTGACACACATTGTTTGCTGACTTGTTGCAATGAAAGTAGCTGCACCCAACTTCAACGTGAGCAGTTGCCTTAACAGTCTGCGGTTATTAGGAAAATACATTTCGAAAAGCAATTTCCACATTCATCAGATCCGTTGAGTAGCTGTATTTTTTTGCACTTAAGAAGTTTAATTACCTCAGAAACAAATAAAGGATTTATGAACTTTGCTTTGTTTAAATTTAAAAGATCAGTCCGATGTTTAAAACTGCAACAAGAGAGAATCAGTTTCCATGGAAACATAATTCAAAATGCATTTTGTTATTACGAAGGATTGTCATATTGCACTTAAAGTTATTTCAACTATATTCGTTTAGAGCAGCTTTAAATCCACCACAGTAGTTGTTTCTTCCAAACCGAATGCTGCGACTGACCAATGACTTGAGATGGAATACCGTCATTCATTCAGATCCAGAGAACGTCCTCACCGGTGCTTTCACTGCCCGTTCGCTGGATTCAAACTGCACCAACGCAGACACGCTCCTGCTGCTGCTGCTGCTGATGCTGCTGCGCATGAATCATCGGCCAGATTGCAGGATACAGGCGGTGCGTCGACACCTGTTCCACACAGGGCCCCCGGAGCGGCCGCGTCTTTATTACACTGCTGATCCCTCAATGCGTGGGCCCCGAGCGGGTGCTGTTGTGCTGCTGACGTCAGCGGATGAATCCTCAAGTGCTCCTCTGCTCCATTTGGGAAGCCGTTGCGTGACGTCTCTCGGTCTGACGCCAACACGGAAGCACAAGTTTGTTTTCTTCTCACCAGAAACAGCCCTATATTCCCCCCCCCCCCCCCCCCGGCCCCCTCCGTGTTAAAAACCGATAGAGTGTGAAAAGAGCCCGTCTAAAGCCCTGTCTCCCTCACAGCGATGCCCCTCTTCTGGGTCAGTCAGCCTCGGGAGATGCAATAAACCCTGAAATGGTTTGCTTAATTGGTTGAGTGATTAAACAGATCCCAGAGCTGAGACCTCTCCCACGTTGTGATGTGAACTGCATGGTGAATCTAATGAAGCAGCCTTATCCATTTTACCCATGGGTCCTTCCTCTACGTTCTAATCTTTAACCACATGGCTCTTTCTCTGCCTCTATGTCTGTGTGTGTGTCTGTGTGTGTGTGTGTGTGTGTGTGTGTGTGTGTGTGTGTGTGTTCATGTGGTTTCCCAGAATTCGAGACAACAGGTGCCCTTTAACTGTGTGATAAAGATGGAGCAGGAGAAATGCATGGAAATGATAGCCTCGGACGATCCTGGGAATGATCCAGAATTCGGTAGGCTTTTTGCTAGCGTTTGTGTAGCCTTTAACTGCATTCCCTAACTGATGCTGTTGTGACCTGCTTTTCTGCACATTAGAAAGACTTAACTTTGAGCCTAAATAAACAAACCGGGCCAACAGAGAAATCGGGCTAAGCAAATCATTGTTATATTTCAAAGCACTGAACAGGCTTTGTGCCAATTCTCCTTCCTAACCTTGTTGAGAAGGGTTCTTTTGGTTTTGGGTGATCCTCCAAAAACAGAGCAACACGGTGTAAAAGGAATCCTCTGCTGTTCAGGATGTAATTTGGAGCTGAAACCGTGTACCGTAATTTTCGGACTATAAGCCGGACCTTTTTCCCCCATTTTTCTTATATAACGATGCGGCTAATTTATGGATTTTTACAGGTAACAGCCACTAGGGGACATATGGTAATTAAACATTAAAACACCTGCGGCTTATAGTCCAGTGCGGTTTATTTATGTACACATCATTCAATTTAGCTGCTGCGGCTTATTCCCCGGTGCGGTTTATAGCACGGAAAATGCGGTATAAGGATTGTTGGATCTTCAGTCCCAAAGAGGGCATTGATGGACGCCATGAAACTACTGCATCCAACATTGTTAGCGTGTTAAACGGGGGCCTGACCGTGTTATAAAAGCACCGCAAACCAGCGCTGTCTTTCTAAAGATTCTATTTCCGTTACTGAAGTTGACGTTTTGGCAGCAGAAGTTTAACCAAGTCACACACTAAACAGAGCGGGCATGGCCATTACTGATGGTTTCCATGGTTTAAGCCAATGCCATACGGCCATTTTAACCATCTAACCTACATGTTTGTGTCCAATCTAATTGGATTTTAAAATGTGCATTTTAGCTGCAAATTATGATATTATATATTACTGTAACCAATCAAAGCATAAAAGCCCCTTTTCTCTCTCTCTGTGTTCTTTGTTGGCAAACTATGTCTCGCGGATGTCTCTCGACCATTTTATTTGAAATGAAAAGATGCAGCAACATATCCAAATACATTAAAAAGAAGATGAGTGAGATAAAAAGACAATATATTTGTTCCTCGTGGGTGCTGGCATGGCGGTGGACATTTCAGTCACCGCATGCCAGTTTCAAGGTTCCGTGATTTTGAAGCAACGACAAATGAACTGCAGGTGGGCCTTTTTTCTTCCCTGAGAGGAACACATGCTGAGCCATAATCCAAACTGTGTTTGTCCACCTGTTGTGTCCTCAGGCTGTCCGTGGACGTGGGACAACTTCACGTGTTGGCAGCCTGCCAGGATTGGTGATGTGGTCGAAGTCAACTGTCCCGAACTCTTCTCTCAGTACAAGAGTGACTTTGGTCAGTTACTAAACAATCATTACTTACCATTAGCATCTTACCTTTAGCTCCTGTTTTTGTCTTTTTGCAATGAGACTTTACCCTGTTTTTTCAAATAAGCAGGTGCTCAACAGGAAATAAACTGTTCTGAAATACAAATACAGAGCCTGTCACATTCCCGTGTTCCCTTCCTGCTTTCGTCCACAGAGGTTGGGAAGGTGAGTCGTAACTGCACTGAGTTCGGCTGGACAGACATCCTCCCTTATCATTACATCGACGCCTGCTCGTATGAGGAAGGGAACAGCACTCATCTGGTAAGTAAACCTCTGTCTGCCGCTGTGGTTAACGAGACGTTTCCAATAAAAGGAACCCATTTCAGTTTGTGTTGTGCTTGTGTTTCAGGACATGTACTATGTGTCAGTGAAGGCTCTGTACACCGTGGGCTACAGCACCTCTTTGGTCTCCCTCACCATGGCCATGGTCATCCTGTGCAGGTTCAGGTGAGGCCTTCGGCAGGCAAGACGCAGTAGAGGGTGGACGTTTTTTCCTCCTCCTTAGTCGCTTTTTGACAGGGTGGGAATCAAAATTTTGATTCTTTTACCAGAGTTTCTTTTACCAGTGATTTTGAGCTTTTACCAGATGTGCCGTTTTGTACAGCTACTACTATGCCGCTACAACTGTTACGACAGCTGCTTCTGCAATAACAACTACAGGATTGCCACTACTGCTGATGCCACACTCATTACCACTTCTGTCACGACCGTCTGCTACCAGCGTGTCACTGCAATGAAAAACTGCGTCCACACTGATGACTTCCAGCAGAGCTAAAGAGCGTTGTCCTTCTTTTCTTTAACCTAAAGTATTCTGTGGCATTCAGGCTGTTCTGGTGTGTGTTGACAGGAAGCTGCACTGCACCAGGAACTTCATCCACATGAACCTATTTGTGTCGTTCATCTTGAGAGCTATTTCCGTCTTCATCAAAGACGGCGTTCTGTACGCCAAAGAGGACAGCGAGCACTGCTTCATACACACTGTGAGTACCGCCCACAGACCCGACTGATGGCAACAGGCAGCAGAGGATTTGTACATTGGTTGTTTCTTTTTTTTTCTAATTCATTTGAAATCTCTTCCCTTTTTCCCCGAAGCTTGAGTGTCGAGCGGTGATGATATTCTTCCACTACTGCGTCCTCTCAAACTACTTTTGGCTCTTCATAGAGGGTCTGTACCTCTTCACCCTGCTGGTGGAGACCTTCTTCCCGGAAAGGAGATACTTCTACTGGTACATCATCATCGGCTGGGGTGAGGCGACTTTCACATGACGCACACAACGCTTCTCGCTTGACATGGTTATGGATGTCCGTATTGTGTTTACAACAGGGACCCCCACGGTGTGTGTCATCATCTGGGCGGTGCTGAGGTGGCACTTTGATGATAGCGGGTAAGCTATGGACACCAGGCATTGGTGTTTTAATGTGGGAGTGGGTCTGTTCCTGTACTGACTGTGCTGTCGTACTGTGTGCTCTTTCAGGTGTTGGGACATGAACGACCACGCTGCCATCTGGTGGGTGATCAAGGGACCTGTGCTTGCTTCCATAATGGTGCGTCATTGCTCTGTTGCAGGTGTGACGACGTCAACGTTATCCATTCATTCCCAAAGACATGGTCTTTAACGCCACATTTTGTCTCCACAGATCAACTTTGTGCTCTTCATCGGCATCATCGTCATCCTGGTCCAAAAGTTACAGTCCCCAGATATCGGTGGAAATGAATCCAGTATTTACCTGTAAGTCTGTTTGCAATTAATTTATGTTCAACTCTTTTCGGCATTAATATGAATTTATTAACGACTACTCTTCTGGAATCAAGCTGACTTTATGACTGCTTCTTAAATCTGAATATAAGAATACATAAATGAAGTATAAAAGGCTTCCCCATACAAGTTTTACCCATACATCTACCACAACCTGCTCCTCACACATACTTACTAACAGTACTATTTTTACTTTCTGTTGAATTGAATGAAACAGACTGTTGCCGTTGCTGTGTGAGCCTGTCGTCATGAGTTCACGCTTGCTCTGGTCTCGTTCATAACTGCGAGTGTGTTATTTTGCAGGAGGTTGGCTCGCTCCACTCTGCTTCTGATCCCCCTGTTCGGGATCCACTACACCGTGTTCGCCTTCTCCCCCGAGAACGTCAGCAAGCGGGAGCGTCTGGTGTTTGAGCTCGGCCTCGGATCCTTCCAGGTGACTGGATTTAGAAAAGAACAATCAATGTGCAAACGGAAGGGGATGCTTGAGATGCGGTCTGCTGCGACGCCACGCTCACGCATCCACACAGCCGTTCTCACAGTGGATCTCTCTGTGCTTCTGTCCCGTCCCTTGTGTGTCTCCTCAGGGCTTCGTCGTGGCCGTCCTCTACTGCTTCCTGAACGGAGAGGTAAACATCCTTACTAACACTATTGGACCAGCTTTGTGACGCACAGTTTCATTAAACACACATAACAACATTACTGACCTGCAGGGTTTCTGCAACGTTCAGATGGGATTTTAAAACGCACGCGTGGTTTTGGATCAAGTTAATCATGTTCAGTTTATATTTTAAACCATAAAATGGATTTGTATTTGAATTAGTCAAGCAGTTTGTAGTTTAACGGACCCATGGAATCTAAAAGAATTTGAGCACATGAACTTAGCCTTTTAAAAATCAAAAATGTGTTTGAAGAAAACCCAGATCTTAATCTGAGCCTTAGCTACAGTACATACACAGCTAGCATGAGACTAAAGGACAGGGAACTTGTCTCTTTCCAGCGAGGTCCATTAATAATGACCTTGTGAAGTATATCCCCCAAGGTGCAATCGGAGATCAAGAGGAAATGGCGCAGCTGGACGGTGAACAGGTACTTTGCTGTGGACCTGAAGCACCGGCATCCCTCGCTGGCGAGCAGTGGGGTGAACGGCGGCACGCAGCTGTCCATCCTCAGCAAGAGCAGCTCGCAGATCCGCATGTCCAGCCTGCAGGCCGAGAGCCCGGCTACCTGAGCGGCACCGCCGGGGACGCCGCCCACGTACGTGACACCGCCAGACCCGCCGCACCCACCGACCTCCCGATGACCAGCCTCAGCAACCCGTTCCTCAACCCGTACCCCAACCCGTACCCGGACGGAACCACCACGGAAACCCAACTCAACTCCAGCGACCCGCAACGGCCTCCGGTCTGACCCGGCCGCGTCCCGACCTTTGACCTCGCTCATGAGCGAAACACAAACCACTTTGTCCCTGAGCCTCCTCTCAGGCGTCAGCAGGCACGATTAGGGATTTCAGTGTATATGTAGTGTCCCGTCAGACTGGGACTTGCAGAGGAAGCACGGTCATCTCTGTATATACTGTATATATAGTGTTTGTCTGGTGCTGCTTCATAGCACAGGGGACCAGCTCATCACTGCAGCCCTCTCACCGTGATCATTCCGGCCCGTCTGAGAACGCTTTGGCATTATTCCTCCAGTGTCAGCCTTTCCTCAAATTGGGTTTTAGACTCCAACTGCACACTGCATTCCTTTCTAGGTACAGACATGACATGAAGCGGCGTAGTGTCAGACAGACAGCACTGGGCAATGTAAATATCTCAAATCTGTTCACTCGTCTCCTTGAGTTCTAATCAGGCTGTGGCCCCAAAGACGTCACAGCGCTGTCATCAGGGTTATTTCAGCTCGGCTGTGGAAAGCACACATTCTAGTTTGAAAATCGACGTCACAAACTTGGGTGTGTGTGAGGGTGTTACTTTAAGAATGTCGAAACGCTACAGTTCATTGTCCAGCGTTGCTGTGCTTGCCCCAGGCTGTTTCAGCCTCCGCTTCAAGTCATCTGATCGCCCTGATGTACAGTACACACCTCAGATGAGTAGTTTTGTTAAATACGTTCACATTTAAAGAGCGATTGTTCGCGCTTACACTTTCAGTGTTGAAAATTGATCCTTCTCTCATGAAATCACTGGTATGGACTGAGCTATGGCTCAGCTGGTAGATTATGGACCCCGAGTCAGACCCAAACACGTTCAGATGGCTCAGCGTTATTTACCACTACTGGCACAAGCCAGTTCCTTCATGTGTGAGACTGATGTAAAACAACATCAAAGACATTTCTAGATCTTGAGATCCAACAGATGGAACCTGGAAAAGCAGTATTCATGAAGAGGCCATATTTTTTACATTGATGTGAAATGTTCTATTCTATCCTTTGGTTAGATAATGACTCAAAGGGTCTTTGGATCTTACCTCTCCTTTGAATCCCTTTTAATCAGCCGTTAATACAGAAAATGTCAATGAAAATGAACCAACGTGACTAAAGTGTCATGAGTTGGATTGCATGCGAGACATGGCATTTATTGTCCATGTGTTTTTTTAACTTGTTCTGGTGGGAATTCAGTGTTCATTTAGGTGTTTTCTTCCTTTTTATTCCTGAATAGTGTGTATTGGGCTGTTGTGGAGGCCACACGCTGTCATACTGATTCACTTGTCACATTGTTAGGCTGTGCCTCTTGCAGGAAGTTTCCACGTTACGGTGTAGACTATTGGTAATATCACAGCACTTTTTTGGGAAACAAATGATCTTTAAAAAAAACTAAAAAACCTTTTGATTAATGAGAGCTTTGACACATCTCTCAACCCGCCTCACGCCATCTCTGTGTTTCTGCAGTTACTGCCTCTAGTTGCATTTGCTCTTTTTTATGCTTGAAAAGCAGTTTGAGATGAATGTTAAACGTTTTGGAAGTAGTCACATCCTCAGTGAGTTGCTACTCGGCCGTATCGGTTTGCAAAGGCTGAGTTTGTTTCTTTAGGTCTCAACCTGCCTTTGAATCTCTACGTGCAACTCTACTGTGTGTCTCCAAAAGTGCCTTCAAGCACAAAATAAGTATTTTAACTCCTGCTGATTTAAGTAAAAAAGAAATTTCTCTTTTTGATTTCAAAACAAACCTGCAAAATCCCATAAGTGGTTTAATGAAGATGACTAAATCAGTATTTTAGATCCGGAGGCCTTCGAAGTTCTTTAACATACGACCGAATAGTGTTTAAAATAAAGCAGTGCAACGATGTATAAACTCCGTCAATGTACAGAATAGAATATATATAAGAATAAATATTTTTGTTTGTTTTAGTTTGCATTTTTGTTCTGACACGTTGTTAATTTTTCTTAGTTGTTGGATTGCTGTACATATTCATGTTTGTAAGCAGCTGTATTCATAATTTTAACTAAATATGACTTAATTTTAAATTAATGTAAGAAGAGAGCTCTTTTGCAAAACAAACTACTACGAAATCTGAAACATCTTTTAAAGACAAACTAGAACTGTAGAACCCTAAAACAAATGACTATTTCTTCGATTATAAAATAATTGTTCTTTCTTTTCTCGATACACATCATTTATGACTGGTGATAATCAAAATAAATTTAATAGCTAAAATTAATATATGGTTTTGTTGTCAGCTGACAAAATGTCAAATAATAAGATTAAAGAGCAAAAATACTCGTATTACTGTTATAGAGCCTTTATGTCACTTAATTTAATATCGTTTTTCAGGTTTTATTTTAAATATCAAATTGTAAAGTGAAGAATACTGTGTCCTCAATAACATCCGTCCTTCTAGATTAAAACGTAACAAGCTCAATTTTTTTGCTTGAAACATGATCATTATAGCCATTATTTAGTGACTGTGATGATGTGTGTGGTGCTCTTTATAGACACACATACAATAAGTGAATAACAGCGCAATAGATACAGTTTTAGTTTCAAATTCCCAGGAACATTCAGCACGTTACCAATTGGTTAAGACAGGCTTGAATTTAGTTTATAACGATTCTATGACATCACTTCAGTCACTGCACTGATAATGGAATAGACTGTAGAAGCTTAAATCTGGAATAATACACGTGCAAAACCCTTCTCTTTTCAACCAAAGGTTGTCACATGTAAGTTTTACTGTAAAAGCACAGCTCTTGGCCTGCAAACTACCAAATCCACCTTGCTGAAGTCATGTGTGCTGTGTGCATTCAGCGGGACCTGAGCTGAATAAATGCAGGTCTCCAGACAGCCGTAGTGGTCCTGCTTCATCTTGGGATGTTTTGGGAAAGGGCTGAAAAATCACCACCTCCACTCTGGTCCAGTGGAAAGTTTAGTTCATTTCACACATTTTGACAATCTCATGAGCCTAATTTTGTCAATATTTATGAATATATCAATTGTTTTCCTTCAGTGTTAATATGGAAGTTGGAGCCTTATATTGCCAGTACGAGGTTGATGTCCGAGGTTCCTATTTCTATTATACGGATGAATATTCATTACAGTGTCTGACCTATATAGTAGTTAGTTAAAGTCCTTTAAGCTGTAGTCCACCGTTGTGACTATAAACCGCAGATTAAATGTGCGAGACAGAAACAAGCTGCCAACGTTGTATCTTGTAAATGGAGTCTTTTGTGGTTCAAAGTGAAAAACGCTGTGATTGTTTTAATATAAAAAATGGTGATCGTGTTCGCTAAAAGTATAAAGCCTCCTGAAATGCCTCTAGTCGCTTTCATAGGCTGACGCATGCGTGTTGAATCGTTTTTGATCTTGTTTGACCAGCAGATGCAAAGACAAGGGAGGAGCTTTCTGCCCATGAAGGGAATCCGAGTCGTGTGGATGAGGCAATTAATAAGCTTGAACATGAATATTGGGTTTTAACTGTGAATTAATGGAGTTGTAGCTCTAGTCCCATCAGGACACATTGGATGCTTTTCCTTTGAATGTTAATCTTTGTAGACATGAGGAAAAGTAAAGTGCCACACAAAACTGCTAAGCCGTCTTTGTTCTTAATGATTTTTACTGCATAGCATGACGAGAATACTGGTTTAAAATGTTACTCCTTTTTTTTGCTTTTCGATGGTGTTTTTTTTATTGTATTGCTTCATTTTACCAATGGCTGTTGTTTAAATCAGCTAGAGGTAAAAAAAAAAAAAGGCTGAGCAGCTTGTGTACTGATGGCTGAATGTAAAAGCAATTTGAAGACGTCTTCTGTCTGCTCATGAGCTTTTTTGCAATTTGATCTCTTTCACTGCACAGTTCACCATTTGATCTCGTCGTAGTGTCACATTCAACAGGTTTCTTTTGTACACTATGGAAGTATCGACAATAAATGTTTTGGACTTGTTGGCTCAATGTCGCTGTGTGTGGTCAATATTACCGAGCCTTCAGGCCTCAAGAAAAAAGGTTGTTATTCTTTATTCTTTCAATTGTTGTACAAACCCGATTAGCTTTTTGTGGCCCTCAGTCCCACTATTAAGATTGAAACCTTAGATTTAGATTGAACAGCATGTCCCTTTAAATGACAACCCAACAGGTAGACAAAGTCTATTTATTGGGCACTATTTCCAGCAGTGGATCAATCACTCAAGGCAACAGTGCTAACCACTAAAAGCTTTTCGGATAAAAGAATAAAAAATGTATATTAATCCACTGCAGAAAACTGAACCCAATAAATACTGTTTGTTTCAGTGTGTTTTAAAGAAATTGAGCAGCAATTGTTAAAAATTAAGCTGCATATTTCTGAGTAGTTTTTTAAAAGATGTGCTTCTATACTGAGAGCCACAGCGAGGGGAGACACGTTATTGGTTTTGGTCTTTTCATGGTTGTTGAGTTCCCGCCGTGCTGTCAGTTCACGTTTTAGAAGGTCTATCCCAAACGTCATCACTTCACCGTTTCATAGTAACTAACAGTAACTTCTGACCACCAGAATCAATGTTTGTATGACAAACTGGATGAAATTCCTTCTTTCCAGGCCTTTCTGAGATCTTACCTTCTCGAGGATGGACTGTGTGGACGGACAAACTGAAAACAACTTGCACAGGCGAATACAAATATAAAGGAAAACATGGACCAGTTTTTTTTTGGTCCAAATTAAAAAAAAAGACAAAT
The DNA here is from genome assembly GCA_021346845.1 of Apeltes quadracus. Classification (NCBI taxonomy): domain Eukaryota; kingdom Metazoa; phylum Chordata; class Actinopteri; order Perciformes; family Gasterosteidae; genus Apeltes; species Apeltes quadracus. The sequence continues at coordinate 12,066,639 of CM037924.1, forward strand.
GATAAGCTTCATGTAGTAAACTGCATCCTGCAATAGAAAGTTACACGACACTTTCTCGACATCCTCCACTTCCTTGCAGCACAATAACAAATTTGAAGAAAGCTTTGTGTTTTTCCAAAATGTTTTCAATTGTCATCGCTTTGAGTCTGACACAACACTGAAGCACATCTGTTATGCTGCACAGCAAAGATTCAAGTACATGGTGTAGTATCACAATCTTAAATCAAATTAAACAGATTTTGAATGCAAACGGCAGAGAAACAGTGAGTCCTACGCATCATAAAGGCACTGTAGCGGTTTGTGGCTTATACGGCCACAAACTATGGACAACACATGTCCACATGTACTGTAAATTATCAAAACACAAAAGATCTCAATTATCCGTAAGTGGAGAGCAGCTCAACAAATCTCCTAATGTGATTTCTCAGAGGGACTAAGTTCTTGATTAACATTAGCATTGGAATTTAGACAACAATCACACCCTGCGTTACTAAACCTACGCTAACAAATTAATCAAATATTCTACACATTTTACAATATATAAGATTAACACAAACAGACACGTATGATAGAAAATAACATGTTAATGCCCGTTGTTGCATCCCATAGAATCTGTCTCATATGATTTCTTTTTTTCTGGAGCAGCTGTCACTTCACACAAACACAAAGACATGAGAATAATAATCACACAAATAAATAGATTTTACAGTCTAGTGCTCCACTGATGGTAATATGGACACATTCCATTCAAGTTGCCTTTCATAAGAACTGTTACTCTAGAAACCGGTGGAGCTGAAGGAGTTAGAGCAACAACAACAACAGGGTATCTTCAAACTGGTATTTTGTTGATGCACACATTCTATCACAAACTGCTCAGCATTGGGAAAATATTAGCAACAGAAACATTTACCGTTGAGAGTTGAAACTCATGGGTGATGAACTTTTCTTCATCTTGTTATATGCGTAATGAAAATTAAATAGGATGTTTTGAAGACCTATTCTTTGTCTGGTAGCAATGGCTACGGGCAGGAACAGTGACTCCAAAGCGTTTATACTGAAACGATGCAGCATAAGATTCAACGATCAGGCTCTGTGGTCGGATCACAGGACCTGAGTGACGGCTCCTCAGACGGCGGACACGTCGCAGTGTGCGAGGGGGCGCGTCTCCGAGGCCGGCTGACCTTTGGGGCTGGATTTGTCCAGGACGGAGATCTGAGTCACTGTGCTGCTTTCAGTGAACAACGTACGCCGGCGTTTGCTGTAGCTCAGGTACCTCTGTGTCTGCCACTTCCAGAACCTCTTCTTCAGTTCTGCCTGCACCTGAATACACACGTGTTATACAATTAAAAACCAAACAAGACTGCAGGCGTCATTTGATTCTCCCTCGTTACACACCATCGATTTTTGCGTGATTTTTCAAGTATTATGCTGATTGTTCATATTAATGAATTTCCCCTGCAACCCACACTGGTGTTCTCACATGATTTGTTTGATTATTCTATTTCAGGACACATGAGTCCATATGAAAAGCAATAAAGACAAAAACAACTAAATACAAGAAAGAAATGTTAGACCTGTGAAAACACCGGTGTGCAGGTCTTTATCAAGGTTGGCTTTAGCAAGAATAAAGAATTTAGGTCACCTAAAATAATATATTATTTATTCATGTGCCATTTGGAGGGTTACAAATTAAACCCCCAGTATCATAAAACAAAGTACTATGTTATGATCAAGGGCCAATTTTTAGTTAAAATATTCACCTCAGTTAAAGTGGAACATGATATGGATATATAATACTTTTATAGCAATTCCTTGGCAGACCGACAACCAAAGTACAACACTGTCATGATCCTGTCTCTCTCCTTCCCTTGTTCCCTGTCTCCCTCCTGTGGTCACCCTTATACATACACTCTCTGGTCATTCTCTCCTCCCCCCATTATCTCTCGCAGCTGATTCCCCTTTCATTCTTATCATCGTCTCACCTGAAACCTTTTCCACCTGATTGAGTCAGCTTCTTATTCCCTCCTTCTAGTCCTGTCCGGTTCTCTGGCTATTTCTGCTGTGGCTCTGTTTAACGGCCGTGGACTTTGTGTTTTATTATAATTAAGGACTCTTGATCGCATCTCGCCCTCCATCATTCACGTCATAACCCCATTTGCATTTATCCAGTGGCCCCAGGTGCAGGGCCTCACCAGAGGGCGCTATTGTACAGAATAAGTCAAAGGCTTTTCTCTGATCCAAACATTAAGGCGAACTCAACTTGTGCGCTGCCTCTCAGCTTGGAACTGATGTTATTGTGGAAGAAGATAGGAGCAGAATGGAGAATATTGGAGGGGAATCGACCACTGTCAAGTCTACTGGAGAATAGGATCACTACCTACTCATTACTCATTGAGTAATTAAATAGGTTACATAGATTACAACCATGTGTGATTTGAACAGCGAGGTCTGCACCTCATTCCTCGCCAACAAGTGGATTCCATTGGTGAGTCAAACGTATAATTATTCTTATGGATTACTGGATTGAATAAAATAATTTGCAGTGCGCCTTTCACTGCATATTTTGGGATTATTTGAAATTTAGAGATTTAGAGATCGTCATTGTGTGATATGTAAATGGACTTTTCTAAGAAATCTCAAACAAACTACAAAATTTGACTAAATGTCAAACAGACACAAGTGGTGGCGGATTGAGTAAGACATGCAAACAAAAACGAGTTAGAATTCTATCAGCCATCATCCAAAACAAATGGAATATAATATTTACCTACCTCACCGTTTAGAAAACAGTAGAGCAGAGCCACAACGAATCCCTTCAGAGCACAAATAACACAAAACTGTCATAAACAAATATTGAAAACATAGTAGACAACCCGTTTGACACTACAACGCTTTCTGACACTGCGTCGGAATAAAATGTGAATTTTTTTGTAGTTAATACACCCATTTTGGATGAGAGGTTCAATGGGGACCTTCTCTTTATCTTGAAAGTAGTCCAATATTGTCGTCATTTTACGTACATCCACCAAAAAATATTGTTTTTGCGTTTAAAATCTTCTCTCCAGAGACATGGAACTTGATAGTTTTTATGATCGGGTCAACAATCTCAATGGCCCAGCATGATTGACATTGCAGCCCATTCAGCTCCTGCCACCTGCAGTGTGACAGATTCTTGGGGACGATACTCTAATGTGCACCTTCTTTTTACCTGAAAGGATCCGAGGCCGAGCTCTATAAATATCCGGGCCTCTGCTCCCGTGTTTTCTGGCAGGAAGGCGAACACCATGTAATGCATCCCAAACAGAGGTATGAGGAGCAGAGTAGATTTTGCCAGCCGCCTGCACCCGTTGTAAAAAAAAAAAGACCCGCGGTGAACACGTATTGAATGTTTCCCACCATTTGGAGAATTGTCTAGTTTTCTCTTTCTCACTTGAAGTGACTGGTGTCGTTGCCACCGACACCAGGTGATCGCAGCTTCTGGACCAGAATGCGGATCACGTTGATGAAGATGAAGAAGTTCACCTACAAGAAACAAGCCTCAAAGAGCTGTCAAGAGAAATGTGAAAGAACCACAGCAGTACTTATGCTACAATGGAAGACTTTTTTACTTGCTGGCACACGGTTTGTATTATCGCATCATACTTGCAGTGACGAGGACCGCAGGACAAGAGAATAACGATGCCTGGGTCCCCGTTCCAGTCAGCTGCAACTAAAGGAGCTGCGTGATGGAGAATTGTGTTAGATGCATATTGTATCTAACACAATTTTTGTGTTAATGAGCTCCACCTAACTCATGACGGTTATTAATAATAACAACAAATGCATGAGCATTGTTATTAAAGCCCTCAAAGATCATACTTGGAAAAAAAGCTTCTTTTTTTTAAATAATTTGTGCAAAACTAGAAAAGTATGGTAACATTTTAGAAGTAACAGAGGCCAGAATTGCCCCCAGTTTGGTCTTGCGTGCATGTTCATATTTGTTGATGATGTTCTAAGTAAGGATTCTGCCAACCAATAGCAGTATTCGCACGAGCCGCCGGGGACTGCTTCCTTCCGTTGAAGCTTGTCACTGATGGGTGATAACATGTGAATAGGGGAAGTATGGTGCTGTTGTTAAATGACAAAGAAACCCTCTAGTCAGGTTTCTCTGCTTTCATGTATAAAATGCATCGACTTTCCTTGACGTGGACCCACAATGACTGTCTACTGTAGCCGGTGACCTTACAGGTCTCGTCCGAGATTGAGCACTCTAATATGTCCTCAATTGCTCCCACTGCAGCGGCTCTCTACTCACAAGTAGTGAGGCAGTTATTGGAGCTTTTATGATCCACCAGATGAAAGGCACATCTGTGTCGTCCCAGCACCTGAGACAACAACAGATACAAACGAGATAAACAAGGCAGTCACAGAAGTGCATTTTAACTCTTTTTAACCCACTAATATGCTCACCCCTTGTCATCATAGAAGTTTCTAGTGAGGATCCACGCCAGTATGATTGTTGTTGGTAGACCTTGGATGAACAAAAAAAGTGACCTGGTCATTAGTAAGGAGTCAACACAGAGCTCTAACAAGAGAAAGAGATCGTAGTCAGGGAAGATTATGGAGGGAAACGGAGACTGGTAAGAGGGAAGGATCTCCCACCCCAGCCGATGAGTATGTACCACCAGAAGTATTTCTTCTGAAAGACAAAGGTGAGAGCAAGCAGCGTCTGCAGGTACATGCCCTCCACCAGCAGCCAGAAGTAGTTGGCCAGGATACTGAACTGGAAGAAGGCCACGGCTGATTTACATGACGTCTGCAGGAAGAAAGGGGAAAAAAGCCATGAGTGTCAAGAGTATTTTACTTATATCACCATAGTTCCTGTCACAATGTGTGTCTCCCTAAGTATTTGTCAGAATACCATGTCTGGTTCTTCATCTTCTCTCTCTCATAACCTTACTGACCCCGAGTTACAAGAATCTGGTCTGATGCTGGTCCCTGAGTAACCCCAAGAGGGATTACTCAATAGTCACTCCCAGCATGTCAATGCATACACAACCTCCATTACAAGTTGAACCGCTGTTGTGGGCTGTTTGACTGGTAAAAAATAGAGCTGTAGGGGGGGGTTTCACACTCACTGTAGACATGAAGCAGTGGTCCAGGTTTTCATCAGAAAAAAGGACACCATCTTTAATGAAGACGGCACTCGCTCTCAGGATGAAGGAGAAAAACAAGTTGATGTGGATGTAGTTCCTGGTGCAGTGAAACTTCCTGTAGAACAGAGAAACACTTTTCTGATGCAAGATGCAAAGTTGTGTGACTGCAGGTGTTTAGTTGAGATTAAAATGAGGGCAGAAATCGTAGATGTGGGTGTGGTCTTTGCAATTGGGCAGGAAGTACAGGGGTAGGAAGCTACGTCCACATGGTACAATTTAGCATATCGGCTCGGGCGATTCCTTCCAAGATGGTTTGTAGTTTATCTGGGATTCCCTTAACCATCAACAGAAATAAAAATCACTGCTCTGATTCAGGTTCAGTTCCCAGTCTCATTTTGGTTTAAGGTGAGGTTTAATTACTACCAATAATAACTAATCACGTTGTTTTATAATTACTTCAACCGCTGGCACGCCCCATCACTTGAGCACATGTCATATGAACGCCTTTTGCTTCGGGGCAACTTGCTGTAATGAGTGCCACTGCGGAGTCTAAAGTTACCTGAACACAGTGAAGACAAAAATAGCCGATATGAGAGCGATGAGGGATGTAGCATAGCCAGCAGTGTACACCTGTTTGAAGTTGGAGAAGTATGTCGTCTGAAATGCAACAAAAGACAAACAAGAATGAAGAGAAAGTTAGCGTGTACTGCGTTTACTGCTCTTCACACTCAACCAGACAGGTTTTAAGTAATGCCTAGTACCGTCTGTCATCTACTCCTACAATCTAGCCATCATGTGAATAATACAGGGCTCCAGCTGCAAGACTCTTAGTTAAAGGCCCTTGTGAGACTAGAGCGAAAATGTGTAAATTTTACATCCGTTCCAGCATCTGCTGGTAGATATTTGAGGAGCCATCATGCAAAACCAGTTGTAGGTCTAGAAGACGATCCCAATGAGAATGGACTCAGTTGGTGTAGTTTGTTTCCCTGAATCAAATAATCAGCTCCAACATCTACCTCTTGCTCTGGCTCTTCATACTTTGAGAACTCGCAGGCCTCCTCGTAGGAGGGGTAGAGGTCGGACCACCCGTCCTCGGTGCAGTTCCTGTGGATGTAACCTGAAGGCACACATACACCTCCCATGAACTTCTCAGTGGCAAGGACAGAAGAGACACCCCGAAAAGGAGAAATGCAATACGCAACGACCGGAGATTCACCTTTGAAAACGGTGAACCTTGATATTTTGCCACTTATCTGTTTTCTTAAAGAAGGAAATGTGAACGGAGAGACAGTGGTGGAATATTAATTGGATCTTTTTCCGTCGGTGTAATGGGGGATCGCTAACAGACGTTTGTCACAGGACCTGTGGATGTGTGCAGGGTACCCTGGGCACACAATGTGTACAAAAAATTAATTGAATTTAAACTATCTGCAGAAGATTTAGGTTTAATGTGTTACCAATAAGAGACACCGGACATATTGTTTACTCCACACCATCACATACAACATGCAAATCTGATATGGGGGTTGATTAATGTTCCATTTGTTATCATTTGTTGTTTGGATTTTATGAATAAGGAGCTTGATAAATTCTATTAGTTTTGCCGGGAAACTGCTGAATAATATGAACCAAAACACTCCTCGCTCTTACCTCCTCTCTCTCTGCATATGCAGCTATAATGACATGAGCCCAGATGCTAGCAATGCTCTTCATTAGTATAAATCCATCTGCCTGTTAGTAATGTGAGCGGCTGGAGACGCACCTCCTATGAAGACGGCACATGGCAAACACTTTATCTCGTAAAACACACTAAGACACTCAACTGCCATTCAAAATAGAGAACTGAGGCCCTGGGAGCTGGAAAAGTATTGTCATCATCTGGATGGATAAATTAAGATGGAATCTCTCAATTAGTGTAAATCTTAAGTTTCCTTTTTTTGCTCATGGCCCACTGAGGGCAACGATATTATGTTTCAGTGCAATTCAGGTGCTCTAAACCCTACTACCTTTGTTCATAGAGCCGTGAGCAAGTAGGTTTTGTTAAAGATGCTCAGGGAAATTTAATCACTAACGGCAATGTGTGCAGCGAATTTGAAGATACATTGGGGTTTTTTTCACGGACGTGTTGGATGGGGTTTTGGAGAGTCTGTGGGAATACATATATTTTTGAAATGCCTATCTTAAGATAACATTATGTTCACATACAACACAGAAAGTTATTGGTTGAATTCTATGAGGGACCCTCTGATTCGCAATTCTTGGGATGAAACCGTATCCTTCGTCATCCTTTTAAAAGGATCCCTCACCCATACTGCACGGTTCAATATTAACAAGTCTTTATCCAATAGTCAGCACTATGAATTGAGAATAAAAAGGGAGACAAAACTGTTCCCTGTGGTGCTCCTGTTTTTGTTCACGAATGTCTCGGACAGTTCTTTCTCAAACCGCACAAACTGTGGTCAAGAAAAAATTTATTCTAAAAACCAGGCAATAGTTGTATTGTGCAATTTTAAATCATTTTTATCAATTATTGTTATATTTTAAATCAATTTAAAAACATTTTTAAAATGGATACTGTGAAGCTTCTCCTGTGCCTTTCCTATATGCAAACTGGAAGGGATGTGGCCTGTGGAACCACCAGTTCTCAGCTCAGCTGATTTGAGAAAAACAGTGCAACCACAGTACACAACAACAACAATCTCCTTTACAAAAACAACTCCGGTTGTTTGGGGCCGCTTGGATTCAGGCAATATGCAAGTCTGAATAGTATCTGATGATTATTCGCCAATCCATTAATTTCATTGGCCAACGGGAAACTTCTCTCAGTCGCTGAAGCCCACTGATTGCGGTCAAACTGCTTCTTCAACAGGTTTTTGGAATCATACTCTGCACATCAGGTTTTATTTCATGTGGGATTTATCGGCAATACCTGACATTGGACTGCCAGAACTGCATCTTTCACACAATTTAACTCAAGGACTAAAGGAAGCGTTTACCATGGGTTCCCTGTGTATCCAGAAGTACCACAGAAGTAAATGAGAAATGTACTTGGTTCATTTTACAAAATGATAGCGCCCTGGTTGGACTGCGAAATGTCGAATCAAATAGAAGCACATTTGCAGCATGTTCTCCCACCACGGCCTGAAGTCAGAATGACGGAGCTGCACAAGGTCGTAAGGTTTTCTGCGTGAGCCCATGTTTGCATGACGGAGGATGAAAGACTTACAATGAAATAACACACTCAGTTTCACAAGGTGAATGTGCCCGTCCAGCGCAGCCGAGCACAGTGTGGGAGTTTGAGTCGTGGGTGGTGCTACCGACATGCAGCTGCATTAGCCTCGGTGTGTAGATCCCGCAGGCCTCAAGCCTCCTCCTCAGTCGGTGAATGGTTGGATTTGGATGAGGGTCGAGGCTCAAGGGAGGGCGCTGGTGCCCCTACTGCCTTGTTTAACAAGCAGCGCCAGTTCCTTCCTCATGCTCTTGGCTCTTACAGTGAACTCCTTGATTTTCCGATATTTTCTCCGAATTCAGCCGTCCGTTGGATAGGCTGTATCTGCAACAGCACCTTTTAAAAGAGCTTGACCGTGCATTTGTGGAGGAGTAAATCCAGAAACCCACTAGATCTGAGTTATAACCTCCGCCTTCCATTCCGACACGTATAATATAAAGAGTGTTTTCTTCTTCTCTCCTTTGTGCTGTCTCCCTGCTGCTCAAAATCTGTAATTTCTGATAATTATGTTGTCTTGAGCAAATATTTGGGTACATTTGGGTAGTAAAGTAAGTCTTACTCCAAGCCGATTAAACTGTGACTATTGTGTCATTGTTCATCCCCAAAATATGCAGAAACACGTATTTCTACCACCTCAGTTGGAACTTTTCTCTGTCTACCATTTGTTAGTAGATGAGAGATTCTGAGCGTATTGTGTTTTCTTTAGACCAGCCAGCTGGATAAGATCGGGGTCTGAGGATGGTGGGGGGTCGTGTAAACATTGAGGAAATGAAGGCACTCTGCAGCCAAGTTCGGATGAGACCACGTGATCGGAATATAAAAACGTCGAGCTTCCCTAAATCACCCAGAGAGCGTAGAACCCGTCCCAGGAGGCATCTAAATATAACCTGGTTGTTTTTGCAGTATTCTGTTTTCACAAACCCAAAGTCAACAAGGCCTCAAAAAATCTACTACCCACTGACATTGTCATTGGATAAAATAATACAGCACAGACACAAGTAGAAGAATTACAAAAACATTTCAATATGAATGTTAACAGGATTATTAATAATTTTATCTACAGTCGACAAACTGCCAACCTGAAAGAAAATCAATTAGTGCAATGCTGGATGACACAAAATTTCAATAGTGTAATTCCCTAAATCTTGAAAAAATCAGCAATATATTGGCAAAAACAACACAAGATATTGTATAAAACCAAATATGGTTTTGTTATAATGTCAAAATGTTTGTGTGTTGTTGGAACACTATAAAATAAAATAAAATAAGTACTTTGAAAGGCAAAACACGACTGAATATGATGCACATATGTAAAAGATGAGTTGGAGAGGTTTACCGGGGTTGTTAGCAAACAGCTGGAACACGTTGGCACACGAGACGCTGACCACCTGTCCCACACCTGCACGATGCCAGCAGCGGATCTCGTCCCACTCCGTCGGACATCCTGAGACACGACGACAACAACTATTGCACATTCCTCACTTCCCCAGAAAAGTCATCAGCTCTGCTGCATTAAACATGGTCGGACACATTCAGAAGATTGATATATGTTGAAAAGTAAGGCTGTAGCAGAATCGAGGCAAAATATACTGGGTTTTAAGGAGCTCTATCAAACAAGTCGATGCAGAAAAAAGGTTGTCCCGGCACTGTGTTTTAATTAAAAAAGTCATATAAGAAATTACATTTTGCAACCAAATAAGATTTTTCCAGCATTAGTTTTAATCCTGACTGTAAATAGAGGGATCAATCCATTTCTTCCTCTCTTGCAGCTCACTTAAAATTCAGTGAGTGGGTGGCTTGTTTGACCTTGAATACCTCTTAAGAACAGTCCATGCTGAGGTTAACTATCCATTCATAAACCTAATTAAGAATAATTCTATATGTACAGAAACTCATTGGCCGGGTGTAATCTTTCAAGGCGCCCCCCCAGTCTGGGAAATTGAGGGACTCTGGTCTCATCCTCAGTCTCCTCGTCTCTGCCCACGCTTCCTATCTCCTTTCTCCCCTCATATTGCTGACAGGTTATCTCTGCAGCCTGTGTCCCTGTGAACGGAGGCGATGTGCAGAGGGGGGTCGGACGGCGCAGTAATGAGGAGCCCGCCTCTCTCTGCCACCTCAACGCCTCGTACATCAAAGCTGCTTGGCCCTGTGTCAATTAGAACGGCAGCGCAAAGCACCACTCATTCATGATGAAACACAGCTTTTGGCAGTGCTGGAGGTTCTCTGATGGACACACATCTAGCTGGATGAATGTGGCTATGAAGGGACATTTCTGACATGCATATTATCTATTTAACTGGCTGTTTGTACAGTAAAACCAACAGTTACAGCTGCTGGTGATCTGAACCCCTTGGAAATGGAAAGTTGTAAACTGTCCTCTTGTATGTGAAGATGATGGAAAGCATGGAAAGCCATCAGGGCTTGTAGTTAAGTATAAATGGGCTTGTGTGAACCAGTGTGCGCGTGAAAGGACCTCCGCAGGGGACAGTGAAAGAGATGCTGGCAGGGTTGGTGCTTCACATCTGATATTGATGGTTTAATCTTGATGTCCTGTTATTGGTTAAGCACCCCGAGCACAACGCCAGGCTTTTCGGCACCTATTTTCTCAAAATCTGCCCTTTTTGGTGTCAGTCCTGCGCAACAGAGACAGGCTTAGGTCAACTTCCTCAACAGCATCATTACGCTCACACATGTATGTTTTTAAAGAAATGCGTTGATTGCATTGCTGTGAATATTACTGCACAGGTCATAAACATCTATGGCCTTCACGCAGCCACATCAGAGAAGGTGAATCGCACCAATGACCTCTGCTTGATTACAAGGGAGCATTAGTATATTATTGACGGATTATTATCTTAAGCACGGCATCCATCAAATGTTGTTGTGTTTTGCTTTGTGGCAGTCAAACAAATGACTTCCCCCTCCCCCCCGGACACTTATGGGTTCTACAGCATAATAAACACAAGGTACGAGTTATGAGGCCAGCTATTTTTCATTTCGAAGGGTCAGACGAGATTCTAGAATTAGATCAACCAATCGTCAATCTAATCGGATGTCCTGCATCTCCTCTTCACTTACAGTCATCATATGTCAGTATTCTATTCCTCTTATTGGCCCTATCACTGCACCTGTCATCGTTTTAATGGTTCAATGAACCTGCTGTTGAAAATTGCTGCTGCTGTAAGGTTATTAAAAAATATTACAGGAGCAAAGGTTCCAATGGGATGTTGGCAAAACAATATCTACCCTTTAATAAACAGTATTTCTGATAAGGGAGAAGCAGACATAGATGACAAAGTAGAATATGAGGAGGAAGGAGTGAAATCATGGGTGGTGCTTGTTTAGTTTCCATGACAGATTATGGGAACATAAAAAAAGGATTTAACGTTCTGTTTGGACAGTCACCTGACATCAGTCATCTAGTTCACCTCCTGCTTCACAAACCTAAACAACAGCTGACACTCACTATCCAGGCACAGCCAAATGTTGAATCTTAATTTAATAAGATGAAACAACGTCTAGATTTTGCATTATATTTATTGAGCAAATGATCAGTCTGTGGTTTCTGCTGCAGGTTGACAGAGTGGAATTATAAGATGATATTATAACATCTGTCATGCTCTCTTCTAAAGCCTTTTGTGGTATCTGAGAGACTGATAATGAAGTTACAAGATGTTTGATCCACGGAAAACCCTCTTCAGAAAACAACAATGGCCTCCTTGCAATTCCCTGTGCTTTTTTCGGGAGTGAAAATGGCCAAACCAAACTTTCAAATCTAAGGAGACACACAGGGTTCTTTTAAGCATATAAAAAGCTGAGAGATTTGCACAGAAAGAGCAATGAGACTGATTACCTTAAAAATAGGAGAAAAAAAAAAGAACTTGCAGGTCAGTAGAGAGCAAGCCTGTTTAAAACTGACACTGCATTGGTCACACAAGGCTGTTTGTTGTACTGTCGGTGGTGTCTTTAGGAAATGGATGAGATTTTTAATCCCATCTCAATGTTCACTCAAGCGTTACTTAATTTCCTCTCTGTCACTGACCTCCCTTGTTTATGCTGTGATGGAGTCTCCTGTGGGATTGGACACAATCAACCCAAAGTAAGACCAAGTCTGCCCTGTCTCTGAGGTGGGCAGTTGTTGACTGCTCAAGAAAGACAAAGGTTAATGCGAGAGTGTGATTTTAGCTGTTTTGGTGTTGCCGTTCTTTTTTATCCATTACTGGTGACCAAATGTAACAAACCACACTAACACCTGCTAAATGTGCAGACTATTGTGACATTGCGCCTGCACGTATCTGTTCTTTCCACATTTAGTCACATCTGATGGTTTCTTTCACCCTTCATGAGTCCTGATGCGTTGGTCTAAATAGATTTGGAGGTAAAAGAGTACTAAATGCACCTGTTTGTTCTCATATTCAAACCAACAAGTGCCCTCTGTTTTGGCATACTAGCAGTATTCAAGGGTGCCTGCAAGGCTCGTCTATTGAAGAAGCAGATGTGGTTGTGAAATTGTGCCTCCAACAAAGTTATACCCATGGACAAATTAATGAAAATGGAAATGGTTACCAGGGTTACCATATAAAATGATCTCAAAGCTAAATAAATGTCAAAAAGATGCAAAACAACCACCATGAGAAGTAAATCGTGTTGGGTGACACCAATATTAAGCAGTAATTGAGACGTCTGCTTGGCCTGCATATGTCACTCTAAGAGACAAAGACAATATATAACAGAGTTTGAGGCCATTATCTTAACAAAAAATCCCAACTATATTCATTCCAAACTGTGCACTGTGCAAATCACGTTATGTGTCCACATACATTATGTGGGCAGAAACTGGCTTGAAGTGCTTATATACAAAGCATTACAAAAATAGAGTGGAGAATCTTTTTATTTAATAAGACAATGTCTGTCCACAACAAATGCTGGGCTTAGCAGGTTCATTTTCCTAGTAGAGACATGTGATCCTGATTTATGCAAAATAACAAAGATAGGAAAGATTTAAGTTGAAAAAAAGAATGGCTCTTTACTGATCACCAGCTGGGTGGACGGGGCAGGTGAGTAGAATGAGAGCAATCAGGGGAAACACACACACACGGACACACGGACAAACGGACACACAGCCAGAGACACACAGACAGGTACGGGAGGCTAACGAGACGTTACAGGTCTTAAATGGAAAAACACAACCAGCCTGTCTAGGACAATCTTTCCTTCCCTCACTGCCAAAATGGATAAAACACTTCTTAATAAATGTTCATGATTAATTTACAAGCGTCACAAAAGTTGATTAAATTAATGAAATCACTTATAATCAGCAACTGTAACAACGTACTTAATCCAGTTATAATGACTTTTGAGGTGTGTAGGAAAACAAGGACTGCAGGGGTCATAGCAATCTAATATCCTCCCTAAGCTGCCATTTTTCAATACCACAGCACCTTGCTTCTGCCAATTTATACAGTGATTTATTATTTAATTTCTCAATAATGTGCTTCCGAACGACCTTCATAAGCTAAGCTCCCGTGTGCTACCGGAAAATGTCAGAGTCAGCAGATATTTCAGTCACTGTTTTGATCCCTCAGGTCAAATACAAAATGAGTGGTCCAAAAATGAGTGACGAAGCAAGAACAAGGATGTTCTGAGTGATGCTCTTTTATGAGTGAAGTAAATTCTCTGCATCTAAAATGAGCTTGTTTCTCACATTTGGCAGAGTTCAGGCCTTCGTCACGGTTGCCTGGTTGATTGCCAGTCTTATTGTGACAAATTAATATTTCTGTGGGATGTTTGACTAAAATGCCTTTAGCTAAAGGTCTATGAGTCACATATACCACAGTATGGCCTTAGCTAAAGGTGAGCTAAAGGGCAGGCGAGCTGTTCTTGGGAATGCTATCAAATAAAATCCTGTCGGCACCACTGTCTACTTCGCTCATGCTTCGCTATCAGTGGCCCATTTTTTATCCGCTCTCAAGTGCTTGGCTCTTAACTGACTATGGATGCCCTATTGAAAAATTCACCATTCAGTTCAATTAGGAAATTATATTTCATTTATACATTTTTTAAAACATATTCAATATACCTTCACTGTGTGGTTACTATTTTATTTAAGCAATAAGGTACGAGAGGCTGTACTTTATCGTCCAATAATGTAACAGTTCAGGGTGTTGTTACTGAAACCCTCAAACTGTTAATTAAGTACCTTATTGCTTTTATAATACGGTTATCAGCGGAATAATAAATGGTAAGTAAATAGTTGCCTCTCAGCAGTCACATTGCTCATGACGTCCACCTCGCATTGCCTGACACCGATCATTTGCGTTGTTTCCGGTCTTTTTTCGGTGATCGGCACCGAGCTAAATGCTAAAATGTCAACTAACGGTCACGCAAAATCTAACCTGTTTCTTTGAGTGCGCAGTGATATGCAACGCTCGGGTCAATGTGAACAGCAAGTGAACATTATCGCTCAATAATGCTCCCCCAAAAGGGTCCCCCGTGATAAATGTTATATATTCTATGATCTTGTTTTTCCTACTTATGTCTCTTTTTGGTCCATCTGCTCTGCAGCATTATTTTATCTTATACTTTTTAAAGCAGCGCTAACCATAGAAAATAGAACTAAAGTCGAACGGATCAACAATAGAGTTTACTGTGGTCATTTGGTCAGATAAAAATAAATAAAAAGCCAATGGCAGAGGTTTCTGCAGCTCCATTCATCAGTACATCCTTGTTAGGATGAGCTTCAGTCTACATAAGTCTGTCTATTGAAGGGGCTCATACCTGCCACTTAAAATACTAATTGGCACATCTTTGCTTTGGATGATCAGACAGGAAAGGGTGACAAATTATGCAATTAATTCTGAGCCACACCAGCTGCATCATAGACACTAGCAGATACGACTGTCTCCCCGAATGAGTAGTTTCCATAGACGCCTTTCTAAAGTGGGGAGACGGAGCGAGGCGAGAACAAAGCCACCTTTCCTGGAAGGACCATGTCACTACTAGAAAACACTTCATATTTGGTGTGTAATTGACATGTTTTCAGACAGCAGCTCCCTCCTGCTGGACAGCCTGTTCCTTTTCTGAGTCATTGGAGGGAGGATAACGGATGAATCTCCTCTGATTAAGTTAGCTCACCTCCCACCTGAAACGCACCCGGCGAAAGAGCGCCAAGCCAGGTTTGTCAATCACTTCCTTTAATCCAGGCATCTTCCCACCTGATTAGTTTCCTTGATTGTTTTGCCCGCTCTATCAGGGGAAGGTTGGTATAACCAGGTACAAATAGCCTCACTGGGCTTTTGAAGAAACGCAATCATCTGCCAAAGGTAGCGTTTGGTCCAGAGCCCTGTGGATAATGCACATGTGCTATGCAGACTGCACAGCTATCCCTTTTGTCATGTCATTAGGCAAACATTAGGCATGTTGTAACTAAAGAATACCAAGATTCTTAAAACAATGAGTTTAAGCTGATTTGCAACAAAATCGAATGCCATCACACGTTAAAAAGGCAATGACCTTTCCTGCAGCAGGAAGAGAATGTTGACTATCTACTGTTGAAATAAAACGGCACCCAAAAAAGCATCTCAAAGATACGAGTCCATCATTTTACTGGTAAACTATACTCACTTCATTCCAGGCAAATGTTCAATAATACTTAATAAAGGTGGACAAAATATTATTCATCAGTTATTCGAAAGCTGCACATTGTACATTTTTAAAATATGATTAGGGCACTTATATTCCTTATTTTTTAAGCAGTGGGGAAGACCAGGGGCGAGGCTTTTCGCCCTTTTGATTTCATTTCGGGGAGTACAATTGTCAGCAGCTATTTACTTTTTAGCAAAACCGCTTCTTTGAATAAAGATAAAGAAATATAAGTGGATCAATGAAAAGCAATACAATCACCAGAGTTGTGTTTTTAAGATAAATCCAGTACTTTTTGTCAGAGACCCAGAAGAGAAAAAGCGGAAATGCAATCAATTGCACTACGAGTCGTCGACATTCAAAAAGGGACCTTTCGACTTGCCTGCAGGGCCATCGTGATCCTGACCACTACAACCCTGAATGTGAGTGATCAGGGTTAACCTTTGGGTGAAGAGTAGAGGGGGTTGTGGTGGAAAATTGTTTCACCCGCCGTTGAGTCTTCTTAAGATGAAATGAGGACTGTTGTCTTTTTAGATAAACTTCATCGTCCAATGATCTGGACCAGAGGAGCATATTCCCATATGTGTACGACATATAGAGCTGCTTGCAAGGTTTTAACCACCATCCTGACTTCAACTAAAGTGGGTTTGAAGCATTCAATTTGAATTGGTGCAGCACTGCAAAAGCCTGACTTTTTCAAACTCAAACTTCAGAATTTCTCTTTGAATTTCCCAATATGAGCCATGCCTTTTTTCCAAGGGTAAATGTCCAGACGGAATTATGTACCGGCAGAATATGTCCAGCTCTAATTTTAAAGATTTCGAAAATATAAGGGAATGGTTTATGTCTAAAAGCGGCATCCATCAAAAAATGAAGGCAAAGTAACTTGAATTTCAAACCAGAATCTCATTACTGATGTCTGCCGTTTGTATGTGAGAGGACAGGGAAAGTCCTTTGTCAAATTTAGGGGGATTAAATGGGCTCTCAACAGACACAACATTTTTAGTAGACAGGAGACACCTGATTAAAGTCAGGAAAATGTGAAACGGGAATATTGACCACTTCAATTGATCTTGATTTGTTTAACATTTGTGTAGATGTAAGTTGTACAAAAACTGAACTGAAATTCAGATAATTAACGGAACGTGTCACCCAGTGAAACAGTGTGGAGCAATGGCGTGTTTCCAATAGTTTCTCGACAACAATGGATCTCACGGAGGAAGAAGGTGGAGTAAAGAAGAATCACCTAATTGCTAATTTTCTGACTGTAAGCCTCGCCTTTTTTCCCATTTTTCGATTCTGCGGCTTGTATAACAGTGCGGCTAATCTATGGATTTTTCCAGCTAACGTCCACACGGAGACATATGGTAAATTAAACATTAAAACACCTGCGGCTTATAGTCCAGTGCGGCTTATAGTGCGGAAAATACGGCAATTCTTGGAAAAATGTAATACAAATTAAATGGAACACAATTAAACGCACAGACCTGTCCTGGTGGAGTCGTTGCTTTCCTCCTGTTTGAGGATCTGGTTACAGTCCTCCTGAGCCTTCATGTGCTGAACCACCAGGGCGCAGTCTGGGTGGATGGCCGCTGCCTAAGAAGAGAGCACAGAGGAACATGTGAAAGCACTCATCAGTCACTAGAATATCTTTAAATTGTAATGATGGGAATTCCTTTGGAAAAGGGGAAAAAATGCCCAGTAAACCAAAACCAAAGCATAGAGACGTTTTCATCTCTATACAGGTTTAAAACAGGCAAACTGATATGGATACATTTTACACATTGGTTATTTGTTTTTTTGTCCTTACAACTGCACATTTTGACCTTGTTTTTAACTACGTCTCTTGTCTGCACTTGTCTTGTCTGCTGTAAACTCAGAGAACCCAATATATCAATATTGTTTTAATACAGGATTGTATTATCTCATCCGTTTGTCATCTTTGTGGTGAAGTGTAAGTGTTCATACACTCAACCTCTTTGAGCTGTTCTCTAATTACTGATGGAAAGTTTTTTTTATTTTTGTATAGCCCAAAATCGCAAATTACAAATTTGCCTCAGAGGGCTTTACAGTCTGTTACACATGAAACACGTCCCGAGACCCTCACATCGGCACAGGAAAAACTCCCCAAAAAATTAAAAAACCCTTCTAGGGGAAAAAGGGAAGAAACCTTAGGGAGAGCGTCAGAGGAGGGATCCCTCTTCCGGGATGGACAGACTGCAATGGATGTCATGTGTACAGAACGACTCATACAGATGTAGAAAACATTCAATTTCTATAACAGAAATGATTCAAAGTATTCCAAGTAGCAGGCCAGGTGTTCGGCAGAACCACTGCAGGGGCGACCACCATCAGATCGAAGCACCATCCACAGAAGACTGTGGGGAGGGAAAGCAAAGATTTTAGGAAAGGGTAATAGTAATATGAATGATGGTGATGGCAGCAGCAGGTGCCAGCAGGGCCACGGCCGGAGTCAGGACCAGGGTCCTGACGGAACTACGATCTGCAGAGACCTGCTCGGCGAGAAAGCACAAAGAACTTCCGGGTGTAGCGGCCCCTCGGATTTGTCGATTGGAAACGCAGAGAGTCTCGAAGGTGTGTTGGGTTGTTTATTCCTTTCACACGAGCACCATACGCACCATGAAACACCATGAACACTGTGAAAACTACAAGAAAAGAAACCAAAGAAATACACAAAGTTTCCACGCGGTTTCACAAAAAAATTGCACACAAATCACGTTTAAACTACTAAAACAAATAAACATCACATGCATACCTCATTCCGCTCTTCAAGGGCGCTAAACAAAATAATTTCTTTCACCACACAGCATCCCGACACACCCACATCATTCGAAGCTTCTAGAAAATATAGCCGGTACGAACGTCGCGCTCGCTCCACGTTACAAAAAGTAACAGGAAATTAGCATCACAAAACAAAACAGCAGAAGAAGAAAACGGCGCTTTTCAAAATAAAGGCATACCAGACTCCGTTAACATAGGAATGCAATAATATGTAGGAGAACATATTACAATTCAATTTGCCACTTTATCAGACATTTACACCGGGAAGAAGCTGAATTAGTCATGTGCATTAATGCAACGTGGATTTTAGTAGAAGGAGAGAGTGAGAGTGAGAGAGAGAGAGAGAGAGAGAGAGAGAGAGGAGTTTGGTGTGTCCTAAGAAGTCCCCAGGCAGTTTAAGCCTATAGCAGCGTAACTAAGAGCATGGTCCAGGCAAACCTAAGCCAGCCCTAACTATAAGTGGTATCAAAGAAGAAAGTTTAAGGCGTTATCTTAAAGCAACTGACTGAATCTGGCCCCCGGACTGAAAGTGGAAGCTGGTTCCAGAAAAGAGGAGCTTGATAACTGAAGGCTCTGCCTCCCATCTTACTTTTAATAACTCTAGGAACAACAAGTAACCCAGCATCTATAGAGCGCAGCTGCCTTGCAGGGCAATACGGTGTTACAAGCTCTTTTAGATAAGAAGGTGCCTCACCGGGAAGTGCCATGTAGGTGAGGAGAAGAACTTTAAATTCTATTTTTGATTTAACAGGGAGCCAGTGCAAAGCAGATAATACAGGCGTGATGTGGTCTCTTTTATTAGTTCTTGTTAATACAGGTGCTGCAGCATTCTGAATCAACTGAAGAGGCTTAGGAGATATACAAGAACACCCTGCAAACAAAGAATTACAGTAGTCCAGTCTGGAGGAAACAAATGCATGAACTAATTTTTCTGCATCACCTTGAGACAGGAAATTCCTGATTTTCGATATATTACGTAGATGAAAAAAGGCAGTCCTTGAAGTCTTCTTTATATGAGAGTTGAAGGACATATCCTGGTCGAAGAGAACTCCAAGATTCTTGGCGGTGCTGCTGGATACCAGAGCAATTTCATCCATAGAAACTGTATCACGTGACAGCTGACTTCAAAGGCGCTCTGGGCCTACCAAGATAACTTCTGTTTTTTCTGAGTTTAGCATCAGGAAGTTGCAGGTCATCCAAGTTTTGATGTCTCCAAGACATTCTTGAAGTCTAACGAGCTGTTCGGTCTCCACTGGCTTGATCGACAGATACAATTGAGTATCGTCTGCATGGAAGTTGATGCGGCGTTTTCTGATAACGTCGCCCAAAGGAAGCATATAAAGGGTAAATAAAATGGGTCCAAGGACGGAACCTTGTGGGACACCGTTACCAATATTGGTGGTCTTCGAGGATTCTCCGTTTACAAGCACAAACTGGGATTGATCCAATAAATAGGATTTAAACCAGCTAAGTGCAGTTCCTTTAATACCAATCAAACATTCTAGTCTCTGAAGCAAGATACGATGATCGATGGTGTCAAATGCGGCACTGAGGTCCAGCAAGACAAGAAAAAAGTCCTTGGTCCGATGCAAGTAGGAGATCATTCGTAATTTTCACCAGCGCTGTTTCTGTGCTATGATGCACTCGAAATCCTGACTGAAAGTCCTCGAACAAAGCATTGTTTTGAAGAAAGTCACATAGTTGATTTGCGACGGATTTCTCAAGGATCTTCGAGAGGAAGGGAAGATTAGAGACCGGTCTGCCAACACCTCTGGAGCAAGAGTAGGTTTCTTAAGAAGAGGCTTAATTACAGCTATCTTGAAGGACTGTGGTACATGTCCTGTCAACAAGGACAGATTCATAATATCCAGTAAAGGCGTGCTAATTAAAGGAAAAACTTCCTTAAGCAGCTTAGTTAGAATAGGATCCAAGAGACAAGTAGAAGATTTAGACTTCGAAATTGTAGAAGTAGAATTGTAGAATTGTCTTTGTCTCCCCTCTCTAGGAAACGCACTGAAAGTTGGAGGTTCCCTTGCTGTGATGAGCCTCTGCACGGTAATCAGCTCCCCTGACAGCGCTGACATGGGACTTCTTCACCTTCTTTTTCTAAAAGTCTTCAACTATCAATGCTGCTCTGCTATCACTTCCTTTCACCCCCGCTGAACATGAAGCAGAAAGAACGGAAACCCGCAGACCCTTATTGGCTTATAATGATATTAGAAGACAACAAATCAAAATTCTGCAGCTTCTCCACCAGGCAGATGAATCAATTATTTAGTATAATCCCTCAAATGTATGTGTTTGAAATCTGTGAAACATTACTTGCAGACCACCTGCAAGTTGGACAGATGGAGACACTGCAGGGAAACGTGACCTTTGACCTCATCCTCTCCAAGCACTGCAGTGTCCAGAATAAACACAAGAGGGGACATCTTACACTACAGCTGTTGAGTTGTTGTTCCCTTTATGTCAATTTGCCGGTGTGTGTGTGTGTGTGTCCAATCTGTGTACATGTTCTTTCTTCATCAAACCAGTTTTTTTTTTTAACAACCAGATTTTCTACTTTTAGTTAAAACTAACGGAAAAGAGAGATACAAGATCAAATGGAACTCTATATGTACAATGACATTCTTATATTGCAATATCCTCGTTCCACAAAATTACTAAAACACAGTAAAAAAAGAAAAATATCACATGACAAATCTAGTGACATGTATATAGCATATTTCTCATAATTTAGACAAGTCTCCTGAAGAGAAACTGTATCGCTCTCTCCCCCTTCCGCCTGCTGCTCTGTGGACGTGTGTGTGTGTGTGTGTGTGTGTGTGTGTGTGTGTGTGTGTGTGTGAGAGAGAGAGAGACGAGGGCGTTAATCCCAGGGGGGTCGGGACCCCCCTATCTAAGGGTTGTCCCACCCTAGAAATATCATTAAAACAATGGTGTGTATTGTAAATAACATAATATCTGTGTAAGAAGTAAAACAATACAAACCCCAAACCCAAAGTTTCTAAACATTTTGAGTCCCCCCTCCCTTGCCTCACAGTGGTTTGGTCCACTGCTTGCTAGCGCTATGCGATCTGCACTCCACTCAGTCACATCTGTAGTGACAGGAACGTAGTAAGTAGGCGTCTAAGGCTATTTTATTAACATTAAACATCGGATTAAGTTTTTATTTTCTCAAATACAAATGATGCGGAGTAATTAATTAATTAGTCATGACAAAAAAGTATTCTATGCTAGTGTAATATCATGTTACCCAGCTTGTTTAATGGCTTGTTGGATATGCCCCCACTACAACTAGCTAACGTTATTATTTGTGTCCCTTTCAAAAATTGCTCTTCAGAAATGTTATGTTTATTGTCCCCCCCTACTATTAGATCAGATTCACGCGCATGGAGAGAGAGAGAGGCAGACCGCTCAGCGCACTTTTTTGGAGGGTTAGGGTTAGGGTTAATAAAATAAGAGCAGATTTAAATGAACAAATCTAATTCCATCCCATTAAACGATCACGGAATACTTCGAATAATAAAATAAAAATAATAACAATTTGAAAATTAGAAAAAAAACTAGAAACCACATAACAGCCAGAGGGAATGGTTTCTTCTTGATAATATCTATACTTCCAGCTACTGTTTTCTCCTCTTGAAGGTGTTACAACAGCTCGCATCATCATTTTTTTTTGTAAAAGATAAGATGAGGGTCCTTAGTGATTCACAAACTTACCTTTCTTAGCCTTAACTTAGCCTTTCTGAGATGTGTTCTCGGGCAAGGCCATGCAACGCCTTCTAATCCAGCGGCGGCTGGTGGATATCTTTTTTGCTCGGCCCAGCCAATCAGTTTCAGTGTATGTATTAAGTAAATGAACAGTGCATGTTCAGTTATTTTTTTATCTCATGTTTTATCTGATGAATCCACAGTGCCCCCTAAACACAAAACCGTATATTAGCAGAATTCAACTTGAAAAGGTAAAGTATTTCAACAATTTATTTAAACTGGGTGGTCCATAAACCACTATATCATTGATAGCTTTTACCTGTGTGGCGGAGAAGCTCGATCTGACCTCACAAAGCCACAGGGACACAAGACAGCGCGTTGATATCTTCCCTGGATGGTTTATGGAACAAACCACCATCACACAAGAAAGATAGTAACATGATAGGCCGTCTTATAAAGCAACACAATGTGTCTTTTTACAGTTTTTGTGGCGTGTAGAGATTGTGGTGAGACTACTATGATGAGGTGCAGAGCCTGCCCCGTTTTCCAAGTTTCCAGAAGGAAAAAAGTGTGTGTGTTTAAGCAGGCGTGCCATTTGAGCATGCTCTTCAATTATTGCAATCTCGATCTTAAATGGCAGCAGTTTATGTGGCTGCAAGGTCATTTAAATTAAATGGTCATTATCACAGGGTGCCGATCGCCTTCAGCAACATTTACCCAGCTGCCATCAAGTCAATGCAGAATTTCACAGTGACGGAAAGGACAGGTAATCACCAGGTCCTCTGTGCCATTACAGACGTGTGCGTGGGTTTAATTTTGGCCTTTTAATGTTTTCAATTTACATCTAACCTACAAGTCATGTGGTTCTCAATATTCATTTTAATTTTGTGTATTTAACCCACCAGTCCTCTCCTCTAACTCACATTTAGTCTAACGGACATTAACGGAATAGTTTGACGTTCGCTGATTTTTTTTTGCTTTCAGGTTTTCCCTCATACGTTTTAATACCAACACCCATCTGATTGTTACAACATCTTTACACAAAGATTCAAGATTTCAAGTTATTCATTTTTATTATTTGTGATCCCTGGACTTTAGCACCAGGATTATGCTGACATTTTTGGTTGTGAAGGAAATACCTCTAAAGATCAGCTAGTGTGACATGGACTGTGACGCAGGCATTTATGTTTCCCCCAGGCTTTATATCAGATCTTTCCTTGAACCATCATCCAGGCCACATTTTAGTCTGTTCAATACTTTTATACAAGGCTAATGGTTTTACCAACAGTAATAGCTTTAGCATACGTACTTTAGGATTGGTGCCAATTAGCAAATGAGAGCATTACAAGCTAAACTACGATGATTCGTAGTCCTGCAAAATGTCAACATGCAAAATATCATCATTGTCACTGTGAGCATGTTAACCTGCTAAAGTGAGCAAGTAGCTCAAAGCACTCTCTGCATCTGTATATCATTGAAGAGCTGCTAGCATTGCTGCAGTCTTGTTGTCGTGTGATCCCTTAAAAGAAGCAGCATCTACTTTTGGCTCTCTGAAGAAAGGACTGAAAACTGATTCTATGAAAAAAAAAAAAATTAAAAAAGAGAGGAAGACAATGATTGTACATTTATGTAGCTCAATTTATCTGTCTTTTATATTGAATTAACCATCACATGCTCCCTCACATGTATCTTGTGACTCATCAGCAGGGCTCTGACATGAAAAGGCCCCCAGTTGTAAATATTTCAACCACATAACAAAGTCAGCCATCTGTCAGCGTACAGCCATCTCCAACATAACGTCACTTAATTTCCACACACAAAACGCTTCCTGCCTTTGATTACAGCAGCTGTATTAATGTCACTGGTTATTTGCCTCTAAAATAAAATAACATTCTCAAGCTGGAGCACATTTCTTCCACGTAGACCTCTTGGCCCCGGTTACTTGTGGCATTTAGAAATTATTTTAAGGTTTTACGACTTGGTTTATAACTTGGCACGACTGGCCTCGTGCTGGAGACAGTGTGGAGACATAAGACGTCATGGCAAGACATTCTGTTGAGATTCAACATACAAAATGTATGCTGACTTTATAAATGATGATTCACTAATAAACTACACATTATAGAAAAGCAGCTCCACCCACTACAACAGCTAGTATGCTTACACACATATTCAACTACATGGTTTCTAGTTGGAGTGGAGTACGTTTTTGAAGTTGGTGTTTGTGTAAATTGCAACCGTTTTCTTATGGAGTTTTCCCAAGAATAAGAAAAAAATGTTCTGATGCTGACCACTCCCTAAGACACACAAACAAGGTAAAAGCTCTTCTATACCTAAACGTTTCTATGTATACGTCGCCACTCACCGATAAACAACAGCTTCAGACCAAAAGATGTCTAAAACAAATAAGGCAACAATTAAGTCTTAATAATTCTGTCATGGGGGACACAACACCAGGAGACTCGAGGACTCAAACACAGTTTTCACAACCAAAGGAAGGCTTATTTTCAACACCGGTCGCTCAGACGAACATCACACCTCACCTGACATTAACAACCAACCAAACACACTGGGAAGGTGCGGGCAGTTGGACACAAGAGGAAAGCATCAGGGACGTGGACGACAATCACACTCACTATATTAGCTATTACTTAAATTAAAATGGGTTTAGTGAAATTTGTTGCTCGTTACATCAAACCAGTCAAGAATTAGCACAGCACTCAGCATTATTGAACATTTTAAATTGTTTAAATGATCAATTATCTTTTCATTAAGCCACAGTAAGCAACCGTTTCCAGGGGGAAATGCTTTAAAAAAAAAAAAAAACTTGCATTCCTTGCCAAATAACACACAACAAAGAAACTAACAAAGTAACTAACAAAGTAACATCACTAACATAATACTTTAGTGGACTTGCAATCATCAGGACGAAACACAGCTTCAATTGTGGGCTAATGTTGCGTTCCCTTGTCATTATTTTTCTTTATCTGTGTTACGCTCCAGCTCGCCCAGAAGGGAGGGGCCCTACTGACACACTGCTGCTCGGGACCACCGATGGCAGGAAAAGTTATGTAGCGCTGCGGCGCAAGAAGAGAAGACACAAACTCCAGGTACCGTGTAAATGTTGTTATAATTGTATATATTAGATATAGACACGGCAAGTGTAATAATAACAACAAACAATACTTTCTGGGAGAAGGTGAGGGCTGGACGGACAAAGCAAAGAAATAAACAAAAACGTCCCGACTACTACCCCCCCCCCCTTAATAGATACTCCTCCTGGCACACGATCAAGGCGCCCTAACCAAACTTACAGCTGGTGGTCCGCCCAGGTCTAACTGGTGTTTCTAGACAGTGAAGTAATACCTACGGGTGATGTATACCCTGGGGTAGCTCTAATCTACTCCCCAACTCCCTGTGAACACAAGAGACAACAAATTATAATGATGTATAAACAAAAATGGATATGATATGGATATAAGGTATATAATACAAAATAGGTTTAACTATTCTGATGCGTTTGCCCACACACAAGGCACAAACCAACTGGCGCTGTCGAAAACCCAGCAGGAGAGCGAGCCACCTCGACCGTTGTGGACCTTGGTCCACAACTGGGCTTTTCAAAGACCCCAGCCAGCTGCAACCACTGATGGGGTGGATGTGGGTGGAGCTCCAGGTCCCAATCAGCCACCAGAACACGGATGACACCCCACCTGGGAAAAAAACAATTTAACAAACAAACCCAGAACACCGGGGACGTAACAATCTGTTTATGAAGTTGTTGTGGAGAGCATTGCACAAACCAATCATGTTAGGAAAGACAATTGGCAAACCTGTTTAGAGAATGATAGAGATGTTCAAAAGGTGACATTAAATGTTCATTCTGCTTATGAACTTCTACTCTGAATACATTCATGCTTCAAAACTAATACAAGTGTTGTTGATTCGTAAAATCTCTTTGGATTTTTGTTGAGGGAACCAATCCGTTAACCTCAGTGGTTGGCGGTAAAACGTTCGGCCCGATATATGGGGTCATTAATGAGGAATCCTTGCTGGCTTCAAATCCAAGTTCAAATGAGCATGAAAATGATTTCTTACCTTTAATTGTCTGCATTCCCAACCTTGGCAGCTCCTGATCCAAAATGGGAGTATTCGAAAGTCCTTTTAGTCCTTATATATAGTCTCTGGAGTATTCTCTTGTGTTGCCGTAGAGTCAGACGTTGGTGAATGTGTGGGGTTACTCGCTTTTGCAGGGGCCAAACATACAGCTATACAGTTGAGTCAACTCAGTTCGAAACAACACGCTGCTGTGTCAACCTGGTGGATGTTGGGTTGATGGATTTTGACTCAGTGCATGAGTTCCAGACAAATAACCGAACTCCCCTATAAATAACCCATAATGGGTAGGACATTTCATAACTCAGCGTTTGGGTAGATAAAATAACCCAGCAGTTTTTAGTGTGCATGAAAACTGTCAGCGACTTTTGATCTGTCTCCAATTGGTCTTGTTTGCAGTAGCCCTGCTTTTTCTCCATAAAACAATACCAATGAAAGGGTTTTTTTTTTAACACTCACAATGTGAATACAGTGTGAGTGAACTATGAGTGAATTATTTTGCCTATAATTTAGCCAGTATTAACTTGTATGTTGCAATATGGTTGACGCTGTCTGTTAAATCATAATGTAGCACTGCACCAAATTTAAACCACTTGCTTTTCAGCAGGACACACATTTTTTTGCACCTGTACTTTTGAAGTGTGTATTTAATGTTTTGTTTAATGTCATTTTGTGTGTAAGATTTATTGTATCATATTTTTGCCAAAATGATTATTATGATAATTTTGAGCATACAATTTAAAATATATACAAAATATGTGTGCAATTCTATTTCAAATAATACACTTCAGAAAGTACACATAACTTTCACTTAAAGTATATTTTAGTATAATATATCTCTATAAAGTGTAATATAGTATAATTATTTTAAAGTGTGTTAAAGGTGTCAGTGTGAAAGCGTGATGCTAGTATACTTTTCATATATTTAAAAAAAGTACAATTTGTGTAAGTCCATTTTCAACATACTGTCTGAAATACAAATATACTTGAAATACAATCGCTTGGGTTGTTTGCACGCTGTAGCCAAAAATACTAATAATTTCTCTTTGCTGCTGTTTGTCGGGAGCCAAAGGAAGCAGAATCAAGGGAGTGTCCAGTATTAATGGAGTCACAGGATACAGCAATGGATGTTTTCATTTTATGTATGTCTAACTTAGTGATTCTACCATGCAGATAGATGTGTATATATATATATATATATATATATATATAGGCTACTAAATACAAATTGCGTGTGAGGGTGACACAAATACGATTGTTAAACTTCTGGTGCGATAAATGTTGAATATGCGTTACTTAGTAATAGAAGAAAGAAGAAATCTGAATAATAAAAAGAAATGAACTACGAGTCAATAATTGAGGAAGCGATTATTATTCCAACTTGCTCACCAGTACTTGTATGGACATTAAAGTGAACAACATATAACATGTCGCCCTGATTAAACCTCTCATGTCGTCTTAGACCTCGAGCTGTGCAGCTGTAATGTTCTGTGCACGTGCGGAAAAGTAAAATATGATTATTTTCCCAAAATGAGTTTAAACTTCCACCTGAACACGACAAGTCAGTTACATCAACCCCGAGGATCTGCGAGGTGAACGTGGACTCACCGTCTCCCACACCACCGGCTGCAGGAACAGAAGC
This sequence comes from Apeltes quadracus, assembly GCA_021346845.1. Lineage (NCBI taxonomy): Eukaryota > Metazoa > Chordata > Actinopteri > Perciformes > Gasterosteidae > Apeltes > Apeltes quadracus. The sequence continues at coordinate 12,094,918 of CM037924.1, forward strand.
AAGTGAAGCAACGTGGGCGTCCATCTCCCCCAGGAGCATCCGGAGGTCAGTATGCCGCGCAATGACATCACTCCAGTGGCTGCACTTTGATAAACTACGAGTAAGGAAAGAAAACGCCAAAACAATCTATATATCTCCACGGATGATATCACTTTTTTTTTAAATAATTCCCACAAAATCCACGAAGTGAGCCGCCGGTTGGCCGTTTCCCGATGTGCGTGTTGTCCGCTGCAGCACAGGCTGGACTGCGTTACGCGCGGAGGAGACTGATCCAAACGAGGCGCCGCGGAGCGCAGCACGCTGCTGCTGCAAAGGCGCGGACATCTGCGAGATGAATGGATGTGCACTCAAACCTGCGCACATACTGTCCTGGAATTACTCATAAGCCATATAGACCCAATTCCCAATTAACAGTGTTTTACATTCCGTGTTACATAAATCACTGCTGTATAATAGGCCTATAGATTAAACTATCGAATTTACATGTTTGCTTCACACAACCGTTTTAATCAATATCAAAAACGCTGGACTAGACATAATAAATTGCTCTAGAAAACTTTTAGATGGACCTTTTAGTCAAACTGCTGATTGTAAAGTAGAAACCCCAAAATAGTTTCATGTGTAGCTCTCTCTGCTAAATGTCTCTCACGTAATGTCCACATTCAGGATAAAAAGGACCCCGTTAATACTTTCACGGAGAAATGAACTAAAATCAGATCATGTTGGGAGTCTGTGTAATTCCATGATTGATGAAACACAAACTTGTTGTATCAAACACACATTGGCCATCCAGCGTTTCTTGGTCTGGAATGACGCATAAAGAGAATTGGAGGCGATGGAAACCGCTCCTCATTCAGACTTATGAAAATTGCTCAGTGGAACATGCAGCCCAAAAAGTTATACTTCCAGATATGAAATGACCCGAATCCTCTGGCAATCTTCTGCCTCCATGGGCCCGCAGAGCAAGTGCACACTGGCATTTCCTCTAATCCCGCCCCTATCCCTCCTTTAGCCTCAATCCGAGGGCTCTTTCCTTGATTCACAGACATCCCTTTTCTGTTATTGGCCTCCTCTGCCTCAATCGACGGACCCAGAAATAGCCACGTTTTAGACAACATCACGACGGGGTCTCACTCCCGACCTGTGATTGACTGGCGGACTTGCACCAGTAAGTAAACCCCACCCATGTCCTGTATAAACTCAGTAATGAAGAAAATAGGAAATGCCACAAAGGGCATGTGGGATTACTGTCTAACCTCCCTGTGAAGAGCCATTCATTTTGAAAAGACGCCCTGCATGTTAAGGAATGGAAACGCTGTCCCAACCTTCACAGAAACTGACACGAGAGGGGAGAGAGCGTCATTGTTTGAAGCTTAGGGCCGCTGGCCAGGCGTTGGTATACAACAGGCTAGTGTGATAGATGTTGACCAAGTGATGAATGATATTCACTCTGGCTTTGTTTTCTCTTGTGCAGTGTAAATATGACAGGGACTGAGTCCATGCAGTCTGGTAAAGGCTACATATAAAACATTCGCTGTGCCACAGCAGTCATGTCATTGCACGTATAGGACACTTCAAATAAGCAATTGGTATAAACAGAAACAGCTATAGTTGACAGGCAGTGTGGTGTGTGTGTGTGTGTGTGTGTGTGTGTCCGTGCTTCAGATAGTTTGCACCTTGCAGAGGTCGATCGATGACATATGGTGCCTCTGGCTTTTCCACCAGACCACCAACAAAGACTTTCCAGCAGCACCGGCGAGCGGAGAGACGAGTGGTGGTGGCTCTAATGCAGCGATGGGCTGCATACATTACAAAAGCTGACAATTATGCTTCATGAATGTTGCCAGACTGCGTTTTGAGGGGGGTGACTAGTATATGCAGCTTTCAATAAATACTAATAGAATTGATTTGGTTTCCGTTTTAAGGACATTTTAGTCACGGTCAGGATGAACCTCAGGGGAATCAAGGTGACACGTCCTCAGGAGTATAGTAGTATAATTGAGTGTGTGTCTGTGCATAAATCGTTGACTGGGGGAACAGACTGTCCTCATTTCTGTTATTTTCCACATCCTCTTTCCACATTCTCTTCAAACCACAACATTTCATTTTTCCATTCGGAAAGAAAATGAAAAAACACCAGAGAATTGAGGAAATGTGAGGCAGAGGGAGGGAAAGTGGGATTTAATCAAACTCTCATCGCCGTAACACGTCCCACAATGCACAACCATTAACACCTTGAGACCAGCAAGACAACTTCAGGGGGAACATTTTATTAAATATATAATTCACTCTCTCTAAACTCTCTACCTTTCTCGCATACTGTACAAGCCTATAGTTTATTTCTCATGCATCTGCCAATCACTCCTCCCCGCAACCTTAAACAATATTTCCTTTTGGGGCTGTCGAGCTTGTAAAATTAGCTGGTTGTTTCTAGCCAATAAGCAACCCGAGTGCGTGCATGCTGCTGTTTCACATCCCTCCACTTCACCATCTCCGCCCAATCTTCATTAGATTGATCAGGCGAGCAAACCGGTAATGTTTTGCTGTCACGCTACACGGCCGGCAGAAGCTTCTCAAGAGCTGCGAGCTGCTCAGAAAAAGGCCAAGCTGTCAAACTGTCAAGTGAAGCATCAGCCTGGCTGTCTTCATCCACTCTCTTACCACACCTTCCTGCCCCATTGTGAGGTCAGCATTACAACATGTTATTTTACTGACTATATTCAGTGTCTTCACGGATACCCAGGCTGTGATTCTGGTTTCTTGTAACACAACAGAGCACTAAAAGCTCAAACAGGTTCCCTGCTTTGTCGGAAAGCTGTTATTCAGTATTGACTCCTTCAGAGCTCATCAAGAGGCCACAGCTGGTTACACACTGACATTCATGGCCTTTTGTCTCTGCTGAGCAACAGTCTGCATAACACGAGTTCCCCACAAGACCGCAGTCAATACGGAGAAGATTTATGAGGATAAATCATCCTGAGAAACGGCACTTTTGGCAGAACGAATTTTCCTTAAACATGACCTAACGACGATGTTTTGTACTAATTTGGAGGAATTCTCGTTTTTTGTTTGTATCTTAAAAGAAATTGGCAGTTTGCAGTGCGAGAAAATACAAGAAGGTCTCGATTTGAGTTGTCAAAGTTGCACAATTCCAACAATCACCATATGTGTTGATATTGATCCGATACAATGTCAGGAAACCAGTATTTAGTCCTGTAAATAAATATTTTGGTTGTCAATGTTCAACCGTGCTTTAGACGAGGACAAGGCAAATGACTGAAGGTTACTCACAACACCTTCTCCTCTTCACTGCTCTCAATCAGATAAGAGCAGTGAGGAAAGAGTTGATACGTGACACATCTGACCATTCACAGCGTCTCTGCGGGACGCCAGAGGACATGCAGCTGCAAACAGCAGGTGACCAGCCATGGATACACACACACATACAGCACCAAGGAAATCACGTCTGAAATACAGAAAAGCAGCAGGGCTCCAGGTCAAAGGTCAGAGATGTCTGTTGACGGCAAACCTGATAAGTGTATTTGTTTGTGTTGTTTGACCTCGTTGCATTTTTATTTTCATAATAAGTTTTCCCCGTTAACCAACAAAAGTGTTTTAAATGAAAGGTTGATAACAAGTTAAAGCTCCAGCAGTCCAGATCTTCTAAATCCCTGATTTGTAGATGAACCTGTTAGTGACCCCGCTTTAAATGTATAATCACTAACTGCATTAGAAGAGCGTGTGGGCATATCTGCTGAAGGTACAGAAGGTTCAATATGAGCCAGCTCAGGCCTTTTATTATGTACTCTAAGTATTTTATTGGATTATCTCCTAATATGTTACAAAATCAGGTTTTTCTTTAAGCATGAAATAGTTTGATTTACAGTACAATATGCCTATTTACAGTATGGAATAGCCTTCCTCTGTGAACTTTAGTTATAACTTCATTATGCTTTTATGCTACGCTGGATGCAAAGTGGTCGCTCATCTGTCGATAGCAAGGTGCTTTCCTTCGGTTTGAGAAAACATTTGAAACATTATCCTGCTACGTTGATTTAAATGGGAATGTCGCTTTGAGTACATTATTAGGGTCTTCTGTCGCAAAGAAAAGTCCATCAAATGTGTGCACCATGGACGAGTACAGGTGTCCCCTTTGTCCTCTTATGTACAGTGGAGTTATGTCCAAGTCCACTTGTGGAATGTAAGATGGCTGCTCTCGGTGGCGTTGACACGCAGGACGTGACGACCTTCAGACTCCCCTCTGGAATTCATGAGGAGGCATCGTGTCAGGAACATTTCACTGATTATACTCTACAAGTCATTATCATCTAAAATGCAATATATCATTTTGCTTTTAGGCCAGATTGACTTGAATAATCTCGTAAAATGACTCACCAATCGTTACCATTCTTTTTATTTCCTCTTTATGGCCTCATATTTTTTAGCTGTTTGTCTTTATGAATGTGGTGATAATAATAATCTGATTTAATTGATTTTCAGGGACATGTCTCCAGCTCTGACATTTCCTCATCTGACCCGGGCAGTCAAAGGTGTTGCGAATTGAAGGCAAATTAAAATGAATTCACGGACAAACACTTTTTTTTTAGGGTTATATTACTACTCTTATACTGCTCTGCAAGTTCGGATGGTCAGGATGGTTTTGGTCAATCGCACAAAAGAGGAAATGAAAGGTCCTTAGTTTAAGTTATCAAAGAGGGATATTATTTAGTATAATAAGAAAATTTCCTTTATTTTGTTGAAAGAGTCTGCTAGGCGCCTTTGTATTACGTGGCAGAAGTTTATAATGAAATTGAAAGGTGACTCTTTACTGAATCCCTGATCATTTTTAATGAACACACAACTTGAATGTGATTAGAATGACTTTGCTCAGCGTCAGTGAAAGCTTCAATTTTCTTTTTATTGTGTCCATGGATGAGTTAGTACTCTGCAGTCCTTTCAATATCTATCCCCAAAGCCCTAACCTTGAGCGCAATGGACGTGTTCGCGCCACACCAGCATCATTAAAACTGGACCATGATCAGTGTCAACAGCAGCAGCGAGGTCAGAAGTCAGGACAAACAAAGGAAAGAGGAGATGCAGGAGACACTAATGAAAGAAAAACACACAGAGGCTCATATTTTTCACATTTGAGTAATGTTACCACAAAAAAAAAAAGATTTCCTTTAGTAGCATGAGATATTAAAACCGATTATGACTGATTATTTATTGTAGATCAACATATTTGGACACAATTTCTAGTGTATTTAACAGGAGCTTATATCACAGAGAATGAAGTTGTTGTTCTTTTGGTTAGAGGAAATGACATGTGGGAGTCAAAGCGAGAGGTTGGCTCACAGAGCTGATAATGATGGTAAAGTTAACAGTGTAGAATCCATAGTGATGGAAAAAGAAGAAGAGCTGCTTCTCAATAGGATGCCATATTTCTAAAGCCTGGTTCGCAATTTCTTTGTGCTTTTTATGATTTTGGATTTCCCCTTGTTTTACAAAACATTGTTGTTCTATTTCAACTAATAAATTATCTTAATTATTTTTTGGTTTCAGACCTCAGAATCGTGACCCGTGATCTCTGTGTTCTGAGCCCAAAATGAAAGTGATAACAAACCGCATATTGCGTGAGTCAGTAAAACAAATCTCATGTTACAGAAGGCTCCTGTTATTGTGAGAGCCACGCGTCCCGTGTTAAGCAGTGCAGTAAGCCCTCAGCTTGTCGTTGGTCTGACCTGTAAGTAGCCGATTTAATGAGCACATCAGTCTGGAGACAGAGGCTCCTCATTATAACCTCATCTGAAGCTTGACTCTTGTGCCTTTTAGAGAGGCTCATTGATCTCCTCTGTTTACATGTTGCGTCTCTCAAGAATCAGGCTTGTTTGCCGTAGAGTTTCAGAGGTCTCGCTGTAATCGGATGAGTGAGTCGTGCGCATTTCCTCCCTTTCTGATGATGTCCTGTAATTTAAAACTTAAAGCCTCCAATTAGTCGTCATCAACTCCAAAGCACGTAAACACTGTTCACACTCCTTCCATTAGAGAGGCTGCCATTCATTATGGTGATTTCTTAATTAATGTAATCAGCATCTGATTCAAGAGTATTTCAACTTATTTTTACAACTGACTGAAAACAACTGTACTTCCATGTTTCAATTGCCCAACTCACGTGTATGCGTCATATTTCTGAGTATTATGGTGGTTCATCCATTAATGAGTCCTGATATTCTGACTGAATTGCCATTTTGTTCATATATCCATTGAATCCCTGAATAAGTTTAAGATGTGGGCAGCAATTACAAGGTCAGGATAAAAATGACCCGGATTATGATTCAAAATATTATATAGCTTCCGGATAAGGGATTGAATTTGGGCCATGAAATAAGACAAAGGTTAATTTGAGTTGATGAAACATAATTAATTTTCATCACACAGCCGAAATTGTTTCTTATTAATATTGTTTGATATAGAATTATTGATACATTTTGCACATAGGTGAACGTAGTTAAGCGTTTGAGGGGTGAAAACTAAGGAACAACGAAAGATGCTTAACTTCACTGTCATCCATCCGATAGTTATCAAGATATTTTTTAAATACAAATGTTCACCTCAAGATGAACAGTCTGGGATTTCCAAAGTCCGTGAGACTCGATCTCTTTGGACCACCTACAGACGTCTAAGATTCTGTCCAATCCATCTTGTAGTTGTTGAGATACTTCAATCCGAACCAAAGTGATTCACCATTCACATTCATCATTAGTTTAGCAAAAACAAACAAATACCCCAACACGTCCCCATACAATAATAATACATTTGGAGGATCCTGCAGCCAGACATGATCTCTGAAGGCAAGTCAAGGCAAATTCATTTGGATAGCACATTTCAATAACAATCCAATTAACGCTGCTTCACATAAAACCAAGAAAGAAGAGTCAGAAAATATCCAAACATAAAGCAAGGAGATTTAAAAACAGTTCATTTAAGCATAAAAGAAAAACATCCATTAAAAAGACGATGATACAAATCTAATAATAGAATTAAATGTGAGCTACTGACACAAAATATTCTCTTCTTTCAAGTTGGATTTAGTTGCTGTGCAAGAGAGTCCCAGAGAGGGTTTGTAAGGCTGTCGAAGGTAGCAAATCAGACTATTCTCATTGTTTCTAGTTGATGATGAGCTTAAAGCTCTGTACATGTGAAGTTAACATGCAAGTTTTCTTCACTCTGCCCTGCGTGGCAGATTTGAAGAGATGTTTGTAGCAGCTGTTGCTCTGCTGTAAAGACATGAATGGAGCTTTGGGGAAATTGATGCATGTTTCTCAAAGTGCCAATATTAAGGTTGCAAATCAGTGACTGCCAAATGTGCAATACGTAAAGTAGGAGAACAACAGAAGACCCGCAGCCTGTGAGGGAATTGATCAGTGGTTTCTCACAAAAAGCCATGTGTCTCATGGACCCACTATGGTTAAACTCATCTGTTTATTGTGATGGATCAACTGCTCTCCCTTAGGAAGCTTCTCTGTGAGCATAAAAACCAGCAGGCAAGATTTATTAGCAATCATTTACTGGCTTTGTGCAGCCAATCGCGTACTTCCTCATTCATGTGTCATTTTCACTCCCGTGACATGTCTCAGCTGTCTGCCGTTTATGGATGCAGTATAAAGGAGAACTTAATAAAGGAGAAACATAAACCACTCTTTCTTTTTGAAGCTGCAAATGAGACGGAGTGAACCTGTACGGTGCTAAATTATGCACATTTGATATTGGCCAGGTTCCCCCTTTGTGATTACTTGCAGTGGAGTGTTGTGCTCGTCATGTTGGGCGTAGATCACGGTCCCCCTGGGTGGTGATGACATACGAATATCAAATGATACCCAAAGCACCACATCAAGTCACTTCAGGCTTGAGAGACATAAGCTACAAAAAGCAATGTGAAGACAAATCTATTAGGCCCGCTTGTGTGGTTTCATGACATTTACGAGCATTAATACTGACAATTGAAAGATTGTATGGATATATTGAAGTTGTAATTCTCAAATGGGAGAGAGGGGTGTAATAAAAGCGATTCTCTCATGGGAGAAGAGGAACTCTTTTATGTATCTGAGTTGATTAAAGTGGGCTGCGAGCAGAATGCAGATATCTGGGAAAGAGCCAGGAGAAGATAAACGAATAGCCATCAAGAATTTATTTTTAAATTTAAGAAGAAAAACAACCAATTCTGAAATAAAGTAAGAAATAATAATTTCCCAATGAATTAAGTTAGTTTTAAAATAGGAACATTGCCTAATTAGTAGCGTGCATCCTTCCGCCAGATGTATATCCTTCCTCTCTCCCAACAAAAGAAGGTTTGAATTGTCATTTGATAGAGTGCTGCAGCTATAAGTCCTGAAACCAAACCCAGGAATGTTTTTCCCGTCGGCTTCCCTTGTTTCATAGTCAATGTTTTTTTTCAAATGAATGCCTGCAATAAAGATTGTAAACAATATGTTTTAGGTTTTGTTCCGTATGTCCATATGTCAGTAAATACTCCTCTGAAGTCAACTTTACTGTTGTTACATGAACTATATTTTTTAGTCTTGGCCATTGTGTTAATGATCCCTGAAATTGTAAAAAGTGGCGTTCATTTGTGAAGATTATCTGAGTAAAAAAAGAATGTTTCCAAACCAAACATATGTGTTTGCCACAAAGTTTATTTCCTGCAATAATCTTGCATTGATTTGAAAAATCTAAACGGCTTTTTGTCGAGGGATTGTTGTAATGCCAATTTTATGGTTAACCTTGTCCCACAAGGCTCCTTTACAGTCAGAATGGTGGTGAGCATTAAAAAAAGATGTATTCATCTCATATCGTTGTCTCATAATGATAAAGCTTTGCTGGAAAGGCCTCTTACTACTTACGCATTAGACATTTATTAATTAAATGTGCAACCGTCAATAAAGGTTGGAATCAACCGCAAGCTCAATCTGTCATAAATAAGCACAACAAATATTATTCTGATGGTTTACACCTCACGAAGATGAACAACAGTGACACAAGGCCCCTTTACTCCAGAAAAAGGATCAAATAGGAGACATTCCTCCAAACCTGATCGTCCACTAAACCTTAAACTGAAGCTCAAAGCTCAAAGCGTCTCCATCGGCGGGAATCGACGTCACCGAGACTTCAAGTCCATCAAGACTGATAGTATTTACTCCCCTTCCTGCTGGAAGCTTCCTGACCGTGCGCAGGGAGGATGAATGTGTTCAGATCTGAAATGGATAACAAGAACAAACAATGTATTACAGAGCAGTATTTCTAATTTACAGGGAGCAGCAGAGGGGCGACTGTATTATTAGTATCATACGAGTGCATCTTCACAGTGTGCCGGGTGACGCTTGTCTGCTCTCCTTTGCATGACGCGGTCTTAAATGAATTCATCTTTACATGCGCACGTATGTTGGTATTCTATGGGCCTTTCTTTGTTTTTTTTATCGTTCTTTATGTGTTGTATTGTGTCAGAGACAGCAGGCTCTCTTTCTCTTGAGGTGTCGTGTTAACCCTTATGTGTTACAGCACACTGCTGCTTCGTGCTGTGTGTGTGTGTGTGTGTGTGTGTTTTGTTACGCAGGCACTATCTTCTTTCAACGAACCATAAGTTGAACTATGTCGCTCAGCCAAGCACAAATCTCACAGTACTTTTTTGCATAATGATGAGTACGCTTGGAAATGCTGAGCCGGTTGGATTACAGGGATGCCGCTCTGTGGAGCTGCAGGGCCGTATATTAAGACAAGGCTGCCCTGCTTCCTGCAGCCCGGCGTGCCCTCGGGTATATAAAATAACCCACCTCATCACGGAGCACTGCACAGCACAGCACTGCTAACAAGCGTAGAGGTCATCCACGGAGCTGACCACAGCGAGGGGGGATCAAAAGTATCCGGAACCAAGACAAATATCCACTGCGGCATCTTTTGAAAAAAAGATGAGGCGGACAGAGTGAGGGCCGGGGGAGACGTACACTTTATAATGCAAAAGGCTCGCCGAGCATTCACGTCACACGAAGCCGGGGCGCCGACCTAGACGAGGCTGGTGTGACACCGAAGCACACCCTTTGAAAGCTGACAAGGCGGCGTTTTGTTGTACCTTAAGTATAACGGACGCTTCGCACCCCAGCAAGGTTGTGAATCTGACTGTACGCCTTTGAAGTGTGCGAAACACTTAAATCCCAGTTCTGTTTTATGTTCCACCGCTTTGCTTTCAAAAGAGAACACTAAAGGCAGCAGTGACATGTGTCACGAAGGATATAGTTCAGACACTGCTCAGAGTGAGCAGAGGGAGTGCAATTACGCGCCAAGATGCAGGAATTCTGCATACAAATTTGTCTTAAGCGAAGTCTGTATTGCACGTGAAGATACTTCGGTGGAAACTATTATAAGTTACCGAAAAAAATCCGTCACATGTTAATTCATTTGACAAAGTAATAAACCAAAAAGAGCTTTGGAATGACACCTGGTGACAAAAGGCACTACTCGCAGGAGCTTTAGCTTCATCTGAAAGTAGTTTCCCCGGTTTGGAGTTCCTCTTGCCTGTCGGTGCGGAACTATTTTGAGAGCATCAGGATGTGGAGAGATTCCATACTGGGGATTAGCATTATTAACATTATTAACCGTAGTCCTTTACAAGGGGAAACAATGGGCTTCAAGAACTTCCCCGTGAATTCACATTTTGTACTGATATTGATGTAAACGTATTGATGATGTATGCAAATGTTGTTCTCCAAAATTGTCCAACGTGGGTATAATTTATCCGGAGAATAGGCAAACATTATTTACCTCATTTGTAAACTAAGCTACCAAACTAGTCACCCACTTTGCTACCAGCATTGCAAGACGGCCAAAACGTAATGTCCTGTTATTTTGTGCTCTCATTGGTTAATTGTTGTAAAACATTACACCTCAATCCCAGTGGCTTTCCCACACAGGCACATGCAGAGGTACCCGCATGTCACCTGCTGCCCACCCACTTCAAACCAAGATGCCAATTTCCGGTCCAGTAGACCTTAGTCAATCTTGTATTCACCAACTTTTTCAACGTCTTGATATGTCATGCACCCATCACTTTAAATTATGTTTTATAGGTGCTTTGATCGAACTTCATGAAATAGAAGTTCCACAATATATTTTAAACTGTACAAATATATAATTGGTTGGATAGGATGAAACAAAAACAAAGGAATATCTTTTTTATTTAACAGATTCAACAATCGGAAGGCTCGAGGAGTTCATGGAATGATCATCTGAATAGGCAGAAATATTACATTTTCCTCCCTAAAATTGATGATTGATGATAATGATCTGAGTAACGACATCAGACGTTCATGTTTAATCAAATTATAAATATATTTCTCCCACATGTCAGGGATTGTCAGCTAATTTCAGTTTGTATTCTTTCTTCATACAGTAGAACAGGAAAATAATATTGTTTTAAATCAGCCTGAAAAGGATTTCTCTTCCCCAGTGCAGAACATATATATACACACACACACTTGTATATATATATATTTGCACAACTACATATAGATGGATCGACATATTATGTTTGTTTTATCCAAATAAAATAAAAAAACAACGCACACAAGATTTGAATGTTCATGTGTGTACTTCCACACATTCATTAAGAAAAACATACCTTTGCACAAAAGTCATTGCATGAACAGCAAAGGCAACTGATATTTTTCTCAAATTCACATGTAATGCAGTAAGCAGGCTGTGGGTTGGTGTCCCGTCAGCGATAGAGACACATGTTGGGGCTCTGATACAGGTACATGTAGGCGTCACAAAAGAGACGCTTGGCCACGCCTTTCATGTCCCGAGGCACCTGATTGGCCAGCTCCATGGGAGACATTTCCAGATACGTGCCAACCTCGGGGCAGGCGTGAACCTCCGGGATGTTGAACCCGTCTTTCTCTCCTGGAGACAACGCACAGATGAGCTACTGAATGCATGTGTTAATAGTGCATGTGAAGGGACAAATGCACAAAAACAGACTTGCCCTGTCTGTCGGCCATGCTGTCGAAGAAGATCCAGTCTTGGCTGTTGGGTCCGTGCTTGATGAAGGACACGTAGTGGCTGGTCTCGATGCAGAGCACAGCAAACAGCTCCAGCTTGTCTCTGATGAGAGGGTGCGTCATGCCGTGACTTAAATAACCCTTGGGAATGTCCAGAGCGACTGGTTGATGGGACTGGCGTTGAGGATGAGCGTGCACCTGGATACGAAAAAACAATAAGAAAGGGATCAGGGCGGCATCTAATGGTTATTCTTATAACACTATTGAAAAAAAAATGTATTTTGACTTAATGGATTATTCAAAATGGTTGTTTGCCACAGCTAGAGTTTCAGCATTACCTCCCACACCTGGCAATCTACTGCACTGTGTGCAAATTCTTCACTATTCCCACTCGCCCCTCAGTAGCAAACAAAAAAACAGTCAGCATCTGCTGTGTATAAAAAAAAAACTGTAAGAAGCCCTTTCTGCTGGGTGGTAAACACTCGGCAAACAGAGCCAAATAAACGGATCCATTTAATTCATACTTTATTTCTACAAGGCTGCTGACGCGGTATAACATGGTAGATGGACAATGGTACAAACCGCACCTGTGACAAACACTTCTGGCAGAAGATTTTGAATCCCGTCTGACTGAATATGGGATCTTTAAAACAGTCGGTGCACTCGGCCTGTGCCAAGTCTCCACACAGCATGCACTGCTGAGGACCTGAAGAACACACCACACGTTAGCTTCCTCATGTGGACATTTGCTTTTAGACCATTTAAGTCACAGTGTGTTGCAGAGGCGCGTGTGTGTGTGTGTGTCTGTGTGCGTTTAACAGTACCTTCAGAGAGAAGGTTGGTGACATCCAGCTCAAGAGACGGAATGATCCTGTCAAACATCTTGAATTTCTTTCCAAAGCGAGGCATCTGTAGGATGAAGCACGGAGGCACCTGCAATTATAAGACCATTAAATAAAAAGATCCCACACAGATGAGAAGATCTGCTGGGAAAACTGTCTGACAGAGACATCTACTGGAGAAACAAAGGAAATTCTCACATGAATACATCTTTTTCACACAGATCAGCAACAATGGAGCTCACACAGCGGCATAAACCCTCGCTGTTAGATCGAAGAATATGTTGCCACCAAAGAAAATATAGTTTTTTGTCTTGCATCTCAAATTCAAAAATGGAATAGAATGATGGAGAAATCTCACCTGGGCCAGTTTTAGTCCTGCGTTGTGGAAGGAATGCTCCAGCAGCTGCTGGACTGTGGGCAGCACCAGGCTGTGGTTCTGGTCCAAGAAAATCTGATAGCAGTAACTTTCCTGCACTTTACCGCCCAAGGAGCTAAACGAGAGAGGGTGAGAAACTGTTAGGCGTGACTGCAGAATCCTCCACAAGATGCACTGTATTGAAGTCATGCGTTGGGAGGTAGTATCTGGACTGTGGTGGAACTGTACAGTTTTAGTAGAGGATCCAGTGCGAGAATGTGGTGCATGATGACAGTCAGAAACTCCTCTGGATCTGAGAGACATAAGCCACATCAACAAGTCACTTCAAACCAAAGAAACAACTTAGCGGTTTCCAAACTTCCAGGTGAAACGGACCCTTCTCATCTGTGGTGAAGGATTTACTGTAGCCGTGGTCCTGCAGCTGCTGCCGGAGCTTCATGATGTGCCGGCCTTCCACGAAGCCCTTACTGCAAAGAACACGCACGCACGCATAGTATGTATGCATGATTGAAGTAACACAAAAGACGATTAAATGTTTAGAGAAATGTATAACAGCACACACGTGCGGAGGGGATTAACAATGTCCTTGAGCAGTGTGCTCTGGATTGGGGCATCTTGCGGTTCTGTGGGTTTAAACAGCATGGCGTCTAACACGGAGGAGCAGGAAAACAAGCTGAAAGCAGGGACAGAGAAAAAAAAGAGTTAAGACAGTACAGGAGTATGTTCTATAAATGGGATTCACTCAGCTGAATGCACACTGTCTGCCGTGGCACGGTTCATCCTCCTGACCTGAAGAGGGCAGCATCCATGTAGCAGGAGTTGTAGTGGCCTTGAATCCCCTTCATTCGTCCAATCAGGATGCGGTCTACCTGTTCTGTGCTGACTGGAGGAACGGCCCCCGGCATCCCTGTGCTGTGCTCCGGGTCTCCCCCTACAGTGACAGGCGTGTAAATCCACATAAACACCATGAAACATTACACAGCAGACGAATAATAGCCTAAGATGTCTGCCGTTGCAGTGGTCATTAGGGAAATGGTTCAAATACAAGAAGCATTTTAAAATGTCCTCTGTAAGTATAAAACGAATACAACGGCAAACAAGGAGTTTCTCCTGTGTTGTTCTGACCTGCGGTGTCCGTGTCGAGCATCTTCGCGCTGCAATCAGTCGATGTACTCTGAAATCGTGAGTCCGGGCGGCAAGATCTAAGCTTCAAGAACAGCGCTTTCTTCGGGGCACAATGAAAGAAACGCTGGCTTTTGAAGGTGCCGTCACTCACTCCATCGGGTTCGTCCTGGAGAAGGATACAGACAAAGTATGAATTACCCCCATGGTTAAATAAAAGGGACAAAAGGAAGAAGAAAAGCAACAATGTGCCACAGGTTTAGATCTACCAGCTCGACGCCAGCCATGGTTTCCGGACAACAATCTGGAGTGCCGATCCAGCGGATGATCCCATAAGAGGTGCCCTTAGCCAAGGTCACCTCCACCACAGAGCTCAGGCTCAGATCCGCATTGTCTTTTTCCACTGGAGGGGTTTCAGTGTCCATGCTCTCTGGTGCTACGGTAAACCAGGGTAAATAGGGAAGTCAGACTTCTTAAAAATGTTGGAAATGGCTTCACGCGCCATCATGTAATGAGTGGCTCAAACCTGGGGTCACCTCCCCCTTAGCCACCGATTGTAGTGGAACATCAACTTCGTCATTTGTGTCCTGAAACAAGACCAATTATCAGTGTTCTACTTACTTGGTACTGAAGGAAGTGGGTAACGTAACATTAAACCTGAGGTTTTAGTTATACAAGAGATCTTGAGAATAGCAACTACAACAGGAGGCCGATAGATCAAACAGTTTGATGAGGTGCAATGACTTTTAATTAGAATTGCTTAATAAATAAAACAGCAACCATATTTGGTAGATTTTTGGACTTACCCCATACCAGCGCTACATGTTAAT
This sequence comes from Apeltes quadracus, assembly GCA_021346845.1. Classification (NCBI taxonomy): domain Eukaryota; kingdom Metazoa; phylum Chordata; class Actinopteri; order Perciformes; family Gasterosteidae; genus Apeltes; species Apeltes quadracus. The sequence goes on from CM037924.1 coordinate 12,110,135, forward strand.
ACAAGAATGGCTGCATAATTTAAAAGGACAAAGCGCCCTATTCACTAGTTGTTAAACTTTCTTGTTTAAAGTTTTGGATCGAATTTTTGCACTCTGAGAATAAACAGATGGATCACTTACTGTGGAGATCCTAACACAAGGTTCTCCGTCCTTTTCCTTCACCTCCAACGCCATTCCATGCTGGCATTTATCCTCGAAGAAGTAAGTGACTCTATCTCCTGGAGCGACCTTGTCCGGTTCAGAGTGCTTGGGGCTGGAGGGGGACAAGGAGCTGGGTACTACAGGCCTGAGTCGGTGGAACGCGGCAAAAATGCCACAATCTTTTGCGCAGGGGAAGAGGGTTTTATTCTGCCAGGTGCCGTCAGTATCCCCCTTGCCTCTATCTTCTGCCTAAGGGGATGGAAAAATAGGAGCCGACATTTAAATACCTCTTTATATCCATCCAAGGCTATTGTGTTGGGGTTTTAGGGTTTTCAGAGGTGTATGAAAGGAAACACGGCGGTAGGAGGAAATCCTTTTGCTAAACGAACACTTTTAAAGTCCCACCTGCAGCTCAATGCCAAAGAACCGGCCTGTTGGAAGAGGTGAAGTTGAGAGGTGGAGATTTGTGGAGTTTGGGCTTCTTCCGATGAAGCGAACGGTGCCTCTAAGCCACTCTCTTCCTTGGAGGACTGTGACCGCGCTGCCCAAGGTGAGTCCTCGGGCCGCTCGAAGGGCTTCCCCCTCTTTGAGGCACTCCAGCCTCAGCGGGTAGTCGGGCAGGGCCTGCAGCAGGTCGGCCTCCTCTGGACTCAGCTCTCGCAGGATGCTCAGCTCCACTTCATATTCATACAGATGACTTGAGCCCAAGAAGTTGACGGGCAACTTCGTGGCAGACGTTCTTCCTGTCAGGTGTTTGTGCCTCGCTTCACTTATGTAGCAAAGTTGGCCGGCAAGGTTGCGCGGGTATTCCGTCGTTCTTGTTACGATAAAGTACAGGTTTGGTGACGTCATGTTTCTGACAAGGGGTACAGCACGGAAACACACAATTACACACACACGCACAACGTGTACACAGGTACTACTGCAATAGCAATACGAGTGTTATATGTTTGTAGAAAACATTCATGCTAGCTCACTAACGTGCTAAGTGAACTCACGGCTGTCGTTAACTGACACCTAACGTCACATGCAACGTCACAACTTTTTTTTTTCTTTCCTTTATCCTCTCCACCATGTGACAAAGACAATCTTACCCTTAAGAGCGCAGTACCTTTTACATTTGTTTTACGTGTTGTCTCCGAGCTTCTCTATCTGCGTCCTAACCAGTCGCCTAGTTTCACTTCCCCTTTCATTTCATTTCACTGCGGCGTCATCAGCCGTCGCGCTCAGTGTTGCTGTAGTGGTCGTTGTCGTTGTTGTTGTTGTAAACCAGCGAAACAACTTCTTGGCAATACTTGGTAGTACTTCGGCAAAAGACTTCATCAATGTCAAGAATTGCACATTTTAAGTGACGTTGCTGTTTTGAAATGTGTTGACAGCCAGCGGCAGCGTCGGTTGTCGGCGCGCGGGGTCTTTCAGCCCTCAGTACGGACTGACAGGCAACCAGAAAGAAGGCCTATCCACGTCCATCCTGTTTATATGTTTAGAGATGTTAATAAAAGGGACTTCTTCCTTTTTGTGACCTGCAAGCTTTATTATGTCGTGGAGGGGTCTAGGGGTTACAGGTCAAGGGGCATGTCGACTGTAGAACCCCATAAGACATGATTTTTGTGGTATTGAGAATTGTTATTGACTTGACTGGAGATAGTTGTCCCTGGCAGGATTGTGTTATGTATTACTGTGTTATTTGCATATTAATTTAAAGCCTTGACTGTTTATCTCTTATTAGAACAGCTCTTTGAAATGTAAACAAAAGTTTTACCTGTCCCATCAATACTTTCCATTATATCCATCCTGGCAGGTAGTATTGGCGTGGTTTAGAGATATCTTTCTTTGTGATTTCTACAAAACCCTAACAGAGTGGAGGAGAATTTACCTTTTGGCACCTACACTATTGCACAGCAGCAATCTGAAACAGTCGCCCGAAACCACAGAGTGAAATGAGTCCTGTTTTCACTGGAACTACTTTCTATCAAAGAGGACCTGAAAGTAAGTGTTCAGTTGGTCATGTGACTCGCGCGCAGAGATGTGCGGCATTGTAAGAACCCTGTTCTTTTTTTTAATGAATCCACCCCTCACTAAACATCGTACACGGAATGTTCCTGTCACGTATTTCAACTAATACTACGTCCCCTTTTTGACTCTTTTAAGACACTGTCTAAGAAGAGGCATGACTAAACAATAAAACGTATTAAGAAAACCGTTTTGTGTTAATCTCATAACCTCGAAATACCTATGAAATAGGCTTACTGAAAATATGAAATATTGTCCAATGTTGACATGTTTTTCAACATCATTCAATCATGAACCCTTTTAGGTTTTTGCTACTTTACAGTAGCTTTAACAAGGCTTTTCAGGTCGCATCCCACTTGGTCCAGTCCTTGAACTATTTTATGTGTTAGGGGGACTCGCTGAGATGTGCGGCATTGTAATAACCTTGCTCTTGTTTTGGTTAACAGAGAAATGATTTGTGTTAATAAACATGATCTAAAAAATAAAACAAAATGGTTCAATAATTGATATACATATTTAACGATAGTTATTTTTTGTTTATTTCATAATTTATTGTCTCTGTTTTTAATATCTTACACTTCATTATTGATGATCATTTACTTAACATTGTCTATTTGCTGGAAATAGCATACATTGTCGCTGATTCTCTTTAAACGTCCAATAAAATAATATAATTCCCAGCCAGCTGGGAATGATTCCTGCCCCCCGCCACCCTACAAGATGAATGAATGACTATTGTAAGAAAATTTCCCGTCGATTAAATGCTCACCTGCAAGGCAAGACTGAGGGGTAAAGGGCCCGCCCTCTCAAACGTGTGCTGTGATTGGACGGGAGAAATGCATCATCGGTAAAGGCCTTTTTGTCGCAGTTCGATGACGAAACGTTTGGGTTGTAAACATGGAAGAGAGAGAAGCGCTGAAGAGACAAATTGAACTTCTACAAAGTAAATGTCCCTGTACACTCCCTTATGTATTGTTAGGTAGTACGCAGCTAAGCAATATGTTTTTTTAATCGCTTGTCTTTTGAGTTGCATATCTGACGCGTCACTCTGAAGTAACTTAAACGAATAAAAAAAACCGAATCAACCGTTAGCTTTGCCTCTAGCTTAAACTCGAACTCGCGTTGGTGGATTTATCTAACGTCAGGAACAAAATAGGTCTAAAACAGTTTGTGATTAAATTGTGCGGTATCTAGCTAACGCTGTAGATTGATTACACAGCATTGGTGGGTGCCAAACAACAACGACTAGGTGTTGCTCCACGACAATCCGCCCAAACGGCTTGACTACAATCTTTACACAGACAATACAAGAGCCAGGAACTCTGGACTCACGCGCAGCATTCTGCAGAAAGATGTTTCTGGGAAACCACATTTCTCTAAACGAAAGTGGCACAGAGGTTTTGTTACATTGTGTCCTTATTTTTGTTTATAACTCTCGGTGCAACTTAACGATCCTATTTTCAAATTCCCAGATCTCATAAATAACCATAAGAGTGTCCACGGCGACGCCCCGTTTGCAAGAGGTGAACCGCGGCATCCGGAAGGGCCGACATCAGCCAGGGGCAGAAGCCACAGCACGTCTGTCGCCCATCCTATCAGCTCCAGAGGAGGACTGTATGCTCCTCGCGGCCGTGGAAGTTGGAGGAAAACATACTCGCTGAGCAACAAGAAGCCCCACCAATCTATTGGACACGTCTCAGCGTCTGCTTCCTCTCCCGTGCAGCAGTCCAGTTCCCACAGTGTATCCCACGGCCAAGGAGCGGAGACGCAAAGAACAAGTGTTGCCGTCTTATCGTCAGGGATCCCTCAAGGGCAGCGTTCTGAGAGTAACGCAGCGGGAGGGGCGGCTGAGAAAAGAAACAGGGATACTGTTGGAGAACTACGATCCGCCGTGTCTCTCCATGAAGAAGGAAAAGGAGAGGAAAGATCCACAGGCACGAGTGAGCGATGTGAAACGGGCGACGGCAGGCGTGTCCTGCCCGGAAAGAAAGTCCGTAGTTCTTTAGAAGTGTCGTCCTCAGCCACGGCCAACACCTCGACTGGTTCGCAGGGAATCCCTGAAGGAAATACCAAACCTACCGCGACATGTAAAACCAGCACTGAGACTCAACCAACTAGAACTAAGACGACTCCGGCGGCTCTTGATGTTAACACCGCACCAACTCTCGCTGCTCCGTCTATTTTATCCAAACATTTAATCGACCCCGCATCTTGCACCAGCCAAAGCAATGTCTCTTTTGTGAAGAAATCAAAGTTCACCTGGGTGAAGAGCCAGAACGTAAGAGGAGTGGGGCCCAAACAAAGCGGCCACGTTTCCTCGCCCGCAGGCAGAGCTGGGACTGCTGCCCTAACGTCAGTACCCAAAGCTGGAGTTTCCAGTGGAAGCTCCCCCTTGTGGACAGCGAAGAGAACGCCTGGCAAGAAGGTCCATCGAAAGCCCGGCCCGCTTAATTCAACCCCCAAGACCTCCAAGTACAGATGGGTGTCCATTTCTGCTGGAGCCCAAGCTAGAGTACCTCGAAAGTCAATATCGGCCAAAGCTCTTTCCCAAAAGGCTCTGGAGAAGGGGGAGGTTACCAAGAAACTCCGAGCAGAAGATAAGACGAAAAAGGGACTCGGGGGTTCTGCTACCAACTCCTTGCCGATAAGCCGCTACCGCTGGAAGGCCGGCGGACAGAGCCCCTCTGGGGCACCGACGGTCGGGGCAACAGGGGCCCGACGGCGGTCGGCCTTCCACTGGACATCAGAAAAGAGCAGTAAAGGAGCAAAAGGAGGGAATGCTGTCTCCCCATCCGTGACCCAACTGTCCCCAGCGTACCCATCTAATGCCCTCCTCTTCACCTTCTGGGTTCAAGCTCCGCAGCAGGATGAAGATCATTAGGAAGTCTGCTCCCAGGTAAATAGTGGAAACCTGGACGCGATCTGCTCTGCGTCCATTTTCTGCTGATGGTGGCAGGAATGCTTTGATTACATTTTCTTTTTTTGTCAATGCGAATTGCCACACAGCAGGGTGTTGTGTAATACTCATTGTGCTGTTTTCCTTTTCCGTTGGCCACAGTGTGAGTGGGTCGGAGATGAAGTACTCCCCTCGGGGCCGGATGCACAGCGCGAGCAGGAGTCCCGCCGGAGTAAGGAGGACGCCCTGCAGGGAGCTCGTGTCTTTTGGTCGACACAAGTTGAGGCGGCTCTCCCCCATCTCATCGAGGACAAGTAAGAAGCGCGCACTGCAGACCGAAGAGTACGGTGTTGTTCTGCTCATGAAGAGCGTCTGTTCTACACAATTCTGCTCTTGTGCGTTTACCACCGACGCAGTGCTCTAAATGAACTGTGACCCAGACGCTCTTCTGTGGAAAATAACGTTGCACAGTAGAGGGAGAACTCGTCTAACCTGGCTGGTCTCGGTACGGCTGTTTTGTCTGCAGCGTTAGAGGTCGAAATGATGTGATTGTGTAGATATTTTGGATGGATCTATTTTTGGTACCCCTTCTGCTCCCCCACACTGAGCTAAACCTTCTTTAAGGTTTAAATTCTCACCCACTACTCATTAACATATGAATTACACCTTATGGCCACCTGGTGGTGCTACGACCGCTAGTTTTAGCTTTCTATCATGCAACAAAATTCACGATTAGTGAATTAGTATAATTAGTATAATAATTCAAATGTGTATATATACATTCACACAATGTTTGTGTGTGTGTAATATATATATATATATATATATATATTGAACGGATATATCAAAGGGCTTTGTCTGTTTGAAAGCCACTATAAACACTGTCGCCATGATTCACACATCCCCTATGTCTGCTGCAGTTGCCACAACCAATCGGCAATAGAAAAAAAGACTGCCCTGTGCATCTGTAGGGTCTCTGCCAAAGACGTTAGGTTTTTGCTTTACAACCTAAAGACGGCAGAGACTCGCTGACCGGCCTTGGCCTCCTAAGTAGGAGCCTCAGGGGCCACAGTCTTTCTCTCACAGTGGAAACATGCGTTCGAGCTCGTCAACCTCCATCAATCTGCCACAGTCAAAACATCATTTCGTTATCTGTTATCATTTATGTGCTCACCGGTTTTGTGCAGGGGAGCAAGTAAAAGCAAGGATGCACACCGAAATATATACTGCTTACAGATATTTGCCCCTGTTAGTATACTTTCATTTTTTATTTCTCCAGTGAGAAACGCTCATATGGGATTGGGAGATCAAGTGCTCTGACAGCTGCTGTTGCAGCTATCTCCAGTAGAGGGCAGAAGCTTACATCCATGAACTCCTTTTAGATGCTTAGTGGGGGGCGGGGGAGGTTGGGGAGGTTTATTAATTGCCCAATTCAGCCGTGATGGCGAACAAGTGCCGATAGCGGGTAATTTGCAGAGGAAGAGGCCGCTGCTATCAAGCCCCGGCACGGCTCTCCCTCCGGTAGATAAAAAGGAGCTAATGCAATAATTATCCTTTTGCAAATTGGATTGTTTTAACGAACTGTAGAATATAGGCGCGACCTGATGGAAAGCAATCATTGTTTTTCCTCTTTTCTTTTTTTTTTTACAGCACTTGCCCCTCCAGCCCCCCCGGTCATTCTGCATGTACCCTACACGCCTCATGCCCATCTTGTTGTAATCTCCCCTACGCAATGAAGTCCAAAGCCATTAGGAAAGCCATCACTATCAGCATTAGGCTTTATTCGTCCCAGTGGCTCTGCGTCCATCGGTCGGCCTCTCTTTTTCCGGTTGTTTAACTTTTTGCCTGCTCTCCCACACCACCTACGCCTCCCCCCCTCCCCCCCCCCCCCGCCCCTCCTTGAGCACTCCTCCACGTACGTTTTACTGTTCGCGGAGCCCTAAATGCCCCGAACGCGAGCGTCTCTAATCAAAAAACGGCGACTCTGAATCAGAGCCACGGCGGAAAGGTGGAGCAGGGGGTGATGGAGTGAGGAAAGCTGCCCGTTACCGTCTGCGCCGCTGATAAGAGCTGCTAATAAAGAGCAAATTGAATTACTAATGACGGGAAGCAGAGTCCCTATAGATGAGCCTGTTAAAAAAGCTAAGCCTTATGACCGCTCACACATGCATGCTAATACGCTCACAAACAGCGTTTGTTAATTTCCCAGCCTGCCCTCTGCCCGTTACGGGGGATGTGGCTTTTCTGAGGGACTCGGTTATCTGTGGTTTAATTTAAAGACGGCGTAAACCCAAGTAAGCAGTTCGGGCTGTAATGAGTGTAGATGTGTGTGTGTGTGTGTGCGCCCAGAGACAGCCATGTAGCCCAGATAATCTAATAAAGCAGATAAATGTCAGGAGCGGGCCCAACACAGAGGGGAAGAGTGCTGAGCCGAGCTCCTTGGCGCCCCATGTGACGGGCTTCAGGTCTCTATTTCGCTCCTGTTCCTTTCCTCCCTCGCCATCTCTCAACCAGCCTCGCTTATTTTTATTTTTTCCACGGATGTCTTCACCGTTCTGCTAATATGCCATGTGACTTTTTTAAGCCAAGTACTGTGCTATCACTTTGCAGAGTGCAGGCGTCTGTAAAATCTTGTTCTGTCTGAACTGAAACGTCACATGCAAGTTCATCTGAGTTTCTTTAAGAAAAACAACACATCTGACAATATTTATTTTACTGGATGAAGTATTGTTGCACTTTGGTTGGCTAAATTGTTTAACCAACTAACTATTTGAATTTAGCAGGGATTAGTAGCTGTTGAATGAAGATCTCCCCTTTATTCAAAACACACGTTTAATAGGAAACTGACACCACAATTTTGGAAATAAAACTTTAAAACACCAGTAAACCAAGAACATCATTGTATAGTCAAAAGGAAATGGGTTCATTTTAAATTTGTGTTTATTGTATAGTCCAAATCAGTGGTTTATAGAGATGCTGTTGATACATATGTTGGCGGCGTGGCAGAATCTTCCAGATGCCTTTAGAGGACATGTGGGGAGGCCGAGGATCCAGTCGAGCGTCTGGTCGTGTTACAGAGACATTTTGAAGAAATATGACAAAGTTTGGTTCTATATAGATTCTCCCCGATACCTGCAGCGACGCGCCGTCACTCATTCAGACCCCTGCGTTGGTGTTCTAACTAAACTCTCTCTCGTTGGGGTTTAGTAAGTGGATCTGTCCATCGTTATACTGCTCAGATCGTCCCCTGTTAGTGTAAGCCGTAAAACACACACACTTACACACGCAGATCTTGTGTTGTAGGAGGCGTGGCTCTTATAGTGGCAGCTTACCAAAATACCCCCCCCCCCCCCACTCTCTCCCGCCTTCCCCCACACCCCTTCCCGCACTGAATACCATGGAGCCCATTACCACCCCAGACTAATCCTCCCTGCTCCTTCAGGGGTCCCGTTACCCCGCCTCCAGCTATCCCATTTATTTCACCCATAAATCACATGTGCTGCTCTGCATCGGGGTCCTGCTCCCCTTTGACCTTTTCCACGTTCTCCAGTGTGACGCATGTACCCGCCGCACACAAGCACGGGCGAAAACCTCGCCGCCATGCACGCTGTCACATAACCGATGAACTACGGCTATAGCTCCTCGCATCGGTGCACTTAAAAAGGAGGAGTTTACAATCCCTTTGCTACGTGCACTACTGACTTGCATCACCCATGACATTTTAGACTTTAGAGGCAGAAGTAAGAAAACGCTTGACTTAACAATTTAAATACGACGCCGGTTTGAGTTGGTATTGAATCCCCAGATGTCCCTGCACTCTGAAGCCCAAGCTGCCCTTTTTCCACTGGAACTTGCACCGACACGCGCGCGGGTTATTTCTGTTTGTTTCTTTAGCATCACTCTCTGGTTCACACAGGCTCCAGTTTCTCCCACTTTTCCCTCGCACCACGCTCTGCGCTCACACACGCGTAGAAGCGGCTTCCAGAGGATCTGTGGGCACACCGGAACCTTCAAGAGGCACTCCCTGTACCTAACGTGTGCATACGTCCGTCTTTCTCAGAAACTTTTGCTGGCCAAATGATTTTAATAGTTTGCATGTGTGTGTGTGTGTGTGTGTGTGTGACATGTATAATTCTCCCCTCAGCTGTTTTTCTGCATACCGTTCTGTGAATGCCATTCTCCACAGCTCTCCTAGAATTATCAGTTGGATGACACACACACACACACACACACACACACACACACACACACACACACACACACACACACACACACACACACATTTGCACTATGTGGACCATAACCTAATGGACGCACACACACTGGCATTCTGCTCATTCCTCTGTACTTTCTCAGGCTCTGTGTGTCAAACAGGTGGACCCCTGTCCCCTCTCTCTGTCTGTGTCTCCGTCTCACTCTCCTCACTTTTTGTGTTTGTCTATCACCATCTGTCTCGCACTACACGCGTGCTCTGCAGGACACCTGCACCCACCCACACACACACATTCACAGGAATCCCGCATCCAGGATTACTCCATTAGCTAAACGATTAAATGTGATATCATCGCAGTCTGAAGAAGTAGCGTGCATGCGCCTGCGCCCGGGCCTGCTATAAGCGGCGCGGGCTATTCGGTTGCCTGAATGGTGTCTTGTGCAGGAACGGGCTGAGTATAGCTCTGCGGCACGGCGCACGGTGGCATTTGGCATTTTGATTAACCTCTGTGGAGCCGGGGAGGCCAGTGATCAGAGCGCCGTACCCGCAGCGCGTCGCCATCGGTGTTGTGATGCCCCTCCTGCTTCCACGCACTCTCCTCAAACTGTCAACTGGCCATCATTAAAGACGGGAGTCGTTGGAGATCACGTTGGACCCATCGGGGACACACAAAGACCAGTGAACGCACTACGCCGGGGTCAAATGACGAGGTGCCCGATTACCATTGCGGGGAGCGGGTCGTGTTTTTATCCTGTGCATCTATAAGGGAGGGAGAGAGGGGGGGCGGATTAGCAGCATGTGTTGAAATGGGTTATCGATACTATCGAGTCCATGAACCTCAGCTGGAGGTGACTGTAACCGGGATCCAGTTGAGGAGGTAAATGTTTTCTTGGTATCCAGAGCAGTGGCCCGTGTGCCAGGCGGTCTGAATAAATCAGGAACCTAACGGGACGGGGGCCGAGCCCCGACTCGTTGGCTTTTGTGGGTCGGCTCTGCCCTAGGGGGCACACAGGGGTTTTTTCTGCTTTTTGGCTGTAGGGATCCGAATTCTGCCGATAGTCAAAGGAATCAAAATCTTCATAATGCTGCCGACGTGTGTGTGTGTGTGTGTGTGTGGGTGTGGGCGGGTTTCCGGAGTATCGGGGTGGGGCAGGTGAGAAGCCATCAGGAGAAGACTCATAAATCTTCCCCGTTTTGGCAGCAGGCCGGTATAGCTGACCAGCCCCTCACCCCGCTGTACTCCCGACCCTATTACGGTAGCCCTAACCCCCCCTAAACCCTCCCAGCTCTCCCCCATATGTCAGCTCATACTGACGTGTTACCATAATAATCTCTGGGTGTTTGCCGATTAGACGAGCAAAGAGTCCGAGAAGCACTTGGGTTGTTGAACCCCCCCCCCCAACGCACGCACGCACACACACACACACACACACACACACACACACACACACACACACACACACACACACACACACACGGTAGTGCAGGGGTTGTATTACTGATGGAGGGGGGCGTTTAGTGGGTTGCTCATTGCTTATTATGACCAAGGCAGGGTTATCTGGGCACGGGGCTTTGCTGTTGACATGTCAACTGGTTTATGACACTAGAGTCTTGTTGAGGTTTATAAATTTGTATTTAATGTTTTTTTGTCTTAATTGTGTAATGGGATCCCTGTAGGGGGAGCGGTGGGGGGGGGGGGGGGGGGGCTTAGGGTCATCTCCACGGTGCTAGAGTAGGCCATGGATTCATCTAATCGGTCATCAGACCATTCTTTTTGGTTGGTACTTTTGCTCCAGCTGTTTTAAAGGGACGCCTGTAGACTCGTGGCGTTTTAAGCCATTAAAGCAACCTGCAGGGTTTGCTTACTTTAGTTTGTGAGTATTTTGAAATGGATATTGAATTTTAAATAATTCTGGTAAATGATTCCAGTTTTCATTTGATTGGTCGATGGAGAAAATCCATTATGGTGTTTTATAATAATGGTATAATAATTAATTAATAACTAATTCTTAATTGCCGTTCCACCTCATCCCAAAGGTGCTCTATTGGATCGAGATCTGGTGACATTGGCGTACAGTGAACTCATGTTAAAGAAACCAGTTTGAGATGATACGAGCTTGGTGACATGGTGCATTATCCTGCTGGACGTAGCCATCAAAAGATGGGCACAGTGGCCTTTAAGGGATGGACACGGTCAGCAACAAAACTTTTACGCTCAAGAAAGTATCCGCCACCCCATTACACCACCAGCGGCCTGAACCATTGACACGAGGCACGATGGAGCCTCGCTTGGATGTTGTTTAAGCCAAATCTTTTATTGTCCAATTTTTCATGAGCCTGTGCGAATTGTATTCTCAGTTTCCTGTTGTTAGCTGACAGGAGCGGCACCCGGCGTGGTCTTGTGCTGCTGTTGCCACGTGTTGTGCGTTCTGAGGTGGTGTTCTGCGCTCCTCGGTTATTTGATTTACGGTTGCCTTTCCATCATCTTGAGCCAGTCTGCCCACTCTACGCTGACTTCTCGCATCCACAAGGCATTTTCGTCCAGACAACTGCCGCTCAATGATATTTTCTCTTTTAACACCATTCTCTGTAAATCCTAGCGATGGTTGTGTGTGAATATCTTTGTAGATCATTTCTGAGACCAGCCCGTCTGGCATCAACGACCACGCTTCTTCCCCATTCTGATGCTCAGGTTGAACTTGAGTAAGTTCTCTTCACCCCGTCTGCGTGCCTTTAGGCATTGAGTTGCGTACATTTGATTAGTAATGTGTTGCTAACAAGCAATTGAACAGGTGGTCCTACTAAAGCGGCCTCATATAAGCAGAATGCAAGATACATGAAGTCCTATTGCGTGTCTGTAGTCGTGTTGTTGTGATCACTGGAGATCTCACTCACTCACGTATGGCCACAGTGCACAAGCTATTCTCAGTACTCGGTACACACATTTCTTTCTGGTCTTCTATCTGCAGTCACATCGGTCTGATTGCTTACCCGCACCATCACTTTACTTCCTTACTTCCTCCCTGTCCACTGGGATTAAAAGTATTCACCTAATTAATGTCTTGGCTACAAATCTCAGTACGCCGGTGGAGCCAAGTGGGGGCCAAGTCCCATATTCCTGTAATGCTAGTGAATTTAGTATGGTCATGTGAACTGATCAACCTTTCTAGCTCAGTACTCAGGTTTTATGGCCTTCAGCTCTTATCTTCTTTTTTTAAATTCTATTTTCATACCTGTGTGCTACATCTGTCTGTCTCACTTTCAATCGCATGTCCACCACCTCCTTCGCGCCCGCTCCACCGGGCTCTCCATCCACACCGCACAGCCAGGCTGGAGGCGCAGGGGTCCGAGGCTGAGGAGGGCGCTTCTTCTTGCCATTCCAACTTCCCATTTCAGTCACACCGGCCTGGACACCAGACACCCCCACCTCCCCACCCCCCAACGAGTCTATTCTGGACTCGAGTTATTCCGTGACCCCCCCGATCCACCCACCACCACCCTCCCAATGGTTCCCGCTACTCCTTTTCAACCCATCCAAGTACCTCCTTTCCTTTCTCTCCTTGCATCTTTGTCCCTCTTCTGGTGAAACTTAAGTCCCCCCCCCCCCTCCCAAACCTGCCTGGTATTTCACTGTGTGCCCCCAGCCATGATCGGCATGCAAACCTCTGAGCTCAATTACCCTACTTTCCCTTATGTCCCAGACAGGGTAAGCTCCTTAAGCCCGCCCTAACCGCCCTACAGGTGTCGCCCCCAGATTTAACCATTAGGAGAAATGTTGTCGTTGTCTGGAGCAAACGGGAAGCACATTCTTTAGCGGAGACATGATGGACAGCTGTAAAGTGAATATGTTGGTCCAGTCAGCTGTTCTATTTCCTCATTCTCTCAAAAGGGTAATTCCAATTTATTATAACTTTTTTTTAATTTGGAAGCCAGCGCCCTGGGAATTGTGTTTTGTTGCAAATGGCACTCCAGTACAAAAAATGTGAATGCGGTTGGGGCATTTAACTGGAGGTGGTGATTCTACTTCTGTTCTAAGCAAGCGGTATTAAATGCTTATCTTATTATCCTATCATTTTAGTTTATGATGACTTTTCTGATGATTGATTCATCCATCAAATTTATTCTCCGGTTTTTAATTGGTTAATGAAAACATTGGACTCCCTCATACTTTGAAAAGCAACGGGTTCATGTACTCAAGGACTTTTGCTAGTTTTGGAACAACTGGCCCTTTAAAGGCCTCTTTTCCCAACCTGCTCTCGCACATTTTAGCAATCAGACAGTCACAGGTGTTACGCACATTCCTAGGACAACCAAATAAATAAATGAATGAATCTGCAAATCACTCCAGGCCTTAAAGACCTCCAACGGCGTCCTGTCTACCCAACCGAGAAGTTACCAAATGGAGGTCTTCACCTACCAAGCCCTCCGCCAACGGCCGTGATGACCGAAACTAGGGGGGAAGTTGATCCAAGTTGCAATAAAGTGGAATTCCTCCATTTCCTTCATTCCAGTTCTGCCTGTTTCTCAAACACACCCAACTTCCCTTCCACCCAGTCTCCCACCCCCTTATGCCCCTCCCCTGCCCCCCATCCTCCTGCTCCTCCTCCTCCACAGGGCCCCGGGTGTGTCTTGGTATTTAATAATGGATGATTGTTTGTGTTTGTCTGTCAGCACGCTCTTGTTAAAGGGCTTTAAGATAACTGCTAATTCCACGAGGACTGTATTGATTAGCCGCACTGGGTGAGGATTGTTTTATAGCAGAGAAGGGGGAGCTCTGCATCCCTCCCCCGCCGCCCCTCTCCTTCATCAACCCTCTTTTTCTCTCTGGTTGAATAATTAATGCTTAACCTATTTAATTAGTGAAATTTGCTCTGAACAGATGCAGAGTAATTGAGTCTTGGACTCGGTGTGCGGTGGAGGGGGGAGGCGGGGGGGGGGGGGGGGGGGGGGAGTGTTTGCGGCCTGTGTGATTCACAGTGTCAGTGTGGCTTCGTCAGACGTGACTGTCAGTGAGTTGACATTAGCGCCGTTGGCATCCGCCGAGGTGTGGCGGTTTCGGCTATGGCGAGTCTGGCGCTGGAAGCTTCGGTGCCTTGCAGCAGTGGTCGTGCCAGCAGACTTGGAGGGCAAAGGTGTGTATGTGGTTGTGATATTATTAACTGTTACCAAAGGCTAAAATAATGATGGGGGATTTGTGTTGTGATCGAGGCTCAACACTTCGCTGAGCCATCGGACTGGCACTGAATGTTCCAGGACCAGGAGTCCCACTGCTCTGTTTCTCAGGGACCAAAATGCTGCCAATTATGGTTCCGAAAACATCATTTACGAGTAAATGTGGAAATTAAGGCATTGATTTGCATTTGTTTTCATAGCTTTGGGGTTTAGGATTAATTCATCCTAAACAATTTATATTGTTTATATTGATCACTGAAAGGCCCTTTTGAGTTGAAACCCAATGTTACATTTCTTTCATTACTTTAATTCTTTAATCAACTGTTTTGTCGTTGCCAACACTGATGAACGGAACTGTCGGTGATTCAGTCCTTTTACCACACTTTTATTCACTTATTTGAATGACGAGATTCATCTCTTCTGTGCATTCCGGAGGAAATTGTTTTGGGATATATGAATTTCAGTTAACAGGATAATTGGACGATGTCTCCGGATCGAAAGCCTGGCTGGTTGTGAGCTTTCAGTTGTCGGCCGGATGCTCTGAGCTCAGAGAAGGCGGCGGGGTCTGGATTCCATCACGTCCTCTCGGGTCGGCAGAGACTTGGCAGGAAAGCCCAGGGTTGCAGTTCGGAGCGAGTCGGCGCTATTTATACTCAACCGGGTCAGGGTGCAGGGTACAGCCAGATCGCAGACTTACAAACACACACGTTTAAAACATGCACCTGTAAATGCATCAGCACTGGTGCATTGCTGCAAGTTAGCTGCAGGGGGGGCTCTGCACATGTTTACTGCTGGCTCAGCAACCTGAGCAACTGGTGACCCCCTACCCCTCTCCACTCATTTCACAAAGATATATATGCATGTACATCATTCCAAATGTTGTCTTCTATGTTTCTATATGATCACTCTTGTGTCTGCACAGTCCCAGCTTATTAACTAAACGCTGCTCTCCCATCGTTACTCTGTTTCAGACGACAGATATGGGTATCTAAACCAGGACTGAAAAACCGAAATCCTTATTTTTAGCTGCTAAGTTGGGTCCTCAATTGAAAAATCCGGTAGAAGTCACTGCTTAGCCAAGTATTGCGTTTATTAAAGTGAATTTTAAGACTTTGCTTGGGCGGCGCGGGACGCCTCCCATACAGCAGAGTGAGGGAAGGCACTGTCATATTGACCTGTCATATAGAAGCTGCACGTGAGGAAGTGGACCTTAAATAGCCGTGTGATGAATGCAGCCATACTTCACTCGTCTCACACGGGATACCTGCGTGTTCATCAGTGTCCAAGACACCCACTTGTACTTGCACACGTGCCCTTAAATGAATGCATGCAAGCGCACACTGTAAAATTCTGACTCTTAACCGCTAAAAGTATGTTTTTCCTGAGGGAAGGGGGCGGATGGGGGGGACAGAAGGGGGGGGGGGCACACTCGGTGTGCCCATGGAGGAGAGTGGAGGATGACTGCGAGAGAGAGTGTTGTATTGATTCAGGGCAGTTCATTTTCTGCTGTCCCTGGTGAGTTGCTCTGTGGGGAAATGGCTAGTTTGTCTCCTGTCATTGTGGCTTCAGAGTTAAAGAGGAGCACAAAAAAGCGAGGCGGGGGCGAGCCACTTGTCTAACGGGGAACAAGAGCATCACGCGCAGAAAGACCTCCTAAGTCACACGGTCGCACGCTGGCATCAAACGCGTCCCCATTCGCGGCCCGAGACGCACAGGATGGACACATCTGGCCACGTGTAAGGGCGTGATCATGTGTTGCAATGCACAGGCCTTTCTGTTAAATGTACCTACATGCCGGGGTAATATTGTGTGGGCGCTCCTGGAGAAAGCGATATTGATCATTTGCCGTTTACTGTCCCCTGCTCCCTTGTGAATTGCTTTGTGGGAAATGGTTAATTTGTCTCCTGTCCGGGAGGCTTCACCGTGTGCGTGTGTGTGTGTGTGTGTGTGTGTGCGCCCCATGTGTGTATGCCTGTGGTGTCCGTGGTTAATTTGTGTCCTGTCTTCCCCGGGGCTTAGCTGTTAAATACTTCACTCTGTCTCTATGGAGACACACAGACTGATATCATTGACCGTTTTGTTCACTAACCGTAATCCTGGACCGATTGCCAAATAGCCGCCATTAATAATATAAATTCTTGTGTAAATGGAGGAGGAAAAAAACAAGCTGTTTTACCTGGTAAAAGTGAGGAAGCCAACAAGTTAATGCGTTGATGGCCCCTCCTTTGAAATTACTGCAGTTATCTTGTCTCCCATCAAATTATACCTATTCTGGTTTAAACAATCTGAGTGGAAAATACACAGGAAATGTAAAAAAAATACATTTACATCCCAGTAACTCTGAGTGAGAATTTAGTTTGACAGTCTCTGGTCTCAATCTTTATTTAACGGAGAAGATCATTTTTGTGAACCTCTTTGAAAACATTGGTCAGGTCCTGCCTACATTTTGTGTGTACGAATGCGTACTTCTTAATGTTCAAATAGGCGTCCTCAATGGCTTTCCATGTATCAAACAAAGTTTGTCCGGTTTGGGGAGGTTTTTAATATCATGCTACTAGAAGGGCTCACTGACGAGCAAGCTCTTCAAGACCAGCTGTCAATCCTCTGAACTTTGACACCCACACGTCTTTGTCGGTCAGTTCGAGCTCAAGGTCGGGTTGGCTTACGCCTGCAAATGCCGTCATATTTAACAGGGATAGATCGATGCTCAGGATAATGTTGATAATGACAATTTTTTTTTCCTCTCCCGCTAACTCATTCCCCAAACGCATTTTGCATCGCCTCGATTGCACGATGTAAATCCTCGTAATGAATACATGATCGCGTGCTTCTCTGAACTCTTTCAGGGAGGAGAAGTGAGACGGGGTACCTCTGTAAATCTCACGTTGCGCTCAAACGCCAAAACCTCCTCCAGCATCTGGAGAGCTGTGCCTCCTTTGGCCTGTAGAGAACGTGTTAAGGTGCGGTGTCACACCCACCATGGAGTGCAGCTCCAGCTCGGGAAAGCTTTTACGTGCTCCAGACCTTCAGCGCCTTCAGCGCCTCAGGAGAGCCTCCGGACTTTGTTGTGCAGAAGGACATCAGAATAGGCGCATTCAACTTCTTCTAATAATGAACGGCAGTGTTGCCAACTCCTCAGTAAGGACAGTAGCTATTGGCTGTCCTAAAAGTCGCTAGAAGTCGCTAGATGACGTCATCACCTAATTTGCAAATCATTGTGATTGTGGTAGCACGGAACAGTGCTCAGCGATTGATAGTGCCATTATAGCCTCAGTCTTGTTTGCAGAGTCACCCTTTTTAACCATAAATCACAGCTTGATTTGGTTGGAATTGTTATAAGGCGTTGCCTTTTGAGTTGTCATGTGTTTTTTAATATCACCAAGTTTTGCGTAGAAATCCTTTTACAATACAGGCAGTATGCCCACGTATCAATACCAATAAACGGCTTTAACCAGCCTTTGTATTCGGCGTTGGACTTATTTTTGTGCGTATAGTTTAGACTGACATGTTTAGCTTATTTAACAGAAGCGCACACAGTGCGTGACAAAGGCTATGATTGGTGAGTAAAGGCGGTATGTCGTTTTTATTTTTTGGTTAGTGATTTATTTTAGACAAAGATCGTTTGTCAAAGATCATTTGCCATTTACATTCGCGCATGCGCGATTGCTTTGCAGTCTCGACGTGGAGCGGTAAACATCTCCTGCACTGACTGCAGGTGGAAGAGACTCGGCCGCTTGTCAGTGCTTTGGGAAGGGGGCGAGGTTCACGACAGCACCCGCTGCTTGTTAAGAAGAAGCGTTGGAACGATACGTTTTTTTTCACCAAAAGTCGGCAATAACGTCAGGAATAGTCGCTAAATTTGTCGCTTGTCGCTTTTTGAAATATTTGTCGCTGGAGAGGTCCGAAAAGTCGCTAAATATAGCGACAAAGTCGCTAAGTTGGCAACACTGAGGAACGGAACTGTCGGTGATTCAGTCCTTTTGCCACGCTTTTATTCACTTATTTGAACGACGAGATTCATCTCTTCTGTGCATTCCGGAGGAAATGTTTTACCGAAAATGCCTCTTGGTGCAGGATGCAGGGAAACATCAATTCTTTGCTCCTTTCATACACGGTGCCCCATCAGTCGCCACTGACACAAGGTGGGTGGTGTTTATTTCAACACAGCCACACTCGCCTGTCCTCTCCCCGTGTTTGGCCCTTGAGTGGTATATACTCAATGATTTCTTCCTGTGGTCCAGCAGAGTTCACGTATCTGCATAACGGCGGCAGTTGTTCAATATCGCTGATACATTTCGACTCATCACAGGCGATTCAGTACGCTGGAGCCGAATTTATGCCCCGAATCTGTCGACGATTTCGTTTTAGTTTTTGAAGTCCGAGAAGAGGTGTTCGGATGCTTTGATTTCGTTTAAATACTTGGTGAGCGGCTCACCGCGCCTTGCCATCTCCTGAGCTGCCGTGTGACTTTGAAGGACCTTTTCGGAGGACACGCGTGCCTCTGTGTATTGGTCTGCGAGCGGGCCATGCCAGCGGTTCAGCAGCGGTGTCCGTTCCTACCAGATGCCAGCTCCGCCCGGTTGTGTCCGGCAATTCTGCGGGGGCCGCTGCCAGCTCCGCCTCAACCCCCGCCTTGCCCCCTCCCCTCCCCGGCACCAAAGGGACCAATTAGGCGCTGGCAGCTGCAGCCAGAATGACACAGTGGAATGAAGGGGGCTGCTGGGTGGGCGAGGATGCTGCACAAGCGAAGGGGCAGACGCGTAGAGGTGGAAAGGAACATTGCTGTGTTCTCACAGGAAGGGTACTCCACTGGTGGGCAGTTGGACAGTAGGACGTAGTCGGAGGGGGCAGTTTGTTGATCTGGAGGCCGTCGTCTTTAGAGCACCTGCTGGCCCTTGGGAAAGGTTGGGAGTGGAAGCGTCTTGGCCCCCTGCCTTCACCAAATTAGCGCCCACGCCGCCAAGTAACTTGACTGGCCCTCGTCACGCTGTCGCTCCCCCCCCCTTCTACACCCTCGACCTTTAGCCCCTGAACCCTCACTTTTTGTCCCGGGAAATGCGGTGCCGTGTAAAGAGCTGAGGCCCCGCTGTTACTGAGCTGACCATGGCTGAGGGCCATGGTCAGGCCATGGCGTTTTACAGTTATTCCAGGAGGCACTCTTCATTACATGGGGACTAGAAGATCAGATATCCGTGTCATTGCAAAGGGTCTTCTGTAAATCTTGACACTAGCTTGCGCATGGCAACTGTGATAGGCCTAATTCTGTTGTCAAATACAGCTATGTAGAAAACAAACAACTCAGACCAAACATTAACAACATCGGAATATGCACACAAATAAGGGCAACAAATAAAAGGGGGACAACAAACAATTTGGGTTTCCGATAAGAAAGCCAAGCATTTTTAAATCAACCAAATGAGGACCGTAATGTACAGGTAAGTACTTAAACAGGCTGAATGGACACAAAAAAAAAGAGCTGACCCAAACACTTTAGTGAGTAATGTGATGTATAAGAGAAAAGCTGTTTTTAACAAAACCTAAGCATTAGAAATGCAAGGACCTAAATGTGCACACTGTTAGAGAGCATACGGGCAACGTGTTGTCCAGAACCATAGGTACTCATTTAGCTCCACGCCATGATGGAAGGTTAGCCCTCCAGGTTGTGATGCATATTGTGTAGTATTAAATGTACTGAGCTACTCGTAACACATCTAATGAACATCATCTGGTCAGTAATAAACAAATAATTTGTGTGCTTTTCTCAGTTAATCTGTGGCATGCTTTCTTTACTATACTATTTATTACAATGTACAACAGGAGAAAGCAACACATCCTCACTCTGGAGCATCTGGGCCCAGCAAATTTTCATAATCATTTATTGAATATTTTCATCATGAATCAATGATTATCAGACTAATTTCCTGCTTATAGATCAATCAAATATCTAACACGGATTAAAAGCTCAATTGCAAACCCTGTCTCAAATCTGTTCAAAGAACATCTTAACCCTTCTAGCTGTTGTCCTGTTTGTGTGCTTCTCGTGCCTCCCCACGCCTGCTCCTCAACCCGTGGCCCCCCCTTTTTTCTCTCAACACTGACACATTCATGATGCTTGTGAGTCCCCCGGCGGACTTGTAGATCCCCTTGTCTTTCACTCAGTGGTTGAAACAGAAGTTGAGGGGCGGCGCTGGACCGGCTGACCGGGGTCCATCACTCACTGGCCCAAAAGAATCAGTAACATGATGGATGCGTACTATGCTGGCAACACCAGTCCTGGTTCAAATCTACACCACTGAGCGCGTGTGTGTGTGTGTGTGTGGTGACGACTGATGTACAGTACCGAATGTTGACAAGCAAAACCTCAAATAACAAAGTATTTCTGTTCGTATCACTCAACAAAACAAAGTTCATACACACTTGTACAGAGAAGTACAAGTAGTAAAGTGATTCTTTTAGAGCTAGTACCAAAACCAATATATGAGACTTTATAAAATGTGTCACGGGGGACCCAATCCAATGAATGACTGAATTTGCAGATAAAAATGTTGAGATGAAATCTGACACTATGATTTCCACATTGACTGAATAACAAAGTAGGATAATGGAACTTCACAATAATGACGGTATCACAACAAGGTAATTCCGCGATACTTACTAATATTAAAGAAAATCACGTCACAATATCTGTAATATCTGTCACAATAACTAAAGAAGAAAATATACTACTAAAAAAAGCAAGTAGGATCCACCATGGACTTGATGGATGAAAGATGTTACATAGGCTTAGTGCAACTAATTCATAAACCGACTAACGTTGTTCGATGCTTGAAGCCACCACTTTACCTGCAAGATATTTATTGCACTCGCATGTTTCCGTAAACACATCCTTGTTGAGGCATAATGTATCGCAAGAGGAAGTAATACATATACAACATTACTAACATTTTTCCATTTTGGAAGTCCTCCATGTCTGTAAAGAGCAAACACACCCCCCCGCCCTGCCCCCCCGCTGCTCCCTCGTGGGGCAGTTCACCTCCCTGGTGTCTCTTGACGTGTATCGCTAAAGGCAGAAGTTCACATCCCGTGTGGAGTCGTTGCCCCTTGAGGGATGCGCTCCCTTAACCTTGGCATGCCCGTGTCACGCTTAAAAAAGGTTTCAAGGGACACGCGCTTACCTTTTTGCAAAAACGTATGTGATAATGGCGGCGCTGAAGTGGACCAAGCCCCAGGCTCTTGGGACACGCGTGAAATACTGGTGGAGAATCGCAACCTGACGGATTTTTGATCGCCGCTACAGATTTTGTCATCCCTCAGGGTCAAGGTCGAGTTCAGAGGAAATGCATGTTTTCCTCATGCCTTGTTTACATTATTGATGTACTTTATGGCCACTCTGGAAAACGCACACCGGGCCTCTTCCAGGATATCAAGTCTCCTTGCATATTATTCAACTATTGGGAAAAAATACTGTGCTTTGGTCTCAATTTGTGGACATTATTAGCACCTTTTTTTATTAAGAAACTTTTTTCATATTTATATAAGATTCATACTTTCATGATTTAGACATAATGCTTCTCATCTCATACCTGTTAAAGCAAGTGGTTTGTGTCTTGAGATTCATTAAGAGGGCTTTGATACTCAACATTTATTACTTGAGAATAATTGTCTCGTTAAATCAATTTAGGAATTCTTTTGCGAATGGTGTTCAGAAGGACCACAGAACCTTTGTCCTGCATAATGGTGGAGATCATCTTCTGTTCTGCAGCGCTGCTGTGTTGTTTTGAGGTTAACAGCCGTGTTTGACAGCTGCTCTGAACCAACCATCGCAACACCGCTCGTTAGCTTGTCCTTATGGTTATGTTAAACGCCGCCGTCCGCGCCGTGCTAACTTTAGCTAACTGAAGCTCACTCTTCTCGTATGTTGTGTGTATGTTAGTTCAACACACAAAAAAAATAAATGGAAATGTGAGCGTTTGTTGGTTTCCCTGAGGCTAGGCTTGGTTACTTTTCCATATTGGCACAAGCATCAAGATTTAGTCCTGCTGCACACTCACTTAAACCTTCCATAAAAAAAAAATGTGTACACCTTCTTAGATTTCTGTAATCCCTTCTTAGATTTCTGTAATCCCTTTATTTCTTTTAATATTCGTCTCCTGACCTCTTGCCATTCATTAGGGTCCTCGCTACGACTTCGTCGGAGAGGAACCTATTGTATTTGATGGAATTATTATTATTATATTTCTCACACTTTAAGGGCCTTTTGGGGGGCTTTATCATGTTCAAAACGTTAAGTTAAGTTTGGGTCTCGCATTTGGGTATAACGAAATGTCTCTACAGCGCCCCCTAGAAAGTGAAAAGTACCCCACTAGGCTAGTTTCCGCCCCCAATGTCCGATCGACTTGAAAATTTGCACACATGTGCTCTTCCACATGCTCTACAAAAAAGTCAATGATGGTATGCAAATGCGCCTAACTAGATTTTCCGACATTTTGAATTCTGTGAAAACAGGTTTTTTGCCATTTCTCCGAAACCTTCCATTAATAATTATTAGTTCAATGTCCCCCTGATCCACCCAAAATCGTGTTAATATCTCATTGTTTTTAGACCATATGGGCTAACTTCGCAATGGGTGTGGCTTAATCTTGCAAGATTCATAATTTCCAAATTACTTGGCCTGCCCTCACCAAAATATGTAACATATGTAGACATTGAATTTGTTGTTACTACTTTTGCATTTTGAATTCCATTTTTTCTTGCTTTAATTTGTACAAACCGAGCAGATTATCATCAACGCCCTAGTAACAATCCACCAGCCCGTGTGTGCCCAGCCCCCCACCCCTCCTCTCCGAGGGTCAGCTGGCGTATGTCACAGCTGATGGCTCCACTGCGATGATGGACGAGGCCACAAGCCACGAAGCCCCCCCCCCTTCCCTCCACACCTCACCCATCATCACAAGCACCTACACACCCTCCCGCCCAAAAAACACTCTACCCTGGTGAACCCGCCCCTTGGCGGTGACATCACCAGCCCACAGGCTGACAGCTGGTGGCCTCCCGTGTCAGTATGTGGCCCCCCACGGACATCAGCCCGCCAGTCCGTCAACTCTTCATCCTCCTACACATTAATGGAGTCCTCCTCTAAAGGAGTGCAGCAGGGTTCATACATGCATACTTTTTCAGTATATAATTATTATTATATACATTTTCTGGCGTCTTGCTTGCACGCCAGTGCTAATTTTGTCTGGACACTTACACTGAAGTGAAATTGATTAATGTCGAGTCACATGTCTGTCATCACACTTGCAGTGAGACCACTTCTCTGAAGGCCATTCTGTTTTTAGTCCGCAGGGAATGAATGAAGATCATATGCAGTAGTTCGTGACAGATTGTTGTACTGTACCTTTGACGTACCTTCGAGTTAGCAGAAAAGGATGGCGTGTCATGTTTCCATCACTGCAGCTGATGAATGACCCGAGTCGAGTGCAGAGCCATTTGTCCAGGGGAATGGATGCCGATTGTGACCTTTCCCACGAGATGAAAGCCACATGTCAGTGGGTGTTAGGGGTTAAAGATATCATAGAAGATATAATATTATACTTTTTGGGGTTTTGAGCGGAACATTCTATATTATATATTTCTATATTATAACTGGTCAGTGCTCTCTGCTGGTCACCTTTTGTAATAATGATAGAATAATAATCAGTTTTTGTCCTATTTCCCTCATTACCCATCTTTTAGCTTTTTGAACTGCAGTTTCTTTTGGTCAAATGTCCAACACAAACCAATCCAGACCACTTTATCTGGGAAAAACAGACCATAGAAATGTTGAAATATTTTTTTGCACCAGTGACCTTGTTCATCCTGGTGTGTATGGCATTGAGGGGCAGCATGGGAAGCTTTTTCTGATCTCCTCTGACCTAAATGTTCCTACAACAAGACGTGAAATTAGTTCACATATGACCGCGCAGCTCCCATTCTAGTCGGGGTTACTTGAGATCCTCTGATGCAGTTATTTAAAAGGCCACGGAACGCAGTTCTCTGTAGACGTCTCGGGGTAGTTTGTCACAAAGTGGTTGTCAAATACAGAGATCATATTATCATAACCACTCTGGCTTACCGCGGGTTATTAGATTGTGGTAACTCCCTTGTTAAGTCCGATGTTAGCGTGGCGCCGCTGTCTAGCACCAGAGCGCTGGAGCAGTGGGAGTCAGAAGATGAGCCCCAGGGGACGGGAACATGGGCTGGCAGGGGGAACAAGTGCTGTCAATAATAAGATTTATTATACATCGGGTCGTCCCAGGGAGGAGGCAGACAGAGACCGCTGTTCCCGGGAATTAGCCGTCAGGTATGGAGGGCGCCCGGAGGGAGGGGGGGGGGGGGGGGGGGGGCTTGTGTGCAGAAGGCTGTCAGTAGCCTCAGTCAGAGGGCTGAGGATAGAGGGATAGAGAGCGAGGCGGGGGTATGACAGCGCTGGAAGCCAACTTTATGTGAGGCGCCGTCGTCTTAGGGATGGGACTCGAGTTCAGTGCTCCCCGATCCACTTATGTGACATCTGCCGCTTTACGTCCATAAAGAAGCATCTTCGTCAGTGGTTTGTCGTGAGCTCCGAGTGGATTCTTCAGTGGAACCAACAGAAGAGGATCAGACCTGTTAAATAGCATAGAGACGATAAACAAGGAATTATGTAAGCTTTTATTTTGAAGGACTGGCTCATGAGGATTATGAGTGGTTTCTAACAGATTTCAACTTTTAACAATCAAAAAGAATGAAAACTAAAGCATACAAAGCAAATTAAATGCTAATGAATCGATATAATGGTTAGACAAAGTAAGGGCTTGGCAATGCAGGGGAAATCAAGCATCATAATGTTCTTGACCAAATGCTTTAATAATGAAATTGGAATGATATTGTATATTGACTTTTATACAATATTGAAAATATATCCATCTTTTGTGTACATTTTTTTTTTAAAGCAATGTGTTTCAAGTAGAAAAAGGCAAATCATTTTAGTCTGGTAAATTGATAAAAAGCCATCATATTATGTGCTGATCCCTGTAATACCAGAAGAAGACACTGATACGCAATGAGAAAATGAGTAAGTCTTATGAAAATGTTGACATTCTTCATGACGTTGCCCAACTGTATTCGCAGCCCTGAAAGAAACTCTTAAGAATCTGACAAGGCTCATACCCTGTTTGCTCCATCAGCAGTAATACGCATCGTACCGCGTGGAGCCGCACATCCGTACTTGTGAGAACCACAAAAACTAATTCCACTCTCCGCTGGTGTACCGGAGGCACTAATCTCAGACACTGAAACCCCAAAGCGCACACGAGTGCGCGGGACAGCCGGTTAGCCTTGATGGATTCCACCAGGTAAAGTGCGCCGAACAGACCGCGTGATGCGGCGAGAGGCACGGCTGCTCTCACGAGGAGCGATGTGTGCGGCGACTCCAGTAGATCATCTGCGGGTTCGCCGAGAGATGGATGGACGGCGATTAAGCCTCACACGTCTGCAAACGGCGTCTTCACAGCTCGCCACCGGGCTCGCTCCCCCCGCGCCGCGACACAGGCCACTGTCAGAGGTCTATTAAGGCAAGATTGAGATCCCCAGGTGTGTTTGTGTGTGTGTGTGTGTGTGTTCATGTGCAAGTGCGCGTTTTCACATGCCCATTGGTCATAGTCCAACAGCGGAAGATTGAGACCCCATTGCTCCCAGAGCTACTCAACCAACACAACCTACCGCGGTTTACAATCGGAGCAACACCGTCCATCCATCCCTGCTGTCACACACACACACACACACACACACACAGTCAGGGAAACACACCAACGGCACAGCTCGCTATAGATGTCATTAAACAGTGGCCGAGGTGGAACAGCTGTGTGACGGCGCCGTGGACATTGCCGCAGTCCTGACGCTTGGCCGAGAGTTCAGTGGCAGATTGAGGTGCAGGTGGGGGTTGGTGGGGGGGGGGCGTTGTGGCTGCTGGGTGGGAATCGTTGTGGCCCCTTTGACAACCCCTATTCGTCATCTGCCAGGAAGCCCAAATAGCTCTGACTCCCTATACAGATGGATTAGGGGGAAAGAAAAGTGACTCCAAGCCGTGCAACTAATCCTGTACCAAGCACCTCCACACATGTGCTCTCTTTTTTTCTGAGTAGGTTTATCTTTCCGAAGCCAGCACCCCTTCAGCACCACTTCACCCCACTAGCGAACTAGCGCTATGGTTGTAATCAGTCACACGGTATTGGTAACTACTCTGCGTGTGAATTGGATCGGAATCAAGATGGCAGTCTAAATTTTTCCCAAATAAGCGCTGGGCCGCCCATTGCTGACGCTCACCCACGGCACAAAATGAGCCCAATGCCCACCGATGGTCTGTCAGGATAGTATGAAGGAGCGATCGTCTGGTTTTAAGCAAGCTTGTAACCGTTTCGGTTTAGCCGATTAAATGGAAAACGTCCTGCTGTCAAGGCCGGCACGTTGAACAAGGGGGGCCTACTTGCTTTTGAATAAAGTCTCAAGAGGACTTTAGAAGAACCGCAGTTTTTGCACGTTGGCGCTTCAGTTGGATTAATGTGTTTTGCAGGTATCCATGCAGCGTGGGATTAATGATGGATTCAACCCGTTGCGTTGGTTGTTAGGCGTTTCCACCACTGCAGCCCTGCTGGACAGCAGTTAACAACCTGTTAACGGGGGTCGGCCATCGGTCAGGAAAAGATTGGCATCCTTAGTTGATGATAGCAACAAAGGAAGCCAGCGCGATTGCACCGGCATAACATCATGTACACTACAAAGAACGTACGATACGTTTATTTTGTGTTCTCTTCAAAATAGGTGCCGATAGCCGTAACACATGGGATGGTTTCTTGCCCTGTTTGTGCGTATGTGTGTGTCCTTAATATACAGACAGTGCACCCCCCCCCACCCCCCCTCTCCCCACTCCTCAGCTTGCAGTGATTTGTTCAACAGTAAATGTTTGTCTGAGATGAATTCTCCAGCTGATCCAGAGCTGCATCCCGGCTGACAAATGAAACTGGCGCCCGGGGAGATGAAGTGTGTGTGTGTGTGTGGGTGTGTGCGTGTGTGTGTAGAAGGGGGGGGGGGCAATTGGGGGCTGGGAGAGAAGCTGGCATGTGTAGGAGTAGAAATCGAATCATTTCATTGTTTGTCAGCGCGGCCCTCGTCGCCACGGTTTGTTATTGGATGCTAATTAAAAGGGCGACAATCTTGGCAATTGGCAATTAAAGACTTGTGAAAGAGGTGACGGCAAATGAGCTTCTCATCGAGTGCATAAACTCATTCTTTATCCCTCCTTCACACTTCACTCTGTCTTTTCCCTGCTCATTAGGAAGACAGAGTGCCGTCACTGACCACGGCAGTGAAGGATTGGGAGAGGGGGAGAGGGGGGGAGACAAAGTGCAGATAATGACCCACGAGAGGTTGTACTTGGGCGGGAGATGGGGTACACCCTGCACTGGTAGCCAGTTGATCGCAGGGCTGACACAGAGACAAAGAACCATTGACTTAACAGGAGCAGGTCTCTGCACTGTGGGGAGGACACGCAAACTACAAACCCAGCACCTTCTTGCTGCGATGCCAAAGTGTTAACCAAGGTTTTTGAATTAAGTTTGGTAATGATAGTCTTACAGACTCCTAAATATGAATTCATTTTATTATTAGAGGGAGGAAAATAAGAAAAGCTGAACCGATATGGGAATACGTTTCCAGTTTTTGACGCGACAGGACATCATGATTTTACTTCATGAGGCATACAGGAATATTGTTAAAGAAGATTTGTAGCAACAGTGTGAATTCTCTGCTAAATCGAGCTGGATCTCATTTGTGTTTTGCGGAAAGATCCACAATTATTCGCGGTAATTCCACATTTCTGAGCTCAGTAGAGCGGCTCCTGGCCCATGTAGTGTTTGAACTGAGCGGAGACTTTAGACAGCCCGCGATGCAAATTCTGTTCTTTTGTGAGAGTATGTCATAAAACAACATGATGGATACACAGGCAAAGAAATACATTAATAAAAGTATTTTTTTTTCCTACTCCGCTCTGTTCTCTTGTGCCTCTGTGATGGATCTGTAAAATGACATAACGAATGCGACTTAAAGTGAGGAGGGAGGGAGGGAGGCCAGGCAGGAGGGATGAAGGCAGCGAGGAAACAGACACATGGTATGATTTATTAGGCTCAGAAAATTCTGCCTTTGTTATTCCCTCATTTTTTTTATGTGAAGCTTGTTAAAGAACACACCTGCCAGAGTCCTCAGACTCACTTGTGTGTGTGTCTGCACAGTGTGATGCGCTCCCTATGATGTGCATTATGTGGATTTGCAGACTTTCACACTGATTCGTGCCTTGCCGTCCTCAGGTCCCGCCTCCACGTCCCACCGTAGCCCCGCCTCTCAGCGGGTGTACAGGACACGCTACAAGATGGTGACCCGCCCGGGCTCCAGCAACGCACACACCTTCCCCTACAACCCCGCCCTCTCTTGGAGAGCCAAGAGGATCCAGTCTGCCAGGTAATCCACATTAACAGAGAGACACACACACACACACACACCTCTCCTGCAGGTCTGCCTTTAATGTGTCTGTATGGCTAATACCCCTCAGGGCAAGGCAGCGCCCTGTCTTTAATGTCATCGTCATGTGCAGCATGAGTGGAAGAGGTCGGGGATTTATGCCGCTCATTTTTCCGCAGTAGATAACCCAGAGAATAAAGCATTTACACCAGCGGGCTCCTCACATTAATTTACACCAGCAGGGAAAGTGTGTCACCGAGGACGGGTACGACAGAACGCGAGGAGGGGTGGCTGCCTCCTAATGCCATTACAACACCCCCTCCTCTTTTATCTGACTTTCATCTCAGTCTCTGGATTCCCCAGTGAATAGAAATAGTAATGGAACTGCAGCTAATGATCAGTTATCATCTCTGGTCCATCCTTGCTTTTATTTTTATTGGAAAATGCCCGTCAGAGTATCCAAAGACATAAAGTGACACTGCTGGTTTTTATACATCAACATTTTTATATATATATAAAAATATTTTGTTTAATTTTTTAATAACTGAGTGAGTATTGTAATCTGCGGCCTTGTTGGATGTGAGATGGTCAGTTTATCTATTAGTGAGAGATTAAATTCTCAGGTGCCTTATTTGTGGTTCTAAAAGGGGGGGAACTGAGCTCTGAAAGCTGTGAACAGGTTGTTGTGGTTGGTTTTGATGATCTGCTAATGTGTAGAGCATTAACAGGATGCTCTTCCTCGAAGGTGACTGTGGTATGGCTTGCCCGCTACACACACACACAGAGACACACAAGTACACACGTACACAAACACGTACCGAGTTGTAAGCGGCGGGAGTCCAGATTTCTGGCCTACTCTAGTCCAGGATTCAGCTGTACAAATGATTTAATCTGTGCCGCTGAGTTCACTTTTCTGAACCTATTGATGAAGTTGAATTTAAACTTGAATGTTTAGCTAGTTATTTCTCATAAAAGCCTTTAATATGCTTATTTGCTTCTGTGCATGTGTGTTGGCTCAGACGGGCCCCGGCTGAACTCTGCCGCTGGTGACTTATTACTATTCATTTAGCTGCCGCAGTAAATATTGATTCATCAAGGGATTTTCAATTTGAGCCCTGTGACATCTTGTGAAATATCACCAAGTGTGTGGAAGTGAGGAAAGAGATAAGGAAGGAGGGGGACAGTTCGGGTCCCCGGGGATGGTGGATTACCCCCCTCCCCAACACACACACACACACACACACACACACAGACCCTGCATTCCCTTCTCATGCTTATCTATCTGTTTAACTCCAAAGACCCTCCACTTTTATCAGTTTGAAACCATTGAGTGCAACATGAGCTCATATTCTCTGCTCTTAACTACTGAGTGCCGTTCTCCATCTTTGGCCTCTGGGACCCACTGATCGCTGTCCTCATGTGTTCTCTGCTCTTATCTCTGTGCCCCTCACTCAGGGCCCCGCATTAAAAAACACAAATCGCATTTGTATTATTTACATAATATTTATTTATATGTAATAAATATATGCACAGGATGTTTACAGTATGCATGTAAGTCACACACAATGAACCGTTGCATCAGAGGGTGTGAACCCTTTTAATGAAAGTAATTGGTGTCCGCTCCGATGCGTGTTACACCTTTTTGGAACACGGAGACCAATCAGAACTGCTGCATGCAATTAAAAGCACCAAAGAAGACTTAAAAGCATGGATTTAATCAGTCGCACACTAACCCTCCCCACCAGCCAGTCCCCAGACGCGTCCCGCTCCCAGCATGCTCCTCTCTTGCCTGTTTCCAGCAACAGCGAGCGCGGCGGCTGATTTAGTGCCGGGCGGCAGTTTGAAGGAGCGAGGGGAACCGACAGCGGTATTTCAACCCCCGCCATCAGAAAATAGATATAATCTGAACATTAACTCCATTAATAGTAGCAGGAGTTGAATTAAGAAAGCCGTAAAGCATGCACACTGGAAGATAAATTACAGCCCCCCCCCCCCCCACTTCATTCCTCCCTGTTTTTCAGCTATGTAGTCATGTGTTTGCTTTGTTGCTGTTCTTAGTTTTTGTGGTCTGTCCTCCCGAAACACTGGCATCCTACACATCACAACTGGGTTCATCTTATTCCAACTTACCTCACACACACACACACACACACACACACACACACACACACACACACTCATCTCCTTTAGTGCTTGGGTATCGATCAGTACAGGATGTAAGAGACTGGGCAATAAAGTGAAGCAATGCTCCCTCTTCTTCACTTTTCCCCCATTCAGCCCCATGTTTTATCCTCCCAATTCATTCATCAGCTCATTACTTATCACATCAGTCATCTCCCGGCGGCGCGTTGTGATCCTCCCTGCTGCTGCTCGCACCGCGTGCTCCACGTGCCTCCTCGCCGCGCGGCTTCTTAATCATGTTTCTGCTGCGCTCTGTTCCGCGGGTAACAGTTTCCCGATATGAGCCTGCTAATGCTTGGGTTGCAGACAAATGGACGAGGGCAGCATTATTCGGAGCAGCCGCGCGACCCTCCAGATTCTTCGCTGTCACTAAAACAAAAGTCTGCTCGTTCATCAACGGCGGCCGCAGTGCTGAGTCGCGCTCTCTCTCCTCCCGCCGCGCATCGCCGGGTCCGAGCGTCGCGCGTAGCCGCACCTGCCCGCAGGCGCACGCGCTTGTACGTGCACGCCCGTGGCGACGGGTCACAGGGGACTCTGGGCACGCCCTTCGTTTCCTCCTTTTCTCTTTGGTGAGTCAACGTTCTGTTTCAGCGTCCTCAATAAAGGTAAAATACAGAGATTGTTCTTTAGGAAACAATTGGGAAATTCTAATAATGAGAAAATGTAATTTGCCAAAAAATGCCGAAACATTCACTCGCTGCGACTTCGCTCACGTCTCATTGTGATTTAAATATCTTTAGTTGTCTCTAGTTTGTTTAATGACCGTATGGAGGAGTTCCCCAGGCCTTGTAGCAGAAAGGAAGTGGGTAACGGTCAGTTTGTGTTCAACATTGACCCCCCCCCCCCCATGGTGGTCCAGCTTGGGAGGGATTTGTGCATCAGATGTGTCTGGAGCGCCTCTGATAACAGATATCCTTCCAGAGGTCAAGGGCATCACTGGGAGCGTTCTGAGGGGAGAACAGAAGCCGCCTGATGTACGTTTTAAAAGGGCCTCTTACTTTTCCGATGGCGTGATTGTACCGTTTCCCCTCTGTGCCTCCTTTCTCTCCCCCTCTCGCATTGCAGCCCGATGAACTCATTGCAGAGGTAATCTAGCCGGGTGTCTGAGAGCTCCGTCCAAGCACAAAATACTAAACGACTCTCCGTTCGGGTTCTTTGAGCGGCCGGGTCAAAAGATTGCCACTTGCTTATTTCACAGAATGAATGCAAATACACAACTCCACTCCTACAGTTTATGCAACTGAAGCCATTTGATTGGGTAACTGGTGTTCGAATAATACTGTTTTACTCTATTGGTCTTTCTATACTCAAAGAACGGGAGAAAGGATCGCTTGCTCTTTCTAAACAAAGACGGATCCCGTTCAGAGTGAGCACCCCTGTGTGTTTAGTTTAGGGACCAATAAGCACAATCAATTCCTATTTTATTGGCAACTACTTTGGAGTGAGAATTTTGGACCTTATTCCAATTCTCAAGCCGGCTCTCAACGCTCAACCCGGCTACCGCCCCTCCCCCCCCCCCCCTCGACCACGGCCTTGTGTCAGGGTTAACTACCGTCTGTGTTAACTGCTCATGTCATATCCCCATTAGCCTCGGTTGTGGCTCCCCAGGCCGCCCGGTCCTTGTTTAAGCCTCCCTGGGTGGCAGTCAGCGCTTCGGCATTAGCCTCCATTACCGCTCCCCTGGCTGCAGTTGCCCTGTGTAGGGCAGCCACTGATCTTGAATCAGTGAAACTGAGTGTCTGCGCGGCTGAGTTATGGCGCGCGGTCAGGTAGACGGCGTCCGTGGACGCAGCTGAAGTCTTTCGTTCTCGTTCACAGCAGTGCAGCAGCGGCGGCGGCCGGCGGCGGCGCGTTAAGCATCCGTGTCAGTTGTTCTGTGCGCTGCCTGCTTTCGGGGGTGGTGGGGTGTGGGGGGGGGTGTGGGGGTAACCCTCTCTCCTCTGTAATGGGAGGCATGAACTCTCGCTCTAAACCCATTTCCAGCCCATCTGAAATACGGCAGCAAATTACCTCCAACGGCACCCTGCACGCCAGCCCCAACGCGCCCCAAATAGAAGTGACAGGACAGCGCAATTTATCGCCATAACCCCTGCACCGCCTCAACACCACCCAGCAGCCCCGCACACAATGCGAGCACGCAGGCACAGCCCCCCCCCCCCCCCCCCCACACACACACACACACACACGCACACACCCTCAAGTGCTTCTGAATGACTTCTGATCGGTGAGCGCGTGTGTGTGTGTGTGTGGGGGGGGGCTGTGATACAGGACTTGCTGTGGAAGGAGTGTGTTGTGATATTGTCTGTGGGTTGTGTATATGTGTGGTCTCTTCGCGCCAGTGTCGGGGCCAACCTCGCTGCTCTGGCCCCCTGCCCTGCCTATTATCTCATTGATTTCCTCCTCTCCTCTTTTCAATTCTCTCCATTTCCACACTGCCGTCCTTTCCATTAGAGGGGCAATTTAACAGAGTGCTGTGACATGGGAGGGGGTTAGAGAGAGAGAGAGAGAGGAAGGGAGGGGAGACCGTAGGATTGGAAACATAAAGTGAGGAGGGGAGATGGAAGGCCTTGAGGGAGAAGACTGAGAAAAGAGGGGTGGAACGAGGGGGCGGGATGAGCACATTGTATCGTCCCAGCTCAAAGACTGAACATTTCACACAGTTTGTAAAGTGAGCTCAAACGGTGAATAATTTCATTCAATCTTGTATTGAGTGAAATGCTTCTTTTTTTGTGTGAATAAAAAAAACGTACTCTCCATCTGTTCTCCTGTCCGTCTTCCCCATAGATGTTTCCTCCAGAGCCGCATGCGAGCGCCTCACGACCGCCACCCGTCGCCCACGCAGCACTGGAGGGGCAGCAGCATGTGCTGGATCCGGGGTTCCCTGTACCGCGTGTCGGCCAACAAGCTGTCGCGCACAGTGGCGTCCAGCATGTCCATCAACCGAACAGGTACTCTGCCGCTTTCGACAACACCGAGGCCGCACAGTTTGATAATATTTGTCCAACCTTTAAGGGTGTGATAAAGAACAAGTGCTGTATTGCTACTTTAGCCC
Organism: Apeltes quadracus; assembly: GCA_021346845.1. Classification (NCBI taxonomy): domain Eukaryota; kingdom Metazoa; phylum Chordata; class Actinopteri; order Perciformes; family Gasterosteidae; genus Apeltes; species Apeltes quadracus. Next base: position 12,144,332 of record CM037924.1, read on the forward strand.
AAGAAGTGGTCATGTGGTCATATTTTTTAAACTGCAAGAGGAAAGCTGTAACATTATTATGGATTTCTTCCCTTTGCCCAGAGAAAACATTGGCAAATATATGTCCAAATAAGAGGAAAAAGGGAGGCAAAATGTGTAACAACAGGTTATTCAATAGCAGCAGGTAAAGGGCGTGATGCTACAGAGACACTTGAGTCCACTGACTGAAACCGGCTCTGTTCTAGACACCGACATCGGGGCAGCAAGACTGCGAGCACCTCGAGGTGATAAAGGAGTGTTCATTCATGTTTGTGGTTGCAGCTCTGCCCACATGTTCTCTAATAGACTTACAGGGGCAGGCCAGATTTGCCATCTGAAATAATAAAGTTGTCATCTGTCAGAGAAGAAGGGGGTGGGGGGGGGGTCTGGAGAACTGGACGGTGCAGATTAAAGCTCGGATCCGCCTCTGCCTCCTTCACATTTCTCTCTGCTACGCCTTCGGTAGCAACTACACTTGCAGGTGAAATTGAAGAGCTCCATTCTGTTAAACTCCGTGACCGGCATCCCAACGCGCACGCTCCAGTGTCCCGCCCCAGTGTCCATCCAGCACGACTTTGGATTTCACCCCCCCCCCCCCCCCCCTCCCCCCACCACCACTAGCTCCACATTTGGTTTTGGTCTTCAGCCACCGGCCGCTAATTCTGCTTTGCTAAAAAATCACATCAGCGCACACTTTGACGAGAGCCAAAAGAAAGTTCCAAAATTAGAGGAATCAACTGCCATCTGTAACTGCAGCCTCCTCGCCTTCTTGTCTTTCTCTCATGGCCTCCAACAACCCTCCGCACACACACACACACACGCTCACTCTTCCTGTGTGTGTGTGTGTGTGTGTGCGGGAGTGCAATGGGTACACCGTGTTTATGATGTTCTCAGACAGAGCTGCACGTCACGTTTGGCTTTGGCACCAATATGTCAAACCAGCACCGTATAAATAACCAGGCACATATCAGGTTGTTGTTGCATCTGGCTGCACAAACACACATTCGGGCACAGCCTCACTTCTGTCACAAGAGAATAGTTGTTAAAGTATTTTTTAAATGTGACGCGAGATTTATTAGACGACACCATCTGCAAATGCGAGATGAAGACATTTCTTCAAAATGATCAATATTTCAAAATACTAGAACTTGGGTAAACGTTCTTTTTAAAATGTATCCCAGTCTTCATCGGCATGCCAAACTACTTACTTTAAATATTGTGGTAACATTTCACAACATAAGTGGGTTAGGAGGAGTTAATGTAATGCATTGCTGGTGGTCAGCTGGTCGTGTCGGTACTGCTAATGTGAGTCAAAACGCACGTTTGTTGAGCGCAATGAAGTGGTTCATTATACTTTTACTGTTGTTGACGCAATAAATCAAGCAGTTATGTAATATTAGTGATTTTGCATTGTCTTTTCAACAGCTCAGTTGAGTGTATCTAGACTAAAAAAGGTTTACTTGGTTTACTGTGGAGATTTATTTCATGCTGAAAACCAACCGCAGGATGCTTTTTATGTCAATGGAAAGTGCTCACATGTCCTTCACGTCTCATTCTCCATGTATAGGAAAGTCTTTTAGTACCTCCCATGTCTCCTCCCTGAGTCCCGCTTCCAACCGGCCCTTCAGTCCTCGTCATTTAGCCAGGTAAGCATGGTCTCCGCCCCCGACCTGTTGCATCTGTTCATCACCCGCGAGGCCAGAGGTGCAAAAATATCCAACACCTTTTTACTTACTCCTCCACCTCTATGAGGACCACATGGGCGTATGACAGCAGCACCGAGAAATCCAATCCATCCAACACATTTGATCCCCCCCCGCCCCCTCCCCCTCCCAACATTAACTGCCTTTCGTCACTCTCAACTGAGGGCTGTAAAGCCAGGAGATATCTTTTGGAAATGAAATTAGCTTATGGTACATGCCTTTAACCCCAATTTTAACCCTGACGGAATTAGTCCTCTTAGGTTCCACAAGCTGCTTGCTATTCATGTGTGGGTATCTGTGGTTTGTCTGTTGTGTGAAACAAGCCGCGCGGTCCAGCGCAGCCTCGCCATAATCCGACACGCTCATCAGAAGAAGCAGCAGAAGCAGTACTGCATGTACTACAACCGCTTCGGCAAGTGTAACCGCAGCAACAGCTGTCCCTACATCCACGACCCGGACAAGGTCGCCGTCTGCACCAGGTAGCACACAGCAAAGCACAAGAAAATGCCCCCGTTTGATTACAGAAAGGCAGTGGGGGAGTGAAGATGGAGGTTATTTCATTGCCTGCCTAATCGTGGACTCCCAAAAGAGTTGCAAAGTGGACAGTGTTAAGTTGAAATCAGCAGCTGTCAAACGGTGTTTTATTCCCAATTGCAACAACAAAGAGTTTAAATTGCACTAGAAATGCACTTATTGTAAGTCGCTTTGGATAAAAGCGTCAGTTAAATGATACGTAATGTAATTGGGAATGGCCCGACCTGCACCTGTGGTGGGATTCTTCCCAGAACCAGCAACATTTCTATCAGCATCCGTGTTCTCATGTGCAGGTTCCTGCGAGGGACGTGCCACCAGGCCGACGGGACCTGCCCCTTTTCCCACAAGGTGGCTAAGGAGAAGGTAACGCGCTCGCACTCGCAGCCCGCTGCTTCACGGGGCTTAGATGACACACTTCTGGGTACCGCCATCGTGGATCGGATTTGCGTTCTGGGCAAGGCTCGTTTTTCCATGACGCAGGAAGGAGTGATCGGGGGGCTCAGCGGGGCGTTGGTGCGTGGGCGAGCAGCCTGAGGCGTAGAGCTGGTGACTGGTTATCATTGTGTGATCTGCAAGCCAGCAGGAGTGGTGTCTGTGTGTGTGTGTGTGTGTGTGTGTGTGTGTGTGTGTTGCTTTCTCCTGCCTCATATGTAGTCAAGCACAGGTGACTTGTTCTGGTTACACAGCAACGTGAAGCGCCTTAGCGGTGGTTGCACACCTTATTCTGCTCCAAGCAACTCAGTCAGACCGTGTGATATGAGTGATATTATGATCATGTTTAGGCAGTGATAAACACATTTTGAGAATTGATTAAATTCATTTAATATGTGTTTTACCTTTAAAAACAACCTATCGTAAAATATGTCATCGTGGGATCTGCGTGATAGTCGCCGGTGGACTAGAAATGCATTTACTGACAAAACTATATATAAATTCATGTGATGTGATGCACAGAATTATAACCAACTCTCTTAGTATAGGTTACAACGTGAATTTTAATTTAATTTTCTATACTAATCCTGTTTTGTGTTAATATGACTCTGCCGAAGCAGTCATCATGGCCCAAACTCAACTCCAGCCAACGCAGTTTATTTTAGACAGAAAGTTTGAAAATCTCAGCAGCCAATCACATGCATTTTGGCGATATAAGTTCACTCAACCAATCAATGCCTTTAACTGGTTGGTTATTTGTCTAATTGTATTTAAATGCATCACACGATGTGGTGTACAAAACATTCCGATTCAAAAGAATCCTGTCTCCATGTGGGACCGTTCCAAAAGGGAAAGGCCTTGTAGTTGTTCTCCTTTCTCTCCTTTGAGACGAACGACCCTACAACAGGTGCTGTGCCTTACCCACTGAACACACACACACACACGCACACAAACACACACAATGCTCTCCACCCGTGCTGGTCGTCAGCCTTGCGGCCTGTAAGTGCTGAGAGCCCAGCTGTCTGTCTGTAATGCCCCCTCTCCAACAGCCCCCCCCCCCCCCCCCACCCCCCCCCGAACCTTTGGCCCAACCCTCCCTGGGATAGTCCCGCTCTTATTTCACGTGACCCCTTAAACAGGCCTGGTTGTGGGGCAAAGTGGGGTTGGTTTTTTTTTTTTTAAAAAAGGGGGAGAGGGGGGTGCGCCATCCCTTCTCCACTATCCCTCCACCTCCGGCCCCCGGTCTGTGCACACATGCAGAGCACATAAACACATCAGCTGCAGCCTGGATAAATATTTCTGTAGCAGTTAATTAGATCAAACTGATCCCATCCCGACAAGGTGGAGTCCCCGTCGCCCCCCCCACCCCCCTCGACCCCCCCCTGGTTCTTCACAGAACTGCCTCAGAGGTATATTTAGACCGGCATCCACCAGGCTCGCCCCCACACACACACACACACACACACGCTGTCAAAAAGCACACATTCACTCTCACTCCTCTGCTGTCGACTACAATTAAGGTCATTTAAATGGTGGCTGTGAGGGATGGTGCGGCACACGGGACGTGTCTGAGCCGCACATGACAGGGGTTTGAGAGCCGTCTGTCTGTTAACAAAGTCTTCTGTCATCGGGTTCATGGAGCTACGCGAGGGGAGGCGAGACTTCAGAAGAGCCCAATACATTTTGTAAAAGAAAACTATGTTTTTAAACTCATGTTATTAGTGTCTACGACACAAACCGTTTGCGAACAATATTTAGAGGTCGCCAAAGATGAATTCAATATAATTTAGCCGATAATCCCAAAGAATTGGGCAGCTTCAACCCATCAGTCATATTAATCATTTTACTGTGACTTAACATAAGGAGATTCTATTTGTATAAGTGTTTGTTCACATGGTCACATTGAAGAATTTAGCAGGGATCTCCGTAAATGTTGCGTACGTAAATGTTACATACCGTATGATGATAATAATAATAATGATGTCTCTCTTTCTCTCTGTAGATGCCGGTGTGTTCCTACTTCCTGAAGGGAACCTGTAACAACAGCGACTGTCCCTACAGTCACGTCTACGTGTCCCGCAAGGCCGAAGTGTGTCAGGACTTTGTCAAAGGCTACTGTCCCGAAGGAGAGAAGGTAGCGCACACAAATGAAACTCAATCTGCGACGGGCTCATTACGACCACACTGCATGAGCACTCTTTTATCCAGCCACAGGCAAAAACATCACCTCAATAACTGCTACGACCAGAGAAGAAAACTGAACGCAAAACGACAAAAGCAGAAGAAACCGTTCAAACCAACACACGAATGATGGGATTCTAGCCTGGGTGCCATTCCGAACTTCCCGACCACAAAAGTTGCTTGTCTGGCATTGCTCCATAGTGGCGCGAGTATGGCCCGGCCGAAATCAGGCGGGCCAATCAAATTGTCAGGGCGGGCTTTATACGATGATGGACAGATGATCATCAGTAACGTAATCAACCACGTCATCAAAGAGCGCTTGGGTTGAATTTGTTTGCAACAACGATGGCTGCCGCTGGAGAATTGAGGTGTGTAGATTCTGCTATCAGGTCTGTTCTGAAAGATATCGACAGCAAATTAATTTTAAAAGAGGAACAGAGAAAGGCAATCAAGGCATTTGTTGACTAGGCGTCGCTTAACATACGTCACACACTCTCTGCTCTTATTGGTTGTAGGTCTGTCCAATTGAGTGCAGAGGCATTTTTTTCCTGGTTCGTTTGAAACACGCCCCATAATCACAGCTCAATGGAGCAGTATCAGACTCACATTCTGACTAGATTGAGTATGACTACGTCAGGCTAATGGGATTCATGCACAGGTTTCTCTGCTAAAACACATAATGAAAGCGTTCACTCTCTCTGTGTCTGCCTCTCTATTCAGGGAGATATTTAAATGACACTTACACATAATTATCTTCAAATAATGTCTGGCCCAAGTACACCTGTTCCCCAAAAGGCCAGCCAGCCTCTGCCCGGAGTCCGTGGCCCCGGTCTGGCCAGGGGTCATGGACCCGTCCAGATAAATGTCCAACACCTGTATTCCTGCGTTGATCTGTCTGGCTGGAACAGGAATGATGCGTCTCGTTACGGCGCTCGGCGGTTTCACCTCGTTACATCCGAACGGAGCCCCGGCTCTTTGTCTGAGCTCTGTTGTTCATTTGAACGTAGGATTATCGTGTACATGGACGTAAGTCAAACTGGAGCTTAGGTAAACAAGCGGTTTGGTAACCCACCCCTCCACCCTTGCACGCACACACACACACACACACACACACACACACACACACACACAGGCAGCAACAGCTGCAGAGGGTGGCGGTCCATAATGGCATAACTGTAGTGTCTTAGTGACACATTGCAACCCCCCCCCCCCACCCCAACACAAACACTCCACCACGGACAGCCTCTTCCTCCTCCTGGTTAGCTCTCTTTGTCCCCCCCCCCCCTCCCCTCTCCCCCTTTTCCGCCCCTCTCCTTCTTTCTCTGCTTGTTTTCCAGCATCGAGTGTGAAACAGATGCTTTTTCACACTGTCAGACCTCATTTAAATAGTGCATGGAGAAAATGAGGATATAGAAAACAAAAGGGATATTAATATTTATTCTATTAGCTGAAGTGCTTAGGTCTGTGATTTTCTCTCCGTGTGTGTGTGTGTGTGTGTTTATGGAGCCCTCTGCTCTGAGGCTCTGGTGGCTCTATGATGGATAGCAGGCAGTAATTATAGATGGGAAAACTGCTGAGGATGGCACTATGAGCCAGGCAGGCAGACACTCCAGCAGCTCAGGGGTTAAGTCTGCTCCTCGCCTCCATCCTCCTCCCGGCCTCATCCTGGCTTTGTCTTGCACTCACCCTCCACCTCGCAGGATCCGTCTCTGCCTCCCTAATCGTCCCTCTCGTTTCTTCGCTCCCCAAAAAAATCAATGTGCACACCTTTTTTCTTTTACTTCCCTGGAATGGGCCTCCTGTATCGTGTCCGCTCTCTCCCAGGCTCCCGACTCGAGAGGCCAAAGGTCAGCCCTCCGTGGCCAGCTGTCATCCATAGTTTTAGCAGGGCTCTGCTATAGTCCCTCTGATTGGCTCTCATCAATGGCTGTTTAGCTGATTCCGCCCATTGAAACCTTGTTTGGCTGAATGAAACCTATGTGTAAGCCGCATAGATACAAAACCCAGCGTGTTAGTTCCATCCTCGGTCGTGGGTTTAAGTTCAGCCATACTACTTCTAAGGCCACAGAAGCCCCCATCCCATCTCATCCCGTGTCCTGGATCAACAAGTCGAGACGGGCTCCACTGCCTTCACTTCTTTATTCAACGCGACTGGAATACACAGCGTGAACAGATGGCTGTTCATGTTAAATATTCTGTCTGCAATACGGTTCTTGCCCCATGCTTGATTGGCCTTCATGGTGCGTTTTCTAATAACGTTGCAATGATGCAGAGCTTTCCGGGGTAACGTTGCTTCTTTGGATGGCGCAATCGGCGGTTCATCCCCATCACGGGGTTCTTATTGGAGTGAACGAGGGGGGGGCAACATATTTTTCTTTGGTCCTCGACGCGGTGCCAATGACGGCCTAAACTCGCCTTTCTTCTTAACGCGGCCCTCTCCACTCATTTATTGTTCTTTTCTACTCACAGCATGACGCTTCAGAGTGTCGGCTTACCGCCCGAGTAGTAAATGCATATGATGTCCCTTTTTTGTACTTTAGTGTCTTTTTAGGCTCTCCCTCTCCCCTCTCTCTTTCTTGCTTCTTTTGCTTATTCTCTCAGTGTCTTGGTAAATTTGCTGACTCCTGCTGGTTTTGGCCCAGCAGAGAAATCTCTAATAGGCCCCAGAGACGTCCCAGCTTTCCTTAAATCAAGTGGAAAATTGTTAACTTGGTGTGGGATGAAGATGTTCTGTTCACTTTAGCTTTTTCCTTCTGCTCTTTCTTTCTCTCTCGCTGTCTCTGGTCTTTTTAGGAAGACAAGGATGTATAGACCTGTAGTCCAGTGTTTTACTACATGCATTTAGGTTTGCTAAGTCACATGTAAATGCGTAGTTGTTAATTCTATATGTCCAATATTGTTCATATTGGACGTTGGAGGAATAACGAGATCCCACTCAGTACTATAGGTCTAGTTTAAAAGTTTAAAAATGAACACAATTATTTTTTAAATAAAACCCAGGATCGCAGTTTTCATAAAGCAAAAACATTCTCTCATTCAACTTTTCAAATGTTGTGTCATACTATCATGCACGACAATTCCCAATATTAAGACGCGACAGAACACAACAGCGAATGATACATTTGGGCGTATTTCTCAGCCCAGTGTGGAGCCTGCCGGGTTCAGCGATGATGTCAGGCCCCAAATATAAAACCACGAGCGTCACCGACACCCGGCGGCACATCTGATTTGTTGGCCGACGCGTTTGTGACCCGCGGCCCTATAAGATGATCCACGGAGACATTTGACGGAGAGCTGCCTTCTGGCACCCGGAGGTGCCGGCCCACGGGTGTGAGGGCGATGACAGTTTGCTCCGGAGAGAGTGGACCAGGAAGGGCGGGGAGTCAGGGGGGGGGTCCATAGTGTTCTCGGAAGAATCGATCTCCAGATCCCTCTGCGCACACACTCCCAAACTATTTCTGGACCAATGTGCTCCCCAGTCCCTCCGCACACACCGGCTCACGCACACTCCTCGCAGGCTGCACCACACAGTGAATATAATTAGCTTTCCTGACAGGTGGGAGGGATCAGATCTCGTAGAGAATGAAGCTACCAATTTACACCCGTATTACGCTGTCATACACACTGACTTGCAAACATGCATGTGAGAGCTGTCTCTCTGTCACGCACAATGCTCAGGAAATCAGGATGAGATCCTCTGAGCGCTCTGGACAGAAGCCCATCTCTTTGAGGGAATAAAAAAAAAAAACACATCTCGTAAAGGTTTAGACACGTGTCCATCTGCAGAAGGTGGTAGACTGTGTCCTTTTTGTCATGGAACCGAAGCAGAACTAGTCGACATGTGGATGAGCCGCGGTCGGGTTGGTTCAACCTGGTCCTATGAAACGCTCTCGTACCTCAAACGAGAAAAGTATGTTCCTGTGTTTTCCTCTGTCTCCGCCAGTGTAAGAAGAAACACACTCTGGTGTGTCAAGACTTCTCCAAGACGGGCTCCTGCCCCAGAGCGGCCCGCTGCAAGCTGCAGCACCGCCAGCAAGCCAAACGGAGTGCCAGCAGCCCGTCCACCTCCCTGGCCAAGAGGGCCCGGGGAAAGGAGCCCGCTAAGAGGTCAGGGGAGCAGAGCGCACGCAGCTCACCTTCATGGTTTCACTGCTTAAATATCCTCCTGATCCTCCCTCTCTTCAAGGCCCCGCCTCTCCGTCGCCTTGCCGCCGGGCCCTCGGGTCGCTCCGGGGACTCCGCCCAAAGGTCCTCTGGCTCTCCCTTCCTTCATCTCCCTCTCCAGCTCGCCAGAGGAGGCCGAGGCACCTGAACCACTGCCGGCTGAGAGCTCACACGTTAAAGGTAACGTGAGAAGGATGTGCCGCGGTTATCTGATCACAAGCGTCCAACAGTTACCAGCCTCTATACCGAGACTTGGCACATGTGTGTTTTCTGTGTGTTGGAGATTATCACTGACATTAGGGAAGCATTCATTCTGCTTTCACTTTCAAATAAGCAGATTAGTGTGCCGTTTGTTTACACCTCGTCTGATAAACTGGCAGGTGCCAATTCTGCCCATGTTGGACTTCACAACTCCAGATTTGGCAAGTAAAATGTTTTAATCGATAGGAATTAAGGGGGCTTATTGGACAAAATACAACTAGGTTGTCAAGAAAATGTAAGGTTCCTTAAGAGGACTAACTGCTTTTTACTGAGCATGAAAAGTGCTGACTGCCATATTGTCCGGAGATGTTTTGTGGCAGGATCATGTTTGTCATGAAAGCCACAGGATCAATCCAGAGTTCATGAGAATGGCGAGTGGTGATTCGTTTAAGCTGCAGACAGATACTGATGATCAGCCCTGAGTGTGGCGATGCTCGGAGGGGGGGGGGGGGGTAATAATGCTCAGAGGACACAGGTTATAGTATTTAGCTTTTGGGCTGGACGGAGGCACAGCTGAGCTCTCTGTTGACAGACGTGACTGATGGAGGATTAAGAGAGAGGCTAGCTTCCTCCTCCACCCTCCTCCCAGCAGGCCCAGCCATCCACCTGCCCCTTCCTGCTGGATGCACACGCACACACACACACATGCATGCATGGGCATAATTCATTCAACACATTTTCACTGCAGTCAGTTATTAAGATATTTCTTTTCCTTTCAGCAGTTTCCGTCACATGGTGTAAAAGTTAATACCATTTTGTTAAGTAAAACTATGTTTCAGTACTGACTTAACATCCCACAGGAGTTTCCAGAAATAAATTGGAAAGACAAAATGTAATATTTTTCAAATGAGTTTATGGTCACTCTCGCTTCTGTTTTTTGGTAATCCTTCTTCCCTTTCATGGTTTATCTTTAGCATCTTCTTCTTGGAAACTAGCAGGACCTCTGACCTGACCCAAGTCGTCTTGACCTCTAACCTTTTCCACCCACACGCGCAGACCACACAGCCCAAAGTTATATATATATACAAAATAATATTGTGGCTGTAGATTTGTTTTTCACGTGCCGTGAGTTTTCATTCGATGTGGTCGTTTCATCGATTGGTTTGGCCTCTTAAAGAACCACTAATTACGCCGTGGGTCTTCTGTAACACAGCGGCCAGAGCCTCATTGAAGGCTAAAGAAGCTCCTCCACACTTTGCATAAATTATCACAGACGCACTGTGTCACTGCCAGACAGCGAGCACACACACACACACACACACACACACTCTTCATTTAGAAACACCTCCATCCATCCCCGTTGTCCTGTTTCTCTTCCTCGTTTACTCGTCAGCTGCGATGTCATCACTCAGCGTTTAAACAGGATTCAGCACACAGAGGATCAGTTGCACATGAGTGAGCACTCAGAGCCACACACTTACACACACGCACATTTTATTCCCGTCAATACTCTTTTTCATTTTCACTTCCTTTTGATCTCCCCCGCAGAGAAGAGGCTGCAGATCAAGCCTCGGCTGTGAGGCTGCGGAGGAGAGAAGCTGCCGTCGGTGAATTCTGTGCTCCAGGTTTGTCCTGACAAGTCTCTGTGTGTCTCTTTCTCTGAATCACCTTCATTCAGGGCGTCAAAGTTTTATTTTCTTTTATCTATACCAATGTTTTACAAATCAATCTGAAGTGTCAAAAGTAAAACACATTCTCATCAGGTTGTGTACATTTTAAGAAAGGCAAATAAAGGATCTAACTTTTAACCGCGTGTCGTTCGGCTGCGTTTTTACTGTGTGCTTGTGAGAGTTTTTTCCTTTTTGAGAGGTGGTGACGGAAGCAGCTAGCGCCCCTCACTTAAAAGCCCGGAGGACGAGACACATGACTTCATCCTCGCCGTGCTGCAAGTGTGCGTGTTATTTGAGGGGCCTCGTGCACACACAGAAACACTACCGATACGAATGATTGGTCCTGTGCTTCCATTCACATTAAATCGCAGCATCACAAACTGAGGTTTGTTTTAACCGTGCCACTGGATATGATGTGTAGTAGAGAGGGACATTCTGCATGGACAGCCAGGAGACGAAACCTCCCTCCCTACCTGCAGCTGGCCATAAAGCAGTACATGTGGTTGGCTGTTGCTCTCCCAATGGGTTTATCGGCGTGCAGATCCAACTTTTGGCACATTTAAAGGATTTTGGCTGATTTGCTCTGATTCACGGCGTAAATACACAGCCAGCAAGACTCAAGGCTCGTCTGTGAATCCACGCTGATGATGCACAGAGATGTGAGTTTACCGCTCAGTCTGGAGTGCAGCGCTGCTAAAGGGTTCATATTTGATATGCTAAGACACACAAAGAGACAAAAAAATGCATGTGTGTGCATTTCTTAAATGTATTGGCATTATTGGACACCAGGCCTCAAAGCCCACGAGAGAGATCAGTTGTTTGATGATTGATAAAACTTTATGCACAATGTTCTCATACTGCCATTTAGTCCGGGTGAATATTAATATTCTAATAAATTGTGAGTGTGTGTGTGTGTACGTGTGTGTGCAACGCTATATTGACAGCAGTGAGCAGTGAGCTCGCCGTGTTTCTCAGAACAGGCAGAAGACGGAGCCATCACTCTTCTCACCACACGCTTTTTTTTTTTCTCCCCCCCCCTCCTCACCCACGTTGCTCCTCTACGGCACGGAAGACGTAAGTGCCTGAGACAGATGTCTGCTCCCTCTTGTCTAAACCCCTCAACGCGAGATGCTGAGCTCGGCAAACTCTAATTAAGATCAATATTTCAATTTTTAAGTAAAAGCGCACGAGACGGAGAGAAGACAGAGGGAGAGAAATCATCCGTCCACGTAGCCGAAAAGAAAGGTCAACTGTGATTGTTCGTTGCGTGTGTGTGTGTGTGTGTGTGTGTGTTGCACAGAATTGTTGAAGAAGTGTGTGTTACACATGTTAGAAATGTTCTTTTCATCAGGCTTGCCCTTTTGATGTCTGCTTCCTTTGAAGTATAAATCCACATCGGCCATCGTTATTATTGGTTATGACAACGTTGTGCTCGGATGGATGGATGGATGGATGGAGGCGGGTTTACAGCAGGCGACACATTGGGATTAATAGTGTGAAAACCGTCAACGGTCCATGAGGAGGTGAAGTCGCTCAGCGGAAGGTTTCCGTTGGTGCCACTTTTCTCTCTTCATCTCAACCCGCGTCGGCCCTCGCCAGCGTTTCTCACCGTTGTCCAATGAGTATCTGAAGCGTGTTTGATATTTTCCAATTGTATGAACCCACGTGTGTCTTTCTACACCAGTTTCAGCGACGAGTCCCCTGCGAGAGGCCCGCTGTGCTGCATCCATAGTGGCTCGCTTGTTCGGTGTGTGCGTACGTGTGTAACCTTTCAGACGGTCGAAAACGAATCAATCTGGGCGGGTTTTGATAGCGGAGACCAGACCATGTTTGCATTCCAGTCTTTGTAAGGTCGCGTGTGGTCCTCGGCCCTTTTTGGTGTCCCCCTGTTTTCCGAATCTCTGGTGAGTACAGCACTCTTTCATCGCTCGGGGTAACAAAGCGAGCGCGGCCCCCTGCGTGTGGTGGAGCTCCTGATTTCTAAACTAAGCCTCCCTGTTGACTTCACTGTCCGTGCACGTGTGTCACATCCTTGCACAATTAGAGCTGATTCCACTACAGCGGCATTTTTTTTTTTTACACTCTGGGCCTGAGATAACCCCGAGCCACCTCCTGCAGCCGGTCTCTTTGGTCCTGGAGGACGGCTGCCTGGGCTCAGGGCCCTCCGCCGATCCTCCACCTTGCTGATGTCCGTTTTGCTTAAATCGGTAGAACTGCACTTGCAGCGAAGTACCAATATGCAAAGGCACAAAGAAAACCCTGACTTCAAAAAATGTATGTCTCAAGCCCTCGGCCGCAGACGCTCCCCTTCCCCTGACAATGAATGGACCACAGCAGATCTTCTTAAATGTGCCATTTCAATGCAGAATGCTTAGCACGGCGTTTGAGGGGCCTGCTCCTGCTTATTTGATAAAAAAAAATCCCTCTCTTAATGACTTAGCGCACCTTAAGTTAAAATACCGTGGTATGATTTCCATCCCTTCATCTCATACTCTTCATCCTCGTCGGCAGATTTGAGGAAGGGCTGGAGGGGCTGTGGGTGTGGGGGGAGGGGCGTATTTCATGGCCATTTCGGACTGGAAGTTAAACTCAGCAGCTGTGCAACATCTGACCAAGTTGAAACTTACGGCCACCTGTTTTTTTTTTTTTCATTTCGCAGATATATCACTCACGTATCGTTTGGCTGATGGGACTGGGGTGGGGGGGGGGGGATGCTGCTGGTGCTGAGGAGACTAAGCGGGTCAGGTACAGCAGTGTCATGCTTCCCTGATAGCATCAACATCTTGCTCGAACCCCCCCCCCCCCCCCTTCCCATCCCTCCCTCTCTAAGATAAAAGGCGTATATGTGTCCAGAATGGAGACGCGCGCGGCAGGGCTTAATTATCCGTCGATCCGCGGAGATGAGACGGGATGCAATTTGTGGTTAATTGCGAATGAAAGCCCCGCAGACCACCGCCAGGACTATCCAATCATACTTAACCCACGCGCAGCCACAGCGCGGCCTCCTCGCTGCCTCGCGGAAATGCGGATTGATTTTTGGCACGAGGACGCGCGGCCTTAAATCGACCAGTATTGATAGATTTGGTCGTTTGTGGTGTCAGAGGCATTCCTTTCAGAGACATCAATGAGCAAAGTAGATACAATAAGCTGTTTTTAATAAAGCTACTAAGGCACAATGTGTTTTACACCGTTACACATATTTTTACTTTGCTTTTTAAGTTCTTAGGGTGACGTTTAATTTAAGCATGTAGTCAAACTCAGTCATGTTTCTTTTGCACTAAACGTTTTTTTTAATTGTAGCCCTTCATATTTATGGTATTTTGTTTTTCCTACCAGATTTGTAGGCCCTTTATGTGAGATAGATGAATTTACCTTAATGGCTCATTTGTTTCAATTGGCTGGTCTCATGAGCCAGAACATATTGGGCTTCTGCGAATATAATGCATGTAAGTCACTGACATTGTTTCCTAACAAAAATGAAACACTCCATGAGATTACACTAATAATTGCCAGTGAAACAATGTTTCAGAAAACCATAATTGAGAGTCCGAGATTCTAAAATATATTTACTTTTTTAATTGATTAACAAATACCACGAGTTAACAAACACGTGCTGGTGTGAAAGTCCAAAAACAGTTTCTCAGTTCCGAGGTTTTTGTTCCCCCTCTGAGAAACTTACCGGACCTCCCGTCTTAAATGGCTCGCCTCGGCCGTGCAGTAGCACGTGCGCGGTCACTAGAGGGGGGGGTCTGCTGCACCTGTTCTCCCGTGCGCGCACTCAAGCTCTCCTCGGCTCTCCTCGGCTCCACTCGGCTCCGCTCGGCCGGCCCTTTGCCAGAGTGCAGGCTCGGGCTTTCCTGAGCCTCCCATTGGCCCGTCCCACCTCTGAGTGGGAGGGTCGCGGGCCACGCTGTCTTATAAAGAGCAGATTGCCTCGCAGCGTCTCAGTGACACCACTGCTTTCTCTTTAGAGGCGCCAATAGAAACTGTTTGAGGGCCGTTAGTGAGGAAAACCAACTGGAATTTATCACCTCTTGCGTAATATCAAACACAGTCAACACGTGAGGTCAACAGCGCGCCCCTTTTGAGGAGGGACGTTGGGACTGAAGCTGTCAGTAAATATCTGGACTGAGCACAACAGCACTGGACCAGACTCTGCTTGCCGTCCGACTATGGGCTCTGCGTGCAGCTTCTGCTCAATGTCAGATGCGCATTGACTTTGAAAACGCATGCACGTGGCATTCCATTTTCTGGTGGGATTCCTGGGACTTTTTTTTTTTTTTTAATTTTTGGCACGCCTGCGCAGCGCCCCGTGGCTGTCCCACACACACACACACACACACACACGCGGCGTGATCTGATCGTGTGAGAAACTTTCGAACCGGGCCATGCTGCAGTGACTCCAGGCCGCTGCCCGGGAACTTGGCGAGCAAGTTGCAGAGGAGGAAGAAGGATGCTCGGGACGTATTTATAACGCGGCCAGCGGAGGAGACGGAGCTGCTTTCTGTCACTCGATCGGGCCCAGCCGAGGACACTTAATCACAAGGAGGCAAAGTGGGCTGCAGAGGTGAAGCTAGGACAAGACAGGTTGGTGTCTCCGAATCCACCCGGCTCGAGTGTCGGCCGCCCCGGGGGCTCCTGGTATTTAAGCGCGCATTTGACCTGGGATAAGTTGTCAACAAGAGCAGCGAGCAGAGGCAAACTGGCAGGTGTTCAAGTTCATTTACATGCATACGTATATTCACGCCACTATATATAGAAGTTGTCTTAGGGACGAGCAGCCTTAATAAGTTTCTCCTCCCACCGGCTCCGTGTGCACCGGACGTGTGCGCGTGTCTATATATACACACACGCACACACGCACCGCTTGGGCCGCTCTTCCTGCTCGCGATCTGTACCCGAGAGGGCCGCCCGCCGTCGGTTTGGCTGTGAGGGCAGGAGTCGTCGCATGGACTGACATGGCCACCGACCTCGCCATGAGCGCGGAGCTGCCCAACAGCCCCCTGGCCATCGAGTACGTCAACGACTTTGACCTCATGAAGTTCGAGGTGAAGAAGGAGCCGCCGGAGGCCGACCGCTACTGCCACCGCCTCCCGTCGGGCTCCCTGTCCTCCACGCCGATCAGCACGCCCTGCTCCTCCGTGCCTTCCTCGCCGAGCTTCTGCGCCCCGAGCCCCGGCGCGCAGCCCAACCAGAGCCTCAACAGCGGGGTCAACAGCAGCGGCAGCAGCAGCAACAACAGCAGCGGCGGCGGCGGGGGCGGCGGCGGTCACGGTCACGGCAACGCGGGCAAGCCCCAGCTGGAGGACCTGTACTGGATCCCCAGCTACCAGCACCACATCAACCCCGAGGCGCTCAACCTGACCCCGGAGGACGCGGTGGAGGCCCTCATCGGCAACACGCACCAACATCACCACCACCAGCCCTACGACGGCTTCCGCGGGCAGCAGTACGTCGGGGAGGACCTGTCCACGGCCTCGGCGACGCACCATCACCAGGGCCACCACCACCACCACCACCATCACCACCACCACGGCCACCACGCCCGCCTGGAGGACCGCTTCTCGGACGAGCAGCTGGTCAGCATGACGGTGCGGGAGCTGAACCGGCAGCTGCGGGGCTTCAGCAAGGAGGAGGTGATCCGCCTGAAGCAGAAGAGGCGCACGCTAAAGAACCGCGGCTACGCGCAGTCCTGCCGCTTCAAGCGCGTCCAGCAGAGGCACATGCTGGAGACCGAGAAGTGCACGCTGCAGAGCCAGGTGGAGCAGCTGAAGCAGGACGTGGTGCGCCTCGCCAAGGAGCGGGATCTTTACAAGGAGAAGTACGAGAAGCTGGCCAGCCGGAGCTACTCGGCCGGCGGAGCCGCGAACGCGAGGGATCCGTCCGGGAAAGCGGCCAACAACGAGTTCTTCATGTGAGAGACTTCAGTGACTGTGATGGGCGGCCCCATCGGGACGTCCTCGTTTATATTTCTCTGCGTCTGTGTTTTCCTTGCAGTTATTCCCTTGAATGAGACTTAAAATACACGAGTAAACAAACACGCATTAGACGCGCACCACCGTAAGTACTAATCCTCGGGCGCATTTTGAGTCTTAAAGATCTTTTGGCTAAACTTCTGTAAACTCACGACAAGTGTGCACATGGGATCACAGAGCCTGCAGACTGTTCTCTGGTGCGGCAGAACTTAGTCCGAAGTCTTATTTATTGGAGCAAACGGACATTTAATGGCCGTCTCGATTGAGAGGGAGGGAGGGAGATGCGTTTGTCTTAAAAGTGTGGGGGGGTAAAGCGCGTGTGTTTTTATTTTTATTTTTAAGAATCAGACTGGACTGAAATAGAAGCAGAAAAAAAGCAATACGCCGCCTCTCCTGTCGGCTCCAGAAAGCGCCACGCTCTGCGATGAGAGATGAGAGACGACACCTTTTAATATTGCAAGTCTATAGTTTGCCATCCCTATTTGCAACCCTGCATGCAGGACATGTATGGTAACCTCCATCCTTCCACGTGTGTGAAAAGCATGGCCCACGGTCCTCTCCTCCATCCGCCTCCTCCTCATCATCCATCAATAAGGCCTGGCTATGCAAGGACCACAAACTGCCCCCCCCCTCCCCACCCCCCTTCCCCCTCTCCCCGCAAGGACTGCGGACAGACATGAACAATCTGCTATTGAGAAATAATGGATGCGTCTTTAACTGCTATTTTCAATCAAATTTTCTATTTGTTTTAGAAAGAAAAGAAAGAAAAAAACGACAAAAAGAGATTACCTGAGCCAGATTTTAGACTGTATTTATTTCCACCTGTACATAATGTGTAGAGAAAAACAGTTGACTGTCATTTTACCCTTTTCTCTTTTTAAAGAAAACTTGCTTTGAGGTTGCTTGGATTATTCGACTTGTCTTAATACAAATGTTTGTATGTTACAGCATGCAATTCGTCTATGGTATCCTCCTCCTAACATGTGTAATGTCAAAGGCAAGCCTACTGCACTAAGAAGAGATCAAACTGGGCAAACGTTTTTTGTTTTCTACCGATAGGACCTTTGATCTGTTACTCTCCAAAGACCTGGATGAAACAACGTTTATTGGACGGACAAGGAACGCATTCGCTGCTAAAACTCTATGCACCGACCCGATGATTCAAATACTTTGTTCTTATTTTATTTCTTTAAATATTCGTATTTTTTTTTTTTTGGAGGGGGGGGGGGGGGGGGCTGTGGTTTTTCATTCTGCAGCCCGCTGTCTTAAAACGGTACTGTGTCTGATAAGAGGTTGCTTGATCGAGACTTAATGTTGATGGAGTAACTCGATGATTCATTCTGTCATCAGGATTCCCCGGTTCCCGTGTTTTCTGTGTGCAATATTGTGCAGAGTCCGAAGCTCAGACTACAGACTACCTGTGGCAGGAGATGACAAGCTCGGTTTTACATTCAGATCAAAATACCACAAAGAACAACTAGAGGAAATGCAACAAAATAAATGGGGGTTGATGTTGGTGCGTTGGTGTGAGTCTTAAGAACAAAAACGATCAAAAAGAATCCTGCAACCCTTCTGATCATGTTTTAAAAATAACACGTAGCGGTTTCCATTCAGTAACTGTCTGTTTTAATTTATTTGTGATTTATTAAATGTTACATTGTTTTTATCTACAAACAATTTCCCACCTAAAAATCCCAATTTGATTTTGAAGAAAACTGCGAGACATAAAAACGAGATACGAAGGAACGCAAATTTCTGCACAGTGCTGTTAATGTATATCTGTACATATAATTTATATTTATTCAATGAACGTGTCCTAACGTGTCAACAAGTGAAAATCCTACAAAGTGGAACGTTGTTGAGAATCTTGTTTTCATAATGTTTAATAAAAAGTTCTGTCCCAAATCTGTCAGACTGCTGGTGCCATCATTGTTACAGGAACCTGTTATTATGAAATAAACAAATGAAAAGGCTTCCTGCCTCTAAATTATTTAAGCTGTGGCTTTACGTAACGGTGCTATACATGTATTTCTAATTTTAGGCCAGCGGAGGTTTCGCGGGAGGATTATGGGTGTGATTTAAAAACCTAAAGCCCAACAGTTTGTTAAATAGCCTTTTTATTTCCATTAATAGGTATTGTTATAAAAAGTTATATTCATACTTGTGAAGGAAAAATCCAAATTAAGTTAGACTCTTAATTGAGTTTAACCTTAATACACATTCATATAAATTTTGTGGAAAACATATTTATTAAGGTAATACTCATTATGCATATAATAATAAAAATGTCAAAGTAATTCGTTAAATTAATGGCCGTAAACTGTATCATGAGCTATCAGGACGTAAAATAAAGAAGACGTAAGTAAAGAATGTGTCCAATCATAATGAAGATGTGAGGGAGTTATTATTATAAATATGGTCATTATTGTTGGTCCTATTGATATTTTTGTTATTCTTAATTTTTTAAGGCAAAGGCTCACATCGTCATCTGTCCCTTAATTTGTGTTTCTCATTTATTTTTGTTTTTTTTCCTCCTACAAATGCGCAATATATCTCGGCTGTAAATGATGTGCGTAAGGACAGCGACCGCCCTGCTCCTCAGCGCCGCTCCCCGGCTTTGGCCGCCTGTCAGCGGGCCTCTGCGCGCACCATAAACCGGTGATGGATGGATGCAGCCAGCCTGCTCTCTGCCTCCTCCAGCCAGCACCGAACAACAAGGTAGGTGAGCTATACCCCCCCCCCCCCCCCCACCCCCCCCGCCGCCTCCCCTCCTCCCCCTCCTCCGTGTGTCCACCGGGCAGCTTTGCACGTCGGTGTCTACTTTATGTGCACCTTAACTGCAGTAAGTGGTCCGTCTGTCCGTCCTCCTCTCCGGGCTGAGACAGAGGAACCCGCGTCGGTGCTGATGTGACGACCCCCCCCCCCCCCCCCCCCCCCCCCCCCCCCCCAGCTGTGTATGCATGTGTGTGTTTGCGCACGAAGCCGTGTATATATTGTGGAACCACGCAAAGGCCGTTGTTGACTGTCGATAAAAAAAAATAAAAGCCACTAAAGTTTATATAATTGTGTTGAGCGTTTATAATATGTAAAAAAAAATAATTTTAACAACAGCAAAGTTGTCGCATAAATGTGTTGAACCACGATCTAAAATCAAACTTTTTTTTCAGGCTGTCAAATTAGCTCAATCACACCAAAACAGCCACGTGTCATAGCGGGAGGTGTTTTTTTTTTAATGGGGGTGCTTTGAACTGTCACGTGTGTGAGTGAAAACGACAGTTTTTCCTTTTCCAAAAGAATAGGATTATTTAAATTGTCCTCTTCAATTGTGTCCCTGAATACAATAATATCAAACATTCCTGTCTCCAAAAACAATTAGATCTGATATTAAGCCTTTTATCCAATGTGTCACATTGCATTCAGCCCTTCACCTCCTGAGTACACAATTCAGCCTGTACCATATTAACACCCTGGCATTCAATTTCCTCATTCAACTACATTTCTGCTCATAATGTTTTTGTTCATTAACTCAAAAACGCATTAAATTGCTGAGCGATAAAATCTTTTTTTGTGGGAGAATCTTTACCGCCAAATTTGAATTTTCTCTATGTATTTCTCCATCTTCTGTTCTCTACTCTGCCTCATTTGAGCTTCTCCACCACTCTCCTCCTTTTTTTGCTGACTCAGAGGAAACGTCCAGCAGTGTGACAGCCATCACCTCACTGAGAGTCAGAGTGTGTGTGTGTGCTTGTAATACACACACACACACACACACACACACACACACACACACACACACACACACAGATTGAGATGCAGAGGAATGAAGCAGCAGGCGTGTGCCTCATTTGTGTCAACTTGTTTTTATGTGTGTGTGTGTGTGTGCGTGTGTGTGCGAGAGCGAGAACAAGAGAAAACGATGACCATACGTGGGCTTTTCTCTCCGTTAATCTGCATCGTCCATCCGAGCTTCATCTGATAAACAAAACAAGTAAGTCAGCGAGAAGGATGGAGGTAAAGAGAGAGAGAGAGAGAGAGAGAGAGAGAGAGAGAGAGAGGAAGAGGTGCACTGTGTCTCTGCGTCTGGACCTGCTGAGAATCAACACAGTCAGCGTCTCTCCGGCTCAGCTTACCGACAGTGTACCCGTACCCCCCCCCCCCCCCACACACACACACACACACTCATAAACGGAGTGTGCAGCCAAACACTGTGGAAGCAGCTGGTAGCGGATGGATTCAGATCATTCTAATAAGACTGATAACAATCTCAGCCTCCCCCTACCTGTCGTCGTTTTTTTACCCCCCCAACCCTAGCCTATGTTTTTCCATCGTGCATATACATGAAGTTGTGTTTAATCAGATTCACTGACAGAAATCATCATGATAAAATTTCATGTCCGAAATCTTGGTTGGTTTCCAGTTGAGAGAAAACTGAATTCACTCATTTCTCAGTCAGCAGATGACGTGTAAGGCCACTTTATTAAAACTCTCCATCGACCCCCGGTTCCTCCAAGTGGCCAAACTTTCTCAGAATGAGAAACCTTTGACTGCAAGAAATAATCACCTTAACCATCCCCCCCCCCCCCATGTTTTTGGAACATATAAGAAACCCACTAGAGAAACAGCTATAGACGTAAAATCAGCAGTTGTTAATGCAGGCATCAGCCCGGCCAAACCCTTCCCCGTTTAGGAATTCGACCTTCGTACCTTCAGCGTTGTCTCTTTTTTAGCAGCAGAAAGTGGAAGTGATACATACTTTTATTTCAAAGAATTGGTGGCTGTATAAATGAGATCCTTTCTGATGCCAAGCGGGCCGTTTCATTTAGCAGAAACCCACAAAAAGTGTCGTGGAGCTGCAGTCGGGGGCGGCTCCCCGGGGAGGCCCCCCGCTTTGAAAAGTTGTCACCCTGCGCAAAACGTAATCGACATTTTTGATGAATCACCTGTGTGCCGTTAACGCTCACGGGGTATTAATAATTATTACTCCTGATCTGGTGATTGAGTTAGTGACCCGGGGGCCAGAAGCCCCCACAGAGCGGGGGGGCACACCTCCAGTCTGCGCCCCAATGTGCCCAGCAAAGCAATCTGGCAGTGGTGGCGTCGTACTGCTTCTGAGAGGCCGCTGCCTCCACCAGCTCCATACTGTCACGCACACACACACACACACAGACACTCAAAGACACACAAACGCACACACACATTCTCTGACACGCTGCATGCTGAGTAGACAAATTCAAACATGCTATCACAGGAGAAAATATGCCCAAACAGCAAATCTAACCTGGTCCCGTGCTTTGAAAATACAATAAACAAACCTAACCGGCAAACAAATAAAAAAATGAGACTGGTGGGATGATGTGCTGAGCTCCAACCGGGGGGAGGAGGGTGGGGGAGTCACACAGAAATAACCACGTTTTATCTGAAAGGACTGAAAAAACGGGCCATGAAGGGGATATTCACTCCAGTTGCTCTCTTTTACACGGTTAACAAGGTCATTTGTAGTATCACAAAAAAACTGTACGAGCTGTGTTTTAATTTGTTATTTATTGTGCTGAAGAGCTTTTGTGTTCTTCTTTATACTTTATACTCTTTTTTTTATAGTTTCAGTCTATTAATTGTTGCCAGGAGCTCACTTTAAGAGAATTTCCTTCATGTTATTTTATTTCCTGTTAACTGTGGTCACGAGGCGATTTACTGAGTCAACCTTTTAACGAGGCAAGTTCCTGCTTAATCCCTCTAACCGCCACGATCATTTCCATCCATGTTTCACTTCCCCGTCCCTACGTATGGGCCGAGAGTGATTCAGCAGTTTCTATCAGTCATTAGTCGTCAAATTTTTCTACATCGCAAATACTAGGCTTTGGGAATATTTCGGTTGTGGTTTAAGGATTGATGGCACACACACACACACACACACACACACAAACCGTATGTGTTTGAGCAGAGAAGTCAGTGCAGTAATGCAGTGGAGAGGACTGTCCTCAGTGGCATTGGAGGGTCAATCAGCAATCAATTATTCCACTCAGCCTGGCCAGCAGCCATACCACAGACTCACTTCCTGCGCAGAACACACACACACACACACACACACACACACACACACACAATCACAATCATACACTCAAACTGCCTAAGTCTTCAGTATGTATCCATCAAAACCCTCATATCTTCAGACAAATGACTCTTTATTGGCACTTAACAATGCCATTCAACTTACATTTTAATGTGGAGGATTTTCCTATATCCTTCATTACAGCTAGAGACATTAGACAGCACTCTTATATTTTCTGCGTGAAAGGCTTTATTTGTGTATTTCTCTTAAAAGGTCACCCCACCAAGAACAGTTCTTTTCCAATGCAACTTTAAACCACCCTCTGTGGACTAAGACCAGTGAGTGTCCATCCCGCGGTCGCTCATTGTCTCAGTCGGCCCTTTACTCTCACTATGAATGTATAAACGTCCCCCTACGTGAAGCCGGACAGGGTTTTAAACACTTGTCACATGCGTCCCAGGATCACTCTAGTGACTCCTCCTCAGTCCTGAGGGCAGATCTCAGGTCTGTGCCAAACGGACTCCAACACATGACACAAGAGTGCAAGTGCCACGCCGTCCGCTGACATGCACCCTGTCACCCTCTGCACCCGCAGAACGCCGCGTGGGCACTTCCACTGGCTACAACCGTGTGGCTGCAGAGCCGAAGTGACTGAGGTGTCACTGAGCCTGACACACACACCCGGGACCAGGACCCAGAGGCAGACACACACTGTCCGCGCTGATGGACATCTAAAAGGTAAATCCAGCCAGAGAAAGAGGCCAGTGTGTGTGTGTGTGTGATGCTTGTTAAGTGTTTGTCATGCAGGAGGACATGCAGGCAGAAGCATGGATGGACTCTAAATGAGACAAGTTCCCTCCTCAGCAAGACACTTTTTCAGAACGAGGCTCTCGTCTTTTACTGGAATAATCCTCATACGCTTAACAAGTTGAAAATGACACTGTGCATGTCGGCAAAGCCACGAGGATCCATGGGTTGTAGATTTTCTCTACTGTGTGTCTGTCGCAGAGTATTTCCCACCCTTTAGTCATCTTTCTAAAATTATAGTTCTCATAAAGTTCATGGGATAATTTGTCATTGCCTTCGAGGTCCGTTTAACAAACATTGAACTTTCACCCTGCAGGTTGCTGTTCGTGTCCAAAGGGAAAAGGGGTGTTACACTTGTTCCTAACAATGTTACGCATGTTATGTTTGCACAGGGGGGTCTGTATATACTGACAGTTGTTGTCACGTTGTCATGTTAGGTTCGATGCGATAGGTTATATATATATTTTTTTTTAACAACCCCGGCTTTATAGTGAGCACCTTCTCAGTATAATAAACTTCTACATGTGTTGGTAGAAGTTCGGTCGACGTTACTCCTAAAAGATTCCGCTTCAATTGAATGCACAATAAGGGCATCTCAGAGGGAGAGGGGGAAAGCGAATATCTGACAGACTGCCGGCTCGACGGAATGCGACGCTACACGGCCCTCTTTCTTCTGCGATCTGACTTAAACTGGGGTACACTCAAAGCTCCCGCCTTATAAAAGCATGTCCTCGTTTAGCCTGTTTAATACCGAGCACGGGAATCATTCTGCGGCATGAGAACCACGAGGAGAAATAAACAGAATGAAGAAGCGCTTGTGGTGGAAGAGTGCCGAATCAGCGGCGGAGTGCTGGAACTGTCATGGCAGCCCTCGCTCGGTGACAGAGAGGTGTGAGGAGGAAGAAGAAACAGAAAGAAACGACAGGGATACGGTGAAAGATAGGAGCTACATCTCTGACATGTTGCCTTTTTCATTTTTAAGTGTTTTTATGTTGCCAGAGATGCTGGCAGTTTGAGGCCAGCGTTTCTATCCTTTCTGTCTGTAACTGATGCCGTTCACCACATTCCCTCCTGCTGCTGCCGCTGCCGTTGTTGTGGTGGTCGTTTCTTTCGCTACCAGCAGTGTTGTTCTGTTTCGGTATTCATTCAATCCGGAGAACCAGTTAGCGCAGGTTCTTTGTCGGTTCTTTGGACATATGAATGTTAATAGATCCTCGTCCATTTTCATTTCATATTCTCTTTGAAATCTGCGAGCAAAGCGCTCTGCATGTTCCCTCTACATCGATTGAGGTATCTCGTTTGGGTCGGCAATAAAAAGGTTGGTAATTCTCTGAATAGTTTAAAGACCAAGTCATTGTGTACGCAGGTTTTCCGTGAAATGTGTCGAGAAGATCCTGAAAACCTTCTTCTTGGAGAAGTATTGCTACATAAGTAATGTGGAAACAATGTCATCAGAGTCAACAAAACCATCCTAATCCAAATTCCATTCAGTGTCTCATGATGCCCTCTATCACCACCAATAATCACCAGTGGATTAAGTTTGCTCACTTATGTTCCTTTGTTTATTCTGAAATGAATCCTCTACAAAATGTAAGCATTTCAACCGAGATTATAGCTTTTTATAGGCAAGTTCTTTCCTCAATAATCATATGCCGACTGAGAAATGGTAGTCTCCTGGTAGAAACATGTGTATGTTCTGTGACCGATAGGTCCATTTAAGACTTTAGAATACACCACACACCCTTTTGGGAAGTTGTGTACTGTGGACTGTCAATATTCTGAAGATTTTCACTTTAAACTAAAGTAACTAAATTAGCTGATAGAGGAGGAAAGGATCAGGGAAACATGCCACCCGTCGGTGCACACCACCGTCTCTGGTGGCGGGAGACTATCTGGACACACCCGCCCTCATCAGTTCCTCCTACAGAAGGCCTCCACGTCGACCACCTGTGATTCTCGGAGGAGTAGATCAGCAATCGAGCACGGTGACATTCACACGCAGTCAGCCTGATGAGCGGCTGGCCGCAAATCACCCCCTTACGCGCGCACACACACACACACACACACACACGCACACTAGCTGCCAGAAGGTCTCGGTCAGATAGGCCTCCATGAATAAGTCATCGCCGTAGTCCACTCACCTGCCCCTGTTTACGCCGATTCAATTTGTATGGACTTTATTAACATTTAAGGACAGAGCCCGTCTGAATAAAACACAAACTTTAGACGACTTGGGGATTTTATTTAGTCATACATTTTGGGGTTTATTTGTTTGCCGGTTATGAATGTTGTTTACAGGTTGGGGTTGGAGTTTTACTGAGAACCTTTGACTAAGCAGAACTACAAACTGAGGTGGAGGTCAGCTTGAAGACCTCCAAGTAATTGGATAAAAATTCTGTCTTTCCATTTACTTCTCCACTTTCACTTCATGGATTATTCTAAAAGGGGAAGTGATCAATCACATTTACTCAAACTGAAAAAAGTAGTTCCCCTCCAGTAATGACCCTCTCAACTGTCCACACCCAAAAGATATGACTTTGCATCAAATGTCCAGAAACCTCCTCGGTTTTATAACCTTGCAAACATTCCTGTAAGCCGCCCTTGTTCGTACCTTTGCTGATCTTCCAGCTGATTGATGTGCTTAAACACACATTTCGGATGTGTGTTTCACGCAGTGCTTGGTTGGGTGCGTGAAGGTGAGTTTAGGAAAAAGCTTTCCTCATTTAATTCTCCACACAACCGATAAGTAGAACCCAATCAATGTCAGAATGAAGGCTGTCGAGAAGTGTGTGCCTTCACCCCCATGTGTAAACAACGTCTGCATCGTCCCCTTGCAATGACACTAGGCCTCCCACCTCCTTTGAGGAAGGTGGTGTCAAACAGCTAAAGCGACTTTGGCCATCCGATGATGCTGAACGTCGTGTTTTAAAAACCAGTTCTTTTGGAGGACCCTTCAGTCTTTACCAGGCGGCAACCTATATCTGAAAAAGCAAGCCTATGCTATAGGGCCTTGCCTTCAAATGTCCATCACATGAAGAAGAAGTCCAACTCTTTCGTTCATTGCAAACTTTTATGGTCGCCTAAAGTAGCAGCTTGTATTTAGCTCCACCCTCTCACTTTGCCATCTTGGTTTTGCAAGATTCCAAAATTCTAAACATAACGCTTTAAATCCTACAAACCAATGGCCGATGTCATATAGACAATGTTCTCTGTTTGTGTACAACTGTGTAAGAACAACAAATATACACCTACAATGCTGCTTTGATCAGTAAATGTTCACTACTGAAGTAATAAATTGGTCCTCTGCTGAAAAATCTTTCTTTTGTTACTTTATTTATCACTTCCTTGTTCATTTCCCTTATTTCCTCAACATCTTTCTTTACTCTTCCTTTCTTCATGTTTGAATGTTCTAAAAGGTTTTAAAAAGTACTAAAATTGGACACACCGTATGGCCCAACAGCGAAACCAATCTACTTCTCTCTGTGAGCACTTTTACTTCGTACCCATTACTATGTTTAACTGCAAGGAAACATTAAGTGCAGCTTATTTACTTGTAATTGCGTGCATTTTGAGTACTTGGTCCTCCACTGGATTCTGCTGACCTTGGCCAAAGAGCAGCCCGTCCTGTTGAGCTGGGCTGAACTTGAGGTTGAAATGTCACATCTTCCATTAGTGAAATGTTCCATAGTCCGTCTGCAGCCCCTCTGAAAGATGGATCAGTGGTGCGTTTGGTTAAAATCTCAAGATTTGCGTGCGCCGTAGAGGAGATTCATCAAACCTGTCAGATGGGGAATGGCTGGGAATCCCCTCTAGAGAGGGAGCTCATGCTGCTTCTGATGAGACAGATTCATCTTCCACAACATGTCAGAACACCGGACCTCCACGCTGGTAAGGAGAAACGGGCAAGAGTGACAGCTGTGTGAAATCCAATGAAGGAATCTTTGTTGAATCTTCAGGAGGTATTTCTGTTCTTTTTCCTGCAGTAAAGTATTTTTAGATTTTTTAATTTCTTACAATGTTCGGTGACTGACAGCCGCAGGCTTAGATGGTCACGCAGATGATCATGCAAATGATCAAAGCTAAAGATGAACAACGTTGTTTGAAAGGATCTGATTCCTGTTGAAATAAAGGCCTGTGGACATAAAGCAGAGGAGTCAACTACAACTCCCATGGTGCAATTTTCAACATTTACTGAAGTGAATGAGCTCTGACATAAATGAGTTTTGCTTCTTGTCATGTCACGTGGGTGTTTAAGCTTAACTGCGCAGAAGGATGTAATGAGTAAGATTAAAATCACATGACCATCATTTTATTCTCATAACTAAATCAAGTCAGCAGAGCGAATCCACCTGCTGAAGAGGAGATGGTGACTAAACGCTTTAGTAAAGCAAGTCAGTAAACCTAATGCCATACGCAAAACAACATGTTAAAGTGTGATTTCTGAAAAAGACAATGTTGTTGTAGCCAAATACGTGACATGTTTCACGATGAAA
The DNA here is from genome assembly GCA_021346845.1 of Apeltes quadracus. Taxonomy (NCBI): domain Eukaryota; kingdom Metazoa; phylum Chordata; class Actinopteri; order Perciformes; family Gasterosteidae; genus Apeltes; species Apeltes quadracus. The sequence goes on from CM037924.1 coordinate 12,172,559, forward strand.
TAAAATTGGAAGCTTTAATATAATGACATAAGAAGATTTGAATAAAAAAGAGCAGAAGCCAATCTTCCTGTAATTCGTGTCTTAACAGGCGGACAAATGAGGGAATAATGACACGCATTACATGAAAGTCCTCTTTTGTTCCATTGATTACGCATATCATCAGTCAATCCACCTTTCTTTTGAAAATCTCACCTTGCAACAGACGTGATCTGTTGATAGATGTATAGAGTGAGAGCATCCTGTTGTCTGTAGAAATATTCAGCCTGAACATGAAAGAAACTGATAAGAAGAAAATAAGATTTCATACAAAATTGAGCAGAAAGATTTATTTGTGCCATATATATGCAATTTAACATTTCAACCTATGCTTATGCATACACAGTGTATTTGTAGCTGTGCGAGGGCTTGTCCCTTCAGTAGTCTGACGGGTTAATAATCTCTCTCAGTGGGGCTCAGATGGGGATGTTTCTGCACCGGTCTGATACTGCATGTCATAAGACCAGTTCTGATTAAATATTCATGAGGCATGCAGCACGTGCGTGTGTGTTGGGATGGTGTGGATGGGATGTGACGGGTGTCAGTGCACTCAGTGGGAGGTCAACGTCAGGAGGGAATGAGGAAAAGGTGCTGAGTTAACATGTGAAAGACTTCTCACTTACGCCGGGCAGAATGAAATGCACCCTGCATACACTTTAATACTGACAGCAAGTATCCACAATGTTTTTTTTTATAATTAATAACTTGCGTTTCAGGAAGTATCATAACACAGATAAACTGTGGCAGTTTCCCGTTTTTGAGGAACACTCTTAACAGCTTCATCCCAGCTCAGCTGTGCCCCCTGGGTGGGATTCTGCTTGGTAAGATGTGACCTTTGGACACCTGAAGGCTTTTGCTGATTCTAACTCTATGTAAAAAAAAATGAATTGCACTGTAAAATGCTGATGCTAACAATGCCTTGGGTTCATCACGATGCCACACATTTCTACCATGAGTTTTAACAATCTTTATTCTGGCGTATTTAATCAGCGTATCCAGGTGGTATTAGTGATGTTATTCATGGCGCCGCAGTCGCTAACACAAGAGCTTTAAGTTCCCCTGTCAGCCCAGTAGCTACCAACAATATGGACACACTGCATTGTGTCCCAGAGTTCCTTTTTTCCCATTGTCTGTCAGTGATGTCCTCTCAATGGTTGCTGCAATTTCTTTTTGAAAGATATCAAGCCTTCATTTCCATTTCTTGGGGAATTGTGTCCGGTGGCAAACAGCATTGCATCTTTAAAGTCAGGCTTATAGCGGGAATGTAAGATAAGTCTATGCAGAAAACCTGACCTTTGCCTACTGCCATTGCATAATTTCTTTAAAAAAAGTACTTTTAAAAGAAGAGTTGCACAATGCGAGAAATTTCTTGTAGTGAAAGGGAAATCTTGAGAATATTCTCATGAGTGAATTTAACATGAAGATGAAGATTGAACATGAAGATTTAACATGTTAAATGGAGTCTCCCTCCGAAAAAGCTAGTAGTGAAAATACGCTACTTACAATGGCAATGCTAACATGTTGATCTTAAGTAACGCTAAGCAACACTTACCATGCTAGTAAAGTGTCATTAACACAAGCTGAAGGTCCCGGGAATGTCATGAGTATTAAGTCATGAAGTAAGTCAAAGGTTGACCTGATTAGAGGAAAAGTCTCTGAAGAATCTAACTGTCTGTACAAAATGTCAACACTTTTCATCCATTCGCCTTTGAGATATTTGAGTGTCAGTCAGTGGCGGACCGACTGACCTGTGCACTGTGGCTGACTGAACACCTCCCAATTCATCTAGAACTCACTAATCGACAAAGAAAGTGTCCTGTTTATTTGAAAACCTGAACCTTTGCCAGAGATGTGCAGCTTGATGACATCATAGCAGTCAAACCTAATCTCTGACCACCAGAAACCCAAAGGGCCAAAGTAACATTTTATCGTGTAACACTATTTCTCTGTCTCTTCACACCTCCTTCAGGTAAAGAGTGCAGCACCTCCATCATCTGAACATTGTTATCCATCTCCTTCCTCAGTCCCTTCAGTCTTCAGGCTCTTCTGTCTCCCTGACTATCTTTATTCACTTTTGTTGTTCATTGTTGTTTTCATGGGCCACATATACGTTTGCTGGCTCTATAAAGAAGCCAAATATTGAAAGTGCAGTGGTGTCATGGGCACATTACCGGAGTTTCCCCCCCTTGTTTCCAATTACGAGTTTATTTCCCAAGATGCTTATTGCGCGAGGACTCAGAGTCCACAGAGACTGTTGTTGTCTGTTTATTTGTTTGTGTGTGTGTGTGTGATTAAGATAGCCTGGTATGTGCATAGAGTATCAGCTCTGATGAGGAAATGCACAGTCAGCAGGCATTAAGCACACATGAGAAGGATGTGATAAGAGGAGACAAGCTGGAGGAAGCAGAGGGGACAAATTAGATCAGAAAGTAGAAGATAGAAAAATGAAACCAAACCAAACCAAAATGAAGAATAGATATAAAGGTGGAAAGGACAGTTTGTTGTGATGTTGTTTTTAAGATTTACAAGCCCTCATATTTGCAGTGTTAAGCTATTGGTAGCTATAAGTCACTTAACAAACGTTACAAGGCTCTATATACAAGTTAAAAATGAGACCCAGTCTCATTTTTAACTTGGGACACAGTTGGGACACAGTTGAGGACTCAGAAGCAAACGCTTAAAAAGTTAAAAGTTAACATTGTCACGGTTTGGTCTTGTTCTTGTCTTATTGTGAAGTTTCATGTTTCTGGTTTCTCTGGGTAACTTCACTTCCTGCTTCCTGTAATCGTCTGATTGATTCCACCTGTTTCCAATCACCTGCACCTCCCTTGCGTATTTAAGCCATGTGAATCTGTCGTCCTGTGTCGCGTCACTGTCTCTTGTTGTCCCACATCAGAGGTTTTGTTCCTGTTCTCCAGTTTTCACAAGACTAGAAGACAATAGAATGGCGATTGTTGTTAGTTGTTATAGTGAAGATACACGTCGCGTTTCTTTCTACACCAACTGTTTCTGTGTTCTACCCTGCATATTGCTTCCTCTCTCAAGACATAGTCGTGTTGCGCCTGAAACAAAGACTTAAAGGCAGAACTTTGAAATGAAAGGCCGGCAGCATGATGGAAAGAAGGACAACCGATCATGTGTTTTAAAAGTGTACAAAATGAAATATGGTGCCAGTTTGAACCCTGGAGGATGAAGAGGGAAACCAAAGGCAGCACGAGCAGGAAGTATGAACACAGTGATCAACAGAGGGATAAAATCTCGCCAGACCACTCACTGAATTATTCAAGCCTCCCTTTTCCGCACCTGTCATTCCACCTTTATGTCCCCTCCCTCCCTCTGTCTCTCTTACGCTCTATATTTTTTAAGCTCCTTGTTTCTCTTTCTTTGTTAAACAAGTGAGTCACAAACAGCTGGATGCAGACGTAACATTGCGAGAGTTTGTTCTGTGTTTACAGGTAGGAAATGTTTTAATGCTTCACTCAGCGGGAGAGCTACTAATTAATAGATACAGTCAGTGGATTGAACTGTGATGCAGAGTAAATATATGAGCTGCTGTGTGACAGGCCTGTGATGGACAGGTGGCTCTAATGGGGACAGTGCCTCCATTTTCTTGAATTATTCAAGGCGGGGCCAAATCCAGGTGAATGAAAGCCAGCAAACTCACCTGAATGGGTTCACTTTGAGATCGTTCCTCCAAGTTCTTGCAAAGCACACATATTTCATAAGATTCAATAAGAACTTTAATGATACTCATCATTTGCATTTTACGATTCAATGAAGGTAACGGTTGTTTTCACCGATTCAAATTAAACTGATCACTGAGGTTTGGTTCTAATACTAATTTATATTTTGGATACAGTTCCCAGACAGCAAAACACCTAATTTACCCCCCCCCCCCACAATGACACGACATTGTGTGTTTCTGCAAGCATGACACACAACCAATAGGAAACATAATTATGGATTATATCATACAACAAGGCCAACATTTCTTCTGCCTAAATGTACTTGATTCTTCACTTCTGCTTCACTTCCACAGGTCATAATCCAGTTTGGGAGAAGGTGCATGTCAGCAATCCCAGGATCTCATCAATATTAATCACAGCTGATCAGAGAATGCATAAGCATTCATTAAGCTTCATAAAACCTAATCATGGTCAGCATCTAAGGTCACAGGACACCCAGGCTTGCATGTCAACATGCTGGAGGGGACACGCTGCAGGGGACACGCTGTAGGGGACACTCGTCAGGTTGTTTATCCAGAGTTCAGGCTGCCAACGTAAACGCCTGCATATCGACTGGTAAACCCAACAAACCCGTTCACTCAAAAAGATTGATGTAATACTGTTTTTTTTACCATGCTACACAATCAGGTGCCTCTTTTTCGATCACATATATCTTAATTTCTGTATATTTTTCCACCAACCTTTATCCCCTATCAAACATATCTACAGATTTGATTAACGTCATCGCACTCTTAACAGGTGCAATTTCAGGTCAGATAAGTACAATGGTAAATAATATTACCTGAGCCTCAATTATGTTGTCACAGAATATATTCTTCAATGCATTATCAGAAACAGAAGCCGTAGTTACAGCAGGAGTCGAGGGAAAAAAGTGATAGTTTTTAAAGTTAGTATACTGATTTGGTTAACTGCAAAGTTTTCAGTCATCTGCATCCATATTTTAGCCCAGCATCCTCAAAGCAAAAGGAAAAAAGGAGTCTGCAGCTCGTCTCTTGTGTCTGCTTGCAAAAATCCATATTTTGCCCTGATGTGTAATGTCAGTGCCGCCTGCGGCTAAAACACACACGGAGGCGACGTGTACATGAAGGAGCTGAGCCAGAGTGTAAATGTGAGCGCTTATGTCAGTGTAAACTTTGAAGGAATGGAGGAGAGTTTCAAGTTCAGCAATGCCCTCAGAGCTTGGTATCTAAACTGGACAGACCGCGTGTCAGCAGGTTGGTTTAAGAGAACACACACGCGCATACACACACACACACACACACACAAGAGACACACACAAACAGAGACACACACAGAGTGGCTGAGCAAACAACATCAGCAGCACATAAACAGGTGTAATCAAAGGGTCAAAGTGCTGAAGAGGGTGGAATCTGTGACGTGCATGATTAAAGGACCCTTTGAGCAACTGAAAAGCAGAGAAGAAGAGAGACGAGGAAAAGGCCCGAGGCTTGTTAGTTTGTGTCTCTAACAGCAGTTTGTTTGAACCTCTGCGTGGTCTGTTTTCTTATTGACAGCTTCGCCTTCATCACTCTGCCAGGCCACGGGGAACCGGGGGGTGGGCAGGGAGCTCCCAGGTTTGTGTGTGTGTGGGGGGGTGGGGAGAGGTAGGGGGGTGGCAGCCCAACACCCCCACACACTCCCAATGGTGGAGGCTTCAGCTAAAGCGCTGATGGTTAGCTAGCGCAGCTCCCTTTGTGCTGAAGCTTGAGCTTTAAAATGCTGCATCTGCCTCTTGACACACAAGTACGTCCATACACACACACACACACACACACACACACACACACACACACACACACACAAACACACACACCTTCAGCAAAAACACACACTGAGTCCATCGATACACACCCGTCACCTGGAGCCGGGTAACGAGCGAGCAAAGATTGGATGGCACACACACGAGCGGATGCACGTGCTGCCGCAGACGCGGTGGGACATCACCCGGGCTCCATATGCACCGACCTGGTTACACACACACACACACACACACACACACACACACACACACACACATGCCGACCTGTGGTCATGTACGCAGAGGACGCCGCCTGTCCCAGCAGCACTGATGCGGTCATCAGTAGGGTCATTAATTGTGGAGTCCCTCAGGGGGCAGCACTCAGAGGCAGTATGGGGAAAGTGTGTGTGCGTGTGTGTGTGTGTGTGTGTGTGTGTGTGTGTGTGGATATGTTTGTGTCTTTGTGAAGACCAATTTTAGCCTTGGAGCTTAAGTGAGGACATCCGGGAGTCAAGGGCATTTCTGCAAACGGAGAAATGTTGAGTTCTGCTGACTTTTGGAAAGTCTACGTTTTTTGGAAAGTTAGTATAATGCAAAGTTTGGGGATTTTGGAAAGCTATAAGGAAGAAAGATATTTGGAAAGTGTGGATATATTATTAAGCAGTGACTGCATTCTTTTCAACGTTGGGATATCTTTGGGGTTTGCTTTTGTTTGGAAAACAGGAAGATGTTCCTGAAGTAACAAACTGTCAGCGGAGAAAAATGATCAATTTATGTAAACATGTTGGTGAGAGTCAGTACATTTTGTAAAGAGAAGACTACTACTGGTCTTCACAGTCGAGTGTGCAGAACTGGTTTTAGGGCCGAGGTTAGAGTTCATTCAACAGGGGTCCTCAAAAGTATAGAGGAACAAAATGATTTATGTGCGCGCACGTGCATGTGTGTTTGTGGTTGTGAGGGGCCGTTAATGCTGCATCTGGCGTGGGACAGACAAAATGCTGGTGAGGCACTTTAGCGTGCTGCTGCTTGCATTGTGTGTAATGCACGTATAGGAACATGCACGCAGCGTGTTGCCGAGCAGTCAAGCTTGTGTGCTATTTAATAGCATTTCTTTTCAAAGAAGAATTATATTTATATAAATAAAAATAGAAAAACTAAATAAAAGGCAAATAGAAGTTTATATAAGACCTGAATCTGGACATAATTGCATTGGCTTATGCAGACATATTTTGGTCTATATGCGCGGCCTCTTTCAAAGCTTCCAGCTCCTCTTTTTCTGACTGTGTGTCTGTTTTAGTGCGTGTGACTGGTGCAATAGTACAGATGTCTTGTGCTGTAAATCCCCTCCGTTTGTCTGGTTTCCCCCTCATTAGTGAGAGAGAGTTAACGTTAGCACAAGTGTCCTGCGCTGGACCGTGAGATTAGTAATTAACGCAGAGACTAACGAAGGAGGAAAAAACAACACCTCGACAAAGTGCGGCCATCAAGCAGCCAGAACTGCTGATGGGGACAAACCTTTCCTCTGACACTTCCACAACTCTGCCTGGGATGTGCTTGTTTATTTAGAATATTGTTATCCAATGTATGGTCATGGAAGAAGGAAAAAAACTGTTACAAAGAAGTACACATTTCCCTCTGTAACCAATTCTCCTCCGCTTTTATTTCAAATTCAATCATAATATCAGCTGCTTGGTCAATCACACACTCACTGTCTCTCAAGTCCCCCCCCTTGTCATCTGACCAGTTGGCCTGTCCCACTCTTCTCTGTCTGGCTTATAGAAATCTCCAAAATCCAAGAGGATGGAAGTTCCCCATGGTTAATGATGTCACAGGCTGATCCATTCCTCTGTCTGCTACGCTCCCACTCAAATCCCCCACAATTCCCATGTGTGCTCCATGATAAGTCCCATCATGCCTTTCTGCTGACCCTCCTTGGCCCCCTTATTCATTGCAGCCCATCTTTTCCAGAGCCCAGATTTGGGTGGACTGTGGGCCGGTTTGGAAGGGTTAATAGGAAGCCAAGAGGTAGGAAACGATAGAAGGAGAACAGAGGAGGCGTTTAGCTCACCTCAGAGGACAAGAAGTGTTCAATAGAGGCATCAAAGGGAACAATAGATGTCCTCCATTCTACACAAAGCTGGAAATCCTTTTAGTAGCCCAGTGGGGATGTAATGGGAGGAGAAGGAGACTGGGAGCCAGGGAACGTTACCCTGGTTATGTTTTATTTGCGTACCCCTGTTCATTTTGGGTTTTATGTCATAGCAAGCTGAACTGAACTATTTATTCCAATCTGCTTTCCATTTCCATTTCTTACCCATCGGGAAGAATGTCTTTAAATAGAATGATGGTGGAATATATGTCTTTCAAGGTCTTTTGACAATTTGAAAGTTTAATGGGGATGAAAAAGAATAGATAAACTGTACTGTTGTACATGACGTTCACAGATGATTCAGCACTTGTTTCTCTTTGGCTGCAGTTTGTTGTTCAAATCCAGTAATAACGTGTGCTCAACTGCACATAATCATTATGAAAACCATCTGCTGATGATGATGATGTCAAAGGCAAGCGGCCCTGAGTTGCGGTAATTTGGTCAAACTACTGTCAACAGATCCATCTCCATGACAACTCCATCTGCTGAGTATAAACTATTGGATACGTTTGAACGCCCAAAACAAAAATGTCCATTGCATCAGGATGTTGTCAGATAGTAACTGCATTCAATTATGAAACACATAACCCCGAAATGAGTTCAAAGTTATGAAAATACAGCTGAACTGCTTAATTGTGTTTGCGCTGACGTTACTTTTAGGTAAACGCAAAGTTGTAGTTTTCACTCCACTTCAAGTATCTGACTATTACATATTCCCACAAAATATTTAATAATACATAATAAAAATTTACCAACAGAATATCAATACAAACGTATGGATGAATGGATGAATGTAAGTACTTATTACACTGGTAAAATTTGAATATATCCTTGCAAATATACCTGCAGAAGGACCTTCGTGAACATTAAACATTGGGAGAACCGTCTCTGGTCCTCATGTGTTGAAAAGCGATTAAGGTGAGATCAGTGGTCAAAATAAGCAATGAAATTGAGATAGCTCATTTTGGAGTAGAGAAAAGCATGCTCAAGAGAGATCAGTGCAGACGTGTGCATGCGCAGTGTGCGTGTGTTTCATGCTTGTTTGTCTGAGCCACTGAGGAACTCGCTCAGACTCTACCTGCCATGCTGGTGTAGGACTGAAAGACCGAGCGAGGTGTGTCTGTGAATAATTGATAATAAGTAGATTTCAATAGGCCGAACACGTCCCTCCTGATGAGCGACCTGTCAATCAGCTGGACCCCCCTGTCATTGGGCCAGAGGGAAGGATGCTGATGGACCACCACCCATAGAGGGAAAGGATGGAGAGGGAAAAAGGAGAGAGGACGCAAGGGGGTTTTGGGAAGTGAAGTATGGTGCTTAATAGGAATAACACCTCCCCCCTCCGCCCCCCGCTATCCCCCCTGTACTACACCACTTCGTCATCTCACCTAATCATGCGCAGCTCTTCTACTCAGACCTCTAGGACGCTGTGAACCCAGCCCGGGACGAGGCGCTGAACTAGAGGAGGAAAGTGGCTAAAAAGCTCTGAGGAAGTTGCTGACTAAGGCAGTTGTGTGGATCAACTCCCTCAGGTGGCTGCCAGCTTCAATGTGTTCCTTCCAGACCTTCTCAGCTCTGTAGACTCTGTATGTGTGTGTGTGTGTGTGTGTGTGTGTGTGTGTGTGTGTGTTTGCGCGTTGAGAGGGAGGCGAGGTTGGTAATGTCTGCAGCGACCCGCCGTCTCGGGGACCAAATGGGCCTCAGCTGTCAGCTGTGGTAGAGCTAAACTGAGTTTAAGGGAGATTAACACAGAATGACATCCTGTTTGCTGCAGTCTAATCCTAATCAAATCTGATCGAGCCGTATGTGAGGAAATGCTGTGCTCTCTTTGCCTCCTCAAAAAGCTTGTTTTTCATTATTTTCATTGTGTCAAAGTAATTATTAGTTAAATCCTTGTTGATGTCCATTGAAACCAAGTCACGTTGGATGATTGGATGTGCATATGAAAGAAAGGAGGAATGGGTAATTGGATGAAAAGATAAAGAATCAACACTAAGGGATGGAGGATGGAGGGAGCAATGGAGGAATGGACGAGTGGCCGGAAAGACATATAAGTGGACATAGACACAAATGGATTGATGTGTAGATAGACGGATGGATGGCTGAAAGTTTTCTGACTGGAAAATAAATCTGGAGCACCGCAGAGTAAACACAACACATGCACATGACTGTTAGGGCATTACAGTAACACATGTACTTCACTCATTCAACATGTAAGTGCTCCTTTACTGCCCACCTCGCCCTCCCCCAAGGACCCTTTCTCCCAGTACCACACTCCCTCACTCAAAAGAACACACGCGCGCACACACACACACACACACACACACACACACACACAAAGAGCCTGGTATGATATACATTTTTCACTGTGGTGATCTCTGCTGTAAGTGTCTGACCCCCCGGCTCTCCCCTCCGTCTCTGCAGGGAGATTCTCCACACATGTGAAACTCTGCTAACAGCCACCCAGGGAGGAAGAGGCGGGAGTGCGTGTCTGTTCATGCATGCGCGTGTGTGTGTGTGTTTGAGTGTGAGTGTGTGTGTTTGTCCTTTCATTTCAGCTCCTGTGGCTATGACAGAGTGAATAAATAAATAAACTATTCTTACAGATTCCTTTTTAATCTTTCTAAGAAAATCACTTTCGTCACAGCTCTCAAACTGCTCTGTGATATTTAATATCTTTATAGGAACACATGCACATATGTTATAAAGATTCTTTTTAGTCTCCAAACCTATTCTTTCAGGTTAGTGGAGTTATTGGGTGGACCGCCGCGTGTCCTTGACAGTCCTATTGAAAAATTAAACTCCCTCTCCTCACTTGCACCAACCCTTTCCTCCCCTCCCCCGCCTCTTTCCCCTTCTCTGCATGGACCCGTTTCTCCTGTCTACCCTCTTGAGCACAGAGACAGGTCAGAGGTCAACTTGCAAGGATTTGCAGTCTGTGCTCTCCTCTGAGGCTTTATGAGCTCACTCTGTCATGAAAGATGTGAATGAGAATACTTAAAAAGCAGTATAAATATGAATAGATCCACAATTGACCTGCTTATGTCCAACAGAAACGTAAAAAAAAATCTGGATTACAACAAATTGATTATTTTGGAGCAATGTAAGGACATTTTATGTTATTGAAAAGAAAAGTGTAGATGTAAACTCACTTATCTCTCTAAATTAGTACTGAGCAAAGATGAAATGTAACTTGATTAATCGCATGACTTTTCTGCGATTAATGGCAATTAACTGCATTATGCGCAAAATTCAATAATGAATTTAAAACGAGTGTATCGCACGCTTATAATTTAAAGTAAGTTTACAGCCAAAGTTTGGCTCCACTGGTGGTTTGGGTAGCTAGTGGGCTGCATCAATGTGGTGGAACGCCTTTAAAGGTACACTATGCAACCGGGGTTCATTTTCCAGCGAGGCTCCCCCCAGAGGCCGAAAATAAAAGTGCACTGTCGTAAAGACGCTCAGCTGTTCTCCTGGTTTCTCCGTCAAGCCATATACATACACATATATACATACACATACACATACATATATATATATATATATATATATATACATATAGACAGTGACAGATTTGTGTTTTCATGACTTTACATTACCAGACTACCATTCATTTCTGGGAACAACATAATCCTCACCCTTTTGTGCTGTGATCACCATATTGTCCCTCTCTAAAGCCATAATATCCTCATGGCTTGTGTGTGTGTGCATATCAGCTCCCTGAACCTCTCCATGCTGTGTGATTTTATTGACATCACTTATTCATGGCCCGGTTGTCCCACAAAAGTCCACTTAAGACCATTATCACTACACCCAGTTTGAGTGGTACTGATCTGCATGCCACTGTCATGTGATGCATGCATGTCTCTGTGTTCGACAGTCTTTGTGAAGGTAATCTAACCTGTGTTTTAATCAGAGCTGTGTTTGCTGTGACCTGTGTGCATCTGTGTGTGTGTGTGTGTGTGTGTGTGTGTGTGTGTGTGTGTGTGTGTGTGATATCTGTGACCTAGTCAAATTTGATTATTTGATATCCTCAAACAAAGGCCCTAAGCTAGAGGCTGAGGCCTGATTGTGGACTTCAGTCTGTCTCACATGACATCCTTTTCTTTTTCCTTTCAAATGTGTGTCTCGAACTGCCTCCCTCTAAGCCGTGGAGAAAGGCCTTCTTGATCCTGTGGAAGCTGTTTGAAGAGTTTCCTGTTCTGACTGACAGCCGAGCTCCGCTGGCCGGTCCCTGGCCCGAATCCCCCGGCTTTGGGCCTCTGCAGCCAGCTCTGGTCCAGACCTGATCCCACAGAGGAAAGCCGCAATGCCGTCAGGACGGATTTGAGAGTCCTCGCTCATCCCAGAGATGTCCAAAGTGCTTTCACAGTGGGTGAACCCCTCAAGCCCCCCCCCCCCCCCCCCCCTTGCTCCCTGCAGCCTCAGACTACTCAACTATAGTTTGACAAGCAAGTGTCCACCAGGTAGACGAGTGTATATGTTTACTCAATAGCTTCCTTTCTGAGTTAATATATCACTTCATGTTTGGCTCACAACTCTTATACTGTGAGGCTTACATGAACTTTTTCTTAAACAATTTTGGTTATAGAAATAGTTGGGCTCTATATATACCAAAATAACTAATAATACACAAGTTATAATGTATAAATATTCAAAACAGGGAAGGGTTTTACGGCACAACCAGTACAGACACAACAGTAAATATATTTTCCAATTCTAGTCTGCTACACATAATTAACACAATCTGTAACACAGCAATTCCAACCAACATTACACAGTACATTCCTACTGATCCCGGAAAATCTGATTTAGCTAAACTATGAATGCAGCAACATAAGAGATACACTGATATTAATGACATGTAAGGTAAAATAGAATTACTCCAAAATGTTGACCAAGAAATACTTTTTTGTTTTTAATGATGTTGTTGTGGTGCCGACACAAAGGATCTACATGACCATTGAGTCACGTTTGTTGTTTTTTTTGTTTGTTGACCTCTTGGAAAGTATTCGAGGGCAATGGGCAAGGTTCTTTGTTGGAGCAACTTTTCCCCCCTGGATCATTATTCAGTGAACATGTGTGTCAGGAGACAGACAGGACATTGACTGGGTCAGGAAATGGCTGCAGTGTGTAGACATTAGAGTGGGAGCTGAACTTCATTGATAAACCTCTTTCAGTCCCAGAAGAGGAAGGAAGCAGCGCAGGCTGCTGGGAGGGGGGGGGGGGGGATCGGGGAGCAGGGGGAGACGCTATAGATCCAGTATTGGGACAGGAGTCCAGCCACTGCCAGCCATTGATCAGGATCACAATCAATCAGAAAACCATTGAGCAGCCTGCTCCAAAAATAGAGTGAAAAAGCACCTGAGAGTGATCAGTGAACCCTCAGAGTTACAGCTGACCGCCCGACGACATCGGCCTCTTTTGATCTCAACGGTCGAGGCAAAGTAGGGTTCAGATCGCTGCCGTGAACCTCTAAGATGTGTTTCATAGTGAAGCGTACAGGTCAATGCCATTCAAATTTAAGGAAACACGTCATTGTCGTTTTTTGTGAACGTTCTGGCACAATTTTGAAATATAATGAAGTAAACAGTTTCCCTCAATGGCTTTACGTGTGTCTCAGAAAATAGCAAATGTAAAAAAATACCTGCCTCGTAGCTTTCGTTGCTGATTTTCCCACATGTGCTCAGTACTTGGGAAATGGTACTTAAAACCTGCTACAAGTTACATCTTACAGTCCTAGAGAACCCTGTTATTAACGCTAGTCATTGGTGACCAACACACATCACTTACTTAAACCAGTAGAACCGGGCTTGCACTGTAATCGTGTAACCTTTGAACATCTACAGTTCCATGACAACTGAGGATAATTCATCTGCTGATGAAGACAGTGCAAAAAGCTGAAAGCTCCAAAAGAAGTGAGTAAGCCGACCAGGAGTTGGGATTGGTTTGCAAAAGTGGCTTACCTGTCCTGCACTACATTCACACACTTTGCCCTCTGCCCCAAATACCCCGTTGTTTGGACTGTGGTTTAGGCTTAAACACCCAGATAAAGGGAAACTAGAGAGGGAAAGAGGGTTTGGCTTTCATTCCCTCACTCATCAAATTTTGTACGTTTTTTTTTCCAACCTTTATACTGTGCCTTTATACTTTATACTGTGCACACACACACACACACACACACACACACACACACACACACACACACACAAAGCAACTGACCCACATAAGAGCCATTTTACAGTTATAGCTCAAAATATTCAAAGTAAAAAATTAAAAAAAAACATGAGTACAACAGAGACATACCTGTGTGATAACAGAGGGAATAAACATGATCCCTGGAGAGAAATATAACTTCTAGCAGCCGTACTTTGTTTTGGAGCCAGCGAGCCGACGGAGGTGCCAATGAGGAGTAAATCTTCCTGGGTTTGTGTGTTAAAGCCTAAGAAAGGGAAGCAGAAGGCCAGAGGAAGACTAGGGGGGAGGAAGGCCAATGCGAGGCCAGCGGTCCTGCCCACGGGAGATAAGTGTCCGTCCACCTGCACTTCACACACCCTGAGAATATGTACAGTATGTATATATATGGAGATGCACAGACACGCTATCCAGGTTATCTGCTGGAAGAGGTTTACACGGACCTCACATCCTGAGCCCAGCACACACACACACACACACACACACACACACACACACACACACACACACGCACACGCACACAAATGCATATTTTACACACGTGAACATATCTGAAGATAGCGTTAAATGTGACGGGGACAGCGTGCATCCGACGGTGGCTGTGTGGAAAATCGGCCTGACTAAGCTCTGAATTTACATGGCTAAGCAAAGTTGTTAACCCTGGGAGGCCGGGCCAGAGAGGGAGCTAATGGGATTTCTCTGTTAATGAAATATATGAAAGAGAGAAAGAGAGAGGGAAGGTGTGAGGGAAAGATAGAAAGATAGAAGAAGTAGAAGCGGGGAAGGAGCATGCACTTCTTTCAAAGTGGCAGCGAGTATTATATAAATATATATAATTGTGTTTAAATATACATATTTTATGCACAATTAAAAAGAATATTTGAAAATTTGTCACAAAAACCTTGGCTTAGGTGGAGGAGTTAGCAAGGAGAAGATGCTCCAGCTCATCCTGCAGCTGATCAGTCTGACATACAGTTGTTGATTCATAGTGTCATTTCATTTATACCTCAAAAAGAGAAACAGAGATACAAAAGATATACATTTAATCCTGTTAATTCCTGCTTTGATAATAAACATTTCTGAATTTTATCATATTGTGTGAATTTTTGAACAGTAGAGTCTTTAAAAACACAACTTTTCTTTTCCAGGAACCATGTTCTCACTCACACTGAATCATGTTCAAACCTCTGTAGATTTCACTGGGGGAACTTTTTAACACATCCTCTTGCTTGATAGCTCTGTTCACACAGTCTGACAGGTACAGTTGAGATGGTTTCTGTCTCCAGGGTTCAGTGCTGAAGTCGACAGATGCCCTCGGTCTGTGCGAGCTGGATCTCGGGCCTCTGAACACAAACCTTTGCAGCAGCAAGAAGGTCTTGTCCCCCCTGTTTCCCCCGGAATGAGTGGGCAGAATATTGTGATGAGCGCGGAAGAAGAAGGGGGCAAGTGTTGAAGTGAGTGAGGGTGTGCTGATGGGGGAGGAAAATTACCCCCGACTCCGCACAAACACACAAACGCACACACATCTACGTTTTTTTTCCGGGTTTGGTTTGCTGTTTTAGTTTGATGCTGAAGCAGATTTCCTCGAGGCCCCCCCTACCTCCACCACCTCCCCCCCTCACCCTTTCGCCCCGCTCGCCCTCTCAAACCCGGCACAGTCAGCATCGGCGTGGCGACGCCAATCGATGCTGCGCGCCCCGCTGAGCGTGTCCACACGAGGCCGAGCGAAGGGCCCCTCCGCAGGGGATTGTGGGAAATCTGATTTATGATGCCCGCGGTGTTGCTGACCACTAACTTCTGCTCTCTCCCTTTGTCTCTCCGTCTCTCTCCCGCTCTCGCTCCTCTCTGCCCGTGACTTACCTGTTTAACTCTCTCTTTCTGCGCCGCGTCGTCGCTTTATGAAAATGAGAGCGAGTGTCGAGGAAGCACCTGGAGCTGGAGACTATGGAGAGAAAAAAAACGGAAGTAAAGTCAACTACAGTGGAGCGATAGGAGGGAGGTCTGGGCAGGAGGTACTGACGGGGGGGGGATGAGGAGGGTTTTGTCGAGGGTGGGACGAGATAAAGAGAAAAGATGATTCCATTTCGTAGGAATCCGGTTGCGTAAGAGGAGAATGTAGTGAGGATTTTCGAGCCTGCTTTGGTGCTCAGCCTCTGTCATCTGCTTATTGTCCCTGGCTTGGCACTCCTGGTGATGTTTTAACCAGCAAGCAGGGCGCACAGACTCATCCATCCATACTGCATCAAACAGACGCCGTTTAAGTTGAGCAGACCGCTGAGTGTCGTAGCTACAGTGGGGCTGCAGGTTGGAGTGAGCCATCACTTGTTTGGCATGCCATGGTCATATCGAGCTGGGTGAATTTGTAAATTAGATTACTAGCTAAAGTTTTACCAAAAAAGAAGGCTCTCAAATTTGGCTATAACCCCATTCCGAGAGGACTTTTCTTCTTTTTCTTTGGATGAATGGACTATATGATTTGTCCTTGTAAAAACCCACTTCACCTTGTTAACATGTGGATCTTATCCTAACAATAACAACTTGTCATGTGGTACTATGTGGATACGTTTGCCAGAATAAAACTGCAGTTTCACAGTGTAAAGAATATCTTCAAGTCCTTCTCCAAAGGTAAGTAAGTAGCCCTTGTAAAATGACATTTAAAAATTTTTTTTAGTAGAAGACATAGCTCATTATAATAACACTGCTCTACAAAAGGCCCACTTGTTCCTAAAAACCCAATCACTCAACAGAAATGTATAAAGCAGGCTGTTGTTAATGTAAGTAAACACACGCGTACCCACACAATAATCCCATCACCCACTGTGCACACGCGTGTGTTTACTGTCACAGAGACAGTTACTGTGTGAGTGTGTGTGTCCTCACGGCCCCCCGCTGTGTGAGGGGCCGGCTCCTCATCGCCATGGTTATTCACCATCTCCTCCACTCCAAGAACACATTAGAAAGTAAACGCAATGATGGGTTACTAAGCTGTTGTGTGTGTGTGTGTGTGTGAGCAGTACAAGCAGCTCCATAAACAGCGGGAGATATGCAATAGACTAATGTGTGATTAAACACATCCATGCATGTGATTGGTTCATTTACCTGCTTTGACACTGGTAACTGGTTGGTTTTAAGGATCTATTGCCGGGGAGGGCGTGGCAGCTGATACATGCTTGTGGATAGTGAAGCATCATTGTATTATAATCTTAATTAAGCATTAATTTCACTTTTTGTCTCTACATAAACAAAAGGGCAAAACAATGTTTTGAATGCACCCTCTCCTAACCACAATTAAGAAAAGAGAACTGAATTGGATTTCAGTTGGTACTCTGGTAGACCAATAATGTGTACTTTCTGCAAAAAAACGACAAGATGGTAGCGTGCTGTGGGAGAAATGATACACTGTATGGTTTGTAAACATGCAAAGCCAATGGTGTAATCCGTTAACCTCAACTTTATAGTGGACTGTAAATGGATCATCAAAGGGCTTTAGTTGCATCCCATCTCTCTCCGAATTGTAAGTCTATAATCACTGTGAAAGGAGGATGTATATTTAATATCTCATCTTGCTGTGCTGATGATGTGGCATGTTTTGAAACATTGGTTTCATAACTATGTCAATACCTCATCTCTTTTTCATGCCATTGATGATCGTGTTTATCCAGAGTCAACATCCGCCTCTGAGGCAAATAGAAGCACTTATCTTGGTTTACTCCAATAGCTGATTGAAATCTGCCGCTTTGCTTTATTGAGACGTCCCCCACCCCTCGCGATCATTAAGTCAATGATCACAAAGCAGTGTTATTACTTTTCGGGGGGAGTGGAAAGCGAGAACGTGTGTTTTCGTAGCATTCGCTTTGAGACTAAACAGCTGTGACATCTCTGCTACCCACAATCCCCTGCGGGAGGTGCTGGCTGTTAGCGATATTTCCCCGGTGACGGCTTGGGCTTGGGCTTTACACCGTGTTACAGCAATTAGATCTCAATTATCTCAGGAGTAAACACACAGAGGGAGAGAGGCGTTGTGTGTTGCAGGGAGAGCTGTTAGCAGGTGTAAAACGGGCCCGTTCTCTCCGGGGTCTTGTTTGAACCTCTGTGTCCCGCGAGCACGTGTGCTGTAGCCCTGTGGGCAGGATTCAATCGGCAGCAGGCACGCACGCACACAGACACACACAGACACACACAGACAACAGGGACGAGTAAAACACAACAGCTGAAACCATGGCGATGCATCACGAGGCGTTGAGGTGCCTTGTCTACAGGTCAAATGTTCAGTCATCACACTTTTTCTCTTCTCATCCCCTTCACTCTCTTCAATGTCTTTGTCTCTCCTCTTTTGCCATGCCCTTCGTCTTCTCCTCGTCCTGTCCTCTCGGGCTTTTTGGCCTGATCTCCTTTCCTCATTCCTTCGTGTTAATCACCTCTCTTCCTCTCCAGTTTTCTCTCCTTCTCACAACTTCTTTCTTTCCACCTCGGTTCTTTTGTGTTATCTCCTATCCTTCTTGTCCATCTTCCTCTCTTCATTCTTTCCTGTTTGTTCCACAGTTCCTGTCTGTTTTCCACCATCTTCGTTTCCTTCTCTCCTTTACCCTTCATCATTTAGCCTCACCTCTTCATTTAGTTTTTTCCTCCTTTCATATGGTCCTTTTCCTTAATTCATTTAACTCATTATTTCTTCTATTTAACTTAACTCTTCTCCGTCCAATCTGCTCATCTCTTCTCTTGCATCCTCTCCTCTATGACTTTCTCGTCCTCCTTTTGTCTTTTGCCTTCTACCTTCTCCCTCCTTTAAACGCCTCCTTAACCCCACGACTGCTCACCTCTTCTTATTCCAATGTTTTCCTTCCCTCGTTCCCTCCTCTTGTCTCCTCTCTCCCCTCCTCTACATTCTACCGTCCTCTCCTTCTTGGTCGGTCTCTGCTGGGTCGCTGTGCTTGTTGCGGGTGATAATCCGTGTCACGGCGGCTGATTGGGGATTAGGACTAGCAGTTTATTCACGGCAGGGAGAATGATACAGCGCTTAGCGGCACAGGCTCCTGTGGCAGCCGCTCTCTGCTGAATTAGCAACATGTTTGAATGAGATAAAAGAGACAGCTTAGCCCACCGCACTCCAGCAGCTAATCCCTATACAGCTGTGAAATGAGCCGGGCCAGCCGCACCACACCTAGAGCCACCACAGCCTCTCTCTCTCTCTTTCTCTCTCTCTCTCTCTCTCCCACACACATGCCTGCACTGTTTGTTCTGTACCTGCCTGCACACACACGCGCACACAGACACACACACACTCGTAATGAAACTATACCTCCACTAGAAAGCCCTCAGAAAGCACACACCTCCACGAATGCTGCACAAAATGTGTCCTTTTAATACGAAATGATTCATATTTTTCCCTTTTTTTGGATCAAAATATACAGTTTGATAGACCTTATTGTTCACTACCTGAGATTTTAGCACAATGCCTAAATGCTGCATTTAAATGTTAAGGGCTTCCCCCCGAGGATGAACTATGTAAACTTTCAAGTGAGGCATGTTGCTGGAGTTTACGTACAGATGTCACATTTGACAGTCACCAATGTGCTCATGAGCAATGACAGCCATGTGGGAAAAAGGAGTGGGGAGACATTTTAAATGATCTTTTCAAAAGTTGCAAAAAACGTGGTTAATAGTGCATTTTTTAAATGAGCTTTTGTAAAGAGTCCCAATCTCGGATCTTAAAGCAACGTAATTCAAGTAACACCACATGTGCTGTACTTTTTGTACTTTAATTAACTTTAAAATGACACGAGTGCTGACCTCAAGGTGTATGTATCACCATGAGCTGATGACATACTCATACATAGTTTAGTTAGAAGAAGCAAAGTTGCTGGCACAAATCTGTCTTTTCAATTAAAGGTGTTCACTTTTCGTTCATATTTTCGTTTTAGGACACACACGTTTACTGTTTTGACTATGCCATTTTCTGAATTGCATTGCATTGAGTTGTATTTATTTTAACACACCGCCTTTGCAGAAGCCTTCAGATACTTGCAAGTTGAGTTGTTGTTTATTGTTTCCCACATGTGATTAAGCTCTAAAAATAGCCTCCAAGTCCTCGTCAATGACGGACAATTTGAAAACCGCCAGTAGACAAAGTGCGGCCCCTTGTTAATAGCTGTGGCCGGTGAGGGATCGGTGATCTCCACCAATAAGCCCGGCCATATATCTCACTTCATTTGGCTGCTGTTGGGTCAGCAAAATAAGGCAGGGAAATAATAACGTGCGTCTACATATGGAGAAGTAATGAAGGAGAGAGGGACATGGTGGAGGGGAATGAGCACAGAAGCGGAGAGTTACACCTGATATTAGAACTGTGGGATCTGCAGTCGTCTTTCTTCTTCTGTGAGGCAAACAGGGGGGATTGTGTGTAATTTGCACCATCTTTGTGTCTCTTGTAAATCCTCTGTCATCCAATGGCAGGCCGGGCCCAGCCGGGTCCCTCGTTTGGTTTTCACCCTGGCCGACGTGTGTGTAGTTGATGCCCATCTCGTCATGTAAATGAACCTGTTATCTGAAAGATCTTTTGTAATCACCCGTACTGATGAGAACGGCGGACTGTTTCCCCATGGTTCGGTTTTTTATTTTCTTTGTTCAATGTTATTTTCAAGACTGGAAAAAAGGAAATGCAGTTTCACAAAGACAATCCCTGGTTGCCTCACTATTTTATCAGAAAGTGTGAGATGCTGTCCCGAACTAAAGAGGAACATCTCGGAAAGCACCTCAACGCGATATTTAGCAGGGAATCTGCCCCAGGCGGCTGTTAATGAGAACCATGTAACACAGTCTGATTGATTCGTCAGCGATAGATAAACAGCTTGTCAACACCTTTTATACCCAAAAATGAGCCAAAGTGTATTTGCGACCCAAAATAAATGTAACCCAAGAAAAAAAAAAATATTAGGAGCTTCATTTTTCATACAGTCTTTAATAAGATTTTGCATTGAACATATTTGAAAGAATCTTCCTATAATTGGATGCCAAGATGGAAGACTGGCTTTTTTATACATAGATCACAAATCAACCACCAATAAGTATCAATTAACAAGATAAGCACCCAAGTGTGTAAAAAAAATCCTTTTGTTTGCAAATCCCGTGTTTGTTTGACCCGTCTCCCTCCGTTCGCAGCCACTCGCCGTGCTCTCACGTAGTTTATACCACATATGGTCCAATCAGTTTGTGGGAGGGGTTGCATCGTAATTTTTTAAATGCCTCGTGGGTCTCATAAAGCCCCCAAAGGTGCCCTTCTGGAACTGATGCTAACGGGCAGTGGCTAACCGTTTAGCGGCTTGGTGTGTTCTGACAAAAGCCTTCAAGTTCTATCAGAAGTGTGTGCATTGTTGTCGGGCCTGTGTGTCCTTTGTGGAGTTGGTTTTTGTTCTTGATCTCCGTCGCAGGGCTCAGAGGCCACGACACTGTCACCTCTGCGTGCCGCCACATCACAGTCATCTTTGGGTACCAACGGATAAGCACTTTTCAACTGATTGGTTTAGCCGGCGTTTCCTAATATCATATTGATGATAATTTCCCTGTAATGCGCCATTTGCACAAATTGTGATGCAGGGAGTGAGTAATGGCATGTGACTGCAGCCGCTCCCCAGCCACTCCTCAATACTTAATCTCCTGATTGTCCCAGGGAGATGAAACGTGACAAGATCGCCATAAACAACCTGCTTCCCCTCGAACAGACACACGCACTCTGACACACACAGACACAGGCACACGTGCACACATGTGCACACACGTGCACACACGCCACCCACGGCGCCTCCCTTCACTTTGGCGTCCACAAATTTCCTCCCATGTCCTACCCAAAGTCTTGCACTATGTATTTTCCATTCAGGTTGGCATCCATTCTTTCAGCACGTGTTCTTTGGCGTTGCTGAACTCATTCTTGCATATGTCTGTGCTGAGGAGGCTCTTTTTGTAAGCTCACAATAGGGCGCTGATGTCTACATCTCTAAAATCCCAACAAAAATATTTTCACATTATTTAAAAGTAAAAGAATACACAGCAAAACCAAGGGTGACTTCAAAGTTTGTGTATTTTGGCAGACCAACACCTTGCCTGCTAGCACGCTCTCTGTGTGAATCGGTTATTAAATAAGTGACCAGAAAAAAGCTCTCTATACTGTTCTGGAGACACATATAACTAGATATATATGCTAATACCACTTAGGCAAATGAAATCATATAATTGGCCATAACAGTTTAACCTTTGCACAATGAATTACTGCATGCCTTTACTCCATATGCAAACCATTTACATAAGAGTGCATAATTCAAACGCATTCTTTCACCAGCCTTCTTTATCCTCTTCGGTGCTGTTTTGGTGCACAGAGGTTTCATTTTCCAAAAACAGATGGAACTATCACACTTGACAGTGGACGAGCTGATTTCCTTCTCTTTATCTGTGCTTTGGCTGTGAAATCGATGTAGATGGACCATCTCCGGCGCTGCAGTGGGGAGAACATCAACAGACCCCACAAAGGAGGGCAGCAGAGGGATGGAAATCTGGAGAAATTAGGATAGTAATCATGGAAACGTATGATTCGGTTGGTCATAGCCTGAATCACAGAGAGGAAATGGTCTTCTGTCTTTATAAACATTTACAAACTGATTTATATCTTGATGCAAGGAAAATTGATCAAATATGTGAATGGAGAATAAAACGCTATTCCTCCTGTTCTCTTCTAGCATCGCATGGGGAAGAAGAGGATGAGCTGCTGGTTTGGGGCGTAACATGGAGAGGGTTGAGTGTTAACCCCAGGGGAGGTTCAGAGCATCGGCCCCCGATTCCCAGGACATCTCATTGTTCCTGGCCCGGCGGTAATTTAGGGGGAAAGCGTCAAAGCGGCCATAAATCCACCGTGTGCCAAAAGCGACCCAATCTCTATCTGTCAGCGAGACACTGGTCACCCGGTAAATATCTACCGCCCGCTCTTCTTCAAGTGATCACACACATGGGAACACTCACACACACACACACACACACAGAGTTGTGTTTGTGTGCATTTACGTACGTTCCTAGTTCCACATGACGCTGCTATTGCTGAGAACGCAACTTTTCCAAGTTGAGTGATAAATGCACGGATGTGCAAACACACTCACGCAGAAAACTCTTACCACGTGTAAGTTAGAGACGAATAGCAGACAGCCTGAAACAAGGAGAAGAGCACACTACGAGCAAGTTACACACAGTTAACAGGAGCAACGAACAACGTAATGCGAGAAAAATAAAAAAGTGCATGCAAAAGTCTGCCATTCAACTTTTGAGAAGCTTAAGATTTTGGGTGGATTTTCATGCCTTCAGATCAACAATGAGGGGAAACAGGAAAGAGGAAAGGAGGAACAACATAAAGATAAAAGACAAAAGGAAGGTAATAAGGAACGAAAAGAAGGAGGACTGAGGAAGAACAAGAAACACAGTCAACAGGAAGTAAGGATTAAGACAAAACAAAATGAGAAGAGGGAGACAGATGAAGGGAGAGAAGAACAGGAAATGAAGAGGGAAAGTTTGCAAAAGAATACAAAAAATGTGAAAAGAAGGAGGGACTTCAGGAAGGAAGGATGAGAGAAAGAGTAAAAGGGAACCCGGCAGGGAAGAAGGGAGGACTGCAGGAAAGAGATATGCAATAAAGGCCGGAAAGAATCACAGGAGCTAAAAGAGACACGTGTGGAAGGAGATCAGCGGGGCAGGAAAGACCGACAGAAAACAGTTAAACAATTAATGCAAGTAAGAAAAAGCAGAGAAGATAAAATAATGAAAGAAAAAAGTTTCCAAACTATATTTTGTTCATGTTGAATGAACGGAAATACACTACATACTACAAGCACTGCTTCAAAATTATCCAATGTGTTTCAGATACTGCGTCCTAAAAATGATGTTGAAGCAGTTCTGTTTCCTTTTTTTCTCCATTTTTTTCTCCATTTTAGTTCAAACAAGGTTTCAGTGAGATGTAATGTTGGCTCCTCATAGAGGAAACTCCACTTATTACAAATCAAGCACTCAACCACAGCGGAAGCCGGTATGCTAACAAATACACACCCACACACCATACACACAAGCACACACGGTGCAGACATTTGAGATTCTTATGATGATCTCTGGTTCATTGTGCTTTATTTTAAACTTAATTAAAAGTCTCTATAGACACACATAAACAGATAAACACACGTCCACACGGTCAGCTGGGTATAGAGACATTGTCGTGTCGATCAATAGCGCTCATAGATTGTCAATTAAGCCCTGGAAGGGGAATGGATGGGATTTGCATATATATAGAGCAGCGTTTACCCATGCGCTCACAGGACGTCCTAAAACTGCTGCCCTCAGCAGGCTGACCCATCGGGGAAGCAGAGGGAGGAGGTGACAGGCTGCAGAACAACAGAGCTCAAAACACCCCAGATATTCAGACAAAACACTCTACAGACGTCCGTCTCCTGCCGCCCACGGTACAAATATAAATGTTTAGCAATGTTCAAACTCACCTAACTTTTATTTCTTCATCCAGAGGAGATTCAGTTTTTGAAAAAAATACAAATGATAAATTGTGAGGGAATCTTTTTTAAATCAAATGTAGAAATTACATTTAAATGTAAATTTGCACCCATAATAACAAAAGTGCTGAATTTCTCAGAATAAAACATGACGAAACGTGTTTGTACTGCAGGAGATAAACATTTATTATTACATTTTTAAATGTAATAAATATTGTTGTCGTTTTTGAATTTCAATATGAATTAAATTTGAAATAGAGTATAATATAATATCAATAACAATAACAACCAAATGGATTACCTTCACGGACATTCTTTTGTATTTTAACCTGCATCTTAAATCCCGTTTCTTCTTGTTTTTAAATGTTAATTGTATGTGCGTGTGTGTGTGTGTGTGTGTGTGTGTGTGTGAGATCATTCGTCTACATACGTGCTATGGTGCTGTGTGTGCACAGTTGTGTGAGTATGTATTTCTGCTTCCCTGAGTCACTGCAGTGGCATCGGGGGCCAATTAACGGGCCGGATTATGTGTCTGAACTCTGCTCCTGAGGGAACCCGCACCAAACATACCAGCTCATTGCACCAATACTGTATGAGCTGCCAGCAGTGTGTGTGTGTGTGTGTGTGTGTGTGTGTGTGTGTGACAGTCGGGATGTCTGTCGGGTGGTAAGAGCAGCAAATGTGTGGATCTATGTGCTACTATCCGGAGGATTACACATTGCATTGTATTAAAATGGCTGCTGCAGAAAATAAACTAACAACTCTTTTTTTTTTTTTTTTACATAACCAAGGATACATTCTCAATATTTGGGGGGGAAATTTGTGCTTATCCACATCATTTGTTAATTGGTAGATGTTTCTTTGGACCGTTGGCTGGACAAAGCAAGAAATGTGAAGACGATGATTGAATCAGTCTCAAAGTGCATATCCCAAACAATGAAGTGAGAGCGTGTTCAATGCAAAGTATTGTCATATTTGTATTGATTTGTATTGACAATCCACACCTTTGTCCTTTGCAGTAAGTAAAGGAACAGCCAGCTGTAATTGTGTGTTTTTATTCATAATTGCTGTTCAGTGGCTCCATGCACACAGAATACGCAGCGAAGGCTGTAGGACCAGTGTGTGTTTGGTGGGAGCCGGTCAATGGGGACATGAAGCGTTAGCTGGAGCATCAGCGTGTCCAATGGGATTGATCGATTTGTTGTTGATTGCCATAGCGACTCCCAGAGTGTGCGCTCAATGTCTCTATTCTTCAGCAGGTGTTTACACTTGGACGGCTGTGGAGGTTTTAGCTACAGCACAAGACACACTTCGTCCCTTTTTTGAAAAATTTTGGCCTGCAAACAAAACTAAATAAATCTGACAGAATGAGTGGGGTCCCCCCCCCCACCCCCACCCCCCTCCCTGTAAGGCTGAAGTGGTGTCAGTGTTGGTGTAATGTTGTGTGGATGTTATCGCTCTCTGGCAGCATCAAGCTAATATTGTCGTCCCGTTAGGAGGTCCTGCTTCGCTAAATCTGTGCCGAGCGAGCTGAAGGGATCAGACTCCTGGTGTCGGGGGGAGTCAGGGGTTAATATATGTGTCTGAGAAACGGCCTTTTCATCCTCCTCCAACCCCCGAACTTCCCTCATTCTGTCCATCTCTCCCTCCCTCCAGGCACAACCCTCACTCTCTATCCAATCTGTTTCCTTTTGTCAACGGCCCTGGCCTGTGATGTAGGGAGGCTCACCAGGACACACACATACGCACACACACACACACACACACCACGGTGCATTAGACTAGTCATTCCCCCTCCTTCATGCCTATGCTATGGCCTTATTTATCATAATTTATCATTTTACCATACCAACTCTTCCACTATTCACATGGGCATTATCATATTGTGTTGAGGCTGCAGGGCATACAGAGCACAGAGGGCTGGTGTAAGAGTTTGCACAGTGCATCTGAATTAGAGTTCATCCCTTTAAATACCCTCCTCAAATAGCGTCTAACAGCTTTAGAACAGCTTGTTTTGTCAGGGAAATAAGGGTATCAAACGCATAAGAGTAAAGGCGTATGATATTTATGATCCTATATCATGCTGGCCCTCGCCCATCTAAGCTTCAGACAGGCAGACTGGCCAGTCCACCACAACGGAGGGAGGGCAAAAACTAGGTTTTTGTAGAAAACTTTGAAAAACAAAGAGCTTGGTGATAGGATGAAATATAATTACTGTATTCATTACTGCCCATTGTCCTGACAAATAATTACATGATAGATTTTCTTCCGATGTGCCATGGTAAACGGTTTAACCTGTATCCTTAAAGCTTACTCTCTACGTATGTTGCATTGCTGTATTGGAACCAACATGGCATTTAAGTTGCTGTTATATGTTGGCTCCTCATAGACAAAACTCTACCTATTACCAATCAAGCGCTCAACCGCAGCCAGAGCTAGTATGCTAACAAATACACACAAACCATACACACATGCACATTTGAGATTCTTATGATGATCTCCGGGTCATTGTGCTTTATTTTTAACTCAATTAAAATAAAGCACACAACTAGACAATCCCAACAAATGAACTGAATGAGGCTAAAAGCTGATGAAACAACCCGTCACTTTAGATCACTGCCATGGCCCAAAAGAAAGTTCCACCAATTTGTTGAGGGAAGGGAGAGAGATATTCAGCATATGCCTTTTATTTAACCTCCTCAGTCTGGGACGTTACTGACATGGCTTACTGGGACTCTCAATGAAGCTGGTCCATCTTCAATGTTCATATTCACACCTGTGCTCTCACTGTCAAAATATTTGCAGCGCAAAGGGTTTGTTGTGACTGACAAGCGGTATCTTCACTTCAATGTTCTTTTGCTGTAATCTTATTATTGCACGATGATCAGTGAATGCATTTTTCAATATATGCATTTTCAATTTAAGACAACTTGTTTGGATTATAACGTTTTGTCAAATCATTTTATTAAATCTGAATATTACAAAAATATACAACTAACCAGTTCAATGGTCAGATTCATTATAAGAGACCTGGGAATCGATTATGTTCCTGCTACTTTGAAACCTAAGGAAAGGCCGTGCTCTTGGGTGAAGCCAGGGTTAACGTCCTTGTTGCTTCACCATGCTCTATTGGTCTATAAAGTAGAGTGGTGTCTACCGGGTCTAGATGAACCTCCACTCCAGAGGCCAATTGAAGTGCTAAAGGACAGCTAATAACCGCTTTGAGAAGAACAAACTCTTCTGAATAAATTACCCTCTATTGTTATGCCGACAAAGAGGCAAAGAGGAATAATGTAGATTTAATGATCATCTCAGCTTTAGTAAAAAGATACGGATGCAGTGAGCACATTAAGTCCCCATCCAACTGATCACACACACACACACACACACACACACACACACACACACACACACACACACACACACACACTCCCCCTCAGTATTACTTTTCTCTTCAGATCCTAATGAGAAGAGAAAACCCTAATTTGATTCATCTCAGCCCTTCACTCAGCCTCCCTGCTCCCCCCCCCCCCCCCCCCCCCTCGGCTGGTCATGGACTATTCCCGCTGCTCTGATTATTGTTAATCTCATCATATGTCTCTTTCCGCTCAATAAACCCCCCCGCGTCCGTCCGTGCCCCCCATTTTCACTCAAATCAAATTGTTACCGAACATAACCTGCCTGAGACCCGGCACACCGCTGCAGTAATGCAGTTTGTCATAATTAAGTGCCGAGCCTAATTAATTAAATGGTCAGAGGGCTAATCAGTGCATTCTGGGGGGGCCGCACTGCATGATGGGAAAGAAGTATGGATGAACAGGGATTGAGTGACGGATATCGCTACTGGCGGTTGAAGCTGAACAGGAGAGACAAAGTTAATTGTGGAGCTTACCTGGTGTGTCTTTAAAGTTGGGACTGCAAGCACAGACACACACACACACAGACACACACTAATAATCTCAAACCAAGGCCTCACACTCAAATGTATTCGTCGCAATAAGCAAAGGCAAGTCTCTACAATGTGACAATTATCTGATTTATGTCCCCACAAGATGGCCTAAACATGGCCACACGTGCATTCAATAACCATGCAAAGAAATGCATGTACAGAAATAAACTAAAAAAAATAAAAAATTCCAATGAATACACAAACCCACAGGACCACGCGCACGCACACAGACACACACACACACACACACGCACACCAACACACATCTTCTTTCCAATCCAACCATCACATTATAGCTTTCATTGAATTGCTTGAATACACAGTGCTTATTGATTGAGTAAATGTGCTAATGAAAGTGATGCACAAAGACAGTTCATTAAAGTTGGGCTTGATTAAAAGAGAGAACCCAGTGTTTTCCCTGGCCACACACACACACACACACACGTTTGGATCACTAGTCTGACTCACTGCATTTTACAGTGGTTTACCGATGGCTCAGTTTTGACCTCAGAGTCTTCATGCAAAACTCCAGATTTGTTATTTCATCATCAGCATTACGTACGGGCAGAGAAATTAAAGAACTTGATCACGTGAGACGAAATGCACATAGATTTCCTACTTCTACATGCATATGCTCCATGTAAATAATTAAAAACAATTTTATAAAAAGAACAAAATCAACAAATAAAATCATTTCATTTTGAGTAAACCTTTTTAATGAGAAAGTCCTTCAAACACAATACAATAGGTTTGATTATACACTTATATATCGTTCATCTGTATGCACTCTACGAGTTTGCATTGAGCCACATTTAAATTTCTGTTCATAAAACATCATTTCAATGTTGTTGTACGCAGGGTGCGATTTGACAAAAAAGCAGAGGGGGGGATGTTTTTTTTTTTTTTATTCATAGACAAGAACATTGGACTTTTAGCTCGCATAACTAGGGAGAAGAACGCAAAGGGTAGACAGGCCCTTTTTCGGGTCTGTGGATTAGTCCCCATCACAACATGGCAACCCTTTTAATATTAATTGAGTTGTTTTATTATTGGTCCTGTAAAGTAAGACGATATGCTCTGTGCCGGCGCTCCGCACACCCACATCACGCACTGCACGTAGGGAACCAAATGCCAGGGTAGGAGGGGGCACCAAAAAATCTGGGACGTGGAAAATCATCACAGTAGGCTACTAGTATAAATAACAAAAGCATGTTAATATGCAAAGCCAATACAAAAGTAATAGGCCATCACTCACAGTAATGCAGCTCCGCGCTGCTCTTATTATTAAAGAGCTGGTTCCTATTCATTGCTACGGAACCCCCACCCACATCCACCCTCAGCGCAATTAAAGTTTCCCCCGATGGGATCCAAAGTCCAACTGGCTTGATGCTCACTTTTACGCGCACTGACCGTTTGGCTACGAGGAGGAAGCAGAAGAGGGGAAACCGATCCGCATCAGGAGCGCACGTGCACCCCTGCGAAGTTCCCGCACTAAAATGTTCCAATGTTTTTGTGTTGGATAACATTCAGAAATGTGCGCCGTCTGCCAGAAGGCTGCTGAACAGCTACTCTGATGTAGTGACACTGAAGATCGTTAGATTTCAAGAGTTTTAGTAGGCTGGCAGTTAAGTTGCATTCATCGCTATCAAGGGGGGGGAAATCCTTGTCCCCCTCCGGAGACAAAAATAATTTAGCAGAGGGGGGAAAGGAAAACCACAGGGGGGGGAAATCACCCCCATCCTCCCCCACAAATCGCACCATGGTTGTACGTCTTCTTTGCCCGTATATGTCATTCCGTGGGTTCCGATGCTGTTCATCAGAACCGGTTGATTTTTTTAACAGTGAAGCCTACTCGGTTACACAAAACGTTGGGACATTGAGCTGCTCTGAGAACTGAGCTGAACCACCCCCACACACCCTCCTCTTCCTTCCCGGCTGCCCTCTCCCCCCTCTTCACTGAGGGCATTGTAGGAGCAGTAAGTGCTTGACCATGGAGGGGAAGTTGGCTTGGAGAATAGGAAGTGCTTGGCGCAGCAAGTCAGGGGCTAAAAACTTTGCTAAGTTTCCCTCGATCCATCCTTCCCGCCTTCGCCTCTCACTCTCTTTTTGTGTCTCACTCACTCTCTTTCTCTCTCTCCGTCCCTCTCTCTCTCTTATATGTCTCTCTCTCCCTCCCTCTTCCTCGCTCCCATCCTTCCTACTCCTATTTTTTTCCCTTGAAATTTCTCTTAGGAGATTATCCGCAGGTAAGCTTGTTACCTCTGCCGGCCTGCGTCAGCAGCTCTCCCCCCTTGCACTGACCACTGATGGGAGGGAGAAGGGGGGGCCGCCGAGGGGGGGGAAACGGTGGTGAGGCGGCGAGCGGCAGGCGGGGCGCGGGGAGAGCTGGATTGGCGTGAGGGCCTCGGCACTCGCCGCTAACACACCGTGACGACATCATAAGGCTGAGCAAATGACTCCGCTGCCTCTCCGGGGGGCTCGGGAGGGGGGAGGCTTCGGAGGGGGGAGGCCCACACAAAGCTCTCCCACTGGTAAAGGGAGCTTCATGTCAGCACCACCCTCCGCCCCCACAACACACACCACACACGCAACTACAGCCATCTTCACCGTAACACAGTCCGGCCGTGGTGACCAGGTACTCAGACACGCTGGAAATGGGACTTAAGTGCGAACACTTAGTTAATGGAGATGACAAACAGAAAAGGGATATTGCCAACTTCAGCTACGCTATGTAGACTGTGTGTGTGTGTGTATGTGTGTGTGTGTGGGGGGGGGGGTGTATGTGTGTGTCTGTTTGTGTTGGTTCTTATTAAGCAGCAACCAGTTTTTTCTGGAATTTCAGCTGTCAGATACCTGGATTATGTTTTACAACCAGATGGAGGGATCTAAAATACGTTTGGGTGTATTATGAAACTCACGTTAGGGTGGGTTTGTGTGTACTGTTCTAATTATTCTTCTGAGTACCTGTTTGTTGGTTTGAGTAGAACAAATATGAGGATGGAGTGTAGTGGGAGGCTTACCGACTCCTTCTCCAACAGGGTTTCCCCCCTTCTCGCAGGCTTTGGGGTGGGTTGGGGGGATTGGAGGTGCACTTGGAAGAGAGGGGAGATAAACGCAAGAAGTGCGGGGGATCAAGGGATGTATTCCTGCAGACGTGGAGGGGAAATCTGCTCAAATCTTCCCTTGTTAGAGGAGAGGAGAGAGGGATCATTACAAACGCTCTGCTCTCTGTCTGAGCCTCCGCTCCAGCGCAGATGGAGAATCGCTTCAGTTCCAACATCCCCCGTGATCAGTTCTCGCCTCACCTTCTCTCCCAGATGATTTTTTTCCCCCATCTTTGCTCCTGCCTCGTTCCCTTGATCATTCCAAATATACTTTTTGAAGGCAACGGCCCAGCTGCACCTGTTTGACGTGAGAACCAACTAAACAGGGAATGTAAGAAAATATAGCATTTAAGTCTCAGAAGTTTTAATTACGAAGCCAGTTTTTCCTTTTGTCTCATGATGAGTCCCAGTGGAGCAATGGAGCCAAGACAGGGAGGGAAGAAGAGAGAGAGAGAGAGAGAGAGAGAAGATAGGCGCGTAATTACACAATCGTAGGAAGGAGGTTCAGGTTAGAAGAGGCAGGGAAGGTGGGATCAGGGCCACAAGGGAGCCCCAAGGCCAACTGGATATCAACTACCTGTCATGAATTAATCAATCTCCTAAGTGAATTCATTAGCAGTTAAATTTTAAATGAATATTAACTAATTTAAAAAGGTGAGACAGAACATTGCTTCAAAATAAACTCCACAGCTGGAGAGGCTCGACAAGGCGATTCATTTCTTTGTTTCATTTCACACAGACAAGTTCATAATTTAGAAATATGTTATTTTCATAGGGTAGTATTAATGAGAGCAATTACTTTGGCTTTCAGAAGACTTGAAGCTAAAGCTTCTTCATATATTAGTTAGAAATCAACCTAGATTATTATTTCATATACAGTGTAATCTGTGTTGACTGTTTTGTATAAGCATTCAACCAAACACTTTTTGTAACCCTAAATGCAATATGACGCAACAGCCAGGAGCCGCTTAGTTTAGCATGAAGACGGCTCTTTAGACAGGTAACAACTTCCTCCTAACAGCTCCGATTAGTACGTATAGGACATGGTTCGGTACATCAGTTGGCTTAATTCAGCTCTCTTGCACAAGAATTATAAAGAATTATGTAATCTTAGACGTACGTTCTTTACGACATCCATTACATCACCATTTCATCAGAGATAATTCGTAATGATACAGCATGTGATAGTAATACAAAGCAAAGCATATTTTCTAATATAGTGAAATAATGTTTACCTGAAGCAGCAGCCTTCAGCACTGAGACATGAAGCCACTGCAATAAATGTCAAATAGTGCAGTTCTTCAAGACGGCTAATCTCTAAAACCCCTCTGTGTGGAAATGCCCAATTTTAATAGCAGAAATAAAACCGTTTACAGCCTCAAACTAAAACAGGCTGGTTCTCAAAAGCTTATTTTCTTCTTTGTGGCAGCAGGAAGTAATTTATTTATTTATTTTGAACTTTTACTGCAGCACATCTAATAAGCTCGTGGTCGCCGCTTGCATTGTTTTTTAGTTTTGTTGGCAGCAGTAGCAACATTGGCTTCTCAACGCTGTTGTGACGGGTTGACAGCCGTATGGACGCAATAGATAGTCACTGGCTTTCATATGAAGTACTTTTAAGTTCAATTTAACTCACCGATTGCACACAAACTTTTAATTTTCTGCATTGATTGCAAAAATCATCACACGTGCACGTGGTAACACATTTGAATAAAACTTTGCAGGTTAATGATGTCGAGCTTGATATGAATTTGTCCCTTCATTCCCATGTCTCTGCATTAAAGATGGCAGAAACTTCAATATGAGATGGAGCATCTGCTAAAATAACATTGACTTAAGAAACAAGAGGAGACAGATCACTGCCATGGGCAAACCTGCTCTCTGCCTGCCTCCTTTTTTGCTGACTACTGTGAATAGATGAATGCGCGTTGGATCTTAGCACTGTTAATTAATTTGATTATGTGCACTGAGGGGAGGGCTCTGTGCTTAGGTGGAGGGGGATGTGGCCGTGTGGGGGCCGTGGTTTTATTGAGGGGGGTGGGGGGCATTCTGCAGAAGATGAATAGGTCCTCTGGCTTGGGCCGCTGTAGAGCTGGCTGTGCCTGCTCTTAATATATGGCATGTGCTGCCACATAGTCAATGCGCTTTTAATTCACCTCTTACTACACACACACACACACACACACACACACACATACACATACACATACACATACACAGTCCTCTCTGCATGTGAACACACACACACTCTGTGTTTATTACCCCTTTAACTAATGGAAATCTAATCATTACTCCACCTGCTTGTTCACACACACACACACACACGCTCACTCTGAGGTTCATCATCATTGATATCGCCTGGTGTATTAATACAGGGCCACGGGGGGGTGTTTATATGCTTATGAAGCCACAGGGCAACGCCACGCTAATTGTATTAACCAACCCAAAGAGCAGCTCATGATTCTGACCCCAAGCGGTTTATGACCCGCGGATCAATCAACCACCTCGTCCAGCTTTCTCAGATTCTCTCCTCCTTGTACTCCTCCAGCAAAGCCCAGTCCATCTCTCTCCTTCGATATGTTTTGGTGTGGCTAAATTATCCCGGCAGCCCGCCGTCTAATTACCATCATCGTTAAGATACTGTTTATGATTGAGCCCCGACCGTAAAGACACACCAGCAAAATGGAGAGTAACAAACAAACATGGGCTTTACTGCTGCGGCCTGGCGCTGCTGATATGGGACAGTAGTTATGGCTATTTGGTGTCTATTCCTCTGACATTTTCATTTCATATTTAATTGCACAATGGTGATTATGGCACTTATGGCTTTATTTTGCATTTATCTAATGGTTCTCCGGTGGCGTTGCGGTGACACTTTTATTTTATTTGATGCTCAATCAGGCTGAATTTACTGTCACTTTGTTCATTTCTGCTCTGCACTGAATATCTGCTAAATGACTGAGTGAATGGTGTAAAGGCTGGTTGGCTCCTTCCAGTTCCATATGTGGCTGTGTGTCAGTGCCGCCTAAGGCTTGTATTTGCACATATGTAATGGGTGACATTGCAAAGGTTTTAGTCAGCATGAAATGCGTAAATGAGTCTTTTGTTCAGGGTGGAAATAAATAATTTCTTTGTTTTCATTCTCCATTCATCTTAACTTAACTCCATCTTATTTCCCATATTCCTTTATTTCACTCTGCTGTCTTTTCGTCTTTTCGACATATATTGTATTCCATTGGTTTTGTTTCTTCGGTCCTTCCTTCTCTTCTTAATTTAATCTTTCTATTGTTTGTTTCTTTCATTCTTTCCCTTTTCCCACCAAAACTTTTTATAGTTCGGTTTAGGATATTCTTCTTTGCTTTTTAAAAATATGAATAATGGGACCCTGCGAGTCACATGTAATGCACCATATGTCTTCAACACTTCCCAGCAACAGGAAAGAGGCAGGTGTTTCCTCTCCTGCCCGCCCAACAGCCTCTGACAGCCCAGTCACCACGGAGACGGGCCAGTCGCTACAAACTCTGCGTCGGCGCGGAGACGGGCCGATGCAGGGCCGGGACAGCGCTTGTCACAGCGTAGCAAACCATCCCGCAGTCAGAGCTCATCGCGCGCCGGCGTCTCCGGCAGTCAGCGGCAGTCTGCGAGAACAGACAGGTGGAGGAGAAGAGGAGGGAGATGAGAGGAGAGAGGAGGGGAGAGGACGGGTGGTGGAAGGCAGGGAGGCGGGTGGGGAGATGAAGGAGACTTAGGGCCCTTTGTTTACTGAAAGGAGTCATTAAAACATAAAACATCCACTTTTTCTCGCTTTATTGGAATTTTGTTGTGATCTGTTAACACTGTTCATCATTCACCTTATTTGTGCGGAAAGGGGGTTACTTCTATTGTGCATCGTGGGGCCCGATGCGGAGATGGCATGAGCCATCTCGCTGTGACAGCTTCTGCTGTTTTATTAATAACGACTCATGGCTTTAAAGCGCAATCACCCCGTCTATAGGATGGGCCATTAGCCCTTTGTTTCATTGCATCTTTGTGAGAGGAGAGGTAAACAAATTCTTCTGACTAGAGCCCATTGAGCGAGAGGAAACCGAGAGTTTTTTTTTTCATGATGACAGCTGTTTGGATCAGTGAGAGCTCGTCAGTCGCTCTCTGTTTAAAAAATAAGACCAAAAAAAAAACAAATCCAATCCAATGAAAAGTTCAGTACTTCCTGCCAGTGTCTCTCGGACCGCAGACCCCATTCCTAATATCACTGTCTGTGACATCCGACATCCGATAAAACAATCTGACTTGGAAAAAGAAGCATTTTGGGCAAAATGACAAGATCGCTTTACAACTGACTCATTATAAACTCCTTGTATCCGCTGATAGTGTAATGAATAAATAGTGTCTATGGCTTTGATACAAAGAAATAATCCTATTAGTAGGCACATTTATATTTTCTTCTTTTTCGAACACAAGAAATACGTAAAAAGCAAGAAAGAAATCCTTTATGCCTCGACAGGCCACTGTCTGGAGGGAGAGACATTTTTGTGTTGTAAATGGAGTCCGGCCTGGCGGAACAAACAAATAAAAAACACGGCTTGTGCTCCATGGTGTCAGTGTATTACGCCCTGACTCACCTGTGTTTCGTCCCCTCCGTTCAGATTGTGTGGCTCTAATCACTGAGATAAACCCCCCCTACGACTTGTGGGCGTGTGCCCTACATCAGCGTTCAACCGCGTGTCTGCAGAACTTGCTCTAAATGCTTTGTAAGCACTTTAGCGGAAACGCTTGTTCTTTGGGTCTTTTTCTGCTTTCATGTTGTTTTGTTTTTCTCCCGCTAAAAAGAAACCCTGCATTCTGACACTCATTAAAAGAGAAAAGAGGGGGAAAACATCAAGCGATGGAAGCGAGGCACTCTGAGGCTCGCCTCTTTCCAACCTGCGGTCACGTAGAGCTGTCACGACGCGGCGTGGTGCGCTTTTTCTTTCCAGATCAGACTCGCTCTGTTTTCTACTCACCAGCCGTCTCATACAAAGACAATCAATTATGGATCAAATGAGAGGCTTCTTTTTAATTTGAATCCGTTAGTGCAGTCAGTTCTTCCTCCCTGCACTCCAGAGTGTGTAAACTCTGCCACCAGGTCACACTGAAGGGGCCTCCTGCGCAGATGGAGGACGTGTTCAGGTTGTGTGATGCACTGCAACGCTGGTGACATTTAACTGACTACTGTGTTGAAGTGCAGCTTTAAAGTACTAGTAAAAAAAACTTTTTGGCCACATATTTTGCAGAGAATCATTTATGCCCTGTACACACTCTCCTGCTTCTTTCCCTCATTCCTACTTCCTTTTAGTTTCCTATCTTCTTTCCCATAATTATTTTCTTCTTTCTCTACTGATTTTTATGTCTTTTATGCTTTTTATTTCTATCCCGTACTTCTTTCCCATTAATGAATTATTCTCACAATCACTTCCATTTCCTTTCATCACCTTCCACACTTCCCATCTTTACAACCGTCTTCCCCTCTTTTTGGTTTTCCTTGTATCCTCCCCTGCATTTTCCATATATCTTTCAGTAATTAGTTGCTTTCCTTCTACTTGTAATGTTGGTCCTTTTCCTTCTGCCCTCACACCTTTTCCTGATAGTTGCGTCTAGTGCTTCCTCTGTCTTGAAACAATCATTGTTTTCTTGCTCTCTTGGTACTTTTCTTCGATTTGTTCTAAAGATCTTTCTTTCTTACTATTATAGCTTTCTTTCATTTCCACTGTTAAACACCGTTTATTTCTCTTTTCTCTTAGATGTTTTCTACGTTTTGGGCCATCCTTCTTATCAATCATCCCTTTGCTCTGAAATATTTTGGCCTCTTTCTCTGTTTTCTTACTTATTTCCAACATTGCGCAGTGGATCAAAGTGTACTGGTATTCCTCCTTATTTTTTAAAACAGAACTAAAGTTAAAAAAAAGAGGAGAAATTGGGAGTTTGCACAATCGGACCGTGCGTGTGTGTGTGTGATGGTGTATGTAGGTGTGCGTGTGTGTCACTTATCTCGCTCTCCAGCTGTTTCAGTAAAACAGAAGATAACACTATAACGTCATATACCTCGCCCTTCCGTCTCAACCTCCCTCCTCCTCTTATCCCCTCCATCACTCTCATTCATAATTTATCCGGAGGTTGATTTTTTGCCTACACAATCCCAGCGTAGCAGTGCAAACACTCTCTCCAGTTTCACTGGGGCTGCGTGCTGCGTGGCCACTTCCTCCTGCAACAGGAAGCAGGTGCCGATAAGTACAGGAAGTGAAAACTGGCACCAGCCTCAGGTGAGTCTGTCCTCTTAGGTGTTAGATATCCCTTACCACCTATCCCTCTTACACACGCACCCACACACACACACACACACACACACACACAGGTGTAATATTATATTATACACATTACCTGCAGTCTATTTTTCTTCAGTATTTCTGAATTAGCTTTTTAGTTGGTTCACTTCTTTATTCTGGCCAGAAATTCAACTTAGTTGTTGCTAATGTTTGACTCAAAAATTAACATGCTTATCTTCTTGTAGAAGTTTATTTCCCATAATATAATATTGAAAGTGTTTGACTATAAAGACCATTGTATCCATTGTATCAAAAACCTGTCAATTTCTGATCAATTGAATTAATAATAAGAATATGTTAATCTTAACATTTAATTTCAAACAGTTTGTTATAGTTTTTTTTATAATTTCTGTAAATAATTGTGTATCCCTAAAGGAAAACTGTGAAACTACCTTCAAAAAATGAAAACACAACAAATTTAGAAGCACATCATGTTTTCTAGCTGTATGTATTCCCAGAGACACAATGCATGCAGCAGCTCCACCCAGGGGAGAGGGTGGTGTTAAATATCCCTTACCTGTGGGCTTCACCGCGGCTGCAGCGGACTAATCAATTGTGTCTTTTATCAGGTGGAAGAGTTCTTTTAACCCCAGTGAGCAAACTGGGAAACAAGAAGAAAGAGCAGGTCGGACTACCTCCACATTTAAAAATGATCTTCTAGTCCTTTAAAAACATATTATGTAGAGGAAAAGTAAATACAACAACTAAATTGAGTTCATATATTGCTGTTTGTGTTTTTAATTATAATATAACATACCAGCCATAGCAATGATGTTGTATTGAGATAAAATCAATTATTTGTTTATCTTCATTAGTATTACTTTCAGTATTGGGAATAGTTTTGTTGTCTCTTTTATCAAATCATACATGATTTCATAGGGTTAGAGGTTACTTTAGCAATGTGCATGAGTGCAATAATGAATTAATAAAATCATTGTCATCAGCATTGCAAACATCAGAGACTGAATGTTTTTTAAAGTAAAGAAGGCTGACAGATGCAGTTAGAGAGGAAGTGTATTATTGTACACATTGACAGCTCCATTACATTTGCCTCCATTCAACATTAACGGCACCACTCAGTGAACACAGTCGGAGAAATCACAGTTCTTTTTTACTGGTGTTTATTTTGGGAATGTATTTGAGATTCTGTAAAATTCTGCTGCTTGTTTCTCAATTGGACCTGATTTTAATATGAATTAAAGTGGTTTGTTTTTTTGATTGTATGAACTTGAGTTCAAGAAAGAAAAAACAAACTAATCTTTTCTCTTGTGTGTGTGAGGTTGATAAAGTTAAACCCACCTGTTAATAATTATCTTTTTTCAATCACTGTTGAATCTTGTAACCTTTGGAATCTGTTTTTACTAAACCATCAAAATTCACTGTCAAACCGACCCTTTTCACAGACATTTCTGGAGTCCACACTGGCTGAACGTTTGTTATGTTCACTCCTCGTAGACACACACACACACACACACACACACACACACACACACGCACACTACGGAATAGAAAGCTGTTTTGTGGTCTGTTTTACAGTAGTCGCACCTTCTTGACAGTAACATCAAGCTCAGACACAGTGTCTTGACTTTGAGTGTCACCCTGCAGCATTTAGAGCAGGATGGTTTCATTCTCAACAGTCGATTGGACACCGACTCCCTGTTTCTCCTTGACCCCCCCAACACTGTGTGTGTAGGGTGTGTGTCTGTGTGTGAGTGTGGACAGTCGTTCAAATCAGACAAGATGGATTTCTGTGTTGTGTGATATTCCACAGGCTGCAGCCCCTCCTGGGAGAGGAGCCTGTGAAAACAGGGCCTCATCCCTGAGAGGGTTGTCAGTGTACTGGTTCAATTAAGGGTGAGACTCAGGATGGGTGAAGAGTCTAAGTGATTACGAGCTTCCTCTTGTTAAAGCGACGCAGGAGTATTTGCATTCATTTACAGAGGTCAGACAGTAGACAAAAGAACAAGGACAAATTATCTTTTATCAAACTGGGAAAACGTGATACACTTTTCCACCTCAAACATCTTTTTTGTTTGATATTTGTGTCCAACCTTGTAGTTCCAAGTCTCAAGGTCTCATGGGAGTAATCTGCTTTCTTTCCGTCAAACTGGGATGCCAATTTACTGCCCCAGCAACAAACAACACATTTTACCGTTTACCGAGGAACTGATCCATTCTACAACAATACCCATTCTACTCATATTGTTTTTCAATGATCCCTGCGTAGCTCTACACAGCAGATGTCCTTTGCTGTGTAGAACTGACAGACCTTAGACACGCTTACTCGTTCTCTCTGGTTGTGGTGGTATTTCAAGGAGATAGTTTTCCGGACGGTTTTCCGCGAGG
Source organism: Apeltes quadracus (assembly GCA_021346845.1). Lineage (NCBI taxonomy): Eukaryota > Metazoa > Chordata > Actinopteri > Perciformes > Gasterosteidae > Apeltes > Apeltes quadracus. Next base: position 12,212,710 of record CM037924.1, read on the forward strand.
AGGATGGGATGAAGTCTCACCCGTAAAGAGACAGAGCAAAAAGCAGCTGCCTCAGCACCTGCTGGGGCCCAGTGAAAATCAAAATATCAATAAGCTCTTATAGCATTAAGGAAAATGCCTAAATCTGACACTTTCTCTCTCTCCATCGCCTCCTCACTCCCTTTGCCAATATCACTCAACCACTTACATTTGGCATAGGCCCACTAGAGAGTTTTACATGTACATTAAGAGAGGCTTTCTGCCTCTATTTGTCCTCCTCCACCTCTTCCTACTCTCCACTATATCTATTAAAGTAAATATACACTGGCTGACCGGTGACACATAGTCCATCCTCATTCATTTTGAGCAGGTGATTGACAGGACTTGAGTTATTGCTTAAAGGAAAGAGCCAGAGAATAGGATTTCCCTGCCGGTCTTATAGTTAAGTACCATTCTCATTACATAAGGGAAATTGTAGAAAAACAAGCCGACTTGTTGTTCCTGTATAGAATAAGGTGGGAATCAGTCATGTTTAGTTAATCCGTAAAGCACCAGGCGACCTCACGAAAAAGTGCCGTGCCAACGGAAAAAGGACAAAGATATGATACACATAAAAGGGCCGGAAAAGTGGGCCGAATAAGCAAAAAGAGATATCACAGAGCGAGAGGAGTTTAAGTAGGGAGTAAGGTGTGGAAGGAAAGAATGGCCTAAGGCAGGAAGTGGTTAAAGAGAGGGATATGAGGGACAGAGAGAGGGAGGTGGTAAAGCTGAATGATTGCTCTGTGAGAATTATTATTGATGATTCAGGCAGTGTGAATTATTAATGGGGAACGAAAAGCATCTTTGAACGTGTCTCTGACATTCAATACTGACAGAGATCAATGAGCTGGCGTGGGCACGGAGAGGAGGAATGAAGAGAGGAAGGAGGAGGCAAGTTAGGAAGAGAGGAAAAATTAAATGGAAAATAAAGGAAAGGAGGAGGAGGAGGAGGAGGAGAAGAGAGGAGAGAAAGGTGTGTTTGGACAAGTGGAGTCCTTCTGATGGGGGCTTGTCAGAAAGGCTTAGGAGGGAGGAAGCATGACGGGACGACCAACGAGGAGTCATGTCACAGCATTGAAGGTGATTGGCTGTGACATTGTCTTGTGGCTAATGCTCCTCCTCAGACGCAGGAAACAGCAGAGCAGCACCTCCCTCCTCCCACGTCTTGGAAACTGTGTCTTCTTCCTGTCTGCCACGCCGCCTTCCTGCTACTCGTGTGTGCGCACGTAAATGTGAGTGCGTGAAAGAGTGCGTCCTTCCTCGGCCGGTGTTATGAAGCGAAGTTTCGCCTCATAGCATCGCTGACATTTCACACAGTCTGTATGTGCCTCCCTTCTACGATGATGATGTCCCGATATATATCCACTAACTCCACCGGCCGTGAAACTCACTCGACGCTGGTCAGTTGTGTTTGCTGACTTGATAGAGTCTTGATAAGTCTGTTTACAGCTGCAGGGTAGTATTCTGTGTGAAAAGGGTAACATGGCCATTTCCTGCTCCACCAGGCGCTGCATGAACCCTGAAAATGTCAAAGGGTGTCGAGTTAGTAAGAAGTAACCTAACCAGACTGAGGAGGCTACATTAGCTGCTACTAGCATTACACAGCTGATCTCTCTAACGGTTATAGACCCGGGGGGAACCAGATGTTTCAGCCGGCATTCCCCTCCCTGTTCACCGCCTTTGCTTTCTATTTTGAGAGGACACTGTCGCTGCATCCTTTGCTTGCCACAGCCAAGGACATCTTTGATTGGATTAAAGAACATACAAACCAAATATCGTACTCTGCCATTATGATATGAGAGCTTTCTCATACATGAATTTTCACTGGCGATATCTTCATGCTGATTGCAATCCTTCTTGGTTCCTTCTTGGAGGTGTTTTGCCTCTACAGGTGGTGATGCAGCTGAAACGGTTTGGTACAGCTGTCAAAGACACCTGAAGAAGAATAAGGCGCTTCAGTTGTTCAGTCACTACGAGTTAAGGTAGCTAGCTATCTGGCGCCTATCGCTCAACGAATTTCAATTTGTGGATGACTCACATTTCTAAACTAGTAAGACGAAAAAAAAAATCCTGAATAAATAAATCACCTCTTATTTCTGTGCATCTACTGAATAGTTGTGTAAAATATAAAAACCTCCACTTTGTAGGTTTTTGTGTGTGTGCGCATGTGTGTGTGTATGTGTGTGTGTTTAGGGGCCAGCAGGTCACGCAGGAAAGACTGATCCTACAGGACAGACTGCCAGGGCCATTCAGCTGCTTCCCCAAAACACAAACACACGTACACACGCACACACACTCATGCCATTGGTTTGGACTGACATGACATGGACGTTGCAGGGGCTGACACTAAAAGGGGACCGAGCTCAGCTCCTATCGTCACGGTAACAGGCTGATGGGGAGACAGACAAGCTCCAACCGCCACACCTGATCATGCAGCAGGACTGGAGTTCCTCTCGAACAATCAGGAGCTGCTCACCGAGCATTCGCTTCCTCTCACTGTCTTACACACATAGTAACGTGCATTCGGCTTGAAGGGCCGACATGTACTTTGCATCATGTCTCTTTGTTTGTTTGTGTGTGTGTGTGTGTGTGTGTGTGTGTGTGTGTGTGTGTGTGCACCTATTCAGCCTTTTCTGGGGTTTATAGTCAGCCTGATGTATTGCCCACCAAATAATCATTATTAGACATATCTTTGCCCTTCTCTACCTTTGGGGTCCACAGTCTGCCGTGGGAATTTTGGCACTCCAGCCCATTGGTGTGGGGGGGATCCTTAAAACAAAGTCCCCATCTTGTTTACCATGCCTTGTGTGAATCTCTGCCGTGCCATTACCTTTCATATCTGTACGATGTGAATAGTACAATGTTCTTCATAGATGTAGCGTCTGTTTTTGAGCTCAATGTGCACCAGAATGATGCTTTTCACTTTCAGATGTATAACATTTGCAGCAATGTAGTCTGCTGAAAATATGGCTTGAGTGCTGTGGTCCAAGCAGGAGGAAAGCAACTGTTTGGTGAGATGGTTCAGTATAATTCTTGAGCATAAACAGAATTTAGCATTTAGTTGAGTTATGGATGTGGATTCAAATGCGATGTTAGTCTTTATTGCAGCCTAAAAGTGTGCATTATGCATTTATCTATTTTTTTCTGTGCTCTAGTTTTTCCAGCTATCCCTCTCTCTGCATCCAGTTTTCGCACAGTTCCCATCACCAGGCAAGCTTGAATGCTGACATGCCTGTTTTTTATTATCTGAGAGCAATGTGAGCAAAATCCAATTTTTTTTGCATCCAGATACAGTATGACATTTAATGCACTGCGTATGATAAAAACTGCATTGAGACGGTCTCTGTAACCAGAGAATGTAGACTTCACAGAAATGTATAGTCATTAAGTCAGATTAAATGTTTTTGTGGTTTTATGCAGTTAACAAAGGTGTTTTGTTTTGTTTTGTTTTTTGTCATTGACACTATTGTTGGGATATTGAGGCCCTTTATTGTCGGTATAATTGGTTTTTCTAATTATGAAACAATGTAACAACAGCTGGATGCTGATCAGCACAATTTCCAATTCATGGAGGAGAAAATGTTACAGTTTTGCAGCATTCAGCTTATTGTCTATTTTACCCACAACAGAACTCGTTAATGCAGCAACTGCCATCTTCTCTAATATCTCAGACTTTGGCGCCTTTCACCAGCACACAAAGTCAACAGAATCCAAATTTTATTTACACTTTACTATTTACGAGAGATTTCTGCCATAACTTCTGTTTAGCAGCAGCATCTTCGCATGTTTTTTTTATTTTCACTAACGATAGTTTTGTTTCATTCCACCTTTCGTAAAAACGTATCTTCCTGGAGCGGTACTTTTGAGTTCTTCGGTAACACATCTGCAGCAAACCAATTGTGTGATTTAATTGAATCCCATCTTTTCCATTGAAATACATGCGCTGTCTGTGATAGTTCTTTCTGGATACCGTTTTGAAATTTGCAAATGATGGCTCGCACAACACATATCCTTACACATGTTGGCACCTCAGCTGATGTTAAAGCAGTAGTTTTTTGCTCAACCTGCCTGTGTCAGGAATACCTCCTGCCCGCCTCTTTGCTCAGCTCCCCCTATCCTGTCTCCTCCTGCTGTCTCTCACCTCTGAGCTTTAATACAAAGGGACATGTACGATTGACCTGGCACTAAAGCACTAACAGACTGTCTGGGCTCTTTACACGGCCAGTAAAGTACTATTAACCTCCATCACCCTCCCCTCCCGCACCCTTGCACCCCTGTCACTCCTCTCTGTCCCCCTTCCACTCCACCATCACTACCTGGAATTAGCAGTGGGTGGGGGGGGGGGGGGGGGGGGGGGGGGGGGGGGGGGGGGGGGTGTGAACTGCTCGGGCGAAAGAGAGGGGTTAAGAGTAGGGTCAGTGGCTTTATGTGACATGTCACCCTGGTGGTTTTATGGGCATGTACAGCAGGAATGATCACTCTGCCTCAAAGTACTCAGTTATTGGATTGATGCCACTGATGCAGGAGTGCTATCGTATTGATACGCGGCAACTTTCGGTGATGAATACCATAAGCTCACAATATATCGTTTTGGACGTGTGTGTTGTATGGTGGGGATGCTGTTACAGGGTTTTCACTGTACCTGAAATTCTTCATTGTTTAGATTAATAGTTTGCAACATTTTTGACGTATATATATATATATATATATATATATATATATATATATATATATATATATATATATATATATATATACGTGATCTATAACCATAAGCAAATTAATTCAACTGCTATCTTTATTTTTGGTGATCCTTGACATCCTGCATTTGACTGTTTCTTCTTTCTGATGTTGCAATGGTTGAAGATTTACTTTACCAGGATTCATATCTGGGATTCCATGGGGAACTAATATCATGAAGGAAATGGAATCTGCCGATTCACCGTGATTGAAGTCTAGTGTCATTATTATTAGAGAGCAAAATTCCGTTCCATTCATTTATTCAGATATTTTCTTTTATCATGTTGCTTGTGTGTGCAGAAAAGAAGGGCTTTGGACATTGCTTTATTATACATAGACAAAAGTTGGATGTTTGTACAGTGGGAATGGCCAACATATATTTGAGACGCATCGCCATGGCTACTGCTCTCTATGTTTGATTGACTGGCTCCAGTTGAGAGACAAATCCATCCTCATTTGGAAGCAATTCTCATTATGCATCATTTGCCCTGTTCATGGGACGTCCGCTAAGAGGAACACAGAGAGTACAATCAACAGAAAAGACTCATGGAGGAAACAGGGATCTCACATAGCAGTGGAGAGTGGCAGAGGAGTCCCCATAAAGCCAAGGTTAATTCCTCTGCCTCTCCATCCATCAGTGAGCATCTGAGAGAGGGGGTGAGGGAGGTGATGGACCACTTTGAGCCATATCTATATCTTTATAGATGTGTGTGTGTGTGTGTGCGTGGTGGGGGGCGGGAGGCAGCGGGGGATGAAGAGAAATACAATTCAGCGAGAGATAGGGGTAGAAGGGTCTGCATCGCCCCATTGTGTCCCCAAGCACCCATAAAGGGCGTAGGAGGCGAGGGATCATAAGCCTCATTTACCAGGAGTTATAGCTGCCAACAGAAGGCGAGTTGGAGAAGGCAGGCAGGGAGGACCAGTAACACAATGTAGTTGTACTGATGCCGACGGGGTCAGGACGGATCCTGGGTGGACAACACAGTGCTGTCTGAAAGAGCAGAGACATCAGAGAGATGAGGGGGTGTTAGCCGCACCCACCAAAAGAAGCAGGGGGAGTGACAGGGAGGTATTTTCTTTTTCTTTGCTGAGGAAGTGATGATGACAAGCAAAAAGGGAGGTGGACAGGAAGAAAAGGAAGTTATTAGAGTGGTCAAGATGTTGACAGCAGTCAGATGGATAATCTCTGACAAAACGAAGATAAGCCCACTGTGTTAGTGGAGCGAGGATCCGGATGCAGAGCAAAACAGAGAGCCGTGTGGCTAAAAGAGGAACCGACTGACCACAGCACAATGGGATGTGTATTCTAACAACACAACTAATACATTACTTTATGACTTCATCCATACAGAGAATGATTTTAGGTTTAGCAATGATACTCATTTTTATTTGCAGGTTTGTAGTTCTTCCATACCACCAACTTAAACGTAAAACATTCAGCAGCAAGAGAACGCAGCTTCCTCTGTCCACGTAGCAGCCTGGGAAAAGTGTCAAATTTGAATATACTCAAACCTCCTGGGTCTTCTTACTGTAACTAAAAAGTTGATTGAAATCTTTCATGAGATTTGTTGATATTGAGTTATATATATATAGAATGACACCAGAGTAATGGTTTTAATCAGAGTGTTATAACTGATCCTGTGTTGTGTTTTTTTTATCCTTGATGTTATCCTCCAGAGGGACAAATGCACACCTCCTGTTTGTTATTACCTACCTCATGGTTCCTGCAGACATCTCTCTCTCTCTCTCTCTCTCTCTCTCTCTCTCTCTCTCTCTCTCTCTCTCTCTCTCTCTCTCTCTCTCTCTCTCTCTCTCTCTCTCTCTCAGTTCGTTCTGCCTCTCCCTCGCTCTGTCTGTCTTGTAGGGTCATTTGCCTGTTCAAGATGAGCTTGTGAGCTATAATGGAGGAGGTGTGGAGTGCTGAGACAAGGAGAAATGGCCCACCAAGCAGATAGGAGATTTGATGGTTAGTCGATAGCTCTTCTCCTTCGCCAGAGGGTGGAGGAGAGCATGCAGATGGGCATGCATAGACCTTGATATTACATAGAAAATGCATTTTTTGAAGATTACTTGAAACGGTCTCAGAAAATCATTTTAGCATGAACTAACCTTGAACATTTCCACGCTTATGTAAATGATCTCCATCAGTGGTAATCAATGGGTGCAATAGCCTTGAGGGTCTCAAATGTTACTGAGAACATTTTCGATTTAAATTGCATGTCGTTGTCAAGTTGGTTGTAACGGCCTTGTACGACAAGATGAGGGGTCATATTGCTTCCAACCTTTCCATTTTTGTTTCTTTAATGAGGATCATTCAAAAAGGGTTCATTCAATTAAATATAACTTCTCTATGTTATATATGAGAACTGTTACTCATATATAACATTAAGAGTAGAACGGTTTCTTCATCTTATTGCTGCAGATACTTCGAAGGCTAACCTTTTTTTGTATACGTAGTTTGCATTTTATACTTGTGTGTGTGAAAGCTGTCAATCTCAATATAAAGCCTTCAATATCTTTTCAAAATTGTCACAGATCTTTGACACAAATTAGACATTGCAAACTCTTTTCATTGTAGTTCTATAAGGCTTAATTAGCCTCACCCGACAGCAATCTAAGAATGTCTTCTCTCTCTATATATGGAACCTGTAGTAGGACCAGGCGAGGACACTGACGCTGCAGACAGGCGGCATGCTTATAAAGAGTTTGTATTCCTTAAATGGGAGAAAATAAAAACATTTGCAAAACGCTGTAGGTTGCACAGTCATCACTGAGATCAAAGACTTCTCGGGTAACTGGATCCTATTACTAACGTGATACTGAAACATCCTCAGTACATCACAACATGTTGGTGAACCAACCTCTGAACATGTCTGCACAAGTTGGTGAATCATTTTTAAAAGAAGCAGCTTGAAAGATTTGTGTGAGCTGTCAATCCACATCTGGGCCACAGCTGCATGTTGTTGGGTTTATCTTACGTCTCTCCTGGTACTCTTGCTTCCTGAGTGAAAGAAGAACATATTGACATAAAACACTTAAGGGAAAAGGTCGTCACCATCACTGACTGCAAGCATGAATGACACGTGACACACGGCCAACCTCAAGAGTGCTGTCTGCTTCTAACAGCTGCCTAAGAGGACTCTGATTGACCAAACCTGACACAGACACAAGTGAACACACACTTGCCGTGTGGGTGTGTGTAAGTACACACACACACCCACACACATACAAGCATGATCACAGATTGAAGGGCAATAACGACGTGTGGCTTAATAACAAAATGAATGTTGTCTGATTTGATTGATGGTAGTAAAATGAACATGCTAACCAGCTGGTCTTACAATACCACATGCTACTCAAGAGGCGATTGTGAGTCACTGCAGAGTTACTACTCGCTTTAAGACAGGAACCGATTAGACAGTAATAAATACCCAAAGTATGAATGAGGTCTGGAGTCAAAGGTTCTGCTGTTATACAGAAGTTACAAAATGAGATCCCTGTGTTGTAAACCTTCTCTCTGTCTGTCTCTTGCAGGAGGATCATGCTTTACTCTCACAACACAAGCCGACTCTGGCTCTGTTCAGCATGACACGCACATTATTGCAGAGATAGGAAAAAGATTAAAAGTGGGGCGACACTGTATTTCAGTAGATGCTGAGAACCCTCGTTGTCTCAAGTGCAATCAAACCCTCACAAATACGGGACCGGAAATCCTGTCACTTATAATCTCACAAATCTGTCAAAGTATTTGGCTGAACATCCAGTCAACCTAGTTTATTGTGAAAGGCCCTCAATATGCACGTGCATATTGAGTTGTTTAATACATAGGTATTAATAGGGGGAGCAGCTGCGTGATTATGAGTCAGTGCTATAAATTATTTTTAAGCTGCTAGTCCCACTGCTAATTCAGCCAACACACCTTAACAGTAAGTGTTTCTTTGCTGTAGGGAGATGAGCACGGCTCTCCACTACTAATACGCCCCTGCCTGTAGGAATGTTCTAAGAGTTACAGGTAAAAGCCAGTAAATTAGAAGATTTTGAAAAACTTGATTTATTTCAGTAATTGCATTCAAAAGGTGTAACTTGTACATTATATTTATTCATTGCACACAGACTGATGCATTCAAATGTTTATTTCATTTAATTTTGATGATTTGAAGTGGCAACAAATGAAAATCCAAAATTCCGTGTGTCACAAAATAAGAATATTACTTAAGGCTAATACAAACTAGACACTAGACTTCAGGCAACGTGGATCCTGTGCCTCTCCTGTCTTCCTCCTGAAGTCTAGTGTAAAGTTTCCACCATCAGTGATGGTTTGGGGTGCCATGTCATCTGCTGGTGTCGGTCCACTCTGTTTCCTGAGATCCAGGGTCAACGCAGCCGTCTACCAGCAAGTTTTAGAGCACTTCATGCTTCCTGCTGCTGACCTGCTCTATGGAGATGGAGATTTCAGGTTCCAACAGGACTTGGCGCCTGCACACAGCGCAAAATCTACCCGTGCCTGGTTTACGGACCATGGTATTTCTGTTCTAAATTGGCCAGCCAACTCCCCTGACCTTAGCCCCATAGAAAATCTGTGGGGTATTGTGAAAAGGAAGATGCAGAATGTCAGACCCAACAACGCAGAAGAGTTGAAGGCCACTATCAGAGCAACCTGGGCTCTCATAACACCTGAGCAGTGCCAGAAACTCATCGACTCCATGCCACGCCGCATTAATGCAGTAATTGAGGCAAAAGGAGCTCCAACCAAGTATTGAGTATTGTACATGCTCATATTTTTCATTTTCATACTTTTCAGTTGGCCAACATTTCTAAAAAATCCCTTTTTTGTATGAGCCTTAAGTAATATTCTAATTTTGTGACACACGGAATTTTGGATTTTCATTTGTTGCCACTTCAAATCATCAAAATTAAATGAAATAAACATTTGAATGCATCAGTCTGTGTGCAATGAATACATATAATGTACAAGTTACACCTTTTGAATGCAATTACTGAAATAAATCAAGTTTTTCAAAATATTCTAATTTACTGGCTTTTACCTGTATCAACAAAAGTGAGATATTTATGATTTTTGTTTTTTTAAATCCTGCTGTTTTTTTTTTTTTTACATGTATGACTAATTATGTATATTACTTTTCAATTAATTGTCTTTTTGTTCTCACAAGAATAAGGAATCGATGAGCAATATCAGTGATAATAGTATCTCTCTTCTCTCAGTTCAGAGGACCAAGAAGTAGAAGGTCACCAAGGTTTTGTCAATGACACATCAATAGTCCATGTTTGATCATTTGTTTGTTTAATGAAATCTAATAGGCAGAACTGAAGAAACGACTTGCAGCCTCGCCTCCTCCTCCCTGTCGCTTCAGTAGTGTGTGTGTGTGTGTGTTTGTGTGTGTGTGCAAACACGCACTTCTCAGCCGAGATCTAATTGCACTTCTCGACCAGTCCCACATCTGATGGCCGGTGAGCCCAATGTGTCGTGCCTGCGTGCAGAGTTGATTCCTGTGCATGTGCAGTGTGCAGTAAGCAGCGTGAATATGCATTGCCGCCCCCACTTTAATGCCTGTGGCCGACCTGCTCATTCATATTTATCTGCAGCACATATAGGTACGCATCCGGACACACAGCGTGTGTGTATTCAAACGCTCACAGTTGCGTGTTCTGTTGTTTCACATGTTTGCAAACATGTTTAGTGTGAGTACTTCTGGTTGATGTTAGGTAGGAAACTGCTGCTCCCCCACTAAGGTTGTATGTGGCTCAAGTAAAACAGTCTTATCAGCCAGAGGCTACACACGCACCCACACACACATACACACACTTAGCTGCTGTCATTGAGGGTATTGACATAGTGATCAGGTGGAATTAAGGGTTATCTTAACCTTCGCTCTGCTGCTCTCCAGACTCCACAAACATACAGTGGGCCCCATCACAGTGAGACTTAAGCTGCGTTCCCACCGCAATTACCAGGAACTATTTGTCCCTGGAACTTTTTTCACAGGAACTTTTTTGCCCCAGACCGGTTGCTTACTGCGTTCACACCGGGGTCTAAAGTTCCGGGCAGATTATGTAAACTAGTCTGTTGACGTTGAACTGCGTGCGACTGCTCCTCCCAGTCCCAGTCTGCGACGGACAGAAAGCGCCCACCAATCCGATACCACGTACTTTAAAAGAAATAGGAATCCATTTACTAGTTAGCTCCATTGCCATACATATGAAGCTCCGACATTTCTGACACAATTCGCCGCTTTAAAAAAAGTTGCGCAGCCATCAGCAGCTGCTGTTTTAGAAGGGCGAAAAATAATTGTTCACCTGGCACCTCCTTAAAAAGGAGCTAGCCTAGCTAGCTAACCGCCGACATGATACACTAACGTTAACGATGCGCTAACGTTACGTTAGCATCATCAGCTAACGTTAACAATGCACTAACGCTACGTTAGCATCATGTCGGCGTGAGCTCCACCAATCAGCATGCGCAGCGCACCTGGCGCCTCCTTAAAAAAGAGCTAGCCTAACTAGCTAAGCCTAGCTAGCTAACCGCCCATAGACATATATGTCTATGGCTAACGGCCGACATGATGCGCTAACGTTAGCTAACGCTAAAACGCTAAATAACGTTAGTTAACGTAAGCGCATCATGTCGAGGTGGCTTTTCCCACCAGTAAGACGGCAACATGGAACATATGCAAAGAAGCAATTTCGAGGGGTGGCACGAGTGTTGCAAATTTCAACACCAGCAACTTAATCAAACATCTAAAGACGCGTCACGCTAAAGAGCACGGACACTGGTATCAGTACTCGGGATCGGCCGATACCCACAGGACAGCATTAGGGCAAAAATTGTATCGGAAAATCTCTACCTACCACATTTTTGCATAATTTGAGTCATCAGTTTTTATGTGGAAAAAAACATCTCCCCTCCAGCTCTCAACGGTAATGAGTATCTTTTGTGATGAGTACTGATTTATGCCTGCAGGTGGCAGCAATGTGTTGTATAAGATGAAGTGCATTTCCTAGACTAGAGGAAAAGGTACTTTCCGGACCTGAATAATTTGTCACACTGCACATGCGTAAAATGCGGTAAAAAAAAATTACGTAATTAACGACAAACATCAAAATAATTTATATATATATATATATATATATATATATATATATATATACACACACAATACACAAAAGTAAAAATCTTAGGATATCTTCAGTCCAATAGGTTTTGTTTCTACCTTGTGGTCTCTGTACAATTAGCTCTCCTCTCAGCCTAACATAGCATGCATTGGTTCTGATGATTCTTTCCTCGACTTGTTCTATAACCCTGCTTATTACTCCTCCCTCGCTCCACACGCCCTCCCACCATGTCTCCCCCTCCCCATTTCTCTCTCTCCGTCTCACTCCGCCTCTGACACCCTGATCAATTCCCCATCAAATACTAATGCTGCGGTTTAACTCAAGTGTGGCATCTTAATTAGAACGATAACTGCACACTGTCAGGGTCATCGACTGCGCCGGCCGCCAACCAATGCTTCTCATCGACAGACTGCCACCGCTCAGAGAGGCTCTGAAAGCAAGGGACAGAGGGGGGGACAGACAGAGATGGATGGACAGGGACAGGGAGAAGGAATCTGACAGTGGGAAGGATAGGAAGTGAATAAGCAGAAGACTGTTCACATGTTGAAATGACAGAAAGTGGGGTTTCTGTCGAGGGACAGACGGAAGGTGACTAAAACAGAAGAGAGTGTCTGGAGGGAATCAAACAACCTGAGAGGTCTTATTGTTCTGTCAACCTCGAGTCCTCGGCATACACCAGGTGTTAAAATGAGCAGGAGTCCCTCTCTGTCAACCTCTTCTGCTTTGGGACTGATTGACGGCCTGTGGATCCTTATATCTGCTGTATTTTTACCACTGTAAAAAACCTTCATATCTTTGCTTTATAAATTAGCAGCACTGGTATCATACTGACTGAAATGTACACACACACACACACACAGGCACAACATCACTCACAGGGAATTCCCTCTTGTTCAAGCTGTCACGCGGAGATTTGTCCTCCCTTGCTTTTTTCTTAGAGGACGGAAAAAACACACAGAGACATGAGGAGCAAGTTTCCCTTTTTATGTGACAAATAAAGAAATCAATAAATCATTGTGGCCCTTTGACAGGTTGTGGTGAGGAGGGGCAGTTCGTTCCTCATGGACTATTTATGAAGCTGTCGCCGCTGCCTCCCCCTCTCGCTCTCTCTCTCTCCCCCTCTTCGCTCTCTCTACCTCTGTCTCTCTTTGTGATTTGGCGCTTTGGTGAGCAGGAGTACTGTCTAAAATATTTAAATGTTTGCGTGCGCTTCACACTGGACCTGTGGCCCCACGGAGGGGCCGGCGCTTACATGAGGGGGAGGGGGAAGAGTCAAAGGTTCAGTTCATGCCCATGTTCATATTCTTGTTTGGCATTGTCTTAAGACTTATAGTCACGACTGCCTACTTTTCACTTGTAATTTCGGTATCAGGTGTTTCATCCACTTATCTAGAGATCAAATAAAGGATACTCCTTGGTTTAAATCAGAGTTAGTCAAAGGCCGGGGCATGTCTCAAACACACTACAGGGTGCCTTGAGGTTCAGAATCAACACCCAGAGTGCAACTTAAGCATTCATATTTCTCAGTGAGAGCCATGTGAGCCACAGACACAAAGGAAGACACAGACTAACCTGATTTTTCCCATTTCTTGGGCATCACAGAATAACTCCCCGGCGTTGGGGCGAGGCTCCTTCTCTCAGAGCTTTGCTCACTTCCACTGTGTCTCTAAGTGGGCCTTGAAGGGGCATTAGTCAAATGATGAATTAGAGTTTAGACTCTGGTAAAGAGTAAAGTGTCTTTAACCTGCTGTAATCCAGCTATAATAGGCAGATTATACTCATTATATCAACAGTACAGGCTCAACGGGACTTGAGCTTCAATTACAAAGAAGGGCTGGTTGAAAAAATGGTCCATTATCACTTTGGGATTATCCCTAAATGAGAGTCATTACCCTATAAAACCTGCACTGGATGTGTTCACTGTCTGCCGTGGAACACTTGTCATTTGTAATCATTTAATTGAAGTCCTAATATGAAAATTGATTGAAGACATATCTTTGCACTTTGGGAGTTTGCTTTTTTCACAGTCACAGTTTGTGATGCCTATTCTGAATGTGTCCTGGGTCTCGGTCACGGTGACACTTTCAAACCTTTTATTATTGTTGTTTAATATCAGTGGCCACAGTTTTGCCCTTTAGACAGCTTTGCTGATCATTGTGTGTTTTTGCCTACAATTTGACTTAAAACCTAAAGTATGTTTGTTCTGGGTTTTCTGGTATTCAAGATAATCTTTTTAACTTTGATTTTTTCACTTACATTTACAATATAAGGCATTGATGCCTATACAATTACTGCAAGCTGAAGTATAATCATTATCATCCCTATGTATCCTAGGCAGGCTTGCAAAGCCGGTCCCTGTGGACATTTATACATTTTCCATTTCAGTAAAGACATAAAGCAATGTGCTTTCGGCTACAGTTACGCTCACTCTGTGGCCCAACGTATGCACACATCTCCGTCCAGAAACTTCTGTGAATTCTTTTCCTGCATCTGACATACCTTCTAATGCCAGTGAAAGGAAACCTTAAAGCTACAGCGTGCCATGATAAGTGGGCTTCCAGCTATGTGTTAACACATTCTATTTTCCCCTTTTCAACATGACAATTTGCACAGCGCAAGCTACATTACAAAGTGTCTTCTTTGAGGTTGGCGTAGAAAAAATTAACTGCCAGACCTCAACGACATCCAATCATTGTTGTGTGTTAAGTCAGGGCGAATCCCTGCAGCCGTCAGGTTGTAAAATCCCAAGTCTGAAACCAGAAGAGTTGGTTAAATTTAGGACGGTTACAGCAGCACAGTAAATGCCAACGGAGGGGAAATATTCAGCTGTTGACCCAATTGTTTTGGTTTAGACTCTGGGAAAAAACCTCTGTCCCCCGCAATCGTAATATAACCCCAGACATTTCCCCGACGAGTCCTCCTCCTCTGGAGCCGTTACCCATCATGCTGATCTGTTGTGGTACTGGTGGAGCAAGGTCGTCCCCCGGAGGCTTTAACCTCTTGTTATACGCAACACTCTTGCTTTTTGTGTCTGACTTTGAGAAAGGACCCCCCCAAGAGATTATGGCAATATTAAGCATGCTAACATTCTACATTTTTAACTAAACTAACTGCGCAAAATTGAGAAAGATAGAACAGAGGAGAGGATAGTTATACACTGTATTCTTGGTCTTCTTTCACGTTTCGTTGTAGACAGTCGACACAGATCACCATGCACTGGGTGTCTGTCGGTCGGACTGCAACGATCGTGTCGGTTGATTGACAGTTGTTGTGGGGGTGGTAGGCTGGTAACCTTTTTCCCGGATTAAGCCTTATACCTCATTACACCTTGCACAAACTAATTGAAGGGTGTTAGTAAATATCTTATAACATGTTGTTCACTGTTTTTGTCAATAGAGAAAACACTTTTATTCATACTTTCATCACTCATTGTAATTCCTTGACTAGTAAATCATTGCTTCATAATCCGGCGTCATAATTTTTTTCAAATAAGTCCATTGAGGCCTCGCTATAATCGGTCAAGGGATCGAGATGACTCCCCCAACATGTTGCAGTTTCCCCAATTTCCATCGTCCTGTTGAGATTCCTGTTGGTTCAAATTAGTTATCCATGGTAGCCTCCAGCCGACACTGCTGTAGTCCTCCAAAGTATTAGAGGCACGAGGAGCGATACAGCCACTGAGATCAGAATAAACAGTGAAAAGCCCAATACTTTCATTAGCTGAACTGTGATTCCAGCATTCTACTTAAAGGATGTGTGTGCATTTATTTGTTTAATCTGTAAATCATACTCTAAAGTTAACTCACCCAAATGGGGTGTGGTGTGTGTTGATCCGTCACTGGGGTCCACCTCGCCCCCCCCCCCCCCCCCTAGCCCCCTCCCCCTTCCCACCGTTTTGATCTTCACTCCTCCCGTCGTTGTGAGCCCTCCCTTCTCGGCTCCAATGTCTACGTTGCCATGGTGATCATACATAACGTTCTCAGCTAGTGTGTTTCAAAAGTCTGTGCCCATCAATGTTTCTTCTTCTTTCTTCGTCCCTGTTACAGCTTCTCTTCTCTGCTCTCGTCAGGGCTCTTACCTTGTCTACTTGGAACCGTTTGTGCTGACACGACCGTCTTTGGTCGTTCTCCAAAGGTTCTGCTTCCTTGACGTTTCATTTTCATGACAACGTCCAAAAGAGTAAAGGTTCTCTTTAATTCTGTGGATCTTCAGACTCGCCAAATGAGTCCTGGTTTCTTTTGCTCGTAGGACTCTTGTCTTCTCTCGTTCAGATCATGCAAGCATTTGGTAATGTTCATTGATGGGCTGTAGTTGTTGGTTCTTCTTCCTTGGTGTGGTGTGGTGGGAGGTTGGTGGCACAGAGGGAGATCACGGTGGGGAAGCTGAGTCCAGTCCAGGATCCACTCGATGTTTCTCATATGATAAAAAACAAACAACAAAGTTCAGTCAAGCATTTTCTATCAATTGTAAACATTCTTCTTTACCATTTCAAATTTAGGAATTGCGCTTTGATTAAATATATATGTGTGTGTGTCTATGTGTCCATTTCTATTTGTGTTTTCATTAAATTACCAAAACCTAATTACCTGTAAGTTGACTCGTGTTCTAGATGGCACAATTGCTTACCAATTCCTGCGTTGCCGATCCATCACTGAGCTCCATCTTACAGACCCCCCTAAACCTCCGGGCGTTATTGATCCCTCCTAAAAGTGACCCTAAAGGCTTCTACTTGGGTTCTTCACTGGTTCCAGCTAGGTGACCCTATTGTACTCACCTCCCTGGTTAGCCAGCCACGCCTCAGAGAAGTCAGGTATCTGCAAAACTGAGAGTCATCAGCGGTGCAATCCCCTGCAGGCAATCGGCTCAACTTCTTACATCTTATCCATTCATATTGATTTAATTTTTGCTTTTGTATTTTTAATCTAATTTAACTTAATCTTATTTTATTTTTAAATCGCACGAACCATCAAAACAAATTACTCTCTGTGTGTAGCATATCCACAATTTAGGGAGCTTTTTGCTCCTTATCTAAACCTTTTTAGGAGCTTCACTCCTAGGGACATCTCAACCCAGGAATTCGGGGGTCCTCAAATCCCCAGGGCTCCACAACCTAGCAAACTCAGCCCTAGTCAGGGTCTGATGGGGTTGCCAAACCAAAGACCAGTTTTCGGGGCTCCTCAAATCCCCAGGACACTCACCTAGCGGCTTCAGCCCTCGTCAGGGTCTGATTGGGTTGCCAAACAAAAGGTACCTACTAAACCAAATATAAGGATCCCTAATCCTTTAAATTGTGCTGGATCGAAGATCCCTTGGTACTCGCCTGTACCTACTAAACCAAATAGTACCAGGGTTAGGGGTACTATTTCAAAATACTCGAAGGTGTTGTGCACTTCTACCGGTTTCCTTAATATTAATTTTAGCGAATTGCTCATGTATCAATTCGGTTCCTTCACCACCAATCCACAACGTACTTCTTATTTTAGATTATTCAATGTGCAGAATTAGTGGTAACAGGTTTCTGCTTACCTTGGTTTGAGGCGGCCTAGGAGTACGCAGTGTTCAGTGGATGAAAGCGTCTTGGACCGAATTCACCTATACAGGAAAACTTCACATCCCAGAACAGCCCCCAAAATTGTTGGGATTTCCTATACCCCCCGAGTTGGTTGATGAGAAGAACCGATACGGCACTCAATTAAAGTTAAAAAGTTAACATTTTATTTAGAAGAGATAAAGTGTTACATGAGCAATCCTCCGCAGGTATACCTGGAGACCTGAAACACGCTTCGCAAAAAGACGAGGTTCAACTTTAAAAAGATAATTTTATTTCAATAAATCTCAATGAAATTAAAAACCAGTTTAAAACACATTCACATCTAAAAAAGGGAAAAGTAATTGTGCTGAGGCTTACCAGTGGCGGAGAAGCGTGTAAGAGGGCAGTAAAGGGGACCCCAGGAAAAGTCAGCCGTCTCATCTTTTTTCGTCAACAATAATGCATGTTCGTTTTGTTCGTAGGATACTGCTCTGCCAGTCGGAGATCTACGAGGGGACAATACATAAGATAACGACCGCTAATATTGCTGAAATGAATGAGTGTGGAGGCAGCAAGGTCGCCACCTTACCTGTAGCAGAGTAGTGCAACCACGCAGAGTGAGCGACGCGGGAGGATGACACATTTCCGTCACCCGGGCAAGAGAGGGCGGAAGGAGGAAACTAGTCGTTTTTTATACCGGGCCCGGCAGCCGTGATTGGCCCAGAGAGCACCCGGTAATTAGGAGTTCAACTCCTACTGCTACACAACCATTGAAGCCCAATCTGTAAAGTGTACAGTATGTACACTTCCCACTGTGTGTGTGAGTAACAGAGAGAGCAAACACTAGAGGAAGCAGTCTCAGAGCTTGCGGCGATACTGAGATATAGACTCATTCTGTCTACGGCTTCATCAGATAACGAGCTGAATCAGCACGTGCTGAGGATGCGCACAGAGCGGGACCTGCACAGAGAGTTAAAGTGAGCACACATCTGACATTCATAGAGATACAGCGGCAGGGCGAGGACTGACACCAGGTGTTATAATGAGCAGGAGTCCCTTTACAGATACTGTCACTTCACTCTCATCCCTCCATTGTTTTGTTCTTTTCCTACACTTTAATCTGCTCGGTTATGTCTCTCCCTTATCTGATCTCCTCTCTCTAATGCAGAGATACCCAACATGGGGGTGGGGACCCTATACGACCAAAGGTCACAAAAAGATTCTTTTGAGCTTAAACAACAGGGTGTTCAAATTCAATGTTTGGATAGATGGGTATTGTTGAGCAAACCTGCAATACTTGATACTTAATATTAATATAGTAGCAGTGTGTCTGTGCTTGGTCATTTGTTTTTCACTTAGAGGTATTCAGGGGTTTAAACTGGTGATCATTCCTGCTTCTGACAAGAAATGTGCCTTTAGAATCCAATGCTATTTGTGTAAAAAACACCTACAGTAAGAGCAAACAAAGAGTATGTGGCGAGTGCAAGCTGTGCAAGATGCAGTCACAAAATGTCAAAGGTGTTTAGTTGATGAAAAAAAAAATGAAGGTTGAGTGAAAAGATGTGTGTGGTGTGTTTGGTTTGAGTAAGGTCAGTGGGGGAGGGACCGTTGGGCCACTCGCCCTTAACAGTTCATTGTTTTCAAAATAGTGCAGGTACAAGTTGCAAATCTTTGTTAGTCATCTGCAGAGCATCAGGACCAGAATCTGTTTATCTGGAACCCCAAATGTCGTTGTTGTAAATTAAGTTTATTGAAGAGCATTTCATCACGTAGAACATGTAACAGTCTTGAGAACATCAATGAATTATTTATGAACCGGTAGTAAAATGTTCCATTTTTTTCTGAGCACTTTAAGGACTTCTTGTTGATGTTGGCTTAGCATTTGAGATTGAAAATTGTGCTTTAACCA
This sequence comes from Apeltes quadracus, assembly GCA_021346845.1. NCBI lineage: Eukaryota > Metazoa > Chordata > Actinopteri > Perciformes > Gasterosteidae > Apeltes > Apeltes quadracus. The sequence continues at coordinate 12,232,038 of CM037924.1, forward strand.
TAAAAATGACGGTAGTAGTAGGTTTTTCTTGGGTTTTATTTAGACTTATACTTAAAAAAAAGTCTGGTCTTACCCTTTTTTTTGTGTAGATCTTCATCAAGATCTAAAAACCATTCAAATGGGCACTCGCCCGTACCCCTGAAAGTTAGTGAGCCTGTGTTCTAATGGTTCCCATCCCCCATATGAACTCTCGACCTCCATCACTGCTCGGCATCCTCTCTCTCCTTCCCCTGTCGTTTTCCTCCTTCTTCCCCCCTTCTTGTTTTCTGCCTCTCTGTTAGCGCTCCTGCTGGATCGCTTTCAGAGCCCTGCTGTCAGTGCTAACCACACTGTGACCCCGCTGACCCCTTTTATATCCGCTGCCTTATCTCCACCAACCCACTGCAGCGCCCTGTGCCTCAGCCCTTACCGCAGTCTCCGCCGCTACCTCTCCCCGTGGAGGAAGGCAAGGAGGCCGAGGCGGTTAGTGACGCGCTGAGCTTCAGGCCTGTCCCTGCTCATTTCAGGTTAGCCCGTCTGCATTAGCGCCGGCCAAAGTGACAGCTGTCAGCGCCGGTGAGCGCGCTCCAGATGCTCCCCCTCCATCCGCCCTTGGAGCGTGGCCAGGACGAAGGAGAGGGGAGGGGAGTAAAAGCAAAGACACGTCAGGAAACGAGATTGAGAAGACGAGAAGTGCCACAAGCAGAAACAATAATGATGGTATGATGGTGATAAAAGTGGAGAAAAACAATTCTAAGGGCAGGAAACCGGAGAAAAGAAGGATGAAGAAAATAATAAAAAATAGGTAGAGGAAAGAAAGAAATAGAGAAATGTATGGAAGAAAGCCAGAAGACAAAAGAAAGGAGGAGCCGGCCTGAGGGAAGGGACGAAACAAGCAGGGTTGGGAAAGAAGAGGGAGTGGAGCGTTGCAGAGAAAATTAGACTTGAAATAAGTGCTGGGAAAAAAAAGGAATAAGAAGTGACAACATGGTCACAGCGGGACTTCATATCCACAAGGAGCAGGGATGGAGAAACAAGTCTACTAATCAACACTTGATGAAGCTAAATAAGCGCACTGTGCTTTGTTGTGTTTTCGGCACAGTTGTGACCTCCCTGTGGTGTCAGGCACCTGCTGGTCTGCGTTGGCCCCTCCGTGGCCTCAACGTCTCTCCGGGTTTGTGTGCGAGCATCGCCACCTGCTGGCCGTAGGAAGAGCTGCAGCGGTCACACCGCTCCGTCTCCACCGCGCAACAACAGGAATACACAGTGTTTGGGTAAGACAAAGAATCTGTGACTAGGCCCGAGCTTTGTCCTTTCAATCAAGTGCATTAGCCCCTTATCTCCAAAACTGACTACATCCTGCTGAGTCATTTATGTTTTGGGGATTATGTTAAGTAATTTCAGATGCAGCGATGGTGTGTTTGCAGGAAGCTCACTATGTAATGCCATGTCAGAGGTAATTATCAACATGAAGAGCTGAAACCAGCAGTTGAAGCTGCATGACACTCACACAGATTTCAATTACATCTCGTCAAGGGTTCAGCATGAGTGATGCCTGTCACAGGATGCCTTAATAACTGTGTGCATGAATAAATAACACACACACACACACACACACACAAACAGATACATACAAAGCTATCAGCTGAGCAGCTGAGTGGGTGTCTTGATTCCTAGACAGAAACACTCATGCACTTTTAATGGGATCCTGCTCTAAAACGATGGGATTCCTCCAGCATCCTCGACCCTCTTGAACCAAGTGTGTATCTGAGTGAGTGCTTAACTGTGTGTGTGCGTGTGCAGGAGGTGTGGGACAGGGTCATCCACTGGCCCAGGGGTGCGATTTCAGCTCGCCGGAGGGAGGGTAAGTGAGTGGTCCCAAGACCCCGAAAGACCCCAAGGCTTGAAATCAAACCTCATAACACACGTTCCACACTCAGACCAACGGGAGCACAGAAGGACTGCACATTCACTTACACTGAGCTGCTCCTGCACTACGTATAAGGTTTTTTTACAAACCTTGTTGAAAAAAAATCTGCATTTTGAGCCGTTTCACAATTATTTAGCGTTGGAGAAGTTTCACCACATGGTTCCTTTTTAAATGAAATGAAACCCACCATCACGTATTCAGTATACTCGGCTTCAGCTTGCTCTCGACTTCACATTGTTTATAATCTCATGATTTCATTCCATTTGATAGACAAGCTGCTCATTTGTATTGTAATTGCCCCTGAAGAAGTTCTCATTATAAAATCCACATATGTCAAGAAAAAAAACATCTGGCCGAATATTTGGTAAATTTGTATACAATACTGCAAATTGTAGCACTTATCATTACACATGAATTCATCAGAAGAAGGAGCTGCCCAGCTGTCATATTGATGTAGATGTATGTTTTGTTTTTTTTTTTCTCAATATGAATAGGATGTTGATTCACTGTGGCAGCGAGCTTTTTGAATTTAGATCCTTCCTTCAATATATTTTACTTATTTACATCGTAAACACTTTTTGGGCTTTTTTTCATGTCCACACTGGCAACATCACACATTCATTCGGTATGAGGTATTGTGTCGTCTAACACGTATTTGACTAAAATTGAGCATGGCATATTTGGTTTCCAAGTTTTTTATTATAATCGGATAGTTTTTTTTCTGTAGATTTAACAAACAAGCTTTAGTGCTTATGTTCTTTATCAAGCAGTCTACAATTAAGTATTAATTTATGTAATTAACCAGTTTGCATTTCTCTAGGTATTTCTTGCATATGATGATATGCAAGAAATACCTAGAGAAATGCAAATAACAGTTGAATTATAGAAATATTGAGGTCATGTGTCCGACTTTATCCCCCCGCTCCCGCAACCAATTTTATTCTGTGCCGTTTTTATAGTATCATGTGAAACCAGACACGGTTCAGTAATCTAAATCAACTGTTAAGATTTTAACGAGTTCGATGTGTTCATTTATTCTCTGAATTTAATTAACATTCTTGTTATTCTTATCCAGATTCTGCGCCATTTATTTCCGGTTTGAAAATCCAATTTTTCACCTCTATTGTTCTGAAGCAAAAAAAGTTGCATTGTGTTTGCAAATGTGTTTGTGTGTTATTTTGATTTTGTGAAATACTTTGGGGAAAGTAGATTGAATAAAAAATGAAATGCTAAAGCATCTGTTCCATATTTATTACATGGAAGGCACTTAAAGGCTGTACACAGAAAATCTGTGCTTTTGCTTTTGCTTTATTTATTTATTCATTTATTTATTTGTTCTCTGGTGAGCGGGATTACCTCTGAATTATGGAGCAGTCCCCTTTCTCTCCTTAAGTAAAAAATAACATCTGTCCAGCAAATGGAGAGCTTAGTGTTTTTCTATAATTAATGGTAAAAGCCTCCAGAGCCGCACATAAAATATACATCCTCCATGCAGGACCCCCATGACAAAGGGAGCGAGAGAATGCGGCGAGCGAGAGAGGGAGAGAGAGAAGGAGGGCAGCTGGTCAGTGAGTGGAAATGAAAAAGACCCGAAGCAGAGAGTAAATAAAAGAAGCTGTGAGTGTCTAGAGATGTGTTCATTGTCACAGGCAAATCTGCCAAATGCATTCTGCGAGATAACAAAATGAATTCATACTCCCGCAGTTGTTTGTTTAGTAGAAATGTGTCTCAAATAAATATCGTATTGCTCATCTCTAGGTACCATTGATGATTTTCATTTTGTCTTATTCTATTTTTAAAGTCAAATTTAAAATTCTACAAAACAAATATTGTTAGCAGGATCAGATGATGAATAAAGTCGGACACTTTAATGTCTAAAAGAGTTCAATTCAATGGGGCCAGTGGGTCATTTTAATTAGTGACATTTGTTTGCTATGAGTCATGGCACTGACCATTAGAGTGTATCATTCAGGTAAGATTTCACTCAAGATGTTTGAATAAAGCCTGAATGTTGCTTTTCTGGATACAACAGGAAAGTAACCACTTTACGCCTGAGCTAAAGTTATACTATTATATACTACATGTAGCCAAATATATTCATTTCGGTTGATTATTTGTTAATTACTATAAAACGGCTCGTTGAGAGAAGTTAGGATTCAGCAATCAATGAGGATGGAAAACAGTAAAATTGTTTCTTTCAAAAATTGTGAATCACCAAAACAATGAGTCCTTGGGCTCATGGTTTGGGTAGAAAATGGTGCCAGTAGTGTGGAAGAATTTGCTCTGGACAAACTAACTACATCAGTGGAATTAGAAACTTAAACTGAGCCTACACTTTGAAAAACAAAACAAAAAGACTAAACTAAACAGAAAAGAAAGAGAACAAATACTTTTGAACCACATCCAACAATATTATCAGTGCTGAGGAGTTGAACAGCTGTCACGTGTGCACACATAAACACATAAACACATACACACCAGCCACCATCTTCAGCCGGGACCCAGATGTACCCGGAACAGCTCCCAGCTGCTTCACTTATTGATTAGTGATTGAAAGAAATTGGTTGGGGAAAGTAAACACAGAAGCACTCAGACAGTCATCAGGGAAACACACAAGTCATAAAATGTACAGTTAGTGTGGTCCCTGTTAGTGCACATGTATGCACCCATGTGCACACACACACACACACACACACACACAGAGGTAATGATGACTGCATCCGTAAGTGACTCTGGAGAGTTTGAGCAGATTGTTTACAGTAGTCTACTTATCTGCTCATTTATGTATTTGTCGATCTGAGCTGTGTTTGTGGAGGTAGATCACTGCATTGATTCAGAAGCTTTCCTCCACGAGTCAATATTTAGACGGTTCTCAATGAAGCGACATAGTGACCTCCAGTGGTCTCAATATATTAGGACAACTGTCAATCAACTCTAGCTGATTTGAAATTGCTCATTTGTTTTCATTTAGTGAGACATTTTCGAATGAACGAATGAAACGAGTGTCATTAAATATTTGAGATTATGCGGAGTATGCGGAGTGTTGCAAGTGTTTGTGTGGTTTTGTTATAGGTCTGTTTTATAAATAAGGGAAGACAGTGTGCTTACTATGCTGTCTCATCACAACCCTTCAACTCTCTATAGACTAACTACGGTTGTTTTTTTTACGTATGAAAAAATAAAAATTCCAACTAGATTTACAATAATACCACTAATATGTTAACATCTCTCGCTATTCTCGGAACCAATGTTTGCAAGCCGTTCCCAGCCGGAGCCGTATAGATGCTGGACGGGAGCGATGGAAAGATGGCGGCGGCCATAGTACAGATGTCATGTTTGTACCGAGGGATGTTAGCGGTCAGGGCCACCGGCATCAGAACGCTCATCCCCGGGCTGGTCCCGTTGCAATTCCGGGCCTTCTCGGTTCGGAGAGAACCGGAACTGGAGGAGAACCCGTACTTCAGCAAGTACCAGGACAAAATCCAGAAGCTTCGCAGGTCAGCTAACTAGCGAGATATCCTCACTTCCGCTATATCCGTTTTCTCTAGACACATCTTGTATTTAAAAGATATTTGATTGTTGTAAATTGTAAATTCTGGGTAGACTACAATACATTCTTATCTAAATTCGGTTATGATAATGACATATTTCCGTTTCCATTTCTACGCCATCAAACGTGTATTTGCTCGTCAAATTGACGCTCCGGTATTTGGTTCTATTTTCATTGTTTCACAAACAAAAAAATAAATGATCACTTGCATACTCTAGGTTTACTAATTTATTTTCCCTTTTGAGATGAATATTTCAGTACCATTGTTAGTTTTTTTTTAATATAGATATGAATGCTTTAAAGAATTTCATTTTAAAAAGGGACCGTCTTCACTATTGTAAAATAACCCCGAGGGTATTCAGCTCAGACCACAATGATTCAGCCTTTTGAAAGTTGCTGATGTTTCCCTGTTTTTTGTTCTCAGCGCCAAGCCGCAGGAGTTCAAAGCCCGACTTGAGAACCGGCACAAGGCCAAGAAGGATGTGCTGGGAGACTCAAAGCAGGCGGAGTTTGTCAGGCTCATGGAGCAGGAGGTAAACAAGGCTTAATACAATACATGCTGTACATCATAATCTAGTTAACCTGAAATATATATGAATGTCAAAAGTGTAATGATGCTCTTTAAACTTTAATAATTTGCTGGTTTTCTGTGGAAATGTCCTCAATAATTGGACAAAACAATACTCATGTGAGCATGTTTATTATCTACATAAAAGAGAAGCATCACAGAACATGTTACGATGGTTTCATTACTTGAGTTGTGAATGTGGTTCAACTTTTCTGTTGTGGTAATCTCCGCAGTTGGAGCAAAAGGAAAAGATGGCTGCCAGTGGTGGAGAATCAGGAGCTTTCACAAAGAACAAGGTGAGCGTATAGAGTAGCCTTAATCGTGCATTATATTGCTTTTAGTTCCGTTCACATTTCTTCTGTTTAATGGCTCATTAAGGACTCATCTGGATTACTTTGTATTAATTATATTAATCTATGATACCAATAAATGGTACAAAAGCCTTGGCACAACTCGAGTTACAGCTCATCATTTATTTTCGGGATTAAAGGTTAAAAAGCAGAAGCGGTGTCGTCTTCAATTGGTTCAATATTTTTTTCATGTGGCTTTTACCAAATCAAATGTAAAATCAAAATGTTTACGGTGTACCACACTTTGTCACGTGTTCTTTAGACACTGGACTCCATCCTGGACCTGGAGATGATCAGGGACAAGACGGGCGAGGAGATCGCTGAGGTGAGTCCTCAATGCACCTCAATATCACGGTTTCCCCTGGAAGATGAAGCCTATTAAAGCCATTTTAAAACTGGCCTTTTGTTTTTCACGTTTTCTGTTTTCGTCTCTCAGCTTTGGATGAATTATTATTCGACCAAAGACACCATCAGCGCCGTCATCCCGGTGAGTGTAACACCAGAGAACATTGTAGATCAGCTTCGAGTTGCTCAACATGCACAACTTTACATGTCATGTTAAAGTTTCCCACGATTGGCTTGAATTCACCAAATAGTTTAGTTTGACATTGACTCGTAGGTATGATGCTTGTAAATTAATACAGTTTAATAGCTCGAAAACAAACCAGTGGATAACGGGTGTTTTATATATTGCAGACGCCGATGTACGAGCTGATTTTGAGCAGATCAAAGTCGTGCCAGATGGTGAGATCATGAAACTTGAGTGGTGAGCTTTGTATCAGTGTCTCGTATTAACTAATACGGAACCCCCCCCAACCCCCTCCCTCCTCTGCAGTTCCTCTACGCTTTGCCTCAGAAGGAGGGTTACGAGTTCTTCTTGGGTCAGTGGTCGGGACACGAGCTCCACTTCACCTCCCTCATCAACGTCCAGGTGAGCCACCTCACACGGCACCTTCACATGCTGCTGGGAAAGGCCGACGCTATTTGGGCTCTTACACTACGGCTCCTGTGTGCCAACTTCATCCCAGTTGATACATTTTCACTGTAGACGGGCAATGCTTCTTCCTCAGAGGCTAAAGCGTTTGGGGACCACTGCTGGAGCTCCGCGCACCTCCGCGGATACGTGCGCCTGTCCATATGATCGCGCATAAAGTCCGCGGAAGTTTGCCGGCGGGCCGCATTCGGTACTTGTCCGCGGGGGGGCGCGTGCGGCCCGCGGGCCGTAGTTTGGGGACCCCTGGGCTAAAGCATGAATGTGCAGATACAAATGCAAAACATGTTGCTGGGTACCTGACAGATACGTGATAATTTCAGATTTGTATCCTTATTTATAATCTGTAACGGCGTGTTAGGGGCAATAAATGTTTAAAAAAAAGGAACCAGGAGAGGGGAATAATATTTCAACAAAAAAACTGATCTGAGAATATAAATACTTTTAAAAATCCTCCAAAAGCACTAATATGCTAAATTAAGTCTCTGCTCATCCCAAGAAATAAGTTTTTCTTCTTTTGCACAGATTGGTATTTCGGTCTGAAGATCAGGAAGTGATTTTTATAAAATACACTTTTGTTTAAATACCACTTTATCCCACTTTATCACGCACAATAATACACTGATTATTGACTAGTTGATTATCCCTTGACCAACTTTTAACTAATATAAATAAATGTCCTAATTATTATTAAAGCCACCTCATTGCTTTAGTTTTCCAAATGGCCAGTTACCAAGGTTTATGGTTTGATCACATGGTAAGATCACATGCTCTTGAACACACCTTATAATGAAGGACTATAGGGTGTTTAATCATTAAATCAACGGCATACAATATATTTTGAAACCGCCCTATATAATGAGTTAAAGAGTTTTTTTTCTCTTTTCTTCTGGTTATAAAGACTCTTGGCTCATGTAAGCTTGAGGTCTTAGTTAATCTCTTCTTATTGACGTGCAGATGCATGGCGAGAACGCTCCCAGTCAGCTGATCCTCTACCACTACGCAGACCTCAAGGACCAGAAGGGGGTGGTCCTCATGACAGCCGAGCTGGACCCCAAGAACATTGTGAGTCCTTTATGCACTCCCACAGCTGAAGGCTACGCAATTATTTGAGTGATCGAGTTTTCCCAAGTTTCTCATCATTCAACATACTGTTTATAGCAAGTAGTATTTAGACGCTTAACATCATGTTGTGGAAGTTCTTGGTATTGATGGTTTGGGATACACGTTAACCGGTCTTAACCCCCCCCCCGGTCCCTCAGACCGTGCACCAGGCTCAGTGCTTGGCGAATCAGGTGCAGCTGTTCTACGGCACGCAGAGGAAGGAGACATACCGATTGGTAGAGACATTTAACCAGCATCCGGCAGACTTTAAACACATGTTGGTGATAGCGGAGCTGGAACAGAGCGGCTTGGGGTCCGCGTTGGCCCCCGGGGGATCCTAAGGAGACCGAGCGGCGCGCCTACAGTCCGGTCCTCTCGAATCGTTGGTGATCAGAAAATGGCTGAGTGAAATGTGCTCCTCTGCTCAGCCCTTCCTACGTGGACACACCTGTTCGTCATACCGGAGAAGAGCGGCTGTGGCCATCAGTATCTCATGAACGCTGCCTGCGACCTCATCATCTTATTTGTGTCACACACCTTCATTGTGTATACATTTGAATCTACCACACTTTTCTTCTCGTGCTGGTAAATACGACTTTGGTGTAGATTTTGTACTGTGTCCAGTACAATAGATTTGGTTGTTAAGAAGCCCGTAAGCAGACCATTATCTTCTAATACATTATTACCATACATGCATGTCATTTCCAGCGTGAATGGAGGAGAATAAAAATTCCCTTTATTCTCAATCGACCCCAAGTGTTGATCGCCTTCCTTCTGTATTTTTGCAGTTGTCGTCAGGTGAATGCCCGTTCTCCTGTGCCATCCAGGTTTATTCTGTAAATACCTTGACCTGAGGTTCGTGAGGGAAGGCTGATGGAATGATTTTTAGCTGTCACACAATCTTTAAGCGCACGATGGACATCTATTTTAATTCTTAGTACTACTGCCATTTGTACTCGTCATCATCATCTTGTCGTCGTCTTTCTTCTGCCTCTAACCCAAACTTGTTGGCGACGCCTCTGTGTATGCTTCTCTAGTGATATGAGACACTGCTGATACCGATTAAGTTTAAATCCAAACAGAGGCAGATGGTGCTGTTTGACCCAGAGGTACCTTGACCTTGACGTTCACCTCTAAAACTTACTGGAGGTTGTTCTGGATTCTTTGGTTCATATCTTCTGTCTCCAATATGTCATCAGTTCTAGTGTGTGCTGTAGTCATAGGAACATGAAGCAGCTCGGAGATGGACATGTTGGTCTCCTGAGACAACTCTCTCTTAGCTTTTTGTGGTCCCTGTTCAGTGTAGAACACTGGACAATTAGGAAATTGAATAATTTGACCGTAGGGACACGACTATCATTTTTTTCCAGGCCATTTTCATTGATGTTCAGTACTTTTTATTTATTACTTTTATCAGTTTCAAGTTTTTTCAGTAACCATTGTGGGTTTTTCTTTTAACCGAAGCATACCAACTATTTTGTCCACGTGTGTATATGCATACGGTAGTATCTTAATATAGCCAACGGCAAGTAACCATTATTGCTAGTAACTAAAAAAATAGTGCTGTGAAAAATACCAAAAACAAATAATCAAAAACCTTATTGATGACATTTAGGTATATTAAAGACATTCACTGTACTATAATTTTGAGGTAGTCCTCTGAGAGGAGGCAGCCAATATTAGCTCATTATTCACTTTTATTGGACCCGTCAATGGGAAAAAGACTGTGCAAATCCCCAAATGAGTCATTAAGGGATGCTCGGATATTCAGTCAAATACCACCATGGCACAGAAAGAAGAAAAAAAAACCTGCATTTCTTTGTTGCTGGACCAAACGGTAACATGCTACAATTTATCACATTTCTAGGTATATCAGACCGCTCAAACAATGGTAATTAAAACAAACAACTAACATCTTTTGTTTTTTTAATATTGGCAGACAGGTTACTGTGACTGGGCTGTTCTTGGAAACCATTAAGGACACAATAGATACAAGATAATACAAAACGTCTTACAAAAATTCAGTCATATGCTTTTCCTGCAATATCACAATTCATTAAAAAAACTCCCATCCTCTAACACGTTCATTATTAAGACAAAACTACATTTTTAAAAACAGATTTGTCCGTTTTAAGATTCACAGTGCATGAAAGTACCAAAACTACAAATACAATGGATCAAAACTCTTTGCTTATAATCATCTAAAACTGACAACTAAAACAACTACAACATTTCACTTGGAACATTCAATATAATAATCATAATAGTAGACTTACAGTGTAAAGTATCAGCAACTGAACTGATCCAAATCTGGAGCACTTAACCATCAGAGACCTGTTAAGAATAATATAACTTCACACAAGTAGGTGTTGTCAAGTTAATGAGAAGAATGTAAAAAGTAGAAATTAAGGAACTTTCAGTAAAATTTTGCGAGCTGCCTTGTGAGATTTCACAAGTCAACACATACACGCGAAGTTTGCTTTGAAGTAGGAATCCTAATTTGCTGTTCATCTATATATTTACTAGTCACCCTTTGCTTGGATTTTTTATCTCAGTAAATCTAGGTTCTTTGCTGAAAAAAAAGAACTTATTATTTGACAGTCTTATTTAACAGTGCCCTTTTAAGAGCCTTGCAGGAGCCACGGTCCCGCCTCAAACTAATTTTACAGCAGCCTTCAACTAAAATGTTCCACGCGTTCTTTCTTGATGCATCTTCTCCAGAAATAGTCATCCTTTAAATGTGTACAAAAAAATACTACCTGGTATGTTTGGTTCTACATATTACGGACATTGGACTGTGCTGTAGCAACAGAAAGAAGCCCGGAACAACGTTACTGGACAAACTGTGTGCTTTCTATTGTAGTTGTCTCCTGCTGACGTCTCTTGTTGCAGCACTACGGTCGTTCTGAAAGCGCTTCTGTACACCGGTACGGTATCGTACCTCGTGATTCCCTGAGTGGTTCCTCTGCAGTCGTGTCTCAGTACATGGCCTCGGTGTCTCGGATGCTTCCAAACGACAAACTGAAAGTGCTTCCTAGTTTCTTCGTGGCCACGCTGCCTTCCCTCGTCTTCTTCCTGTTCCAGTTCAACAACGAGGCGGAGCTCTGGCCCTTGGCTCCACCTGGCAGGCGCTGCCGAGTGTTTTCCTTATTGCTGCTGTCGGTAAGCAAAATGGCCCTCCTCTCAAGCTGCAAACACAGACACACACGCACACACACACGTCTTGGTCACTGCACAGGGAAACACACACATGTTGAAACAGCAGCCATACACAAAGAAACACTTCCACGAACTTACCTGTGTATCATGTGAGTGTAACGTGACCACACTAAGCTCCACCCCTCTCTCGCTACAGCTCTTCAGCATTTGAACCACCTCGCCATGTTTGGCCCATTTACAGTCATGTCCGTCCACGGCCACGATGTAGTCTCCTTCCCTCAGTCCGGCCTCCTGTGTGACACGCGACCATAAGGAAACGAGTCATTAACAAACATTTCCAATTGCAAATTCTGCAGCGAATAATAATCCACACTGCTAAGCTGGCCCAACCTCTTCACGCATGGTTCACTGTTAAAGGGCCCATATTATGGAAAAAACACTTTTTCTGGGGTTTGGGGTGTTATTGTGTGTCTCTAGTGCTTCCACACGCATACAAACTGGGAAGAAAATCCATCCATGCTGTTTTGAGTGAGATACAGGTTTCTGAATTGATCCCGCCTTCAGCCTCTGAACGAGTTGTTCAAAACGTCAAGGTTTTCTACATCACAAACCTAGATATTTGAATAATCCCACCCCCTCCAGTCCCGTTTTCCAATCACAGCCCGCCGGCGCCGCTACCAAGTTATAAATGAGAAATCTTCCGTTATCTTTTCCAGCGGCTGTGGGAGACATTAGAATTTGGTCTGTAACTGACACAAATGAATGTCGGTGGAGTTCCTCTTACTGCTGCACAGCCTCCTGCCACCACTCCAGCCACCAGGACGGGTGAGTCTCCTCTGAGGGTGAGACCCAGTCCCCCCTCTCTCCTCTGCAGACAGATCACACGCTCCGGGTCCCAGCGGGTTCGTGCACAAAACACTGACAGAGGCCCCTGCAGCACAGAAAAGAGTCCGCGTCGACTAAGCTGCCGGGAGGTAATGCATCCATTTATTTATTGAAATCGCTTTACTTAAATCACTGCACTTTACCAGTCTTTGGAAGAAGTCCGTAACTTGGACTTTAGAGAAGTTGGTTGGAGTGATGTCTGGTTTCTGATGCGTTTGCGCTGTAGAACAATAGAAGAAAACCACAATGACTTGCTAGTATTCAAGCCGAGAATCGGATTATTAATAGGAACTCCAACGGATGCTTACACTGAATCTCTGGCGCCTCTGCGGTTTCATCAAAGTCGTCCTCTCTGTCCAGCTCAGAGTACTTGTCCAGGGAGCGTTTATGTGTGAGCGACAGCACGTCCTGCAGGATGTCCATCTTACGCAGGATCTTACACAGACTGTGGACACGCATGGCTTCCTCATGTCTGATAACTGCCCGCCGCAGGTGAGCTTTACCTGCACACATGGACATGTAGGCCGACATCGTCTTAAATGATGTGTGCACATACTACTTTGACCTGGAGACATACTAGAACCCAATGTTTGGAAAACAGCCCAGATGTTTCTACAAATTGGAACTTAAAAGAAATGTTATAGTCACTAGGAGCAGATATTAGGGTGGCTTTTTTTCTTTTTATTGACAGAAAGGCACTCCGACTCTGTAGGTCTGTTTCTGTTGCATATCTGGACTAAATCAAAATATATTCCAGGTACTCACCAAGCTTTCTTCTTTTTTCGGGATCTCGTAAAACCTGGCTGAGCGGTGGCCCTGCAGGACCGCAGGACAACTGGAGGAAGGCTTTCTCTGCTTCCTCTTCGCACTCCCCCTCCTCAGCAGACACTACAGAACAATGATTGCTTTGGGTCAAACTTACACAAAAAGGCGTATTGTCTCATTTACGCTACATGGGCAGCTAATGCTTGCGCTGAAGACGCATTCGACTTTGCAAAATATCAAGTGAACGTGGCAATATGTGCAATACAAAAGCTGATCTTTTCGTCAATCTTTATTCATGTTTAATGTCATACGTTTAATGTCTTGCTTTGAGGATGACTGTTAAAGTGAGAGACGTTCAAAGTAAAAACCACCAAATGTGTCTGCACAGTTAGCAATAACGTGAGCTAATCACTTGAAATGAGATGTTCTGCCCAGTTCGACGTGGCTTACGCGTGTGATCGCAGAGTGCGACAGCAGCGTAGTAGTGCGAGAGGGCACGGAAGTGTTCTGATTTGACTTGAACCATGGAGGCCCAAGAAAACGGCACGTAGTCCTTCATCAGAGGCTGAGTCATGGTCTGCTGCGCCAACAGATACACGTCTGACACCTGCGAGCACACACGGGATGAGACGCATTGACAGGACCGGAGGAAACAACGGGACCGGCGACGCGCCGACTCACCCGCGCGGCCTCTTGTGCCAGGCGGAGCTGCGAGGTGAAGTGTGTGTCCTCCGTGGTGAGTGTGACTCGCTCAAACACGCACTCCTGCACCTGCGAGACCATCAGACGCACCAGCATGCAGAGCGACGGAGCGCTCATGTCCAAACTGGGAGCGTTGGAAAAATTCTCTTTGAGGAAATGAAATGCACCTAGAAAGAAAAAAAAAGAGTAAAACATACTGTATATTCTAAAAAGTCTCTCAAATAATCCCTGAATGAAGACAGTGGAGAGGTTTGAGGTGAGTACGAGCCGCTTCATTACCCGCTGCTCTCTGAAAGGCATCTACAGCTCGGTCTATGCCGGCTGTTGCAGAGCGGTCTTGCCGTGCTCCAATCTGTGTGTATAGCGCACCGATGTTGAACAACACACTTCCTTTCTCGAAGGCCAGCGTACGCTGACATGAAGGCACGCCGGTCAGGGAGTCGTACCTGAAGACAGAGGGAGGATTACGTGTCTTGCTGCGTTGCAGAGACTTTGATGGCGACTCTTGACATTATGGTTTTTACAACATATTGTATACATACTTCACACTTTACTACATACATGACTTTACTACATACAATTGTGTGATTAATTAGGTACAGCTCAGACACTAATTATGTCTCAGAGCATGTGAAGCAGGACTCAATGGGACAAAAGGATTCCTTACCAGTGGAAGTGCACACCCAGGTTCCTGTGCAGAGGGAAGAAGCGCTGGTCCAGGTAGTACAGCTGGTTGTAGTACTCCATCAGCAGCTCCAGACCGGCCTGGTTACGACTCGGTGTACGCATGGCCTGGTGCAAACAACAACACACATCAATATACATCTACGGTCACTGGCACAGAAACTTCTTATTTCTTTATCCTCAGCAATGCACTGATTTTCTACAACCATCCTGAAGAAAAAAGACTGCTCTAATATGGAGCAAGATCTTCCTTGTGCTTAACCTGTCTGAGCTCCATAAGCTCTTTGATCTCCTTGTCGTAGAGAGAGCTGTCCTCTCCGTAGTGTTCACAGATGAAGTCCTGTAAGGGGAGACAGACCGTTACATAATCGCAAATTAGTTTCACAACTGAGCTATTCTTTAATATTCAAGACAGATGCAGCGGGTTTGACTGGGTTTTTTGTGACCCTCAGAAAAAATATCTAAAACAAAGAAATATGAAACTAACGTTTCACTAGAGATTAATGGGCAGTATCTTTATTGTAGTGTCCCCACACTGGTTTAAATCTTTCTAAAACAAAGCTCTGACACATCCTAAAGAAATCCTTATAGGCCAATTTTTTTTTCATTTTCCCACAAGGACAGAAATGTGGTGGTACACCAGTATTGGTCACAATAAACCAAGAAGGCCACTTGTATTTAGTTTTTAACGTCAAAGCTTGTAAGTCATCTTCACCTGGATAGGAACTGTGAAGTCCACCTCTTTGGTTTCTTTCAATCCGAGTGGGATCATGGGAACGTTGATGGCCTCACTGTAAAAGAAAAGAAATGACTACAGCATGTGTTGTAACTTGTATGTCTGAGGGTGTGTTGTCTTTCACAGGTTACACCGTGTAAATGCCAACATGTAAACATTGTGTATACACAGTGCAGGTTCTAGGCACAGACTAGTCTGCGCTGCCATCTGCTAGTCTTCAATCACAGCATGCTCACTGCTCAGTGCTTCATCCTGCTAATAGACAGGATAAAGCCAAGTATTTACCCTTACGGCTCAATTACCCCTCCAAAGCCCCCCAGCCCTCCCTCCCATTCACAACCAACACACACAGCCAATAATGAGGCTCTAATCCGAACTTAACGAAAGAGCCCTTCCTCAAAGCCCACAAGATAAATTTGTCGCAACAAAGAGAAAGTACACATTAAGCGGAAACACACAATGCAGGTCTATTTTTACCAATTATGTTCCTCATTGGACTAATGAGAGTGACCTCATTCATGGGACAAATAGTTCATTGGGACATGGGTTTAAAATAGGCCATGATTTTGTGTGTGTGTGTGTGTGTGTGTGTGTGTGTGTGTGTGTGTGTGTAGGTGCAGTGTTTCCCATTAATTACAAGACCACGGCAGCCCATCATAGTATTTTTAATCCCGCCTCAGACTCATAATTGATAAAAAATATTTTAACATTTCCCAACAGGAAGACCTCTCTGATGGCGTTTCCTCGGCGCATTGGTGCAGGTGGAAGTCTGGAGTTGAGCACTCAAGTCATGTCGCTCTAGAGTTTCCCTCACTGTGCTCTCTCTCAAACAGAGAGGAGAATCGAAATCTGCTAATTAGCTTTACTACTAACTAATATTGTTAAATAAATTAAACTAAGTATAATATTTCCTTCTTAGATGTAGTGAATTGGAAGTATAAGGTTACAGAAAATGGAAATTATAATAATTTGTATTACAAATATCATACTATATGAATACTATAACATACCTAAATTATATTATATTACCTGGCCTATTTACGTTGATCTCTTGCTTCAGTGACGTTGGGCTTGTAACCAAATGCATTTATTTTAATCATGTGCACTTTGCAAATGACTATAAATCCCAGAGGGGCTGATTTGCTAAGGACGAATACTTACATGAACTCTGAATTCAGCATAATATAGAAGGTCACTTGCGGTCTCATTTTTTATTAATTATAGACTTGGCCCATTTGAACACAATGAAGATGACGGATGATCTTTGCAATTATTAAAAATGACCAAGAGGTTCTAAGGTAGTACTTTATCTTGTGTAAAAGGGCAAGTTATTTTACCCTTTATAGCACTTGATTGCTTCATTCAACGTGTGTGTGTGTGTGTGTGTGTGTGCGTGTGTGCGTGTGTGTGTGTGTGTGTGTCAGAGCTTCCTACCTGTCTGTCTGGTAGACCTCCATGTTGCTGTTGAGTTCCTCCAGCTCCTCTTTAAGCAGCTGTAGGTTGGAGTTGACAAAGCTGAGCTCCAGAGCCACTGTCTCCTTCACCTTGTTGTTGGTTGTTGCCCTGCAGAATTGAACACGTCCGCACACACACAGACACACAAACACAATCATATCCATTATATATCCCTTCTTTTGAATTGTATTAACATTGCATTGGCATGTTATGGATCCCTGTTATATAGATAAACATAAACATTGATTGTGGTGTGTGAATTTTGTATGTGTGTGTTGGTACTATATTTGTATAGTAGGGTTTGTATCAGGTGAGGCAATGTTCTTGGAAGTCTGAGGCATCACTAATGAGCACATGACTTTAACAAATGGCTTCACATGGCTGTCCAATAAATATAATCTCATAAATAATGATAATAATACTAACTTCATAGCAACTTAAAATATGACAAACTTATGACCATTGCAGGGATACAATTTAGGCAAATTGTAATGTTTTGAGTACTTTTTGTGTACTTTTGTATATAGTTGCACTCTAGTCTACGCTGTACTGCAGATATTCCAAAAAAACAGCATTTCACTATTTCTTTATGACATTTTTGCTATTGTTTTATTTGTCGTGACAGACCAGTGAAAAGTTGGGATTCTTTAACACATGATAACACACGCACACACACGCACACACACACACACACAGCCAGGATGAAGCCAAGGGCAATCTGATTAGTCAGCTTTAAATGGGCTGCCAATGACTCCTTCACAGACACACACCGACTCGCACGCACACCATACTTCAGCTTCTTTGGGTGGGGGGGGGGGAGGGGGGTTACAAGTAACATGGGTTATTTTTCTAAAAAAGCAACAACAATTGAACGAATAAAAAGACCTGAATGAAACAAGTAACTGTCCCTCGTCTGAATTCCCACACAGAAACACAGCCGGCAGTACAACACAACGTCTGCATCAGCCAATCACAATCTCCAAAGAGTTACAATCTCTCTCTCTCTCTCTCTCTCTCTCTCTCTCTCATCTGTAATTAGCACCCCACCCCCTACCTTTCATTCACCTCCCACCCACAAGCCCCCATGCCACATCCCAGCTCCACAAACGTTTAGGAGTATATGAAGTGAAAGCGAGATGTAGTGTGGGAGTGTGTGTGTGTACCTGTGTGTGTGTGGGAGTGTGTGTGTGTGTGTGTGTGACAGTTGACCGGAAAGGGGGAGGATAGGGGTAAAAAAAAGGTCTGACAGTGCCAGACAAATAAGTGGGGGATGAGCTTGCAGGGGCTCCGTTCTCTGCATGAGCACAGGACAGGAGGCGGACACAAAGCCGGCTGATTACAGGCCGGCAGACTGTGTGTAGGGGAGGGGGGTCCTCTTTGTCTCTGTGACCCATCGTCCCAATAGAAAGGACAGGAGCGCTTCTTTTATTTCCCCTCAACCGTGTCATCAACTTTTATGAACACAGCCTAAATTCAGTCCAGAAGTGTTTGATGGAAAAAAGAAAATCGTTCCCCCATTGGATAATGAATGATAAATAAACACTAAAGATTTTGTTTTTTGAGGAGGGATTGGCCACAAGGGCTGCAAATATAAACGTCAAATGCACGTATAAACGTCAATTTTATACACGCAATGAAGCAGAAACATTACATTCAGTCCTGCATCGTTGCAAGACCAGTTAGGGGTTCAAACATGGTTTAAAATGGCTAACAAGAGGAGGGAATTTATCAAGACGCAGGAGTTGGCTCCCCAGAGCATACCAAATTATTTTCCTACAACTTCAAACTCATACATTCGTTCATGCATAACTTGATGCATTGATGTTAAGTCTGTCAAACATGTAGTTTAAATCCAAATATATGCAATTCACTATCACATAATAACAAGAAAGTGCATCATTGCATTTTAAACGGCTGGAAAAAGGTCCTGAGTTGGGGTTTTGGCTGAAAAATGACTTTAAACCTGATGGAAATGTTGCGTGTGGAAAGGTACATGAGCTAAGCAATAAGGAAAAATAAATATGTACTGCTAGTCTTCACCAATCAGTCCCTCAAAAAGATGATTCATGAAACTTAATTAGCTGTAGTCCAAAAGGTCCTGGGATAATATTAAGATGTAACCATGGTTGTCTAGTTGTTGATCTTTTTACATTGTGACAGGGCACCGCCGAGGGGGAAGAAAGTAGCTCATTGTTTTAATTAAATGGCTCCTCCTCCTCCTCCTCCTCCTCCTCCTCCTCCTCCTCCTCCTTCTTCCAAATTGAATCTTAATGAGTAAAGGAGTGTGTTTTCAGAGAGTTTTGCACAGCAGACTATTCATGCCATAAATGTTCTCAAAGCTCCCACAACAAAAGCGTGGATCAAATATATGCACATACTGTACATTAAACTCTGTTTCTGCTATAATCTACCTCTGAGCCCGAGCTCTGCAAAGTTAGCGACACATGCCAAAAGCTGCACGGTATAGAAAGTGCAGTTATGTCCTGGATAGAATACATTGATGTTCTGCCCCGTGTTTTTTTTTTAATTCCCCTCATTCCTCCAACAAATAATATTCCTGTGCACTATGTAAAAGGCAAACATTGTATTTTGGGGGGGGTAATAAGCCTTGTTGGTGTTCGAACTCTAAAGTTTTTGTGGGGAAAAGGGAGGGGAGACACAGACGTACCCAACATGGTTAGAGACAGACGCACACAGTCATAAACTGGGTGCTGGGGTGTGTGTGTGTGTGTGTGTGTGTGTGTGTGTGTCTGAGTGTGTGTTCTGAAGGGGAGTGATCTCTGACCTTTTCCCATCACAGGACACCACCACAAATGGGACTGAACCAACGAGCGAACAAAGAGCCACCAACACAGGAGACAAGAATAGCATTTATCCTCACAAGAGCTGATGTGGGAAAAAGTTTCCCCTTTCAACAATAAAACCTTTAAAAACAACTAACAGAGGCGGCAAACTAAACAAGTGAGAAACACACACCGGCCCCCTCACAGATCTTCAACTATTATACAACATTATTGAGCTTACTTACTTAATTGGGTGACCATTTGATGAATTTGAAATACCTTATTTTCAAAATCTTACATGCAGGAAAAGTCCCTCTGCAGATGAAACGACTATAAAACTGGCTTCATGCAATATTCCAGAGAGAAGAACCTCACCTGAATAGGTTTTCTGCTCCAGCTCTCATGCGCATTTCCTTGTTGATCTGCTGGTTTATGCGAGATCGCCGGTGCTGCAGTTTACTGCGCTGAGTCTGGGCAAAAGGATCGCATCCCTGAGGAGGACATGAGGACAAAAAGAGCAGCAAAGAGAATTAAACATTTGATCAACTGACAAAAGATGAATAACAGCAACAGGTCGACTAGCACCTGGCTGCATTTGGCACAAGTTATAAGCAGTTAGTCTGTTGAATATCAGAGAGCAGCGCCCTCTTCCCACTGGAAAAAAACCCACTGACAAACCCAACACGCGGCTTTTGTCTTTTCTGAGAAGTGGAACAATCAGCATAAATTCCCGGGACAATGAGTCTGCACTCACTCCAACTGTAAACGTAACTCATAACACACACACATTTCTGTATGTGACACGCATCTTACACATGTATACAACCATGACTGGCAATGGGGAAGTGGTATTGTACATTTTTTAGCAAAACACCATGTGATATGAATGTTTAATAAATGACGAGGCAACATGGAGGCATTAAAAACCATCAGCTGAACTGTAAGATGATGCGTGTAAAGCTCTTAGGTGTAAATGCTGGACAGCACAGTGTGCCAGAGATGATGGCGCGTCAGGAGAAAGCTCAGAAGGAGAACACCTTGCGGATGCTAAACATGCTAAAGGATTAGCATGTGAGACAGGAAGAGAATCTCCTTCCCACAAGGGGAATGTGGGTCCCAATAGAAATCAAGGCCTCTGCAGTCTTTGCTTCAACAAGCATTTTGCCAACAACACTAAAACAGCTGTATGTTACATATCTGTTACACGTCCGCTCAGTAAAACCTCTATTGCACAATGCACCAGGGTTTTAAACAGTATGGCAGATGGAGCCGCTGGATGGCAGACATGTTGAATACTCCCTCCCTTTCCGTCATGTTCTTTCAAAACAAACGTGCACACGGATGTTATTCATTTTCTCACCCTCTTGCCCCCCTGTATCTTTCTCGTTCCCTCTCACCCAGTAAAGGTGTTTGTTTAGCGTGCACACGTCCAGTAATCCTCGGTGT
Source organism: Apeltes quadracus (assembly GCA_021346845.1). Classification (NCBI taxonomy): domain Eukaryota; kingdom Metazoa; phylum Chordata; class Actinopteri; order Perciformes; family Gasterosteidae; genus Apeltes; species Apeltes quadracus. Next base: position 12,253,125 of record CM037924.1, read on the forward strand.
GCCTGTGTGGATTAGGATCCTGGCCAAGCTCCCACCTCTGCTGAAGCAGCAGGATGGAGGCTGCTGCCCAACGTCAGTGCAAACAGAGTCTAAAAAAAACAGGTGACTTTCTCACACTTTCTCACTTTCAGCACAGTGGTTTGTTCAGCTATACGATATGTGCAATAAGAAGCTGCTGCTTCAAGCGCAGCCTTCAGGCAGCTAAAGAAGCAGAAGGTGAAGGGGCTTGCGGGCACCATGGATGTAATCATTCATTTTCTCAAACCATGTTTTCCCCAGTTGAACCAGAGATTTTGCACTTACCGTATAACAAACATGATGTGATATCAGTGTTGGAGCAAATGCAGTTGCAAATCAGTTGTTCCCTTTTCAAACCCACCCACAGTATAATCAAAGAGTTCCTCTGTCATCTGTGATGCTCCCTCAACAAAAAGGAGGTGATCAAAATATAAATGAAACGTAATATTTCTGTTGCTAAAAAGCATTTGTAAAATACCATTTAACATTTCAGCTAAACATGTAGACTCCCAAAAACACTTTTTTGTGTAACTCATTTAATCTACAGACTTTATGGTTAACATCTTCCATTGGATCTTTTTGCTGAACAACTGTACAAAAAAAAAGTTAACAGTGATGTTTGTGGAGCATCCAGAGGAAGCAGGCAAGCGTTTCTTGAGAGACACTTTCCTGTTATGTTTTGCAATCATTCGTGTGCATTTTTCCTTTTAACTGCACAATTGAAATCGGGCTCAACTTGAGATAGTTCCAGTGGCTGGTTTCTACAAACCCAGGCAAATACGGCCAATAATACCAGCTCATTGAAGCAATCTTTTGTTTTGCATTTGTTTGACCTACAGCTAAGGATGGAGGGACACGAATGCGTTACCTTAAAGTTACTGATTCATTTACGGAGCCACCATATACCGTCAGACCCTTTCCTCCTGTTTACCACATACCTGGGCTTAGTGTATATTTATATAACATGCCGTACCTGTGTGTGTGTGTGTGTGTGTGTGTCTGTCCAGGTGACTCACCTTTCGGATGCTCCCGCTGAGGCTGCCGTCGGTGGGTAACGTTAAGGGCATCTCGTCATCCGAGGTGACGTTGCCGTCTGACAGGGACATCTCCGACTCTCTGTTGATGGCAGCTTCATGTAACACAAACCTGCCACTATTCACACTTGACTTACTTGACGCGCATTGCCCCCTCTGTTAAACACGAGTCTCCACGTTTAGTGATGATTATTAGTATTGCGTCATCGATACCACGCCAAAGTATAAAGGGTAGTTAGCTAACGGGTCATGGTTTCACCACTTGCCTCGCTGCAGGTTCCTCCATCGTGAGGTAACGACAAAGGCGGCCAAAAAGTCCCTACATTTCTTCCAACTTTGAGTACTTCCGAGAAAACGCAATCCCTCGATAGTCAGCCAATGGTTCAGCTAAGCTAACAACTTCTAACTCCTCAAAACAACACCGCTTCATTACATCATGCCAGAAACTCCTTTTCTCTTCTTTTTTTTCGGATTTGTGTGCCGCTGCAAGAGCTTATTCAATGAGGCGGGCTGCGAAGGAAAAAGACAGCCAATCGCCGAGACGCTGGTGAGAGCGGCGGGCGACGGAACCAATCATGTAGCGTATCAGGGCTGAACGACGCCCGAACCTGACCAATAGCGAGTCGCTGCAGCCGTCCCACTAGTCAGTGGCTCGTTGCTATGGCATTGAGCGGGCTGTGCTGGTGTGTGGGCTCCGAAAAGTTTAGAAGCTCCACCTCCTAAACAACTGAAAACAAGACCAGAAACAATTACAGCTTCCTTTTATTTTATGTAGGCCGGGAATTCTGAATTAATTTGAGTTCATTTGATCTTCCTGTCGCCAACTCAAATGAAAAGTTGGTCCAGTTCATTCATTATACGACACTTAAGGGAAATGCTCTGCAGATTATCTAGAAAGGAGGGATGAATTGAGACTTTACATGTTGTTCAGTATTGCCTTGAAAATAATAATAATTATTGATGAAATAAACGATTAACAACACATACCACAATTAATGAGTTACAATAGACATATAAATGCAACATTGTTTGTAAAATGACAAATGAATTAACTATTTAATCTTCATATATTTTTAGTTGTAGTATTTCTCTTTCTCTCACTCTTAAAGACAGTCAAACTGTGTCATGAACATGCAATAACCCTGGAACACTAAACATCCACTGTACGAATTTGTTTTAAGATCTTCATATTTAAGATTCAGTCTCTTTAAGATGTTCATAGCATCAGTGTCAAATGTAAATCAAAGCACAATGTATCATACCCCCAATATAACAACATGTTGCTTTTACAGTTTAGAAATTGTGATACTGTCTTACACATGTTGTTTTATTCACAAAGTATGTACACTCTATATAGTGTATACTATTTTAAATATTTCTTTATATGGTAACCATATGTGTTGGGAACGTTTGTTCAGCTTTCTCATTGTGTTGAGCAGTGAGTCTTTTTTTTACAAGTTTGCCACATTGAGAGAAATGAATAAAGCCAAAGTCATTGTTAGTTACAGATACTCAATGTATGGTTCCAATAGACTGTCGTGCAAAGTGCGGCCAAAGCAGGCTAGATCCAGGTCCTCAAGCATTATCATATGGGACTGAGTTATGTTTGTACAAAAACGTGTTCCTTGCTTAATCCGTCTGTACAAAGCAAATAATCCCATTTGCTGGATTATTACTGCTTGAATTTCTTTTTTGCTTGTTTTATTAATGGTAACGTAACACAGGTTGAGCCTTAAATTGGGAGTCCGTGTAGCGGCTGACCCAGAATTTCACGTGCATTTTGTATGTTAGTCCTGCGCGTCTGGCTGAATTATTATCACATAATTCTTGCCTTCTTTCCTTCCTCACAATGAAACCATTTTTCAGCAATCATTGCCAAACTTACACAGCATTGTTGTCTACTTGCGTATCCTGATTCAATTCATTTTAGTTCCACGTGTTAAACTACATTATATGAACATAATAATATTGTCAGATGTCATTGAGTCTGTAGCAGTCAGATAGAGGTCACCACTGAAAAACAAAAACAGTGTGTTTGTATTCAATATGAAACCTTTATTCCACTTTAATTATTTCAAAAGTCTTGTGTTCAAAATGTCCTCGAACATCTGCATCTGAAAACTCACAAGTGTCAAGAAAATGTGAGCATGACATACTTGTATGGAGCAAAGAACATACATGACATGCCTCAAATTTCCTAAATCAATTTCCTAATGTCGGCACTTAATTTCAATCACAACAAATCACAACAATTTGTCACTGCTTTTGAATTTGTTATTGGTTTCTTAAATCAAAGTGCTCTCTACAGTTTTTTGTTATTTGGCCACTTGGGGGCACTTTTGCCCTTTCAAGTAAATAGATATTGAACATATTTAAAATGTACTAATATCATTGACAATTCGACAAAAGGTGGTAACTTCTTGCGGTATAAGACATTGATCAAATGATAATTGATCATTCATTGATCATGAGTACCAGTTGAGAAATTCTTTATGCCAAGGCAGGTAACCACATTGATTTGATCCCCAAATATGAAAAGATACTATTGCACTCTGAATTGTTCATCTGATATATAGAACTGTTTGATACCATGAACATTTTTTTCTCCTTTTGCTTTTCAAAATGTAACAACATGTATATTCTATCTAAGCTTGTAATCAACGATAAAAAAGTGCAGTTGGCATAAAAGGTGTTGCTTTGGGCTGTGAAAACGGAGCGTGCTGGAGGTGGAGGTCCTGTCTGGTGACCGTAGAGGAACTACTCAGCAGTTTGACTGCTCTTGGGGAGCAGCTGCTGAGGCGACTGCGGTCTCGCCATGCGAGCGAAGGGGAAGGTTTTTGGAACAGATGGGTACTTGCTGGCCAGAGTTTCTGGCAATTCTTGGTGCTCTTTCATTAGCTGCTCATCCACCTTTTTGACGGTAACCAGTTACAACAGAATTAAGAAGAGTTTGTCCTCAGAACAGAGCCGGGCATAAATACTTCAGACTGCAGGTGATTAAGGTGATGACACATTTGGGCTGGGTTGGACTAGACAAGCTTACTTCTCCATGGGAGTTAGTTCCCTTTTCAGCTTGTTTTGCTAACGTGAAGGTGAAGAAATCGGTCCAATCTATTGCTGAGACGTTGATTTTCTAAAAAGGTTCAGTCAGAAACCAACCACAAATATTCCAGTTTTCATATGTTTCAAAGCCATGTGCTCACGTGATAAATCGGATCTTTCAGTTGGTGGTGAAATGACCAGACTGGTTTGTCTTGCGAAAACACAAAAAGTTTAAAGCAAAGCTCTCTAAGTCTGTACGTTTAAGAGTCACAGGAAACTCTCCTCACGCAAAAGTATTGTTATTCTTTAAACACATTTGACAAGATAAGCCCAGCTCTCTCAACGACACGGAGAGAAGAGGCTGCAGCCGCAGACACCGCAGACACCGCAGCACCCAGAGACAGCTTAGAAAGGGATTGGGGTTAGAAAGTCTGGACCAACCTCCAGCACGGTACAACATATGATCCGTTGGTGGAATCGGGCATTGGCCCGAGACGTGTTGGGGCCTTAAATAGGAATTGATTGATGTGGTAATACGTGTGTGAGCACGGGGCTGTGCTCATTAGTATTTCCTCTGCATCATTGCAGCAGTTAGTCACTGCGTTGAAGAACATCTGAGACTGGAAGTTGTCAGGGAAGGTAAAACATTCAGCAGTAGCCATCTTCAAGGTCAAGTTTCATGTATGGGCTTTAAATTAGGGTCTCGTATTAAAATCGGAATCGGAAGCCATTTATTGCCACGTGTGTTACACACACTGGAATTCGTCTTGGTGATTGGTGCAATACAAGAATAAAATGTAGTAGAAAAAATACAAGCAAAAATGAACAATGTAAACAGAGATAAGTATGTTAAAACGTGTATGTACAAATATATTTACATGGTGAGAAATAAAATAAATAAATTAAAAACAAGATTAAAAAATGTAACATTTTAAGTCAATAAATGTGTCTCATTGTTTGCTCAAGGAAACCATTGACAATCCAAAAAAATAACACATTTAACTTGCTGCGGCTGTAAAGCCAAAACTATCAAAAATAAAGAAAACGCTGTGGGAATAAACGTGAAAATCAGGTCCAACCGCAGCATTTTTGCTCAACATTTATGGGTCAACCAGTTATCCAATTTATTACGGCTGCTGCTGTCATCATCATCATCATCATCATCATCATCATCATCATAATTTTAAATATGATTCATATCACTATTGCCCTTTCCTAAAATCTTTGCTGTCCCTCCCCACAGTCTTCTGTGGATGGTGCTTCGATCTGATGGTGGTGGTCCCTGCAGTGGTCCTGTCATACATCTGGCCGGCTACTTGGAATTCTTTGAATCATTTCTGTTATAGAAATTGAATGTATTCTACATCTGTATGAGTCATTCTGTACACATGACATCCATTGCATTCTGTCCATCCCGGGAGAGGGATCCCTCCTCTGACGTTCTCCCTAAGGTTTCTTCCCTTTTTTCCCTGGAAGGGTTTTTTTCATTTTTTGGGGAGTTTTTCCTGTGCCGATGTGAGGGTCTTGGGACGGAGGATGTTGCATGTGTACAGACTGTAAAGCCCTCCGAGGCAAATTTGTAATTTGCGATTTTGGGCTATACAAAATAAAATGAATTGAATTGAATTGAACTTAGCTCTCTAGCTTCTCAGATTGTGTTTCTTATTTGTTAGTGTACTGTAAATACTGATACTCTTTTGGACCTTAGTTTTTTTGCAGTGTGCCTACTAACGTATTGTTAGATATTCAGCATTAGGCATATTGCACATAGCCAGAGGACAGAGTATCCTATATGAAAATATAAATAAAGTGATTTACACCACCTTTGCGCAAGACTATTAGATGACTTTAACGTGATTGACGGCATCAATATGAACAGAAAGAAAACATAAAATTAGCTCTGCTATTGAGATACATCATTGTTTTATGATACACTTAAAATAGGTCTCTTGAAGCATCACTTTACTTTGTTTCACCTCAAACATGCGCATGTCTAGTTCATCAAATCTAGTTCATCAGTAACATAGTACAGGCTCCCAATTAGTGTTTAAGTAGTGATTCTGTTCTGCTGTCGGTTTATGAAAAGAGTGTTATCCATCCTGTTCACTCCCCACTGTAGTTCACGTTATCGTTCCACACACAGAGTTTACAGAAGCAGTGTGTGCAGAGTACAATGATCACAGCATGCACAGACCAATAAGCCACATTTGTTGTAGCGTAGTGACAAACCCATCAACAGTAGTACGTAGCCCTTAACAGTGCGGTAAGAAAGACTTTGGCATCAAGCCATTTCGCATGAAATATTAAACATTAAACATGAACAAACAATGAACATGTTTTGCTTCAAAGGCAAATGGCGATCCCATGTTCAAACAAGAAAGGTTAGTACGTTTAATTTGTTCTTTACAATGGCCTCAATACTTTGAGCTTTTGATTTTTTTTGCAATCTGTTGTAACTGGAGCTCTTTACATGACACTACACTCATGTCCCTTAATTTTTTCATTGTGTACCATGTGTTCTTCCCCCAGTAGTTTCAGCATTATTACACAACAAATGGCAGGGGTGTTAACATTTGATGCCTTCCTGTGGCACTGGAAGTGCTTGTACAATAATTACAATGGCTGTAAGCAGTGACCAGCGTGTATTGTACATTCGGAGTGATTGCTTGTTTCTCTGCCTGCGCGTCTAAAAACAGCTGAAGCCCTTCAAACTAGCAGCAATCTCCACAGAAAAGAGGCCGATATGATACAAACATCATCGTTCAATTCCTCCAATATCCAAGCAAAGACAATTCAAATTCTTCTCTTGCCCAACATTTCACAAGTATAACAGTCCACCTGCTTGTGATGAAACAGTGGAGAGAGCTTCAATTCATGACATCCACTTGGACAAGCAATGCAAGCAAACGCGTTGCTTTATATCACTCGAGATTTGTCGGAAGATCACAGGTTAAGTTCCCGAGTGGGTGTCCGGAGGTCGCTGCTGTAATGTCCCATCTATGGTGACGACGGTCTCCTCCGGCCTGTTGGCGCTCAGGCAGCTTGTGTGGTTCAGAGATATGTAGCTCATTTCCAACACGCGGGGCCTCTCGGCCAGCTCACTCATCACGTTAATGCTGTTGGAGATGCAGTTTATCTCAGTGTTATTGCAGTTAGTGAGTCCACGAGAGCCACACACCCAGCCTGAAGAGACACAAAGGCATAATAGTGTTGTTATTCTGTGAATCAGTGCAGATTTAACAATATTCATCTCAGTCAAAGGAAAGGAGATTTTAGATTGTAACATTTTCTAACTTCATAACATCCAATTATATTGATAAGATTGTTTTATCTCTTCTGTACCTTGGTGTTAGTGGTGAAGATCTTGCAGGATGAGACATTGGATATGGCGGCATGTAAAAGTACTTCAATGTACTTAATGTAACACAAAGCATGTAAATTACACACTAAACCCATTTCAGGTACTCAGTGTACAATAATACTGCTACTGCATGCAATGTATAATACAAAGATATCATATCAAATGCATATTTAGTTTTAAAAATCGTTCAAAACCCAAAGTTATCCATACCATAATAAAATGTAGGAAAAGAAAAAGTTTGACACTTTACTTGTGTAAAGTTACTCAACCTCTTTAAAATAGGTTTTGAAATTAAAGTCAGTTAAATAAAATTTAGCTGACTTCTTTCACCTTCAGATAAAGCTAATAGCTACTTTAGATCTACAATATATTGTAGCTTTCTTACCTATATAAAAACCTTTAAGTGTTATTTTTAACAAGCCTTCACAGATTTGGCCTCAGATGAATCATGTCAAGTATTTAAAACATGCACACAACATGGCTGCACACTTCATGTGACAGAAAGCTACGACGGGTTCAGCTTCTGTAATTCCATTAGAGGCAGAGCACCATAAAATTGTTTCTTGGGGAGAAGTGTGCTGCACAGCAGCCCCGTCATGAGTGGTGGAGCCGGTTTGAATTGGGACACATCAATCATTGTTCTGTCAGATGAGGCGCTGAGATTAAGGGTGGCAGTCGTGAGTGTGAAATACAGACAGAAGGCGGTAAGGAATTCCTCAGACCCACAGAAGTGAAACATGACCACAAGGGAACACCTCACTTTCAACTGCTGTATCCCATTTTTCATAAACCGACTTAAATGTTTTATTCTTTGATATTCCTGTGATACTTACTGCTATTACCTAGGTTCTGAGGTAGGTAACTTGCTGAATCCATATAAATAGAATGAAATGATAATTAATCATTATCAATGGCTTATGTGTCCCCACTACATGCTTTTTTCGCTTTTCTGATAAAGTATCCTCTGTGAACAGGAGGCTTGATGCTTAAAACATGAATGCTCCACATTTACGCCTCGGCAAAAAGCCCTAGAGCCAAAACACTGCATTGCCAGTGCCATTCTTTAAATGTGTATATGTGAGTTGGAGTGCAGATGGTGAGAGACAGAAAGATAAGCTCTTTCTGCTGTCAATTTGAAACGGGGCCAGTCTGTCTCTGTGGCAAGGCAAAGTGCTGCAGACTGTGAACCATGTGACCTTTGTTTTTTTTACCTCGTTCACTAGTTTCACCAGCGTCACCCTCGACAACCATCGACCTGTTTCCACCTACATAAAGAGAGCGAAAGAACAGTTTTTAAAAAACAAGGCAAAAACAGAAGTCCTTGAAACACACATAGTGGTTATCCCACATAGTGGTGGGATAATGTGACCGAAGCAGGGCTAAAGCATAGGTTGTTGGTTTAACTGTTTACCAGAAGTATGTATAAGGTGTGACAGTACACAGTCGTAACCGACACCCACCAGCCTAATAGAAAGTTGTTGGTAAAGATTAATTTACACTAAAAATATCAACCCCTGAGTATGTCACATAGACCCAGAACTTAAATTGGTTCTAGTGCCTTGAAAATGTCTTAGAATTATATTACTCTTAATAAATCCCCAAACTGTTGTGGTGCCTTCTTACCTCCCCCTCCCCTTACTACACACACACACACACACACACACACACATAAAATGGTCTCACAATACAACAATTCAAATTGGCAGCTCCCCAAAAAGAACACAAAAAACAGTCACAAATGTTATTTTGTTCCCCCTCAGGTCAAAAAAGTAAGGGAGCACTTAAACTTAACTTCTGTTATAGGAATTGAATGTATGAGTCATTCTGTACACATGACATCCATTGCAGTCTGTCCATCCCGGGATAGGGATCCCTCTCTGTAAAGCCCTCTGAGGCAAATTTGTAATTTGCGATAAAATGAATTGAATTCAACATCACAGTATAACACAAAGTCAGTTCAACTTCTGGGACATAATTCTGTCCCGTTAAAAAGCATAATCATTTGTGAATCAATTTAATCTGTTTTGATGCAAACTGACATCAGTAAGACCCCAAAAGGGAAATTGTTTTGCAAGTTGCGGCCACAATTATTTCCTCTCTCTTGGTCCTTTGTGGCTGATTTTTCTCTAGTTATGCACTTTGCTATCACACTTGTCACAAGTACCTTCAGTCCATTCAGGTTGCACAGGAAGTCCAGCTCATCAAAGATTGAACAATAAAAAAAATCTATCACAACAAGGTCTACTGTGTCTCCCATCATAGTTTCGAGACAGTGCAGGAGGTGCCAGTAGAACAGCCAACGGCCCGTTACAGGAGGAGAGCATGACAGTGCTGTGGAAGGACAACATCCCAACAGCAGGATCAGTATCTGCTCCTCTGGGCAAGAGGAACTGGAGGAGCACTGCCAGAGACACACAAAATGACCTGAGGCGTCAGTAGTGTGCTGTCAGATAAGTCTTATGCAACATCATTCAGCAGGATCTGTTCAGCAGTGGGACAGTGATGGTCTGGGGAAGCGTATCCTTATCGCCCAAACTTCTAAGTGCTAAACAACCTCAACTGTTGTTAGGTACTAGGATGAAATCTTCATACTCATTGTCAGACCACGGCTGTTGCAGTGGGCCCTGAAAGCCTCCTGGTGCAGCACCATGCACTGCCTCGTGTGGCCAGAGTGTGTAAGAGGTTCCTTCACAACAAAGCCATCAAGGAGACTCCAGAACAACAACCACTGTCTCATCGGCAGCTGGCCCAGACGGCGTTGGGAGTCCAGGCATGTGGAGGCCAAACACACAGGGCCACTTTATGAGTTAAATGAGTTTTGCATGAGATTTTCAGTCCAGCCCTCAACAGCATAATTATTTATGGCTGAATAAATAATATAATGAACAATATCTTATATGTAATATTTTAATTTCTCAAAAAATAAAGCGTTTCAACTTGAATACTTCATACATTGAGACCCGATGTGTGATTTAAGTGTTACAGTGCAATTGAACCGTACCCCTCCAATGCTGCCTATACATCAATTTAAATTACTTGAAAAACTGTGATAATACTCTTACCAGAAAGCACACCCATGTTTGTCTTGTCAAAAATGTAGAATTCTTAGTGGTGACCCCAGATTTGTCGTGTCGCTCCAAAATCTGCTACGATTTGAATTGATTGGTGGTCACATTCTCAGAATTCTTTATATTTCCCTGTGAGGGCATTATTTGGACTCAAATAGAGCATCTTTAAGTACCTGAACTATAAAAAGTGTGTAACACAGAACACGTTTTCCCGTCATTTTAGGCCCCATGGCTGCTGCTTAATGTGCTTATGTGTCCCAGTCCTGATCAGCCATATGTGAAACGATACTGAGTGAAATCTTTAATTTTGCTTAAAATCCTGTAATGTAATAAGATATCAAATCAGCACTATGAAATATACAAATAGACTTACAAATGTGTTCATTATGTATCGCCCACAGGATGCTAGTGACACATTAGACTACTTCTCCATTTATCGACACTTGGTGATTGTGTAGTTTGTCAGAATGTCTTCCTCACAAGGTCATTGGCTGAGAACAGAACATGACATGCCACAAATTTCTGATTTAACAACGTTGGATTTATATGAGAGTCTACTAAATGCTCTACACAGTTTACTGGTTGGGGTTTAACTGTCAGGGTGCGAATTCAAATAAGACAGAGCCTGCCTTTTTATTCATCTATTAAGATGTGTGTGTGTGTGTGTGTGTGTGTGTGTGTGTGTGTGTGTGTGTGTGTGTGTGCTGCTAATTCTGTAGCAGCGTCTGCATTTAATAATAAATATAATAATATATTTTCCAACTGTAAATTCTTTGTCTCTATACGGTTACCACCTTTATTCCATACTGCTTCAACTCCAATTATTTCCCTCCTCCTCCTCTTAGTAAATCTAGTGGCAGTACACACACACACACACACACACACACACACACACACACACACACACACACACGCACACACACACGCACGCACACGCACACACACACACGTGTACACGCAGATAGGGGCACATACCAACAAACTCATTAAGCACATCTTTGACGAGGTGTCCAACTATCGCATAGGCTACCACGACCACCACCAGTCCTGCCATAACCAGGTAGAGGACCGCTTTGGGCAGCGGGATGGAGTCTCGTGCAGGTGTCCGGGAGTCTGTGTACAGCAGGTCACTTTCGGAGTAAGAGTAGTGAAAGATGTGCTCCATGCCCGAGGTATGGTTGGCATTGAGAGGCGCGTTACTTGCGCTCATGGCGCTATCCGGCTGCAGAGCTGTCACCGTGGCGGTCGTAACGTCCTCCGCTTCGCCCATGCTGCCCAGGCGTGTGGTTTTATTCAGCAAAGGTAAAATTTGTGACAGAAAATAGCTCCAGTCCTTTATGGCACTTGTGTTACATAAAAGCATTGTTCCTCCCATGCGATCGCCCCAGCGAGGTGTGAATTTGCAAGATCAATAAAGCGTAAAGAAATCGCGGAAATGGCAAATTGAGACACAGAAGGTTCCCCAAAATTGTCTTCCTTGAATGTAGCAGATGTAGTTAATCAAAATCCATCAGGTTACATCGGATGCCAAAGTCTCCGTCAGGAAGTCATCGGTGCAAAACTTACCCAGCTTTCACTGACGAAACGCAGAACGCCTTGCTCAGGGCAGTGGAGCTTTTACGCACAGTAAAGCAGGAATATTGTGCCCGATATTTGCTTTAATTCTATAAGGTGAAATAAGAACAGGTATAGTGGAACACTACAACACACACCACTAGACAAAAGACGCGCGCCAGAAAATGTGTCGTCAATCTCTTCCCGTTGCAAAAAGTGCGTAAATCCCGGATGAGGAGGCAGGAATCTGTGAATCTGTGTCACATTCAGTGTTAATGAAAACCACACGTGGAAAGACTGCAGGCGTCACGACGCCTCCGTCGCTCCTCTCAGAGGTGCCCCATTAAATAAATGTGTGGAGGAGGAGACACTTGATGTCCCTTCCTGTTGACCTCACCGCCAGGTCACTCTGATTGAGTACCAGTCGAGCGAGATGCGAGTGATGGCGCTCTGCGGTTGGAACGTGGGCAAAAGTTTACTTAAGAAAGGGGGGGTGTATGCAAAGGATGTTCACAAACTAAACTGTAAAAACAAAAATGACGCAATAATGTACATTAATGACAAATGCTGAGATGAAGTTTTAGTGTAGATTTGATGAAAATACTGTTTATGCGAAATTTGTTTAGACCATACTGACTTGGCCGATAGGGAAAAAGACCCTCCCCCCCTCCCCCCCCCCCCAAAAAAAAAACAAAAAAACAAAAAAACAAACATGAGAAGTCCATTAGGGATCTGGACATGTGTCAATGTGGTGATATTCCAGTAGATCAGTGAAAGGTTTTACCTGTAGGTGGTGACAAGGAAAAAGGTCAGTGCATCACCAAGGTTATTCTTCCTCTGGAGAGCATGAATCAATATTTTCATATTATGAATATATCATTGCAATCCAGCCTGTAGCTGTTTAAATGTTCCAGTCTCAACTAAAATTGGTGGGTGATCTACATTGTCCTCCGTAGAGAGCCGCTGCAGTACATATGTTAGGCATCATACAGACATTGATTACTTCTGTAAAGCTGCTAATCTTCAAGAAGTGCGCAGGAAGATCCAACAGTACTTTTTATGCCATAAAAAAAGAATACGACTATTTGAACACATAACAAATTGAAAACTATGTAGACAAAAATGTTTTTTTGATCTAAGTGTCCGTTGTTTTGGTTATATTCTCAGTGCCTCTCAAAGACTGGGATATACGCTAGACTCAATTAAGATCTCATCAGCCGTTCAACGATCAGCTCTGAGGAAATATATTGGACTGACCTAAATGTGGCACCCGGTGAGTCACCGTCGCCTTCAGACGTTTAGCTATCACAGCAGAAGCGCTGCTGTTTTTGCAAACTTTTCAATTTTGTCAATCAAGATTCTCAAAATGAATGTCAGCTTTACTTGTTCACTGGCATACTCAAATAATATTAAATCAATTGATCGATTCTAAATAATGCAATACATTCATTAAATATATATGACTTTGCTGTCTTACCATGCTATTTACAGCTATGTGCTGTTGCCAAAGGTATTGCCAAAGGCTGCCACATGAATGACATTCAAATACTTAAGTATATTCAGACAATGAAGAGTCAAACTAATACATTTGGTTGGAGATTAATGATAATAAATTCCATTAGACAATGACAGAATGATATACAATTCAACAGATATTTGATTTGGTAATTATTCCCCGACAAGCCGATTAATGTCCAACTCATAATTCTGTTTCATTTTCAATCACTACGTTATGGGCGCTTGCCACAGGGACAAACCATTCTTAATCCCGTCTAATAAACTCTCATTGGTACAGTTTTTCTGTAACTTAGCATGCGGATGGTTAATTGAGATGGAAAATTGAGCGATTCAAAGGTACAATACAACAACTTATTGGAGAGAAGAAAATAGCTAGAGCAGACCGTTTAAGTGGATCATTCATCAAATGTTATTTTCCCCTGTGTAAAATGAAGAGAGACACAATCAAGAGTTTAAGGGAGATGGGATGAGATCTATTTCTGTGTCAATCAGTGGGCATTGTGACGGAGCAGAGGACAGACTCCTGTGATCAAGTCCTGATGAATAACATCTTAGTCGGTGCTTCTCTGGTTGATCTCCCTGCCTGATGAAAATGACCCTTCATGCTGGACCTTCAGACCTTTCCTCATTTCTTTCCTTCGAAACCATTTCAACACGTCGCTGCGGTTTAATGAAAACAGGCTTGTTTCATCTGGCACCAGTTTGAGTAAAACGCTGAGCAATTCTAATCATAAATAGTGCCATTACTTTTGCTAAATTGTCTTGTGATAAAGGAACATTTACAAGGATTTTGCTTTAAAAGATTGTATATCGTTGATAGTAAATGTCCTCCATCTTTCCTCAAAACATATTTGTAGTTGCAAATCAGAGCTGGCCATATTAGGAGATGCTATTTGTGTTATTCACCTCACAATAAGACTTTATTTCTTTGAAGCATTTTACTCATCAGATTAACAATAATGTACAGCAATGAATCTAAATTGAACAAAAGACACATCCAATCCTCACATCTAACAAACTGCATGCAAACGGAGGACGGCATCCCTCTGTGGACATTGTGGACAGATGTTAGCTGCCAGAGGCTGCGGATAAAGGAGGCAGGTGACGTGAGGCAGTCATGTTGATCCCTTCCTTTTTTCCCTCCTTCCTTCTCTCTTACCTTTGCTACAATTTATTTATCTTTATGTGGTAATACCTTACTACAGTTGCTGAGTGAATCCAGTATCTTATAAACATAAAACTTTTTCCAGATTTATATTCAGATTTCTATTATTTAAGCTGGTCCGTAACCACATTTATTTGTGTCTGGGTGACGTTGGATCTGAACAGCTACAGGGGAAACACAATCTGGATTTAACTCTGATGAGCATAATCCTCCGACATGATGAGCAGTGACTGTTTCCATTGGATTCATCTGAAGGAAGAGATCCCCTTGTATTAGGGGATTAATTAAAAAATGGACATCACTGTTTGTGTTATTATCTCAATATTTAAAATGGAAAAAGTAAGGTGGGCATGAATTTAGGGAGGGAATATATTTTTGTAGATGAAATCTCTCTATGATGGATTTATCTGCCAGAGCCAGGTCAAGCTACCTTTTGTTCAGTTTTTAATATAAGCTCCTCCATCTGCCCTGCATTTCCTCTACTGCCACAAGGTCTTTTTATGTGAAGGATCGGCTGACGTTTGGCAAAGACTTACTTCCTGTTCACCCTTCTACCTTTGTTTCACTGCGAACACGCCTCTATCCTCACGGCAGCTGCACACGGAGGTGACGAGTAGTGATACCCATAACTGAGTTGTCTATCCAGCTGAATAAACGTTTTCCATCTGTGATGTGATATGAGCTACACAAAACCATGATTTAATTCCATAGACATCTTAATAAATAAAATGGATGAAAATGTAATAATTGGCAGTACAAAAGCCATTATTACATTATTTTGCATTATACAGCAATGGCTTAAACGTTAAGGGACAAAGAAAATGTGTGTCACCTCCCGAAATCGACGACATGTCTCTTTGAGCTTGCTGGCTAGTCAGTTAACAACATATTTTGCTCAGTTTTAAGTCTTTATATTAACACATTTATATTTACATATACAGTTGTTGATATTTGCTATTTTAGCTTTACAAAAGACTTTGTGGTGACCGTGTCATAAAATGATATTGTAGGAAGCATTTTAGTAGATAAAGATAATTTGTCTGTTTTTAGTTGTAATCAGCCGGGGCTCCAGTTCAAATCGGAGCAAAACAACATCTATTAAAACACTTTGATTATTAAAGGACCTTTAAGCGTTTAATCCTTAATATTTAACTGTTGTTTTCATGGTGGTACTGGGTACAGAAGTGCAGGAACTAATGTTGCATCCTGGTCCTCTCTTGAACTCCGACATGACACCAGGCAGAAACAGGTTTTACCTGAACTTTAATGGGGATTCCCCCTTTTTTCCCTGAATGAGTTCCCTGAAGGTTTCCCCGGACGGCTGAACTAATTACGATTGAGCTCAGATGAGCAATGAAGAGATCTTGTCAGCGTGCACGCTGATGGCTGGGATGTGTCTGCCCCACAGCTGAGCCAGAGGCACAGCACATCTGGACCAGGGAGTCCCTCTCAGCGTGCCTAATGATATAAACCACTTCTGTAGCACCAACACTTTGTATTTCCACTGGTAGATGCGTAATTGTGGTTTGAAAAGGCTCACAGGAGCAGCCATGACGAGCGTGTTTGTCTTTGCAGCTTGACAGCAGGAGCAAAAACAAGTACAACTCCATAGACTCTATTAATTATTCTTTGTCATACAATACAAGACAAGGTCAAGATAGAATCACAAGGTTTTTCAAATAACACAAAGCCAACCATGATAAAAGGAACATTGCGTCCATATCGAACCTTGTTGTATTGAACGATTCGACGAAACCCCATGTGATGCTCGGCTAAATCTGTTGAAACCACGGCATGGTTTTTTACCTCCAAATAATTGGATTCAGAAGTGGTAATTGGTTTGAACCTGTGACGTGTTTAAAACTGTCCGGAAATTGAACTAGTGAGTGAAAAAATCATGAATGGGATTGACAATTGTCGGAAAATTAGATCAGGAAGAAATTGTATGACCTGAAATGATGAAGTTATTTGGAGGGTAACAATGGTACAATTGTGACATCATATCAGTGGTAGGGCCTTGAAAAAACCCCAAAGGGGTCTCATTTCAAACTGCTCACAGAGACCTTTTAAGTGGATATTCAAGTTTATCAAGTAAAAGAGTGACTACAACCATTTCTGTTTGTCTCTCTGGTAGTAATGTCACTGTGATCAATACGGCATCAATGCTTTTCCGTCGCGCTCTCTCTTTCTAGTGGACTCCAAGGGTACCAGTCTCAGCCTGTTGAGCGAAGTCACGCTGGTCCCGGAAAGGAAAACTATATAAATTGAAAAGTGGTTGGTCTTATAAAAGTCTTGCAGCGACTTTGAAAGATATTTATTTTTCTATTCCCTCTGTCTCAGATAGTTGATAAGGAAAACCTCTGGCAAATGGAATTATTTTGAATAGATTTTCTCGGCTGCCTTTTCCCTGATGAAAGACATTTGTTTCTGGTGCTTTCCGTCCGCAGACAACCTTGCAAGGGAAAAAGTATTTTCACAGTTTCCCCTCGATGATTCAGAAAGATACAATCTGATCTGCAGGAAATTTAATTAGCACAGATGGTGAGCCGGGGCTTGAACAGACAGGGCCGCCCTGTTCACTGACAGAGGAAGACTCCACAAGCATCATACTGAACCTCTCAGTAGTCTGTAGTCTGAGGTTTTCTAACCACCAGCTCTGTAGAGTTAAGCACAGTTTCGAGTGGATTGAACTTTAGGCTACTTTCCTCTGTCCCTCATACTTGGATGGAGGTAATTAATTCAATTTAGTATGGGGTTGATTCATACAGGATTCAGACCCAATGATGAGTAATTGTCTCACCTTTCCCCTGCCCCACCAACAGTGCATAAATAAACATCTACTATGGGTTGGTATACAGTTTGACGTTTGTATTCTTTATAACCACATTACTGCAGAGCTGACAACAACTTACATATGCAATTTATAGGCTACCTTAATTCTGTCACATAGGTGACGAAGATCAACTTGCTTAAGGTTAGTGATGTGCTTCTAAACCCGACAAAGTTTTGTTTAAAAAGTGACTGGAGGGATGACAGAGTCAGTCAATGGGGGACACGGGCTCTGTTGATGAGCCCAACTGCCAGCGGCAAGAAAGTGTTTGTGTGGTGGGAGGTCTTGGTCCTGATGGACCTCAGCCTCTTGCCAGATAGAGGGTAGGAACAAAAAAAAACGAGGGAAAGCAAAATTTGCGAGATGGTCAGCTGCAGGAAGAAGCAGTCAATATACCCTGTTAATCACAAGAAAAGGATTGTTGTTGTGACCCCAAGTCAGTCTCCATAATGCAATTCATCAGCGTCTGTAGGACAAAAACTGTTGTTGTTGTTGTCGTGTAGCTGTTATATAACGGTGACAGTTTAATCTCACAGTAGTTTAGATTCATGTGGTTAAACATCTGACTTTTGTGGTCGTCACTGAAATCATGTGTCACTCAGAGCGGGTTCCCTCAAGGTGAACCCTTGTATCGCCTTCTTTTGTTTAAGGAGAGGCTGCAGCGAGTAAGAGGGAAGATATTGATAGTGCAGTTTTTCAGAATCTCGGGGGTTTGTTCATTATTTTTCAGCCGTATATGATTGGCTGCACAGTCAAACATAACTCCACCCAGGTTGGTCATCGCTGCCACGATCACGCCCAGGTATTTTATAACCGTCCCACCAAGCTCTATATGGTGGCCATCTGTCATCTGTCCCTGACCACTTCCATATTACAATACATTCAATGATTTCACCTTTGACCTCATGCTCCTGCGCTCACAGCTCATTGCACCAGCCAAACAGATTACATTGAGCGGAGCGGGTGACCGTTCCAAGATGGCGGCCGCATTTCTCGTCAGTGCCGATAGGCGGTAGCGGCCAATGCGGCGTCTATGTATATTATGTCTATGGTCACATCCCCAAGGTGTCATTCGGTGATAACAAGGACATTCTCATTCTTATAGGGTTCCAAAGCTACAAATGCGATCGAGAACGTCCCTACCACGTGGAGGGATGCAGGGAATTGCACTTTGCAGACTTTATCTTAAACATAGAAGGCCTCAGGCCCTTTTTTATTAATATGCATGAGACATAGGAACACATCACTTTATTTTAAAGTGATGACTCGTGTAATATCACTCTTCATTGCCACAAAGAGGTTTAACAACATAGAGGTGAACATAATTCTGGGAGCTTCAAGGCGCCAGCTGAATTTTCATTCAGTGAAGAACACATTGATAACTCCCCTAGAAGAGTCAAACATCAACGAACAGGCACCAGACACTATTTGACACTATAGAAGAGGTCTCTGTAAGGTAAGTCTTTCAGGCAACATTCAAGGCGATTACGTCTGCTATAAGCCTGACAGGCGTGGTACTTTCTATTAGGGTGCAGAGAGAAATGTTTGTAGAGCATGTGGAAGAGCACATGTGTGCCAATTTTCAAGTTGATCGGACATTCGGGGCGGAAACTGGCCTAGTAGGGAACTTTACACCCAAAAGGGGAGACCCCAAAATTATCAAATTTTTTAACAGTCATGTTAAACATGATAACGATTTAACAACATGATAAAGCCCCCAAAAAGGCCCTTAAAGTGTAAGAAGTATAATAATAATAATTCCACCAATTACAATAGGTTCCTCTCCGACGAAGTCGTAGCGAGGACCCTAAATATACACGACATCTGATCAATGAAGTTATGAGCAGACTGACTCACTGCACTGATTACTGACAAAAGACGAGAGTATATAGGGGATAGGTGAGGAAACAGCATCTGGCCCTTTCACACCTCATTGAGTTGATGGAATACTAATAAAAATCCATATCACAATAGCATACTAAGTGTTCAATTAATATTCTAAAATATTCCTGCGCTGCATGTGGCAGAGACCTGTACGAGGGTCCCTCGCGGGAAAAGTGACGGGCCTGTCTCCTGGGTAAAGAGGAGGTGACCTTATTAACCTTTTCCCTTATGCTGTGCGGCCGACAAACCAGCCGGCTGCGCTACACACTCCGAGCACACACAGGCCACCATTTGTTGTCCTGTCGCCTCACTACTGTGCTCACTGCAGATAAATGATCT
This sequence comes from Apeltes quadracus, assembly GCA_021346845.1. NCBI lineage: Eukaryota > Metazoa > Chordata > Actinopteri > Perciformes > Gasterosteidae > Apeltes > Apeltes quadracus. The sequence continues at coordinate 12,272,938 of CM037924.1, forward strand.
CTTCTGGAGGGTTTTTTCCCCTAACGCTCAGTGACCAGATGAAGCTAATCAATTGATGAATCAAAGACCATCTCGTGGTAAAGAGAGCTCCCACAGCTAAACGAAATGATCACGGTGTTGTCTTCCACAACAACACATGACGAAGCCAGGTTTAATAGTCTTTTTATTGGCGACGAGTCGACTGTTGAAGGTGAGGTAATAAACAACACCGGGGATTCTATTCATCCACGATGCTGATCCTTCCTCAACGTCACTAACTTGCTTAACCTTAAGCTGACATTAAAGGGGCAATGCACATAATGTGATGTTCGTCAACCCCACGCAAAAAACAAGCTTAGCTTATATCGAAAAGAAGCATTGAGAACATTGACAAATCACCTGACAATGAAGTCCAGAGGTTAACCCATTAAGAAAAGGAATGAGGAAGCGCCATAGCTAACCAAGCTAACCCAGTAGCACAAAGGCTAACCCACTAATGTTAGCACGTAGGATGCATTGTGATATGGATGCGGAGAGGTTTGGTTATGTGAGCGAAGGATTTCAGATTCGGTCACAAAATGGAGCCAGAGAGGAAGGCAATAAACTGCCTTTGCGTGGACACACTGAAGCGTTGAGCGAACTAGGTGGAGATACTTATGTCCATGCAGCTGATTGCATAAAGCTGTAGAATAATGGAAACACTCTGCCGAGGCCGAGCGGAGCACAGCCAGAATCTTTGGAACTCCACACTCGGACAGAATAGAATCGGGGGGAAGGAGATTCTTTATTTCACAAATTATTACACTACACAGGTCATATTTCACTTTGAAACTGTACTTCCTTCTTTTAGTTATTGTATCCTTTTTGATTGTAACTCCAGTTGATTATTTTGGCTTTGCACCACCGGCCTGCGCAAAAGCAAGGTGTGCTGAGCCTTGTTCAGGAGACTTTGCCCCTTCAAGACATTGCTTTGCGCCCAAAAGTTTCTTCTTCTGGCCTTTATCCTTGTGTTTAAGATCACACACCGATCCATTACACAATGTTTCTCTGTGAACTTTGCTGCTGAAATGCAGAATAAACAGGACAGTCATTTTACCAGGTTCCCTGTCAAACATTTTGATCCAAACCAAGGACTTGGAAGGGAAAATATAGATGATCAGTTGACCAAGTTTTTCCTTAAAAAAACATTCTCTGCATGCATCAAAAGAAACAAATATCAATACGTGAGCAGGAGACCAAAATAGCAGCAACCTATCAGGACTGTGACATTTGTGATTGAATTTCACTGTAATGTGGGTTTCCCTGCCGTCATTACTCTTTTACAACTGTCCTTTGCAACATCTGAGGACTGATTATAGAAATGAGAGACGCACCTGCCTAACACACACTCAGCTGTCTCATTCATCATGTGTGTCTGTGTCATGGGTATTCTCCGTCAGACAGATAAGGGGCAGCAGAAGAAGCTGTGCTGTGAACAGAAGTCTTCCCCTCGGCTCAGCCCACTTATATTTTGTGTTAGTTTAATATTTAATTGTGTAAGCTGTGCTGTATCCATCTGAGGACGGCGGCTTATTAGTTCAGTGAGTGGTGGAGGAATTACTTTATCCCCATTACAGAATGCCTGAAAAGCTTTTAATACTGAGGAATTTATGGTGGGTTTAACAAGTTTGTCTAACATGGGAATGGAGCATCAATAATTACTGTGTGTACCAAACTATTTAAAGGCTCTGAATTGGTAAAATCAAAACCTGCGTAAAACTTCAACATGGCTTTAATCTTCTGTTCGTTGAAGGATACTTCAACAATATGCCTTTGATTATACATTTCTAATTGACACAAAGATAAGAAATAAATCCAAAACCTCTGAAAATCCATCCAACTACCCATCCGTCTTGGAGGGAGCTGGAGCCAATTCCATATGGCATTGGGCAAGCGGCACAGCCCACGGCACAGGTCGCATGTTAATCACATGACTCACACAGAAAGCCATTCACGGTCACATTCACGGGCAATTTAGAGTAGCCAATCAAACAAACCTGCAGAATCTAGACTGCGGGAGGACAAGCGGCTCTTCATGGCAGCTTAAAGAGAGAGTTTTACCCTGAGTTTTACCCTGTGGGACAAGGAACACGGCGTTATCTTCTCCTTTTAAGGGCCCTGATGAGTCAAAGTAGTGTCCTAGCAGGTATAATACCAGAGGAAAACTTCCACCATCAGAAATATTATATTAAATCCCTAAGTTGCAGAAGTAACCCCGGGCTGCACAGGGTTAAAAATACGCTTTGAGGGACTTTATGTTGGCGTTTTTGTCTGAATTGCCACCTACTCTGTTGCCATGGACGATATTATCCGTCTCGCCCTGTCGGCGCCCGCTGCATCGTAGCGTGCAGCCTTTTGAAGAAAAAAAGCAGGTCACTTTGAAAGCTACAGGCCCTGCCTGTCCATAGCACAGGGGTCAGGAAAAAGCAATTTGCATTTTTAACACAGGGAACAGTGTGAGTGGAGTGTTGCTGCTGCTCGAGCTCCCTGAAGGGCGTAGCAGAACCCTCCCCTCTCAGCTGACAGCTTCTTAATAGAGAGGCACGGCCATGCTGCTGTCTGCCAAGAACAAAACCTAGATTTATTATCATTGGAGTTCATTATTTACTTCTCTGTTCTGGTTTGTAATTATAATTTTTAGGGCTGTCAAAAATAGTGCACTAACGGCGTTAATTAGATGTTTGTCGTTAATTACGTCAATTTTTTTAATGCATTTTATGCATGCGCAGTGTGACAAATTATCCAGGTCAGGAATGTGTCCGAAATGCAGTTGTGGTTGGACTATTATAACAAACAAATCCTCCTCTTGGCGACAACTAGCTAACGTTATTATTTGTGTCCTCTTCAAAAATTGCTCTTCAGAAATGTTATGTTTATTGTCCCCCCCTACTGTTAGATCAGGGAGAGAGAGAGGCAGCCCGCTTATCGCACTTTTTTTGAGTTTTACCTGCCAACGCTCCCGTTTTTTCCCCCAATCACCCGGGGCGGGGCATACGCCTGCTGAAGGAGCCAGGACTTTCCAATGGTGGGTTTAACTTTTCTCGGTATCTTCTACTATCGTTAAACACTGAGGGGAGGTGACAGCTTCTGCATGCATGTAACGTATTCATAACGGATTCATAACAACACGCAAACAAAGTAAAGTGCTGCTACATTTAAAATGCCAAGTTGAACCCATCAAAAGACACTGCCCACTACGTCCAAACTCAACGTGCAAAGGCTTTGTGTCGAGAGCCAAAAAGTCTAGGTTCTTAAGCAAAACTAAAATACTTTTTTCTCCGTTTAGGTGTTTTGCTTAGATGCTTTGCAATGCTTTGAAAATGTTCTCTCAAAACAACAAAATACATCTTGAAGACCAATATTGTTCATAATAGGCGAGGATAGCATGCATCTAATTTAATAAATACAATTTTATACAGAACACAAGGACACAGCACATTTGGGATTCTTTGAGGTTTTTAGACTTTCACTGCGTCGAGGGAAAGAAATGTCGGTTCTTGACACCCCTGGAACTCAACTTGCCATTATGGGCCAACCGAACCATTCTCTTGTACATTTCCTCCCCCACTGGAATATGCAACGGCCTATATAAAGCAAGAAGCATTTTTCATCTATCCCAAATGTGTGATTTCTGGACTGTAGCAAGCGTTTAAAGCCTTGCAGGTTGTTTTTTTTTGTTCCTCATTGGGGTGTTGAAGGACATTATAATGTCAAATATTTCCTGTGCAGTTACGTCGTAGAAGAGGACATTTATAAAAGTGCTAAATGACTCTGCCATCTGAGCCAAAGGAGGGACTAGTGATGGATGGCTCGCAGCGCAGCAGGACTGTTGGAGATCCTTGACGTGGCGCTTTGATCAATGTTTCTGTCCACACAACCGGTCAGAGAGATGTAGCGCCTGCCATGATCACACCCGATTGTTTAATCTAACACATCATTTGCACGAAGACGAAGGTTAACAAGACAGAGAAAATCGATTAAGTGATCAATTCATCACTTCAAATGTTAGCTAGAATTTAGTCGTTTTCTCACATTCATTGCAGACATGGCGGTGCAGTTACTTACGGGCACATCTGAAACTTTTGCTTAACCCTTCAGGACCTGCTGCTGGGGGTTTTTCTGTAATTTCCTCCTTGTGTAATTTGTCTGCTTAATCCCAGACGGGGATTGAGCTGAGTTTTTGGTGCATGTTTAGATAGCCCGGACATCCATTATCAGTCCGAGGCAAAACTGATTTAGGGCCTCAGTAAAAGAATTACTGGGGGGGGGAGAGGAGAGCGCCGTGACTCCGTCACCTTTTCTTCCGGCCTCGGCCCCAATTGCTGCTCTTTAATTAGGCTGCTAATCAATCAAAGCTTGTGTGCAAAAAGATTGTCTCGGCCATTTCCATGAGTCAGTTGGAGCTGTGCGATACACACACCTTAAAACCTTTTTAGAACCAGCTTCAGAATGTCCTGCTGCTCAATGTGTGCAGCTGTTTATTTTGATCATGTTTCACTTGAGACTCTTCTTCACTTGAGAGTTATTTCTTTACGGCCCGGATAAAATCCCCCCCGGGTCTGGATACCTCGGCTGTATACTGTATTTAAAAAACAAATGTTGGCCTAACAAGGATTGGTACACTGTTCATTGTAATTCTTGTTGCTTCAATGGATTCCTGTGGATACAAACAACATGCGAGTTCCAATGCAGTAGACTTAGTAGACCTTCAAGATTTCTTTTGTCAGTAAACACTTACGGCAAAAACCATCCTACCGCTGTTTTGCTGCTGCTTGCTTGATCACCAAGATCTAGACTTTGTGTTTGACTTTCACACTTCGGCCGCAGCAGGACATTTAAAGAGGTCTGTAACGTGGAAAGACTGACAATGACGAGAAGAATGAGCGGCCATTTTCACAGTTATTAAGTTTAATTAATAGGTTGGTTCTGGGAATCAAACGGAAATGTTGTTGCTCTGGCTTTGTCTGGCACTGTGCTAGACTCAGCGGTCCACCTCCAGCTTTATTTTATGAAAAGATTAGAGGGAAGCAGGATTTATTGACTCAGATTTCACCTGCAGGTATAGAGTAATTAATGCAATTAGGCCCTCTATCTCAGCTCAGGCCTCTTATCAACACTGTTTCCTTATCGCTTCTGGATATTGAATAAAAAATATTTCCAATTAATGATTTTGCATAATTAAAGTGAACTTCTACCAGTTAATTCCCTGGTTAATTGCTGGCGAGAGGCATTTAAGGCAAAGATTTAGACAGCCGGACGGAAGGGAAAGTAATATGTATATTACTTAAGTGCTGCAATTAAAGCTTTCCTTATCAATATCCTCTGCCCTGTGGTGGCCAACAAAGTACTACAGTTACAGGTACTTTTATTTATTTTCATTTCACTTCAGAGGGAACAATTTGGCTTCAGAAAAACTGAACCTGTAACCCAATACAAATCGGAGTCCACTCGGATAAAACTACCATAACTGAGTCGACCTGTCATTTAGTTGTTAATGAGTGACTTTAAGGATTTTACATCTGAATTAAGATTAACTAAAATAAATAGGGTTGTTAAGTACAAATGTTTATATAATATAATTTTAATTCTAGCTACGCTCTGCAGCCTTGCACTGTAACCCGTAGTGTTGATTCGTCTGTCCGTGCTCCACTTTTATCCAGATGGAGATATCTCAACAACTTGATTCATTTGCATGAATTTATCCCTTGAGAATAACTACGTGTATATATACAACTTTGGTGATCATACAGCACCACCAGCAGGTTTGATTTCTAATTTGGAAATTGCGTGTGTCTTGACATAAACCTTTGGGAAGGCAAAATTGGAGAAACTAACTAATTTATTAGTCTTCAACCCCCCCAAAACTATTTTTTAGAGCTGTTGATCTAACAGCTTGGGAAAGACTACGTTGATGTGTAACGACTGCATGGGCCAAGAATATTCTGTCCAATCCTTTTGCAAAATGAAATGTTTGGACGAGCTTATTAGTCTGTTGCTGCGACAAAACATCCCAGATTTATTTCCGTTATTGCACTTGATTTGATTTATTGATTGATTACTGTCAACAGAATTTCCCCAATTACAACAAACAATGTTTTTAAAAGACATTAAGCTTGCTTCATTGCCTGAATTTGAACATTTATTTTAGGGGGGGTTTGATGCCCTTTTGAATGTAAACTCCTGATAGAAAATGAATCTATTCGATCACTGACAGTGCGCAGACACTTGAAACATTTTGAGTCCCCCCTCCCTTGCCTCACAGTGGTTTGGTCCGCTGCCTGCTGCACGTTGCTATGCGATCTGCACTCACTCTCGTCACAACAATGTTTTTAAAAGACATTAAGCTTGCTTCATTGCCTGAATTTGAACATTTATTTTAGGGGGGGTTTGATGCCCTTTTGAATGTAAACTCCTGATAGAAAATGAATCTATTCGATCACTGACAGTGCGCAGACACTTGAATAGGGACGCCAAGGAAAAGGGCAACGAATGACCAATAAAATGAATATCATATGTCTTCATCTGGCATTCAGTTTCACCTTTACCTGCTGGTCACTTCTCTCCTCTGACTTTTCACACATCTTTTACAATGCCAGCCAACTCATATACAAAACGCTGTCATGAATTACGCATGTGTGTATGTGTGTGTGTGTTTGCTGAAGTGACTCCAAACCTCTGTGCTCAGTGCTGCAGGGTGCCAGAGGGGGGAACAGAGAGGTAGCAGCAGAACGAACAAACAGGAAGCCCTCCACCTCGAAACTGGTTCAGACCCAAAGCACAAGATCCCGTTGGTCATTGAAAAGTAAACTGGAAAAATAAAATCAAATAGTATAGGATTATGGTAGCAAATCAAAGAGATCCTCCTTTTGTGCAGTTCCTTCTGTACCGGCTTCATCGCGTTATCAAGGCGTTGATAGGCATTGTTCCACATACATACAATGGGGTCATTTTAATTAGGGCTTTGTTTCTATCAGTAGGACTGTTACAAAGTTATCAGTTCATGACCAGACTGCCTTTCTCATCGTGTTTACAGAGCAAGGTTTCTTATGCATGTCCTCTCAACATGACTAAATTAGGGCTGTCAAAAATAGTGCACTAACGGCGTTAATTAGATGTTTGTCGTTAATTACGTCAATTTTTTAATGCATTTCACGCATGCGCAGTTTGACAAATTATTCAGGTCAGGAATGTGTCCGAAATGCGGTTGTGGTTGGACTATTATAACACACAAATCCTCCTCCTGGTGACTTTTGTGTCAAAAGCTACAAGAGACAAATCTAGTGACATGTATATGACACATCGGTAATGACAGGAATGTAGTAAGTAGGCGGTCTAAGGCTATTTTATTCACATTAAACATCGGATAAAGTTTTTATTTTCTCAAATACAAATGATGCTGAGTAATTAATGAATTAGTCATGACAAAAAAGTCTACTATGCTAGTGTAATATAATGTTACCCAGCTTGTTTAATAGCTTGTTGGATATGCCCCCAATACAACTAGCTAACGCTATTATTTGTGTCCCCTTCAAAAATTGCTTTTCAGAAATGTTATGTTTATTGTCCCCCCCTACTGTTAGATCAGGGAGAGAGAGTGGCAGCCCGCTTAGCGCACTTTTTTGGAGTTTTACCTGCCAACGCTCCCGTTTTTTACCCCTATCACCCGGACACCTCCCGGTTTGTTATTTCTCCCAGGAAATGTCGCATATGTGGATTAATCATGATTAATCTACTGAACACTCTGATTAATTTGATTAAAAATTGTAATCATTTGACAGCCCTAGACTAAATGTAACAATTTCAATCCTCCTTTAAAAAATGTATGTAGGCCTATATTTAAATCTTTAAAAGGTTTCAAGTCGAGCATATAAATTATGCCAAACATATATTAGCAACATTTTTTATTCCAAAGCGGTAAAGCAGTACTGTTAAGAGAAAAATAAACTATAAAAAATAACTATAATTATTGCACAAAAATGTGAACTGCCTGAACTACATGTCAGTGTAAAGCGTGAAGTATAAGAGAGCATTAGAGATGATTTGACTGCCTCTACTTGGGACTGAGGGACACATGCAGCTAACGTGACTAATTACGGTTAACTGCTCTGTGAAATGACACCATTGAGTTAATTCACTTTAAAGCAAGTAAAGTAGTACACTCAGCATCACAGTTTTGACACTTTATCATACTAAAAGTTCTTTCCACTGTAATGTGATTACTTTCTTTCACCTAAACTCAAGGACACTTTTAATACATTTAACATTGTTAATTTATGCAATTTAATATAATAGGAATTTCGTTTTAAGAACAGACTTAAATATTGTATAATTTCTCTACGATGACCCTCACCAAAGCTTCCCTCCACTGCTGGTATTTGTGCTCCTGTACAGGTTCCGGACGGCATGTGAGACAGCGCCCTCTGGTGATCAATTTAGATCCAACATACCCCTAAGACTCCACAGCTCTGACCGCAGAGCAGCTGACCTATCGGAGATAAAAGTCAGGTTCTCCTGTGAAAAGTGGAAATAAAGCTTTCAAGACAACTTTATTACAGTAAAATTGTCAAATAAATTAGATACAAGCTCTTTAAGATAAGAAGGTGCCTCACCAGCAAGCGCCTTGTAGGTGAGGAGAAGAACCTTAAATTCTATTCTTGATTTAACAGGGAGCCAGTGCAAGGAAGATAATACAGGCGTGATATGGTCTCTTTTATTAGTTCTTGTTAATACACGTGCTGCAGCATTCTGAATCAACTGAAGAGGCTTAAGAGATTTACAGGAACACCCTGCAAACAAAGAATTACAGTAGTCCAGTCTGGAGGAAACAAATGCATGAACAATTTTTTCTGCATCACCTTGAGACAGGAAATTCCTGATTTTCGATATATTAGGTAGATGAAAAAAGGCAGTCCTTGAAGTCTTCTTTGTATGAGAGTTGAAGGACATATCCTGGTCGAAGAGAACTCCAAGATTCTTGACGGTGCTGCTGGATACCAGAGCAATTCCATCCATCCGAACTTCTGTTTTTTTCTGAGTTTAGCATCAGGAAGTTGCAGGTCATCCAAGTTTTGATGTCTCCAAGACATTCTTGAAGTCTAACGAGCCTCTGGCTTACAATTGAGTATCGTCTGCATAACAATGGAAGTTGATGCGGTGTTTTCTGATAACGTCGCCCAAAGGAAGCATTTAAAGGGTAAATAAAAAAAAAAAAAAAGGTCCTAGCACAGAACCTTGTGGGACTCAGTGACCAACATTAGTGGTCTTCGAGGATTATCCTCCCACTTTAAAGACCTGGCTGGGTTATTGTGTTTTTAAAAAACCCAAAGTATTGAGGAGGGTTGTGCACACATGCATGACACTGAAGAGATGAACCCAGACGACGGTGTAGTTGTTTTTTTTTCCTTTATTTTTTCCCTTTTTTCCTTGCTATCCCTGCTTTTGGCACTACATACTTAGGGGGGCATTTTAGATCGTTTTAAAAACAAACTTCTATTCAAAAGACTTTCTTCTTGTGGCAAGCAAAGTATGAACAGCTAATAAAAATAAAGGTTTGTATTTTTTCTCCTTTACACATGAAATAAAAACACTTTTTGGACCCCCTCAAAAATGGGGGTATTAAAATATTTTACATTTGTATCACAAATCAATGTAATGAGACAAAAAATAAAAACTGTACAAAAATGAGAAAAAAAGTCATTAAAAAACTCTTGTGATCAAATGATGCAAAGAGTACAGAATTTTGCTTTTCTATGTTACTTATCAGGATAATAATTAAAAAGGAGATGCAAGTTCACTTCTTCTGTTGAATGAAATTCAAATTGACTTGATGTCGGACATGGGGGAGCAGCGGGAAGTTTGGATTGGGCTGCACCACAGGCCCTGGTGAAAGAGAGAATAAAGAAAAAAACACCGTAAAAAAGGAGACTGTTACATCCTCTATTCTTGCCAGCAGAAATAAAATAAATATATGCCATGTAGAACCTTGGGCCACAAAGGGTTTTCCCGGCGGGTAGCCGCTGTTGCCTTGCTGGATAAAGTTCTGGGGCATCCGGTAGGGCCAAGATGGAGGCAGGGCGTACTGTGGAGTTTTATTGTGATCCCATAACCGAGAGCCCTGGGTTACGCCTGCAAACTGGGCTGGGAGGCTTGACTCTGTGGAGACAAAATCCAAACACACTTAATAACGAAAGTTCAGTACTTTCCCAGTTTGTATAAACCAAACTGTGCTCCTTCACCGGTGAAGCTATGAACCGTTGCCAACATCCCAAAGAACGGCTTCTCACAGCATTGGAAATGGTGTTAATGTGACCTACCTCCCATCAGTCTCATGCTCAATCTCTCTTACATCTGCAAACAAGAGTAATCCATTTCACTGCAGTCGGCATAAAGCGGAAGCGGTTACAATATAGTCCTTAGACTTCAGGAGATTGGTAAATATTGCTCATATTAAATTAAAACTGCCCAAAGTTCTAGTGAAATGTGATGTCTGTATGTATTGATAGGGGGTGTGGCCTAGATTGGAGCAAGCATGACGTCACCTAGTAGTTAAGAGAACCATGTAGAAAACAAAACTACGTCACAGATTGTTTGAGAGTATGAGAAAAATAACTGCTGCTACAATTCATATTATATGCTGGGCCAAAGTCAGATAGCATAAATAAGATTGTACATAAAATAACTACATCTGTATTTAAAGAAAATGACACAGGAAGACAAAAAGACAGAACCACACACAAACAGTGCCACCAAAGTTCACCCAGTGAATACCTGACTTGGCCACGGTGCCATTGCCCATGAGTGACCCAGTCTGTGCCAAGTGGTTGTGCCAGTGTCCGTCCCGTCCAGGCCCGATGCCCAGCTGTCTCCCCGCCGGCTGGGCGAAGATGATGCTGGGGTCGTTCAGGTTCATGGGGCTGGGGTTGCCCCCTGAACCCGTGGGACTCCCGTTGCCCGTCGACGAACGCAGGGCGAACTTCAAGCCAGGCGGGGAGGGGCCGTTGGGAGAGGACGTGGTGAGGACTGGTCCATGTATGGGCCAGGCCGTGGAAGGGACGTGGACCGGGTGATGAGGCAGCCCCTGGGACTGGTGCTGGTGAGAGGGAAGCAGCCCCAGTGCACTGAGCGTCGCCGCTGGGTGGTACTGGCCTGGATGGGTGGGGGGGAAGCTGAAGAGAGACATGGGGACTTGGGTTTGAACAGGCTGCTTCGCGGCACCAGCGGGACTGGTCTTGATGTGGGAGGGCTGAGGGGAACTGGAGATCTTTGAGGAACTCGCTGGAGCAGTTGTGGACTGCGGAGAGTAGGGCGGAGTCTGCAGATTATCGGACTATTGACGGGAAGAAAGAAAGAATTACAGAATACAACCGGAGGAAAACATCATTTCCAAATGATGTGTTATTTCTAGAAATGTGGGTCAGTATTATTATTCTATGGGCACAAAAAAAAAAAAAAACATTCTCTTCCTTTGTAAAAGTATGGAAGCAGAAATTTCCATTTGTGTAATGTTTTGCAGTTGTACTCACACATTCAGAGGGCTGCCTGGTCCTTCCCTGACAGTCTGCAGCTAGCAGGGGAATCGGGATGGACTGGGAGCTCAATACAGTTCGTACCATGTGAGGAGCTGCGAAGAATAAGAAGTATTCATTTCCTTCCATAAAAAGTCTGTACTGCCAGTATAACTGATTGTAGTTAAGAAAAGCCCCCACTCAATACTTCACAAAGTCGCGTTGAGTGTCTAAACGGTGTGGATACCTGGTGCTCCGGTGGTCCTTTGCTTGAGGTGACGATACTCGGGACAGTCTCTCCTTACGTGTCCCATGTCCCCACACTGAAAACAACGCCGGTCCTTCGGCTCACGCTCCTCCTCTTTTGTGTCCTCGTCTTTGTCGTTTTCCTTCTTCTTTATCCTGGTAGATGAAAAAGTTCAGGGCACAACAAGGGAATAAGATACACACACAAGAATAACAATGGTACAGGCTCTAATCAAATAGATTTGACTGACAGAAAAGTGCATGAACTTAATCCAAATGGGATTTGTTCTATTATACCAAGTATAGGAGCCTCAACCTTTAGTAGAAATTCATAATTACTGTATGCCAGGAAATGACACTCAATCTTTAAAAAGGAGAATTTTACATCGCAAGACACATCGCAAGATAACACAGAATAGAACCAACCATCATTTCTCTTGGTTGCTTTTAGTTTTTGTTGGAATTATACTGGTGCATCATAAACATTTAATTAAGGAAAGGGAGGACAACCTGCGTCGTTTTGGACAGTCCTTCATGTAGTGTCCAATCTTCCCGCAAATTCTGCAGCAACGGTCATTCGGCGCCAACTCCCCATCGGTCAACACCTTTGAGTCAAAGAAGTAGTCCTGCAGGACAGCACAGGAAACGGCAGATATGTTAGGCAATTCCCTCGGGACGCAAAGCCGACTGGAGTAAAGTTGTTTGGTTGGCGATTGGCGTACCACTTCGGTTCCCTGTAACGGGCAGAACGGAGTCCCAAACAACTTCCTTCCGTTTATAAAGGCCTTCATGATGAAGTTTGTCACTATGAAAGCAGAAAAAAAGAGCATTTTGACACAGTCAATTGCCAGAGATCAGAACATCTGTAATGAAAAAAAGGACACATGTGACAAAAACAGATGGTGGACTAAGGCACCTACTTTTGCGAGAAACTCCAGCACCAAGATTATGATTCAAATCAAAGGGATCTGAAGAGAAGAACAGGTGAGTGAGTGGAAAAAAAAGATGCAGGGGATCTTTAGCAGCCAAATGGTTACAGCACATGCCGGATAACCACGGTTGAATTTGGGAGTCTTTACAAAAACATCTGTATAATAAAAAAGGTTTTAAAAAGGAGATTTGGCGGAAAAAAAAACTGGCCGTCCTGTTAAGAATTATATCTCTACAGAGCAACAGATCCGTGAAAGCACCTTCAATGGCGATGCATTTACTGGTCCACTGCTTCTCAAAGGTGGTAAGGCGTTTCCTTTGGCGGATGCTGATGACGTGCTCTTTGAAATCAAACTCTTCAGTGTAAAAGCGCAGAAGCCCCAACCACAGCTCCCCCACGGACTCCAGGTTTGGCTGCAGCTTTGAGAGATGCCGACGCTGTGTAGACAGTAGAAACACACTAAGATCTATTTATATTTAATGCTGAAAGAGCAGAAGGATAATTGCATTTGATGCAATAACCTCCAAAATAAAAAGGTCATCCTTAAAAAAGGTACATTTTTATTTATTCTTTTTAACTCACAAGATCCTCAAGGTCATCACAAAAGAAAGCATTCCAGCCATCTACCATCCGCTGGGGGACAGTATTCCCATCAAAGATCTAAAAGAAAGAGCCATTCATCATATTTTAGTCAAGGCTGAGCCTTTTAGGTTTCAAATCCTGTTCATTTCCCATAAGGGAGTTACCGGTACCTCCTGTAAGACTGGAATGACTGGTGGCTGCCTCTGCTGCAGGAAATAAAGCACTATCAAGATGTAGGCATAAGATGAGAGGCTTCCTCTGGATGCATCCCCAATGTCGCAGCGCTGCAGCACAAAACAAAACAAACCTTTTTTTTACAAAAAGCTTCTCTTTAACCGTAACGTAACACCAGGCTGAAAAGCATTGCTTTGCTGCCAATTTGGGTTTTGGCAATGACTGATGACAGAGAGGTCAACTTTGCTGCAACCAAACCCAACAGTGATGTCACAGTGTCCCGGGCGTTACGCTTTTAGCGTAACAGTTAAAGCGTAGCATAGGTAGTTGCAATGAAAAATGAAAAGGCTCTTTTATTAAATAATCTGTTTATTGAAGTTAAAATGTGCCGGCGTCAATCGGTAAATCAATGACTGGCACTGAGCAACATGATGCCAATGCATAAATTACTTTAACTTTAGGTTGCACAGGTAGGTTCATGTTCGGTACATCACGCTTTGAAGCGGTTTTCCGGAAGTGATATTGGAGCATGTGATGCCTATTGATATGTTCATGCAAGCGCTTGATGTATAATAGCTATCCACGTGGCCTCACAGTTGCAATGAGCTGGAGGGTTGATGGTGCAGACAAACTAAGTACACCAGAAGTCGAAAGACATTATACAATGGATTTGCAAATAGCTGGAGTGACCCGACCCAGATGCAGACATACCTTTGCAAAGACCTTCATTGTGTATCCCAGGAATTGCACACGTGGATCCAGGGCTGCATATGTAGCCAGCATTCTGGTGTTGTGTTGAGCCTGAATAGATAACCCGTGAATGTTATTTCATACAGCACTAAATAGGGACATGTCTGAGCACCTTACATAAGGGTGAACAAAAGCTTGTGGTTCACTCACCAGAGTATTATAAAGGCTAATATCTCCCTCCAAACCACTCTGTCTGTGTTCAAACTTCACAATAGGCACTTTAGCTGTTGTGATGGGCAAGATGTTTCTCAAACCTGGAATATTGGGGAAACTATCAGATTCAGTCCTTGACACACAGAACTAGTTCTAAAGCCATAATTAGTACATGTTGCTTCACCTGTATGCTTCTTTAGCACTTTTGCGAGGGCTTCAATGATCTCTTTGCAGTTCAGCCTCTGTTCATAACAGATCAAATGTAATATGCAACAGCGGAGGCGTATACAGGTAACATTGCTTCTCCCAATCAGGAAATGAGTTATATTGTGAATGTTTCTCTGCCTACCTCAGCAGTCTCATGACCCTCCAGAGTCATGCAGATGTCAAGGTCACTGTCACGGAAGCCAAAACCATTCTTGGAGGACCCAAACAAGCAGAGTTGAGCTTTATCTGGATTCAGGCAGAGGAAGAGAAAATAATTTGTATGTAAATGTAAAATTAAAATTTAATCAGGAATTCATCAAAACAAGACAAATAAGTTAGTCTGTTCAGGAGATCTAACAGAACGGTTTTATTCACTGCGATTGACTATACTTAAAAAAACTCCAGAATTCCAATAACACCCGGGGAAGACGTGTCATATTACAGCTCGAAGGCCTTTTAACTTGACATGAACAGAGCATTAGGTTAGCCACAACAGATTGACACAAAAAAATGGAAATAGCAGTACAGGTTTCCATTCAAATATCAGTAAAACAAAACAACGGCAGCCATTAGCAAAAAGTCCTTGTTTTGAATACATTTGAGAAGTATTCCTAAAGAAGTTTGAACTTTGTTGTCGACAGTAGTTCACGCTTGTTGCTGCTCACCATTGTACTCCTTCCTTATGAATCTTTCTAGGCTGCAAAGGATCTGCTCCCTCTTCTGCTGCTCAGCATGTGTAGGTGACAATTCATCTAGAAACAAAACAACAGATAAGCAGAGACACATCTAATCAGTTCTTCTAAAATAAATAATCTGCATATTAAAATATCAAATGATTTTTTTATTAAAAGCTCTATTAATGGTAGGGGAAACTCTGCTGTAAAATAAACACACACACACACACACACACACACACACACACACACACAAAAAGAATGAAGGAAAAGAAAATACTACATACAGAAGCACAATTTGCACAGCCCATCGAGGATTCCGCTGAAGCGGTCGTTCATGGGAGGCAGAGGCTTCAGCTCGATCTTCTTGAAGTCTTCAGGGCACTCGTCCTTCAGGTGACCATCTCGCTTGCAGATGCTACACACAACGGTTGGGGGCTGGAACAAGAAATCCAACAACGGATAAACTAACTAACTAACGGAAAGTAAGGGCATGACAAAGGCATACACTCACAGAACAGCAATTTGATCAAACGTTTGTGTGGGGCAATGCCCCATGTTGTATGCCTTACTGGTTCCGTTACGCTTTGGACAACCCGAAGCAAATATAAATAGACTATTTCATCATGTGTCAGTAATCCAAAAAAGACCCTCCCTAAATGTAAACATCTCACCTAAGTGACATGAAAGCATCAATGCTGACAGGATGAAGCTGCTCCTAAACTGCAGCTACAAATGCGGGAAAGGTTGAAATCTAGAATTTATGTTTTGTTTATTTGCGTTTCAAAATACCCCGATTACAGACGATTGAGATGGTATATCAAATAATACTACGGATATAGACATTTTACCAAGAAAAAACAAACATAGAATTTGATTTCTACTCCAACACCAACACATGATTTGTTATTGTATGCTGGAATACAACATGGTGAATTGTGATAATTACCTTCCCATTAGTAAAGATCATCTTATCAAATACATAGTAAAGATCTTCTGACGTAACAAGCCGGTCCGCATCTGAAACACTGCTTCCCGCCGCCTCTTCATCCATCTCCTCGTCTTCCTCCTGGTCACTGTCTGGCAGGCCGTTGGGGTGGAGGGCTGGTTTGACTCGCTCATGGAGAACCATGTCCATGAGGCTTCCATGTAAAGTCTCCTCGATACTTTTTCTGGACAGATGTGATCCATCTTCATCATCACTGTCCGGTTTCTCAAACTCCTTCAATTGGTGCAGCCCCCGCTTAGAGGGACGGCCTTTTCCATCCTCCTCTTCTTCCTCTTCCTTCTCAAGCTGTTTCAATGTTTTACTCTGGTTGTTTGCCTTCTTGTATTTCTGGGACGCTACAGAGCTTCTCCTTTGAGGGCACGCAAAGTATTTGTAAGCCGAACGTAGACGCTCGAGGATGTACTCAAACACCATTTGGCTGTTAAGGCTCCGCGCAACATTCCTCTTCAAGGCAAAAGGATCTAAAATGTAAAGGATTTATGAAAGACAGAGTACATTTCTGATATTTTAAAAAACAGACCATGTTCTTGTTTTTCCTTTTTAAGATCAGAGTAGCCCTCACCTTCAATAGCAAGCCTGCGGCGAGGCCAGTTCTTCCCTTCTCTAGAGAGGAGCTCCTTCAGTCGGATGCTGATGATGTGTTCTTCCAGAGCAAACTCTAGGGTGTAGAAACGCAAGAGCTCCAGCCACAACTGGCCCGGCGACACACCTCCGCACAGGTCCAAAGTTAGCCGAGTCTTTCAGGGACAATAACAAGAAAGCAGGGTGACACAGCAAGAATACCCACAGTGCTCTCCGCAAAGGTATGTTTGAAAATTGGAATGACAGTCGGTTTGAAGTACTCTCGAATGACATGATTGTGTGCTGCAGGAAGACTCACAATGCCTTCTGAGTAATGATGGTCGGGGATCTTTTTCTGCTCCGGCTTGGCTCTGCCTTCTCCCCTGCCTTCGTTACGGTTGTCTGTGGAGCTTGCGAGTCTGCGCTCCCAACGAACAAAGATGTCTAGCGAGATTCCAGTTAGGTGGTACTCGTCCACACGTTTCACATCAAAGCCTTCAATCTGAGAACAAAGAGAGAAAACAAACGTTAAACAAAAAGTCGAGATGTACATGTCTCTTTTTGACGTGGTAGCAGAGTGTTTCTAAGAACTACTCTTGAGCTACTTTAAAAAGTTGCTTTGTAGAAGCCAGTCTAGTATAGTTGCATAAAAATCCTGAAATCAGAAAAAGGTGTGCCACAATAACACAGACATGCTCTCACATCAACGGTGTGTTCATCTGGTGTTTCTCAATTAGATTGCGGATTATCCTGTGAATTCCATTAAATGGGCGAAAAATGTCTCAATTATACTACAACTTGTGTTTATGGCAACTTAATTCTCTGAAATATATTTTAGAGAGCTAATGTATACTTTTAAAAGCTTGTTTTCCCTGTGTATTTATTTTTAAATCAGGTAATTAGGGGGAAGGCAGGACAGCATATGCAAATAAATTACATTTTCTTCCCAGAGTA
This sequence comes from Apeltes quadracus, assembly GCA_021346845.1. Taxonomy (NCBI): domain Eukaryota; kingdom Metazoa; phylum Chordata; class Actinopteri; order Perciformes; family Gasterosteidae; genus Apeltes; species Apeltes quadracus. The sequence continues at coordinate 12,290,701 of CM037924.1, forward strand.
GAAAGATGGAGTAAGACCTAAAAGAGCCAACACTTCACATACCCAGCGGCCCAGGTAAACGGGGAGTACCGGCTCCTTCCTCTGCTGCAGGAAGAAGATGACCATGAGGGCTAAGGAATACGAGGGGATGCCCCCCTCAGCCTGACAGTCAATGTGACACAGCTGTGGAGATAAACATACAGGGGGCGGGGGGGGTGGATGCATTAGGCCACCTTTTTTTGCCCTAATCCATTTACTACATTTCACAATAGGACATAAATGTAATAAGGGAGTTTCCGTTTTTTTCTGAAAAATGTAAAGGAGAAGGCATACAAATAAACACAAGCGAACCCATGAGGCAGTATGTGTTGCGTTCTTTCAGCTGAAAGAGTGTTGGTCACAGCCTTACCCTCGCCCAGTAACGGAAGGCCAGCACCAGGGGGATTAATCTGGGTTCCAGTTTAGACAGGGCTGCCAGATGATTGGTAGTGAGACAAGCAACGTCGTTACCTGCACTAACTTTACACATCAGGCCGCTGCACAGAAGTGAGAGAAGAACATGATGAAAAGTTGGATCAAATTCTTAAAATGGACATTGAACAAAACCTCATTCTAACTCCTGCGACGGTTCATTGAGGGATAAAAATAAACTGGGTTCATATGAAAGACAGAACTATGCAAAAGAAAATAGTTTTTGAAGGCATCAAAGTGGTGCCAGACTATAAAACCGTGCTGGAACCGCAAGCGCCACACATAAGTGGGAGAGTATTTATACACTATAACAATGTACACTGAAAATTACATAATCTAACATAACAGTGAAATTACACAATCTAAAAAGGCATCATCTTGCAATGACATAAAGATGTATTTTACGTAGATATTAATGTTACCGGTAAGTTAAAAGCAAAACATATATGAGAACAACATTAATTTATTTATTAAAGTATTTATTTATTGAAGATTTAAATTAAATAATTCAAATCTAATTAAAGAAAGAATAATGTAGGAGAAGATGATACAGACCGTGTAAAGGTGCCGCAGTGTTTGACGTATGTATACTGAAACTAGTTTTATTATTATTATTACTACAGTCATTTTCATCTACCTTTACCTGTTTTAATCCATTTACTTTTTACCCTATTGTAAATAAAACTTGTGCTGCATAATTATATGTAAACGGTTACTAGTCAATTTAAATCGAGGAGATATTCAAGTAGACAACAAAAACATACATCAATGCATTTGATGGTACTCACTTGCTAACATCCCGACAGAACACTGCAGGCACTTTGGCATGAAAATCTGACTCAACCTCCGAGAATTCAGCTATAGAAGAGAGACAGAAAAAAAACTGCCTTAAATCACAGTGGGAAGAGTTGCAAACCTAAATGTATTGCAGGAATTTTACATAATACTAGAACCAACAGTCCACACCACTTAAATGAGGTCATAAGGACAAACATATTCATTCACAAAAAAAACTTGCTCCTTGACATTGTCCTCCTGTGTCTAAATTTTCTTAGGGAATCATTTTTCCAGGCAGAAGGATTTGTCTTTAATAGGCGTGGTTTAATTCTGAGATAAAAAAAAAAAATAATAATAATTGTATGTGATGTGAACAAATCTGAGATGTCTTTTTAAAGGGCCATTTCGCCCAGTCCAAATTCATCATGTCTCAACAAATGTTAAAATTTAACATATACAGAGAAAAACTTACAGCTTTTCTTAAGAATTTCCAGCACTTGTATCAAGACCTCAGGTTGCGTCATCTAAAAAGGAAGCAAGGAATGAGAGAATCGTCAAATGTAAGACAAAATGTCACTGCTGATTGTATCAAAAATATATACATTTTTGTTGCATAGAAAAATCAACTTACTGAGGGGGGGTGAGTAACATCGATGTTGATGTCACTCGTCTTAAAGGCAAATCGGGTAAGACATGAACCATAAAGACGGAGAGCACAAGCTGGAAACCCAGAGAAAAGATATTGTAAATTACAGTACATCTCACGCTCAGAAGGATTCATTAATAATGGAATAAAAGAAAAGATTATAAACTGGGCCCTGGGGACCAGCCAGGTCAAATTTTCATGGGAATGAAAATAAGCGAGGATTCCATGAAATAAAGTGAAAAAGAAGTATATAACTGGTAATCCTTAATAAATGTAATTCACTTTCTGCAAATTTTACATATTTTTATGACAATCAAAAATATCTTGTTGTTATGAATAGCTTTGTTTTTTCTTGTATGATCAACGGTTATAATTAAAAGTTAAAATGTTTTCTGAAATTTTCCTTCTTTTTTTTTTTTTATAAATACGCATCTTGCTGCAGAAAATATAGACCAGGCTCAGTGATATCCCGGCATACAACCTGAGAGGTGCCTCTTTATGATCTCTTCCATCTTGATGACCACGGCTTTCCGAACCTCAAAGTCCTCCTCTGAGATCCCCTGCTGCCTTGCAGTTTCCTGGACGGCATCGTCCACAGCCTTCAGCTGGGCGGCAGAGGCTGGCGGCAGTGCACGCAGGTCGTTCTCCTCCTGTTTCTCCTGACACACCAGACGCACGGTAAGTGAAATATCTTCCTCAATTACACCAGTTCAGATTGCAGAAGTGTAATAAGTTCTCATACCATAATGTTCTTCTTGTGTCTCTTCTCCTTGATGTGTTTGTGTGCTCCTTGAATGTTCTCAATATGCACAGAACAGAGCTTGCATAAGTATTGATAGTTTGGGTAGTCAGGAGAGTGCTGTAAAAACAGGAAGAGAAGCAAAAGCAATCAGTCTGTGCATGTTCTCTCGCAGTTTTTCAGTTGGAAAATTTGAGCCCATGCGATTGTAATCATAATAAAAATCTATTGCATGGTGACTGAATCCGTAATGCAGCAGCTGGGGTGAGCTGAGCCACACATTTCTTTACATGGGGGCATGAATGGATTGTTGTCTTACTTTCAACAGTCGGTGGATGTAGTCTCTGTGGAGGCGCTCCTCTGCCTGCCGGAGGCCCAACTGTTGCTCCGTCAGAGGCTCATCCTTCCCCGTAGGCCTCACCTCTTCGACGGACTTCTGCATTAATGCAGCCCGTCTCACCCCTACGAGCAACAACCACAAAGCCGCTTACCAGAGATGTACGTGGAGAAACACACATTTGAGGGAAAAAAACAGCAAACTCACCATACGACTTTTCCTTAGTCTGAACTACAACGGGGCTACAATGGAGCTTTGTGGGGCCTTTCTCAGGTGTCCCGGGCACTGCAGGAGAGCTGGTCTCTCTGTTTGCTGAGGAGCTGCCGTCTGCAGAAATAGATACTCTGGTGTCGGGAGCCTGTGCCACCGGCTTCTGTTGGAAGCTTGCCACCTTTACTTTCCCCCTCTCTCCAGAACTCGTTCTTCCAGTTAGTTTAGTGACCCTGGAGGGCCGCTCTCTCCTCTTGTCCTGGGGGACGTCCGCAAAAGACTTGCCTGGCTGGCAGCCCCCCTGACTACTGTGGTCATCGTTCGCAGCAGTGAGGTTGTCTTTGCTGCGGGTTGCAGACTTGGTACCAACTCTCTGCGCTTGAGCCTCTTTATTTGACTTCTCACTGGAAAATGCGTTGGGTCCTCTGGGTTGAGACTGCTTGACAGATTTGACTGGACTTTTGGATTCATCCATCCCGGTTCTGCTGTTGTCCCTGGTGAAGTCAACAACACAATGAGGATAATCAGTGAGGCTGGCCAGGTATTAGGATATCATAGCAATCAATATGACTACAAAGTTACATCTCTTGTTTCACCAGTTAAAATGAAGCCAACAAATCAAATGTACTTTGCATTTATCTTACATGGCCTTTTTTTTTTAAACAACAACATCAAATCTACAAAGAAGAATCCAAGTCATTCAAAAGTCACATGAAGAAAAGGGAAATTGACAGTTCTTACAGCAAAGGTTCTGACAGCTGTAGCATGGCTTTCTACATTTTGGACATTAACTTTTGTGAATTGACTTTTGACCTTAAAGGAAATGTATTCCTTTGCTTGTGTAAAGTCGATCAGCCGAAAAGATATAGCGTGAATTCACAAGCAGCGAGGGGAATTTCCTTGATCAATTCATACACATCAAAAAATATTTAATCTTTATTCATTTTAGAACACTGAGTGCATTTCTAACATGATACATTTCTATCAATTATTGTATATAATGAAACAATTCGATTCAAACCAACAAAATGTGTTGTATAAATGCAGTTGCTAATGACTTTGTATACAGACATTGCTACAAATTATAAATCAAACGATCAACTTCTGAGGGATCAATGAAGAGGGATTCCGTACGTATCGGTGCACACACCCGCCTCCCGTGTGTTTACAGTGTTGTCGGGTCGAGGTTCCGCATGGCGTGCGTGACTGTTGGGGCTGACTTTTGATTCAGGCGTCGTTACCGTGAGTTCAGCAGAAAACGAAACTGACGGGGCAGCGCACTTCGACACGGCAGTGGGACAGTGTTGGCTCCACTTTAAAGACAGAACTACAACGTCCTCTCGACTCAAATACACGCACGCCAGTAGAACGAATCTGTGTCACCCGGTATATGGGAAAGATTGAGGTTGTCTTCCCCGGTAGCGGTCTTTGTAGGCTAACTAACGCTAGCTGCTCTGCCTCACGTTCGTCCGTCCGAGCTAGCTAGCGGCAAATAAATAACACTGGCACCCAGTTGGCGTTCAGCGGGAAGTCATAAAAAAATAGAAAAACATGACTTCGACTACAACAACAAAGAAGAGCGCATACGAACTTACTTCCGGCTTCTAAAGTTGATTCCGGCTTATTGTTCAGCTGTTGCCATAGTGTTGTTCAACACAATATGTTACAAGTTTCACGGCCCTGGTCAAAACAGCAACCATTGACGCCATGTTAATGCACTGCCCCGCTGCATTGTGGGAGTGTCAGTGATGACGTAGAGGGGCGTGAAGTGTGCTGCGTTCAAAACCAGTCGGAAACGCTCAACTGACGATTGATGTATATTTTGATTAAAAAGTATGAACAATGTTCAGGGTACTATACTACAATACAACAAAACCACAACTACCACTACTTTAATAAATTTGGAGAGAGCTGAAATTGATTGCGATCTCCATTTTTGGTCAGTTGTCCTACAGAAATAAGTAGGCCTTGTTATGCATGCCTTTATCAGAATAGGATGAGAACAGCGCATCAGATTGATAGATCAATCCAGAGGAAACCAGCACATCAGTAGCCCAGGTAGTTGACCGGGCTCCTTAAGTACCTTATGAGAATGCGTATTCGTATCATAGCGGAGAGGGGCATCGAGTAGTTTTTATTACTCGATAGGAATGCAGGGAGTTCTACAAGAGGACCCCTCAGTAAATCAAAATGGAGGCCTTACCAGGTACCAAGTTGTACAAAACACCTCCTTTTGTGGAAGTTACTGCATTAGAACAACAAAATGGATGGTTATAATAACTCAAATAATTATGTTTTAATCAATATGTGGCGAGTACGCCCTATGATAGCAAAAGGCTATAACTTGATGTTTTCCTCATTTCGTGGCTCACAAGCTTAAGCATTGACAGCAACTGTTGCTGTTGACTAGCTGTTAATGGTCTGTGGACGACTGAAGCTTGTGTAGTCCTCGTTTCAAGAAACATACCGTATCACAACTACTTTTTATTAAACCTGTTTTATTGTCACTTTTTCGTCTCTGGGTCTTCAAGTCTACTCAAAGAATTTTTGAACACAACAATCCATGTAAGCATTTAATGCCGTACGTTTTTGTAGATTTCTTTAAGCGGCCAAATGATATGCCATCTGCATTTTAGGTGGATAATTAAAGTCAAATGCCATTGTCCAGAAAATAAAAAGCCTTACAGTATAACACTATGTATATAGACACATCTACTATTTACGTTGTGGTATATTTTAGTTTAAAAGACAAATCATTTTGACTTATAATGAGGTAATCTTTTTACAACAACAACAACAACGATTAATCCTTTTTTAATGCAACCACAACCTCGAATTCTTAACGGCGGCTTTTATTTTGTAATGAATTCCTGTTCCAGGAAGTCTTGTCTCTTCCCACTTGTAGCTTGACCCGCCGACCCATCCCGTGCGACCCGAACCGCTCCGTTGCGTTGGCAGTATCCCTGTAATGATGCTCCCAGCTGCACTCGCCGTGTTGCTAACTCTATTCAGCCTCATTGAGACCAAAGAGAAAGACTTTTATACTTTTAAAGTTGTGAACATCAGGGGGAAGTTGGTATCCCTGGAAAAATATCGGGGCTCGGTAAGTTTGAGGTAACAGTATTCATGCAGGGATGATAGATTGCCACTTTATCCGGGGCCCTATGTATGTCAACCGGGGACATTAATTCATTTCGCATTCGGATGTTTATGTTCTAATTTCTCTCGTTGGGCAGTAAGTTAGTAGCCTTAAGTAACCCGGCCGGTCGCAGCCCGCTGTCTTAATGTCCCATCATGTTGCGCCGCTAGCCTACGTGGCAAGAGGCCTGCGGAGCCGCTGCATCTGCATGAACTTCAGAACGTTCTCATTCAAAGCAGACTGTAGAGTGGATTCATCTTTATCAGTTTATGCAATATAACAATATAACTCTACGTTTTACATTACATTACTTCTACGTTTTGCATTACATCTACTTCAGATTTTATTGGAGTTTGTCAAGGTTATTAAATAAGACTCCTAAGGCATTTGGAACAGAATATTAGCAATTCGATTCACTACTTTATAAAGTCAGTCTTTACTGTATTGTGACACTAGATGTCACCACGAGATGATGGTGTCTTAAAGAACACACATGCATACTTTTCTAGGGATGGGAAATAGATTGTGAACTGAAGCTTGAGGCTTTAACATGTACTAACCTGCACTAGCATGCTCATCTGTTCCCATGCAGTGTAGCTGCACAGGTCCACCCATGACCATGTCAATTACACCAAACACACAAGGTAAACAACAAGGACATTGATCTCATCATACATTGAACTACCTTTTATTGAAGTAAATTATCACTATAGCGATACTCCATTATAACTAACAGTTCCGCACGAAAATGTAGTAAAATGTACATAAAGTATCAAAGTAAAACTCCTTGTTTTGCCCTTTTGAAACGTATACTTTTGACGTGGCGAAGTAGTTCACTAAAGTAGTTCAACGAAGTAGTTCGCTGAACTACTGCAGTGTTGTACAATTGTACGCCAGAATGTAAGCTGTGGTTATGTGTGCATCCAAACAAGCACGCCCTCAAAGGGTTCAGAGGTCCTTTCCGACTTGTTGAAACTACAATTTAGAGCTTTAATATAGCAACATTTTGCTCTGTAAAGTTATTGTGTAATTACAGTTTTTCATCTAGTCAAAATTCATATTAGTAAAAAATAAATATATATATACCCATATGTACTCATTGTTGCACCAAGATCCACTATGGCATCAAAGTAGAAAAAATGGTGTCCTTCCTTTCACGTATAGTGCTTTCTGAAGTGAACACACACTAACAAAACTAACAGATGATGGGAGCATGTTCATCTATACTAAACCAGATACGCGAACTGCTGTCTACAGTTCCTCAGTGGCTGTTAATAGTTGTTTTGCGACCGTCATGGCTGTTGTTACTATTGTTTCTTCACAGTGTGCTCCTTTGACCTCAGGTTTCCCTGGTGGTGAATGTAGCCAGTGAGTGTGGCTTCACCGAAGCGCACTACAAAGACCTGCAGCAGCTCCAGCGGGACTTTGGGCCGTATCACTTCAACGTGCTGGCCTTCCCCTGCAACCAGTTTGGGCAGCAGGAGCCCGGCAGCGACAAGGAGATCGACAGCTTTGTTCGCAGAGTTTATGGCGTCTCTTTTCCCATGTTCAGTAAAATCGCCGTCGTCGGAACCGGAGTCAACAATGTCTACAAGTACCTTGTTGGTGAGTGAGATGTTAAGGTGCTGCCGGGAGTTTGTTTTTGCGTAATTTGAAGGTGGCTTCTTTTTTGAGCAAATGAGCCCAAGACAACCAGGTTTTTTTAATTAACACGGTGGCATCTGTAGGATCCCACTGTCAATGGGAAAATGTTAGATACTTATAGATGACAAATAACATAGATAAGAAAACATGTACAGTGTATTCAGAAGATGGCATTAGCTGATTTATACTGTAAATATTAACTTCTTTTTCTTCCTTCATTCTGTGCAGAGTCTTCCGGAAATGAGCCTGACTGGAATTTCTGGAAGTACCTCGTTGATGTAAATGGGAAAGTGTTGAATGCGTGGGGACCAAAGGTTTCTGTCAAAGAAATCAGACCCAAAATAGCCGAAATGGTGCGCCAGATAATCGTAAAAAAAAAAGAAGAGCTTTAAACTCTGATTAAATCAATCGGGTTAGAATTGAAGAGACACATTTAACAAATGTGTTTTGCTTGTACAATCAGACTTGGTCGGACTATACCTTTACCAAGTCTCATACCAAAAGCAAGTTTTACTTCTAACTACTGTGAAAAAAACTAATGAAACCCTCCTTTTTTTCTTAATTTCAATATCATGTTTTGTATCAGATGGATGTAATTTGAAGCTGCATCTTTGAACCAAAGGTCTTGTTTTCCTGTATGTCACATGGATTCTATGTATTGCTGTTTTATTCAGTCTGCTTTGTTGAATAAACTCTTACTGCGCAATGAGAGTTTACATGGTAACGTAAGTTTTTATAATCTTCTGTTGTTTTCAGAACACAAACATGAATATCACTGTGATTTCACAACGTTGGGTGATTAATTCTCAGTCAATTCAAAAATATCTGGTGTGTATCGCTGACACGGAGCTAAAAAGCGCGGTTTGCGGACCTCCGCATAAGCTTGCGTGTGTCCATATGGTCGCGCATGAAGTCTGTGGGCCGCACAAACTGCGCCGGCGGGCTGTGATTGGAAAACGGGACTGGAGCTGTGTCGGACGGGAAAAATCGCAATTGCACATAATTCGGGATGTCCCGGGTAATACGGGGCGGTTGGCAACCCTACTTGTATTCCGTGTTGAGATACATTTTTTATCTCAATCTGCTTGAAAAATTGAAAAGAAATCTTGATCCGATATTCAGTTTCTCAATTACTTCTTCAAATTATTTAGTTGCTCCAAGAAAGTGACAAAATTGCCACACTTACATGCTACCACTGAACAATAGGTGTCCTATTATTATCATAACATTGTTTCTCAGAAAAACACAAAGAAATTATTCATCAAGTAAGACAGGTATAACATTGACACTAAGTCTGTCCTTCTGTGACTCCATTCTGCCTCTCATGCACTTTCCTTTTCAATAAAGCACTGGACTGTTCTGGTCTGCATGTAGATCCATATCCCAAACTTTCACAGTGCAGACACTGATGGTGGTGTTGGAGAATAAGTTGCTCCCGTTTTCTGATATGCAAGGTTCTGCTGCATTAGTTTACGTTAACGGCACCCACGTCTGGTTGGATGGTACCACACACCCCCAATCAGCTGCCTGTTGTAATTGCAAAAATGTATGTAACTCTTCAAAATGTTTCATTGAATGAACAAAGTTATAGATTGCAAGTGCTGGGATGGTGTAGCCATTAAAATACATGAGCTGGAGTGTCGCACACTGATAAGATGCCAGTCTCCTGGTTGTAGAGACACAACAAGTTGGTTTGGAGGCCACCTGCATGTATAAGAACGGCCTGGCCCTGTTGTGAGAGGAGGAAGGTTCTTGGCAGTCTACTGAGCACAGGGCTCTTGTGACCTTTTTTCCCTTGCAAGGAAATGAACGGAGAAAGACTTATTTGACTCAGAGCCTTTTTACCGATTGTCTGTGCAAAATCTTCCACATCACTGTTTACCCACGAGGAGAGAGAAGGCCACTAGGGAACGGCACAGCCAGTCCAGTCTTCCTAACTGAATTTTGGCCTAAGCTTCATTTCTTTGACACAAAATGTATTCAATGTCAGTGACTTCACTGAACCACCCACATCTATTTTACACATATTTACATACCAGTTGACAGGATGAATAAAACTTACTGTAAAGTAAATAACTACACTCAGAGATATGAGTTTAACTGTCGTACCGAGTGTCATGTTGACAAGGATAATATTTTATCCTTCAAACCATTTGAATTATCAACAAGTTCGCAAAGGTAAGTTATTCCTTCCGCGGAATATCTGTATCTTTCATACACGGAAGTATCAGGAAGTTAAGGGGATTTTGTCCCTAAAAACTCTACGAAGTGCTCTTCTAACAATCTGCGCTGAGATGTCCACAGGATTTGGAAGAAAAGGTGAAGCCGCAATGATCGCAACAGAGAACAGAAGCTAGGAATTAACTACGTCAGCTGTTTCTTTGCTCACCGCTGATTGGTCAAACTTCTGACTAAGAGCTCGGATTCAGAGCATAACCTGCCCCGGAGCAGGTTAGCCGTGCAGCGTAAGTTACCATGGCAACGAATACCTATTGAAGCCGAGCCACTTTCATGGTACCGAAAACCCGGGGTTGGTGGAAAGTAAGCTGAAACTTATCTGGCTAGCCACCTAAACCAGCTTCATGGTACAGGCCCCAGTTGTTGGAGCAGCTGTTGTTGTAGGCGCAGCAGTTGTGGTTAGTGGAGCAGTTGTTGCTCCGCGCTGCTGTCGGAACAGCAGTTGTTGCAGCTGCTGGTGTCGTCGGAGCAAGAGTTGGCGCCGCTGTTTGTAACAGATTGTCTTGCAGTTGTGTAATCGCTTTGGATAAAAGTGTCAGCTACTGGAAATGAAAGATAATAATAAATAGATGAACTACCTGAGGCTAAATGTATTTCGGGGCCAGATATTGTTTTTATCCCACTGATACTTTCCTCAAAAAAGTATTTCAATAAATCTTTTGTTTGTTACAGTGGCTACTATTTGTATTTAGTCCATTCTTGTTGGTCTTCTGGATAAAAACACCATAGAAGCTATAAACTGTTTTAATACATCCGAGATAAGCTTTATTGAACAGATTTTAATAGTACATTCAATATACAGTACAGTATATTTGAGACACAAGTCACATCATTACAGACCAATGTAATATATATATTTTTATTAAGGTGCTTTGTCAAAGCCCCCTTGTTCTAAGAGAGAGCGAAGAAAATGAGTCCAAGGAGCTGGTGTCTGATCCTCAGTCTGAGACCGCATGCAGCATTGTTAGTATTTGTAGTTGTGGCTGATTGGGTTACTGCAGTAACAGCTGTTGAATGGGCTGCAGTTGATGGGAGGACGGGAGTTGTTGTTGCGGCCTCAGTTGCTGTTAGCGGAGCAGTTGTTGTTGGGGATGAGGCTGTTGACGGTGCTGCAGCTGTTGTTGGGGCAGCTGTTGTCGTCGAGAAAGCGGTTGTTGTCAAGGCTGCAGTTGTTGTTGGGGCTGCTGTTTTTGTTGGTGGTGCAGCGGTTGATGGGGCTGCTGTTGTCGTCTGGGAAGCAGATGTTTCAGGCGCTGCAGCTGTTGTAGGTGCTTCCCCTGTTGTTGAGGCTGCTGTTGTCATTGGGTAAGGAGTTGTTGTTGGTGCTGCACCTGTTGTTGGGGTTGCTGCTGTTGTTGGCTCAACATTTGTTGTTGAGGCCGTTGTTGTTGTTGCTGAAGCAGCTGTTGTTGGGGCTAATGTTGTCGTTTGGGAAGCAGTTGTGGCTGTTGCTGAGGTTGTTGTCTGTGCTGCACATAATTTTTGGAATGTTGTTCTTGTTTTAGCAGCAGTGGTGGGGGATGTTGGGGCTAGAGTTGTAGTTGGTGCAGCAGTTATTGTTGGGGCTGCTGTTGTCGATGCTGCTGGCCCTGTTGTTGGCGCTGCTGTTTTTGATGACGCTGCAGCTGTTTTTGTGGCTAATGTTGTCGTTGGGGAAGCTGTGTTTGTTGCTGAGGTTGTTGTCTGTGCTGTACATAATCTTTGGAGTGGAGTTCTTTTGGCTGCAATTGTTGTTGGGTCTTTAATTGTTGTAGGAATAGCAGTTCTTGGATTGGCTAAAGTTGCTGTTGAAGGTGGAGACGTTGTTGGTGTAGATGTAGTCGCCTGTGCTGCACACAATCTTTGGAATGTTGTTCTTGTTTTAGCGGCAGTTGTGGGGGATGTCGGGGCTAGAGTTGTAGTCGGTGCAGCAGTTATTGTTGGGGCTGCTGTTGTCGATGCTGCTACCCCTGTTGTTGCTGCTGCTGTTTTTGTTGGTGCTGCACCTGTTGTTTGGACTAATGTTGTCGTCTGGGAAGCAGTTGTTGTCGATGCTGCAGCTTTTGTTGGGAATGCAGTTGTGGTTGTTGCTACAGATGTTGGGGCTGTTGTTGTAGTTGGCGCGGCGGTTGTGGTTGTTGCTGCAGATGTTGGGGCTGCTGTTGTAGTTTGTGCGGCAGTTGTGGTTCGTGCAGCAGTTCTTGGCGCTACTGTTGTCGTCGGGGCTGCTGTTGTAGTTGGTGCGCCAGTTGTGGTTGGTGCAGTAGTTGTGGTTGGTGCAGCAGTTGTTGGCGCTGCTGTTGTCGTCGGGGCAGCAGTTGTTGATGGGGCTGCTGTTGTAGTTGGCGCGGCAGTTGTGGTTGGGTCAGCAGTTGTTGGCACTGCTGTTGTCTGCGATGCTGTTGTTGGGGCTGCTGTTGTTGTTGGGGCTACTGTTGTAGTTAGTGTGGCAGTTGTGGTTGGTGCAGCAGTTGTTGGCGCTGCTGTTGTCGTCGGGGCAGCAGTTATTGTTGGGGCTGCTATTGTAGTTGGGGCTACTGTTGTAGTTGGTGCGGCAGTTGTGATTGGTGCAGGAGTTGTTGGCGCTGATGTTGTCTGCGCTGCTGTTGTTGTTGGCGCTGCTGTTGTGGTCGGGGCAGCAGTTGTTGTTGGGGCTGCTGTTGTAGTTTGTGCGCTAGTTGTGGTTGGTGCAGCAGTTGTTAGCGCTGCTGCTGTCTGCGCTGCTGTTGTTGTTGGGGCTGCTGTTGTTGGGGCTACTGTTGTAGTTGGTGCGGCAGTTGTGGTTGGTGCAGCAGTTGTTGGCGCTGCTGTTGTCGTCGGGGCAGCAGTTGTTGTTGGGGCTGCTGTTGTAGTTTGCGCGGCTGTTGTGGTTGTTGCTGCAGATGTTAGGGCTGTTGTTGTAGTTTGTGCGGCAGTTGTGGTTGGTGCAGCAGTTCTTGGCACTACTGTTGTCATCGGGGCTGCTGTTGAAGTTGGTGCGCCAGTTGTTGTTGGTGCAGCAGTTGTGGTTGGTGCAGCAGTTGTTGGCGATGCTGTTGTCGTTGGGCCAGCAGTTGTTGTTGGGGCTGATGTTGTCGTCGGGGCAGCATTTGTTGTTGGGGCTGCTGTTGTAGTTGGCGCGGCTGTTGTGGTTGTTGCTGCAGATGTTAGGGCTGTTGTTGTAGTTGGCGCGGCGGTTGTGGTTGTTGCTCCAGATGTTGGGGCTGCTGTTGTAGTTGGTGCGGCAGTTGTGGTTGGTGCAGCAGTTGTTTGCGCTGCTGTTGTCGTCGGGGCTGCTGTTGTAGTTGGTTCGCCAGTTGTGGTTGGTGCAGCAGTTGTTGGCGCTGCTGTTGTCTGCACTGCTGTTGTTTTTGGCGCTGCTGTTTTCGTCGTGGCAGCAGTTGTTGCCGCTGCTGTTGTGGTTGGTGCAGCAGTTGTTGGCGCTGCTGTTGTCATCGGGGCAGCAGTTGTTGTTGGGGATGCTGTTGTAGTTGGCGCGGCAGTTGTGGTTGTTGCTGCAGATGTTGGGGCTGTTGTTGTAGTTGGCACAGCAGTTGTGGTTGTTGCTGCAGATGTTGGGGCTGCTGTTGTAGTTGGTGCGGCAGTTGTGGTTGGTGCAGCAGTTGTTGGCGCTGCTGTTGTCGTCTGGGCAGCAGTTGTTGTTGGGGCTGCTGTTGTAGTTTGTGTGCCAGTTGTGGTTGGTGCAGCAGTTGTTGACGCTGGTGTTGTTGTTGGGGCTGCTGTTGTAGTTGGTTCGCCAGTTGTGGTTGGTGCAGCAGTTGTTGACGCTGCTGTTGTTGTTGGCGCTGCTGTTGTCATCGGGGCGGCAGTTGTTGTTGGGCCTCCTGTTGTCGTCGGGGCAGCAGTTGTAGTTGGGGCTACTGTTGTAGTTGGTGCGGCAGTTGTGATTGGTGCAGGAGTTGTTGGCGCTGATGTTGTCTGCGCTGCTGTTGTTGTTGGCGCTGCTGTTGTGGTCGGGGCAGCAGTTGTTGTTGGGGCTGCTGTTGTAGTTTGTGCGCTAGTTGTGGTTGGTGCAGCAGTTGTTAGCGCTGCTGCTGTCTGCGCTGCTGTTGTTGTTGGGGCTGCTGTTGTTGGGGCTACTGTTGTAGTTGGTGCGGCAGTTGTGGTTGGTGCAGCAGTTGTTGGCGCTGCTGTTGTCGTCGGGGCAGCAGTTGTTGTTGGGGCTGCTGTTGTAGTTTGCGCGGCTGTTGTGGTTGTTGCTGCAGATGTTAGGGCTGTTGTTGTAGTTTGTGCGGCAGTTGTGGTTGGTGCAGCAGTTCTTGGCACTACTGTTGTCATCGGGGCTGCTGTTGAAGTTGGTGCGCCAGTTGTTGTTGGTGCAGCAGTTGTGGTTGGTGCAGCAGTTGTTGGCGATGCTGTTGTCGTTGGGCCAGCAGTTGTTGTTGGGGCTGATGTTGTCGTCGGGGCAGCATTTGTTGTTGGGGCTGCTGTTGTAGTTGGCGCGGCTGTTGTGGTTGTTGCTGCAGATGTTAGGGCTGTTGTTGTAGTTGGCGCGGCGGTTGTGGTTGTTGCTCCAGATGTTGGGGCTGCTGTTGTAGTTGGTGCGGCAGTTGTGGTTGGTGCAGCAGTTGTTTGCGCTGCTGTTGTCGTCGGGGCTACTGTTGTAGTTGGTTCGCCAGTTGTGGTTGGTGCAGCAGTTGTTGGCGCTGCTGTTGTCTGCACTGCTGTTGTTTTTGGCGCTGCTGTTTTCGTCGTGGCAGCAGTTGTTGCCGCTGCTGTTGTGGTTGGTGCAGCAGTTGTTGGCGCTGCTGTTGTCATCGGGGCAGCAGTTGTTGTTGGGGATGCTGTTGTAGTTGGCGCGGCAGTTGTGGTTGTTGCTGCAGATGTTGGGGCTGTTGTTGTAGTTGGCACAGCAGTTGTGGTTGTTGCTGCAGATGTTGGGGCTGCTGTTGTAGTTGGTGCGGCAGTTGTGGTTGGTGCAGCAGTTGTTGGCGCTGCTCTTGTCGTCTGGGCAGCAGTTGTTGTTGGGGCTGCTGTTGTAGTTTGTGTGCCAGTTGTGGTTGGTGCAGCAGTTGTTGACGCTGGTGTTGTTGTTGGGGCTGCTGTTGTAGTTGGTTCGCCAGTTGTGGTTGGTGCAGCAGTTGTTGACGCTGCTGTTGTTGTTGGCGCTGCTGTTGTCATCGGGGCGGCAGTTGTTGTTGGGCCTCCTGTTGTCGTCGGGGCAGCAGTTGTTGTTGGGGCTGCTGTTGTAGTTGACGCGGCTGTTGTGCTTGTTGCTGCAGATGTTGGGGCTGCTGTTGTCTGCGCTGCTGTTGTTGTTGGCGCTGCTGTTGTTGTTGGGGCTGCTGTTGTAGTTGGGGCTACTGTTGTAGCTGGTGCGGCAGTTGTGGTTGGTGCAGCAGTTGTTGGCGCTGCTGTTATCGTTGCGGCAGCAGTTGTTGTTGGGGCTGCTGTTGTAGTTGGCGCGGCGGTTGTGGTTGTTGCTGCAGATGTTGGGGCTGTTGTTGTACTTTGTGCGGCAGTTGTGGTTGGTGCAGCAGTTGTTGGCGCTGCTGTTGTCGTCGGGGCTGCTGTTTTAGTTTGTACGCCAGTTGTGGTTGGTGCAGCAGTTGTTGGCGCTGCTGTTGTCTGCGCTGCTGTTGTTGTTGGCGCTGCTGTTGTAGTTGGGGCTACTGTTGTAGCTGGTGCAGCAGTTGTGGTTGGTGCAGCAGTTGTTAGTGCTGCTATTGTTGTCTGCGCTGCTGTTGTTGTTGGCTCTGCTGTTGTCGGGGCAGCAGTTGTGGTTGTTGCTGCAGATGTTAGGGCTGTTGTTGTAGTTGGAGCGGCGGTTGTTGCTCCAGATGTTGGGGCTGCTGTTGTAGTTGGTGCGGCAGTCGTGGTTGGTGCAGCAGTTGTTGGGGCTGCTGTTGTAGTTGGCGCGGCAGTTGTGGTTGTTGCTGCAGATGTTAGGGCTGCTGTTGTAGTTGGTGCGGCAGTTGTTGGCGCTGCTTTTGTTGTTGGGGCTGCTGTTGTAGTTAGTGCGGCAGTTGTTGTTGGTGCAGCAGTTGTGGTTGGTGCAGCAGTTGATGGCGCTGTTGTTGTTGTTGGGGCTACTGTTGTAGTTGGTGCGGCAGTTGTGGTCGGGGCAGCAGTTGTTGTCGCTGCTGTTGTCGTTGGGATAGCAGTTGTTGTCGGGGCTGCAGTTGTGGTTGTTGCTGCAAATGTTAGGGCTGTTGTTGTAGTTGGAGCGGCGGTTGTTGCTCCAGATGTTGGGGCTGCTGTTGTAGTTGGTGCGGCAGTTGTGGTTGGTGCAGCAGTTGTGGTTCGTGCAGCATTTGTTTGCGCTGCTGTTGTCGTCGGGGCTGCTGTTGTAGTTGGTTCGCCAGTTGTGGTTGGTGCAGCAGTTGTCTGCGCTGCTGTTGTAGTTGTTTCTGCAGATGTTGGGGCTGCTGTTGTAGTTGGTGCGGCAGTTGTGGTTGGTGCAGCAGTTGTTGGCCCTGCTGTTGTCGTCGGGGCAGCAGTTGTCGTTGGGCCTGCTGTTGTAGTTG
Organism: Apeltes quadracus; assembly: GCA_021346845.1. Classification (NCBI taxonomy): domain Eukaryota; kingdom Metazoa; phylum Chordata; class Actinopteri; order Perciformes; family Gasterosteidae; genus Apeltes; species Apeltes quadracus. Next base: position 12,307,327 of record CM037924.1, read on the forward strand.
GCGCGGCAGTTGTGGTTATTGCTGCAGATGTTGGGGCCGCTGATGTAGTTGGCGCTGCTGTTGTAGTTGGGGCTACTGTTGTAGCTGGTGCAGCAGTTGTGGTTGGTGCAGCAGTTGTTGGCGCTGCTGTTGTCGTCGGGGTAGCAGTTGTGGTTGGTGCAGCAGTTGTTAGTGCTGCTATTGTTGTCTGCGCTGCTGTTGTTGGCGCTGCTGTTGTAGTTGTTGCGCCAGTTGTGGTTAGTGCAGCAGTTGTTGGCGCTGCTGTTGTCTGCGCTGCTGTCGTTGTTGGCGCTGCTGTTGTCGTCAGGGCTGCTGTTGTAGTTGGGGCTACTGTTGTAGCTGGTGTGGCAGTTGTGGTTGGTGCAGCAGTTGTTGGCGCTGCTGTTGTCGTTGCGGCAGCAGTTTTTGTTGGGGCTGCTGTTGTAGTTGGCGCGGCAGTTGTGGTTGTTGCTGCAGATGTTGGGGCTGTTGTAGTTGGCGCGGCGGTTGCGGTTGTTGCTGCAGATGTTGGGGCTGCTGTTGTAGTTGGTGCGGCAGTTGTTGTTGGTGCAGCAGTTGTGGTTGGTGCAGCAGTTGTTAGTGCTGCTATTGTCGTCGGGGCAGCAGTTGTTGTTGTTCCTGCTGTTGTAGTTGGTGCGCCAATTGTGGTTGGTGCAGCAGTTGTTGGCGCTGATGCTGTCGTTGGCGCAGCAGTTGTTGGGGCTGCTGTTGTAGGTGGTGCAGCAGTTGTGGTTGGTGCATCAGTTGTTGGCGCTGATGTTGTCGTCGGGCCTGCTGTTGTAGTTGGCGCAGCAGTTGTGGCTGTTGCTGCAGATGTTGGGGCTGTTGTAGTTTGTGCGGCAGTTGTGGTTGGTGCAGCAGTTGTTGGCGCTGCTGTTGTCGTCGGGGCTGCTGTTGTAGTTTGTACGCCAGTTGTGGTTGGTGCAGCAGTTGTTGGCGCTGCTGTTGTCTGCGCTGCTGTTGTTGTTGGCGCTGCTGTTGTAGTTGGGGCTACTGTTGTAGCTGGTGCAGCAGTTGTGGTTGGTGCAGCAGTTGTTAGTGCTGCTATTGTTGTCTGCGCTGCTGTTGTTGTTGGCTCTGCTGTTGTCGGGGCAGCAGTTGTTGGGCCTGCTGTTGTAGTTGGTGCGGCAGTCGTGGTTGGTGCAGCAGTTGTTGGGGCTGCTGTTGTAGTTGGCGCGGCAGTTGTGGTTGTTGCTGCAGATGTTAGGGCTGCTGTTGTAGTTGGTGCGGCAGTTGTTGCCGCTGCTGTTGTTGTTAGGGCTGTTGTTGTAGTTGGAGCGGCGGTTGTTGCTCCAGATGTTGGGGCTGCTGTTGTAGTTGGTGCGGCAGTTGTGGTTGGTGCAGCAGTTGTGGTTGGTGCAGCATTTGTTTGCGCTGCTGTTGTCGTCGGGGCTGCTGTTGTAGTTGGTTCGCCAGTTGTGGTTGGTGCAGCAGTTGTCTGCGCTGCTGTTGTAGTTGTTTCTGCAGATGTTGGGGCTGCTGTTGTAGTTGGTGCGGCAGTTGTGGTTGGTGCAGCAGTTGTTGGCGCTGCTGTTGTCGTCGGGGCAGCAGTTGTCGTTGGGCCTGCTGTTGTAGTTGGCGTGGCAGTTGTGGTTATTGCTGCAGATGTTGGGGCCGCTGATGTAGTTGGCCCGGCGGTCGTGGTTGTTTCTGCAGATCTTTGGGCTGCTGTTGTAGTTGGTGCGGCAGTTGTGGTTGGTGCAGCAGTTGTTGGCGCTGCTGTTGTCTGCGCTGCTGTTGTTGTTGGCGCTGCTGTTGTAGTTGGGGCTACTGTTGTAGCTGGTGCAGCAGTTGTGGTTGGTGCAGCAGTTGTTAGTGCTGCTATTGTTGTCTGCGCTGCTGTTGTTGTTGGCTCTGCTGTTGTCGGGGCAGCAGTTGTTGGGCCTGCTGTTGTAGTTGGTGCGGCAGTCGTGGTTGGTGCAGCAGTTGTTGGGGCTGCTGTTGTAGTTGGCGCGGCAGTTGTGGTTGTTGCTGCAGATGTTGGGGCTGCTGTTGTAGTTGGTGCGGCAGTTGTTGGCGCTGCTGTTGTTGTTGGGGCTGCTGTTGTAGTTAGTGCGGCAGTTGTTGTTGGTGCAGCAGTTGTGGTTGGTGCAGCAGTTGATGGCGCTGTTGTTGTTGTTGGGGCTGCTGTTGTAGTTGGGGCTACTGTTGTAGTTGGTGCGGCAGTTGTGGTTGGTGCAGCAGTTGTTGGCGCTGCTGCTGTCGTTGGCGCAGCAGTTGTTGGGGCTGCTGTTGTAGTTGGTGCAGCAGTTGTGGTTGGTGCATCAGTTGTTGGCGCTGATGTTGTCGTCGGGCCTGCTGTTGTAGTTGGCGCAGCAGTTGTGGCTGTTGCTGCAGATGTTGGGGCTGTTGTTGTAGTTTGTGCGGCAGTTGTGGTTGGTGCAGCAGTTGTTGGCGCTGCTGTTGTCGTCGGGGCTGCTGTTGTAGTTTGTACGCCAGTTGTGGTTGGTGCAGCAGTTGTTGGCGCTGCTGTTGTCTGCGCTGCTGTTGTTGTTGGCGCTGCTGTTGTAGTTGGGGCTACTGTTGTAGCTGGTGCAGCAGTTGTGGTTGGTGCAGCAGTTGTTGGGCCTGCTGTTGTAGTTGGTGCGGCAGTGGTGGTTGGTGCAGCAGTTGTTGGGGCTGCTGTTGTAGTTGGCGCGGCAGTTGTGGTTGTTGCTGCAGATGTTAGGGCTGCTGTTGTAGTTGGTGCGGCAGTTGTTGGCGCTGCTATTGTTGTTGGGGCTGCTGTTGTAGTTAGTGCGGCAGTTGTTGTTGGTGCAGCAGTTGTGGTTGGTGCAGCAGTTGATGGCGCTGTTGTTGTTGTTGGGGCTACTGTTGTAGTTGGTGCGGCAGTTGTGGTCGGGGCAGCAGTTGTTGTCGCTGCTGTTGTCGTTGGGATAGCAGTTGTTGTCGGGGCTGCAGTTGTGGTTGTTGCTGCAGATGTTAGGGCTGTTGTTGTAGTTGGAGCGGCGGTTGTTGCTCCAGATGTTGGGGCTGCTGTTGTAGTTGGTTCGCCAGTTGTGGTTGGTGCAGCAGTTGTCTGCGCTGCTGTTGTAGTTGTTTCTGCAGATGTTGGGGCTGCTGTTGTAGTTGGTGCGGCAGTTGTGGTTGGTGCAGCAGTTGTTGGCGCTGCTGTTGTCGTCGGGGCAGCAGTTGTCGTTGGGCCTGCTGTTGTAGTTGGCGCGGCAGTTGTGGTTATTGCTGCAGATGTTGGGGCCGCTGATGTAGTTGGCCCGGCGGTCGTGGTTGTTTCTGCAGATCTTTGGGCTGCTGTTGTAGTTGGTGCGGCAGTTGTGGTTGGTGCAGCAGTTGTGGTTCGTGCAGCATTTGTTTGCGCTGCTGTTGTCGTCGGGGCTGCTGTTGTAGTTGGTTCGCCAGTTGTGGTTGGTGCAGCAGTTGTCTGCGCTGCTGTTGTAGTTGTTTCTGCAGATGTTGGGGCTGCTGCTGTAGTTGGTGCGGCAGTTGTGGTTCGTGCAGCATTTGTTTGCGCTGCTGTTGTAGTTGGTTCGCCAGTTGTGGTTGGTGCAGCAGTTGTCTGCGCTGCTGTTGTAGTTGTTTCTGCAGATGTTGGGGCTGCTGTTGTAGTTGGTGCGGCAGTTGTGGTTGGTGCAGCAGTTGTTGGCGCTGCTGTTGTCGTCGGGGCAGCAGTTGTCGTTGGGCCTGCTGTTGTAGTTGGCGCGGCAGTTGTGGTTATTGCTGCAGATGTTGGGGCCGCTGATGTAGTTGGCCCGGCGGTCGTGGTTGTTTCTGCAGATCTTTGGGCTGCTGTTGTAGTTGGTGCGGCAGTTGTGGTTGGTGCAGCAGTTGTTGGCGCTGCTGTTGTCTGCGCTGCTGTTGTTGTTGGCGCTGCTGTTGTAGTTGGGGCTACTGTTGTAGCTGGTGCAGCAGTTGTGGTTGGTGCAGCAGTTGTTGGCGCTGCTGTCGACGTCGGGGTAGCAGTTGTGGTTGGTGCAGCAGTTGTTAGTGCTGCTATTGTTGTCTGCGCTGCTGTTGTAGTTGTTGCGCCAGTTGTGGTTAGTGCAGCAGTTGTTGGCGCTGCTGTTGTCTGCGCTGCTGTCGTTGTTGGCGCTGCTGTTGTCGTCAGGGCTGCTGTTGTAGTTGGGGCTACTGTTGTAGCTGGTGTGGCAGTTGTGGTTGGTGCAGCAGTTGTTGGCGCTGCTGTTGTCGTTGCGGCAGCAGTTTTTGTTGGGGCTGCTGTTGTAGTTGGCGCGGCAGTTGTGGTTGTTGCTGCAGATGTTGGGGCTGTTGTAGTTGGCGCGGCGGTTGCGGTTGTTGCTGCAGATGTTGGGGCTGCTGTTGTAGTTGGTGCGGCAGTTGTTGTTGGTGCAGCAGTTGTGGTTGGTGCAGCAGTTGTTAGTGCTGCTATTGTTGTCTGCGCTGCTGTTGTAGTTGTTGCGCCAGTTGTGGTTAGTGCAGCAGTTGTTGGCGCTGCTGTTGTCTGCGCTGCTGTCGTTGTTGGCGCTGCTGTTGTCGTCAGGGCTGCTGTTGTAGTTGGGGCTACTGTTGTAGCTAGTGTGGCAGTTGTGGTTGGTGCAGCAGTTGTTGGCGCTGCTGTTGTCGTTGCGGCAGCAGTTTTTGTTGGGGCTGCTGTTGTAGTTGGCGCGGCAGTTGTGGTTGTTGCTGCAGATGTTGGGGCTGTTGTAGTTGGCGCGGCGGTTGCGGTTGTTGCTGCAGATGTTGGGGCTGCTGTTGTAGTTGGTGCGGCAGTTGTTGTTGGTGCAGCAGTTGTGGTTGGTGCAGCAGTTGTTAGTGCTGCTATTGTTGTCTGCGCTGCTGTTGTTGTTGGCGCTGCTTTTGTCGTCGGGGCAGCAGTTGTTGTTGTTCCTGCTGTTGTAGTTGGTGCGCCAATTGTGGTTGGTGCAGCAGTTGTTGGCGCTGCTGCTGTTGTTGGCGCAGCAGTTGTTGGGGCTGCTGTTGTAGTTGGTGCAGCAGTTGTGGTTGGTGCATCAGTTGTTGGCGCTGATGTTGTCGTCGGGCCTGCTGTTGTAGTTGGCGCAGCAGTTGTGGCTGTTGCTGCAGATGTTGGGGCTGTTGTTGTAGTTTGTGCGGCAGTTGTGGTTGGTGCAGCAGTTGTTGGCGCTGCTGTTGTCGTCGGGGCTGCTGTTGTAGTTTGTACGCCAGTTGTGGTTGGTGCAGCAGTTGTTGGCGCTGCTGTTGTCTGCGCTGCTGTTGTTGTTGGCGCTGCTGTTGTAGTTGGGGCTACTGTTGTAGCTGGTGCAGCAGTTGTGGTTGGTGCAGCAGTTGTTAGTGCTGCTATTGTTGTCTGCGCTGCTGTTGTTGTTGGCTCTGCTGTTGTCGGGGCAGCAGTTGTTGGGCCTGCTGTTGTAGTTGGTGCGGCAGTCGTGGTTGGTGCAGCAGTTGTTGGGGCTGCTGTTGTAGTTGGCGCGGCAGTTGTGGTTGTTGCTGCAGATGTTGGGGCTGCTGTTGTAGTTGGTGCGGCAGTTGTTGACGCTGCTGTTGTTGTTGGGGCTGCTGTTGTAGTTAGTGCGGCAGTTGTTGTTGGTGCAGCAGTTGTGGTTGGTGCAGCAGTTGATGGCGCTGTTGTTGTTGTTGGGGCTGCTGTTGTAGTTGGGGCTACTGTTGTAGTTTGTGCGGCAGTTGTGGTTGGTGCAGCAGTTGTTGGCGCTGCTGTTGTCGTCGGGGCTGCTGTTGTAGTTTGTACGCCAGTTGTGGTTGGTGCAGCAGTTGTTGGCGCTGCTGTTGTCTGCGCTGCTGTTGTTGTTGGCGCTGCTGTTGTAGTTGGGGCTACTGTTGTAGCTGGTGCAGCAGTTGTGGTTGGTGCAGCAGTTGTTAGTGCTGCTATTGTTGTCTGCGCTGCTGTTGTTGTTGGCTCTGCTGTTGTCGGGGCAGCAGTTGTTGGGCCTGCTGTTGTAGTTGGTGCGGCAGTCGTGGTTGGTGCAGCAGTTGTTGGGGCTGCTGTTGTAGTTGGCGCGGCAGTTGTGGTTGTTGCTGCAGATGTTAGGGCTGCTGTTGTAGTTGGTGCGGCAGTTGTTGGCGCTGCTGTTGTTGTTGGGGCTGCTGTTGTAGTTAGTGCGGCAGTTGTTGTTGGTGCAGCAGTTGTGGTTGGTGCAGCAGTTGATGGCGCTGTTGTTGTTGTTGGGGCTACTGTTGTAGTTGGTGCGGCAGTTGTGGTCGGGGCAGCAGTTGTTGTCGCTGCTGTTGTCGTTGGGATAGCAGTTGTTGTCGGGGCTGCAGTTGTGGTTGTTGCTGCAGATGTTAGGGCTGTTGTTGTAGTTGGAGCGGCGGTTGTTGCTCCAGATGTTGGGGCTGCTGTTGTAGTTGGTGCGGCAGTTGTGGTTGGTGCAGCAGTTGTGGTTCGTGCAGCATTTGTTTGCGCTGCTGTTGTCGTCGGGGCTGCTGTTGTAGTTGGTTCGCCAGTTGTGGTTGGTGCAGCAGTTGTCTGCGCTGCTGTTGTAGTTGTTTCTGCAGATGTTGGGGCTGCTGTTGTAGTTGGTGCGGCAGTTGTGGTTGGTGCAGCAGTTGTTGGCCCTGCTGTTGTCGTCGGGGCAGCAGTTGTCGTTGGGCCTGCTGTTGTAGTTGGCGCGGCAGTTGTGGTTATTGCTGCAGATGTTGGGGCCGCTGATGTAGTTGGCCCGGCGGTCGTGCTTGTTTCTGCAGATCTTTGGGCTGCTGTTGTAGTTGGTGCGGCAGTTGTGGTTGGTGCAGCAGTTGTGGTTCGTGCAGCATTTGTTTGCGCTGCTGTTGTCGTCGGGGCTGCTGTTGTAGTTGGTTCGCCAGTTGTGGTTGGTGCAGCAGTTGTCTGCGCTGCTGTTGTAGTTGTTTCTGCAGATGTTGGGGCTGCTGTTGTAGTTGGTGCGGCAGTTGTGGTTGGTGCAGCAGTTGTTGGCGCTGCTGTTGTCGTCGGGGCAGCAGTTGTCGTTGGGCCTGCTGTTGTAGTTGGCGCGGCAGTTGTGGTTATTGCTGCAGATGTTGGGGCCGCTGATGTAGTTGGCCCGGCGGTCGTGGTTGTTTCTGCAGATCTTTGGGCTGCTGTTGTAGTTGGTGCGGCAGTTGTGGTTGGTGCAGCAGTTGTTGGCGCTGCTGTTGTCTGCGCTGCTGTTGTTGTTGGCGCTGCTGTTGTAGTTGGGGCTACTGTTGTAGCTGGTGCAGCAGTTGTGGTTGGTGCAGCAGTTGTTGGCGCTGTTGTTGACGTCGGGGTAGCAGTTGTGGTTGGTGCAGCAGTTGTTAGTGCTGCTATTGTTGTCTGCGCTGCTGTTGTAGTTGTTGCGCCAGTTGTGGTTAGTGCAGCAGTTGTTGGCGCTGCTGTTGACTGCGCTGCTGTCGTTGTTGGCGCTGCTGTTGTCGTCAGGGCTGCTGTTGTAGTTGGGGCTACTGTTGTAGCTGGTGTGGCAGTTGTGGTTGGTGCAGCAGTTGTTGGCGCTGCTGTTGTCGTTGCGGCAGCAGTTTTTGCTGGGGCTGCTGTTGTAGTTGGCGCGGCAGTTGTGATTGTTGCTGCAGATGTTGGGGCTGTTGTAGTTGGCGCGGCGGTTGCGGTTGTTGCTGCAGATGTTGGGGCTGCTGTTGTAGTTGGTGCGGCAGTTGTTGTTGGTGCAGCAGTTGTGGTTGGTGCAGCAGTTGTTAGTGCTGCTATTGTTGTCTGCGCTGCTGTTGTAGTTGTTGCGCCAGTTGTGGTTAGTGCAGCAGTTGTTGGCGCTGCTGTTGTCTGCGCTGCTGTCGTTGTTGGCGCTGCTGTTGTCGTCAGGGCTGCTGTTGTAGTTGGGGCTACTGTTGTAGCTGGTGTGGCAGTTGTGGTTGGTGCAGCAGTTGTTGGCGCTGCTGTTGTCGTTGCGGCAGCAGTTTTTGTTGGGGCTGCTGTTGTAGTTGGCGCGGCAGTTGTGGTTGTTGCTGCAGATGTTGGGGCTGTTGTAGTTGGCGCGGCGGTTGCGGTTGTTGCTGCAGATGTTGGGGCTGCTGTTGTAGTTGGTGCGGCAGTTGTTGTTGGTGCAGCAGCTGTGGTTGGTGCAGCAGTTGTTAGTGCTGCTATTGTTGTCTGCGCTGCTGTTGTTGTTGGCGCTGCTTTTGTCGTCGGGGCAGCAGTTGTTGTTGTTCCTGCTGTTGTAGTTGGTGCGCCAATTGTGGTTGGTGCAGCAGTTGTTGGCGCTACTGCTGTTGTTGGCGCAGCAGTTGTTGGGGCTGCTGTTGTAGTTGGTGCAGCAGTTGTGGTTGGTGCATCAGTTGTTGGCGCTGATGTTGTCGTCGGGCCTGCTGTTGTAGTTGGCGCAGCAGTTGTGGCTGTTGCTGCAGATGTTGGGGCTGTTGTTGTAGTTTGTGCGGCAGTTGTGGTTGGTGCAGCAGTTGTTGGCGCTGCTGTTGTCGTCGGGGCTGCTGTTGTAGTTTGTACGCCAGCTGTGGTTGGTGCAGCAGTTGTTGGCGCTGCTGTTGTCTGCAGCTGCTGTTGTTGTTGGCGCTGCTGTTGTAGTTGGGGCTACTGTTGTAGCTGGTGCAGCAGTTGTGGTTGGTGCAGCAGTTGTTAGTGCTGCTATTGTTGTCTGCGCTGCTGTTGTTGTTGGCTCTGCTGTTGTCGGGGCAGCAGTTGTTGGGCCTGCTGTTGTAGTTGGTGCGGCAGTCGTGGTTGGTGCAGCAGTTGTTGGGGCTGCTGTTGTAGTTGGCGCGGCAGTTGTGGTTGTTGCTGCAGATGTTGGGGCTGCTGTTGTAGTTGGTGCGGCAGTTGTTGGCGCTGCTGTTGTTGTTGGGGCTGCTGTTGTAGTTAGTGCGGCAGTTGTTGTTGGTGCAGCAGTTGTGGTTGGTGCAGCCAGTTGATGGCGCTGTTGTTGTTGTTGGGGCTGCTGTTGTAGTTGGGGCTACTGTTGTAGTTGGTGCGGCAGTTGTGGTCGGGGCAGCAGTTGTTGTCGCTGCTGTTGTCGTTGGGATAGCAGTTCTTGTCGGGGCTGCAGTTGTGGTTGTTGCTGCAGATGTTAGGGCTGTTGTTGTAGTTGGAGCGGCGGTTGTTGCTCCAGATGTTGGGGCTGCTGTTGTAGTTGGTGCGGCAGTTGTGGTTGGTGCAGCAGTTGTGGTTCGTGCAGCATTTGTTTGCGCTGCTGTTGTCGTCGGGGCTGCTGTTGTAGTTGGTTCGCCAGTTGTGGTTGGTGCAGCAGTTGTCTGCGTTGCTGTTGTTGTTGGCGCTGCTGTTGTAGTTGGCGCGGCAGTTGTGGTTGTTGCTGCAGATGTTGGGGCCGTTGTTGTAGTTGGCCCGGCGGTCGTGGTTGTTTCTGCAGATGTTGGGGCTGCTGTTGTAGTTGGTGCGGCAGTTGTGGTTGGTGCAGCAGTTGTTGGCGCTGCTGTTGTCGTCGGGGCAGCAGTTGTCGTTGGGCCTGCTGTTGTAGTTGGCGCGGCAGTTGTGGTTATTGCTGCAGATGTTGGGGCCGCTGTTGTAGTTGGCCCGGCGGTCGTGGTTGTTTCTGCAGATCTTGGGGCTGCTGTTGTAGTTGGTGCGGCAGTTGTGGTTGGTGCAGCAGTTGTTGGCGCTGCTGTTGTTGTTGGGGCTGCTTTTGTCGTCCGGGCAGCAGTTGTTGTTGGGGGTGCTGTTGTAGTTGGTGCGCCAGTTGTAGTTGGTACAGCAGTTGTTGTCGTCGGGGCAGCAGTTGTTGTTGGGGTTGCTGTTGTAGTTGGTGCATCAGTTGTTGGGGCTGTTGTTGTTGGCGCTGCTGTTGACGTCGGGGCAGCAGTTGTTGTTGGGGCTGCTGTTGTAGTTGGTGCGCCAGTTGTGGTTAGTGCAGCAGTTGTTGGCGCTGCTGTTGTCTTCGGGGCAGCAGTTGTTGTTGGGGCTGCTGTTGTAGTTGGTGCGCCAGTTGTAGTTTGTGCAGCAGTTGTGGTTGGTGCAGCAGTTGTTGCCGCTGCTGTTGTCTGCGCTGCGGTTGTTGTTGGGGCTGCTGATGTGGTTGGTGCAGCAGTTGTTGGCGCTGCTGTTGTCGTCGGTGCAGCAGTCGCGGTTGGTGCATCAGTTGTTGGCGCTGCTGTTGTCGTCGGGGCAGCAGTTGTAGTTGATGCGCCAGTTGTGGTTGGTGCAGCAGTTGTTGGGGCTGTTGTTGTCGTCGGGGCAGCAGTTATTGTTGGGATTGCTGTTGTAGTTGGTGCAGCAGTTGTTGTTGTTGCATCAGTTGTTGGCGCTGCTGTTGTCGTCGGGGCAGCCGTTGTAGTTAGTGCGGCAGTTGTGTTTGGTACAGCAGTTGTTGGGGCTGTTGTCGTCGGGGCAGCAGTTGTCGTTGGGGCTGCTGTTGTAGTTGGTGCGGCAGTTGTGGTTGATGCAGCAGTTGTTGGGGCTGCTGTTGTCGTCGGGGCAGCAGTTGTTGTTGGGGCTGCTGTTGTAGTTGGTGCGCTAGTTGTAGTTTGTGCAGCAGTTGTGGTTCGTGCAGCAGTTGTTGGCGCTGCTGTTTTCTGCGCTGCTGTTGTTGTTGGGGCTGCTGTTGTCGTCGGAGCAGCAGTTGTTGTTGGGGCTGCTGTTGTAGTTGGTGCGCTAGTTGTAGTTTGTGCAGCAGTTGTGGTTGGTGCAGCAGTTGTTGGCGATGCTGTTGTCGTCGGTGCAGCAGTTGTTGTTGGGGCTGCTGTTGTAGTTGGTGCGCCAGTTGTGGTTAGTGCATCAGTTGTTGGCGCTGCTGTTGTGGTCGGGGCAGCAGTTGTAGTTGATGCGCCAGGTGTTGTTGGTGCAGCAGGTGTTAGGGCTGCTGTTGTCGTCGGAGCAGCAGTTGTTGTTGGGGCTGCTGTTGTAGTTGGTGCGCCAGTTGTGGTTGGTGCAGCAGTTGTTGGGGCTGTTGTTGTTGGCGCTGCTGTTGTCGTCGGGGCAGCAGTTGTTGTTGGGGCTGCTGTTGTAATTGGTGCGCAAGTTGTGGTTAGTGCAGCAGTTTTTGTCGCTGCTGTTGTCGTCGGGGCAGCAGTTGTTGTTGGGGCTGCTGTTGTAGTTGGTGCTGCAGTTGTGGTTGGTGCAGCAGTTGTTATCGCTGCTGTTGTCTGCGCTGCTGTTATTGTTGTCGCTGCTGTTGTGGTCGGGGCAGCAGTTGTTGGCGATGCTGTTGACGTTGGGGTAGCAGTTGTTGTTGGGGCTGTTGTAGTTGGTGCGGCAGTTGTGGTTAGTGCAGCAGTTGTTGGCGCTGCTGTTGTCGTCGGGGCAGCAGTTGTAGTTGGTGCGGCAGTTGTGGTTAGTGCAGCAGTTATTGGCGCTGCTGTTGTCGTCGGTGCAGCAGTTGTTGTTGGGGCTGCTGTTGTAGTTGGTGCAGCAGTTGTGGTTGGTGGGCCAGTTGTTGGGGCTGTTGTCGTCGGGGTAGCACTTGTAGTTGGTGCGCCAGTTGTGGTTGGTGCAGCAGTTGTTTGGGCTGTTGTTGTTGGCGCTGCTGTTGACGTCGGGGCAGCAGTTGTTGTTGAGGCTGCTGTTGCAGTTGGTGCGCCAGTTGTGGTTAGTGCAGCAGTTATTGGCGCTGCTGTTGTCGTCGGTGCAGCAGTTGTTGTTGGCGCTGATGTTGTCGTCGGGGCAGCAGTTGTAGTTGGTGCGCCAGTTGTTGGGGCTGTTGTCGTCGGGGCAGCACATGTAGTTGGTGCGCCAGTTGTGGTTGGTGCAGCAGTTGTTGGGGCTGTTGTTGTTGGCGCTGCTGTTAACGTCGGGGCAGCAGTTGTTGAGGCTGCTGTTGCAGTTGGTGCGCCAGTTGTGGTTAGTGCAGCAGTTGTTGGGGCTGTTGTCGTCGGGGCAGCAGTTGTAGTTGATGCGGCAGTTGTGGTTGGTGCAGCAGTTGTTGGGGCTGTTGTTGTTGCCGCTGCTGTTGTCGTCGGGGCAGCAGTTGTTGTTGAGGCTGCTGTTGCAGTTGGTGAGCCAGTTGTGGTTAGTGCAGCAGTTGTTGGGGCTGTTGTCTGCGCTGCTGTTGTTGTTGGCGCTGCTGTTGTGGTCGGGGCAGCAGTTGTTGGCGATGCTGTTGTCGTTGGGGTAGCAGTTGTTGGGGCTGTTGATGTAGTTGGTGCGGCAGTTGTGGTTAGTGCAGCAGTTGTTGGCGCTGCTGTTGTTGTCGGGGCAGCAGTTGTAGTTGGTGCGGCAGTTGTGGTTGGTGCAGCAGTTGTTGCCGCTGCTGTTGTTTTCGGGGCAGCAGTTGTTGTTGGGCCTGCTGTTGTAGTTGGTGCGGCAGTTGTGGTTGGTGCAGCAGTTGTTGGGGCTGCTGTTGTAGTTGGTGCGGCAGTTTTTGTTGGTGCAGGAGTTGTTGGCGCTGCTGTTGTCTGCGCTGCTGTTGTTGTTGGCGCTGCTGTTGTGGTCGGGGCAGCAGTTGTTGGCGCTGCTGTTGTCGTTGGGGCAGCAGTTGTAGTTGGTGCGCCAGTTGTTGGCGCTGTTGTCGTCGGGGCGGCACTTGTAGTTGGTGCGCTAGTTGTGGTTTGTGCAGCAGTTGTTGGGGCTGTTGTTGTTGGCGCTGCTGTTAACGTCGGGGCAGCAGTTGTTGTTGAGGCTGCTGTTGCAGTTGGTGCGCCAGTTGTGGTTAGTGCAGCAGTTGTTGGGGCTGTTGTCGTTGGGGCAGCAGTTGTTGTTGGGGCTGCTGTTGTAGTTGGTGCGCCAGTTGTAGTTGGTACAGCAGTTGTTGTCGTCGGGGCAGCAGTTGTTGTTGGGGCTGCTGTTGTAGTTGGTGCGGCAGTTGTGGTTGGTGCAGCAGTTGTTGGCGCTGCTGTTGTCGTTGGGGGAGCAGTTGTTGTTGGGGCTGCTGTTGTAGTTGGGGCTACTGTTAGTAGTTGGTGCGGCAGTTGTGGTTGGTGCTGCAGTTGTTGCCGCTGCTGTTTTCGTCGGGGCAGCAGTTGTTGTTGGGGCTGCTGTTGTAGTTGGTGAAGCAGTTGTTGGTGGTGCATCAGTTGTTGGGGCTGTTGTTGTCGTCGGGGCAGCAGTTGTAGTTGGTGCGCCAGTTGTGGTTGGTGCAGCAGTTGTTGGGGCTGTTGTTGTTGGCGCTGTTGTTGTCGTCGGGGCAGCAGTTGTTGTTGGGGCTGCTGTTGTAGTTGGTGCGCCAGTTGTGGTTAGTGCAGCAGTTGTTGGCGATGCTGTTGTCGTCGGCGCAGCAGTTGTTGTTGGGGCTGCTGTTGTAGTTGGTGAAGCAGTTGTTGGTGGTGCATCAGTTGTTGGGGCTGTTGTTGTCGTCGGGGCAGCAGTTGTAGTTGGTGCGCCAGTTGTGGTTGGTGCAGCAGTTGTTGGGGCTGTTGTTGTTGGCGCTGCTGTTGTCGTCGGGGCAGCAGTTGTTGTTGGGGCTGCTGTTGTAGTTGGTGCGCCAGTTGTGGTTAGTGCAGCAGTTGTTGGCGCTGCTGTTGTCGTCGGCGCAGCAGTTATTGTTGGGGCTGCCGTTGTAGTTGGTGCGCCAATTGTGGTAGGTGCAGCAGTTATAGGCGCTGCTGTTGTCGTCGGTGCAGCAGTTGTTGTTGGGGCTACTGTTGTAGTTGGTGCGCCAGTTGTGGTAAGTGCAGCAGTTGTTGGGGCTGTTGTCGTCGGGGCAGCAGTTGTTGCTGGGGCTGCTGTTGTAGTTGGTGCGCCAGTTGTAGTTGGTACAGCAGTTGTTGTCGTCGGGGCAGCAGTTGTTGTTGGGGTTGCTGTTGTAGTTGGTGCATCAGTTGTTGGGGCTGTTGTTGTTGGCGCTGCTGTTGACGTCGGGGCAGCAGTTGTTGTTGGGGCTGCTGTTGTAGTTGGTGCGCCAGTTGTGGTTGTTGCTGCAGATGTTGGGGCTGTTGTAGTTGGCGCGGCGGTTGCGGTTGTTGCTGCAGATGTTGGGGCTGCTGTTGTAGTTGGTGCGGCAGTTGTTGTTGGTGCAGCAGTTGTGGTTGGTGCAGCAGTTGTTAGTGCTGCTATTGTTGTCTGCGCTGCTGTTGTTGTTGGCGCTGCTTTTGTCGTCGGGGCAGCAGTTGTTGTTGTTCCTGCTGTTGTAGTTGGTGCGCCAATTGTGGTTGGTGCAGCAGTTGTTGGCGCTGCTGCTGTTGTTGGCGCAGCAGTTGTTGGGGCTGCTGTTGTAGTTGGTGCAGCAGTTGTGGTTGGTGCATCAGTTGTTGGCGCTGATGTTGTCGTCGGGCCTGCTGTTGTAGTTGGCGCAGCAGTTGTGGCTGTTGCTGCAGATGTTGGGGCTGTTGTTGTAGTTTGTGCGGCAGTTGTGGTTGGTGCAGCAGTTGTTGGCGCTGCTGTTGTCGTCGGGGCTGCTGTTGTAGTTTGTACGCCAGCTGTGGTTGGTGCAGCAGTTGTTGGCGCTGCTGTTGTCTGCGCTGCTGTTGTTGTTGGCGCTGCTGTTGTAGTTGGGGCTACTGTTGTAGCTGGTGCAGCAGTTGTGGTTGGTGCAGCAGTTGTTAGTGCTGCTATTGTTGTCTGCGCTGCTGTTGTTGTTGGCTCTGCTGTTGTCGGGGCAGCAGTTGTTGGGCCTGCTGTTGTAGTTGGTGCGGCAGTCGTGGTTGGTGCAGCAGTTGTTGGGGCTGCTGTTGTAGTTGGCGCGGCAGTTGTGGTTGTTGCTGCAGATGTTGGGGCTGCTGTTGTAGTTGGTGCGGCAGTTGTTGGCGCTGCTGTTGTTGTTGGGGCTGCTGTTGTAGTTAGTGCGGCAGTTGTTGTTGGTGCAGCAGTTGTGGTTGGTGCAGCAGTTGATGGCGCTGTTGTTGTTGTTGGGGCTGCTGTTGTAGTTGGGGCTACTGTTGTAGTTGGTGCGGCAGTTGTGGTCGGGGCAGCAGTTGTTGTCGCTGCTGTTGTCGTTGGGATAGCAGTTCTTGTCGGGGCTGCAGTTGTGGTTGTTGCTGCAGATGTTAGGGCTGTTGTTGTAGTTGGAGCGGCGGTTGTTGCTCCAGATGTTGGGGCTGCTGTTGTAGTTGGTGCGGCAGTTGTGGTTGGTGCAGCAGTTGTGGTTCGTGCAGCATTTGTTTGCGCTGCTGTTGTCGTCGGGGCTGCTGTTGTAGTTGGTTCGCCAGTTGTGGTTGGTGCAGCAGTTGTCTGCGTTGCTGTTGTTGTTGGCGCTGCTGTTGTAGTTGGCGCGGCAGTTGTGGTTGTTGCTGCAGATGTTGGGGCCGTTGTTGTAGTTGGCCCGGCGGTCGTGGTTGTTTCTGCAGATGTTGGGGCTGCTGTTGTAGTTGGTGCGGCAGTTGTGGTTGGTGCAGCAGTTGTTGGCGCTGCTGTTGTCGTCGGGGCAGCAGTTGTCGTTGGGCCTGCTGTTGTAGTTGGCGCGGCAGTTGTGGTTATTGCTGCAGATGTTGGGGCCGCTGTTGTAGTTGGCCCGGCGGTCGTGGTTGTTTCTGCAGATCTTGGGGCTGCTGTTGTAGTTGGTGCGGCAGTTGTGGTTGGTGCAGCAGTTGTTGGCGCTGCTGTTGTTGTTGGGGCTGCTTTTGTCGTCCGGGCAGCAGTTGTTGTTGGGGATGCTGTTGTAGTTGGTGCGCCAGTTGTAGTTGGTACAGCAGTTGTTGTCGTCGGGGCAGCAGTTGTTGTTGGGGTTGCTGTTGTAGTTGGTGCATCAGTTGTTGGGGCTGTTGTTGTTGGCGCTGCTGTTGACGTCGGGGCAGCAGTTGTTGTTGGGGCTGCTGTTGTAGTTGGTGCGCCAGTTGTGGTTAGTGCAGCAGTTGTTGGCGCTGCTGTTGTCTTTGGGGCAGCAGTTGTTGTTGGGGCTGCTGTTGTAGTTGGTGCGCCAGTTGTAGTTTGTGCAGCAGTTGTGGTTGGTGCAGCAGTTGTTGCCGCTGCTGTTGTCTGCGCTGCGGTTGTTGTTGGGGCTGCTGATGTGGTTGGTGCAGCAGTTGTTGGCGCTGCTGTTGTCGTCGGTGCAGCAGTCGCGGTTGGTGCATCAGTTGTTGGCGCTGCTGTTGTCGTCGGGGCAGCAGTTGTAGTTGATGCGCCAGTTGTGGTTGGTGCAGCAGTTGTTGGGGCTGTTGTTGTCGTCGGGGCAGCAGTTATTGTTGGGATTGCTGTTGTAGTTGGTGCAGCAGTTGTTGTTGTTGCATCAGTTGTTGGCGCTGCTGTTGTCGTCGGGGCAGCCGTTGTAGTTAGTGCGGCAGTTGTGTTTGGTACAGCAGTTGTTGGGGCTGTTGTCGTCGGGGCAGCAGTTGTCGTTGGGGCTGCTGTTGTAGTTGGTGCGGCAGTTGTGGTTGATGCAGCAGTTGTTGGGGCTGCTGTTGTCGTCGGGGCAGCAGTTGTTGTTGGGGCTGCTGTTGTAGTTGGTGCGCTAGTTGTAGTTTGTGCAGCAGTTGTGGTTCGTGCAGCAGTTGTTGGCGCTGCTGTTTTCTGCGCTGCTGTTGTTGTTGGGGCTGCTGTTGTCGTCGGAGCAGCAGTTGTTGTTGGGGCTGCTGTTGTAGTTGGTGCGCTAGTTGTAGTTTGTGCAGCAGTTGTGGTTGGTGCAGCAGTTGTTGGCGATGCTGTTGTCGTCGGTGCAGCAGTTGTTGTTGGGGCTGCTGTTGTAGTTGGTGCGCCAGTTGTGGTTAGTGCATCAGTTGTTGGCGCTGCTGTTGTGGTCGGGGCAGCAGTTGTAGTTGATGCGCCAGGTGTTGTTGGTGCAGCAGGTGTTAGGGCTGCTGTTGTCGTCGGAGCAGCAGTTGTTGTTGGGGCTGCTGTTGTAGTTGGTGCGCCAGTTGTGGTTGGTGCAGCAGTTGTTGGGGCTGTTGTTGTTGGCGCTGCTGTTGTCGTCGGGGCAGCAGTTGTTGTTGGGGCTGCTGTTGTAATTGGTGCGCAAGTTGTGGTTAGTGCAGCAGTTTTTGTCGCTGCTGTTGTCGTCGGGGCAGCAGTTGTTGTTGGGGCTGCTGTTGTAGTTGGTGCTGCAGTTGTGGTTGGTGCAGCAGTTGTTATCGCTGCTGTTGTCTGCGCTGCTGTTATTGTTGTCGCTGCTGTTGTGGTCGGGGCAGCAGTTGTTGGCGATGCTGTTGACGTTGGGGTAGCAGTTGTTGTTGGGGCTGTTGTAGTTGGTGCGGCAGTTGTGGTTAGTGCAGCAGTTGTTGGCGCTGCTGTTGTCGTCGGGGCAGCAGTTGTAGTTGGTGCGGCAGTTGTGGTTAGTGCAGCAGTTATTGGCGCTGCTGTTGTCGTCGGTGCAGCAGTTGTTGTTGGGGCTGCTGTTGTAGTTGGTGCAGCAGTTGTGGTTGGTGGGCCAGTTGTTGGGGCTGTTGTCGTCGGGGTAGCACTTGTAGTTGGTGCGCCAGTTGTGGTTGGTGCAGCAGTTGTTTGGGCTGTTGTTGTTGGCGCTGCTGTTGACGTCGGGGCAGCAGTTGTTGTTGAGGCTGCTGTTGCAGTTGGTGCGCCAGTTGTGGTTAGTGCAGCAGTTATTGGCGCTGCTGTTGTCGTCGGTGCAGCAGTTGTTGTTGGCGCTGATGTTGTCGTCGGGGCAGCAGTTGTAGTTGGTGCGCCAGTTGTTGGGGCTGTTGTCGTCGGGGCAGCACATGTAGTTGGTGCGCCAGTTGTGGTTGGTGCAGCAGTTGTTGGGGCTGTTGTTGTTGGCGCTGCTGTTAACGTCGGGGCAGCAGTTGTTGAGGCTGCTGTTGCAGTTGGTGCGCCAGTTGTGGTTAGTGCAGCAGTTGTTGGGGCTGTTGTCGTCGGGGCAGCAGTTGTAGTTGATGCGGCAGTTGTGGTTGGTGCAGCAGTTGTTGGGGCTGTTGTTGTTGCCGCTGCTGTTGTCGTCGGGGCAGCAGTTGTTGTTGAGGCTGCTGTTGCAGTTGGTGAGCCAGTTGTGGTTAGTGCAGCAGTTGTTGGGGCTGTTGTCTGCGCTGCTGTTGTTGTTGGCGCTGCTGTTGTGGTCGGGGCAGCAGTTGTTGGCGATGCTGTTGTCGTTGGGGTAGCAGTTGTTGGGGCTGTTGATGTAGTTGGTGCGGCAGTTGTGGTTAGTGCAGCAGTTGTTGGCGCTGCTGTTGTTGTCGGGGCAGCAGTTGTAGTTGGTGCGGCAGTTGTGGTTGGTGCAGCAGTTGTTGCCGCTGCTGTTGTTTTCGGGGCAGCAGTTGTTGTTGGGCCTGCTGTTGTAGTTGGTGCGGCAGTTGTGGTTGGTGCAGCAGTTGTTGGGGCTGCTGTTGTAGTTGGTGCGGCAGTTTTTGTTGGTGCAGGAGTTGTTGGCGCTGCTGTTGTCTGCGCTGCTGTTGTTGTTGGCGCTGCTGTTGTGGTCGGGGCAGCAGTTGTTGGCGCTGCTGTTGTCGTTGGGGCAGCAGTTGTAGTTGGTGCGCCAGTTGTTGGCGCTGTTGTCGTCGGGGCGGCACTTGTAGTTGGTGCGCTAGTTGTGGTTTGTGCAGCAGTTGTTGGGGCTGTTGTTGTTGGCGCTGCTGTTAACGTCGGGGCAGCAGTTGTTGTTGAGGCTGCTGTTGCAGTTGGTGCGCCAGTTGTGGTTAGTGCAGCAGTTGATGGGGCTGTTGTCGTCGGGGCAGCAGTTGTTGTTGGGGCTGCTGTTGTAGTTGGTGCGCCAGTTGTAGTTGGTACAGCAGTTGTTGTCGTCGGGGCAGCAGTTGTTGTTGGGGCTGCTGTTGTAGTTGGTGCGGCAGTTGTGGTTGGTGCAGCAGTTGTTGGCGCTGCTGTTGTCGTTGGGGGAGCAGTTGTTGTTGGGGCTGCTGTTGTAGTTGGGGCTACTGTTGTAGTTGGTGCGGCAGTTGTGGTTGGTGCTGCAGTTGTTGCCGCTGCTGTTTTCGTCGGGGCAGCAGTTGTTGTTGGGGCTGCTGTTGTAGTTGGTGAAGCAGTTGTTGGTGGTGCATCAGTTGTTGGGGCTGTTGTTGTCGTCGGGGCAGCAGTTGTAGTTGGTGCGCCAGTTGTGGTTGGTGCAGCAGTTGTTGGGGCTGTTGTTGTTGGCGCTGTTGTTGTCGTCGGGGCAGCAGTTGTTGTTGGGGCTGCTGTTGTAGTTGGTGCGCCAGTTGTGGTTAGTGCAGCAGTTGTTGGCGCTGCTGTTGTCGTCGGCGCAGCAGTTGTTGTTGGGGCTGCTGTTGTAGTTGGTGAAGCAGTTGTTGGTGGTGCATCAGTTGTTGGGGCTGTTGTTGTCGTCGGGGCAGCAGTTGTAGTTGGTGCGCCAGTTGTGGTTGGTGCAGCAGTTGTTGGGGCTGTTGTTGTTGGCGCTGCTGTTGTCGTCGGGGCAGCAGTTGTTGTTGGGGCTGCTGTTGTAGTTGGTGCGCCAGTTGTGGTTAGTGCAGCAGTTGTTGGCGCTGCTGTTGTCGTCGGCGCAGCAGTTATTGTTGGGGCTGCCGTTGTAGTTGGTGCGCCAATTGTGGTAGGTGCAGCAGTTATAGGCGCTGCTGTTGTCGTCGGTGCAGCAGTTGTTGTTGGGGCTACTGTTGTAGTTGGTGCGCCAGTTGTGGTAAGTGCAGCAGTTGTTGGGGCTGTTGTCGTCGGGGCAGCAGTTGTTGCTGGGGCTGCTGTTGTAGTTGGTGCGCCAGTTGTAGTTGGTACAGCAGTTGTTGTCGTCGGGGCAGCAGTTGTTGTTGGGGCTGCTGTTGTAGTCGGGGGAGCAGTTGTTGTTGGGGCTGCTGTTATAGTTGGGGCTACTGTTGTAGTTGGTGCGGCAGTTGTGGTTGGTGCTGCAGTTGTTGCCGCTGCTGTTTTCGTCGGGGCAGCAGTTGTTGTTAGGGCTGCTGTTGTAGTTGGTGAAGCAGTTGTTGGTGGTGCATCAGTTGTTGGGGCTGTTGTCGTCGGGGCAGCAGTTGTAGTTGGTGCGCCAGTTGTGGTTGGTGCAGCAGTTGTTGGGGCTGTTGTTGTTGGCGCTGCTGTTGTCGTCGGGGCAGCAGTTGTTGTTGGGGCTGCTGTTGTAGTTGGTGCGCCAGTTGTGGTTAGTGCAGCAGTTGTTGGCGCTGCTGTTGTCGTCGGCGCAGCAGTTGTTGTTGGGGCTGCTGTTGTAGTTGGTGAAGCAGTTGTTGGTGGTGCATCAGTTGTTGGGGCTGTTGTTGTCGTCGGGGCAGCAGTTGTAGTTGGTGCGCCAGTTGTGGTTGGTGCAGCAGTTGTTGGGGCTGTTGTTGTTGGCGCTGCTGTTGTCGTCGGGGCAGCAGTTGTTGTTGGGGCTGCTGTTGTAGTTGGTGCGCCAGTTGTGGTTAGTGCAGCAGTTGTTGGCGCTGCTGTTGTCGTCGGCGCAGCAGTTATTGTTGGGGCTGCTGTTGTAGTTGGTGCGCCAATTGTGGTAGGTGCAGCAGTTATTGGCGCTGCTGTTGTCGTCGGTGCAGCAGTTGTTGTTGGCGCTGATGTTGTCGTCGGTGCAGCAGTTGTTGTTGGCGCTGATGTTGTCGTCGGGGCAGCAGTTGTAGTTGGTGCGCCAGTTGTTGGGGCTGTTGTCGTCGGGCCGGCACTTGTAGTTGGTGCGCCAGTTGTGGTTTGTGCAGCAGTTGTTGGGGCTGTTGTTGTTGGCGCTGCTGTTAACGTCGGGGCAGCAGTTGTTGTTGAGGCTGCTGTTGCAGTTGGTGCGCCAGTTGTGGTTAGTGCAGCAGTTGTTGGGGCTGTTGTCGTCGGGGCAGCAGTTGTAGTTGGTGCGGCAGTTGTGGTTGGTGCAGCAGTTGTTGGGGCTGTTGTTGTTGCCGCTGCTGTTGTCGTCGGGGCAGCAGTTGTTGTTGGGGCTGCTGTTGTAGTTGGTGCGCCAGTTGTAGTTGGTACAGCAGTTGTTGTCGTCGGGGCAGCAGTTGTTGTTGGGGCTGCTGTTGTAGTTGGTGCGGCAGTTGTTGGCGCTGCTGTTGTCGTCGGGGGAGCAGTTGTTGTTGGGGCTGCTGTTCTAGTTGGGGCTACTGTTGTAGTTTGTGCAGCAGTTGTGGTTGGTGCAGCAGTTGTTGGCGCTGCTGTTGTCTGCGCTGCTGTTGTTGTTGGGGCTGCTGTTGTGGTTGGGGATACTGTTGTGGTTGGTGCAGCAGTTGTTGGCGATGCTGTTGTCGTCGGTGCAGCAGTTGTTGTTGGGGCTGCTGTTGTAGTTGGTGCGCCAGTTGTGGTTATTGCATCAGTTGTTGGCGCTGCTGTTGTGGTCGGGGCAGCAGTTGTAGTTGATGCGCCAGGTGCGGTTGGTGCAGCAGTTGTTAGGACTGCTGTTCTCTTCGGGGCAGCAGTTGTTGTTCGGGCTGCTGTTGTAGTTGGTGAAGCAGTTGTTGTTGGTGCATCAGTTGTTGTGGCTGTTGTTGTCGTCGGTGCAGCAGTTGTAGTTGGTGCGCCAGTTGTGGTTGGTGCAGCAGTTGTTGGGGCTGTTGTTGCTGGCCCTGCTGTTGTCGTCGGGGCAGCAGTTGTTGTTGGGGCTGCTGTTGTAGTTGGTGCGCCAGTTGTGGTTAGTGCAGCAGTTGTTGGCGCTGCTGTTGTCGTCGGGGCAGCAGTTGTTGTTGGTGCTGCTGTTGTAGTTGGTGCGGCAGTTGTGGTTGGTGCAGCAGTTGTTGGCGCTGCTGTTGTTGTCGGGGCAGCAGTTGTTGTTGGTGCAGCAGTTGTTGGGGCTATTGTCGTCGGGCCGGCACTTGTAGTTGGTGCGCCAGTTGTGGTTTGTGCAGCAGTTGTTGGGGCTGTTGTTGTTGGCGCTGCTGTTAACGTCGGGGCAGCAGTTGTTGTTGAGGCTGCTGTTGTAGTTGGAGCGCCAGTTGTGGTTAGTGCAGCAGTTGTTGGCGCTGCTGTTGTTGTCGGGGCAGCAGTTGTTGTTGGGGCTGCTGTTGTAGTTGGTGCGCCAACTGTGGCAGGTGCAGCAGTTATTGGCGCTGCTGTTGTCGTCGGTGCAGCAGTTGTTGTTGGCGCTGATGTTGTTGTCGGGGCAGCAGTTGTTGTTGGGGCTGCTGTTGTAGTTGGTGCACCAATTGTGGTTGGTGCAGCAGTTATTGGGGCTGTTGTTGTTGGCGCTGCTGTTAACGTCGGGGCAGCAGTTGTTGTTGAGGCTGCTGTTGCAGTTGGTGCGCCAGTTGTGGTTAGTGCAGCAGTTGTTGGGGCTGTTGTCGTCGGGGCAGCAGTTGTTGTTGGGGCTGCTGTTGTAGTTGGTGCGCCAGTTGTAGTTGGTACAGCAGTTGTTGTCGTCGGGGCAGCAGTTGTTGTTGGGGCTGCTGTTATAGTTGGTGCGGCAGTTGTGGTTGGTGCAGCAGTTGTTGGCGCTGCTGTTGTCGTCGGGGGAGCAGTTGTTGTTGGGGCTGCTGTTGTAGTTGGGGCTACTGTTGTAGTTGGTGCGGCAGTTGTGGTTGGTGCTGCAGTTGTTGCCGCTGCTGTTTTCGTCGGGGCAGCAGTTGTTGTTGGGGCTGCTGTTGTAGTTGGTGAAGCAGTTGTTGGTGGTGCATCAGTTGTTGGGGCTGTTGTTGTCGTCGGGGCAGCAGTTGTAGTTGGTGCGCCAGTTGTGGTTGGTGCAGCAGTTGTTGGGGCTGTTGTTGTTGGCGCTGCTGTTGTCGTCGGGGCAGCAGTTGTTGTTGGGGCTGCTGTTGTAGTTGGTGCGCCAGGTGTGGTTAGTGCAGCAGTTGTTGGCGCTGCTGTTGTCGTCGGCGCAGCAGTTGTTGTTGGGGCTGCTGTTGTAGTTGGTGAAGCAGTTGTTGGTGGTGCATCAGTTGTTGGGGCTGTTGTTGTCGTCGGGGCAGCAGTTGTAGTTGGTGCGCCAGTTGTGGTTGGTGCAGCAGTTGTTGGGGCTGTTGTTGTTGGCGCTGCTGTTGTCGTCGGGGCAGCAGTTGTTGTTGGGGCTGCTGTTGTAGTTGGTGCGCCAGTTGTGGTTAGTGCAGCAGTTGTTGGCGCTGCTGTTGTCGTCGGCGCAGCAGTTATTGTTGGGGCTGCTGTTGTAGTTGGTGCGCCAATTGTGGTAGGTGCAGCAGTTATTGGCGCTGCTGTTGTCGTCGGTGCAGCAGTTGTTGTTGGGGCTGCTGTTGTAGTTGGTGCGCCAGTTGTGGTTAGTGCAGCAGTTGTTGGGGCTGTTGTCGTCGGGGCAGCAGTTGTTGTTGTGGCTGCTGTTGTAGTTTGTGCGCCAGTTGTAGTTGGTACAGCAGTTGTTGTCGTCGGGGCAGCAGTTGTTGTTGGGGCTGCTGTTGTAGTTGGTGCGGCAGTTGTGGTTGGTGCAGCAGTTGTTGGCGCTGCTGTTGTCGTCGGGGGAGCAGTTGTTGTTGGGGCTGCTGTTGTAGTTGGGGCTACTGTTGTAGTTGGTGCGGCAGTTGTGGTTGGTGCTGCAGTTGTTGCCGCTGCTGTTTTCGTCGGGGCAGCAGTTGTTGTTGGGGCTGCTGTTGTAGTTGGTGAAGCAGTTGTTGGTGGTGCATCAGTTGTTGGGGCTGTTGTTGTCGTCGGGGCAGCAGTTGTAGTTGGTGCGCCAGTTGTGGTTGGTGCAGCAGTTGTTGGGGCTGTTGTTGTCGTCGGTGCAGCAGTTGTTGTTGGGGCTGCTGTTGTAGTTGGTGCGCCTGTTGTGGTTAGTGCAGCAGTTGTTGGCGCTGCTGTTGTCGTCGGCGCAGCAGTTATTGTTGGGGCTGCTGTTGTAGTTGGTGCGCCAATTGTGGTAGGTGCAGCAGTTATTGGCGCTGCTGTTGTCGTCGGTGCAGCAGTTGTTGTTGGCGCTGATGTTGTCGTCGGTGCAGCAGTTGTTGTTGGCACTGATGTTGTCGTCGGGGCAGCAGTTGTAGTTGGTGCGCCAGTTGTTGGGGCTGTTGTCGTCGGGCCGGCACTTGTAGTTGGTGCGCCAGTTGTGGTTTGTGCAGCAGTTGTTGGGGCTGTTGTTGTTGGCGCTGCTGTTAACGTCGGGGCAGCAGTTGTTGTTGAGGCTGCTGTTGCAGTTGGTGCGCCAGTTGTGGTTAGTGCAGCAGTTGTTGGGGCTGTTGTCGTCGGGGCAGCAGTTGTAGTTGGTGCGGCAGTTGTGGTTGGTGCAGCAGTTGTTGGGGCTGTTGTTGTTGCCGCTGCTGTTGTCGTCGGGGCAGTAGTTGTTGTTGGGGCTGCTGTTGTAGTTGGTGCGCCAGTTGTAGTTGGTACAGCAGTTGTTGTCGTCGGGGCAGCAGTTGTTGTTGGGGCTGCTGTTGTAGTTGGTGCGGCAGTTGTTGGCGCTGCTGTTGTCGTCGGGGGAGCAGTTGTTGTTGGGGCTGCTGTTCTAGTTGGGGCTACTGTTGTAGTTGGTGCGGCAGTTGTGGTTGGTGCTGCAGTTGTTGCCGCTGCTGTTGTCGTCGGGGCAGCAGTTGTTGTTGGGGCTGCTGTTGTCGTTGGTGCGCTACTTGTAGTTTGTGCAGCAGTTGTGGTTGGTGCAGCAGTTGTTGGCGCTGCTGTTGTCTGCGCTGCTGTTGTTGTTGGGGCTGCTGTTGTCGTTGGGGATACTGTTGTGGTTGGTGCAGCAGTTGTTGACGATGCTGTTGTCGTCGGTGCAGCAGTTGTTGTTGGGGCTAGTGTTGTAGTTGGTGCGCCAGTTGTGGTTAGTGCATCAGTTGTTGGCGCTGCTGTTGTGGTCGGGGCAGCAGTTGTAGTTGATGCGCCAGGTGTGGTTGGTGCAGCAGTTGTTGGCGCTGCTGTTGTCGTCGGCGCAGCAGTTGTTGTTGGGGCTGCTGTTGTAGTTGGTGAAGCAGTTGTTGGTGGTGCATCAGTTGTTGGGGCTGTTGTTGTCGTCGGGGCAGCAGTTGTAGTTGGTGCGCCAGTTGTGGTTGGTGCAGCAGTTGTTGGGGCTGTTGTTGTTGGCGCTGCTGTTGTCGTCGGGGCAGCAGTTGTTGTTGGGGCTGCTGTTGTAGTTGGTGCGCCAGTTGTGGTTAGTGCAGCAGTTGTTGGCGCTGCTGTTGTCGTCGGCGCAGCAGTTATTGTTGGGGCTGCTGTTGTAGTTGGTGCGCCAATTGTGGTAGGTGCAGCAGTTATTGACGCTGCTGTTGTCGTCGGTGCAGCAGTTGTTGTTGGGGCTGCTGTTGTAGTTGGTGCGCCAGTTGTAGTTGGTACAGCAGTTGTTGTCGTCGGGGCAGCAGTTGTTGTTGGGGCTGCTGTTGTAGTTGGTGCGGCAGTTGTGGTTGGTGCAGCAGTTGTTGGCGCTGCTGTTGTCGTCGGGGGAGCAGTTGTTGTTGGGGCTGCTGTTGTAGTTGGTGCGCTACTTGTAGTTTGTGCAGCAGTTGTGGTTGGTGCAGCAGTTGTTGGCGCTGCTATTGTCTGCGCTGCTGTTGTTGTTGGGGCTGCTGTTGTGGTTGGGGATACTGTTGTGGTTGGTGCAGCAGTTGTTGGCGATGCTGTTGTCGTCGGTGCAGCAGTTGTTGTTGGGGCTGCTGTTGTAGTTGGTGCGCCAGTTGTGGTTAGTGCATCAGTTGTTGGCGCTGCTGTTGTGGTCGGGGCAGCAGTTGTAGTTGGGGCTGCTGTTGTAGTTGGTGCGCCAGTTGTGGTTGTTGCTGCAGATGTTGGGGCTGTTGTTGTAGTTGGCACAGCAGTTGTGGTTGTTGCTGCAGATGTTGGGGCTGCTGTTGTAGTTGGGGATACTGTTGTTGTTAGTGCATCAGTTGTTGGCGCTGCTGTTGTGGTCGGGGCAGCAGTTGTAGTTGATGCGTCAGGTGTGGTTGGTGCAGCAGTTGTTAGGGGTGCTGTTGTCGTCGGGGCAGCAGTTGTAGTTGGTGCGGCAGTTGTGGTTAGTGCAGCAGTTGTTGGCGCTGCTGTTGTTGTCGGGGCAGCAGTTGTAGTTGGTGCGGCAGTTGTGGTTGGTGCAGCAGTTGTTGGCGCTGCTGTTGTCTGCGCTGCTGTTGTTGTTGGGGCTGCTGTTGTGGTTGGGGATACTGTTGTTGTTAGTGCATCAGTTGTTGGCGCTGCTGTTGTGGTCGGGGCAGCAGTTGTAGTTGATGCGTCAGGTGTGGTTGGTGCAGCAGTTGTTAGGGGTGCTGTTGTCGTCGGGGCAGCAGTTGTAGTTGGTGCGGCAGTTGTGGTTAGTGCAGCAGTTGTTGGCGCTGCTGTTGTTGTCGGGGCAGCAGTTGTTGTTGGGGCTGCTGTTGTAGTTGGTGCGCCAATTGTGGTTGGTGCAGCAGTTATTGGGGCTGTTTTTGTTGGCGCTGCTCTTGTCGTCGGGGCAGCAAGTTGTTGTTGGGGCTGCTGTTGTAGTTGGTGCAGCAGTTGTTGTTGGTGCATCAGTTGTTGGGGCTGCTGTTGTAGTTGGTGCGCCACTTGTGGTTAGTGCAGCAGTTGTTGGCGATGCTGTTGTCGTTCGGGTAGCAGTTGTTGGGGCTGTTGTTGTAGTTGGTGCGGCAGTTGTGGTTAGTGCAGCAGTTGTTGGCGCTGCTGTTGTTGTCGGGGCAGCAGTTGTAGTTGGTGCGGCAGTTGTGGTTGGTGCAGCAGTTGTTGGCGCTGCTGTTGTTGTCGGGGCAGCAGTTGTTGTTGGGGCTGCTGTTGTAGTTGGTGCGCCAATTGTGGTTGGTGCAGCAGTTGTTGGGGCTGTTGTTGTTGCCGCTGCTGTTGTCGTCGGGGCAGCAGTTGTTGTTGGGGCTGCTGTTGTAGTTGGTGCGCCAGTTGTAGTTGGTACAGCAGTTGTTGTCGTCGGGGCAGCAGTTGTTGTTGGGGCTGCTGTTGTAGTTGGTGCGCCAGTTGTAGTTGGTACAGCAGTTGTTGTCGTCGGGGCAGCAGTTGTTGTTGGGGCTGCTGTTGTAGTTGGTGCGGCAGTTGTGGTTGGTGCAACAGTTGTTGGCGCTGCTGTTGTCGTCGGGGGAGCAGTTGTTGTTGGGGCTGCTGTTGTAGTTGGGGCTACTGTTGTAGTTGGTGCGGCAGTTGTTGGCGCTGCTGTTGTCGTCGGGGCAGCAGTTGTTGTTGGGGCTG
Organism: Apeltes quadracus; assembly: GCA_021346845.1. NCBI lineage: Eukaryota > Metazoa > Chordata > Actinopteri > Perciformes > Gasterosteidae > Apeltes > Apeltes quadracus. The sequence continues at coordinate 12,333,854 of CM037924.1, forward strand.
CTGTTGTAGTTGTTGCGCCAGTTGTGGTTAGTGCATCAGTTGTTGGCGCTGCTGTTGTGGTCGGGGCAGCAGTTGTAGTTGATGCGCCAGGTGTGTTTGGTGCAGCAGTTGTTAGGGCTGCTGTTGTCGTCGGGGCAGCAGTTGTTGTTGGGGCTGCTGTTGTAGTTGGTGAAGCAGTTGTTGTTGGGGCTGCTCTTGTAGTTGGTGCGCCAGTTGTGGTTAGTGCATCAGTTGTTGGCGCTGCTGTTGTAGTCGGGGCAGCAGTTGTAGTTGATGCGCCAGGTGTGGTTGGTGCAGCAGTTGTTGGCGCTGCTGTTGTCGTCGGGGGAGCAGTTGTTGTTGGGGCTGCTGTTGTAGTTGGGGCTACTGTTGTAGTTGGTGCGGCAGTTGTTGGTGCTGCTGTTGTCGTCGGGGCAGCAGTTGTTGTTGGGGCTGCTGTTGTAGTTGGTGCGCCAGTTGTGGTTAGTGCATCAGTTGTTGGCGCTGCTGTTGTGGTCGGGGCAGCAGTTGTAGTTGATGCGCCAGGTGTGTTTGGTGCAGCAGTTGTTAGGGCTGCTGTTGTCGTCGGGGCAGCAGTTGTTGTTGGGGCTGCTGTTGTAGTTGGTGAAGCAGTTGTTGTTGGGGCTGCTCTTGTAGTTGGTGCGCCAGTTGTGGTTAGTGCATCAGTTGTTGGCGCTGCTGTTGTAGTCGGGGCAGCAGTTGTAGTTGATGCGCCAGGTGTGGTTGGTGCAGCAGTTGTTGGCGCTGCTGTTGTTGTCGGGGCAGCAGTTGTTGTTGGGGCTGCTGTTGTAGTTGGTGCGGCAGTTGTGGTTGGTGCAGCAGTTGTTGGCGCTGCTTTTGTTGTCGGGGCAGCAGTTGTTGTTGGGGCTGCTGTTGTAGTTGGTGCGCCAATTGTGGTAGGTGCAGCAGTTATTGGCGCTGCTGTTGTCGTCGGTGCAGCAGTTGTTGTTGGCGCTGATGTTGTCGTCGGGGCAGCAGTTGTTGTTGGGGCTGCTGTTGTAGTTGGTGCAGCAGTTGTTGTTGGTGCATCAGTTGTTGGGGCTGCTGTTGTAGTTGGTGCGCCAGTTGTGGTTAGTGCATCAGTTGTTGGCGCTGCTGTTGTGGTCGGGGCAGCAGTTGTAGTTGATGCGCCAGGTGTGGTTGGTGCAGCAGTTGTTAGGGCTGCTGTTGTCGTCGGGGAAGCAGTTGTTTTTGGGGCAGCAGTTGTAGTTGGTGCGCCAGTTGTAGGGGCTGTTGTCGTCGGGGCAGCACATGTAGTTGGTGCGCCAGTTGTGGTTGGTGCAGCAGTTGTTGGGGCTGTTGTTGTTGGCGCTGCTGTTAACGTCGGGGCAGCAGTTGTTGTTGAGGCTGCTGTTGCAGTTTGTGCGCCAGTTGTGGTTTGTGCAGCAGTTGTTGGGGCTGTTGTCGTCGGGGTAGCACTTGTAGTTGGTGCGCCAGTTGTGGTTGGTGCAGCAGTTGTTGGGGCTGTTGTTGTTGGCGCTGCTGTTGACGTCGGGGCAGCAGTTGTTGTTGAGGCTGCTGCTGCAGTTGGTGCGCCAGTTGTCGTTAGTGCAGCAGTTATTGGCGCTGCTGTTGTCGTCGGTGCAGCAGTTGTTGTTGGCGCTGATGTGGTCGTCGGGGAAGCAGTTGTAGTTGGTGCGCCAGTCGTTGGGGCTGTTGTCGTCGGGGCAGCAGTTGTAGTTGGTGCGGCAGTTGTGGTTGGTGCAGCAGTTGTTGGGGCTGTTGTTGTTGCCGCTGCTGTTGTCGTCGGGGCAGCAGTTGTTGTTGGGGCTGCTGTTGTAGTTGGTGCGCCAGTTGAAGTTGGTACAGCAGTTGTTGTCGTCGGGGCAGCAGTTGTTGTTGGGGCTGCTGTTGTAGTTGGTGCGGCAGTTGTGGTTGGTGCAGCAGTTGTTGCCGCTGCTGTCGTCGTCGGGGCAGCAGTTGTTGTTGGGGCTGCTGTTGTAGTTGGGGCTACTGTTGTAGTTGGTGCGGCAGTTGTGGTTGGTGCTGCAGTTGTTGCCGCTGCTGTCGTCGTCGGGGCAGCAGTTGTTGTTAGGGCTGCTGTTGTAGTTGTTGCGCTACTTGTAGTTTGTGCAGCAGTTGTGGTTGGTGCAGCAGTTGTTGGCGCTGCTGTTGTCTGCGCTGCTGTTGTTGTTGGGGCTGCTGTTGTGGTTGGGGATACTGTTGTTGTTAGTGCATCAGTTGTTGGCGCTGCTGTTGTGGTCGGGGCAGCAGTTGTAGTTGATGCGTCAGGTGTGGTTGGTGCAGCAGTTGTTAGGGCTGCTGTTGTCGTCGGGGCAGCAGTTGTTGTTGGGGCTGCTGTTGTTGTTGGTGCATCAGTTGTTGGGGCTGTTGTTGTCGTTGGGGCAGCAGTTGTAGTTGGTGTGCCAGTTGTGGTTGGTGCAGCAGTTGTTGGGGCTGTTGTTGTTGGCGCTGCTGTTGTCGTCGGGGCAGCAGTTGTTGTTGGGGATGTTGTTGTAGTTGGTGCAGCAGTTGTGGTTAGTGCAGCAGTTGTTGGCGCTGCTGTTGTCGTCAGTGCAGCAGTTGTTGTTGGGGCTGCTGTTGTAGTTGGTGCAGCAGTTGTGGTTGGTGGGCCAGTTGTTGGGGCTGTTGTCGTCGGGGCAGCACTTGTAGTTGGTGCGCCAGTTGTGGTTGGTGCAGCAGTTGTTGGGGCTGTTGTTGTTGGCGCTGCTGTTAACGTCAGGGCAGCAGTTGTTGTTGAGGCTGCTGTTGCAGTTGGTGCGCCAGTTGTGGTTAGTGCAGCAGTTGTTGGGGCTGTTGTCGTCGGGGCAGCAGTTGTAGTTGGTGCAGCAGTTGTTGGCGCTGCTGTTGTCGTCGGGGCAGCAGTAGTTGTTGGGGCTGCTGTTGTTGTTGGGGCTGCTGTTGTAGTTGGTGCGCCAGTTGTGGTTAGTGCAGCAGTTGTTGGCACTGCTGTTGTCGTCGGGGCAGCAGTTGTTGTTGGGGCTGCTGTTGTAGTTGGTGTGGCAGTTGTGGTTGGTGCAGCAGTTGTTGGCGCTGCTGTTGTTGTCGGGGCAGCATTTGTTGTTGGGGCTGCTGTTGTAGTTGGTGCGCCAATTGTGGTTGGTGCAGCAGTTGTTGGTGCTGATGTTGTCGTCGGGGCAGCAGTTGTAGTTGGTGCACCAGTTGTTGGGGCTGTTGTCGTCGGGGCAGCACTTGTAGTTAGTGCGTCAGTTGTGGTTGGTGCAGCAGTTGTTGGGGCTGTTGTTGTTGGCGCTGCTGTTAACGTCGGGGCAGAAGTTGTTGTTGAGGCTGCTGTTGCAGTTGGTGCGCGAGTTGTGGTTAGTGCAGCAGTTGTTGGGGCTGTTGTCGTCGGGGAAGCAGTTGTAGTTGGTGCGCCAGTTGTGGTTGGAACAACAGTTGTTGTCGTCGTGGCAGCAGTTGTTGTTTGGGCTGCTGTTGTAGTTGGTGCAGCAGTTGTGGTTGGTGCATCAGTTGTTGGCGCTGATGTTGTGGTCGGGGCAGCCGTTGTAGTTGATGCGCCAGGTGTGGTTGGTGCAGCAGTTGTTGGGGCTGCTGTTGTCGTCGGGGCAGCAGTTGTCGTTGGGGCTGCTGTTGTAGTTGGTGCAGCAGTTGTTGTTGGTGCATCAGTTGTTGGGGCTGTTGTTGTCGTCGGGGCAGCAGTTGTAGTTGGTGCGCCGGTTGTGGTTGGTGCAGCAGTTGTTGGGGCTGTTGTTGTTGGCGCTGCTCTTGTCGTCGGGGCAGCATTTGTTGTTGGGGCTGCTGTTGTAGTTGGTGCACCAGTTGTGGTTAGTGCAGCAGTTGTTGGCGCTGCTGTTGTCGGCAAGGTAGCAGTTGTAGTTGGTGCGCCAGTTGTGGTTGGTGCAGCAGTTTTTGGCGCTGCTGTTGTCCTCGGGGCAGCAGTTGTTGTTGGGGCTGCTGTTGTTGTTGGAGCTGCTGTTGTAGTTGGGGCTACTGTTGTGGTTGGTGCATCAGTTGTTGGCGCTGCTGTTGTCGTCGGGGCAGCAGTTGTAGTTGGTGCGCCAGTTGTAGTTGGTGCAGCAGTTGTTGAGGCTGTTGTCGTCAGGGCAGCAGTTGTCGTTGGGGCTGCTGTTGTAGTTGGTGCGGCAGTTGTGGTTGGTGCAGCAGTTGTTGTTGGGGCTGCTGTTGTAGTTGGTGCGGCAGTTGTGGTTGGTGCAGCAGTTGGTGGCGCTGCTGTTGTTGTCGGGGCAGCAGTTGTTGTTGGGGCTGCTGTTGTAGTTGGTGCGCCAATTGTGGTTGGTGCAGCAGTTGTTGGCGCTGCTGTTGTCGTCTGGGCAGCAGTTGTTGTTGGGGCTGCTGTTGTAGTTGGTGCAGCAGGTGTGGTTGGTACAGCAGTTGTTGCCGTTGGGGCAGCAGTTGTTGGGGCTACATTTGTAGTCCCCGCAGCAGTTGTAGTTAGTGCAGCAGTTTGTGTTTTTGCCTTAGCTGTTGTTGGGTCTCCTGTTTTCGTTGTTGAAACGGTTATTGTTGGGGCTGTTGTCGTAGTTGGTGCAGCAGTTGTTGGGGCTGAAGTTGTTGTCAGAGAAAGACATTTTGAATAGCGATTAGCCAGGACCCATCCGATGCCGCTGCTCGCAGTTTTAATATCAATTTACTGCTACTGTATTGGAGAGTAAAATCCGAGTAAAGTCCTACTTGGGATTAATCAAGTAAAATATTTTACCTATAACCCTCTTGTGGTATCCCATATATCGTTTTCAATAGTAGAAATGATGTCTTGGTTAATTTAAATAAATGAATCATTGGCATTAACAGTAATCTAAAACCAAAAACTAATTATTTCTTGTCTTGTGGATTAATTTATTCGAAGTTATAGTAGTAGTAGGCTAGTATTTTCTAACCTACTGACTACATCTATCTGAATCGTTGTGAGGACTCTCAAATCCTCACAGAACAGAGACCACCCATGAAACACACTGGAGAACTAGATTCTTCAATTCATAGAGATACTCGAAAAAAAAGAGCTCTTTCCGGATACACACTAACGTGCTGATGATAAAACAGTTTATACATTTCTTTGACCATTCGATTTAGTGAAGCCCTCTATCTATGGAAAGCCGTTTTAGCCATAATTAATGAAATGAATAAATACATAAATACACAAATAAATAAATAAATATGTTTTTGAAATACATTGTGAAATAATCAAATGAGGCAATAAATACATAAATATGAAATACATTTAATTATTTCATGGTACTTTTATTTAATAAGTCCACATTTATTTATTTAAAGACACTTTTATTTCATAACGCCACAATTATTTATTTATAGACACTTTTATTTCATAATGCTACATTTATTTATAGACACTTTTATTTCATAATGCTGTATTTCAAGACGCATTTCACATTATATGCAAATCAGGGGGCGTGGCTATCTCTCACAATTTTGTTCCGAATGCAACAGAGCTGGGACAAGGGCTTCGGTGCGGCGTCTCTTCCGGTTAAAGTGATCGATTTTCGGACACTTTGGGCAACCTTTGCCCCGGGGTGTGGAGCTTTTGTGGAGCTTTTTTTATTTATTGCCTCATTTATTTATTTCACGACGTGTTTCAAATGCATATTTAATTATGGCTAAAACAGCTTTCCATATCTATCTGGTATGTTGATGCCATACTAACTGGCTCAGTCCTGTCGGCTGACCCTATCTCACTGGCCCTCCCGTTCGGTCTCCTTGCCTCTACATACACACACATTGTCCCACAGCTGGTCCCTCCACTATCTTGTCCTGAACCTTGTGTCATCCCCAGTGTCAAGATGACTGTCTTTCCATATTTTTGCAACCTTGCTTAGTTGGCATCTCACTATATCTTTTCACAGGCCTCCTGTTAGCTTTTCATTTCCCTATTCATGTATCATATACAAACATAGCTATATCCCCTACTCACCCAATTTCCTTAGAAATTATTATAACCCGAATAAATATTGGACAATGAGAAACATTTTCCCTCAACACTGGTCACTTAAAATTGTCTTAAAAGTGGTTCTCTTCTTCCTTTAGAAAATGTATTGGTATTACCTGTGCTGTAGAGTGCCCAGATGAGAGAAAGAGAAAGGATCAGCTTCTTCATGATGAACAGGTAAGTACTGTTGATTACTTTCCTTGGAAGTTGATAGAACACCGTGTTAGTATTGCTACCCTTTTTATACTGCCAAGGTGTGTTAAATCGTACCACGCCTGTTATTTGAATAGGTGTATTCACATTTCAGGTTCTCAATGGTCTTACAGGAAATTGCAGGATGTCGATTCACCTTCTCATACCCTTTCTTAAACAGTATTGTTAAGTAGTACAAATACTTCCATCTTGATAATGATCTTTTGTGTCTTTATACTTTCAACTGTCTTCTGCTTTTAGAAAATAAAGACGTCATATGTTTTTTGTAGTATACATTCTTTCTTCTGAAAGTAACTAAGGATTATATCTTTTTTTAATGTTCTTTATACTTTTTAACTCTCTGTTTACTGTTTTAAGTTCACTAGTTCATGTTTACTAAATTTACTGTAGGACTAAAAATTGATTTGATTAATATTTGTTTTTGTTTGGAAAACTGGGCTCGTCCTACTTTTGCCGCAAAACATTTTCTTTTTTATTGGATGCAAATCAGGAAAATAAAGATTTAAATGAGATTAACACTCCTATTTTTAAGATGTCTCTACTTTCTCTGTAAAATATGTCAAGTGATACTATTTCTAAATTTAAAAATGTCCTCATTTCTCTAATAATGTGCTATATTTCATGATTGTTGATATTAAGGCCTTCAGGCCATTTATCACAGTGCATAAGCTCCCAGAAACTATTCCTGATGGGGAAAAGACATAGCAATACACATCAGGAATGAACATTTCCTTGAAGTTAGTGATTTATTTATATATATATATATAAAAATCATGACTGAATTATATGTATATATATATATATATATATATATATATATATATATATATATATATATATATATATATAATTTCTTTAATGAGAGTCTCTGTTACTTAACATGTGTGAGTAAAGGGTCTTTGATATGCTAATGGCATCGACTGGATGCAATTGTTGTTTGCCTTCCCTCAATGACAAATCATAGCAGTGATCTTTGCAGCTCTGAGTGGAGACTTGAGACTTTTCCAGTCATTTTTAGCAGTGCTGGGCTGTTGATGTCTTCTGGTGACATTCCCTGCAGTTTTTGTATTGACGCCACTGCCTCTGTCTTTTTTTACAAAAGAACATTGAAAATAATACGTGCTGAGGTTCATCAAGTTGGTTGGATAGACACACGTGTGATTGTCCATTTTGCCTTTTGATTTATAATTCGGAACACCACATAGCTACCAGCAAATCACAAACATTGAGGCCATGTTTCATAAATCTCAAGGTAAACACCTTGGAATTACCTGAGGAGAGATTCAAGTTCACTAGAATCTCTGTCAGCTCAGATACTTTTGTTGCTAGTATTGGGGTGTTGCTGTTTTCTTGCTGTAATACCACACCTGTTATTGTTGAACAGATTCCTATCCCTAATTTACCTAAAGAATGGGTCATTGGAATGTGCATTATTCTATTCATGAACACATTCACCCACCTTTGTATTTAATGTTCTTTTTGCCATGTGCGTTAAATGTTCCTGTATTCTTAGTGTCTGTATACCCTTATAAACCGCAAATACTATTTTTAGCAGAATTTCACCTATTACTTTTACTAGTTTTCAATCATTATTCAGAAAAAGGTGGCAAATTATAATTGGCAATTTTGGTACTTTCTAACATTTTTATACGCCATACTTCAATCGATTTATTCAATGAAAAAGTTGAACAATTATGTAATAATCTTGAAGCCTTGTGACTACAGATTTGAGTTTCTATCTTTTGCAAATTAATTTAAAAAGCAAAAGAATACAAAAGACAAAGTTAGAAGATTGAATAATGGTCATTTTCCAGCACAGGGTGATTGTTTTTGTTTGACATGATACAAAACGGAATTGATTTAGTGTGTGGATTACTGCTTGGACAAACAACCCAATTCAATATTTCTGTTTTCGGGTCAAACTTTAGGATTAATCAAGAAAATATCAGCAAAATGAATGAGTACAGCAGTAACGCAGCAGTGCAGCAGTTAACACCGCACTATGTTTGAAATCTAGAACACATTCATTTGATTGTACTGTAGGTCAATTAAATGTGGTTGATGTGGTAATTCCAACTGAAGTTGTTAAACGAGCAGATCAGGAATCCAAACCCAGTTTTAATAATACAAAATATTGCATATCCATAATTATTGTAATGGATATAATATGGGTGCGATTACGCGCTCAGGATTGTGGCACAAATATAACACCATAATGGGGGGTTCCGTAGCAGAGAATAGGAACCAGCTCTTTAATAATACGAGCAGTGCGGAGCTGCATTACTGTGAGTGATGGCCTATTACTTTTTTATTGGTTTTGCATATTAACATGATTTTACTGTGATGGTTTTCCACGTCCCAGATTTTTTGGTGCCCCCCCAGGCATTTGGTTCCCTACGCGAAGTGCGTGATGTGCGTGTGCGCATTGCCGACACTGAGCATATCGTCTTGTCAACTAAATTAACATTAAATGTTTGTCATGTTGTGATGGGGACTAATCCACGGACCCGAAAAAGTAGCCTGTCTACCCTTTGCGTTCCTCCCCCTAGTTATGCAAGCTCCAATGTCCAAAAGAAAAAACATCCCCCCCTCTGCTTTTTTGTCAAATCGCACCCTGGATATAATTAAAGAATACTTACACTTTAACGTAAATTAGAAGTGTTAAAAATGTATTTTTACGCCTATTTTGAATTTTACTCGAATACAAATACAAATACTTTCCCCCCTCAACAAATACAAATACAGATACAAATACCAGCTGCTTTGCACACACCTGATATAGATACATATACATACAGAGAGAGAGAGAGAGAGAGAGAGAGAGAGAGGGGAGGAGATCTGCTCTCTCCTGAGTGCACCGCTCTACTTTTGTTCCCAGTACTGGGTTCTTGTTTTCTGGTTGGTATACCACACCTGTTATTGTTAAATGGAGGTCACTGCCAATCACTAATTTACTAATCCCATTGTGTTATTAGGAACAGGTTAAAACCCATTCACACGCCTTTGAATGTAATGTATTTTTGGCTTGCTTAATCCATGCTTATGTATTAGTAGACAATTGACAATTGACAAAGGACATTACCCTTGGTCACAAGCTTCTCCCATATGGGTAAAAAAACGAGCCAGAATGTACTCGTCACACAAACCAAACAATGCCGCAGAACGATGAGGGTGGTGACATCCAGGTCCCATAGTTTGGACATATTCTGTAATATTGAAAGATTGCCGTTGAATTAACTTGTATTCTATGCAGGGAAAAAAACGTCTGTGCTTACAAGTTATTAAATATGTTGGAATATTAGGTTTTGCTGAAAGTACAGGGTTTAACTGATTCAATTTGAATTTTAAAAAAGCGTGAGATGTTGTTCTCTTCGAGCCTGAATTATATCATGCTCCGGAATCAAAGCACCTCTTCCCAAATTAGATTTAGCATTTGTTTTAACTGTAAGGCATTTACTTAAGGCCAGCAAAGAAATTCTAATATGAAGAGGTATGGCACTCTCTGGTTACTTCCGGGTTCTGGGCGGGCTGCAGTAACACGTCTCTGTCCATGCGAGGGCGCTCGCAGGCGAGTGCAGAATGCATTGGACTTTATGGGGCTTCACCCCCTAAATTCCACTTTTCTCAGGATATAATTTTTTGTCAAGCAATTTAAAAACTCTCATTCAAAATGGGGGGCTAGAATAATACACTCAGCTGAAAATTGAATTTTTAAGTTCACTCATCTGTTCTAAAAATCCGTTCAAAAATGTGATGACGTCACATATTTTCATACTGCCGGAGGTGCTGCTTTACGGCCATTTCTTCGGCGATCTCTTCAGCACTTCCAAATTGTGGCTTCCTTTCTCATGGCACCAGCAACATGATTGATAACACCAGCTGCTATTTGAGGTAAACTTTTACACAAAGTCTTTCTAAACCTTATATTTCTGATTCTGCTTTAGCTTCAGCTGCCATCAAACGAGGTCTCTGGTCGTAATCGGTCGCAATCCGTCACTGACCAATCAGCATTCATTAGCAGAATGCTAGCGTGTTCCGGCCAACAACGGCCCAACCTGTAAGAAATCAAAAGAACGTAAGTATTCATTCATTCAACTTTTGGTCTATAATCTATATTTAATTTGCGGAATCCACAATAAAATCTACGTTGATTCAACGACAAGCAGGAGAAAGAGCTACATTTAGCCGTCTAGCTCCTTAGAGTCCCATTCAATCTGCACTCGCCTGCGATCACCTCCAGTGGAATTTAACGGAACTGCAACCAAGATCGATACAATGGTTTGAATATGGAGTGCCCAGGCTCTCCTTAGAGGGCTCTGGCTCAAGGCTGCAGCCCACGGATTGAGACAAGCAACAATACAAGGAACACTAGCTCCCCCTCGTGGCTTGGGTGGTCTCCTACGAGCAACTCTAGCTCCGCTATGAACACTCCTATAAACATTCCCGTCAACTTGCTAGATGAAGTGACAGCTTATAAGGAAAGGACCACGGCTCTCTAAAACACTTCACCGTGGATGCCAAACGCTAGCTAGTTATGAAAACAAAGCAATCATCTTGCCCTTTGAATATTATACCATCGTCTCTATTTTGTAAAGTTATGCCAACTATTGTCCCAGCAGTACCATCAATTGTCACCTCCTCATTATCAACAGGAATGGTCCCGTCCTACCCTGAGCATGCAACCATCCAAACTGGATCAAAGAAACCCAACTTAGATTCAGCTTTGCATGAAAACTATTCACCCATATCAAAATTGCCTTTCCTTTCCCAAATCTCAGAAATCTGTGGATTTCAAATGACATTCTCCCGTCTTCTGATGCACATGGCTGCTCTTTATTAGTACTTCTAGATCTCAGTTCTGCATTCGACACTGTAGACCGTAACAGTGTCCCAACAAGAAAATGCCTGTTTAATAGCTGCTAAAGGAATTGCTGGAAAAATAACTGCAAGTCTGTCTGTTGATTGGACCCGAACCAGAACCGGCAAATAATAATTTGGATTTTATATTCAACATACCTCAGCATCATACAACGCACTGACTCTGGATCGAAAAGGATGCCTTGCATATGGAATCATGTTTGGATCAAGTTTAGGATCATTTGGACAAACTAATCAGCTTTATTGGAATAGATAGTCTCTTCTGTTACATACAGTTTCTTTATACACATACACAAGAAAATAAAAAAGAAAAACAAAGAAGTAAAAACATAAATATTTTGATAGGTTTGAATATAGGCTACTAAAAATTAACAGTTATAGAGATCAACGTGAACGTGAGTCAGTGACCTGACTTACGTTCGAGCGAGCCGGCTGAGGCTCGTTGACTGGAAAGTTAGTTGTAGAAAAGAATATGTCGCAGAAAATGTTGATGTTTCCTCGTCCACTGCCGAGGCAAACTCTGTTGGGGCAGCTGAGGAGCCAGAGTGTGACTTTGAAATAACGGTCTTTTCAGCCAGGCTGGTACTCAAAGTGGCAAGGGCTACATGATGTGTCGGATAAGGACTATGTGCAAAACCCGGTGATCGCATCGCCCCCTCCTACTGCGCCCCGTCGTTTAACCACAAACGCTTCGCTCTCCCGAATCATGTTACACTTTGAAAACGGCTCTTTAGGCCGGTAGGTGAAGCGAGTTTACCCACCACAACACAAAATCACCCGCATTTGGCTGGTGGCGGGTGCTAATTTCCATCCCTGACCTCGACCCATTCTCCACTGAGCAGTTGGGATGAGCGCGCCCAAACCAGTACTTTGTTTCTTTGCAGGTTTAACTATTTTCGATATATTTTCTCGTTGACTTCATCTATCTAACTCGTAGTGACACACCATTAAAGACAACAAACTTTAAGTAGCACCCATAGAACACACTAGGTTCAGATCCTTCAATTCACAGAGCTTTATTGGAGCAGCACTTACGTACTCAAATAAACTGAGATCTTTCTGGGAAGCCACTATTGAGGCAATGATAGTAGACTTTTGTTTATGCATTTCTCAGAACATTGCATTTAGTGAAAACACACCTGTCTATGCCTCATTCTTCATGGTTGTCCTTATCTCTGCCTCTCGCCACCCCATTCCTTCCCCCCTCCCCGTTCTGTCCTACAGCGCCTACACACACACACACACAGTTTCCCTTCACTGTCATACAGGCGTTACCAGCTTATCGTGTTTAAGACTTTTGTCTGAACGTACCTTGGTGCGATGGTGGCGCATGGAGTAAAGCGGGTGTGCTGGGACCCGCATGGTTGGTTGTTCAAAGTGTCCTTGAGCAAAATACCTGACCCCTTATTGCTCCATGGGCAAAATGTATATTCAGTGGGTCAAAAATGCAATGCAAGTTTCTTTAGATAAAAGCGTCAGCTAAATGACATGTAATATAATATAGTTTAGCATGTCATCCTGTCTGTGGTTTAAAAGATTTGAAGGTCACGATATTGTAGCAATGTTTTAGAATATAAAATGTAATTGATTTAAGATAATATAAATATCAATATAAGGAGTCCAAACAACACATGGATCACACCCAATCACATCTTTAGTGTTATCGAGGCAGAGGTTGTTGTCGGGGATGAAGTTGTTGTCAGGATTGAAGTTGTTGTTGAGCCAGAAGTTGCGTATGGGACTGAAGTTGTCAGGCTTACAGTTGCTGTCGAGGCAGTTGGGGATGCAGTTGTTGTCTGGATTGCAGTTGTTGTTGTTGGGGCAGCAGTTGTGGATGGGGCTGAAGTTGTTGTTGGGTTCGCAGTTGTTGTTGAGGCTGTACATGTTAGTACCGGAAGAGAGCGCTCTACAACGCTGTACCACATCTAATTTGTCCCCCAGTACTCCCACCTCCCCCTCCTCTTGTCCCCCGGTTTATTCGCCTAACTAAATAAACAATAATAACACTAAAAGCGGAAACCAAATGGAACAAAAACGCTACACATCTCAAGTTCAAAACGAATTGAAACAATGAGCCTCTAATCTGTCAGAATAAATTGAGACCATAAACTCATTGTTTACCACGTTTAAAGAGGTAAGTAGGGTCAATTTACCAAAGTGTCCACTTCTGGTCAATCGAAAGAATGCAAGTTTAATTGAGGAACTTTCCCATTTGCTTCACTTTTCAGAATCAAAAGGTGACGCCTGGTTTTAATAAAAAAAACATCACCATTGTCACTGTCTGTCTGTCAAATAATGATTTACTGGGCGCCATCAAGGGAGGGTCAGAGGCGTCCTTTTATGACATCTGGTTATTGTCTTGAACATTCCTCTCTGAAGTGTAAAAAACTCTGCTTCTTTCCTTGTAGCTTTGTCAGATCTGCTCCTCTGGGGAGGAGCTGAATTTTAGTCATTCGTCTTCTGTCTGTACTTACGGCTTGTATTGATGATTTCTGTATTCTTCATAATTTTTCCATTCTAAGAAATAAATACTCAATGACAAAGCGAGTTCAAGATACTTTTGATTTCAATTCATTGTTAATACCCAGGATTTACCCCCGATGTTATTACAAACAGTTAGGCGATGTGTTAAATGTTCCTTCCTTCTCCCAGGCTTTATTGCAGGTTATTCAGAAACTCACCAATTTTTCTGCACATTTTGTTTCTGTTTCTTGCTCTAATCCTCTCCAGAGTATTGATACTGTTCTTACGATAGGAAGATTGATGCAGTATCGCTGCCGCCTTCATGTGATATTCTATTGACTTGTAGCTCTCCTTTCGGATGAAATGTACGTATTTTGCATAGTAGTTGTAAAGCATCTGTGCTCCTTCTGGATCCAGATCCCGTTTCAGGATTTCCTCGTATATATCGTCAGCTTTAGCTTGGTTATTGGACTTTGCATATATGTTGGCAAGAGATAGTTCTATTTTAAGTGAAGAAAGAGGGTAAAGGGTAATCACTTCCCTATGGAGAATGATGGCTCTGTCGATCATGCTGTGCTCCAGTGGATTGTCACTCCCCTGGAAGATCCTCTTCCTGTAGCAGAGCGATGCGCATTTCTTCAGATAACGCTGATCTGGATGTCTTCCCAGAATTTCCTCTGCCAAATCAATGGCCTCATCCATAGATACATAGATTCTGTACAGCCTTAGTAGTGGTACGATACCACTGTAGCTGCTGATGGGCTTTCTTAAAACCCTTCTGGCCAACTCACGTGCTTCACTTTCGATGTCCTTACCTTGCTTAGCACGTGCCTCAAGGCACAGCGCAGCGAGGTACAAGTTCTCTGGATCATGTTCCTTGGCGATTTTCATTTTCTCAAAGATGTCAGCCCCCAGCTTTTTGCCAGTGTGTCTTAGAGTATGCTCTAACCCTATGACGTGGCTGGTGTGCCACTCCACCATGTCTGGCTGCATCCGGATGGCTTTCTGGAAACAATCTGTAGCCTGCAGCCTTTTGTCTGTGTCAAACTTCATCAGGGTCCAGGCTTTTTCAGCGTAGATCTCCGGATGGAGCTCGCCTTGGTATGGAGATGGGTACTCATTCATCATGGCGTCAACTTTTGAAAGGTAAGCGCAACATTCTGCTCGTTCTCTTCTATGATAGTGCAGCCAAGCCAGGTTCCCATGGTTCACCACCAACCAGGGACCCTCGTCTGAGACGGTGTTCCTCATTTGGCGGAAGGCCTCCGCAGCCTTGCTGAGGAAACAGCAGGCGTCATTGGTGAGCCCCAGCTGGTAGTGGATGTAACCCTGCAGGTTGTAACTGTGACCCAACCAGCTGTATCCCTCCTCTGTACCAATGTCCTCCAGCTGGTCCTTTAGACAGTAAAGTGTAGAAATGCTGGTGTCCAGATCCCAGGTGAAGTGGCACTGCAGGGCCTCGAGCTTGGACTCCAGTGTTGTCTGACTCTGACCAGCACTGATGGAAAAGGGGGTAAGGTTAGGAGTGAAGAAGGACTCCAAATTAAAGACGGTAGGACAAAACATTAAGGAAAGGGAAAATGAGGAGGAGGAAATAATGTTATGAAGCATAAGAAAAACGGATATAAAGAGGCAAAAGAGGAAAATGTAACTGACAACTTACAACATATATTAAAAATGCTATTGAATGCAGATTGCAATGCAGAAGCGGAAGCTCACCTCATCATACAGCTTTAGTTTTCCAAATATGAGTCCTCTGGTGTCTGCTCTTTGTACTATGCACAGAGCTTCAGTAGGTGTGGCACCATAAATTAACAAATGTTCAACTTCTATGGGGTTGTAAATTATGAAATGTTGAGCAATGGTTTTAAACTCAATGAGCTTTCTTCACTGAATAATAGAAATCTAATGCCACATTTGTCACAGTGAACAAGCGCCAACAATAGAGCTCAGATTACTTTTTTTCCTATAAATTCCAGTCTTGGCTACGATTCTAGACTGACAAATTTCAAAGTAAATTCGTACATTTTTTAGTCTTATATATGCTAATGGGCAAGACACAGATCGTGCTTGGATGTGGGTTCTTTCAAATTTCATGTGACAATGAAAAATAAACTTTGGGGTAATTTTTTACAAGCTCATCCCAGGCGAACAATTAAATACAATTATGGAAATTTTAGTTCTGCCTCTCGAAATTGAAATTATCACCTTTGTGCTTGTATCCATCCTCTTGACACAGAAAGCACAATCAAATCCAAATCCGCATGAGACTGCTGAAAAAAAACACAGCTAAATATCGCCAAAGAGCATTTCATACACTTTCAGGCAATGTTGCTCCCCAAATGTTGTTAAATAACACTAAGCAACTTTAAAACAAAAGATGTTCACATCTCTTACGTATTCGATTCAATTCATTTCATTTTGTGTAGCCCACAAGTCTTTGATAATGACTGGTGACAATTTTCGTTCATGATTTGTCCTTCAGGGGGTGTTAATGAGCATAAACTGGTTTAAGAAAAAGAACGGGGATGATACAAGAAGAAGGAAATTTGGTGACGTCAATTGCTCTGCGACAAGGAAAACACCTTCCTAGTAGCATGTAATAGCCGGCCACGATACTGAAACGATAATGCGGGGTTTACTAGCGACCCTGTGAGTAGTAACGTTGATATCTGAGCTAGAAAGATACCAATGCAGTTAGTTAGACGGTGACCGGTGTGAACTAGAAGTAGCTCGTTCATTTGGTGGTGTAGAAATGTTCAGCTAGCTAGCTAGCTGCCGTTAGCTGAACTTGGTGGTTTGTAAACTTTATCACTGACCACTGTCGGGTTCTTTTTTTTCAGATGACGATGTGACAACCAGGCGCGTCTTGGCGGTGTTGTGAAGCAGTGCATGCCCCTGGGTCAGCAGGTGGAGGAGGCCAGGAGGGTTTGAGCTCTGTTGTCGGCGGCTGTCGGTGTCCGGGATGGAGACCTGGACCCCCAATCCCAGAGCTAAGCCGTTTATCCCTCGCCAACAGAGAAGCCTTTACCTCACCTGGAAATACAAACTAACCAACAAGAGGACGATCCGTCGGTTCTGTCAGGTACGCGAAGAACTCCACATCCTGCCCATTATAAATAACCTACACCCTAGTTTAGTTTCTTTTAGTTTAGTTTCTATTTACAAAAGTCTACTCGTTTACGTAGATTGCAATAGGTTTGTCTACTTAAGACAACAGTGAAGTGTAGTATAATGTGAGGGATAAAATACAACGTACATGAGATGCATTTATATAAATTTGTGGAAGTGGTGGGGGAAAAGGAAACTTGCTGGCAAAGTGAAAAATTGCAAAAAGATTGCTGCTTGTGACCTGCTTTCAGTCATTGTGTGTCTTCACAGAGTGTTGTCTAACCAGATTTCTTGAATAGCTACATTTACAAAGTCTGATCTTTTGCCATGCAAACCTTTCCATTTTGTGATTAAAGTGCATAGTTAAATCGTGTGGGCCTTTTCAATTCAAACCTACATTTCAAACAAGCTATGGCTGATTAGAACGACATGGTTTGAAACGTTCACTTTGGCCTGCAGGCTGGTGCTATGCTGTTTCTGTTGATAACTGTGATAGTCAACATCAAACTCATCTTGGACACAAGAAGAGTAGCTGATGAAGATGCAGCAGCTCAAGAATATGGTAAGAAACATGTCCAGTGTTTTGTTTTTTACTTTCATGTTTGGACTGGCACAACCACTGAATGCTTGATTTTCAGCTTTGGACTGAAGGCCTTCAGTCATATATTTATACTTTCAAAAAATAGGGACTGTTTTTGGTAACAATTTAAGTAGTGTTTGCCTGCGCGTAACAGGAAAATTGAACACTCACTTTATGGAAAATCTATTGCATGGCTTTGCTAGCAAGAAACTAATCTTGGTTTTCTGCTTTTTATAGAGGACCCAATACCCAACAAGGAGACTCCACGCAGGCCGGCCAATGGACGCAAAGTCTTGGACATCGAGGTGTATTCCAGTCGCTCCAAGGTCTACGTGGCGGTGGACGGCACCACGGTGAGTTAAAATGAAATAACGTTTCTTCCACACAAGAATGCAAGACTGACAAAATGTTCAACTTTGCATCTCCTGCAGGTGTTGGAGGATGATATGCCGGAGCAGGGCAGAGGCGTCCATGTGATAGTTCTCAACCAGGCAACTGTAATTATTTTCTGTCTTTTTATGTTTAATGTCAACTGATTCCCTCATTTCAGTTTAGTTGGCTTTTTTTAATGAATTGATAGTTCTTAACCCATTTAATCCCATGTTTATTTGTTGAGGTTGAAAAATAATTCTGACTACGGCGTGGCTATGGATCCGTTTTCTTCCTCAATTGAACACTTTAAAGCAGGTCAAATTCAAAGGTCATATGAATCAGTCACTGTTTGTCTCAGGGTCATGTAATGGCCAAGAGGATATTCGACACCTATTCTCCCCACGAGGATGATGCCATGATCCTCTTCCTCAACATGGTGACCCGCGGCCGAGTCCTCATCTTCACTATAAAGGTCAGTCACTGCCGGAATTATTAATCAATTATTCATTTAATATTCATGTATCAAACTGTCTTCTGATGCATTAAAACACTACTGTTTTTGTCTTGCAGGATGAGGGAACCTTCCACCTGAAAGATGCAGCTAAGAACCTTTTGAAGAGTCTCGGCAGCCAGGTGTCCCTCAACCTCAACTGGAGGGACATGTGGACTCTAGTGGTGAAAAAAGGAGGTAAGAAGCAAACCTTTACTATAGAAATTTGTATAAATTATTTTAGTAGTATTTTAAAAAATTGGCATAAGTGAACTAGTCTGTGTGTTGAACAATGATAATTTTGAATTTGAGGGGCAAAATATAATTTTTGAAATATTTTAATCCATTACTGGTTTTAACAATACAATGTTAAAATATAAGAAATTGATATTTGTGCCTCAGATTGTTATGATATATATATATAAATATATAATTATAAAAAATATTTGAAATTGTTAAATGTGTCTCACGGCTGTGGTACAGTATATTTTTAAAAGTGTATATAACGCAATTGCTTATTGCATTCAATGGTTAACCAGCAACTGATTTAATTGGCCAGTAATTGATTAAGAACATGGCAATGGCAGAAAACCGAGTCCTCATCGTTTAAAAAAATAAAATAATCAACTGATAATGCAGATCAATGAAACCAGTTTGCTTCATGAGGTTACATGTTGGTTTGGTGTTCAGGTCAGGTTTATGGAGAAAAGCACACAAAGTCGCCCGCTCTGTCCACCTGGGGAGACCCGGTGCTTCTTAAGACTGAGGTGCAGCTCACTGCTTCTGAAGGTAAGCTACAGTTCTAGCATTCAATGAAATGTGTTAAATCTACTGTTGATGTTGCTATGCCTATGCAAGCACACGATTGAGGCGTCTTAACAAACTGAATATGGTCCTGCAGAGGCGGAGTGCCATTGGCCAGACAACGAGCTCAACAGGAGGAGGAAGCTCTTTTGCAGTAAAGTGGAAGGATACGGGAGCATCTGCGGCTGCAAAGACCCCGCGACCATCGAATTCAACCCCGACCCTGTAAGAACACAGCAGGACACTTGACTTCTCTGACAGATGTTTGTTTTTATTTAGCGGGACATAACTGAGGCTTAGAATAGCGTATGGAATAATTTGACCTGGTTTATATTTTTGAGAGATAGCATTTTTTATGACAATCGCGCAAAATGCTGTTTATGGCAAGGGTCCCAGGAACCCAAACTCGTATTTTTTTTCATTTGACTTATTTTTCAATTCCATGCGCTGGCCCCTCTCAACACAATTCCCAAGCTGTTTCCTTGCTGTGCTCCTCGCCCCCCGTCGGCTGGTTATTTTGTCATGTGATTGGTTTCAATAAATCTTGTCTAACAAGAAAACCGGTGTGTGAGGCAAAAAAGGTTGAGGGCCCCAGGTGTAAGCAACCCTATACTTCAGTTGCCTCCTAAAACATGTATTCACTTTGTGTGGAGGAATTGGCGACCGTTACTTTGGCAAGGAATGAGGACTTTGTATTTAGCTTGCAATTAATTGTATTGGGATAACTGAAGATCAAACGATTACCAGCAAGCAAAACCAATTTTAATGTTCATCTTTCGTCACTCCCCTGAAAAATCTTGAGCTAAACTATGAAAAACATGAACAAAGTCTAGACCTATAAACCCAATCGGTGAGTTTTCCTTTTATTTACGCCAAACTAAGAAAACAGGCTGCTGGTGTTTTCTTCATATTTACCTAGCAGACATGAGTCATGTTGATCTTCTTGTGAAAGTAAAAAAGCTTTCATATTCCATGAAAGTAAATCATTCTAAATTGCAGAGCATTGCAAAAATGTCTTTTTATTATTCTCCTCTTCTCCAGCTACCCAACAATAATGTCTTGAATGTCCCCGTGGCCGTGATAGCCGGGAACCGACCAAACTATCTTTACAGGTAAGATCTGAAATAGTTCACAATGCCCAAATTGTGACTTTTATACAATACCTCGCAAATGACTGAAACATCAGGTAATCATACTGGAATAGTTGAAGACAAAACATGGAGTTAAAAACTAAACTTTTGTAAAAACATAATTTTAACCCCATGGCCAGATTCTTTATTCTCGCAGCAATGTAAAATCGCTATTTTAGTGTGCATTAAAAATATATGTTGTCTATTTTCAGGATGCTGAGGTCTCTTCTTTCAGCTCGCGGCGTCAACCCTCAGATGATCACTGTCTTCATCGATGGATATTATGAGGTACCAAGTTTTCTTTTTTTTTCTCCCATGCCTACATGGATGCATGGTGCCAGTCAGTACATACACATGCACCACAAGTACTGACACTGTGGCAATATTTCTATGAAGATGTACATGAGATTACCTGTAAATTACCATTTACAAAAAAAAAGCTTTTTTTTTTTTTATAAATCAGGCTCCACACAGTAACCATCATAACCTTTTTATCTGGCCTCCATTATCCATCCATCTTCAACCGCTTATCAAGGGTCGGGTCGCGGGGGCAACAGCTCCAGCAGGGGACCCCAAACTTCCCTTTCCCGGGCCACATCTACCAGCTCTGACTGGAGGATCCAGAGGTGTTCCCAGGCCAGTGCAGAGATATAATCTCTCCACCTGGTCCTGGGTCTTCCCCGCGGCCTCTTCCCAGCTGGACGTGCCTGGAACACCTCCAAAGGGAGGCAGCCAGGGGGCACCCTTCCCAGATACCCAAACCACCTCAACTGGTTCCTTTCAACGCAAAGAAGCAGTGGTCTACTCCGAGCTCCTCACGAATGGCTGAGCTTCTCACCCTGTCTCTAAGGGAGACGCCAGCCACTCTCCTGAAGAGACCCATTTCAGCTGCTTGTACCCGTGACCTAGTTCTTTCGGCCATGACCCATCCTTCATGACCATAGGTGAGGGTAGGAATGAAGATTGATCAGTAAATCAAGAGCGTTCCCTTCCGGCTCTCTTTTCGTCACAACGGTGCGGTAAAGCGAGGGCTATACCGCCCCCGCTGCTCCGATTCTCCGGCCAAGCTCACACTCCATCCTCCCCTCACTTGTGAACAAGTCCCCGAGGTACTTAAACTCCTTCACTTGAGGGACGGACAAATTCCCTACCCGGAGTAGGCAATCCATCAGTTTCCTG
This sequence comes from Apeltes quadracus, assembly GCA_021346845.1. Taxonomy (NCBI): domain Eukaryota; kingdom Metazoa; phylum Chordata; class Actinopteri; order Perciformes; family Gasterosteidae; genus Apeltes; species Apeltes quadracus. Next base: position 12,354,958 of record CM037924.1, read on the forward strand.
CTGAGAACCATGGCCTCAGATTTGGAGGCGGTAATCCTCATCCCAACCGCTTCACACTCGGCTGAGAATCGCTCCAGTGAGAGCTGGAGGCCACAGACCGAGGATGCCATCAGGACCACATCATCTGCAAAAAGCGAACTGTAGACCCTCCTCCCCTCGACTATGCCTTAATATCCTGTCCATGAGAACCACAGACAAGATTGGTGACAAGGCGCAGCCCCCGCAGCACCTCCCAGATTTTCTCTCAGGGGACCCGGTCATACGCCTTCTCCAGGTCCACAAAAAACATGTAGACTGGATGAGCTGGATGAGCATACTGCCGGTCTGCCGCTCTTTTGATACTGTCCCAGACTTCCACGCAATGTTCAAGAGGCGTGTCATCCAAGACGGCCCCTCAACACCCATTACCTTTAGCATCTCTGGATGATTCTCATCATCCTCGGGGCTTTGCCACTGCAGAGTTGTTTGACTACCTCAGTGACCTCCACCAGGCAAATTGACGATGATCCCTCCTCTGCCTCCAGCTCCGCCTCTACCAAAGAGGGCGTAGTAGTTGGATTCAGGAGTTCCCACAATGTTTCTTCCCACCGCCCGATAACCTCCTTAGTCGCGGTCAACAGGGCCCCATCCTAACTGTACACTGCTTGGATGGTTCACTGTTTCCCCCTTCTGAGGTGCCGGATGGTCTTCCAGAAACTCTTTGGTGCCGAACGCAAGTCCCTTGTCCATAGTTACCCCGAACCCCCCCCACGTTGCCTCCATCACGGCAGAAGCTGCTGCCCTCCGAGCCTGTCGGTACACTGCAACCGGCCTCCATTAACAGTTCCTAAATGCGTGTATGCTCGCTAGGAGTATATTGTTTTTAGTGGTGTTTTCCATGTTTTTGAGAATAAATGCTAATTTAGGTGTAAAGTATCTGACTCCTTTTTTTATTTTCAGAAATAAACTTTTAATGGTCTAAAAATAAGCCAGTGAAAGTACACCATTTCACAAGAACTTAATTTGTATTCCCATCGTCGGGTGTACGTTGCATCAATTAGCCGTGTGCGGTTTGGTAAACCGCTCAATAACTGTTACATCTTTTGAACCAGGAGCCGATGGATGTCGTCGAGCTGTTTGGACTGAAGGGCGTTCAGCACACACCCATCAGCATAAAGAATGCCAGAGTGTCCCAGGTAAACAACTTCCAGCTCCCAATTTAATATTTAACGCATACCACATATTTTCAATAAAAAATACCCCAAGGTAAAATTGATTTAATTACAAATGACTGAGCCATTTTTTCAAGAAGACGTCCAAATGTTTAGCTTTTCTCTGCTCTGTCGCAGCACTACAAGGCGAGTCTAACTGCAACCTTCAACCTTCACCCAGTGAGTGGCCAGTTTCTTTTTGTCTCTTGTCTCTCTTTAATGAGCTTGATGAACAACAGTAACCTGTCAAAGCTATTAGTCATTTTTGTTTATGGTACTAATGGTCAGTTTAGTCCCTGATTTTTCTATTCATCTTTTGACTTGAGTTGCATTGAATACCTTAGACGTCTCACCCACTATGTTTCTTTACCAGGACGCCAACTTTGCCATCGTCATAGAAGAAGACTTGGATATCTCCATCGACTTCTTTGGGTACGCCCTTGAGTATGCACAAACACTACGAAACATAACTGATTCATCAATTATTATACATGAGGAGATGGGTCAAGTATAAACATCTTAAGGGGTTTTCACTGGTCTCTTGTATTGGATAGTGAATACATTTACAACAAAGTGACTGTGGGTGAGCCACAAACAAGATGTTTGAATATTCAAGACCCTTCTGACAGAGGAGAGGCTTGTTGTCTCTTTTTAAAAAAAAATATCTATTAGTTTTGCACAGTCCACCCCCGACAATCCACAACAACATGTTCTCGACTTCACAGCATAAGCGGACAAAAGCACAAATCTCATCTACCAGAAGCCCCACTAGGGGGCAGAAGATCCTCAGTGATAAAGCTGCGATGGGCTTTGTCCGAAATCCCAGTATTCCTTCTTTGGAAGCACTTTGCTCTGAAGTATGTTTTGCAGCTGTAAAAAATCCTGCTGTTCACTGTTTACTTCTGGTTTTTAGTGGCAGGTCGTTCTCAGCTTCGGGCTCTAAGATGGAGAGTAGTGAAACACCAAAATTGGCATTCATGTCAACAAAGACTGTTATTTAGTTTAGTGTTGTATGATTAGTAATAATGTGTCAGTGTGTCTGGGGGTCCTCATGTTGAATTGCTGATATCCCTCCATAGAAATGCAAATTTTCCTACATTTTAATGTCAACAATAACAAATGTAGTATGCAGATTCTTCCTTCTATACGAAAATGAATACTGACCTGCTACTCGCCTGATGTTTAACCTGCACAGAGCAAACTATGTTCTTTTTCTTCACTCTTTGAAAGCCTCTGGGACAGACATTCTGGTGAAACTCCATGGAAAAAGTGCATTTGGGATTTAATAATCTTTTTACAATTTCTAAAATCTAAATTTTTACCATCTTGACCAACTTATTTTAATTTACCTTTTTTAAAATGTGTTTACAGTATTACATTGACCTCTCTGAGCTTATCGTGAATATCAGTTTACTGTTGCCCAATAGGGCAGTTTTCATAGTGTTTAAATGTTTTTATACATCTTGATTGAGTACTAATATTACCTTTTTTTTTTAATGTACCTTCATCAGTTTCCTTAGTCAGACCCTCCACCTGTTGGAGGAGGACGACAGCTTGTACTGTATTTCAGCCTGGAACGACCAGGTGAGTGGTGACTGCCTCACCTGCTCAAAATGTGTCTGCCCTTCACCCTAGATCTTTTTTCTTTTCTTTTTCTCTTTACCTGTTGACAATTTTTACATTATGCCATTCATTCGTTTCATCCTACACCTGCTCTAACACACTCACACTTGTGGCCCAGTTCAGACATGATAACCTCATGAAATAATAGTTGCATCTGAATGTCTGTGGCGGTTAATGGGTTGTATTTGAGTAGAGCGCGTGACCAGGTGATCTATTGCTTCTTTCAACCCGCGGGTGTAATTTAACATTGTCACAGTGGTGGACAGCAACAAGATCTGTCTGTCCAAAACATCTGAATAAGTCTTGCACACTCCCTCGTTTCTTTTTCTCTCTACCCACGGATTAACCAGAAGAACGACTTGATGACCACAGAAATTCTTCATGCTCGTGACTGCTGGTGTGGTTGTTTTTGTTGTCGTGCAGGGCTATGAGCACACCGCAGAGGACCCGGCCCTGCTGTACAGAGTGGAGAGTATGCCCGGTCTGGGCTGGGTGCTGAAGAAGAGCCTCTACAAGGACGAACTGGAGCCAAAGTGGCCGACGCCTGAGAAGGTGGAGCTTTTAAGAGTTACACTTGATAGTTGGTTTTGTATTCTATATATTTGCTGACCAGTTTTCAAGATTGCATCAGTTGGCATCCCAAGATTTTCTTGGCATTCCAAGAAAAAAAAATGTACGCGTTTACTTTTGCAGAAAAAGTTAATGAAGAAAGTTGAATGTTGAGTTGCTTAACAGCCTGATAAAAGTTAAAAGTTGGCGAAGACATAACCAGATATTATTAGGTGATGAGATTATAAAGCGTGTTTGATCTGTGTGTTTGTCTTGTAGCTGTGGGATTGGGACATGTGGATGCGAATGCCCGAGCAGAGGAAAGGCCGAGAATGCGTCATCCCTGACGTGTCCCGCTCGTACCATTTTGGCATCATCGGCCTCAACATGAACGGCTATTTTCATGTAAGATCGGAGAGGTCTTTTTACGCCTTTTATTTATGGGTTATATACATTACACACACTCACTAATTGAACTATTTCTTCTCATAGGAGGTATATTTTAAGAAACATAGGTTCAACACAGTGCCCAATGTGCAGCTGTCGAATGTTGACAGGTGTGTACACTCATTTCTGTTTTTCATACTCAACAATAATTAAGCAACACAGTGACCCTTTTCTTGTTCTTGACAGTTTGAAGCAAGATGCTTATGAAGTGGAGATCCAAAACCTGTTGAAGTAAGAAAGATGGAAAAAAACAACTATGATTTGGATTACGTTATATTTACGTCACACATTGTGTGTGTGATATCAGGGAAGCGGAGGTACTGGACCACACAAAGAACCCGTGTGAGGATTCATTCCTACCGGACTCCGAAGGGAAGACCTACGTCATGTTCATTAAGATGGAGACTGAGACGGACACATCCACCTGGACAGAGCTCGCTAAGGTAAAACCCACCGGGAACACTGACTCGGTGAACTTAAGCGTGTCTTAAGGAATAGAATAAGACTCTAGTCTTTCTGCGTCCTTTGCACAGTGCCTCCATGTTTGGGACCTTGATGTCCGGGGTTACCACAGAGGCCTGTGGCGGCTCTTCAGAAAAAGGAATCACGTCCTTGTGGTGGCCGCGCCAATCTCCCCATACTCGTAAGTGAGCGCTCAAATTGCATTCGCATCGATGCCGTGGTCCGTGTGACGTCATTTGCACACGGACAGCACATTAAAGAAGACATCCAGCTATGCTGACTCAAAATAGATTGCAAACAAAGAGGTGTATGTGTCAGCTGTCCAGTTTTAAAGTTAATGGGGGTCTTTGCAGCTCCATGTCCATAGACTCACAGGTGTAACAGCTTTTCGGCCTGAGTACCTCCCAGATATATAGAGTTGATAATACAATGCCATGTAGCGAGTTATCTGTGCAGCAATGACCTTGTATTGTGAGTAAGGGTCAGCCTGTAGCACCAAGGCTATCATTGGCGGCTCAGCTGCAGTATTGAGTTTTGCGGCATCTGGTCCCCGAAGGTGCTTGGGTTCCCCAGCGCGGGGCCAAGCTAACACCCTGTTTATACCGTGTGTTGAATGAAAGCAGCCCTGAATCAATTTTTTTTTCTCCTACAAATTGAAGCAATAACTTCAAGCATGACATTTGGAATGTGTCTGCTCACTCAGACACTTGTGAAAAGGAAGGCGGAAAAATGCATCTGAAGCCAGATGGCTAATAAGAGCAATAACTCTTGATCTGGGTTTTTGGGGATACAGCCCTGCTTAAGGAGTTGAGTAACCATGGTCGCACCTTTTTTGGTGGAAAATGTTCTTGAAGAGACGGATCGCTGTCAACTCGCTGTAGTTTGAAAAGTTATAGATTTTAGACCTACTCTCTGAATAAACAGATTATTTTTAAAGATGTGTTGTAAAGCAGCAACAAACATTCTTTGTTTTGGTTTTTACTGCCGCACTGTAGTATAAAAATAACATGTTTCAGAAATAATTTCCTTTTAAGATAATGACCACAATCTCTAAGAAAACACAAGGAACATGGCTCGTCCATCTCTCACCACTTCCTTTCCTCTCTGTGTCCATCTCCTTGTCTCATGACTAGTGTGAAGAAACCAGCCGGTGTCACTCCCATTCACTTAGAGCCTCTGCCCAAAGAAGAGGGAGCCCCGGTGGAGCAGATGTAGACCTGATGTTACACAGACACTCACTTCAACCAGGCCTTAACTCTTCTTCCTGCTCTTCAACAACCACTAGTGATCCCACCTGGGATTCATAAGGAAAACACTGTTTGAACTTTCCCTTGATTTTCCTTCAAAGAGGATACCTGGAAAATTAAATCTTGATTTACACTACAAAATGCACTACTTTATCCGTCCAACAGCTTGACACGTCGCGATGATGATGCTAACTAGTTTTGGTTAAACGCGAGTGATTGACTGAAACGGTATGACTGTCACAGCTGTGTTTCTTTTTTTTACTCTACCGCAACTTTTTAACAAGGACACAATGACGTCACAAGATGAACCGTTTTTCTCAGTTTGATGCGTTTAACTACTGAGATTTGTTCATTTTTTTACATGTATTTTAACTTATCTTTATTTATTTTACATGTATCAATCGAAACAGGCATTATATGGTTCTATGGCTTTTACATTTTCATTTACCTTTTTTTTTTTTTTTTTAAGGTCAAATGTCCTCAACATCAGTGCATTTCTAACAGATGTTTACAGATAATAAAATAATAATGTACATATAAACCTATATATTTTTTGATAAATGTAAAGGGTCCGAATATTTTCCAGCGTTCATAAAAGCCCTGTGGGTTTTTGTTGTTACTCGATATTGGCTGAGAAAAACATGTAAGATATTATTTAGCAACGCTTCAATTTGAAACAACATAACACATCATGCTGACTTGATTGTACCATGCTTTTGTCTAAAGGCATTATTTTCATATTTGATCAAATCTGACTCAAACCTGATTTGTCTTCACAGATAGTTCCTTTACAATTTTGACCGCACACTCAAACCTATTTTGTTTATTTTTGTATGCGAGCAATTGAATATGCAGTCCTTTGCATATTTAAACAGTTTTTCCAACTCTAATGTTTTCCCAAGACGAGAGAATGAATGAATGAATTATGAGGTACAAAGTCTCTGTTAGAATACCTCGTACTTTTCTATTCATTGTTTGGCACATGTGAGATCAAATGACAAAATAAGCTACTACTACTATAATCTAAAAGGACATTTTAGGTTATTTTGTAAGTTGTCAATATTGAGTCACTTATGTCATATCTTGAGCTGATGTAAAACAAATGTCTAAAATATATATTGGTGGTTGTATGCTATAATCGCTGGAAGTTTGTCTTCCTTGCTCTTCGAAGTCCGTTAACTTTTCTGTAAAACGATATCAATGAAAATTATGTCCCCAATCTACTTTCAAATATTCCGTCAAAGGTTTTTGCTGTATAATTTTTTTTCCTTCATTCTGACTCTATAAAGTCAGAATTCTGATGCTTTGCTGACAATTCCCAGTCGTTGACATTATGAAACACAGCATTATGGTGTTTTATAGATATTTAAGAATTGCTGATTGGCTTTTGGGGGTTTCATTAATCCGCATTTATAAAATCATCTTTTCCCAACCATTTAAAGTGAAAGGATCTTCATTTTAACTTTGAAGAGGTTTGAATTTCACCTAATGCCGTACCGAATGAATTAATGCATGAGAGACAAGTTTCAACGCTTCCATCACTATTTGAAGAGTTGTTTGATTTTAACGTAATTGCGTGCTGACAAATTCCATATTTTGTCTCTGGCATCATGAAATCCTGTCAGACCGAACCACTTACCCGCAGCAGGACTCAATTAATATCCTTTTGGAACCGGAAATATTCACTGGAGTTTTAAGGGGAAAAAAAGTAGGGTTGATTAATTGAAAATGCAGCATTGAATTAGGAATTAGTCTTTTTATTTACCTGTATTATATTGGCAGTTTGGGTGCACCATACAATTCATATGTGTTTTGGTGTGAGATAATTTGGAAAATGAGAAGTTTTCTCTTTGAGGTCATACCCAACTGTATATTTTAATAATTCATACAGGAGGAATTTTTATGGTCCACATTATTCATGTCATGAACTCGGTGCTATTGTTGTTCTTGGCTGTGCTTTTTGTACTTGTGTGGCCTCTTGCTGCCTGCAGATTTCCCCACAGAGCTCCAGGCAGAGCAACGGGGAGAGAAAACTCATGCGGCAAGGGAAATGTATGCAAATCCTCTGGGCTCATTGGATTTCTGCAGCCAATGCGGTCCACCAAGGACAAATATGGTTTCTGTCCTTTTTGAGCTCTGACTTTCATAACCTGTGATCTAATAAAGCGGGATACATTTGGCTCTAAAGAAGGGCTGCTGCACATAGTCCTATTTTTGGATTACACCTTTGCCCGTAGAATCTTTAATCTTTTAAGACTTGATGGTTGTTTTACATTTTGAAAAGTGTTTCATTCCCACCTTCAAAGCTGCTTTTTGTTTCCCTTTGTTTCAATGCTCAAGTCGGCTTGAAACTTGATTTTAGTATCTGTCACGGTTACATGTTGACGAATACTAGTGTCCAATTTTTGGTAAAGTTTAGTAACTGCCAGCAGAGTTGTGCAAGTTGTATATGCTTCTGGAAATTTGTATATCCTCTTTGACAAATACTCGTTAATAGTCAAGACATCTTATATTTTTTCTTTTGTCCTTTTTATTAGTACTGCACTTCGATTTACTTTAGGGACTAAGTCCGCTACAAGTCTAGGAGAGTAAGCGCCCTAATTATGCAAAATCCTGATGATAAATGAATCTCCTTGAATGTAAAGAAGTCTGTTCTGTCTGGTGAACAAGTGGGACTTCCTTTTAAAAGGACGTTTTGGCCACCCTGTGTGCCCGATGCTCGCAGGGATGGAACTCGGTCTGGTGCATTTTGTGCCCGGCTGCAGGCAAATGCTCGAACCCTCAGGATGTCGACCCACAGCATCACAAACGGCGTCCACGTGGCTTTATGGGCGCCGAAAGTGATTTTGGAAAGCGGGAGATAAACTTGCAATATTTAACGTCTTAATAAACTAGAACCTAAAGTCTTCAGGTCACAGTTTCAATGGGAACCACCACCTCATCTGTCGACAGATAATAAGGCCCTGTTCCTTTAAAGCTGGGATGCTCTTTATATTCAGCATGTGTTTACTAATTATTCTGTCAGCAGCTAGCATAGAATTTCTAACAATAGTTATTGATGTGCTACCGAACTCTCAATGTTACGGACAAAGCCAATGTTTGGAGCTGAGCTTTCCGAAGCTGTGATTTGCCAGTCAGTGTTTGAGGGCGGGGCTTAGCAAACAGTCAATTTACGGATTCATGTCCTGGTTTCGACTTTTGACAACTTGTCTGACTCTTCTTGAGGTGATTGTTCGAAGATATCACTACCTAACACTTTAGGGACTTATTATTATTATTATTATTAATAATAATTATGTAGCGAACCAAGTTTAATCAGAATTATCTATTGAGCACATATCTACTAGAAATAATCCATCCTGGTTGAAAACAGCTGAGGGGGCATTAGCACCGACTGTGACGTGTTAATGAACCCTGTCTTTCATGTTTGTATTTATGAACCATTCTGCTGGAAACATTTGAGTCGCCTCTATTTAAGATGGATGTTATGACTGAATAAGAAGTGGTAGCTATTGTGCGTATGTATGTCTGTATTATGCACCGACTGACGGTGCCACCAGCACCGTGTAGCTCCTTATTCGCCGCAAGGCATTTGTTTCATTGACACACACACACACACACACACACACACAGCTCTAGTTCCAGATCTGGCCATTTGGGCCCATCAGTCAAAAATTGCTGGTCCGTGTCTGTGTTTTTTCTACCGCATTTTAAAACGTCATTTTTGACCTATTAAGCATTCTGATAAGCAGAGCTCAGAGGCTGATGGCAGAAATGTAGATTGAATATTGATTTTGTGTACGTGTGAGTTAGGGAGCCGCGGGTTATTGTGAAACGTGGAGCCCAGCGGCACTGAGACAATGACAGATTGAACTCTAAATACCTCACAGGTTTGTAATTGGATGAAAGAACAAATTCTGTTTCTCTTATTGCTTTTTACCTCCCCGTCCCTTCATTTCAACGAGCCGTGTTGCCATGAAAGACATTACTGTATCACAACAGAATTCATAGGACGACTTTTTTTTTTTAAATGACATGGAATAGCATTCATCTTTTGTTACTCAGATTTCAGTTTATCTTTTATCTATTCTCTTGGAATAGTATATTTTCTGTAACCTATTCTTCCTCACATGTGCACATACACAACTCCTCCCAAACATGACGCATACCTCCAAATACATACACAATGACACCGACAGCACCACCACTTAGTTTTCACACTTGCTCTCCTCGTACCCCCCCCCCCACCCCCTCTCCCCCGTTAGCCTTACTATACTTTTTTTTTATCAGGATGAGATGAGCCGTATTGTGTCAATGACAATCATTGCAAATTTTTGTTTCTCTTATGTATTACATTTGTTTGGCCTAGTGAAAAATAAAAATAAAATCTCTCTTGGAAAACGATTGATTTGGAAGTGAGTAATTGAGTGTACTGTGGAAATGATGACCTAGGATTAAATGCAGAACAAATTGTGTGTCTTGGTAAAATGGATGTACCACTTGGTACACGTTGATTACACACATAGCAACGTTCGCATTCCTTTGCACTTTTTGCAGCCACTTGAGTGTCCTGTTTAGCTCAGTTTGTTTCTCTTCCTACTGGCGAGAAAAATCAGGCTTGTTCACCCGGATAGTTCTTCTTATATATCCCTTTCCTGTCTACCTGCAGTTCACTGCTGGTTATTTAGACCACTGAGGATTTGACAGCGGTTGTTTGCCGGCAACGTAAAGTATGCTGATGTAAGCTGAACCATAAAAAGAGGAATTGGGCCTTAAAACCAAAACGGTGAGCTGAAAGATGCTGTGTAGAGATGAAGGGAATTGCTCTGTTTTTATAACAGAGGAGCTTAAAGTAGGACATTTACTACAAATTTAAAGGATCTCTTCTCGGAGACTTGGAAATACATTATGGTTACAGAATTCATGTCTTTGCAGTTTTCTTTTCTGACGGTCTTTCTTGCAATCAAAGCCTGTGGACTTCTTGGACTTTTATTGCTCGTTGTTTACTCAGCCTTGTGTCACAATGCACGCTCTATTCAAGGGCAGAAGATGGAACATTGATGAATAGTAAATGGGACGAAAGAAAAGATGGTTTCCTTTCAATTGCCTGGGCTGTCATATATTGAAATAAAGACGTGTTTAGGTAAACGGTCGTAAAATCACGTTGATATCCAAAAAGGGATAATTTGTGATGCTGTTATTGCGGTGGCTTTGCATCTCTAGGATGTCCCTTTTGTGTTGCTTTGTGGTCATTTTGCACCTCGTGATTGTTTTGCATCTCTTCAATGTCACTCGGCAAAGTTTTGTGGTGGTTTTAAGTCGCTTTGCATCTCTTTGATGTCACTTTGCATCGCTTTGTGGTCGTCCTGAACATCTTTGATCGCCCGCTCAGAACTACCGGCATCTCCTAACTCCTAACTCACTGTGTGTCACCATACACTCTTGTAAAAAGGTTGAGTAGTCCATAAGCGATAATGTAGTGAGTGGGTAATCGGGTGTATGCACTCATCGCTGTATAAATGCTGTTAGAAGTATTTTATTTGGCAAATATTGGTTTATTTAAACTTTGCAGGCGCCGATATAAAGGCATACACATTACACAAAGTTGTTTTAGTACTAAAAGTGACTTTATAATAACTCCTTTTAAGAAAAAAAAAGAAAATAAATAATGCATAATAATGAGCATAATAATCCCACATGTATGTGTAGTTCCTGTGTTGTTTCCATGACGGCGTCTCAGTTTATTTTGTCCAGGTGGCAGTACAAGTACATGGACACAGTCATTGCAGCAATCTGAGGAAAAAGTATGGCACAAATGTTAATCGGTTTTTGCATTATTCTTAGGCTACAACAACAGGGCTGATCGGCTTGAACATTAAAGGTCTATAGTAATAACAAAGAAAAGACAGTGTTATCCTGTCACGCATGTATTCCATCATTGTGAAACAGCTTTTAGACACGGCCTTGCATTTTAGAATTTGTTTTTTGTTTTTATTTATGTGCAAAAGCGCTGACTCGCTCACATTGTTTAAGGTTTAGCGTTTGCTTTCTATGTTAATTTACCTCTAATATGCCAATTCCTGCTACAATGCCTCCCGCGATGTTGGCGTGCTCTTTGAGGGTCTCAGAGATGTGTTCAAAACAGCCCTAAAAAAATGTTTGTAAATGGAATGACAAACTTTTATCAAATTGACACATACATAAAATAGACTGATAATTATAGTGGGCTAAAGAAAAGCATTCCCTAATTTAACTTGATAAATGTTTTCATACTAAGGAAATTATCCCTCAATGGGACAAAGTAACGTATTGGAGAACTGAAAGAAATTATGTTTAGTGTATGTTGAAGATGTAGTATTTGCAATTTGGATATCGTGAAATGTGGAATTTACTTGGGACTGGTATTGACCTCCTATATTTCGGGTATCCAGAATTCTCTATCTTCAATTTTGTGCGTTCTCAAATGTTTTCAAAAGAAATAAGACTTCCCGGTGTTGAAAATATTCCATGTCTACAACCAGCGATTTCTACCTCACCTGCACCGCGCTGCGCTCGGCCTCATACGGGCTGCAGGGGGCGCTGTTGGTCCGACAGCAGCTGGGCGGCAAGCTACCTCCGTTCTCCTCTACAAACTTAGAGCCGACAAAGTCTTGGTAGTTGGACAAACCGCAGCACTGCAGCTGGGAGAGGGAGGAGAACATAACAGGAGCACATTTATCCACAAGCCTTGTCCCTCTCCATGTGCAACCATTTAAACCCAATTACAGTTTAGTGAGAGCCTGTGAGAAGATGTGCGTTTGTATTCAGAACAAATCTGTATTCACTTCTCTGTATGCATTTACGGATCGGGCAATCAAAAGGTGTTTAACCATTGAAAACATAACCCATTCTCGAGGGCACCACGTTACTTTGAGTTTTACAAAGTTAAACGAATGGATAAAAGCAGACTGAGGCTGCACACAGTTTACGGTTCTGTGATTGCTTTTGTTTCAATCAAATTTTTATTTCAGACCCATGGTCTATGTTAACCTGGCAGATAAAAGGTTTTCGTAAAACAGCTTGGGAAGTATTAACTCCCCGCAGCCACAAACGTTTCACTGGCACTATTGGCAACTACATGGCATCATTATAAGCTACTTGGAGTCTCTGTAGGCTTGCTTTTTTCTAATTGGACCACAAGTGTGCACTGTAGATAATATGCTCTAAACAAAGACATTTTCACTCCATCTGTACACATACTAAATTTGCTTGTGCATACATCTCATGACATAGCCTATAGATATCATCATCATCATCATCGTTCATCTGTTCTGTAATAAAATGTCCAAGATATTTTACCTTATCACAGCCACCGAGGTAATTATCAGACAATTTAAATTGGGGAATTTTAGAATTCTCTTTCGTTTTGGAATCAAACATGAATGAAAATAGCACTCTTACTGGCGTTGTATTTTATATCATGTTCCACACCATAGAGAGTACATAAGGAGCTACTGGAAACCAGCACTACTTGGGCTAAAATCACAAGATCTGCATAATATGATTAACTAAGGTATTGCCAACCATGCATGCAACCAGTATTACAGGCTTTCAACTGCTGGGAAATCATCAATATGTAGATTCAAAAGGACTTCAGACGCCATCGCTCAGAGAATTTGGTCCCATTTTTGTCTTTCACTGTCTAGTCGGCGCACCAGTAAGCCAGAATTCTCACAAAGTGTATGGGGGAACCTTTTTGACTACATTTTTTATTAACACGGTCAAAAGCTTTGGAGATATCAATAAAACACATGAGAATGGATTAGTTTTGACCTCTATTTGTTGACAATTTCCTTTAAGGCATACATACAGAAGTTGGTGCCATGTTTGGCTACCTTTATTTTTTATTGCATCTGTATTTCTTATAATGCATCACTAAAAATATAGACAGTGTCAAGAAATGTCTTCCGTTAATATCGAGCACACAGAGTGCATATTCCTTATTAAATGGGAAAAGGATTTTACTTTAAAAACGTACAGAAATGAAGATGGGGTCAACTAGTGGTTTTGGTTGGTTTGAAGATTTTAAAATGTAAAAGTTTTGGGTCACCCAACATATTGGGTCATTTCCTAATGGTGTGTGTATATATAGTAATATGTGTGTTATGTATTGACTGACAACTTGACCCTGACGGCAATAAACGTTAATGTGCTGAATACTTCATGGCGTGAACTTTGGGAATCTTTGCATGCACATGTCAACGGTTCATATTAAAACCTTCATGAATAATAAATGATTATCTATTTATTTTGGGATTGACCATTTTCGGATTTCAGAAAGCTAATTTTCATGGCAAGGATGAGAACAAAATACCTGCAAGAAAATGGAAGATTACTGAAACCTAATCATGTGGTTTGAAAAAAATCAGCAAAGAAGTTAGAGCTATGAAAAATGTAAATGTAGTATGTTAGCGTAAAGGAATTAGTGAAAACAATGCAGTACCTCTGTCATGGTAGTATTCCAGATGTTAGTGACCATAGAATCACTCCCGTAATCTTTGTGTAGAGCAGCGGTCACCGACGCTTTGATGACGTCCTCTGCCTGAGAAAAACGCGCAGATGCAAAGACACTTTGACGTGTTCATCCATCTAAAAACGTAACAGTTTGTCCATTGGTCGGGTCTGTTACGATGCTCAGCAAGAGGCGTGAGAGCGCCTCCCAAAGTGAGGGCAACATAGCAAGCTCTGTGTCGATCACGTGGTCAATTACAGCAACGGTGGAGGCAAATATTTTCCATCTATTTTCTCTCTGTTCTATAAACGCTGGATGTAGCCCCGTCCAGAACTACGTCTTTGGGAAATACTTCATCACGCGTGGATCCAGGGATCTGTTACAAAGAGCGAAGAGACCAAAGGAATTTGTGTGTATTATGTTTGTTATTAAATGAACCTTGAGTTGTGTTTTTGTCCATCAAAGATGCAAATCTGCCAACACTTATTTGCTGAAACAAGTTTTGAGACACCGTGTGTAGTTGCTCATTTGAGGTATTCCAAATACTGATGGGTAGCTTAATCTACAATAACAATCTATCTGAAATCTTTAATTTGACAGCTTTAGTCAATGTAGTGGAATAAAAGATGGGTAATATTAGAATGTAAGAGGTGAGTAACAAAACACACAATCTTATAAAAAATACCCTTTTAAGTGCCGTACTTGAGTATGTTTTTTTGTTGCGTTTCACCTGCGACTTCAGAAAAGGAAACTAGAGACAACAAACAAATATGACTTGCATTTCCCATTTGATTTTCAATAAACTGCTGCATCCAATGGCCGTTATTTTTTGTCCTAAAAGCCTATTGAACAACAGGATGGGAAATACGTTCTTTGCGGTGTTATTGGCAGTGTTTCACCACTTCATTTATCAGTTTTATCTAAGTAACAGTACATATATTAAACATTATCAAAAACTCCTTTTCCTCAGCACCAACACAGTTCATGAGGTTTTAAAAACACAGACTTCAGTATCTAAGAAGACTCTGAAAATAAAATACTGCTGTTGATTTCACAGGCAGGAAAAGTAATTCTCTGGGAGTCACCTATTCATCAGAAATTAAATAAATCTCCCACACAAAGCACTAGGGAAATAAAAAGCCCCGGTCTGGCATCTGGAAAAAATGAAAATAAATCAAATGCCTCTTTTTAAATCATTCTTCTCTTTTTTTAAGGTCGTGAAATGTGGGGGCATTAACATATATATTGATGCTCCTGATGGCTCCGGTCAGGACACATTTTGTCTGCTATTTGTGTTCATCAAAAGTGGACAAAAACGCTGGTTTATGGTGGAGGCAGCAGGAGAGTCTTTTGTTGGGATAGAATTCCTTGCATTCCTTTCCTCCCTGCCTCCATCAGTTTTTTCCCTTTTTGATTAATAATCGTGTCGCCTACAGTCACACAAAGACTCATTTGATGAGGGTGAGTGTGTGTGCTTTACCGTATGTGCATGTGGCCAAGTGCAACTGAGAGTCTATCAGGTCGGTGTGTCGGGAAGGGCTTCTTTTTTCTTTTGTGCTTGTGTGTGGTTGTGTTCACATGTATGTGTGCATGTACAGTGAAGCGGGCAGGCGACAATTAAAAAACGCCCCCCCCCCCCACAAGAAGCTGTGAAAGTGGAGATCAGAGAGGGTTATTACCAGCCAGATAGTTCATCACTGTCACTCTGCGCTGCGTCCCACTACATCCTGTTAGACATGCACACACACACACACACAGGCAGGACAAAGCCTACAGTAACACAGCACACAGAGGCGGAAGGCGATAACACATCTATCAATACAGTAGAGTCAAATACTGCTCCACATACACACACACACACACACACACACACACACACACACACACACACACACAAACACGATAGAAATCTTCAAGCTTCACATCTCTTTGCTTTACTGTGTGATGCTGCTCCTGAAATGATTATTAGTACCTTTTATTTCAGTGACTCGTTGGCTGCTAATTGGTTGGTCTTAAGTGGAAAAGCAATAAATGGGAACGCAGTACTTTACATTCAGCTGGGCGTTGCTTTGGTAAGAGGCAAGTGAAAACACTAAGTGACATGCAATGTAAAAATTGCCGAAAATCCTCCGGAGAGCTGAGGAAACCATCGGTTTTGGCGTGTTACGTTTCCGCGTCGGTAATGACCATCTGTGGGTCGCATACAGTTCCTTTCATTTTGAATATGATGCCATTGGTTGGTGCTGCATTAAAGGAGGAGTAATTGTGGTAAATCGTCTTGCATCGCTTACTCAGGCCAATCGTCGCCCTTACTGACGAGTGGCTAAAGCAAACACCAATCGGTATTGGATTACGTTTCGAGAAAACATTCCTTTACTGTCCAAGGACGTTGGTGTGATTCAATAAATGCCACATCACATCTATTCCATTCATCTCGTGTGAAGTCCACATCGGCCCCGGTTATAAATCTCCGCCCGGGTCACTTCGGAATCACTTGCCCCACAAAGAACAACCATGACCACCGACGGCCTCACATAATGCCTGCTGGAATTGCTTATTAAATCTCAGTTATTCTGACCACCTGAAGGTTATTGGCGCTTCGGTTAGATGAGCTGCCGCGGGCCCGGTGGCCAAAAACCAGATTTATGCCGCAGATAAATAGGACAGAATAGACTCCCTATTCGTTGTCTCCGCCTCTGTGTCTTATTGACACAGGCGGCTATATGTATGCATATTAGGTGAATATTGCCCATATTTGTTATCCTGATGCTGTTGTGTTTACTGTGTCTTATCAAAAGCAGGGAATGAACATCTACTCTGACGCACATGACGCCATGGACTTAACAATGTCCTTTGTGTTTGTAACGAACGGAGGATGTTAAAGCTAAATAACCGCGTTAAAGTGACGGAGACGTATCTGGGATCTCCTCCGAGAAGACAAATGTTGAGTTCTGTCTTCCATTTGACTGAGCCCTGCAGACCAGCAGCAGCTCTACCAGCTTAGCCCCCAAGGACATGTGCACACACATACACACACACACACACACACACACACACACACTCTGCACACACACTTTGCTTCTTTGTGCGACAGCAGACGGTATAGCTGAGAGAGAGTAAACATGATACAAAGAAGGAGAAGTTAAAGATCCACTGGTTTACTGCAAAACTGAAGGCATCCTCTTAACGCTCCACGTCCAATCAAATAACACATTTTCTTTTAAAATGCTTGTTTTCATTTAAAGACTTCGATTTTTAAGGAACTCTTCCAAATAAAATTACCAAATTGGTTAATTAATTAATACTCCGTACTTATATGTGGTCCGTAATGTAGGGCGTGTGTGTGTGAGTAAGAGAGAGAAAGCGAGAGAAAAAGAGAAACACATATGTAAATAGGCTGTTTTGCATATAAAATGCTTTAGCTTCAATATTCCAGGGTAATAAATTGCTCAAAGTTAGCGACGGCGCACACTGCTCCGGGCTATCCCACAGTCATTAAGTAGCTGAATGTAGTGAGGCGGACATAAAGCCAGTAATTCAATGATGGCTGCGCCTATGATGGAGAATTTACATGGAGATAAAATCCACAGAGTGGGACGAGGGGTTGAGCGGGTGAGAGAATGGCCAAGAGGGACGAGACGAATTAAGAGACAAAGGGAGGGAAGTGGAGAGGATGAGGAGAAAGAGGGGTCATAGAAGGGAGGTAATGTGATGAGGCAGGGAATGAAGGGGAAGGTATGAAGCGGGGGAGACTTACAAATGTAGAGTAGACCAAGGCCACGACTCCAACTGCCAGTTCAGCAATGAATATGATGAGGATGATGGAGAAGAACTGCAAGACGGAAGTCGAGGAGACAAAGACAATGTTTTCTTTCCTTGTCTTTAGTTACATGAAAATAACCCATATTGGGCTTTTGTCGAGACACTTTCCAAAAGTCTAGAACTCAAATGCTATTTGCATGAAAGGCACCAGTGAGACAACAGTTGCTTAATGACGATTGGCTTGTTAAATCAAAAATGTATTGGACAGTATTGAGTCCTTTTCTAAGTTAAATAAAATACTACCTGTGAATTGATATTTTCAATTTCAGGACTGATAAAAAAAGCTCATGTAACCACCAACACATGTGCATGTCATGGGTTAAACAGCTATTGTCTGTTGCAATCACAGTGTCGATAAAGCTTGGCTGACTGCGCAGAGGGGCAATAAGGAGCCGCGTAGCCTGAGTGATGCCCTCTTTCGGCGCATCCATGGCAGTTATCCAGTCCATTACAGCTGTTGATCACGTGAGGCTGAAATTCGGCGCGTCCTGTGAATCTGCTGCACCGTCGTCATTCAACTGGATTGGACATGTGGACATGATGACGGCTCTACGGGGGCCAAATGTGCTGCCTGTGCTCCTCATTAGACTCACCGCAGTGGACTAAGAGCTCGTTAGCTTTGCCGCTAATGAGCAAATTAATGTCCACTAATGTTCGGGTGTCGGTGGAGCTGCGGGTACGAATGTTGTGGGAGGGCCGGATGTGGCTGTTATCTGAGCTGTCTCACATCCTCGCTAGTGCCGTCGCTACATAAAGTGCATATTTTACACCCACCGTGAGGAGCAGACACTTGCTCTTCTTGTGGGCCCCACAAGAGCCCAGGAGCCCCAGCAGCAGCAGCCCGGCTCCGACGGCGATGCAGAATACGCCGACGGTGACACGCTGCAGGCCTTGGGGGGAGAAGGGCCTCAGCAGCCGGAGGAAGGCGCCCTCGGCCACGCTCGCGCTCACCCAGATCCCCACGGCCAGCAGGGTCAGGCCACCCAGCTGCGTGAGAATAAAAGAAAAACATGACATCCGGGCACCCGGGAATCATTAATGCAGCGACCACAGCAAACCCCTGTCATTCATCAAAGTACAGGACGCTAAGCCGCCGGCTTCCCAGTGGATGCAGAACGCACTTAACTATGGTGAGTTAAACGCCAATCCTTGCATGGGTTGGTTTGCTCTTGAGGGTGTAATAGGATTTTGGAAACGAGAGGCCATCTTACACCGGTAAACCCCCTCCTACTAATACCTGGAAGCGACACAATAAACACCTCAATATCGTTTGCTCCTTTCTGAGAGGAAGATTACTTTTGTGAGACAGTGGTGACTGCCTCAGGCCTCCTGTTTTCTATCGAGGGCCGGAGCACCAACTTGGCCTCTTTTTCCCTTTTTACAAAATGACTGACCTTTTGGTCGACTGCCTTCATCCCCCCTCCCCCACTCTCTGCCCCCTTCACACATGGAATCCATGTAGTGTTCATCTTGCCCCGCTGGGTAAAGCCAGTCTTGGGGTGTACAGAGATGGGCTGGGGGATTATAGCTGGGACGGTCAAGGGGAAGGAGACATTCACTGCCTTTTCCTTACTTCCCCTTTGTACAAAGTCATGGAACGGCTCCAACTTCAACCCAGCCAAACTTAATTAGGACAGAAAATCATCCGATTAGAAAAGGACACATTTTTTGGTGTTGGGCCCTTTTAAGCCACGGGAGATCTTTTAATGACAAATTGATGTACAAAACGTGTTACGTTTCATCCATATCATTGATGGAATTAGTGCTGCGTGAATGCCCTGCACATAATCTATATTGATCAAAAACATAGGAGATGGGGACATTATAAGCTTTTATTGAAGGCTAATTAAATGGAAGCATATAAGGCACTCTTACTTAAATATTTTGAAATTCAGAATAGCGATAATACAAGGGTTACTGATCATTTACAGGTATTAATGTCGCTTCGTAATATCTGACTGTATAAATGAAAAGGCCAGCAGCTAGTCCTTTTATGAGAGGTCACTGAAGTGTGTTCGCAGAAACCGGCTCCAGACCCGTAAAACCAGCTCATAACAAACACAATCAAAACTATGTCACATGTTCCATGTTACAGTCGGGAAACCTCCTGATCCCGCTTTTATTATCTTCGATACCTGTCTTTTCTCATCCGTCCACCTCTGACCTTTCCCCCCACCTCTCTCACCTCCCCCTCCCTCTCCTCTGTGGATTCCACCTCGCACCAAGTGATCTCTCCTTCTCTCCTCATCCTGCTGCAGAAGGCATGTTTCACCCCGATATTGTCTGTCAGGCTGCATCAGACCCGTTTCGGTCACGGGGCCCCCCGCTGCTCTCGCCCCCCGGCCCCCCGACACTCCATGTCTGCTGTCAGGCGCCGACGTCGCCCATGTGTGGGATCAAACCCCCCTCTTCTTCCCCTCTTTGTCTCCAGCTCCCTCGGTCTATTTTTTTCTCTCTTCCATTCGCTCTGCTTCGCCCCACCTTTCACTGCGCGTTTTCTCTTTCCATCCCTTAAACCTGTTCAGTGCCATCACCGCACCGTTGACAAAATGTGAAATGACAAGCATATTTCAACTCCTCGTGTGCCACCTTCATCCCTCCCCAAGTATAATTATAGCTGGCACAACGCTTGTTTTTTTTAGATGTCTAATCCCTTTGATGGTGGGCCTCGTGCAGGTGGATGCCCTCTGAGTTGAACACCCTCGTGGCAAAAGGACTGGAAGTCAGGTTTTTGAAAGATTAAAGAGAAGAAGAAGCAGTGTAGTATCCATGGTGACAGCAAATAAAGCCTGTTAGGGTCAGAGGAGAGGCGATGAATGACAGAATGAGAGGCCACGGCCTCCAGGGGGGTGCGAATGGAGAGATAGGAAGGTACAGAGGTCGCAGAAGGGAGAACGGCCACAGCCCAGCCCGATTTAAATGGAATTGGTTCTCTTTGAAGAGGATGGATTGAGAGAAAAGTCCTGTGTGTTTACAATTCCATTTTCATGAGTCTCATTGCGCCGAGCAGACAATCCGATTAAGTTCCCTACGCTCGACCGTAGTTCTGCACTAACAGAACATGCAGGGGGACATGTTGGGAGGGGCAGTGGAGAGACGTACACTTGGTGCTGAAATCACAAACGTGCGCATCACGGTTCCTGTTGATTTGTTCAGCTAGGTTTTCATTTCATTTCGGATGATGCAGAAATGGAAATGAGAATCAGGGTACTGATCCTCGGCTTTTGACAATAACGCTTCAAAAGAGCACAGCATCCTCATTCTCCCCCAGACCTCCACCCTTCTACTCTGGTTCTTCTGCTTTATTATTCATTGTTTCAATGTTCACTTTGAATAACTCTGTCTTGGTCGCTGCCAATTATATTGCAGTTGTGGCGGCAACTATGGGTTGTACAATAACAGAGCACTGCTTGCCCTCCCCTGGTGGAGTCAAAGGTCTGACTGCATCGCTCTACTAACCTGCTGCACTTAGCCAATCTTTTCCACACGTATGCTTTGGTGTTTTCTCCTCTCTTTCATTTTCTCCAAATAAAAAGTATTTTTGACGTTCAGGAAGAGGAATATTCAAAAAATAATTCTTGAAACAACCAGATAACTGTTCAATCCAGTCCAGAGACTGTGCACTTTGAAGAGACATTTACATTTTCATTGGACCACAGATACCCGCTTCACTTCAATGCAAACATGATTAGGTGACTTGACAGGAAGAATGTTGATTCGTATTTGAAGGCTGCTCTTTATTTCCCGGAAAGATGGATTCTCTAAATGCAAATTTGGACTCTGATGATGAGGAGGAGGTGTGAAAATAAAAATAAAAAAACGTCACACTTGAAACGCAGCTGTGCTCGTGTCAAAGCATCGTTCTTTAAGAGCAGGCGAGAATCCCATTAGAGCTGCCAATGCAGTTTCATCAAGCATCGTATTTTGGGGAGAAATGGAAAATGGGGGGAAATGATGACATGTGCCGGTAGCTTCGTCTGTGACGGAGGGAGCCCCGGTGGCCCCGACTGGGCGGGCGGATTCAGCTTACCTTTGCCAAAGTTTCTCTCTTTCACAATGCACGTTAGTTATCAACACTAGCAGGGGGGTGCAGGTGGAAAAGAGGAGAGCGTTTGAAATTAAAAAGATGAAAATTGCTACGGTGGGGAGAAAGTGGAGGAGAAAGGAGCATCATTTGGGGCTTCTGGCTCAACTAAGTGCTATTGTTAGGGGGCGGCATGAATTATTTTGTTGGCATCGTTTGGAAAGAAATTGTCTGTTTTTCTTTTTTGTTTTCCACTTTACTTTTCACGTTAAGCTTCAGCATAATCACTGAGCTCCCCCCTTCTCCCTCCCCTCCTCATCATCATACCCGAGCAAGCAATCAAAGCAGAAACATACTCACAAAGATAAGCAAGTTGAACACGACCGTCATCAATTTGAAGAATGTGAAGCAGCCCATTTTAATCTGTAATAAAAGGAGATGATAAATTATTGCACTTCCTCTTTCATCAACAGACACCTTCTATCTCTCACTCACGCACGATATTCATGCTAGCGCTTTCCCATTACATGCAGCTCTCCTCCGGGCAGAATTACTGTGGAAATCACATCGCTGACAATAATTCTTAATGATAACACACACAGCTGTGGGAAATGGTAAAGATATCTGTAAATGAGAAATCCATAAGTGAGGGAGAGCCATAGAAGAAAGGAAGGTGCGTGCGTTCGCATGTAGACATTATGGCATTGAAACAGAAACCAAAAATTGTACCTTTTAGTGAGCTGATATTTCTTTGTATCCAACGGAGCGCAGATTCAAACCAATTTAACAGTCCTGCGTTTAAAAAACAAACCTAACCTAAAGAAAGCCAAATAACATAAAAAATAAAATAAAATAAAAAAATAAAGAGAAGAAGTAGTATTTTTCTGTATCTTGCCGGCCAGGTGTTTCCAGGTGTATGTGCGGATGTGAGTGCAAAGAGGACTGTGCCTGAATATATCAGTCTGGTGACGATGTCCACGCAGCTGGCAGCCTGTGGCAAGGAGCAGTAATCCGATGAGCAGAGTGAGCGGAGAGAGCGAAGGACCGGGTGCGGCCCCGGAGGATACAGGTGCCACCAGGTGGATGTTGTTCAGGTGCAGAGGGGAGGAGCCCGAGTGGACAGGACAGGACAGGACAGGACAGAATCGCACATGTACAGTTCCTCAGCCGTCGAGCTGTCAGACGCTGAAAAGTGAAACCGGTCCTCCACGTATGAGGAGAGGGAGGCTCGTTGCACAACATGGATAAAGATAACCTTTATAAGTCTGTTTGACATTTGCTTTGGGTTTCGTGCAAAGCTAGCAGCTCTGTCATGCTCTGTATTGGATTCGGGGAACACATAAGCCAACGTCACCTGCAGGAAAACTAAACAGATTTTAGTCGCACATGGGGATTTTCTCTGAGCCAAGACGAGTCATATATGTCAACTCTCAGAAATTACACAGATACATGCTGCCGTATTGCAAAAAAAGCATTCTGTTTTCAATTGTTATTGTTGTGCTCAGTCATCGGCACAATAGCAAACACTGAACGCCGATAAATCTAATTCATGAGCATGAAGACAAGATAAATACTGCAACAGCACACACTTTGGACCTTCGCCTGTGTTCAGCTTGCATGTGTTGCTGCCTTCTACCGTTGACTCTTTTGTTCCTTCCTTTGTTTCTTTGCCCCCCCTGCCTGAGTCTGCAATGGCCCCTACTGACCACCAGAGGGGGGTGGTGAACTGCAGAGACTCTCTTCTTCACTGTTGTCAGATTCAACTGGCCTGGAGTGTTTCCCCGAGTGGAGGAATGTGCTCTTCTTTGTCCAGCAGAAAGTGAAAGAACCTACATAAAGAATAATACGTTTGCCCTGCTGCTTATGTTTACCTGTCAGCACCAGCTTTCAATGCTGTGAATTCGGAGGTACTCTTTGGGCCCATTCCAAAGCCAATCTCCTCCAGCAATTAGAGCAATCTAATAAGGCTCTCACTTTATTTGATCACAGGCGTTGACACCTCTAAACTCGTACTTTAGTGTGTTTTCCTAAACTGCGGGCTTCCTGTGTATTCCTTTGTCTAGTTTCTTCCTAAGACTTTTTCTTTCCATTTATATTATATCAAAAAAAGCAAGGCCACCTTGTTGGGAAGTCTCTCTCAGTAATATCAACTTTAATGGCCTTACCGTGAGTTATGACAATCTCACCCCCACCGTCATTAACCCACCGGTCCTTAATCTCGGCGAGAGCACCACCTGTCAGGCTTCGTTATCCATTAAACCGTTAATAATCTCTTGCCACGCGTGTGCGAGCGCACGCAGACACACACACACACACACACACACACACACACACACAAACACACACGCACGCACACACGGCGGCCGTGGTGGTGGCGCCGCGTGGAAAGAGGAAAAGATTGGAGGCGTGCTTTTTCCCGTCGCCTCTGATGAAAGCAGCTACGGGTGCTGTGGAGATCTGGGCTGAGATGCGGGGGGTAAAAAACAAGGGGTTCCTTAACGAGGTCGTTTGGATTGAGTATCATCAGTGGCCCCTCAGGGCAGCTGCCACGGTTATGCATTTGGTGCTGCTGAGGCGGCTTCCATTACGACTATACCTTGTAAGCCCCATGTGGGCATTGCTTCATCCTCTGACTTGATTTTAAGGTTGATCGACTATCCCCGAGTTTGTACTCAGTAGCTGTAATGGTTTAAGTGCTCATTAAAAGCTCTTAGAAATGTGACTCATGGTAATCAGCCTGGAAATGAGGGGTCGTTTTAGCAGCTATGGTTTTCTGTTGTCGAGTGAGGTCATCTTATAAGTCCACCTTGTTCTTCACTGCACTCCATTTGTTTGGAAACTTTTCCCAACACTGGGTTTGATAACAAGTATTAAAATCCCTTAACGAGGGGCTTTGCCGTCCGTGGTTAGCACCTTTACTCAAACTGCAAATATGATAGGATGCCTCAAGCCTTTCATCATCATTCCCCCACACCCATTATGTAAGCCTGCACATCATGTGTGAGTCTGTGTGTGAACTTGTCAGCGCGCACCGCTGCCCTATTTCCCATTGACATGTTTAATCTCAGTAAAACAGCTATTTCATCAACTACTCCAAGCCACCAACTGGGCCACACCACTCGGCTCCTTGCCTTTTAAAAACAACCCCCGTCTCCCATGAATAACCTTCTTGTTAACAGTTTTTTCCTGAGTGGAGACATGCAACCTCACGAGAGATCATTTTTAAGGGGTCACAAGCTATAAAAGCTAGAGCCTCTGGGTTCACGCTACAAAAACACTAAGGTTAACCTTTTAACGACCATCTTTCTCCGTCCTTAAGCAAGAAGCTTTTCAGTTTCAGAATGATGAAAAAAATATGATGCTTTAGTTGCCACAAGAGGCTATGGCAGGAAGTCAGATAAAATAAAAAAAAGGTTGAGTGAAGGGTAAAGTGTTTTGAGGACTCACATTTTTTGTTAGCTGGGATTCTCTGTTCTCTGCCAGCAGAAAGCACAACATTTCCTCCGGGCTCTGCAGAAAACCTCTCACATGTGTGCTTTGTGCTGAAGGTAAAAAGCAGGGTTGTTTTTCTTAGTTAGTGCCTGAAATGTTGACATTGTGAAGATGAAAGGTTTTCACCCGACCAGGATGACACGTGTGTGTGTGTGTGTGTTTGTGTGTGTGTGTGTGCGTACGTGCGTGCGTGCAGCTGGCCGCCGACCTTCCCTCTGTCAGTCATTTTCTGATATAGACCGCAGAGTTCATGACCCTCTGAACAATAAACCACCAGAACGAGGCCTCTTGGCTTTGGATTGCTGTAAATAGCCTCTGGTCATTGAGCCTGTGTGTTACAACAGTCAGATGATGATGATGATGAGGGTGATGATGATGATGTATTTTGCACCTGTCCTGACCTCTCCCTTCTGCAGCCTCGAGACACGATGAGCCTGAAGGCTCCAGGTTGTTGTCCTTGGTCAACAAAGGGGGGGAGGCGGGGTACGAACTCATGAATTTGTTGCTAACGCGACATCCAATAATGCATTTTTGTTCAGACCATGACAATCGCTGCTAGCGACTGCATGACCCGCCTAATTATTTCCACATGGTCGAGTGATATCGAAAGACTTCATCCAAACGAGCGTTGCAGTCACTTTATTATTGTTCGCCATCCATTATGTCGACATTACAAATTGATAATTTCTTTCGGGTGAGGAATGGAAATTGGAGGCCGCAGTGGCGCCAATTCAACCAGAGAGTGTGTGGTGCCACTGTGACCTCTATTGTGTCTCCTGCACTATCATTTATCACGCACGCACATAAGCATTGCATATTAATTCACAGCTATCCATTAGGCCCTGGGGGGTCCCAGGTCTATAAATCAAAACTAAAGGCTGGCTAATTGACTCACACATCAAAAGGACCAGGACGAGGAAGAGAGAGGAAGAAGGGGAAAATGAAGAAGAGGGGGTTAATGGCAATTTAAGGGAAAGACAGGAAAAGAAGAGGATGAAGAGGAGAAGAGCTGCAGTGAGCAGCGGCGTATCGCTGCCCCTGACCCGTACGCCTCCTTTGTTCTATGACTGATGGTATCCCGCGATGACACACATTGCTTATGAGCCCCTGTGGCCGTGGGCTTGATCTCACCACGTATAGGGGCCAATTCTCCCAGGGCGCTTAGCGGCGCTGCTAATTAGCTAAAAGGGTCATTTGTATGCAGCGTCTCTGCCTCTTTATCTCCCGCTCTTTCCCCGTCTCTTTCCCTCGGTCTCCGGCACTTTTTATTTCTCTCTCGGTTATCAATCCGTAGCTCGCTTAGTCCTTATCTCTTTTTGTCTCTGCTACTCTAATTGTGTCGGATCTGATAATTAGCGTAATTCAAGTCTAATAAGTTGGCAGTTAGGGCAAACAGATCAGAGTTCCGAAACTTTCATTTATTTCTCCTTGACTCTTCTGTAACAGCGGGAGCCCAGGTTGGCCCAACTCGGCGGGCGGATTCAGCTCACCTTTGCCAAAGTTTGTCTCCATTTCACAATGCACAATAGTTATCAACATTAAGCAGGGGATGCAGATGGAAAAGACGTCTGCTACTTACAGAAAGACATTGACGCCTATTGATATAGTTCCATGTCTTTTGGATTTCTGTGTAAGAGGGATTAAACAACTATTTAGATCTGTAAGAAATCAAGTGCTGGTAATTGTAGACGTTCACCTTCTCCACCTCAGGCACCCCAAGATTAACTGGACAAACATCGGGACAGAACAGAGTGAGTTGGACCCATGAAATAAAGAAGGGCCAAATTAATTGATGTTTGGAAAGAAAACCTTGCAATAGAATACAGCTGAATAATAATGGCACAATAGAGTATACTCACATACTCTCACTTATATAAACAATATAATATATAAACAACACAATATAAAAGGAATAAATACTGAAAATCATTTAAGGGGAGGGCGGGAGGGGTCATTAATCAGCCCTGGTTTTGTATCATAATCACAGCAGCAGAAAAATATGATTGTTGATGTAAATCAAAGACTGTGAAGCGTGAAATGCCGGAAACATGACATGTGTGCTGATGTTTTGGATCACAGGTGCGTGTTAATTGTCACATCTTCTTTTTGTTTCTCCTAATTTGTTATCAGTACCTTCTTTCCTTCTTATTTTCCCTCTTCCTTTTCTTCTTCCATTTTCACACACACACACACACACACACACACCAACAAACCCACTGTTGGAGATTGATGGAGAGATGGGAGGCTGTCATGCAGTAAATAGCATGGACATTGGCTCCCCTCCACAAGATGGGAATCAAGCCTTCTTCTTGTGCTCTTAACGCTTCCCCTGTCCCACTGTAACTCTGGACTTTCTCCCACCTCCTCCTCCTCCTCCTCCTCCTCACCTGTAACCCCCCTCACCCCTCCGGTCGTTAAGCACAGCCAAGCCAGTGCTGAGCCTCCCTGCCATCGCTCACCCTGATGCACGAGCCAATCTGCCTTCCCTAACAAAAGCCTCCCGGAAACATTACTCCCTGTCCTCCTCCAAACACGTCTCTCTATTCCTTCTCCTCCACACCTAGGCCACCCCTCTCCCTCTCCCTCTCCCGCTCCTTTACTTCCTCTCCATCTCCTCCTCCTTTGTTTGGCCCGCGGAATGAGTTATTTCCCTGCAACGTTTCATCAGGCATGCAAAGTGCATCATGGACAACGAGTCCCCGTGGCTCGTGAAAGGTTAATGCTTTGGATGATTGTAAATTGTTTTCCTATTCCAGGGGGCTGTGAAAGGGATAAGTCAACCATAAAATTTGATCGGCTGCCTCCCTCTATTCATCGTACGCCTCCCTCATCTGCAGCATCCCCTGTCACTTCCCTCAATCATTCTAATTTTCCAGTTTCATTCTCTCAATGTCGTCCTCATTTCGCTGTGTTTGCCTTCACTCTACCAGTTTCCATTTGCCATTTTCCATTTTGTTGCGCAAACACGAGTTCAGAGGTGATGGGACTGAACTCTCGGGCCTGTGGCGTCCTCTGTGGCTTTCTCCCACACTAAGGGAGGATTTCAGAGAAATTGCCTTCTTCAACCACAATTTACAGCATGAGATGGCAGTATTCTACAGAGTAGAATGACTTTCATGTGCTCACATGGTTATCATTAGGCCCAGCCGGAGTAGACCGCGTCCCCCATGCCGCCCTCCATAAAGCTATGACCCCTCAACTCTAAACAATAAAGACTGGCGTCTGGGTGGCTCGGTCGGCCGGGACAGGTTTCATTTTCCCCTCAATGTAAATAAATGGTGGTATACTACATTTGTTTTCCGACATGATTATTACAAGTCATCCAATGACAAAACCCTTTTATAATTACCTTTATATTGTGTTAACCAATGTTCCTAACTAAAGTTTTGTTTAATTGAATTTAATTAATTAAACAATCTCAAACAAACAGGAACTGGGCCGTGCTATCATATTAAAAATTACACTATTTTACCAAAAATTGTTGAGTTTAGTAGCATAACGTTTTTATACCACTGAATAATCTGTTGGGCATTGACACAGTGCTGAACGTACTGTGAGAAGCAGCAAAGCACTTTCCTGATTCTCTCACATTGAAATTCATCATTCTGGTCCGGCGTTATTAAATACAACCATAACAGTTTTGGACAGTACCTTCTCGACTTCCAAGACTTTGCTGCTGATTCTAGAAAAGGACATTATATTTGCAGTGTGTGCCCGTATTTTTCCTGTACACAAGGGGGTTTTATCTGTGTAGACTCAGCCTCAGGGCAGAAATCACCAACCTTCAAAACTGCTGCTCCCTACAGTAGCAGTTCAGAGGTGTAGGACACTGCAAAACTCGTGATACAATGAACATGTGTATCAACACGCACAAACAGCTGTTTATAAAATCTTCAGCACACAGATAAGTCCAAATAACCCTGTGGGTTTACCTCCTAGTGTGGACGTGTGTAAACGAATGCATTTTAAAACAGTGATGTGGACACCAGCGTTAGTGCGAGGACACAGACAATCGCTGATACGAACGTATCGATGACGAATGGAGGAGCCGATGTGCTGAATGTATTGATAACATGTGGACGCAGGGACAGACGGACAGACGTAGGACGTGTCAAACTAAAGGGGGCCTTCAAGACTATATATGTGTGACAGTTTTGTTAAGAATGAACATCCTTTGATTTGGATTGAACTTTATAGCCTGACCTTCTTTCGATTCGAGTCCTTCTAAATAATACTATTAATAATACTATTAATCAAGTACCGTTGTTGTTATTGGCAGCTGATATTAGAGCAATTAGCTCTGATAACAGCTTCCAATTAGCTGTCAAGGTTTGAGGCTTTAAGTAGGACAATGGACACAAAACAGAGGATTTATTCTGTTTTAATTAAAGCTTATTTGGTTCACACAGTCCACACAGAAACTTTAAAGGAACAAAAGCAGTAGTGCTCCACATTGTGACAAGGACTTCAGCCACCGGCACAGCTATGAGTGTAAGAGCAGACAACAACAAAACCCTGGGGAAATTAAAAAGAGACGTGTGTTGACAGCATTTATTGACCCGTAATCTAATCTTATTTTTGAATAAATTTGATGCATGCACAAGAGAAAGATGGAGGAAGATCTGCAGCTGTTAAGTCTGAGGAAAAACGGCGGAAGAAAACCTTCCAACACATTTGTCTCTTTAAGTCTAAAGAGGAACATTTTAGAGACAGTAACCCACACACCCAGTGTAAGTAAATAGTAAAGTAAAGTGCATTTTTCAACAAGTCCAGTTTTTTAGGGCCTTACATTTCTCATTTAAAGTTCATTCCATCTAGGTTTTGCTAGATTTTCACTAGTGAATTTCGTCTCTTATGTTAGACATGTTATAGTCATCATTGAAAAGATATTTAACAAGTGAAGCACCTAAGTTGAGCTTCAATGTGTGATAACTTTAATTGAGAGAAGACATCCAGTAATCTTCCTACACACATATTTAATTTAATCCAATCAAGAAAACTAATATTCCTATATCAATCAATTAGTCCATTAATGAATCCATCTGCCACAGAAATGGTTGCTGTGTGTCACAGTATTTTTGTCCTCTGATCTCTCCTCTTTCCACCCTTTTGCCAGTGCGATTGGCTCAAATCCAATCTTCCCCTTATGGACTCCAACCATCTCCATGAGGGTTTAGTGCTGTCCCATTGCCACACCACCCAGTGCTTCAAGGCTCTCTGGCGGACATTGTGAGCCCTTGATCAACCATTAGATGCTAACTTTTCCCACGGATATTTCGCACAAGTCACCGCGAAACCGAGGATTAAAGATTGAGAAAAAACACACAAAATCAGTCGAGATTTACTCATTTATTAATAAAATATTTCATTTTGTCATTCAAGCTATTAAAGCTAAAGTAAAAACATTATTTCATATTACCTCTCATCTTATGAGGAAGATGTTCAAATTGAAGCGTAAAAAGTATAGAATAAATAGCCTCAATTGTAAATCCTATTTTCTGACGTTGTCATGGTGACATGACATGTGGCTGCAAAGTGCTGTGTCTTTCATATTTAAATCATTTCAAGCCCTTACAGACTCGCACACTCTGCCATTATCCAGGTGATGTGAGTTAAGTCCCTGAGGGTCCAGTATTTAGGGTTGGGATTGGGCCAATGTCTGCCCTGCTCCTGATTGTATCCTCCAGCGTCTAATCACCCACACCTCCCTATTGTATTCACACCACGCGTGTCCCTTGTCTCTTTGTCGGATCGTCTTTGTTCCATGGCCAGTTCCTTCACACAGCTGGTGCACCGGGTGGTCAAATGTAGTCTACAAATAGAAAATTACACAGCACGTAGTTAAAATACTACTGACACACCAAATGTCATATTTATTCTCCAAACCCTTCAACTTTTTGACCTTGCATAGGATCCATGGCTTGGGAATAAAAGCAGCTGGAGGCAATCATTTATAACCACTGCGGGTTCCCAGCCCAGATGTTTTATCTCTTTTTGGCTGTGATGGGGTGTTGGATAGATGGGGCGGCAAGGAGGTAGCTGCCATATTTGGCCAATAGATAAATGTGACAAAATGGGTAATCGGTGGCAGCACACACCTGTCATACAGATTTTCATATGTTTTCAACTGACATCTGCACTTGGGATTAATTATGCTATTTAAAAAAGTGTAGCTACTCCTGCTGGCAGCAGTTTGTACACAAGTACAGTGAACCTGTTACTCTCAGACTGAGGAAACTGTTTATTGAAACATATGCTTGTGACAAATATACACCAACAAAAGAAATCTATATCCGGACTCAAATACTGTCCCGCTCGTGCCCTCCACAGTCTTTGAAGCCATTGAAAAGCTGTGGATGATGAAGCCGCAGCAAATGGACAATTGGAGCAGCACAGTCAGTCCAACACTGTTCCTGAGAGATAAAATAAAAATATACACTTGCCCGCAGCAGAACTGCTATATGAAATTAAAATTTCATCCTCGGCTCAAAGAAGTATATAAGTCTGTAAAATATATATGTCTATGATTTATTGGACATACAGAACCGGTTGAGGCCCGTTAATCATATGCCATATATATACCCGCCATATATAGAGCCATATAGTTGAAATATGAACCCCATAAAAAGGATGCAAGACCTATGGGAGAGTGGAGAAAAAAAAACACAGTGATGTGAGAGCTTTCCTTTTGATTGCGGGGAGGGAGGCTGAAGGAGGGAGGAAAGGAGGTAAAGAGAGAGAGAGAGAGAGAGAGAGAGAGAAAGACAGTAAAGGAGCTGGCAGTGAATCTCTTTGTCTCCCCTCTCAGCTTTTTCCTCCCCCTCCGGCTGTCCTTGCGGCTTTTCTTGCCGTGCTACTTCTGCCCTCGCCGCCGATCGTCCCCTGTGCTGCTTCGGCTGCTCAACAGATGGCCAGATGGCTCATTAACTTCAATAAATCTGCCATCCATTAGACCCGAGGTAATTGGGATGCCGCGGAGGTGGCGGGGATGCGGCGGCGGCTGCATACCAAAATCCTCGACCCTTAATTAATGGCTCTCATCACGCCCAAATGTTGTGTGAGTGCCAAAAGCATGGCATTGAAGCATGGCATTGCCAGGGTGGATGGAGGGATGGACGGATGACTGAAGGACAGAAAAGACTGTCCCATTCTAACGTGTTACATGCTGAGCTTGATGGGTTCATGCTCTCCATCTGTGCTCAGATGTCTTCTCTTTGTCCTCTTTGTTCCACTCTCCTCCACCCTCTCCTGTTACATCGGTTTTCCTGCATTTCCGAAAACATTTCTCCTCGTCTGTCCGTCACGGACCTTCCTGTCTCTGGTAACAAGCTCCTCTCGGCTCTTCCCATAATACATTTTTTGGCACTACCTATTATCCGCCTCTCGCTCTCTATCACCTTGAACCTTTTGCTTCATCACGCCTTCTTGACCTTTGACACAGCTTTGATAGACAAGCAGCCATCCGCTGTCACTGTGCGTTGTGTATGTGTTTGTGTGTGTGCGTTCTCTACACATCCACACACTGTAAATGTGCATCATCTGTGCGTGTATTATCCAAAATGTGTATTATTTGCAGGTGCATGTGTCATTGCTTTATTTTGCTCTACACAGCCTAATCCTGATATATTGTACTGTGGGTGTGTGTGTACTTTAAATCAGCTGGTGGACAGCTATCCATGTAACTGTCGAAGGGTTGTGCTGACTCAGCCAATCAGTGCGGCATTCTTCCGCATGAAGCAGATGCACCTGCCAGCCCGCCTATCGCGGCTGTAAATGGAGAAAAATGGTGTGTTTGTCCAAACACCTACACGACAACATATGCCTCATTATGAATGCTGCAGTGCGGAACTTGTCTTAGAGAAAGGGACTGCCAGTCCTGAAGCTGAACAGATTAATTTGTGTCGAGATTGGTCTCGGCTCTGCAGAAATTTTGGCCCAAACTGGAGACACCTAGTCACCTCCTGATGTCCAAAGGATTGGGCTGTCTGCTGAACAAAGCACATTCACCCAGCTGCCGTCTTTGTTCACCCGTTCTGTGTGAAAAAAGAGCTGCAGCACTGCAACGTTAAAAGACAGATATGGATTGAGTTTTGCATTGAGTGCATCCCAAGCAATCTCTTCAACGTCACATCGACGACATACAGACAAAATCCAGCAACTAAAAGACTAAATAAATAGTTCATTGTTCTCATCGTTTTGTCTTATGTGGTAGTTGGCTATTTGTGATGTTGATAAAAGTGCACCATGATTCAAATATTACTGCAGATCTTAGCTGTTAACTAGCGTAGCACTAGCCGTTTGCTCACCATTAGATTTCCATTCTAAATATCCATGCGCACACAATTCGTTGCGGCTTGTCAGGTTCGTTTGCAACAGCAAAATGGGTTTTGAACGGAATGTTACAGCGCAGAAATGATGGTTTTTCTGTCAACATAATCACTGAATGGTTTAAATGTTTTTACATTGTTTTATGTGAAATGTTTTAACAGAAATCATGTAGGTCTAAGCGTTTATAATTCAGGTTTAGGAACTGAGACTGTTTCGGGTTAAACCATTACACTTTTATCTTTCTGTTCTGTTATCCTTTGATCAAAGTCACAAAGCACATCCTGTTTTCA
Organism: Apeltes quadracus; assembly: GCA_021346845.1. Taxonomy (NCBI): domain Eukaryota; kingdom Metazoa; phylum Chordata; class Actinopteri; order Perciformes; family Gasterosteidae; genus Apeltes; species Apeltes quadracus. Next base: position 12,388,923 of record CM037924.1, read on the forward strand.
GTAAAACCACACTATTGCACACTGGGGGCGATTTGCCTCAATGTAAGACAGAGGACGGTGTGTAGGGATATAGTGATTCCCCCTAAGCCTTCCTCTGCGTCCCATAACCTCTCTAAATACGAGAGCGCAGCAATCTCCCATCAGTCTTTAAAGTTGTCGCGGGTGTATGCTGTTCTCCCCCCGTCTTCTGCTCTCTGTGTAAACATCAGGACCAGTCCCCCTGGGCTAATGTAGAAGAGGATGACGGGTGTGGAAGGTTGGTTATGTGTGTTGACTGTTGTTGCAGTAGTTGGGGTTGGAAGGGTGAGCAGTAAAGTGAAGAGAGGAATGGAGATGATAACCGTTAACTAAGGACTAGCCGAGGTCATCTCTGATTTTATAGGACAACAGGAAATGGAATCGAGGTGGCAGAGGTCGCTTTCTGAGGACACACCTCCTCTCAGGGCTACTGTGTTACTTTAACGGTGGGTTTGATCTCTTATCGGTTTCTAAGAAAATGATTCTTCTGCTTTTGTGTCTTTTTTCCAGATGAAAGAATAACCTACGATACTTCACCAGGTAGTAAACTATGACCACATCGTTTCAACCAAGGCAAAAAGATTATTACATTGCTTTTATCCAGCAATATGTCTTTAAAGTCATGGCGTTGTTTCAAAGCATCGAGGGAGCAGTTGGTTCAAATCCTTTGTTGTTTAAAGGTTTAATTCATTTAAGATCCTTAATTCCTCGAGCTGTAATGTTTGGCTGTGAATGTAGACTTAATCCTCCTATAAAAAAAAGAGTTTTTGTTCTATTTGAACAGATTATTATATCAAAAAATCACATTACAAATATGCAGCTGCTGCATGTTTTAAACATATCATGGACACTTAAAACAAGTCTCACCAAAAGGTGTCAAAAAAACACTGACACCCGTCAGATAATACACAATTCATTCTTCATCTGATCTCCATCAATGTCTGTTATTATAAAAGATAACAAAGTTTATAAAGATAAACTGCAATGTTTTTAAAAGCATTTCTTACAGAAGTCGCTGGAAAAAATGAGCGTTGAGCTCAGTCATCTGATTGGGATGGATCGCTGCTACAAAGCCTACATGAAGACAAGGCTGCACTCTAAAGACAGACACTATAGAGTTGCCATACTGAAAGCCAGCATCACAAAGCCAAACAAAGGTCCGGCTCCACACAGCTAGGAGGATACATCCTCTGGGTACAAAGATTATCTGTACAATATTTGCCAGAGGAAAGGTCAGAGAATCGCCAAAGTCATTATAGTGAATCCTTTGGGGGCCATGCACATCTCTACAAAGTTCCCTTGCAATCTATTAAAATGATATTGAGTTATTTCACGACAGAATTTCCATCAATAGAGCCACTAGCTGCCCAAAATAAATGGCACGGGGAACCAAATGAATGAATAATGGATCAACAAAATAGTGAGTTGCAGTCCTCCAACAGTTGGTAAAACCCATACTTGGTCCGTAGAGAAATTTCACATGTATAACCGTGCTGTGCCTGTGGGATGTATTATGCAAAATTCTATCAAATCTTAGGAATAACATGGGATAAATAAATGCTATCTGCCCTCCCTCATCACACACATCACTCCACCACCTGTGTCTTCTCCCAGCTGGCTGCTCTACGGAAGGATTCCCGAGTTCCGCTGTGTTCGCAACTGCAAAGACAACACAGTGTTCAGTGTGTTGACCTGCAAATTATATTTGTTTCTTCTGGTCGCGATGCCGCAGCGACAGCAGCTCCCACCCACCTCCGCTGAGACGTGGACCCCGGAGGGCTGTTAGTCGAGTTTTCAGTCGTTGGTCTTGTGAAGAGAGCCAGGTTTTACTGCTTGACATTTGTGTGTGAATCTCCCCCTGGATTCAGTACAGCCGGATTAGATGAGGTTTTGATTCAATGTGGAAACCTCAGCGGCGATGGAAAAGGCCGCTAAAGTGCCGATGGAGGGAAACAGATAAAGGAAAGGAGGGAAGAAGAAGGACAGTGTCTGTTAGGCAAGTGGAGCCTGCTGTGTCGAGACATAGAGAGAGAGATTCCCTGACACTGTTGACACTACCTGTGTGTGTCAGGGATAATGTGATTGTACCATCCCCCCACTGTCCTTTATTTGACTGGGTAAACCCATGAAACAAGACCATGCATGTTCAACCCCATTGATCATTTCCAAAAGGAGTGCCAGACACACGTCACATCTCTCTCCAAATGCATCCATACCTTACTTTACAATAAAAGTCCTCCCCCTCCTATCTAAAAAGTCTTCAATTGGCTATAGATCAGTTTTTTATGTTTTGACTTTCCACAATATATCCCTGAATCCTGTCCTGACACACACACACACACACACACACACACACACACACACACAGCTCTTCTTCTCATCTCAGGACTTGTGATATAATCAGTATGTAACACGGCACCGTCATTAACATGGATAGATTGCAAGAATAAAAAATGTGATTGGAGCCCTAGGATGTGTGTATATGTGTGTGTCCGCGCATTTGAAGTGCTGTTTGTGTGTGTGTGTGTGCGTGTGTGTGTGTGTGTGTGTGTGTTTGTCAGTGTTAATACAAACCAAAAGCGACCCCAGACTCCTGCCTCTCTTCCCATCAGAGAACACAACCTGCCTATCTGCATGCTCACTGAGTGTAAAATTGCAACCTCCTACTCAATCAACTCCTAACTAAACACGTCTAATGATTTTCTTCTGTCGAGTTCAGTTCTGGTACCTTGGGCTTTGTAGTGGATGGTGTTTATGCCTTTACAAAAAGAAAAATGAATGTGTCAAACACGGAGAGAAACCTTGAACAGGTGACAGGTGGAGGATTTGTGTGTATGTGTATGTCTTGTTCACAATGTTTGGGTTTCAAACTGTGGCATTTTGTATTTTTAAGTATCCAAAGAAGGTGAAAAAATTACGTGAATCCCTCCACCCCCCTCAGAAAGTGAGACAGAAGTCTGTCTAACTTTCAGTGTCTTTTGTTAAAAAAGTCTTTGTATTTGTGATTATCCAGTCATGAACAGAAAGCTTCATTTCAATCAATTTCAAACCGCTGGAACAAAGAAACCAGCCCACACCAGCAGAGGGGAAGGGGTATGTGCTTTTCCAGAGCGCCTCTAGGGGGCACTGTAGGACGCTTTACTGTCCAGCACAAAGGATGAGCAGCTCAGAAGTATAGGAGAGCCTATATGATGCAAAGACGGAGAAAGAACAAAAGAGACTAAGGCATTCAAAACTCGGTTCCTTTTGCTGCCCTCGTGGAAATTCAATTCAGCCTTCGATGTCTTCTCTCGGTTTGCGAGGAGTTGTCAGATAAAATGACAACCTTGTCACTCTGCTGCTTGTACAGAATCGTCACAATAAGAGCAAAAAATATAAGAGCTACTGTCCTTCTTCTGCCTCCATCTCTTTCTCCCTCCCTTGTGTTCTCAGGCTCTCGAGAGTTCCACCTTTGTGGTCGGGTTGAGAAAGCCAAGCTTACCTTGGATTTCAAAAGAAAAGGAAATGTAGTTATCAAAAACACACAAATCAATGTTATAAAAGAGAGAAAAAAAGTAATGCAAAGATGAATGAAGAGCTAAAAACATATTTCTGCTCTCGTGGAGAATGTGATCTCTTAAAGTTTGAACGGGGTCTCATGTGTGCATGTCTGTGTGTGTTTTACATTGTTCATTCGGTACACATGACATCCATTGAGAGGGATCCCCCCCTCTGACGTTCTCACTAAGGTTTCTTCCCTTTTTTCCCCATGGAAGGGTTTTCATTCTTTGGGGAGTTTTTCCTGTGCCGATGTGAGGGTTTCGAAACAGAGGATGTCGCATGTGTACAGACTGTAAAGACTGCAAATTTGTACTTTGCGATTTTAGGCTTTATGAAATAAAATGAATTTAATTTAATTTAATCAGGTCTTACTCTCAGTAGTAATGTAGTAAGTAAGTAGTAAGTAGAGCTTCTTCAACACCAAACTTGCGAAACTTTTCTTTAAATTAGGCTTATTTCACAGGGATTTTGGCTTGTTGAGCCTGGAAAGAGACAGCGACTAAATGATGATATGATCATACCTGATGTATTACTAAGATTATTATCATCGGATGTGAACAACGTCAGAACAAAGAAAAATATGTGGAAGTGGAATTTTAAATATTGATGGAGGAAGCTTCATGTTCAATGAACTTTTTCACTTTGGCCTCGACAATGCGATACTTTTGGTTTCAGTTAGCTGGGATAGAACAGCAGATTCCGCCTTCCCCATCCAAATCATACCATCATGCCACAGCAAAGCGCGGATGAACATTTTTGAGTATTCCCTGTGTCTCTTTGCCTCCAAATGAACTTTGTGTGACTAATGGGCGATTATTCAACCCAGCTGCTCGTCTGTGGATACATAATCATATCAGTCAATCTACATATTGTCCCTCATCACGTTTCAGACCTTAGGGGTGCGTCATAGCCAACACTATTTTAGCCTGTACCCACTGTGTGTTACACGTGTTTGTGATTCCGACAGTGTACATGCTAGTGGCACGTTGATGCAAAGACATGAAAATAATCAGTTTGTGTATCTGATGCCTTTATCAAGCCCACAAATTCTCTTTGAAATACCTATTTAAATGCATGCACACAGATATGCATTGTATTGTGTGTCTCGGTTTGTGTATCCCTGTGTGCATATTTATGCTGCTCACTTTGAATGCATAGCTGCCGGTGATTTCGCTGTAGCTGTTAAATATCTGTGTGATCTCACCGACACATATGAAAGAGATTTGTCTAAACTCCCCTCAGGCACTATGGGTATGCGTGTGTGTCTGCGTCTATGCAGCGCGTTAGCTACCCACTACCCACTGGGTAGTTGAGATGGGGGGGTCCTGACCCCCTGGGATTTACGCCATTGTCTTTCTCTCACACAATAACTTTGGGCTCGTCAGGATCTATTTTTGTTGTATGTATGATTAAAAAATGATTTGAATTGACTTTGAGATTACGTCATTTGGTCAAACGGATCAACTGGCCACATAGCAATAATAGCGTCAAAAGACCGTACAGTACATCCTTGGTACTTTTAATTTAAAATATTTGGTTGACTGTGCAGAACCAAGCCCATATCTTCCACTAGTTAGAAAATTGTTGAACTAATGAAGCATCAATTGGAATAATTCAGCAGGATATGCAGGGTGATCTATTCGGTTTTAAGATCACAAACCCTTTGGGATGTTAATGCATGTGCCGAGTGCCCTCAAACCCCCCCCTCCATACAGTTAAACTATTAACTAAAAGAACACCCTCCTTGGGCAGGCTTTTAATTGGCTGTGAAGCAACTCCTCAAATTTATATGCAAATTACTTCTTTGGTGGGACAAAACGATGTTCAATGGGTGGAGAATTGTCACCTGTTCGGATGCAACTGGGAATCTCCCCCTAAAGTCGAACGCTACGTTTATCCTGACTGCCTGGAGCGGGTATTGGGAACACTGTGTTTTCACTGACAGCAGCTAACAAGGGGGCGGCGGTACCCGCCACTGCTTCATGCTCTCGCTGCATGTACATATGGGAGCACCGGGGGTCATGGATGAATATTTAAAACCACTTCCATATGAAATTAGATGTGACCTTGGAGTACATAGGCTTTTGCCAGATGAAGCCTGAAAAGAACCTAATTTGCTTTTAAATATCCCTTCTGTCATGCAAATGCCTGTGAGGAATCCCCAATGCATGCAGACGCATCTCTGCCACCTGAACACCTCCAGCTTCCCTGAACTCTACTCTGGAGAGGAATTAAACTATGTGTGAAAAACATGAAAAGAAGAGGATGGAGGGGGAGGATAAAGAGATGGAAATTGAAAAGTTTTGAAATGATAATGGTGGGAAAGTTGTCTGTGTGGGGAATGTTGAAGAATGTTTACTCAAGTGCAATGCTTAAAGAATGCACTCAGATTTGAATACTCGCCATGCATTGAAGCCTTCCTCCTCTTCATCTTCTATTTATTTATGGAGATTTCATTGTGTTGTATGAAACTGCATTATGTGTGCAAAGTGAGATCTAAGCTTCAGCCACATGAGTTTGACAGCACTAGAACCCATTCTGTAGATACTATGGCTGTCAAAAATAGTGCACTAACGGCGTTAATTAGATGTTTGTTGTTAATTACGTCAATTTTTTTAATGCATTTCACGCATGCGCAGTGTGACAAATTATTCAGGTCAGGAATGTGTCCGAAATGCGGTTGTGGTTGGACTATTATAACAAACAAATCCTTCTACTGCCGACTTTTGTGTCAAAAGCGACTAGAGACAAATCTAGTGACATGTATATAGCATATTTCTCATAATTTAAACTTAAATTTAATGTCTCCTGAAGAGAAACGGTATCGCTCTCTCCCCCCTCCGCCTGCTGCGCTGTGGACGTGTGTGTGTGTGTGTGTGTGTGTGAGAGAAAGACAAGGGCGTAAATCCCAGGGGGTCAGGACCCCCCCCCCCATCTAAGGGTTGTCCTCCTTAGAAATGTCATTAAAACAATGGTGTGTATTGTAAATAACTGTGTGATCTCACCGACAGATATGAAAGAGATTTGTCTAAACTCCCCCCAGGCACTATGGGTATGCGTGTGTGTCTGCGTCTATGGAGCGCGTTGGAGAGACACCGGGGCTGTGGCCTGGATTACGAAAACAGGTGGAGGCTGTTTTCCGACTGCTGTGCGGTTCGGGACAGGGACCCAGTACAGTGTCCCGTTCCTGCCGTACCTGAGTTTCTGCAGTCCGTGCCGTGCCCAGTAAAGGCCCTCAGGAGTTATGCGGAAGCCACCGCATGCATATGGAGGTCGCAGCTCTTTGTCTATTATGGCAGGCCTAGGACGGGCTGTGCACTTTGCAAACAGCGCCTGTCCCACTGGGTAGTCGAGGCCACTGGCTGTTTATGCAGGGCGGGCGGCCGTGCTCTGTGAGAGGCCACTCCACCAAGAGGGTCTCCACGTCATGAGCCGCCCTGAGAGGTGTGCCGTGAAAGACATCTGTGCTGCGGCGTCATTGGCATCACCAAGCACTTTCAACACTACAGAGGGAGCGTTGCCACCCTTCACCCAGTGGGGGACGGTTCTTTAGCCATATTCCTCTGCCTGAGCAATCTGCACTTGATGTAAGTCTTCCAGCACTGCTTGGCGGTTATCCAGTATTCATAGAACCTAGAACATTTGCGCTGTCACACAGACACGTTTCGACAAGGATGCAGTGTAGGATGCACTTTAGCCGGTTGTTCCATCCCTTTGGTACACACTTAAATATCTCAAAAATAAGTACTGGATACCCAATGCAGCAGGCCGCTTGGTAGGTATTACTGCACACTTTTGGGATTATTTCCTTAACGTCTGAACAACTTTGGGCTCGTCAGGATCTATTTTTGTTGTATGTATGATGAATAAATTATTTGAATTGACTTTGAGATTACATAATTTGGTCAAAGGGATCAACTGACCACATAGCAATAATAGCGTCCAAAGCCTGTATAGTACATCCTAGGTACTTCCCTAGTAAAACAATACAAACGCCCAAAAATGCTTTTTAAGAAACATTTTGAGTCCTTGCCTCACAGTGGTTTGGTCCGCTGCCTGTTGCACATTAGGATCTAGCACGATCTGCACTCGACTCTCAGTCACATGGTAGTGACAGGAACGTAGTAGCCGGTCTAAGGCTATTTTATTCACATTAAACATTGGATGAAGTTTTTCTTTTCTCAAATACAAATGATGCTGAGTAATTAATGAATTAGTCATGACAAAAAAGTCTGCTATGCTAGTGTAATATAATGTAATGTTACCCAGCTTGTTTAATGGCTTGTTGGATATGCCCCCACTTTAACTAGCTAACGTTATTATTTGTGTCCCCTTCAAAAATTGCTCTTCAGAAATGTTATGTTTATTGTCCCCCCCTACTGTTAGATCAGATTTACGCCCATGGAGAGAGAGACAGACCGCTCAGCGCACTTTTTTGGAGTTTTACCTGCCAACGCTCCCGTTTTTTACCCCTATTACCCGGACACCTCCCGGTTTGTTATTTCTCCGGGAAACGTTGCATATGTGGATTAATCATGATTAATCCACTGAATTAATCATGATTAATCCACTGAAAACTCTGATTAATTTGATTAAAAATTGTAATCATTTGACAGCCATAGCAGATACACATGCTAGAAAATGCCCTGTTTATTTGGATAACTCAGTCTGCCGAAGCCTCAGACATTTAATTTGCCTTTTTTTGCAATGAATAAAGACATCTAAACCTCTCACAGTATTAAAACACATGCTAGGGTTGCAGGTTGGAGACGAGGAAGGATTAAAGTGCAGAAAACTGCATGTGGGATGGTAATTTGGTCAAATTGATCTTTTTCAACTCAGGTTGTCCGTTAAGATGCTTTACTTATTTAGAAGGTCAAGTGTGGCTACATTCTTCAGGAGGAAGATGTTTCGGTCTTGTTTCATGTAGTGTTAATGTGTGTTACAGTTTTTAGCTGCATTAATGCTGTGCTGTATATAATTATACAAACATACTTCTACAAATACATGTTTTGCATATTTTATTCTCCCTTCATGTGCTGTGTTTTACCACATTGCACTGAAGTAATGGCTAATGTTACTGCTCCACAGTTTTGTTTTTGATGTGGAGGGGTGTGCGAGCAGCCGTCATGTATTTCCCGCCCTGGAAAAAGGCTACTGGTTAATTTGTGGCAGTTCACATGAACCAAAGTGGGATGGCTCTTAAGGACGAGCCGCTGCTGGACGCATGGGGCCACTGTGCGTGGAGAGCAGCCGCGTGTGTGTGTGTGTGTGTGTGTGTGTGTGTGTGTGTGTGTGATTAAGATTGTGAGTGTAAGGATGAAGGTAGTGGCTGTTTTAAACACTGTTTTCCACCATTTGTCTCTTTAATGGCCTTGCCTCAGGTCACAGCTGCAGAATGGATTGTCCATTCCTGCTGAATGTGCCTCACTATGAGTGTGTGTTCATTTCGGCTGCTGCCCCCATAAATAATTATTGTATATATACATGTACATTTAAACTTCATATAAATGTGTTCGTGTTTTTATGCAGCAATGCCCTGTGATGAGGTTTTTTTTTATTGACATGAGAGTGTGTGTGTCTCTGTTAGTTTTCAACATGGGAATACCTTAATGCATCTCTGTTTGCTTTTAGCACCTTTGTCTTTCTTCCCTCTTTGTCCAACTGTACATTTGTCACCTGAATTGATAGTGAGCTCAATGGAAAGTATGCCCCTTATGTATTAGGATTGGCAGGGAAGAAAATGCTAAAACAGAGTGAAATATGTCCTTTCCATTTTTGAATTGCAGTGTGGCTGCGGTGTTCTGGAGCAGGGATCGGTAACACAGGCTTCAGGGTACAAAGCGCCGTGGTAAAACAATACCTTGTTTTGCTACATTACTACAGAAAAGTGGCTTCCCCTCTTTTTCAAATATCCTCCCAGAACGCATCAACAGATATTGCACCAAGCAGCAGATATGCAGAAGAAGTCCCAATAATGTTGGGGAACACGGACTATTGGCTCAGCAATTTCACTGACTCGTATTCTCAGAGCACTCTGATCTTTATTGGCTTCTGACTGACAGCTAGTCCCGCTTCATGCTGCTGAGCGTCGGGTCTTGGTGCTTGCATGTGTGTGTTTTGTGTACAGGTGAATATTCAGTCTGTGAGATGAAAACAACTGTAAATGCACAACGGCTCATTAGATTCGATTCCAAGACAGGAAAATATACAGCTTGCTCAGATTATTGCCCCATGTGTGCAGAAAGTAAGACAACGCTTTGATATGGATAGTGAAACCACACTTCAACGTCTTTTTTTGTGTCATTTATTTGTGTATGTGTGTGTGTGTGTGTGTGTGTGTGTGTGTGTGTGTGTGTTGTGCGTATTAGAGGTTGGGCGGGACAAAGAGTGATAGAAAAGCACCAGGCGGAAAGAAATAGGATATATGAAGAGAAATGAAAGTCTTCTGTGAGACGGGAAAAGGAAATTGTTGTTCTAAGAGGAAATGATGGAACCTGAACCTGTCTTGAGGGTTGAAGAGGTGCATGACCTTCTTTTAATTTAGGAAGTGATGGGTGTGTTGTGTGTGTGTGTGTGTGTGTGTGTGTATGTGTGTGTGTGTGTGTGTGTGTGTCTGTGTGTGTGTGTGTGGTTGAAGAGCAGTACTCAGCTGGTAACCAATCTGCAACCTCAATGCAACCACCAAACCACTGCTCAAGGTTTAGAGACGTATATTAAAGTTGGATTACTGTTTCAGTCCGTTTTAGTTCCTGGCTCCGTATTTAGATGTTAGGATCTGGGCGGCAGATGCTGGCTCTGGGGATGTGGAACGTAACCTCTCTGTGGGGGAAGGAGCCGGAGCTTGTGCGAAAGGTGGAGCGTTATCAGTTGGATCTGGTGGTGGTTACCTCTACGCACAGCCTCGGCTCTGGAACCACACTCCTGGATAGAGGATGGACTCTATTCTACACTGGAGTGGCCCATGGTGTGAGGCTACATTAGAGTTTAACGTGGTTTAACGCGGTGGACAGAAGGGTCGCCTCCCTATGGCTTTAGGTGGTTGGGGGGGAAACTCTGACAGCAGCTCGGAGCATTCTGCCTTTTTGGAGACCGTGAATGGAGTCCTGCATGGGACCCCATTAGGGGACTCCATAGTCCTGCTAGGAGAGTGTGAAGCAGCTGGGATGAGGATTAGCACCTCCAAATCTGAGGCCATGGTTCACAGCAGGAAACCGATGGATTGCCTACTCCGGTTGGGGAATTTGTCCTTCCCTCAAGTGAAGGAGTTCAAGTACCTCAGGGTTTTTCTTTCACGAGTGAGGGGAAGATGGAGTGTAAGCTTGCCAGAAAATCGGAGCAGCGGGTGTGGTATTGCCCTCGCTTTACCGCACCGTTGTGACGAAAAGAGAGCTGAGCCGAAAGGCAAAGGTCTCGATCTACCGGTCAATCTTCATTCCTACCCTCACCTATGGTCATGAAGGATGGGTCATGACCGAAAGAACTAGGTCACAGGTACAAGCAGCTGAAATGGGTCTCCTCAGGAGAGTGTGAGACAGGGTGAGAAGCTCTGCCATTCGTGAGGAGCTCGGAGTAGACCACTGCTTCTTTGCGTTGAAAAGAGCCAGTTGAGGTGGTTTGGGTATCTGGTAAGGGTGCCCCCTGGCTGCCTCCCTTTGGAGGTGTTCCAGGCACGTCCAGCTGGGAAGAGGCCGCGGGGAAGACCCAGGACCAGGTGGAGAGATTATATCTCTGCACTGGCCTGGGAACGCCTTGGGATCCCCCAGTCAGAGCTGGTAGATGTGGCCCGGGAAAGGGAAGTTTGGGGTCCCCTGCTGGAGCTGTTGCCTTCGCGACCCGACCCTGGATAAGCGGTTTAAGATGAAGATGAAGACTTTTGGCCTTTTTGCCGCACAATTACTCTGGCTGTATGATATGAACAGTGTAACAGACAATGCTGTGGATGGATACTATAACATATAGTTTAATAACATGAACAATTGCCTTGATGCTTATTCTAACCTATACTGCAGACCTTGACCCAAAATGTTTGTAGGGATCCATTGTTTTTATATTGGCCGCTGAGTAAGTCTTTACAAAGGGATAAACAACAAAATACCCGCGAAAACATGACGGTTTCTGATTGGTCGACCTGGGAAAAAATAGTATCGGAACATCTCTAATTATTACAGTTTAAGTAACTCCTGTGGGTCAACAATGACGTAATAAAATAAGGGGGCACATTTTGAGTTACTTTACTGTTCCTCTGGGGAAACTTATCTTGAATCCATAGCCTTTTAGATCCACCATAATTACAAACCACTATAAAACTACAGAAGGATCTATCGAGCTGCAAGCCATTCAATCAATAACAGTAAAGCTGATACTTTCACCGACAGAACACTCCTAAATACCCCTCTTATATATAATTTACAACACACACGTTGAAACACCAAGCTGAGCGGCATGCCCTCTGCAGAGTGCATGATTAATAGGCCAAAATGATTCTAATGCCATGTAAAGTATGCATGATTAGGTAAGACCACTTTCCTCCTTGTTGCTATGGTTACGAGGTCAACATTAGCTTCTGTGTGTTTGTTTAGAAGAAGTTGTGTGCGTGGATGCAGGTGTGCATGCACATCCTGCTTTCAGGCTGGTGGACGTGTCTTGACAGATAGAGGCGGGACAGAGGGCGGTCCGTGTGGTGGTGGAGGAGAAGTTCTGTGTTCAACTTGACAGCTAATATCTCACTCCTGCAGCAGGCCACTCGGGGGACATTGCTACATCCCATTGCTGAAACAGCAACCCCCGAGACCCCACTCCCTCTCCATCCGTCCTGTCAGTCCACACCCAGCATTATTTCATAATGCTGGGTGTGGACCACTTCCTTTTGTCTTCTTTTCACTGGATGTTCTTACTTGCTCTGAGCTATTTTGAGGCCAATGTCTGTAAGAAAAAACATTAACAAAGTTGAAAGGATGAAAAGGAATGATTGATTAAAACAATATATTGCATAGTGAAATTGAGACCAAATAAGTCAAGTTAAATGAATTAATTTTTTCTTTTTCTTTGCATTTTTTGTCTTCCGGTAAAATGTTCTTCTTATCAGATGGTGGTGATGATGCACACTTCTCATATCGCAAACCAGTGATATTAAAAGAACAGGATGAGGTTTAACTTTTTGCCTGTTCATGTTTGAGCGTTTCAACTAGAACATTTAGAAAATAATCGTTTTTATTTATTTATTTACAAAATGTATTTATTCTACTGCCAGTTTTCAATTGTCTTCATTTAAGTGTAGTTGAACCTATTTAGTTTTTGGCAACAAATAAGATCACACCTGATCCAAAGTGCTCCTTTTGTAAAGGTTAAACAACAAGCTGGAGAAAGTACCCAGATTTGCAGAGACAATTTAAAGAACCTTGCAGCCCTAATGTTCAATGCCCCCACGTGTTTCATCCATCAATCAAGAACCTGAACCATCACACTACCAATCCCTCTCCTCTTACTCACTCTTACTTTTTCTCCACTCCTACTTGCCTGGAAGTGAATTATGGTGCAATTAACCTTTCTCTCTCAGTTCTCCTCACTTTAAGATAAACAATTAAAGTCAGTGTGTTCCTAACCGACACATAGCACTCCTCTAATTTGATTACTGGTAAGATAAATAGCCATTAGGGACCTGAGGGAATTCTTTAAACCATGGCAGGCGCACCTTGATTTGTGTGAGGGCGCTGCCTCAGAAAGACGCTCTTCATCAGCGTTGGAGGTGCCGGCATTAAAAGCTTGCAGGATTTATCTCCAGCTATTGTGCAGTTTGCCATTTTTGCTTGCATGGACACAATGGTGCCAAACGTCCTCTCACTTCATAACTAGAAATTGTTCTTGTTTAAAATATAGTGTTGGTATCAAACAAAGAATCAATATTCAACGTGAATAGTCTGGGAATATTCAAATCGTATCAAGAGTAACATTAGCCAGGTTAGCTTTTATTTACACAGTCTGCACTATAACTTAAATGTCTTAAATCCATCTAATGTTTCCAATCGGCCTCAGGCAGAGAGACATCTCAGTATAATGCAGTATTTGACTGTGGGATCCGTGTGCAAGTGTGTGTATTCCTGCAGGGCAGTTAGCTCTGTCTAGCTTACTCTCTTAATTACTTAACTTGGTCATTAGAGGCTTGATTGGTGCCCTGACCTCATCACATGCACACACACACACACACACACACACACACACACATAAAGACAGAGGTCAAGTATTTGTCCCAGGAGAAGATATTGATAATTGTTATATTAATGTGTCACATTTATTGTCATTCAATTACAATCACCCCGAGGCTCCATGATTCTAAAACTGGGCTGTGTGTGTGTGTGTGTGTGTGTGTGTGTGTGTGTGTGTGTGTGTGTGTGTGTGTGTGTGCGTGTGTGCGTGTGTGTGTGTGCGTGTGTGTGTGTGTGTGTGTGTGTGTGTGTGTGTGTGCATGCATGTGTTGGTTGAAACGTTGAGCAAAAGAGGGCTTCTGCTACTTCATTGGGATTTTGGTATCATTTAAACAAATGTATGCAAAAGCTGTGTATTGAGTTAGTTTGAATATGTCAGTCAGCTCTTGTTCCTGTCACGTGCTTTGTAGAACACTCACAATAAAAAGTTTAGTGAGCACATAGCGCATCAACATCAGGAGACAGGGCTAATGTTGCTAGGCATTAGCCCTGCAAACACATGTCCGAGAGAATGATCTGTTAGATGAACACTGTTCCTCAGCTGTTTACCTTGTCATTGTTGAGACGGATGATAACATGTGTTTTATTCTCCCAGAGGATCACAGTGTTGTGGTGAAGTATTTGAAGCCTTTGGGTTCTTGCATGTATGACTCCAGAAAGCGTACCAGTGTCGTATTTCATGATCTACAGCTGCAATTTTTAAGTTAACGACAGTGCCCAACAACCCTTTCTCAATAGTTTTAGTGGGTTAGCTGATTAATATGGTTTACATATAGAACGAACATACATATACCACTGTCACAGCAAAGTGAAGAACAGCAAAACAAGTGATTATTTGTCTTTTGAATTTGAATTATTTATAAAAATTCAATCACAATATATATCTATATACTGTATATCAAGATTACATACATATACATAAAGATATAGCACATGTGTAATCTTTATTTATTTCAAAGGAAACCACTGACTACATTGAAACGGTAAGATTATTACTCCAAGAACTCTGTATTAATTTTATATTAAAGGTAAATGTCACTGTTGTCAACAGATCGACTCTGCAGGAGCAGATGTGAACATGTATTTTAACTGGTTACAATAAAGGAGCGTAATGTATAATTTACATATGTAAAATCTCCACTTGACTTTTGAAACCCTTTTATCATGACGGATATTTGCTGCTGATGCAAATTTCCGTGTTCTGGCACATCAGCTTATATCATGAAGAATTGAACTATTTCAACGATTTGCAGTTGTTGCAGAAGGTCAACTGTAAATCACCCTCATTGCTTTCAGAGGATCATTGTCCTGCGTGGTTATTTGAGGGAGTGGATGAATAGAATCAGCTGACAAGACTAAAATAGGAGAGATGCACAACGACTGTTCTACGAGTGACACAAATCAAAATAAAGTCTGCCTCCATTTCAATCATCTTTCATGATCCAACGACACTGGTTAAATGAAAACAAGCCAACCAATGCTGCTCATGTTCCCAATCTTTTCCAGGCCATCCATATCAAGTTCCATTAAACATTGGAACATTTTTAATGTTATTTTTTGGTTTGGAAGAGCCCAGTTAAGATTTGTTTGAACTCACAAATCCCAGCACCATCGTTGTTGTGGCGGCTGTAATCCACCTCCGTAAAATTGCTTCTGATACACAACTTCAGCTTCCTGTAACTTCTGACTCCAACCAGCCACCAGTCACACGTGTGCTGAAGTTTGCCGGGGATGAATAATATTTTAGCTGTCTTTATGCACATCATGCTAACACTAATGGTTTCTTGCTCAAATGGAGGCTGACTCCATTAGCCCGCTAGTGCAGCACGAGTGATGGATGTGACCCTTGTTACGAGCTCCTAAAGCACCAGCCGACGCAGATTACATTATTCCATTTAGGCTCGTATGGTCAATCCATCTCTTCCTCTCAAGGTCTTACCATCCCACTCCCATCTACACAAACACAATGGTTGTATTGGATTCATAACTGCAGCCAGGACAAGCAATTAGCGTCTGCTAACGCCGGGCTGGTCGATTCGACTCCACTTCACCGCGCGTCTGCAGAGATGATAAACCAATCAATAGAGCTGTACCAGCATGACATCATCACCCAGGGGCATGTGATACACGTAGAGTCACATGCAACACAAGTGACAAGAAGTATTATTCCCAAGACTTTAGAATCATTTCACTATTCCAAAATGTATTTATACATCTTGCAAGAGTCTCGCCGCAAATATCTATGACGTAGGTTTTTATTGTTTAATGTTTAAACAATAGAAAGCTTATAAAATAATTCATATAAGAATTCATATAACTAATAAATTGAAACGCACATTTCTGCCCGGCCACCTCTTGGATGTGTTATCATAAGAGTAAACATGTTTAGAATATCTCCAAACCTTCATGTGGCACCAGAGAAAATCCCCCCCTGAGTATTGCCAACAACTCCTACAGTTTTTTAACACTTATTTAATACAATGTGCCTGGAACAGAATGTTTTATCGTGCGGAAATTTAAATAAAATATATATGTCTTCACAGCAGCAGCTTCACATTGTCTGACCCTGACCGGTCGAGCTGGTTGACACGTCAGCTCTTTCCTTCCTTCACTCCGACGCCTATTAAATCACATCGGATCACTTTTTCCCTTTTGTCCGTTAGCATGAGCAGCACATGTGGCTCCTTTACTTCCTTTTCTTTGACCTTATAGTGTATGTGCAGATTCAACACAGGGATCTGTACATTAAAAATGTATTAAGTAGAACACGTTGTGAGGCTGAGTCTGTCACCATCACTTACATCACATCTTTATTCATGGGGAAGGACCGCTGACTTTTGGGAAACTCAAACTGCATTTTTAAATTTTTCATTTTGTATCTCCGAGTATATAAAGAAGGAAAAAAAAAGGGAGGAATGTCTAAAGAGAAAAATAAATATATACAGGTACATAAATAAAATGATTAATGATAATAGTAAAAAAAGAAAACATAGTGAGCTGACTTGATTGCAGCTCAGGGTGTTGGTCTTTAGTGCCGCATGTAATCTACATGGAGACACAAAGGCTTGTAGGTCTTTAGAGGGTAACTTGTATATGCATGGATGCACATACATGCAGGACGAGAACATTCCCCATGTGAATTTAAAAGGAGAGCGTACCGTATATACACTATACAGGCTTAATCATGTGCCGGTTCTTTTGTGTAACCACAGGAGAGGCTTTTCTGTTTGAATAGACTTTGGTTCCAGCGGAGAAGGGTGTTTTAAATAACCATCAATGCAAGTTCCGTGTTTGCAAATGTAATCCTCAGCTTTCCCGGTTCGGCAGCCACTTGTCATGCTGATGCAGACGCAGCATCCCCCTACATAGTTATCTTTGGCTTTTTTTTGCATTTAAATGTCATATTTGTGTCACTGAGACATTTTGTCCCTGTCGATAAGATTTTACTTTTGTAACGAACCGGTTTATCAAATCCTATATGTCACATAAAATCAGGGACAGAATCTCAATTGTCATTGGGTTGTGTTGTTGTGTTGTGTACATGACTACAACACATCCGTAATGTAGTGAAAAGAAATGTTTCTAAATGTTTTCAAATTTTTTTTCCACTAACTTGGACTTGCAGCTGCCCTAGTAAAAATATTTTCCTTTTTTCATGCAATATGTATTCATTTAAAAGTAATTCAAGTACAAATTATTTGTACTTGTCTTGCTTATAGATTTGCCCGAAGGGTTGTACTGCAAAAAAAGAATTACAAAATCTTGGTATTTGTAACATTTGACATACTCTGTGTCTGGACAATAGTATGAATATTAAAATGCACAATTTACATTTCAGGGTCGAAGCTGGCTTATTGCACTGTGCCGTTGACATGTTTGATTTGCTTTGGTTTAGCCCAACCTTATCATAACTTGCTCTTTCTATGTGAAAGATTAAAAAAACTACGACAATTAAAAGAAAAGATTAACTACAACTCCAGTACGCCTTTCACCTGTCCTTGTGCTGCTTTCTGCTGTGACATCGCCACTGTCTTTATATGAGTTTCCATCTTGGTTTACTAGTCTGTTAATGTCCTCAAAATAATGTCCCATGCTCTCTAAAAGGATTTTTATGATTTAATTGAGATTTTCTGCGGTCCTGCAAAAAATCTTTTTCTGCCATTGTTACGAATTTCTAGTGTCCGTGACCTTGCAGTGTCCCATATGGCCTTCGGCAGCCCTTGCAATTGTTTCTTTGCATTGGAACTTTTTTTTTCTACATTTGTAAATAAACATATATTAACCGTTGTGGTGGCTACAATGGAGATATGTAACAGCCGTGTCTAACATGCTATCGGAAAGTCATTTCATTTTATCTATACATCTATTATATATCTTCCATGAGTGCACCAGTCAAATGACCTTTGAGGACGGCCAGTTCTTAAAAGGCACACTATGCAACATGTTTCAGTTAATTAATGTGTCCCATACCGTTTTGGATGATTAAATGAGTCATTTCAGGTCGAACAAAGGTTTTCTCGGCCGCCCTGGTGGTCTGTAGGGGAAATACCGGACTTGCAATTGCAGGAGCGTCGGGTCGCCCCCACAGGCCCAGAAGTCTCGTGCATCGCGGGAGTCTCACTTTACGGTGAGAACTGCTACACGCCCCCAGTGAAAGGCAGGCTCGTTGCTAGTGCAGTGGCGATATTTGTGCAGTTATCATGGCGGAACCAGCGAGAAAACAGCAAAAGCCCACGTCGGAGCAGGCAAGAAAGAGGAAAAGGAACAAATCGCCAGAATTCATGGTGATTCGTTCGCCTGTCTGCTGAGCTCGAAACAAACGCACCTGGCTTGACACCGGAGAAACAAGGAGCTTCTTTACGACCGTGCACTTTTATTTTCGGCCTTTGGGGAGAAGCCCGCTGGAAAATAAACTCCGGTTGCATAGTGGACCTTTAAGTGTCTTAATCTTGTCCTCCTTATTCTGTGTATTTAGGTAACATACTGGATGCCTCACGAGTTCACCTTTTCAGCACATAAAACCTCCATAAGCCTTGCTCACCACATCTGTGGGCCATCACAAGAAACAATAAAAAATAGTCTTAAATTGCTCTGACCTTTCCGGAGAATGTTATTTGTTCCACACCGAATGGCCTGCTCGGCTAAGTTAGCCCTAATGTGCACCTGGAGCATGAGGATCCATGTGTTTGTTTGTGTGGTAAGCAGATGCCAGCTCGGCTCAGCCCCTCCATCATGGGGATTTAATAGGCCATAACAATAAAAAAGGGCATATTGAGCCCGGGGGAAATCGGTACCGATTAGATTAGACACGCACATGAGATGGAAGCAAAGAAATTAGTAGAGACCAGGCTGTACTTGCTACCCTGCTTTTAATCTCTCCATCGACGCTGCTGTCGTCTGCGAATCACGGCTTTCAGTGTGCAAAGCCCAATGTGCCAAACAAAGACAGCGGGCAGGGAACCCATTTCCTGTGCGTGTGCATTCATTCAAAGGGTTACGTGCGTGCGTGTTCTGGCGTGCGTGTTTATACATGAAGCGAGGCGCAGGAGGCCCATATGTTGAAGTGTGCGGCGGGACTTGTTAACATCTGCGTCAGCTATGACAGTGGTGGCTCTCATCACGCCCCTCGTCACTCTGTGTCTCCCTTCCTCTCACCTTCCAAGTTCCTTTTCATCTTTCAACTATTTTCCCCTCCCTGCTCCCTTGTGCTTTGCTCCGTTATTGTTTCCTGTTTGTCACAGAAAACAAAGCCATTTTAAATATTGGAGCTATCCCAGCGCTGTGTTTCACTCTTGATGCTGTTCTTGTAAATATGTTAACGAATAATTGCTTTCTAAAGTGTCCTTTTAGGGATATGCGCAGAATTATGAATTCTTATTTGCACTGAATAACACAAAAAGGACACTATACAGCTCCCAAGAACATAAAAGCAAGTGGAACGCTCAATGAAGAGAGTAGAAAACATTATGAGGACAATAGACTCAAAACATAATCCCCGTTTGGCAACTCAAGTGAGGACAGTAGAAGACAGTAGAAGACAAGATCTGACTAGAAGCTTGTGAGGACATGGGACGACCCCAGTAGGACTGTAGAAAGGAATGGGAGAATGAAAGCAAGCCTGGTTGAGACATTTTAAATTCATAAGTCTCGTAAGGACAGTGAAAGACGATGATTAGACTTTCAAAACCGCAATTAGTCCAGTGACAGCATCCCACACTAAGTCTTTTTGTGGCAGTAAAAATCCGTGATTGGCTGCACAAACCTTTGTGAGCACAGCAGACGTGTGGTATCACAATGGAGATGTAGAAAAGCTAGATGGGATATTAGACGTCTATTGAGAACAATATAATGTGTCATTAGAAACCCTCCAATAGGACAGAAAGAAGCCTTGTGAGGACGGCAGAAAGAAAAGGAACAGATGTTGAGTGATGATCTAAAATTTGTTTCTGTAAGTGTGTGTGTGTGTGTGTGTGTGTGTGTGTGTGGTGTGCTGTGTGTGTGTGTGTGTGTGTGTGTGTGTGTGTGCGTCTGTGTGTGTGCGTGTGTGTGCGTGTGTGTGTGGTGTGCTGGCTGACTTGAGATGTTGCCGGTAATGTTGTCCATTTGTCTCAGTGCCAGTCCTGTCACAGTCTCATCAGAGGGCTATCCCATGATGCTTTGCTTTAGTGTCTGTGGCTTAATGTTCTCGGACGAGTATGTGTGTGCGCTTGTGTCAGGAGAAGATTATGATGAAACACAACGCACCTCAACGCACGTCATTGCTTCTGCAGCAATGTTGGCCTCATCATTTTAGGCTTCTGTGTGTGTGTGTGTGTGTGTGTGTATGATGGTTATTGCATGAGGACCGCAGAGATGAGGTACTGGGGATATCATCAGCTGTGTGATGCGGGACAGTGGTCAGTGGTCCTTCCCTTTTCTCTCTCTACCACACACACACGCGCGCACACACACACACACACACACACACACACACACACACACGTACACAAACTGTAACATTTTAACACAGCGTACAGAATAGCCTGATATATTGTGATATATGTAATGTATGTCCCCAAATTGTGAGTTTGGATAATTATTTCAACTTTATTAATACATTTTTAGGTGAGTCTAAAAGACGATCATGTCATTCTGGCCTCTGTTTAAAATAATAGAATCAAGCGATGAAAACATCGGCCTATTGACGTGTGACATGTTGACATGTTCATTGATTTCTTCCTATGAAGCCGCCATGACAACTAAAAGATTTTGGTCCGGAAGAAGTGCCCATCGGTCAGCGTAATGGAGGCCGCTCGTCCGCTATCAGACAATACAGTCAGTGTGAAAAGACGGAGTCTCACTCAGCGCGGCTTTTATTCCAAAAGCCCCTTTGAAGTTGTAAAGCAAGTCAGGAGGTTTATGAGGCTGAACCCCGGAGGATCAATCTGACTTTTCTAGAACAAACTGTCTTTGTAGATGAAGAACACATTTTCAGCTATCTGAGGTAGAAAAATAATGTTATTCACTGTGTGTCTTGTATGGTTTGAAGTAGGGGTGTAACGATTCAGCTGTTACATCGATGTATCGATTTACATTCCTCCGATTCAACTGTATCGATCTGTGCTCGGCGAGTTGGCCTTATGGACGACATATATCGATGTAACGTCGATTAAAAATGTCATAAATCGATTGTATCGATACTAGGAAATAACCCATTGGATTTAAGCACGTCAGACTTTATATGGATGTTTTTTCTTAGCACTTTTAATGATAAAGGCTGTCACGAACTGAGCCGACAAACCGCCTGCCCGAGCGCCGATTCAACTTCCGGGTTTCACGGCAGAGCCGACGGGACGTTCCATAGAGGTTGAAATAGATGTGGTTGGTAGGGGGAAACCATTATTGCAGTGTTGTTTTTTGTGTATATCACTAATACAGGTTTTTTTCTGCTACACTGCTACAGCAGTGTTTGCACTTTATTCAAATAAAATGTGAATGCATTTGCCATTCATTGTTGTTTACTTGTTTATTTATATTCATAATGAATTGATACCTGATTCCATTACAAGAAACAACAGGAATCTAGGAAATTTATTTCAGTCACACTGGTTGAAGTTTTGGCTAAAAAGTTACTGAATCGATTTCAAGTTCTAAATGAACCAATATCGGCCTTGAATCGTATCGAGAACCACGAATCTTGATCGAATCGAATCGTTGTTAAAAACGAATCGTTACACCCCTAGTTTGAAAACATTTTTATATAGATCCAGAGGGAATGGTCAATATTAATTATCAGCAACTTACTGATTAGAGTTTTTAAACTTAACTCCGACATCAAAACCCTTACTGTGACTTTATGTTTCCGCTTCATCCATTAATGCATGATTGGGGCCATGCGACGCCTCGGCAGAGGGGGTGGCATCGCTGTCACACTCATTAAATCACATTAGAAGCACTAATTTATTTGTTAGTGTTAGATTTATCTTCATACAACATGTAGAACAACAAGGAGAACAACATTAATACAATGATTGATTTGGATTGATTTCCGACAGCAATTTACCTTTATGAATTAAAAAAACCTCACACGTTAACATTTTTCTTTGTCATCAGGGACCAAAGCTGATATCTGATCCGCGTAATGGAAAATCTTTAGAGGCGCCCAAGAGGTGTGATCCCACTCGGCTGCTAGAGACAGCCCAATGAAACTACATAGCCTGATATTAAGTCTCTTGGTTGGACCACACATCAGCAAAAACACACAGACATTCACGGTGTAACTGTAGTCGCAGGTAAAAACCAAGCTGAGGTCAGATCTGTTGTAATACAATCAGATTTCTACCCACACTGACCACGCTGAAATGACATCTAATGGAGGTCACCGCCGGGGGACGACCCGGGGATGAGCAAAACGTACACACACTCCTTTCCTTAACACAAAGGTGAGTACAAAAGTGACACACTGTAGAAAGAACCATCTCCTATCCAATAAAACATATTTCTTTCACTCGCACATGTCCATTAAAGCTTTCAGGAGCTCCCATTATGTGCGTGTGAATCCTATCATCGGCTCAACGATGACACCTTACATGTCTCCATTTGCTCCTCGGTGACCATTACGATCTGTGCGAGATTCGGCGCGGACCGAACACTGTCGCACACACACACACACACACACACGTCTCAAGGAGCTCGATAACAGGTCTGTGAATCACACCCGATCCCATCAGCAGCTGAACGCAGCCGGGTCTCAATTTGCAACCTCTGGACAGTTCCATTCGGCGAATCAGGCTGTAAAAGATGAAGAAGGTCAGCTCTCCATCAGCCCCCGGCGCTGCAGACACGTCTCCTGCAGCTCATTCCCCGAGGCCCTATTCACATCTTAATGGTAAATTCAAGAGGGAGTTACAGCCACAGGTTCAGAGCGAGCCCTGGCCTTGAACATGGACTGATCTGACTGTCTTTGCTGCGTCCCGCGAAGCCCAATGCTCCGAGCATAATGGGTACTATAAAGTATACTGTATGTACTGTAGATGTGTAAATATGTGAGAATGCTACAGCAAAGGCACTGTCAGTTGTCTTTAGTTTGCTGTTGTGCATCATTTGATTAAAAAACTCTTCCAGCGAAATATTTGACACTGGAGATAAATATCAAACAGCGCAAGGAGAGATCCAGCAGACGCCTGCATTGTCCCATAAATCCATTTGTGATGTTCTTCTGTGTGACCCGTTTTTTCATTTTTTTCCGTTTCTTTGCTTCTAGGAAGTAGAAGACGATAATGTCAGTGATGGATTCTGGAACTTACTCTTCACCGACACTTTTATCAGCCTGAAGGACAGATAATTAAGTACAAAGAACACGGTGTATATCTATATATAGTGCGTGTGTCTGTGTATGTGAAAGGGGGCAAACATCCCATAAACAGTTTTTTTCTCCTTTTTTTAAACTCTCTCCAGAAGTCTGCTTATCTCACTCGGTGCCCCCGTCCTTCTCTTTGTTCTTACACCAGTGATTGTGTGTGTGATTGTACGCGTTGGGTCACAAGTCGGTCCAACTAATCGTAATGATTTTGTGTGTGGCGGCTTGAAGCCAAACTAAAAACATGCAGGTGAGTTGAGGGCTGTTGGAGTGGGGAGAGTTAGCAGACCGAGGAGGATTGTGGTCATGAGGGATTATTTCTGTTCCATAGAGATGTATTTGCTTTTTAGAGCTTCAATAAAATACCAATACAGGTTTTTGTTTTTTTTTTTACCTCTGCAGATACCTATCACTTTATTTGTATATGATAACGAGGGGTGAAACCTCAATATAGCGGAGAATGCAGCAGGAATGTGGCCCCAGAGGTCATCATTCATTAAAAATGTTTTATTCATACTTTTAAATAACGATTTAACAAAGAAGCCTGATATAAAGAGGTTTTCTCTTTATTTTAAAAAGGTAAAAAAGTCAAGCTAAGTTGTATTGAGGATATAGAGGATACATACATGGTTTTACCCACTAGGTGAACATGTCAGGTGGGTCATCAAAATGGTCCCACTAACCTATACACAGCAAATAAAGGGTATTTAAAACATGTTAAATCAGTAGTTTTAAAAATGGATTTAGTTCCAATGTCCAGACTAATTGTTAATAGTTTTTCTGGTGTCTTAAAGCTCTTTAATTCTTCATCAATTTGTTTGTAATTTAATCTCAAGAGAGGAGAGAGCAGCATCCACACAGGATGGAACAAGGGGACCAATAAAACATTTCCACTTGTTCCATCTGGTTGCTCGATCTAATTTATTGCAGGAATCATTCATTCAGTAAAAATTTGCAATGCAACAATCATCGACAAATATGTGTAACATCTCATATCGGCTTGTGAAGAGCTTCCCTTCGGCGGTGGAGCTGCTGTGGATCGTTTGGCTTTAATCAGCAGTGAGACGGCTGCTTGATGGTATCATAGTTGAATGGGAGACAAATTGGGCCTCCTGGTGTTGGAGATGCCCTTGACTTCTCCTCCTGCTCTGTCAGCTCTCGCAATCAGTCCTCTTGCCCAACACAATCAATACACACGCGTGCTTCTTCAAACACTTTTCGCTCTCTCGTTCCTCCTGTAACCTCTGACAGATATTCGCTCCGTCATTCTAACTGTCCCAGCTTCCCCAGCGCTCCCAGCAGTGATCGGATTGAATAATTCAAATCACAAGTGCCATCGTGAGCCCAACGGAGACTCTGTCAGACATCTCGGCTAAAACTGGCCTCCACTCGGTTGACCTTGGACTCCTGCTGCGAGACGGTCACGAGGTTACGAGTCCACGACACGGGGGACTACATATTGGACCCAAAGCGGTTGCCATTTTTCACGAGCTGCGTCCATTTCTCTGTGCTCTCATTGGTTAGAGTTGTGGAGCATAAGAAGTCGCCAACCTGGTGTTTGGACCACCAACGCTACAACCGAATGCCCATAGCTGTTTTTCATCAACTGTGTAACAATGAAATACATAGGTCATCGATTTGCTTTAAAAAAAAAAAATCATTCAACAGTCCTATTACAATGGAACTAATCAGTTAATATGCAGGACTTGGGGGACGAGGGGGCCACTGTCGTGGCTCGCATGACCAGCGGCTGGAAGCCTCCCACTGATCCGCGATAGAATTGATTTTTGTTGCCTGGACGTGAACGAAGGGCCAAAAGCTTCTTTATCTGTTAAGATACCCCAGAGGAGAAGCGAGGATGAGGAGGAAGAAGAAGTAGAAGCGCAAAAAGAGATAATCCATTTCTTTTGTGCGTTGTTGTGCGTCCGTGTGTTTGTGGGAGGGAAGTTAAAGACCAAACTCAATCAGTTTGTCGTGATAAGAAAAGTTAAAGCTTAAGATCTCCTACTGTCTGCAACAACCTGTGCTTTCCTTCTCTTATTGTAATTTCCATGAAAAAGGGAGGCAGTAAGCTGAGATTGCAGATGTGATTACAACAGTCTTCACGGACAGAAAAATCTTCTACCTGGAACAGGACGGGTTTATTTTCTTTTACACAATACACAAAGAAACACTTAGTAAAAGAGTGAAAGAGAGGTCAATCTGCCGCATTAACATGTTTTTGGGGATCGCAGTGTGCGCGTGTGTGTGTGCCTATTTATCTGTTATCTATGTGTGTGCATTTTCCATCCCTCTCTCGGCTTTTGGAGAGATTTTCATCAGCGTACGTGTTGAGAAGCCTATTTTTGCGTTGTAAAAGAATCCACCCTGTTAAGCAATGTTAGACCACGCTGGAGAAAAACAAACCGTATAATTGGAATAACTAGTGGTCTCATAGTTAAACAACAAGTTTTGTCATTTCTATTTCTGAAAGATATATTCAGTCGTCATCCTACAAGCAAACTGTATTCAACAAAGAGGGACTCCCCTCTAAATATACAGAATAACCAAACAATCATTCGTAATGTAATTACTAGAAGAAAAAGATGCTGGTTATCATTTAGTGGGAGCTGAAACAATTGCTGCATCTGTTTGATACATTTGTGTGCATCCATTCTGTTTCAGTTAGTGAAGCCTCACGGGCCGCAATGGGGGCTTTTGACCCTGAAGCACTAATTAAAACAAATTTCTCTGCCTCTCCCTCTCTTGCTATCGTACACACGCACACACACACACACACACACACACACACGCAGAGTTACACATTACCATTTCCTCGCAGGTATCGTTTCACACTGTGACAAACCCATCAGCTGCATCATTAGAGGAACCTGTGGCTCTTGTGTGCGGGTCTTTGTCTACAGTTTGTGATACATGGTTGTTATATGATTGCACCTCATTCTGTTTCTGTTTCATCTTTGATCATCAAGCAAATAGTCTCAAGAATACTTGTTGGTAATTATAAGTGTGACACGAGATCATGTGAGTTCATTAGTCACAGCATGTGTCTCCATTTGGAAGACAAGGTTTAAGCGCAGACGCTGTGAGCGGCAACATTAACAAGGAAAAACTGGTGGCATCGCTGTTGTTGTTTTGTTGGATCATTTATTGGCCTAACAAAGCCGGAATAAATAGTCCTGAGATTGCACTCAACCCATTCAAACTGACTGTCTATTGGTGCTTCAATGTTTACAATAGGATTTCTTGAATGACTGAACGGATATAAAAGCTTTTTGGGTAACGCTGTCTGTAAATCCAAGAGACGTTTAGGGTTTTCACTAATTCTATAGTAAACACTCTCTCTTTGCAAGCTTTAATATGAAGTGTGCTTCAAGAGTAAAAGGGACGAAATAGAGTAAAACTAAGTGTGTGCTCAATGGAGAAACTCCTTTCAGACCTAAAAACCTTCTGACAAATTGTAGATTTACAATGAGAGATTTGAAGGGAAATGTCTTTTTAAAGGCGTAATGTCATTGACACCTGGAGGCATATTTTCCTATTTTTCTGAAATCAGGTGCAGCCAATGTAATCTCTGGAATTACTGCTGAATTGGGGCCGAGCACCAGAGGCAGTTTAGACCAGGGAAATGCACAACAATAAATATTTGCATGCAGCGGGTTAGCAATAGAGAGACACTATATCCTGCAACGGAGCGGACTTACTTACTTAGAGAGACCATATTTCCGCCCTTGGGTGTAGCGCATGTTTGTGAATACGTGAATGCTCTTATGCACAGAGCACCGGCGTATCATGATCTGTTACATTGGCATTGCCAACATGCTCTTCAAGGACAACGTGTGCAGAGTGCAATAGTATCGTCACCAGGCATTTCACTTTCCTTTTGCTCCTTAGAAAAAAGAGATCGCCATAATGGCTGTTACCATTGTGTTGTTGGTTATCGTAATTGTTTAAATAAAATCTCAGACCAAAATGCCAGATTGTGCCATTGACTGAAAGAAATGTGTCTTTTGTGTAGCACATTTGTAATTAATTCATCAGAACTGCTAATGTTGTATGTTGTTACATACCCAATACCTCAACATCACACAGCTCATAACATCTGGTCATAAGAATCGTTGTAACAAGGTCTCTGTGGAATCAACTGTGTCCAACAAACATTTAAGGCCCCTTTTAGTCAATAGCAAGTCGACTGATAACGTTAACTTGCAAATTCAAAATTGTCTTACAGCAACAGTATCTAAGGGGGGCAGAGCCTGGTATTATTGTCAGTATGCCAAGTTAAACTGAGGGAAGAAACATATGATGGAGATTCATTTAAATGAGTGGATTTCAGTCTGACAGTTGGCATAAATCTTCCCCAAACCCAAATCAGCCTGTCTGTGGAGTTGGACGCGTGGTGGAGATGCTGAGTTTCACATTCCGCAGCTCTCAAAAGCATTAAGCACTGCCCAGCATCACAGACACATCTGTGTTTAGCCCATAGCTTCTTCCTGTGATCTGCTGCTTCACTTTGAATCATGGAGGTCAGGCAATATGACGGGAGGATGAAGGCCAGGAGGCGGGGGGCGGGGGAGGAGGGGAGGACTCCCCGCGGTTCGCATGCATTGAAGGGGAAGGTGAGTGCGTCTGTGTTTGTGTGCGTAAGCACAAGTGAAGGTGGCAGCTCTCTGAGCTGAAGGGAGTCTGCAGGGCACAGATGCCTGCTGTCCAATGCGATCAATCTCTGTCACATGACCAGATGTAATCGCTAGCATCCCAATGTTTATGTGGGTGTGTGCGTGTTTTGAAAAAATAACTACAGACTATGTCATCATTGCTGTTTTCCAAATTTTCCCTGGGATTCTGGTGAACTTGCTTCTTATAACACTCGCTCGTCATACAAACACTTGGGAAAAAGGAGCTACGTTACCTTAACTAAGGACACCAAACACCAATGTTTAAACCCTCACTCCTGCTCAGAGTGGACTATCTCACTCTTTATACCAGCTGCTACGACCATCTGAAGATGGTGCTGGTCTGTTCACATTGGAATTAATTGGAAGGCTACTTACTGTATTTGGAGAGTCTGGAGTGCAAATTGAGAGACCAGTTCACTGCAGCAGTTTCAAACTGCAAGTCCTTTCTTCTATGTGTCATTTCCTCATCTAATCTCACGTATGAACACAGTATGTATTCATTCAATCAAACATTACAGCAGTGGACCCCTGCAAGAGATGTGCACTCTGCTGAGTGCCCCTCTCTAATAATAAGGATTACACTCTGAGTGTGCCCCGGTCGACATGTTCCCCCGTGATGACTCTGCTCTGTGCTCGATCTAAGAACCCAACTTCACGCTGTTTGTCTCTCTGCGTGACATCACATTGGGAAAAGATGAGCTTTGAAGTGCTCTGGCCTGCGTGCTTCTTTCCTGGGACTCCTGGTTATGTTCATGCCAAAGAGTCAGGTGCAGTATGTCCGTCCACCTCTTAGTTCCAGCATGGATCATTGCGCGAGCTACCGAATAGATTGTCATTAACCGTGGTGCCAGGGGACTGTGGTGGCAGAGTGGTTTGGCTCGGCCTGCAGGGGGGACAGAGTGGGGGAGATGCTCAGGGAACTGTGCCAGGTGGAGGTGTGATCTCGTCTATCGAGTTAATTGTTTGTCTCCCTGTCAAATGAGCAGACGTGGTGATCCGGGAGGAGAGGAGAGGACAGAGAAAGAGACTCGACGCAGAAACTGCGATTGCTGCCGGCAAAGCAGAAGATAGCAGATCGATTAGAAAACAGCAACGCATTGTGGATATTGTCTCCTTGCAACCCAAAAAACCCCACCGCTAACCAGACGCGTTAAATGGACATTAAAAAGTGACTTGTGACACATCCACTGACGTCTCATCTCATGATTTGGCTTCTACTTCATTTTAGGACCAACTCAGCTAATACGTATCTTACATTTTTCTCAGCTGCTTTCAGTTCACTTCTAAAAATCTAAAAGAAAAGCAGAATTGATTCACATGGGAGAAGCTGAAACATGAGAAAGCTGGATTCCTGCTTCAAACCTTAAATAGGTTGTCATTATTATTCAAATGTTGACTTTGTAATATTATCTCTAAAAGCAAATTTGTCGTAAAATGTACTTCCTTTCAGTTACATTTCTTCCTTTCTTTTGAAAGTGACTCTTTGTCTCACAGATGGCTGATAAGTCTCAGAGACATCTGAAGATCTTTTTTTTTCACACAAATGTCTGTTGATAAAACTGGTGCAGAGCTGGAGTGACACATTGTGTGTTATTCAGAAGACGTAACACAAGAAATGTGCAACTTGTTCGCCTGCGTGTGCTATTCATCATTTTCCGTGATTAAAAATGTCTGTTAAAATGCTGTGTAGAAAGAAACAAGGAAACCAGATTAGCCACGCACATAGTTTTTTAAATAATCTAGGTTCTTACTCGCTTCAGCCTGCAGTTCAGCCTGCGGTCATTCATGAGAAACCAAAGGAGAATGCACCCAATTCTGATCCTCTAATATCGCCCCGCAGAGGGAAAATTAAAATGTAACTTTAAAGCAAAATAGCCTCAGCGTTTGGGCTCTTTTCATTAGGCTGACACAGAGGAGCTTCAATTATTCTCTTTTTCCAGTTTGATCGGTTCCCTTCTCTCTTTTATTCACTCTCACTGTCAGCAAATTAGATCGTGACCCAATTTCTGTCAAGTTTTAAGCTAACGCTTTTCTTTTTTCTCCCTTCCCAGTTAGATAACACTTGCTCGCAGCCTCCTGCTGCGTGTGAAGTAGTGCTCTTCTCCTCCATATATACTGTATATATTAAGAAACTTACTCTACCGCCCTGTGTGTTGCCTGAATGCCAGAGAAACGCAGACTTCACACATTCTGTATTGATAGCACTTTGCATCATTTAGTGCTGTAAGGCGAGGAGGGAGCAGAGGAAACGTGAGGTGGGCTAAGTGAAGGAACCGTACAAGGAGCCCACTCTTAAATGAGGTTTTTTGAAGTGCGACCCGGTTCTGCTTTTCGATCAATCCCTCAATGTTAAGCCCAAGCTTTTATCTTTTTTTCCGACCCGGCCTCCTGCGGTGACCCCCACCCCCCCCCCTCCCCCTCCTCCATCGATCCGTCCGTCCGTCCCTCCGTTCCTCATGCACATCGTCTCCATCGCAGGCATCGTTACCGCGGCTCCCGGCTGTGCCTGAAATCCACTCACGAGCGAGGCACGGCTGAATGGAGACGGAGAGGGACGAGGGGCCTGATGGAGAAGTTGTCAGGGGAAGAGGGAGATGTGGCGCCGCACGACGGGAGGAGTGACTGGTCTGTCACGGGGAGCGACTGCCGTGCCCTTGGCTGAGATGAGTGGTGACCTCGTAGACGCACATGCGCAGGCTGCAGATGATGTTGTGCACACTTTGTCACAGGAGGGGAAAGGCGTGCGCACACACAGACACACAGCGATCATCGCCTTCACGTCGCAGCACCGGAAGACACTGTTTATCGCCACGCTGGCTCCAAAGCATTCACTAATAGCGTGCAGCTTCCGTATTTCTCATCCCAGAAAAAGGAAAATGACTCAAAACTTCCTCATTTCAAAATAAAACGTTTTTCAGAAAGAAAAAAAGTCAAATGACAAAGAAATACATTGTTTTACATTCCGCAACAAAATATCCCTTTCTCACTTCTCCTCCTTCACCCAAAGACACACACACACACACACACACACACACAAAACCAAGGATAGTTGTTATTGGCTGGATGAATAGTCTTGTGCTCAAACTTAAACCCTACATTTGTTGCTTTCAATGAGTGACTATCAATTCTGAAACTTGATTTATGGTATGTTTATTAACTGTTATCAACCCCGTGGGTGGTGCCTCATTATTTATTTATTTTGTGAATTATCTTTACAGTTAATAATTCTATTGATGTCATTCATTTATGTCCACAGTAGCTAATAAGCAGACATGTTCCCAAACCATGGCCAACAACAACACACAATGGAGAAAGGTAGAGAAATAGATTAGTCGATAACATTAGTGGGGTGGAAATGATCAATCGTTGGTTGACTCGGTCACACCCCATAGACAATTAAATGTACTGAAAAGTGCTCAATATATCAGTCTGAAAAAGATTGCCTGCACCTTTTCTGATCAGAGGTGCTGCACAAACACATTTGGGAATGTCATCTGGGGATGGAAACAAGAAAACGAAGAGGAAAAATGAGTGAGCCGGCTGATGGATTCATCAGGATCCAGCAGAGTGCTTTTATAAACTTGACAGTGAGATACTGTAAAGTGAAATATTGCTGGAAATCTCTGCTGCTGCTGAACCTGAGCCTCACAGTCAGTTTTCATTAGAAGAGTCTGCTCTGCCATCATCAGAGTCGCCGGCCTCTGAGACGTCCTGCAGCTCTCCGCCATTTATCACCGCTGACACACACACACCAATGATTCATTGTCTTTAACATCGGTCAGTAACTGAGTCCTCCTCGTCACTCACTTCCCTAACTTGTGTGTTTTCTCATTGGTGGGTGTTTTTTTCAGCCCTTATGAATAGCTGAAACTCTCTGTTTTTGTTGTAGCCATAATAGCACTATGACCCCTGGGATTGGCATTGTCAGCTAATCCATCACTTTGGACCGAGTCCGGCTCTCAGGATAAGCCTTGCTATATGCAGCCAATTTCAGACACAGCTCTCCCATTTTGGCTATCAGCGTGTGACCGCTTCCAAAGTCCAAAATGTTTTACAGGAGACAAAAAACCTGGAAGCTAGGCATGTCTGCTTGGTCCTTTAGGTGGATGGTTGAAAAGACATACAACGGAAATGTTAAAAAGAAATAAAAAAAAGGTAACATTCTTGTGTGTTGATGCCGATCGGTTTTCTAGCACTTCCATAGTCAGTCAGTCAGTCAGTATCAAATATTGTTCTTCAAGAGACACTTAAAGATAAAATATCATCAGTGGTTTTAGTGAGCATGCATTGTTCCCAGACCAAGGGCGTAAATCCCAGGGGGGACAGGAGGGTCAGGACCCACCCATCTAAGGGTTGTCCCCCCCTAGAAATATCATTAAAACAATGGTGTGTATTGTAAATAACATAATAATGTATACTTAGAATATCTGTGTAAAAAGTAAAACGATACAAACCCCCCAAAATACTTTTTAAGTTTAGAAACATTTTGAGCCCCCCCCTCCCTTGCCTCACAGTGGTTTGGTCCACTGCCTGCCGCACGTTCCGGCACACTCTGTGCGGAACGCTAATGCTAACTAGCTGGTTATGCGCGCGAGCGACGCTATCTTATGAGCAAATACCGGCTAAACTAAAGGACCCACCCGTCAGCCTGAACTTTGTGCTGTGTATTTTGAGGTGATGGGAAAATGCTAGCATGCTAACATGGTAAAGATGGTGAGCGTGGTAAACATTGCAGATAGGCACTGAAAGCATAAGGCCCGCTAGTCTGCAATCACACATCTTTACCATACAACACAACACACCTTATTGCATACACAAACTCAAATTACTTTCAAATCTTTTCCTCTTTTTCTTCGATGACTCATTGCTGTTGAAGCTCCTCAACCTTCATTTAATCGCATCCCACACTGTCTCATATTAACACATAAACACAACACACACACGCTGTGCTCCACAGTTGCCGGGATAATTAAATATTTAATGAAAGCGTCTGAGGAGCTTAATTTGTTCAGGACTGTCTTTGCTGATGGGATATTTATGCCTGAGGAGGGAGACGGCTGCTATGACAACAACGGGCCTTTGAAGTTTTCCTCCTCTTCTCCGAGCAAAAACTGAAAGACGGGATGGAGAGAACAGCAGGGAGAGGCTGTGCAGTGTGAGGAAAGAGAGATGCATTAACGGCCGCAGACAAAGGTGCCTGATGTGCAGTTGTTTGCAGGGGCATCTCACGCTGTTTTCCCAGGGCGATCGGGAGTGGAGACGTTTGGGCCTGCTGTGGGTGGGTTGCTGTCTCCGCAGGAGGTGGGGAGCTCCACCTGCTTGTTCTTCTGGCATCTGATGCAGAATCATTTGTTGCAGCTGGAGCTTCAGAGATTAGAGGAATTATTTGGAGAAAAGAACATGCAGGCAAAAGATAAAGTCTCACAGGTTTATGTGCATCCTTCACTGCTTTGATTATAGAAAATACAATAACTAATACACTTCCATGCGTGCCTCACTCCCTCTCGTAACCCAGTTGTCGGCGCTTATCTCATAATGAGGTATCTAATGGACAGAAGGACAATGGGATGTTCAGCTGCCATAAAAAGAGGAATCAGCTTCAATTTCTCAAAAATAACACAGCTTGAAACTCTTCAAGTGGCTACGAAGGTGCAGGTTTCGACTTGCAAGGAACCTTTCAGATAATGCTAATATCTAACAGTAACAATGTTTTTTTTTTGATAATAATATAGTCTATTTTACTGTTAAAAGCTATGCACTTGCATTTTTAAACATTATTGGTAGTGTGTTCATAACAAACTATTTTGCTATTTTTTATTAATCTGACTTTGTGTATTGCATAAATGTTTCTTACTTGTTTTTATTCATTTAATTAAAAAGAAAGGTCCTAGCTCTATAGCCTGTTTGAAGTATTCTACCCATAATGATGAATAACATATTTACTTTTTATTCACTAAATTAAAACGTGTTAAAAAACACTTTGACAGTTAAAGATGAAAGTCATTAGCATTACTTGAAAAATTACCCTAATATATTTCAGCTTGACGTTGTCATTTGTAAACCCGATAACGACGTGGATGTTGTTTCAATTTTTCGAATCATCTTGATTTGGAACATTACTTAATTAAAGCATTCATGGCTTTTCCGTGTAGCACTGCTCCACTTTAGATGACAATGTATTTATGACTCTTGGCACTGTGTTTGCCATAAATCAGAACTAATAGCTTGTGGGGTGGGTGGGGGGTACATCAATACGTGGCGTCTGATTTCATTTGCTTTCGCTCTAATGCGATTTGAGGGCTTCTCGAGGTTTGGTACCCAATGCAAATGGGACAATAAAAATGCAGTATGCAGGGGTTGAAGAAAATATAACAAGTCCGTCTTTGCCATAATGTTCCTGTTTGACAGTATAGTCCAAACTGCCCCCGGAGGGCGTTTATGAGTTCACCAGGATGACGTATTTGCGCCAGCTTACTCCTTCTCAATCATTTTTATCCTGGTGTTTCTCTTCATGCTCGTCTTTTGCCCTCTTTGTCTGCGTTTGTGGTTTCTCCCTTCCTCTGTCTGCGAGCAGTCAGTGTGATGTTTGTGTGTTTAGTAGACCGGTAGATTCAACCAAGTGCCACAGTCACCAAATGTATGTTCCGACTCTCGATCTTATCTGACATTTCGTCCGACCGCCTTGCTGGGCCTTAAAACGCGGAAAATCCAACCTGAAGCTTTGTTGATAAAAAGGATCTTCTCAGATAGTTAACAATGAGAAAGGAGCCTTTCTTTGTTCAGAAGGTTTGCAGCATCCGACGCCATGGAATGACTTAATGTGGTGGAATGAGCGACGAGATAAAGAGGCAGTAACGCAGCAGAAGAGTGCGTCTCAGATTCAGAACGAGTAGTGAAGCACAAAGAGAGACGGGACAGGCGGAGAAATATGAGGACAGCCTCTGCACAGCAGCGATTATGCACATTTGCTACATGAGCCTCCTTCTTTTCCTCCCCTGGGTCACCTGTGATAAATCTGCTCCCCCGAAGACTTCCTATTTATCTACTCCCTCAGTGCAGCTGCAGACCAGTATGTGTAAAGAATCTAACATGCGTTACAGTCGGTGTGCACACTGGAACCCGTCCGTATTGACCACAGCAACACACATGTCCAGAGTAGAGTCTTGTGACAGGCCTTGACTTTTCATCCTCGTCTCATTTCAAGGTGGTTGAATACGGATGCTTTCTCACAGCTCCCGGTGTCTGTTAGTGACACAAAAGGCTCCCTTTAGCATCCAGATGTGCTGCGGGAGGTTTAATTGTAAGTAGAATGAGCAACAGAGACATTTCACCCGGGTGATCGCTCTCTGTGGCCCGTGTGATACAGTGGGTCACATTTAGACTGTACTCCTTTTACCTAAATCTCCCCGTTGTTTATTAATGATACTTTTGGCCCGTCAGCTGACAGAACGGTTCAAGCTTCCTCGGATCCATTCATTTTGAGTTTTATCTACAACAACAACAACACTTATTTCCAGTGATGTGCAACAATCAAAAAGATTTCAGGAGCATCATTCAGCTGCTCTCTGATCTGTCTTATTGTCTGCAGGGTGGCACAGTTTATAGAGAAGCAGAGCCTATCTTCCCTGATCCATGAGGCCGATGTACTACTGCAGGCTTTATATCAGCACACATCCAGTATGCATGCACAACAAGTCTGTGTCCTTATTAGTGAGAAAGTAGAAGACCGAGAGAGAGAGACAGAAGGGGGAGAGAAGCCTCAGGGATGAGAGGGGAGAGAGAGCGGTGAGAGGAAAGTCATCGAGAGACAACAACCAGAGCTCGTACAGCCTGACAGTGAGTGGGAAAAGCTGTCTGTATGATCAGAGCATTCCCTCAGATCAAATGGCTCATGGCGCGCGGAAACCTGTTTTGACGTCTATGTCACATGGGCAAAACTCTGCCGCTGAAAAAACTATTTCCCAGATGTAGCTGAATAAGATCTGTAAAATTACGATGAATGCTCTGGTGAAGAAGGCGTAGGATCCAAAGTAAATAATTGAGTGAATACAGATGTTCCTAAAATAAAATATGTTCAGATTCATAAATTAGTAGGTTTGCCCGCAAGTGTGCAATTTCATTTCATAAATCCCCAATTAACTCTTCATATAACTCTACATGCCCGCATCTGCCCATATATGCAATGCAAGGGACCTCATGGCTGTAGAAATGAGCCCTCAGATCAATGGTCTCTTACGTGAATCCCAGCAACTCCAGAGAAGAAGGCCGAGAAATTGATTTCTTTCTGTTTAAATTGAGTTTACGTGCGCGTTTGCTTGCGTGTGAGTTGGTCCCTTAGGGGGGAACAAGGTGGTCCCTGCACACCCGTTATCCTGATGCTTTTGTTTAAGGTGTCCCCTAGCATTGCTAGTGCATCCATCATGCAGGACTATGCATAAAATGTGTCATCAGAGTATCTATATGTCTACAAAAAGAACGGAAAAACGGACGCGACAATCAACGACCATCCCCCACCCTGGACGCGATTTGTAAATGGTTGAAGGTTCTTTGGCATTAATTTATTTAATAATTATGCAAGCGTTGTAACTCATGATGATGAAATGGAGTGATTTAACACAGCCTGTCATCGTCTTTATCTCCAGGCTGTGTGTGGGTGGGACGTTAGCAGTGCCCTCTGATGGTTGCATGGAGCACACTGCTGCGTGGGAGGTGGCACACGTCAAAGAAGAAAAACACATTTGTAATCCCAAACAATACACCAGATATCATTGTCAGGAGTTTTTTCCGCCAGAGTATGTTGTATGTTGTATGTTGTTCCATTTACAAGAGCATAAGTGAGGTCAAAGACGGAGTTCCGCCCAATTGCGTTGAGGTCTTTGCTCTATGCACACCCGTCAAGTTCTTCTACAACATTTACAATTAACACACAGGCATAGGAGTACTTTTGCTGTACCTTTAAGATATTTGTAAATGGAAATGAAGGGGCTTTTATACAAGGGTGTCAATATACTGGGACTGTATTCACAAATGTATAGTTCAAATGTAGATTTGTTATGTTTGCATGCATGCATGCATTCATGTATGATATTATATTATACGGTTTTATGTTCCATTCATGGAAAGGAAAGCAATGTAGCATTTGTAATGGATTCAATGAAAAACACTGAAATGTATATATAGACCTAGTGGAGCCTCCATCATGAAAAGAGAGCGATAATAGAATGTATCATACCATATATAAAATATATTCTAAATGTCAGGTATATATTACTGCTTTTAAGTGGGCCTGACACTTTATTATTCAAACTCAACCGTATTTGATTAATATTAAATTAATTTTTTAAAACAATACTAGTGAAGCATTATTAAAATGACCTGAAAGAAAACTATGGTGGAGGAGAAGTTGAGTTATTTCTCCTTTTTCGTAATACAGAAGCTGCTCTTGCAATAGGAATGCATGCTGGGAAAAATAAAATATGCATGGAGCAGTAGAAACGGACTCCCTGAGCTCACATAGGTACATGATTGAGGAGCTTGCACATCGGAATAAACAATGGAGATCACGAGTGGATCCCAGGCTTAAAAGCTCTAAAGCTAACAGAGGTAAAAAAAATCCATGCATTTATCAGTAAATGCATCCATGCATGTGTAATACAGCATTGACTTCAAAAAGACGATGTAACCCTATATGAGGTGGTGGATTAAGACACAGAGACATGTCCCCTGTTGAGATGGAACTAATTTATACTGCATCACTTTTCTTGAAGTTTACCAAAGTAGAATATGATACGTCAAATAATTTAGAGAAGTGCTTCAATATAGTAAATTAAACATTACAACCACTCCTCTAAAAACGAAAAGCACTCGTTTGCAGTCTGGAGGAATATTCGTGCAGTACTTGGGAATAGGTTGTTGTGATGTAAAGTATAATTGCCTGAACTTTTGAACTGCAACTTTGGTTGCTTGTTACGCAATGTTTAAAATGGCAGGGGAATGTGAAGGCTTCACTGCTGAGTGCTCAACGGTGTCCACAGGTTACGTCCCCTTTCTTTGCCAGTCTAAGGGACAAACACAGAACAGTGAAGTTCGGGAATTACACAATTTTATACAATATTCAGTTTCCTAAATCAACTTGAATCTCTAACATAGGTTTCTACTTGTGGGTGTGTGAGGGAGGCTGGGACCTGTGGTTGAACCAAACTAATTAAATGAACATAACTAAATTAGGCCTGTATCTCCAGAAACAGAATAAACAAAATGGTTCTGCATACCAAAATATATAGAGAAGGCATCAACCAATAACCTAGTGTTGTTGGATGTTGGAGAGAGAGAGAGAGAGAGAGAGAGAGAGAGAGAGAGAGAGAGAGAGAGAGAGAGAGAGAGAGGTATCTTGTCCCAGTCTGACACGCAACAGTACACTTGAGAAGAAACAAGCACTTGGCTTGGCTTTTGTTCACCTGAAACGCTTAAAGGTCGGAATTGACAGCTCGGTAGATTACAAGATTACAACGGCCAAGTTGTCTGGACTGCAGCATCACTAACTCACTCACCAACTCCCCTAACACCAACTTTAGTGCTGGCCTCCACTTTTCCGCAGTCGAACCAAAATATATCAGAGAACTCAATTTGGGGGTTTCCACAGTGGTCCAAAATCAATGTTTTTGTGTGAGTTATGGAGTCTTCTCTGCAGACCCTAAGGGACCCTTGGTTCTTCATAAAGTAGAACCCCCTCGTGTTTGTTGTAGCATAAAATGGAAGTAAAACACAAGTACCTCAAAACTGTGGGTAATGGTAGCTCTTGGGTAAACTCTCCTCTACAGCAGGGTTTGGTCGGGACAACGCCACAGTTTCTCTTGACCAATCAAATGCAACAGCTCTATAATTCATGTGTTTCACTTGACAGATTAAATCCGTGGGAGTGGGCTTCATATTAAAGAGATTAAAGAGATCTTACGGATCCTTCAAGTGAGCGGTGCTGCTATCAGAATCAGAGAATACTGTGAAATATGGATGTTGTGTACATACCAAATGTGTTTTTCTTCTACTAATTACATGGTGTAGACCACTCTTTGCTCCAGGCCCCTCAAACCCCTCAAAGTTGCCTGAAGCCATTTCCTGACACTTTGTGTAGCAATAAGAGCATCATCTCGGCTGCTTTTATTTGTGCATCCCTGTTATCTTTCTGTTGAATATGCAGTGTTTACTTGTAACGTCTTTAGAGGGAATCTAAAATATCCTCAACCATAAGTGTAAAACATTCCAGATATCAATGCACCCTTAAAAAAAAAAAATGAAGGTCAACTACTTTGACAGGTCTGTGCAGGGGGAGATGCACCACGGGGGGGAGTTTGTGTGTGTGTCGGTGTCTTTGTGTGTGTCTCTGTACGTTTTGCTAGGGAAGCTGATTAAGAGGCCAGAAGAAACACGGCGAGAAATGATCATCACTAATAAAAGTGTGTTGAAAATAATTTCAAGTACTGATTTGTTAATGTTTTTTTACAAATATGAATTTAAAAAAAACAATGAAGGAAGAAAGAAAAAAAGAAAGAAAGGAAGGAAGGGAAAAGAGGCAGAAAGAATAACATGAATATTTGGAGTCCCCTCAGCTACATCCCCCACGTTTAATGATGATGCAGTCGTTGATTTAGACATCTGATGAATGTCAGTCTATGCCGAGTCACCGCCATGCACCATCTGCAGCTGCCAAATGAATGTAATCTATTGTAATCCACTACGCTTGCGGCTGGATTTGCTTTTACAGGAGCTACAGGGGCAGGTTTGAACCATCAAAATGAAACAAAAATGTTCGAAAAGCTCAATTCCAAATACTTTTTGTAACATAGACATCGTAAAATAAGTCCCTATATTCTTTCGCTTCAATACGCGACACAAACGATGGTCTCCTTGGTGAAAGACATGTGTCCTCCTTTTGCCCCGGTCATAATTACCACTGTCACTGGAGACAGACTGCTCCATACCTCTCTGCCGCTGATTTGCGACTCACATTTATTGTACCAGATATGGCATTAGCTAACCATTAACAGCAAATACAACTAATACAACTTGTACAGCAGCCATGTTTTCTCTGTTTCTCATGTTTACCGTCAGCTGGAGGCCACAGGCAGGATCTTTGGACTAATCTGTTCTGTTCAGCCTTCGTCCCTCTGATTCATTCATCCCTCCAGTCCTGCTTTGCGTTTCAGGGTCTTCACAGAGAGGGATAGTAAGCGTACAATGTATACACCAGAAACAGACAGTCCTTCACTATTTACAGGAGTAGGACTGGACACGTGTGCTGCATCCTGCTTCAGGCTCTGACTCAATCACACTTGGCCTTTTAAAGCCAGATAAGAGGTCCACAAAGTCTGTATTCTTTTGCTCGTATTTGAATTAAGACAGTTAATGCCTGTTTATGTGCGTGTTTGTGTGAATGGTTATATCAAGGTGGGATTTTCCAGGAGTTCAGATAGTCGCGACTGACTGTGAGGCCATTTAAAAAAAGAACTCACTTGGTGTGTGCTTGTGTTAGTGCCGTGGACATATTCACACCTCCTGAATGTGTTGCTGGTTAATCAAAGATGATTTATTTCCTGCAGTGAAACACCCTTCCTGTCTTTTTTTTACACCCATGGAAGAATGTCATCGTTCTGTCCCACAGTCGGGTCTGTGTCGTGCACAAAATCTACAAACACACACTGGGTGGCACATTGGCGGGGATAAAACGTTGAGCATCATTAAGTGCCTGCAGGGGTCGATTGCACAAACCGTGAGCGCCAATAAATGAAGAAACCTCTATGCATCCCTTTATGGATAGTTTCACAACTAATAGGATATACTTAATGTTGAGCAATTATCTTTCACAGATATGCACACAAGTAATTTCCTGATTTGTCCGAACGTCCAGAGTTTGGTCGCTCTCCCTTAGGCAGCCGTGCTCCTCCAGTGCCTTCGCCATTAATGATTGATGCCGTGGGATTCTCGAGTCGGTAATAAGCAAACTACTCCACATCCACAGGTCAGCGGTGTGCAAACGCCCTTACCCGTCTGCAGGAGGCCGGGATGGAGTTCGCAGGTCAGCTTTTTGAGGGGATCTTGACAGGTTAGGCAGTAATCGGGACCCCAAGCGCAATTGCTAGCCAACCAATGTCTCCACGAAAACTACGTCTCTTCCTGCTGTAAAATCTCTTTCAATGCAGTAAATGCATCACATTTTTGTGGGCACATCCTAAGTGGGTCCCTTAGCTATGGAGACGTTAAGCCTTCAGCGCCTTCAGGATAAATATAAGTGCCACGATGTGATATAAAACCAAATTAATGCATTAATATTGCAGTATTTTAAAACATTTCAAAACATGTAGAATATCATTGTTATTTTGATTGTTTGTACACATTAAATACATAATTGTTGGAATGCATTAAGCATTACTACTGCTTAGGTTACTACAAATACTACTATGACTATTAGTGTAGTACTAGAGCTGATAATACTAGTACTACTACTAACACTACTACTTCCAGTTTTTCTACTGCTATTGATACTAAAACTACTTTTACTTCTTCTTCTGCTTGTAAAACTAGTACCAAAATTAATACAAAAGTACAAATGTTTATTCTTCTCAGCTTTTGTCGGCTTTCAGTTTCTGCCATTTCTGTATTTTTAGCCGTCTTTTGAAATTCGTATTTAGCTTCTGCTATGTATATTTTCTGCCGCGTATGTATTTTCAGCAATTCTTTGTATTTCATTTCAGCTTTTCTGATGTCTGTATTTTGAACAATGTTTTAAAATGTATTTCTGTATCTATTTGAAATCATTTAAAATTCCTTTCAGCTTTCCTTTAGACTTTCCTTTTCTCAGTTCTGTGTTTTCAGCAATCCTTTCAAATTATTTTCAGCTTTTCTTATTTCTATATTTTCAGCAATGCTTTCAAATAATTTTAAATGGCCACCAATAATATTAAGATGGAATATTTGATGTTAGGTCATCAATTTGATTGATTTTTAATTCTAAATTCTAACTTCTCTTGTTGATTCTTATTTTGTGTACAGGGGTCTATTTCTTTTTGTGTTGGAAAGTGGGAATTCTCCATATTGTGAGTTTAATGCGAATGCAAAAATGGAAAACATCCACTCAAGTTCCTCCTACTCCATCTCCCATCTCTCTCTTCTCTTTCTGCTCCCTATTTTTTCTGTCTGCGATGAATCAGAAGACGATCACAATCAGCATGTGTCCTTCACACGGCTCTTTGGCATTTTATAAGCCAGGAGATGAATGTTTGAAGGCCATAAAGGTGGAAGAAAATCTCTGCTGCCAGAAGCCTGGTCCAATTTCAAGTAACCCTTGAAACACGTTTTCCCACTTTGCACGATCCTCGGAGGGCCGATGTCCTCCAGAAGGGGCTGCTTCTATTTCAAAATTGACATCCAGTGTTTTCGACCAGGTGTGGCCAACGCTTCTTGTGTGTGGGAACATTTGAGAGTGTGTGTCCTACGTGACAATGGAGCTCTACATCCTTGCGCTTACCGGTACTTCAATCGTGTGGTAGATCACCAGAAAGCAGCAATGACGTGAAGAGACGTTTGCCCGCCAGTTTAATCTCATGTCACCGACATAAAGCACATGAAGAGAAGTGCATGCATGACGAGCTCGGATGTTGGTGCTCTCAAGAGTCCAGCTTTGAGCAGATGTCTGTTGTTGTTTGTATAAAAGACTAACAAATGTGTTACATGAAAAAACACACAGAGGGGGATGTGACTCTCACCCTCAAAGAATGACTGTGCTCTTATTTGTCAACTTTAACGAAGGAAACATTTCAATGTTCTCACCCTGTCTGAGGGCATTTGTTTCTGCTGAGGACCTAAGACCATCAAAAAGGCTCCAGAACATTGTTTCTTTTTTTCTTTTTTTTATTTTCAGCGATTTCGTCAAGCAGTTGTACTTTGAGTGAACCTTTTTTTTTTACTTTTTTGCAGTGTGTTCCTGCTTGAGATTGAAAAAGTGCAGAAAAACAGTTGGATGGAAATTGTCTTCCAAGAATGCATTGCATCCAAACACACGATACATCGATAATCCAGGTGAACTGTCTATTTGTTTCAGACTCATGGGACTGCTGTTGTTTCTTATCGGATACGACTTATGGCCTACTACTCTCATATGGCTCCTGGTAAGGGGATGTGTGCAGACTGTATAAAGCATGTTTGTATGTCTGTAGATGAACCTGCTACGGGTGAACTCGCTGCAATCAAGGCCTTCAGCTAAATTTACACAAAATCCATCAAACTCAGTAATCCTTCTGCTATTTGTTTGAAATTGGGAGCAAACCTAGCCAGAGGTTTGACATTATTAAACCACGTGTTTCCTTATTCTTAAGTCAAAACCCAAATCGAAAGATGCATG
Organism: Apeltes quadracus; assembly: GCA_021346845.1. NCBI lineage: Eukaryota > Metazoa > Chordata > Actinopteri > Perciformes > Gasterosteidae > Apeltes > Apeltes quadracus. Next base: position 12,432,594 of record CM037924.1, read on the forward strand.
TTTGACTTTGATAAGAAAAACAAATATTCCCTGTGGTGCTATGAGGAATAATTTGATTGATAACATAACGTGGTCTTTTCTGGCGGGTTTCTCCAGGCACGGCATCGTGCAATGCGCTCTTGACCCTGCTGCTCATTGGAGCATTCCTGACACACAGCACGGAGAAGGGTTGTGTAAATAAGGTGCACGTAGTCACGTGTGTTAGTGTGTGTGTGTGTGTGTGTGTGTGTGTGTGTGGCCGTGTTTATATATGTGCATGGATCCGCGGGGCATCCGTACGTCTGTGAAGGCATCTAGTTAAAGCTGCTAAACACATGACATGGAGAGGCCACGACATGCGCTCAGGTGAGAGCACGCTTCTACATGCAGATACGATCAAAACAACCGTCAGGCCACCCAGACGTGCTGCTGCCAGTTACACACAGCCAGTAAGGTCACATGATTGAATTCTGACCACGCACAGTTGCAATGAATGGTTCGATGCCACTTTAGACTTGCTTAAGTTTTTAGCTCATTAGTTAGGGTGGGATTCAAACCCAGACAGCGTTCTTTGTAATACCTGAGAGGGAGTCTAGGGTGTTTTTCAAATGATGTGCTAATCTTATTTGTCAAATAACTTAGTATTTGATTCAACTACACAAAAATATGTAATATACAAACAATGATGCAGACATGGTATTATATATTACAATATATATGTACAGTAAAAATATATACAAATAAAATGGCAGTGGGAAATAGCTTTGGTTTTATAATTGAATTGATTCAATTAAATTGTATTATATATTTTAAGTTAAGTCAAGATTTACAATATGTTTGTTTAGCACTTTTTGTTTTGAATTCATTATTGGTTCTGCGCATTACAATTCAATTAATTGCAGCAATTAAAAAAACGTTATAGTGGCCCAGCGCTAAACAAAATCCAATGCCTTACTTCTTACTTTGATTATGAGTTCATGGCCTAATTTGCTAGTCTTCTTCATGGTTTTATTTGGTAAATCATGACAGGATATGCTTTTGGAAGGGTCACTTTTAACTATAAGAGTTGTATACAGCATCTTTAAATATTTCCTCCACTCGAAGTCTGACATTATCTTTTAATCCCTGAAGGCCAGGAGTGGTAAATAGCTTTCTCTTGGAAAGTAATGTATACACTGTAAATTCAATAAACGTATAGGTAAATCGGATATTATCTCGTATTGTATTGGAGATACTAAATGAAAAAACAGAGTTAGGAGAAATTGAAGAAACCTTTATTGTTGTGTCTTGGACATCAAGGTTCTCACTCAATTAAAAATTGCCATTTGTTTTTTTGTTTTTTTCTTAAATGTGTAGAATATGTAAAATGGTAACTTTCTTTTGATAACTTACTGTTTAACTATTAATAAAAACACTATCATATATTATTCTTTTATCACGTTTTCCCCATGAAAAGTATTGTGAATTCCCAATTTACAGTCCTCCTGGAACTTTTCATAACTTAGGTAATATGGAGGGTTTTCTAAAATTGTGTTAATGCTGCATGAATCAATGTCAGTGCAGTCTGCCGTGACATGTGGCCTGACCTCTGGCCTGACAGCCTCCAGCAAACAGTCCCTTGTGCTTCAATGGCTAGTGAACAAGCACAGATTGCTTGCATTTGTGAGTAATCGTACTCTCCCGATGCGATAGAGGGGGGCGATGCCTGTACAACCTGACACGTTTAATCTGCCACGAATAGTCTTAATTTCCTCTGGGAAGTCACACATTCCTCTCATAAAGATTGTCCTCCGGCAGATTCACCGCGAGAGATATGACGTGAGCTCGAGAGACACACAGGAAGCAATATCTGTCTGACACCGAGACACCAGAATGACTAAATGCCTGTAATATCCTGATTATATCTTCCCTGTTTCTCAGCGAGGGTTTTATCGATTCCCTGTCGATGTACATTTGCATACACGGCGGCTTGTCAGCGTCGATGTCACAACGTCTGAGATATCATTTCATGAGACGTCATTTTGCCGCCAGGCGATGACGAGGAGTGGACGATGCTGTCATGACGGTTGTTTCCTCACATTACCAAGATTGAGGCAGATTACCAATGTTGAGGCAGATTCTCCACAGTACATTAGTGATCATGGGGATTTTTTGTCTCTACATTTATGAGTCAGCAAATCTTAGAAGGCACACCTTGAATATTTTTGGTCCCAGTGTCCAGTCAACATGTTTCCAACTCCCCTCTATTGATTCATACACATAAACAGTATTTTGCTGAAACCATGAAAACATTTGGAGATATATATAAAAAAAACACTGTCATTCAGATTCAGGACAATTATGGGCAATTCAAGTTTTTTTAAATATTCGGCAGTTGACAGATTGTGTACTGTTTTGCTGTCATTATTACTACATACTATGTGTTTACGCTTTCCACTTTGACTCAAGTCTGTCAGGTTAAAATGATGAAGTGCTGAAATATTGAGACATGGATATGAACGGTAACATGACTGTTGAGCAAGGCAAACATCCTTGGTTTTGCTAATTACTCGATTAGTAAGTGAAATAGCACTTTGATTATGGGTAAAACATGTTCATCTCACACAGACACACAGACGGGTGCAGGAAATATTTCCATTCAGCAAACTGACTGGAAGAAGGTAAAACTGCTGCAGGGGTTTCAGCAAAGGCTGGAGGAATATAGCCTGGGTTTTCCCAGGCTGCCTTGCGCGCGCGATTTATTTCGCGCTGCAAAGCAGTCTGGAAACCATGGAGCAAATTTGCCCTGAGGGCACCAATCACAGAGCGGGGAGGGTGCAGCAAGACGATGACGTTGAATATGCGCTGGCAAGATCTTGTTGCCCTGACTCCTGTGCGACTGTCACCCCTAACAACGCTAACCTCTCGGATAAACTCAGTGTTTTTTCCGATAAAAACATGTCTGTAGAGTGGCCATATATACCAGGGGTCCCCAAACTACGGCCCGCCGGCAAACTTCCGCGGACCTTATGCGCCCGTGTCCGCGGAGGTGCGGGGAGCCGACCGCCAGCACCCCCCCGCCCCCCGACAGAGGAGGACAAAGGTCAAAACTTTGGGGACCACTGATATATACCTTCTACTCTCATGTTTGCCTTGCACAAATGGCAATAGTCGCTGAACGACATCTTGTACACACAACTCTCTGACCGATCGCCTTCTTCCGCGTAGAACTTCTGTCGCCAGGAACAGGCGCGTTTGACAGAGCGGCCAATAAACGCCTCTGGGCATTCGTAAACCACGCCACCAATACGAGGAAATTAACATGTGGTTTCCAGACCCAGTCTCATTTGAGATCAGGGGCCTGTACCATGAAGATGGTTCAACAAACTCAGGGTTCCAGAATTGGTTCAGAATCGACAAAACCAAACTGAAGCAATCAGGCTTTATTGGTACCATGACGCCGCTTATCAACTGAGTTTGTCAACCCAGGCTTTGATCCTTAAACTCTGATTACTCCGCGCAAGAGAACAATATTAGAGGAACATTGCTGATAGCGTTAATGCGTAAGTTAAAAAAAATATATATAAAAAAAAATTCAAACCATTTGCGGTACAGTAAGTGCGGCTTCGACGAGTCACATTTGTTATGTGCGGCTCAACAAGTTCGCAAAGATAAGTTATTCCTTCCGCGGAATATCTGTATCTTACATACAAGGAAGTATCAGGAAAGTCAAGGGGATTTTGTCTGTCCCTGAAAACTCTCTCTCTACGTAGTGCTCTTCTAACAATCTGCGCTGAGATGTCCACAGGATTTGGATGAAAAGGTGAAGCCGCAATGATCGCAACAGAGAACAGAAGCTAGGAATTAACTACGTCAGCTGTTTCTTTGCTCACCGCTGATTGGTCAAACTTCTGACTGAGAGCTCGAATCCAGAACATAACCTGCCCCAGAGCAGGTTAGCCGTGCAGCGTAAGTTACCATGGCAACGAATACCGATTGAAGCCGAGCCACTTCCATGGTACCAAAAACCCGGGGTTGGTGGAAAGTAAGCTGAAACTTAGCTGGCTAGCCACCTAAACCAGCTTCATGGTACAGGCCCCAGGGTATGACGTTAGCCAGGAGGAATACACTTGGCCAGCTGTCTGATTTGAATGCTCTGTCTTGTGCATTGAACTTGTGCAGAAAGAAAGATGTAAAAGGGAACATAGCAGATCGAAGGACGCTTTGGAGCCATTTGATGCCGCTTCAATTTCTTATGTCGTCCTGAATAAGCGACATAAAAACTACCATCGTTTTAAGTGCCTCACTTCTTCGTGATGTATCTCTTGAGCTAAAATCCTGCCTCATGCAAGCGCCAGATCAATCCTATAGTCTTTTGTCTTCTTAAGCACAGATCCCCACAATGCTTTGTGCTATGGGCTCATGGGTGTCATTGTTGTTATTCTGGAAGTAGTCACATTCATAACATCAAGAGTTTAATCATAAGCGCCTTCCTTGAAAAAGTACAAGATGAAAACAGCATCTTTATTCGTGTTAATGTCTTCTTTCAAAAAACACAAGGCAAAAATAAAACAACAATAGAACGATTTGACAATAACCAGAATATGATATTGTAACACTGGATAGATAGATAGATAATCCAGCTAGGGATGTATCCAATGCACTTTGGTGTACAATAAATGTTTCATAGTCAAAAATCTCTCAACAAAAACAATGTGAAATATCTCACCCACAACCTTTAGTTGTCAGATCACCTTTCACCGCTCTCCCTTCATTCAAATATGTTAATGCTTCAACCACTGCTTAAACACCTTCATTTAATTGCCCTTGAAATGATATTGATAGTTGAAATGATTCACACATGCAAATGTTTTTTAATCTTTTTTTTAAATTAGGTTGATATGTGTTTACCTTTGGCCCTTAAATGTTTCAATATTGGTCTGCCATGGTACAATACATGTTCTTCTTTATTCTAAACAGAGTTGCGGATGTGGTAAGATACAAACTTAACATAAATTGGCAGCACATCTCAATTGATTTGAACATTCAAATTTAGACAAATTGTGGGAGAAACATTTGAAAACAGTCACTAGTTATTTGACAGATGTAAAGACACATTCTGCCAGCTATCCCAAACCTTATTCAGCTACTCTGAAACACTTTGTACCTAAATACCCGCAGCACCTGATGACGCAGCAGTCTCCCGCTGCTTGCTGCTGCGTCACGTGCGCACGAGACAGCAGCAGCCAAGCCCTGTACTCTTCATCCACAACCTGATTTTTAAAAAATCGAAAATGCGAGTTGTTAAATCAAGTCATCGCCTTTCTACACCCAATCCCTCCTCCCCACCTAACGTCAGCTAAAATAACAACAACGGGTCCCGCAGAGTTTTGCTGCAGCTCGGCAGCAACGACCCGTCCCGTCTCCGCCGCTGGCTGGCACCGCTCGCAGACGGCAGCGGGGGGAGGGGTTTACTGACATCAGCGCTGCCGCTCACTACGGCATGCGCGCGGGCTGCCTGTCTGCCTGCCTGCCTGTCTGCCGGACCAGCCACGCCATCCAGTTCTCCTGACGGGCTTCGCGGACGTGTGGGCTCGCTCGCCGCGGTTCGGCTCGTGTCTCAGCGGACGGTCGGCGCACCGAGTGGTCGCGGGAGGACGCGGGGCTCGTCCGCGCACTTTGAGCGGTGAGTGTCGCCTCGTGGGTTCCAGCGGGCGGCGGACAGCCGGGCAGCCTGGCGCAGAGCGAGTTTAGTCGGGCACGCCGTCTGCCTGAAGTTCATATTCGCCTAGTCACGCATTGTTGTAACTGCTAGTGTCTTTCTGTCAGCCAGCAGAGTCTTCACTGCTTTTTCCCAATAATAATAATAATAATAATAATAATATTCTTAATGTGATGTTCTTACATTGAAGCTTTGGTCCTGCTCTGCACTACATTGATCCTTGACTTTCAAAAGGACCCTCAGGCCGGAACTGCATCTCTAAGGATTTAAATGCAAGTACAATTTGCTGAATACAGTTTTGTGATGTTAACGCTAAGAACTTAATTTAAAGTTTGCAGGTGCGTCTGCTCCAGGAGGCTGCACAGTCAAGGAGGGAGAAGCAGCAGGATTTCACACAGAAGAGTGCACACGGGGACGGTCCCAATAACAAGCCAAACCCTGCACTGCAGTGGATTTTGTCGGGTGTGTGTGTGTGTGTGTGTGTGTGTGTGTGTGTGTGTGTTTGTGTTTGTGGGTGTCTGGTTTGGACAGTGGACCCAGTATACGCTCCGCACCCTTTCGCATTAACATCGAGCCATCCTGGATCCAAGATTTGGGGGTTCCCCTGAAGGTCGCCTCGTCCTAGAAAACAGTTTTTCTTGTTCCAGCACAGAGCCTGGGTAGTCTTCCTGCCCATTTGGAGGCCTCTGACTAAAAACTTTGGCAGTCGGCTGGATTCAGACTGTGGATTTTTAAAGATCTGCACGGACATATAACCAAATTCATCCAGTATTAAAGCAAAAGTTGACTGTTCAATTCTGCTTCTTTTGCACCTAAAGTACTTTTGGATTAAAAAGGTTGGACCTGCTCTTCATGTGGTTGTAGGATTTAAACAGGTATCAAATTCCACCTCAGGGATCAGATTTCTATAATTTCCACTTTGTCATCCAAGTCAGCACGATACCACAAATCTCAGGCGCCATCACAGGTTTCCTACGTTTTAGGTTCCGGTCGCACCTCAGGGATTTTGAACTACCAGAGTTTCTGTTAAGTATTTTTTACTTTTAACACACAAACTCTCAGGCAACATCTCTATTTTTGGCTTTAGAACCCCCCTCCCTATGAATCCCTGTGGCCATGGCATCTGACAGTTTCCAGTACCGGGCACTATTTGAGTACAAGCGAGAGCGCGGCGATGACATCAGCTTCCAGACGGGCGACCAGCTCACCGTCCTCAAGGCCTCGCTGATGGCTCAGCCGGGACTAGACTACCAGGACGGGGACGAGCGCAGCCCCAAAGGCTGGCTGCACGGCACCAACGAGAGGACCAAGGAGACGGGAGACTTCCCGGGGACCTTTGTGGAGTACGTCGGGGCGGTGCGAGTCGGCCCTCCTGCGACCAAACCCTGGTCCAGGCCAGCGCCGCGGACACCCGGCGGACTACAGGCCGATTCTGCTTCGGGTGAGTGCTTCGCACGTTGACGCAGACCAACGCATCATGAGGATGTTTTTTTGGCGGTACAGCTCGATGTTGGACGTCGTCATGTGAGCTGCTCTGCTCGGGGTATTTTGAGTGAGTTATCGAGAGCCTGGTTCAGTTGCTGTGGATCAAGTTGTCAGCTTGCTGACGGCAAAGCTGCTGTGTACCATGAAGTTGAGTTCAGGTTAGACAATGTACGGACTAAAGGAAGTGTGACTAGAAGGTTTGCAAGTCGGCTCCTTTTGTCTGGAAGTAGAGTACCTGAAGGAAATGTAATTGTGTAGAAAGGTTGTTTGAAAAAAAAAAGTTCTACCCTACATGTTATTTAGCTGACGCTTTTGTCCAAAGCGACTTACGATAAGGTTTTGACATGCCGCCCACAGACGTGAGAAATGAAAGAAACATAAGCGGTGCCAAACAATCTGTAGATGCTGCTATAGAGAGATGTAGTGAGATATTTGTATTTAATTTTTGTAATCATATGAAGCTTTTGTGTACAAAGCACCACTATAAAGGGCCGTTCATCAATCTGCTGGTCAGCCAATAACCTGCTGCTGAGCTGATCTACACTGATGCTCCAGCTCAGGTTCAAACAAACGCCTACCCTGCGTGAAACACACCAGGCCGCTCCCCCCTCACTGGGTTATGGTCGTGCAGTGTGCATGTTAGCCTTCCAAGAAGAGGCTAAAACGCTTCCGACGGTCGCAAGATGTAAAAGACCCGCATCATCATCCTCGGTTTGGTCATTTTAAAAATAAGGCCCTGTAACCCTTAATCCAAGATGGGTGACGTCCACTTCCTATTGTCTAAAGTCAAGTTCTACTAAAGTGTAACTGAGCTCATACAATAGGCCCATTTCCCAGCAGCTGTTATGACATGTGATTGCAGGGTAAACACAAGTGTTATCTATACCATCAGATATGGGCCCTGGTGCTGGCTCAATGGAATGGCTGTTGTGCACTAAATGGAACACGGCCAGTGTATGTTTTATCTATTACACCTGTATTTACCCTGCTGTACTAAGGGCCTTTTGGTCAGATTCTAAACTGTCACGACCTTTATATTTTAGGGTACCTTTTGGGGGGTTACTCGGATACATTACGCTGTTTCGGTTATGAGCCAAATGACTACTCCATTAATCTAGAAGATAATACGGTAGTAAAAACCATTGGTAATTGCCACTCTTAATTAATACGGTCCAATCATTTCGTTTTTGTTGCATTGAACATTTGTTTTTAACAAAAAAAAAACATATGCTTTCAAAATGGCACTCTATAAAGGGATGCATCACCTCTGGGAGCAGCACATCAATGCCAGTATATTGTCTATTGCCTGTGCAGTTTATGGAGACATTCAGAGGTTGTGTCTTGCGGTCGATTCCTCGTGTGCTTTGATTAAATGTGTTTATTTCTAACTTTGCTTTGACTTCTTAAAGGTATCTGCTGGTTGTGATTGCAGTTGGAAGACAGTACATACTGTAGATTAGCCTGCAAGCTTTGTATATCCGTTGAGTGCAGCTGTTTTTTTTAAAATGATTTATTTAGGACCCAGCAGGACCAGGCGGTAACGAGGACGAGAAGCACTTGGCAGCAGAATGTAGAAAGGCATTGCAAAACAGGCAGCCCCACTTGAAAAGCTATTCTGAACCGTGCAGCTTAGTGTTTTTACGGGGTTGGGGTGGTTCGCTCTGTTTTACCCCTGGCTGTCTGCTGCACTGAGTTAAGATCTGCTGTGTTTACGGCCCCTCATTTTCCTAAATAGGTCAGACGCAGCGCAATGTTCTTTCCTCCTCTTCCTCTGGCGACTCTCCGCTCTCTGTAATAGTCTGGCCGCCCGTCTGTTTTATTGGAGTGGGTTTGGTCCGTCCTTTATAAATAACATCTACACGCCCCCTGGGTAAATATCTCATTTCTATGGGTAGTCCGCTGGCTGGGCCTGATGCTCTCAGTTATGTGAGTGCTATCGAACACCCTCGTCCCTTCACCCACCTTCGCACCCCCGCCTCAATCTATCCAGCCTCCTGCCGCTACACAAGCTTGTGTCTGTCCTGAATAATTGGCTGGTTGAGGCACCGTCGGCATGACGTCACACGTTCCTGTATAGTCACAAATCATCAGCATCATCAGCAGCAGCGGCGGCGGCGGCGGTGGTGGTGGGGGCGTATAGCGGAAAGCCGAGCAGCGGGGCCGATGCCGAGGGAGTCTCACTGATCTCCATCCCACTACGGCACAACCTGCTTTGTCTCAGCGCTGCGTTTTGAACAACACATCTGACGGTTTTCCAACCGACTGATCCGTGATCACTGGTTCAGTCAAAAGGGGGGGGGCAGCGTGCAGGCATGCTATTGTCCACCTGACGTTAACCGCAGTATGAGGCCGGGCCAAGAAATGTTGCAAACCGGTTGGATCAGGCAAAGCTGAATCGTGGTAGCCAGACTGGTCCCATTTTTAACTCTCGTCTTCCTCCACTTGTTGGCTTGAGCAGTACACTTCTCTCCCAGCCGCTGCGCCGATTAAATCGGGGGGTACCTACTGGCTCTAACAAGGCTCGTAGCACTAATGGACGCGTCACACCTTATGACACCCTGTGATTGGGGAAGCCGTTCTACATTTCCTCCGCCCGACGCCTTACTTGTGCCCCGCGGGCGGCAGTTTGCCGGCTCCATGCAACATTAATTATGACGGTAAACCAATGAATACCAAATGGTTTCCTCGTCACTATCCACCTACAGGTATATAGGAGTGTCGAGGTAATCACTGCACTGCTCAATCTAACTGACTAATGTCAGGCTGAGCTCTGCTCTGCTGTGATAAGCTGCTTGCCTCTTTAGCATGCCTCCTCTGTTATGTAAATGAGCTTTGGAATTGGATTTTAACCAAAAGAATAGACTTTACTTATGTTACTCCATCCACTTTATATTAAAACCAATTAACCCTCCAGATTGTTCAGTTTATATTACACGACTCACCTTCTGACCTGTATCTTCATGCCAAGTCTAAATCCTCAAAACCGAAAATCGATATGAACCCCACAAAGAGAGAAGCACAAGGCCAAACGCGCGCAGGACGCGTTGGTGAAGAAGTCAGCGAGGAACGCTCCAAGCCAATGGCAGTCAGCTCCTCCTGCACAAGAGGGCCAGAAAAGAGACATTTGAGGCATCGGGGGGCTTTAAATATAAAACATTTGCACATGCACGTTGATTTAATACAGTAACTTAACCAAAAAGAAGAAATTACACAAAAAGAACAAAAGACATTTACTTTTAATATGCAATTCATCTGATGTGGATATATAATGTATGATAAGAATATTATTCACAAAAGACAAGGCTGTACAAAGCTCATCATAACTTTAATATTGGCCTCCTGTAATGTGCTTTATCGCGCCACCAGACTCCCTAACACAGACACACACACACACACACACACACACACACACACGCACACCTGTATCAAACGGAGGCCGTGAATAGCAATCCCAGTTTTCAATTGAGCGGCAGGCGGTCTGAGTGTCTCTGTGTCTTCGGAGGTTTGGGGTTGGTGATGAGCGGGGAAGCAGATCAATGTGATCGAGGGTGGGGAGGGGGGGTGATGAAAGGCCGCCACAGCTGATAATGACTGGCAGATCAAACATAATGAGAGGGAGAGAGACTGAAAGAGAAGAAATCCCCTGCAGCAGTAATAGTCTGTGTGTGTGTGTGTGTGTGTGTGTGTGTGTGTTGGCGTCGACAGCCCGAGGACCCGCCTCTGCCCGCGCTGCTGTGCAGTGAGTTCAGGTGATTGATGAATGCAGCCTCGGCCTAGCAAAGTATTCGGGCTAAACGGCCCTTATTTCTGGGGTTTTATTTAACTCAACGCTCAAATAGCTGTGTGTGTGTGTGTGTGTGTGTGTGTGAGAAAGCTGTACAGCAAAGAGAGGACGCACTGATGCATGTTTTGTGACGTGAGACCAAAGAGGAAGCTTTATATTGTTTCCTTCAGAGAACCTTTATGTCCCTTCGTTGTCCCTAGTGAGCCGTCAGTAACTTTTCATTCCATCTTTCATCTCTGTTTAGATTGTTGTTCTTTTTTTATTTTTTACATTTCATCTTTTTTTGCAAAAAAAGAGAGCAGTGTTGCTGAATATCAGGCAGCATTCGGACCTTCAGTCCAACGTTACCTCAATGTGTTTCTAATGTTTTCGATCTGTAGCCACTGGTCATCAGTAGAGCCCTAAATGCCTCACCAAGGCCTTTACCATACTTGAATACCACTTAAAGTATTTTCATTATAAATTAGCAATGTGATCAAAGTGAATATGATTGTGGATGTGATGATAGAAAACGCCAACGTTTTGGAAAAGGACAAATTAGATTTCCAATCAGGAATCTGATCGAAATAATTGAATGCAAGTTCAACTGTAACCAGACTAAATGCAGTGATTAATGCTGAAAACATATTAGTTCGAATCATTCAGTCTGTTTCTGTATTTTTTTTTTAATTGGAACTAATTACAAAACATCAACAGACCAAGCATTTGCTAATTGATTTTCGGAAATAACAATTCGACACAGCCTTATGCTGATGGGGAGATAGTTTGACATAACTCTACAAATTGCTGATAAATGATAAAGGATTAAAATGAAGTTACAATATTTAATGAAATTAAAATGATAGTGATCATAATCATAAAATTGCAATTACAATCAACCAATTGAAAACATTTCTCTGTTGCTGTTCGTCTTGTCATCCCAACCTCTCCCACACATCATTTCATTGACAGAATTGATGTTACTTTTGGTTTCGAAACCAAAATGTGAATTTAAATATATTTTGATATGAACGAACATTTGACTGCTGCAGAAAAGGGAAAAGGTGATTGTTGATGGTTGTCATGGTGACAGCAAGGTGGGGACGCAAAGTGTGGTCGGAAAGTGAGCGGACGACTGAAACATCGTGTTTATGGCAGTTGAACGGCACCATTGAAATAAGAATTTGCTTTAAACTTGAGATGGTTTTATTGTTTGCTGTTTAGTTCACTTGACTCATGGTCTCTCTCTGTGTGTGTGTGTGTGTGTGTGTGTGTGTGTGTGTGTATTTGGAGGAGCTCAGCCAGACACAGATAGCAGAGGAGAGGCGTTTCAATACTTAATAATTCAGTGCGGATGCCTGTTTAAAACCAGATTTCAGCACCCATCTCTCATCATCTATTCCTCTCCCTGAACTTTACAAGGCTCTATTTGTTTGCTCACCGGTTGTAACCTTTTCATTGTTGTGTGTGTATGTGTTGGCGATTGACGGAATAAATTGCAGAGTTCAGACAGCCTGTACTGCAGCAGTCACCAAATAATCTTGTTGGGATACTCTGATTGGCACACAGCCCTGCAGTGAGCGAACCAGTCAACCAATGCACTGCAATGCAAAGCAGACTCTAAAGCAGGAGGCGAGTGTCTTTGTGTCAATATGTTTCTGCATGCGAGTCCGACGAGTAATACACTTTTTTGAAATGTTCTTTTTTATTTAGTCCCTCTGGTGAACCACTGCTGTGATCAGCCACTCCACTGGCTTCTAGATAATTGTGGGAGGACGTTTGAGTAGTGAAATGAAGAAGCAGACTAAATGACTTCAGATGGAGGAGTGAAAGAGAAAATGAAATAAAAGACAGAGCGGAAAAAGAGCCGCAGCCAAAAGATGTTCTGCCAATTCACAACTCCACATTTCCACATGGGTGAAAACATGTCCTCTTCAAGCAGAAAAACACACCAAGACTAAAGAGCCTTTAAAGATCTGAGGCAAGAATTCCTCTTGCTCTGTCCTAAGTGTTTTCTCCACAATCCTTCGTCCTTTCTCAATTTCAAGAACTTTTCTCCACTCAAGAAATAAAATGTGCCAGTTTTTTTAAATGATGCCATGATTATACAAGTGCGATACAGTCAGATTTCTTAATTGCCCAGTGTCACAGTAGCAAGCACACTGGAGAGCGGATTCAGAGAGGGTTTCAAACAGAATATTGTCCCCAAAATAAAAGCTTCTTTCATAGTATACACATTTAGATTTTTCTTCTTTCTTTCTTATATTACTTATTTTATTCCTTTTTTCTACCCTTATCGCTAAACAATAACAATTACACATTTGGAGATGGATCATTTTCTCTATGCTTTTATTTTATAACAAACATTGTTTTCACAGGTTTCTATTCTTCTTTCTTGTTCCTAAGTAAAAGCATGTGTGTTAATCATAATATTATTTTTCCAGAGCATCATGTATTTAATCTCTAAAGTGTTTCTGTCAGTGCAGCAGTTGCGATTTATTGTCCCAGTTTTGAAAGTCAATTACGGGGACCCGCGCAGCGCTTTCTAATGCCGTGTTCTAATGCCGAATACTGTGCAGCCGTGGAGTCGTTCGGTGATGGGAAAAGGTGGGTCAAACAGAGCAGTGCATGAATAAAACAGGAGCAGGTGATCCTGCGAGACCGCAGGGATGCAGCGCTCTAATTCTCAGATGCGGTGCGGCGGTGACCTGCCACGTACTGGCTGTTTAACTGCAGCGCTGGACTTCTGGGAATACATCTGAGAGAGCTTCAGGTCACAGGGTGGACTGCTGCTCCAGGCTCATTTGGGAGAGCTGTTGTCAATAAAGCTTTTATTTGACCGGCTGCCTAATTGGCCTTGGAATCACTGCGCCGAGCTGCAAGGCTTCTCCTCTTGAGCCGAAGAGGATTTACTTGTCAGCATTAAAAGAACAAGCACACAAACGCACAAAAACAGGCTTTATAGTGTTTTTTTGTGGAAACAAAGATAATCTGAGAATCAAACAAGTGGAACAGACAGACCTTTGTGCTGTCGGTCTACAAAATATTAAGTTGCTGCAAATAAGTTGCCGTTGTTGAGCATCTGGGGCTGCAATATAGTGGCTTTCCTGAATTCCTCTTGGAAAATGGCGTTCAATGACCATTGGCCGGTGCTGCGGTGAAATTGTCTTCTCAACTTACATGTACTCTGCTTCTTTGAATTTTTACTAAGGCTGTCAAAAATAGCGCATTAACGGCGTTAGATGATTGTTTGTCATTAATTACGTCAATATTTTTAACGCATTTCACGCATGCGCAGTGTGACAAATTATTCAGGTCAGGAAAATGTCCAAAATGCGATTGTGGTTGGACTATTATACAAACAAATAATCCTCCTGGCGACTTTTGTGTCAAAAGTGACTAGAGACGAATCTAGTGACATGTATACAGCATATTTCTCATAATTTTAAACAAGTCTCCTGAAGATAAACGGTATCGCTCTCTCCCCCTCTGCCTGCTGCGCTGTGGACGTGTGTGTGAGAGGTGCAGCCCCCTCAGCGCACTTTTTTTGGAGTTTTACCTGCCAACACTTTTCCCACACGTTTTCCCTGGGAGTTTCCCGTTTTTTACCCCTATTACCCGGACAACTCTATGTTGTTTCTCCCGGGAAACGTTGCATATGCGCCCGCCCCCCGGTCAACAACTCAGACCAGAAAGCGAGCGAGAAAAATGGCAGCCCCCCCCATGTCGACAATTCCCGCACTCCGATCTCCCGTATTTTCGTAACCTAATGTGTTGCCTAGGTTTGGTTTAACTCTGAAAAGACTAGTTAACCAAAGTTAACCACAGGTTCCCGTTGATCTTATGATGGACACGTGTTTTGAACAAACAAAGCATCAACGGCGAAATAAAAGCCTCATATTAACGAGAGCGGTCTAAGAGACCTCGAGCTTACAATCTAATCTAATTACTTTTTCCGTCGTTACAACGCCGTTAACGTTACTTGACGTTAAATGCGATGCGTTGCTATGCATTGATAAAATAAACGTCAGGCGCTACCGTTAGCTAACGTTAGCTCATGACGTTAGCTCCTTTTAGGTGAACAATTCTTTGCCCCTCTAAAACAGCAGCTGCTGATGGCAGCACACCGCAACTTTTTTTAAAGCGGTGAAGAAGAACTGTGTCAACGATGTCGGAGCTTTATATATATGTCAATGGAGCTAACCAGTAAATGGATTCCTATTTCTATAAAAGTACGCGGTATAGGATCGGTGCCTGGACTCCAGTACTCGCCGATACCGATGCCAGCATTTTCTGCAGTATCGGAGGCATTTCCGATACTGGTATCAGAACAACTCTAATCTGCTCTTAAAGTCATCTATGCAAACTCTTCCCCAAATCACTGGGTTAGTTGGCATCTGGTTACATAGCCTATTCCTGTAAACCCTCAAGGGATTAATGAAGAAACATGACAAACTTATAAAATCAAGCTGTAGCGAACCTAAACCACCCAAAATACCAGATAAAACATGACCTCAGTGTCTTTACTCGTAGTTAAATCCCTAATCACCTTTAATTGTTCAAGCAAAGGGCAGGTAAACAGACAGGAGCGCTTCCCGGGGCCGACTTGCACCGTGTAGCCGCTCCGAGCCGCCAGCAGCTCAGGCTGCGCCTGTAAATCCTCCTCCTCGCTAACTTGTGTGCGGCGACTCGGGACCAAGTTTTTTGTCCATAAAGGAATGAAGCAGTGAAGGAATTGCTCTGACCATGGGAGACCTGCTGTCTCCCGCGGACTGTTTATGATCACCCATAAAACCACACGGCTTCTTACGGCCTCCTCCTCCGCGCTACGGTTTAATGTCCTCCGACGTCTCTCAATAGGCCGGCGGTACGAGTCGTTGGACCGCTTTCACTTCAGCAATTGGAGGGACTGTAAAAATAATTTAAGCCACTCGCTTTTCTCTCCGAGGCCGTAATGTATTTCAGAGGGTTCAAGGCAATACATGCTGCCGTAAGTTACTGCAATGTTTGTTATTAATGAGCCATTTGTAAGGGCTACTGAAACCCGTTTTCCATACGATGACTTCATTAATGGAAGATGTGAGAGGTTGTGTAAACCCCTTTGTCTGTTTATTATTCATGATGATGGCACATTATGTTTTGTTTAATTTGCTTACCAATCATTTGTATTTCTTTTTCAGTCCAGACCAACAAGATTACTGCTATAACTAGAATTTATTCCTGAGGTAGACAATCGAGTGAAACCACAGAGGAAGGTCCACTGACTCACAGACGTGTTTTGTTCTTCTCCAAACCCGGTGCTTGCTGGTTGGGGGTCGACTCCTCGCGCCGGTGATCGTGTTGACGGGCCAACGGGGGGCTTTAAGTGTGGCAAGCGATAAGTCGGCTGTAAAAGTCATCCAGAGCAGCAGATTTAGAGGGATTAGACCAAACTGGTCTACACACACACACACACACACACACACACACACGTGCCATCCATAAAACAAACCTCTATTCACAATTGAGCTATTGTGTTGGTATTTGAGCTGACGAGAAGACCGCTTTAGTGCTTAGCACCACTGGTACGGAGAGCGCGAGTGTGTGTGTGTGTGTGTGCGCGTGTGTGTCTGAGCCACAGAAGCCAGTTTGGATTACTTTTTGCCAACTGGAGAGATTTTGATTTGAAAACACACTTCGCTATCCACATGTGTACAGGGACAGAGGCAAATAGGACACACACACTCTCACACACACACACACACGCACACACACTCCCACTCCTGTTTTCCAATTGAAATGAGGGAATCACCCAACAAACAATGTTTGAGAGGAAAAATCGTCAAGCAGGCCTCAACGATGAAGAATATCTCGTATGAGCTCCTGACTGCATAGTGTGTCTGTGATTTTGTTCAGAAGAGCAGCTATTGAAGAAGATGGAGGCGCTGTGTGCAGAAGGTAAAGGAGGTGAGTGTTTGCCCCGCTCTGCCCACGTCCTGCCCACGGGTCAAACGCTGCTTCCTTCTTCCGACTGTCAGATCGCATCTTCACTGAGTGAAAAGTCTGCTCGGCTCCTCAAATCCAATACTCTACTGATATTCAGCAATGAGTACAAACGCACACACACACACACACACACTCACCCCGACAGAGATAACATTTATATCCTGGTGCCTTCCACCGTGACATGAAAGTGCTCCAAGCTGGTCATCCAACACGTGAGAACATACACGAGCCAAGTGAACGTGTGTCTGCTTACAAAAGACCCATTTTGACACGGCGGCCCCACACACGTGTGTGTTGGTGGAGATTAAACACACAGGTTTAAGTTTACAGTGTGTGTGTGTGTGTGTGTGTGTGTGTGTGTGTGTGTGTGTGTGTGTGGGGGGAGCGGATAGCTTGATGGCTGAAATGAAAATAGAAGCACAAAGACAAATCCCCCGCCTGAGGCACATTTCATCCAGATGAAAGCAAATACGATAGCGGACCGGTTGGTGTCATTTTTGAGCAGATGGATTCGTTCACGCTGAAATTCATTCCGTTGCTCTCAGCTACGGCACCGCGCCTGCTTTTCATCATGCACATTTTGCTTCGGGACTTTTCCCGGCATATTGGTTTTGCTCCAGTAGAAAATGTATGATCCCTCACGGGCTCCCAAAACAACGTGAGCCATGTATCACTATTGAGCTCACGTTACGTTGACGTTCTTACGAGTAATATTGATCCCATTTTCTCGAAGCGTAATACTGCTGCTAATCTATATTTAGCCTATTGGATTGGTGTGACGGAGCAGCGCATGTAGATTCACCTTGCTTAAGGCTATTTTTTTCTAACACAGGTTTAACTACTTTCGTTGACGCTCCATTTAGCTCATCCTTGTATCGTGCAGGCCGGCTGTCCGGCACACATGATTTGGAGCTCTTGTCACCAACGATACCCTTTTGTCTTACAATCGCAGGTACAATGCTTTCAGACTTTGACAAATGCTGCTCTTCTCTGGCACAATAGAACTATACAAAATAACGATAATTGGAGAAATTGTTGAGGAATTTCTCTTCTGTATCACTTTGCAATGATCCCTAAAACAAACAGTGTCATTATTAATTTCTACTGCAGCTTGTGGAAAAAAATCTATTTCTGTTCTACATCATCTCAAGTGGCTTGTTACTTTGTGTTTTATTTCATCCAGTTCATTTATCGTGAGCTGGTCTTTGTTGCCTGACCGCTTAATCTTCCCGTGTTCGTTATGAATTCGTAATTTATTCAGTATCTTAATCTGGGGTCGGCCATCGTGGGAATATGAGGCGCTGTGAGCCGCAGGCCGCGAGAGGCTCCCTGTGACATTTCTGCAGTGTCAGTTGAATCCGTTTGTGTTTGTGAAAAACCAGGCGTAAACACAACCGATGCCTTGTGGCAGAAAGTGTTTTATTACACGTTACTGTTTGTTTAGTTTCCAAGGTCAGCGTTTCGCTCCTCTTGACTGATTTCTTTCTTTCTTTCCCTCCCTTGTTCCTCGTTCTTGCAACGTCTGTAATTCGAGTGGAAACCTTTTGGAATTCCTTACCTTGCCTTTTCCCGGTAACGCCGCGTGGTTTTACACTGATGCACGTGTGTGCGTGTGTGAAACTGTGTTTGTCAGCGTGTGTTTTCTCCAGAGTTCCATTATCCCGCCTGTCACACAGAGACGAGACATCTTTGTAGACCTTTAATGACTATCTGCTGTTTTCACAGCCTGCAGTCGACTGTTGTCGTCACATCGTCGCCATCATTTAGTAAACATGACAAGTTATGCTAACATGCTAATCAATTCTACTAATTAATGCATTACTCAACAGGTAGTATTAACAGAGTCACATTTACAGAGTGCATTAACATTATATCAATGCCTTTTAAATAGGGCTGTCAAATGATTAACATTTTTAATCAAATTAATCCGAGTTTTCAGTGGATTAATCCACATATGCAACGTTTCCCGGAGAAATAACAAACCGGGCGGTGTCCGGGTGATAGGGGTAAAAAACAGGAGTGTTGGCAGGTAAAACTCCAAAAAAGTACACTGAGCGGTCTGCCTCAGTCTCTCTCTCCATGGGCATAAATCTGATCTAACAGTAGGGGGGACAATAAACATAACATTTCTGAAGAGCAATTTTTGAAAGGGACACAAATAACAACGTTAGCTAGTTTTAGTGGGGGCATATCCAACAAGCTATTAAACAAGATTACACTAGCATAGACTTTTTTGCCATGACTAATTCATTAATTACTATAATAAAAACTTCATGTTTAATGTGAATAAAATGGCCTTAGACCGCCTACTTACTACCTTCCTGTCACTACCGATGTGACTGAGTCGAGTGCAGGTCGCATAGCGCTAGCAAGCAGTGGACCAAACCACTGTGAGGCAAGGGAGGGGGGACTCAAAATGTTTCAAAACTTAAAAAGCATTTTTGGGGGTTGTATTGTTTTACTTCTTACACAGATATTCTAAGTATACATCATTATGTTATTTACAATACACACCATTGTTTTAATGATATTTCTAGGTTTGATATTTCAAACCGTAACAAACAAGACATTGTCCACTCTTGAAGAAATGTCATGGATCTAAGTTGCAACTAGACTGTTTGGCAGAGACAAAGAACCACTGTTCCATTCTTAAGTTGGGGAAGCCACGCTAGTGTCTTCCTCCACGGCAGCAGCAGGTTTGCTGAAAGAAAACACATTACTAGAGCAATTTGAGAAGTGTTGTCTTCTCAAGAAGCTATGAGGCACTGGTATATAAGGAGTGGGCTTGTTCAATCCCTTCAAAGAAACCATGTTACAATGATTGCAGCAAAATGATCATATCATATTTGGTGTCATTGGATTCTTTGGATCTCTGCTAGAATAAAAAATTGGCTTACAAGGTTTATGGGTTGGCGAGTCTAAGTTATAATATCTAATATAATGTGTTTTACCCCGAGCCATTGATATTGGCGTCTGCCGGTCTGTGTAATAAACATCTAGGGATGTTAAAAATACTCCTGTGGAATCATCTTTGCCTTGTTCTATAATCGGTGGAAAAAATCGCCACCTTTCAGCACTGCAATCGGCTCTTGATCTGCGTGTGTGAGACGAGGCAGCAGATAACAGATAATACCTGTATTTACCTTCTTTGTTTGCAGCGTAGGCAGATGTGGGCTCGCTCCCTGTTCCTCCCATTTCTCTCCGAGCTTAAATTGTGCTCGCACTCTCACTTTTGTGCCTTATTACGTGTCTCTGATAGTTCTCATTACCCCCCCGTCCCCTCTCGAACACCTAATCGCAACACCTATTCAGACGTGTGGGGAGAAAATGGGCTATTTTAGCAGAAAAGACGTACTGTAATCAAGAGGTAACTATAGATGGCAAATAACGGGAGAGACAACTTCTAATGTTTTATTAATGGATGAGCTGGGAAATGAGAGACATATTTACTGTCCGCTCATTAGTCATTCCTCTTCTTTCTCCTTCCCGCTGACTTTGTTCTTATCCTTTGTCTCTTTCTTTCTCATCAACTTGGTACAGTCCTCTGTGATCGTGCACTCCAGGGTACACTTGAACTGGCCCTGAACTCTCCCCACCACCTCTCTCTCTCACACACACACACACACACACACACACGCTTGCCTTGTTTAGTCATTTCCTGTGTTGTATCTCTGCTCTTCTGTTGCAGGACTCTTCAATCTCAGTTAGTCCTTTTTCTACTTTCTCCCTGTCATCTCCATGTTTCCCCCTCTGGCGTTCCAGCGCTCCGGTTAATATTGGATATCTTTCCTTTTCACACTTTGGCAGCTGGCTGTGTGTATATAAAACACATATGTGGAGAGTTAATGTGGAGAGGGGAAACAAATTTTAAGAGCACCCGTGAGCCTTTCCCTCTAATGGGACTTTTATCCTTGTCAATAATCGCGGTGAAGGCCATGTGGTGTTGATTTGTTTCTGAGTTGGGTGTAAGCCCGGTTGTTGCAAATGTGTCCGCGAACACAAAGTACTCGAAGCTGTACTAAATGTGCCAGAAATGTCTTTTTGTTGATCTTTCATCAAATGTAAGATTCTGTTTTTAGGCCTCCTAAATTCTTTGTCTGCGAGCCGTAAGAACCCGCCCGGCCTGTTAGGCTAGTGTGCCCCTGTTGCTGTTGGCCTGGGTTCTGTCCGGGCCTCTACTCTCCATTTGAACCTGCACAAGTCATTCCCCCTTCTCTGGTTGTTGTTGCAAAGTGCGGCAGATAGGATCAAAGCACAACCGCTTTATTCTCACATTTCTGGCGTTTCTTGCAGTCCCTTTGGCGATGGCGGTACAGACCTCCGTGACACCGCCTGGTAGCTCAATGCGGGTCAAAGAACGGGCCGACTCTCTTCAGTAGTCCTGCTCTGTTTGAAAAGGGGTCGGCAGCTGTGATTGGCCGCTGCCAATAGTCCGTGCATTGTTTCAAAATCCTGGCAGTAGTAGTTTACTGCCTGGATCGGTGTGGTGAGTCTCGACCCATTTTTAAGCTTCAGGCTGTTTTTTCGAACTGGGGAAAGGCGGTTGGATGTCAATGCCCCGATACCGTCCAGTCTTAAAAAAACTACACCAATTGAGCCCAGGTCAGAGTGAATGTTGCCGAATAAACTCATACGAAGGTGCTCACAGGTGAGCCCCCGTCAGCACTGATGTTTCTTTTAATTAGGGCTGTCGTATTGCTTCAATACGACGTATTGCTTCCAACTGAGGCTTGGCCTCAGTTGGACGGCCCTCCGTGCTGAAAATACTGCATGTTGTTCCCTTAGGCTTTCTTCAGGAAGTTCCAGTCATACCAAAATTAGTTTTTGCCCTTTTTAAACCATTAATGTTGCCGTAAAAAAGGTTTTGAGAGGGAAGAACAAATGCAGATTTGCAGTGATAATATGCTAATTTGAGCCCACTGGAAAATTTATAAAAATCTTTCCTCAACACTGAATTATGAAAAGGACTCGGATTAACTGAACCTAATCATCCAACCTCGTCATGATGCAAGCATTATCGTGGATTACTAGGAGTTTAAATCCATGATGTGTAACAGGAATTCCTAAATAACACTTACTTTCCACAGGAAACATACCAGAGAGATCCTAAACTGTTCAGCAGTTCCATCTCTATGGATCACAGTGTTTTCTGTTAGAAATGCCATTAGCCAGCATCAGGTCACAGTTCAGCGTGTCCAATACTTTGATCACCAAAATACCTGCAGATCTAACAACACTTTCATCAGACCTACTTTGTGTAGAGCGCTGAGCACGTGGAAGGATGCTAACAGGCTATGCTAGTACCGTAAACAAGATTGTACCTGCTAAAAATCTGTTTGCCTGACATCAAATATTTCTCTTATCATCCAGCTCGATAAGCTTATTGTGGTGACTGATCACAAAATGGAAACTATGCCGGCGGTTCAGCAGGGTTTCCCCCATGAATTCCTTTAGTATGACTACAAATGTCACACACGTCTCTTGTGCTCTCTCTTCCTATTTTCTCAGTCACTCTCTCCTCTGCTAATTATTCAGTCCCGCTGGGACCCCGGGCCCATTTTCTGTTTCCTCTCTGCTGCTCCGTTTGCTCAGTGCCCACCATACACAGAAAAAGTGTATTCTAAAAAAAAAAAAGCACACAGTGTTCTCGATGCCTTCTAAGTAGATGACGTTTGAATTTGTGCGCTGTCTTTTTGATTACACGCACGTCGGCTGCGTGCAGTCGCCTCTTTCTCTTTGCGTGTGAGTGCATCTGTCACCCCGCGTTAGCCGAGCCATGCGTCATCTGCTGCGCTCACGCCCACTGCGCCCATGAGAGATTCAATTACACGCAGTTTTAGGACACACAAACCTCCCGTAGACACGCACTTTAAAGCGCTGCGGTTCTCGTTATCCACCCCCCTCCACCCGAACGCTCCCTCTACCACTTAACTTTCTCATTTAATAAGACACCACTTCGTTACCCAGTTACCTCTAAAACAATCTCATCCTCATTTATCTTTTTCTCCTGCATTGCTCTCTCGGCCTCTCATCCAGTCGTACCTGCGGGCCCCTCTTTGCTCTTCTCTGTGGAATATCTTGTTATACATCTTGCATTTGGCAATTTAACCGTCCCATTCATCATTTCATTGCTCAGCTTTTACAGCAGCGGCGTCTCCTCTTTCCTGCGCCTTTCTCTGCTTCTTCTTTCGTTCGTACCTATGCGCATTAACTCAACCCCATTGTAGAAAAAACCTGGACCGTTATTGAACAAAGAGAAAAAGCAGTAATATTTAAGCCATCCCTTTTTACCTCAAACAGTAAAATTCCTCTCGACTTTGAACCTGAGTAAAGGAACGTCCATTTTGTCTCCCTCATTCTCATCTCATTCATCTTGTCCCATTTAGTTGTAAATCCATCTTTCCGAGAGCCTCATCTACGGGTCATTTTGCAATGGAAGCTCATGTGTTTTCCCTCCGTGACCCAGATGGCTCAGGCTGGAAAGCAGGCGGCAGTGAAGGATGTAGTGAAGGATTTTTCTTCAAAAGCACAAGGGGCCAGTCCTCGTTGATCGCCCGTGTAATCAATTGAGAGACAGAGACATTAATATTATTATATTTAACAGTCACCGAAACAAGACACAAAACCAAGAGCATTTCTTTAGCATCGTGACGAGGAATTATTTTAGCTCAGAGGTTTACCCACACGGGTGTGGCTGGTAGATTTTATTACTTCATCTTTGTTGTTCTCATCATCCCGCAGCTCTCCTTTGAACTGGCTCGGCTCCTTGATGTTTATAATTCCCACTAGTTCTTCTCTGAATCAAACACTCTCTGCTGCTGCTCTCTTTTCTTCCAGCAGCGAGGAGTTTTGTAACCTATTTCTATCCTAATGATTCACTTTTTGCATGCCTGCAGCTCCCTCTTCTTCCCCTTCTCACACACACACACACACAGGCACGCACAACCAAACACGAGGTCTTTGGCGTCTAAAAGTTTGCTTCTGCATCTCGCAGAGGAAGAAACCCCCCCCCCCCCAAAAATAACTTGCCTGCCAAAAAAAGATCAAACGCAGAAACACTGGCTCGTTCCAGCAGCCCTGGCAACATGAAGCAGCGAGGGAGGGAAGGATTTTGGGGACATGAAACGGCAGGCGAGGGGCGGGGGGGCTTCCAGGCGTGGGACGGTTCTGAAAGTGTGCGCGTGCAGTGTTGAGTTTTACGCCTGTGGGGCGAGGAAGCGAGGATGGAGGAGTGATAGGATTGTAGTTTATTTAAATTGGGAAATTTGGAGACGGGCAACCGGGTACCAGGAGGATTTCTCTGCCTCCGTCTCTCTTCTCTTATTGAAATCAGAGCACGTCTCTTTCAGGCGTACGGAGGAGGCTGGCCAACATTCTTTAGGTTAATTGCCACAAAAGAAGTGTTACTTCCACGAATGTCTTAAGGGGGAGAACGAGATGAGATTTGAGGGGAGGAGGGGGAGCGATATGGAGCTGTTGGATGAAGGAGCTTGCAATCCTTTGAGGAATCATAAGGGGATGAGAAAACTCAGAGAAACAGAAGAAGAGATGATGCTGTATTTTTCCCAGGGATGATGGCAAAGCCCAATGGGTCAGTGGCCTGAATACAGTGGTCTGAGCCTGTGACTCTGTACTTTTAACAAACGTCCTGCATTTCGAACACCTTTAGTTTAGCAGGCAGTTAGTATTTTGCCTGGCTTGACCTCTCGTAGTAGTCGCTGAATTAGTTGGTTCACAGCTTTGGACCGGACTGAACTAGTGCAACTACTGTACGACGTATCGTCGTCATTCATGTCCCTCCCAGGATTTGCCATAACAATGTCCACTTCCACATCACAAATTCAATCAGCACAACTGTCACTGTCGAACTCGTCACCTCTGCTTTTTAAGAGAAAATCCGCTCATATTTTACATTGGCGTTTGTTAAGTGGCTGTCAATCAAACTCCAAATGTCCTGCATATGTCGTTGGAAGTCATTACTGAGGGAAAGGATAGAAGAGCGGCAGTGAATAAATGCCAGCGGATCACACAACTAATAAATTACAAAATAACATTAGTAATCAAAAAGTGTTTTGTCAGTATCTAGTTCCCCTGCTTTCATGAGCTAAGCCAGCTGCCGTTGCTTTATCGAATCGAGTCAATGACTGGATTGATGAATGGACGATCTACTACTAAAAGCTGCTGACGCTGCAACACTGACGCATCTCACGATCCAAAATTGTAATCCCAGTGCACACTTTAGCGCTTTCAAAACACTAGTTGGCAGAAAGCCACTTGCTGGCTCGCTACTTGTCATGTGTTTGTGTATTTTCATTCCAAGCAAAGCAAAGTTATTATTATCTACACCCCACCCCCCCTACACACACACACACACACACACACACGCACAGGATGGTGCATGAATATCAAACTAGAGTTAATGCCTCCTGAAATAGTGCCTACATTACACGTGTGCATGTTGTGTGTTTGTGTTCCTATGTAATATGTATGTAAATAAGGTACTGCACTGGTCATGGACACACACATTAATTGCCAAGATGTCTGCAAGCGCGTGTCCCTGTGGCTTTGATGTCAAGGAAAGTGACGCGTGTGTGTGTGTCTGAGTGTCTTACTTGTCCACATATAAATTACTTTACCTTCTGCCCTCCTCTTTCCCCTCCACTCCTCCTCCTCCTCCTCCTCATATTTCTCTTTTTTATCCACTTTTTTGCATACTCTGTTCATCTTCTTCGTTTTGTTCTACTTTGCCTCTACTCATCTCTCTACTCCACCTGATGCTTAATCCTCTTTTTTTTTCCATTTTCTAGTTTTCCTCATGTGATTTGCAATAAGAAGACGCGTTTTAAGGCAATATGGTAATGTAGCTAATCAATTAAACTAAATAAAAGAAATGTTACTCCAGAGAAACTAAAAAAGAGAATTTGCAGCAGATCAATCAAGTGGCCAATGCATGTTTTTCTCTCCCATTGATTGGGCCTCCTGGCACATTAATAGTATTGCAGCACTCAATATTGTAATTGCAAGTTGGACTGCGGCAGACGCAATAAAGGAAATGAGACATTTAGGAACAGTTGGCATGGTAGGTTTCACTCATTAGAGGCCAAATACATTATGATGAAATCTGCAGTGCCAACTGATGCAGAGTCTGAACCCTGAAGCAGAATTTCCTATAACGCACCCGCATCACAATTTAATATGAGACTACATGTTTGCTAAGCCGTACTCTGCAATCAAATCATATTGAAACCCACGGGGCTGTTTAGCACCTTATTATATTTCTATTTTCCAGACTTTTCCAGACACTCTTTTTGTCCATCTGGTTAATAACTTTTCACTTGTTAATCAAGTTGTGACTTTCCAACATGAAGTAGCGAGCAATGTAATCTCTTTGGTGGTTTTGCGCAGTTTGTATTCTCAGTTGTCAAAAGAAAAAAACTTCAGTATTATTATTAGTTTTTAAGGCATGCAACCATATTCATGGCGAACCTGCAGGTTTGAGGGCTGTTTGTGTACTTTTAAGTGGCTGAAGGGAAGCGAGAAGGATGCATACAGAGACCCCTGCTGAGAGAGGGCGGCTCAGCCTGCAGACATTTACACACCTGGAGGTCCTTCCACTGTCCACAGAGACTTAGCCTGGGTCTAAAAACAAACAGTTTACACAGATTATCTAAACCGCTGAGAGTCTTTATTGTAAATAACAGCTGAAATGAACCTTCTAATGTAATCAGCCCATAAACCTTCCCATTGTCTCCCTGTTTAATTGCCTAAACCTATTTTTTAATTTCCAAATGACCAAAGCCCTCAGCAACAACACGTAGAAATTGGGAAAGGCAAGATAATGAAATATTCATGGTAATATTTCGCCTCCCCCAGCCCCCTACCTGAAGTGAAGGTGTCACTCAATCAGGCTGTTAAATATGCCAAACAGCTGCATTTATCATTACGGCTCTACTGCATATGTGATAAGACTAATTGCACAAACACACTCATCGTATCATCTAGCTTGGTCTCACACACACACACACACACACACACCACCTCTCCCCATGTGCAGTTGACAGCTTAGCCGATTGCGCCTCTGTTGCTAATTCCTTATCTCTGCTGCCTCCGAGCTAAACTCGTTCGCTCCGATTCCTTTTTTTTCCCCCCATTTAATGACACTAAACGCAAGCTCTTCCCCAACCAACACCACCTCCCACACCTTTCCCTCCACCTGTGTATACCCGACTGAATGTCAATTTCCCCCTGCGCGCCCCCCTTTCCTCTTCCTGTCCCCTGACCACTGTTAATGGACTAGCGGGTGTGCATTTACCCGCTGTGACTTTTATTAGCATGTGGTGTCTTCCATCTGTGTTTCTTCTTTTTCCAGGGTTTTTAATCACAGGTTGTAGTCAGTTTGGCAAATTGTGACGGAGGTTAGTCAACCGTCGTTGTGTTACCCAGCGTAACAGGGACAGGAGGATTAGAACAATGATAATACACCTTTTCTAAAGAAGGTTGCATGATAATGGGTAAATAATCACAATAAGCTTAAATACATTGTTAGTATCCCAGCGTCTGATTGTGTCCTGCAGGCATTACTTGGACTTAATAAATGTAACGTATTTTAGACCTACATTACATCCCCTGTACCAGTCACATGATTAGCCGTGGTTTGGGTTGATTTGGGTTTCAGTCCTGTGGACGATGCCATCACATTTATATGCCGAAATATTTAGCTGCCAAAAAGCAGTAGACCACTTGGCAGCATCTCTGTTTGTGGGGATAAAAACGATGCGTCTCCGGAGTCGTCTTTGAGGGAGCACACTGGCGAGCAACACTTTGCAGCAGCGTCCTTGGACTCCCAACTGCTCGTCACAAAGCTCGACAATAACATCCTCCCACACAAAGTACACACGCAGACACGGAGGGCGAAACCCACTCCACCCCAGCCTACGCCTTCCTCCACCTCCTCCTAATCTCTTGCCTCGTAATAGATGGTGATTTTTCTTCGCGGAGGTGCATCCATTTTTCATGCCGCCCTCCTCCTGGAGCCTCGCCTGCTGCTGTCACACACGCGGCGGCCAACCGCCATAAATGTTTAATGTCCCAGGTATTCTGCCTCCACACACAGTTAAACAGCGTAGGGCCCAGCAGTGTGTTGTCAAAGAGTCAATATTGTGAGCAGATTGGGATTATGACATCTTGCCAGTGGATGACAGTCTTTACTGTCTTTAAACAGTTCATCGATGCGGTTTCCTTAAAGCTCCACTAATCCATATCTGTCTTGCAACAATGGGCTGAATGACTTCCTGCCAAACGTGGAGGACTGTTGGGTTTTTGATTCAGCCGCGATCAATCAGTCACAACGTGTTCACACCATTTCCAATTGACACTGCGGTGGCGGTTAGTTTAAGCTCTGACGAGCCCGTTATTGTGCTAATATGACAGCTTGATCCCTTTTTTCCCACACCGCTATCTTCAGGCTTCAGGCTGAATTGGTTGTCGAGCAGTCCCGGCCTCCGTCTTCTTTTCTTGCGTCATTGATGCTTTTTCTGTCTCTGTGTCTGGTGCATAGGAAGTCCTCTCGACAGTTTAGAGACACGCTTGAGTCACATGGCCATCTAAATCCTTGCTGATTGGTCCACTCGGTGGATTTAACTCCCAGGATATTTGTCAGATTTTAATTTTGCTGTGCAAATCTGCTAAAGGTTTCTGCTGTCCCGTCGTCCCCGGTATTTCGATCCCGTCGCCGCCTGTGAAGCAAATGTAAAATATTGTGTTCACTCCACTCGGTTTTCTTATACAGTCTCTGTAGTTTGTGCTCAACCCTGTAAAGCTGCCTTTTCCTTGTGAGCATCTTTCATTTGTCCCATGTGGCGCATGAATCTCCTCTCTTTTTCCGTCCCTGTGTTTGAGAAAAAAAAAAGTTCAGTTGACTTAAAGCAAAGACTGACGCTTCAGCCTGTGTGGAAATGCACAGCTGTGTGCATTTCTGCTGTGAGTGCAGTAAAAATGTCACATATAAAACTGTCTATTATTTTAAGAGTTTCTATGGTGGGAAAACGCCAATTCTAGAGCCTGATCCACAGCCAGCGCGGGTCAGCTCTGAACACCAAGTTGTTTGCAAAAATCCAAGAGCAAAAACTTTTGGACTTAAAAGTTTGGATTTACTTTGCATGCATGGAAGCATCAGTGTGCGCTCATCATGGTGTGTTGCCTCTGTGTTCACTGCAAGGTGCATGTGTGTTTGTGACTCCCAGGCAAGTGGACGTTGACCTCCGTAATGCAAAAGATGCCCCCCATCAGAGCAGCGCCACAAGATTTCCTCTGGCCCTGTGCAGTGGTGTGTGTGTGTGTGTGTGTGTGTGTGTGTGTGTGTGTGTGTGTGTGTGTGCAGAAGGTGGCCAGGGGCACAGAGGTGCTCAGGGTTAATGGATGGAGCGCCGTACCTCCCACTGACAGCAGCTTAATAACCGGAGAAACACACAGAGGCTGTTCACACACTGTCTCCTGGTCTCTTTTTGACGCCGTCCCCCCGGGGTCCCACAGCTTCTTAAAACACACCAGGGACACCTGAGCTGAGATTCACTCCCGTACGACATCCAGTACTCCAGTGACATGGACACCTTTTTTTGGCTACAGCATTTGACATCGTAGAAGACAGCTCTTGTTGCTCATTGTGTCCCCTATGAGTCAAACATTGATTTAATCACAGGATAAATTCCCATTATCAACATTTGAATTATTTATTTTGTTAAAATGTGCTCATAATGCACAACTCCCCTTACAAAAGACATAGAGCTAAAAGAGCAGACTTTTTTTAGTTTCCTAGCATAAAGACAGATCAAGATAGATGGGAAAACAAAATAATTACAATGTCATAGTGATGGAAGACAGCAGTTACACAAAGCTGAGCAGCAGAGGGAACAGAGAAGATTCTGTGAACTCTCATTGAGTGTGACCACATGAACACAAAGGTTCTGCAAAATGTGCAAATGCGGCGGCACCCACGCAATGAGAGTATGAGGTGGAAAGGTGCAGAGTTGAACCAACGCCTGCGGCGTGAAGATCAGCGCTAATGGTTTTAATAGTCCAACATCAGCTCATAAAGACAGACACACGCGCGCACACTCTGTCACATATGACAGGGACAGGCATTTCAAGGTTGTGCTGCAAGCTGCTCCCCCTCTCCCCCTTTCTGCCTTACACGGAGATGTCTTTTCCACCAGGTCAGCATTAAAATCCGGTCTTAAAGAAAATGACATTAGCGATGATAAATGAGTTACATGTTTCATTAATCACTCAGCAGAAAGCGGTGCAGAAGGAGGGAGGGGGGCGAGAGGAGTGAGGGGGGGGGGGGGCGCAGGCCCCTTTGGCCTCTCTTTGTTTGTCGAGGCGAGCGGCGGATAACTTGCGCGCGCCGTACGTGAAGCGTCGAAAGAAAAACGGAAAAAAAAAATGAAAAGGGACAAAGTCAAGGCTTCAAGGGAATAATTACATTCAGTCACAAATCTTTTCCTTTTTTTTTCCGTTGGTTGAAAAGCCCCGGCAGTAATTATGCAGGCTGGATGCTCTCGGCGTGGACAACTCGGGCCAATTAGCCGCTTCGGCAGCAAACGCCTCCATTTACTGGGCTAACCCCGGCAGCCCGGCGCGTCTGCGTGGCGCCTGCTACGCCGGCTGAGAGCGTGTCGTGTCGGGCTTTTGATCTTGAGGAGCCTTCACGAAACTCTGAACTATGGGAGCGTGTTTGTCATTGCGACGATCATTACGGCGAGGGGGGTGCCCTGTGTATCGCACACTGCGTGTGGCGTCAAAATGGGTTCAGGGTGGTTGGGCGAAGAATTCGAAATGCGTCTTTTAATTAAAATGCCCTTAAAGCTGATTGACTTGCAGTTTGCTTTGACACTTTTTAAAGTTCACTCGTGTCCGTGTTAATTGTCTCTCGGGGTAAAGAAATGTAATTTATTTTGCATGGTTTGTAAACCACTGTGCTGGAAAAATAGAGGATTAGGCTCCATCAGTTTGTATGGAGTTTATCAGTCGCATCTTAAACAGGTTTTTTAAATGTTTTTTTCTTCACCCTTAACTGCCAGGTGTGATTCCACCAAAGTGGCAACGCGAAATGAGGAAATCAAATCTTGACTTTGTGTCAGGTGCCAAACATAAAACGTAGTGTGTATCTATCTAAGAGGTCACGCATGGTGCACAATATAACCTCAGCATGCGCTCATTACCGTTGAGTTGTAGAACAGCTGTGCATAGTGCCTAACTCGTACTTCTGTTGCAGAGAAGGTCACCGGAAATTCGGAGCCGGAAGACATAGCATAGTTCCGCACCAATCCACTGCAGAACTACGTACGCCTGGCGCGCGCCAGAGGGGCCTCCATCTGTCAGCTAGGAACTCAAAGGTGCTCAGTCGCAGTACTATAAATGAGGCATAACCGCGCTAAAGATTTGGCACTGCATAGTGCACACCCTACATATGCTATCAAGTCATCTTCAGGTTGTTTAAAGCTGCATAAGGATGTGGGAACTGTCGATTCTGTAATCCTTCATTTTGTGATTGACAGCGTCATGCCACACTGGCAACCAAAAGTGAACATTGATCTAAAAAGAGGCTAAAGGCTAAAAGGAGGTGCAGAGTTGTTGTTGGTCCGCGGATTATGCAGCACACACAGAACAGCCATTTGGTTCAGTTTCAGTATCAAACATATTGATTTATGCAGGCCTAAGGGACATCGCTTTGGCTTTCTGCAGGTTGTCAGCGTCCAGCTGCGTCTTTAAACGAAGACACTATTAAGATTACCATTTAGATACAGCACCCAGTGGAAGCACACCTTCCTTAGCTCAGGAAGTTTGGAATCACCTCTTTGGAATCCACCCCAGTCTTGCTGATACAGCTGCTGACATTCTCACAATCCTTTATTCCAATTTTCTCCCAATATGTCACGCTATGCAGACAATATCACTATGTAACTGCTGGTAACCTGCATGAAATGAGCTTCTCCTGTAGCTCGCTCTTTTTTGTCCTTTCTTTCTTGAATTTGAGTCTTTTGTCATTCTTTGTTCTTTTTGTCGTCTTACTATTTTTAACTACTATTTGCTTTATTTTGTAAGTGAGTTACAAATCATTTTTCCCGCGTCTCGCCGTCTTTGTTTCCCAGTGTCCTGGTCTCCTTTCTTTTGAGGGCCTCGCCACATAAAGTCATCTGGTGATCAGAACAGGTGTGACCCGTGTGAGGTGACCTGTACCTGTACCAACTGCCAAATGGGAGACTACTGGGAGAAATGGGAAGTCCAAGAGGCAGGTGGGAGAAGGGAGGAGGAGAAGGGACAGACAAAGACGGAACGTGGGAGGGGCTTGGGGGGGGATTTAGAATGGAAGATGAAGAGGGGCGATAGCAGCCTCTTAGTCTTATCTTAATTATGAACACGATGACCCAGCTGTGCTGCTCGCCGTGCGGCCGCCGTCTGACGGAGGCCACTGACAGACTCGCGCTTTCGTCCGCACAGACCTAATAAACCGGCCTGACACTCCTAATCAGCTCATTCACCCCAGGGGAGGTGGACCGTGTGTGTGTGTGCATGTGTGCACACGCGTGTATCAACCCGCAAGACCAGGTGATCAACGAGCACGAGGGAAGATGCGTTAATTGCTTTTTCGTCATGTCCCCCATTCCATCATTCAGTGTCTGTCTTAGCCGGCATGCAACAGTAACACACACACACACACACACACACACGCGCACACACACACGCACCAGTGCTGCTGCAGACCATTTCAGTGATTTCAGTCAAGTTGGGGTCAAGTGTTCTCTAGCTGAACAGTATGAATACAGTCAGAGCCAATGAATATATTGCGCGTGAGGGTTATGGAGGTTTATGGCGGGACGGCATCCACCCATCGTCCTTCATCTGGGAGCAGAGTTTGAACGAACGTCAATTCTGACCGTTTTGTGTTTTGACAGGTTTTTTTTGTCTGCATCTGTGCTTGATATATAATAAAGATGCTGCTGGTTTCTCCTCTGCTGATATAAACAGCTAATGGAATTGGAATATAAAACTAGTGCACTCAGCCGTGTCACTTCCTGCCCGATCGGGCAGGGCTGGAGGGGGATGGGGGGGGGGGTCAACAGTCATCATTGAGATATAGCAGTCAGTGGCGGAATGAAGGGGGTGATGTTTTGAAAGTGTTTTGAAAGTGTTTTTCACAGCGGCCCTGAGAGGTCCTTGAGCATCCAGTCTATACTGCTGTGAGATTAGCTGCCGACACAGAGGTTCACACACACACACACACACACTCTTGTGGAGATGATGAAGATGGGGAGCTGTGTTGTGTACTGTGAGTCAATGTATTATTTGATCCAGTGTGCCTGTACAGCAAAACATAAAAAGGTTTCATCTAGAGTGGAGTACAGGTGTGTAAAGTTCACGGTTGGAGCTGGCATTTGAAATCCAGCTAGCAATGTTCAGGCTTAATTATTGTCACCCCCCCCATATTGTGTTGATACTAAATCCTTGAAAGGTGTTTAGTCGTTACAGTTTCCTATCTACTGTTTTGTTGCGCGTAAACACAGTTCATAGTGAACCGTGCATTAAACATTCCAGGATGGAAACACCTACACAGAAAATGTATGTGGCATTTTGTGCTGTGTGGAAGTTCACTATCTCCCCTTTGAGTGGGCCCTAAGCCACTAAAGGAGGGATTAGAGTGTGAATGTCATTGGCTGCACCTGAAATGTGTTTACCAGAATCCTCTGGGTTCATCCGAGTCGGCCCATGGAATCACTTCCACGCGGCGCCCTGGTCAGGCCGGCATACTGCTTCCATTCATAGCCAGACTCATTTCAATTAGCTAACGAGAGGAGGGAGGACGCTCGGCGCTGCGCTCATCCTCAAGGTTGCTGGACAGAGGGAGAGGGAGTCATCCACACTAGAGCGGTGATTATAGTTCCAAAGCCACTCCTGGAGAGGAATTAGCCTGGTGCCGTGAGAGAAAGGACTGCTGGGAAAGAGACGTCCATGATCTCGGTGAATAAAGGGCAGCACACACAAGCACTAGACAACAAAACTAAAAGTCCAACATTAATCTCAACAGTTTTCACACAGTCTGATTCATTTTTGATTTTTTACAACTGAGCTGTGCATCACCAGTGAACACATCTGTCTTTTTTTGTAGTGGAGGAGAAGACATTTGCTCCATGCCGATGTGTAATGTTGCGTGTTGCGCTGCTGTCTGTCTGTGTCCCCTACGGCCGAAGATAAGAATTGTGGCTAATAGTGCTTAAAATAACATTACTTCACATTGGCTGTACGTTAAACTGTCTGCTAATCGCGACACCACCGCCCGGCACATTCACACATGTGTCCATTTTGAAAGATTTGAAATCTCCTCATGAACTAACGCACACAAAAAACTGACTGCATTAATTTCGAAATACCGGAAAATGTTAACTCACTTGAATTGTTTAATTGTTTTAGGGTATTGTAGAGACATTTATAGGACGTTAGCTGTGGAAAATGAATGAACTATACGAGTGCTGTGTGTGTGTGTGTGTGTGTGTGTGTGTGTGTGTGTGTGTGTGCGCATTTGATCTGTAGGCATCCATGAATGTCTTAACACAACTAAATAATAAAATGACACCGCCAAGCCCAGACGACTCCATCTGTTGTGCTGCCTCCCCTGCTGAGAGGACAATGAAGCTTTTCCTTACTCTCCATTTTTCCATCTATCTCACTCTCAATTTAATGGCCCATCGGCCAGCCAGAGGAGCTCTCCTGAAAAGATTAATCCACAGCTCAGCCGGGGGGAGATTGAGTCCACGGGAAAGAGGCTGGAGCTCCTTAACTGCACGAGGCTGGAGGTGGGGCAAATGCAGACTTATTGAGCCGCTGAGAAGCAGGTGTAATGGCCTCCTGCTACATGCTGGATTCCAAAACCATTTCAGTGGATTTAGAACAGAAGAAGGATCCATTTATGCGCCCGGCAACGTGCCCAGGTGAACAATCACCTGTCCATAGACTATAGGACAATGTTAAGCACAGCGAGAGGCAGGTGAGGCTTTTTTATGCCTCAACTGACTGCGAGAAAATATTTTTGTACACGGTTGGAAAAGAAATGTGTTTTTGGGAAGATGCTGGGGCCGATGAGATAACAGCAGCAGAAATATCCTCGAAGGCTGGCTCACTTTCTCCCTGGCTCCAGCGCAGTCGAGCGAGGCGCCGAATCGATGCCACATTCATCAAATCCACTCAGCAGGCTCACGCTCCCGTTCTCATGCTATCCGCCACTTACTGTAATTATTTCCAGGGATGGCTAAGGACTCACATTAGTACCTCGATAGTCCTTCATGTTTAAGTAAGCAACATCAGCCTCCCGATTCTTTCTGATTTATCCTCACACAATCTACTCAATTCTGGGAATCGACTCCGGTGTTGCAGACGAACGCTCCACTTCCCCCCCCCTGGGTGACACAATGTATGTTGTGCTGGTGGCTAATTTATCACCACCTTCTCACAGGCTGCTTAGACCCGGCTGCCTACACAACTCCTCTCACTCGACGTAAACACGCACACTGTGCAGCCATGAATATTCATGTGTGCGGGGACTGGAACATAGCGCACAGCTTCTTTAGTCCTGCTGCTGCTTTGTTCTCACCTGGTTCCCGTCTCACAGCGAGACCCACCTGCCTGCAGGACATGTTGCAGTCTTGGATCCGGTTATTAAAGGTCGCAGCCTGCCTTGCAGCGATGTGCTGTATGTTTTGTGTAATGTGTGTGCATTCATATCACATGAGGATGCCTGTGTGTTCCTGCTATCACAATTTTACATCCAAAACACCCTCTAGAAAACGTTTTTTTTTTTTTTTCTTAAGAAATTTGGTCAGCTACTAATTAATAGCAACAATTTTGATCATGGAGATTATTTACTGGTTTCCTTGATTTGAGTTAAAAGTCTCTTAAGTGTGTATCGGTCTGAAAAAACAAGAATATTTGGAGATCTTCCCGCAAGTAAAACGGTTAACATATATTAACACAAGATTAATCAAACATAATCATTGGGTACAGTCTGGATGATGTAAGCATTTTCAGTAACGTGCTTGCCGTGATTTCTCAAATCAACAGCTGGTCTTCAGGTAAAGGCTGAGGAAATAGAACTTGTGCATAACAGCAAGGTAAAAGTTAAGGGTGGTGGACTTACCTGTCTTGTAAAGGCTTACCTTATTACATTTTAGTCTTTAAATAATTTGTCTTGTTTTTTTTGGTAGGTTATTAAATCACTGTAAATTCAAGCTCACACATTAAACGTCCATCAGAAAATTGGGGATTGGGCCTGTTTTGAATACTGTTTTGTATTGAGTATCAAGCAATTGAATGTCTTCCATTCTGCCTAATCACCATCAGACGTGACTCCTGCTGCTTAATAAACAAGTCAGATTGTTTGGTAGTTCATCAAATGACTCTACTTCTCTTATCTGCTCGGTAAACATTGTAAACATGCTTTAGGGCGGAGCTACCTGGTGATTGACAGGTTGCTAAACCTATCATCATACTAATATTGTGAGTGTAGTGGTTTTATTGTTTCACAGTATTCAGCAGATGAATGGTTCATTAACCGTTCATCTTGCCGGCAAACACCAGCTGAAATGTTTTGTATGTATCACGAAACACAAACACGCGCTATACAAATGTAAAGGACTTAAATCATGTCCCTCCCTGATAACGCTAAGATCTGTGTGGAACGATGAAGACGTAGCTTCTAGAAACAGGACAGTCATAGTTCCGCCACAGTTTTTAGCTTCAACTGGAGCTCTTTTGATTACGTCATCTCATCGCCTGGAGAACAAGCGTTACCAGCTGTTCATCTCGCCTTCTTTCCTCGTATCATATCAGTAGTGGATGGAGACTCACATTGATCTGTACTTTCCCTGCTCGCTCCGTCTTCTCTGAAGGAGGTCAGCAGCAAACTGGCGCGGTGTGGAGACAGAGAGGACGAGGACAGTGTTTATATGAAGAGGAGAATTCTAGAAGGAAAGCTAATACATTTAACTAGAAATCTGCAGCTGTTCAATAGAGAACAACCAGGCAGAAGCAACTTTCCTTAACATGATACAAAATATTATATTAAACACCACCTTCTAAAAGCAGTAGCTGATGGGGAGAACCAACAAAAGGGTCAAGGTAAACAAAAGGTTCCACTGAAATACAATGAAGGCAAACGCATTTGTCTGAGTTTGTGTGTACGCTTGTGTGTGTGTAAAATGTGTGTCGGTAACTATGTTAATTTTTCTTTCTGATTCTGCCTCCGTTAATGAGCTTTGCTTCCACATAAAGAACGGCAGATTGCCTCGAGTGAAGATCTGAGGCTCTCTGTAAGCTTTGTGTGCGTGTGTGTGTGTGTGTGTGTGTGTGTGTGTGCACGAGGCCAGCACACGTTCTAATCATGTAAACAGTCCTTGTCAAATATTTATGTGAGTTGCATTTATCAGCCCTCAGCTGCTTGTGTTTTAAGCCCTGCAATTACTGTGACCGTAAGGGACGTATAGGACGGCTCACTGTGGAGGATTATAAACACTTGAATTCATTTGGTAGCTGACGCTCAGACTTTACATGAGGAGGGCCGTCTATGCTGTGGGGTTTGGTCTGTGCGTTCCTTATTGTCAGCCTGTGTCTTTGTTGTGTGTTTTTTCTTGAATATTTATATCTCTCATTTTCTGGTTACAAAGAGAGGACTGGAAATACAGCACTTCATATAACTTGGTTCTATCTATTGTCTTTCCACAGTCTTGATATTCCAACTTTAAATTCTTCCTCTCTGCCACAGGCTTCTGTTGTTTTAAGCAGATCAAAGTGGTTGTCTGTTGGGTCGCCATGTTACCTTTAAAGTAAAGTAATACCAGCGTGCGTGCGTGCGTACATGTGTTTTTTGCGTGTGAACAAGGATGTTTTTCCGAGCGCTCTCTTCGCTCCCCACCTCCCCCACTTGATTCATCTCCCCGTCTTCTTTGTTCCCTTTCCCGGCAGCGAGCGCACATTATATTATATTCAGAGCACTTGCAGAGAACCCTCTGCAGAAATACCTTCTCATACCGTCTGTCCTTCAAGGCAACCCTGCACCATCCACATAAATGCACGGATTTTGCTGCTTGTGCTTCGGTGGAATGCAAGGTGAAAATGGTTAACGGTTGATGTGCGCCGTGCACATTTGTATTCATGAAAACGACAGGAATCTGCTCAGGGGTATTTTAGAGAGCGTAGAAGTGTGTTTATTTGTGAATGCACACTAGCTCTCATTAAAGTATCACACGGACAAACGGTAACGTTGTTCATGCATACGCACGCACATGCTCTGCAGCATAGTGTCTGTTATGGAAGCATAATTTAACAGGAAGGTTGAGGTCTTCTGCTCCTGAGTGGTGGCAATTATTGGGTGTATGGATTTGTCTCTCTGGCTCTTAGGCCTCTCTTCAGTTGGCAGTAATGGTGTAGAAATAATCCAGGAGCTTGATGTATAGAATAAAACTGGTGTTGTGCTGCCATTTTCTCATATTGACCTCATATTGACCACAAAACCCCCTGAAAACACCAAAAATGACTCTTCAGTGGTCAATCTAAGTATGTTCTGACTTCCCTATTTGTGTCTCCTCTGCTCCCTGCTCACTGGTTCATATTGATGACCCCCCCCCCCCCCCCCCCCTCACAGACATACGGTCCAAAATAGTTGCCTCCTGATTTCTAATCCAAACCACTTCTCCTGGACAACATGAGGTTAAGGGAAGTTGTGCCAGAGAATTCAGAAGGATCCCTTGAAAAGACAACCGTGGTGGCCAGAGAATCCGACTCGGGCTGCACATACATTTTGCCTCGTCTGCTCGAGGCAAATTGCATCATATGTGGACGATGCAAAGGGCGAGAGGTCCTCCACAGCAGAGAGACGCATGTTGACCTAGAAGACAATCTGAAATTTGGTGGGATGAAGCGCATGAAATCAAATGTATTCCGAGTGTTGTTATTGGACAAACACTCTTGTGTGGGATCAATTAGCACTTAGCCTGCAGGTATAGTTAGTGAAGCATCAATACTCATGCTACGGTTACTAAGCGTCTGAGCGACAGTTTGTGGGTGTTCACCTATTCACGGTTTATTTTTCAGGTCATGTTTTTTAAAATGTTAAATCTTTCACCGCTGGCTGTGTTAAAAACAAAGAATTTCCACACTGGCTCACAAACATAAGCTCCCCGTGGCCGGTACTTCACCCTCACTCTGGGCTCGGCCCCTGTGCTCCACCTCTGCTTGGCTGTGTCACTGTGTTCTCGTTTATTCTCGCTGTTGTTGGCCAACAAAAAGACAGAGGCATGATGGGAGTTTACCAAAGAAAACAAGTTCAGCCAAAGGCAAAAGCTTAAGGCAGAAATACGCCAGGGGCTAGAGTTGAAGTCCTCCCACACGCGCACAAACACACACACACACACACACACACACACAGAAACGCTGCATTTTCTGTGTGTGGAATGGAAAATAACATATGCACACATAAAGTAAAATGTATGTGCAGCTGCTGCATGCATACGTGCATGGCATCGTGTGGATTCCTGGGTGACACTCATCATACTCACACAGACACACGGCCTCCGGCTGGTTCTTGGTTCATGGCTCGAGTACATCATGATCCAAACACATTGTATTTGTGTCATTTCATCACCTCCTGATGTCTGTGTGTCGACCAAAACCTCAGGATTCGGGACTTTTATATGACGAGGGAACATATTTTTAGTCAAAGCATTCATCAAATCGAGAATATTTCTGGAAAATTTGCTATTACTACACCTTTGAATTGTCTGTTTTAGGGTTAATATTAAAATCCGCGTATGGTGGTCAGGAGTTAGGAATTGTTATCCAAGGTTCCTCACAAGTATACAGGTACAAACATAGTATGTGGTTGTGCATACGATCCACTCTGATAGACAACTATCTTGTGATGTCATAACTTTAACCAGCAGTGGAATGATCCCAAACACACACACACACACACACACACACACACACAAATTGTTCATTGATCTGAGCTTTTTAGAGTTTATTCCTAAAGGAATGCAAAGAGAGCCACAGATCGATGAAGGCCATTCAGATATCTCATAGGAGAATTATGCTATCAGGGTAGACACACACACACACAGTGTTGAAATCAATCAGAGACACTTTGAAGAATGCATAAGCCGTATGCCTTTTAAGCAGAGTTTCAGAAAAAAACTCTGCTTAAATGTACAAACGCACACCCTCATTAATTTCTACGAATTGAAGACACTAACTCACGTGTATCTTGAGAAACTACCATTGATCTGCTCTGTTAAACCTCAGCTCTTAGCTTAGATTTGGGTGTTAAAAAGTCTGTATCTGATTTCAGAAACTACTCTAACACTTAAATTAACAGACATTTTGTCCATTAGGATCCATATTATCCAACTGTATATATCAAATTATTTCCAAAGGAATCTTAACTTCATCAGTAATATCTTCCTGTGCATCTTGTTGTGTTGCGCTGATAAATATGTTTTATTGTTTTGCTTTTGGAACACTATTCTAAGGCTACGTTCACACTGCAGGCTGAAACGACCCAATTCCGATTTTTTTCGCCCCCATGCGACCTGTATCTGATGTTTTCATGACAGTCTGAACGACACAGAACCAATCTTTTCAAATGCGACCCAGGCCACTTGGGTATGTGGACCCCATTCCGATACGTATCCGATGTTTTTAAATGCGACTTCAGTCTGAACGGCCAGGTCGCATGTACTCGACAAACGTCATAATGCGCCGCCGCAGACGAGTCTCTTCCCGTGACAGAGTTAATCGAAGGCGCTCACAAACGTAATCAAAGGTGGATCGGGACATTCGGAAGTGAATTTTGTGTTCGTGAAGCAACTCGCAGTATCCCCCCGCTCTTGGCTGCGACTCCGCACCGACACATTTCTTGTATCGACGTTGCTACCACTGCTCCACAAAACGCCGCAGCTAAAAACCTCGCTCTCCTCAGTTTTCATTTTTTTCTTAAAACGAGATTGTAACTACTGGCTCCGTTGGCAAAATCACTTCAATATGTTTAATATCACCAGAGAATGTCTAATATGCCCGTAGACGGGCTCTGATATCACTCCACTGTTGACATCCGTGTTTAGCTAACAAGTGACGTCATTGACCGTTGAGTACTCTTCTGCGTATGCGGGTCACTTCTGGGTCATTTCACGTTCACACAGGAGGTCACATATAGGTCGCATTTAATTAGAAATGTGAACGGCCTTCCAAAAAAATCTGATTTTTTTCAAAACATCGGAGCATTAAGCCCTGCAGTGTGACCGTAGCCTAACCACTATTTTGAGATGGTTTTCCACCCTTCTTAGAACTCGTTTAGCCATTGCCAACGTTTTATTTCCTTCGAGCACACATCCCTCTGGTCTCATGCCTTTTTGTTTGGGGGGGGGGAGGGGGGCTTTCCTCTGGACCAGCACGGTCTTTCAATTTCTAACTAAGATTTGAGGACATGTCACGAATCTCATGTAGACGTTTGTCGCGACCTCTCTCAAAGCTAATCCAAAAATAATTTAGGAACATGGGGGTGAATGAAGCGCAATGTTAGTTTTGGTGAGGTTAGCATCAGGAAATGGTGATGATGTTGAAAGTCTCAATTGATAAGGAGAAAAAAAAACACTGGTCGGTGTGCAAACTGTGAAAGTAGTTTACTATTTAATGACGAGGCCTGACCCTTCCGTGTGTGGGAGACTAATGGTATGTTTTTATACCAATAGGTCACATTATTAAAAATGATAATAATACGGAATTATCTTAACATCCCTGACCTGACTGATCTTGAAAAAGTTTTTACACACAAAAACCACACAAAAAGGGAGGAAGGATTTACAATGAAGAATCATTGTCTGACTATTGAGAAAAAAACGGGACACCAAATGGGAGAACCCCCCTTCCCCCCCCGCTGTACACAAACAGTTGGTTTCTCCCATGTCCTGTTGATCACAAGGGGCCATCTTAAACAGTTCCACTTTTTTTGGATGGAAAAGGACTCAGTTAAGGATCCTGAAAAGAGAAATGAAGGTACCACTCAAATTCTTGATTCCCTCAAATGTGAGCGATGAAACTGAAGGTTGCCGTGACTATAGTGACGAGTGTTATGTCTAATTGTTGGACAAATGGATCTTCTAAAGTTGGTCCTTAGAAAAGGATACTTCCTGGCAGTCTCAGGCAGGTGTGCTGCTGGGCCGGTTAACTCCTATCTGACCATCAGGTAGCCACTTGGCTAGCTCAGAGCTAACTCTGCTAGCCTCATTTTAAGCTCTGGCACTTCCCTCTTCCTCTCCATCTTTAAAGTGGCAGTAACCTTTTTTGGGTATAGCTGTACATTGCTTTTCAGCCTCTTGTAGTGTTTTGGTTTCTCCCACATGTCCTGTTCGGTTCAGGCCCAATGCTCCCAGGAGCACCATTGACAGGCATGGGTTGATTAATCTGCTGTACATTACCTGCTCCGAAGACAAAGCTGTGGGGAAGGTCTGTTAGATTAGATGAATGAGAATCAGTGACATGTCCTAACACGCCATTAATAATGTATTCAAGAGCCTGTTGAGTAGAATGGTGTTTGGTGCCAGTGTGACAACGAGTAGCAGGAGGAGGTTCCATCTGAGATGATAAATGAGAGGAAGGAACAAATGGGAATTCGAGGGACTGTGAAGAGTCCGCGCTGCCTGTCTCAGAGTGGCACGCTAAATAAGAGGTTCAACAAGTTGGCTTTCAAGATGCAAAGATTAACTGCTTTTGATATTATTTAGTTTCTACTGTTTTCATCTTGAAATATATTGCACATGAAGTTCTGTTTAACCCTGTTTGTATGTGTGGATTGCATGCCATGGTTAACTGCATGCGTCTCAGGTCCTTACTATTTAATGTGGACTGATGTTGGCTGCCTCCCTTTGCCAGAAGCCGTGAACAAAGATAAACAACACATGTGATTTCTAAAGTCAGTCTAAAGTGATTTCTACGGCTGACGCACCCTGAATATAAATCCTCCTTTTACCATCACAGACGTTTAAGTCCGTTATATCATAGGAGCATGTATGCTGATGTATGCGCGTGTGCGTATCCGTGTCTCTGCCAGAGGGGGCACAGACAGCAGGGATGCCCGACTGCGCTGCCCTCGTGGGAGCAGAGAGGCAGGGTTTCCCTTTGAGTCTTCGGAGGAAAGGAGCGGATCAAGGTTCCTCTGCGCTCTTTATAGCGGCTCAGCTGCTAATATCGCCGCTGCAGAGGTTCTTTTCTGTTCGCCGTTTAAGACTCGACACACGTGTGGGAGAGACACATCGGGCTCTTTGGACCAACCTGAAGCGGTAAAGCCGCCAGCTTTGCCTCTTTTTTGCAGGTTCGTTCGGTCTTGTTCTAAAGGTTGAAAAGGTTTTTGCTGCAACCGATTTCTACTTACAAAATCCACAGTGTGGTGCAAGAAAGCACCTCGTGTAATGGCTTTCTTACGGCCATTGCAGTTGCAAGTTTTCGATGCAGTTAATGGCTTCATGGTATACAATTTAGGTTGTCTTTTTCTGCACTCTCATGTTCGCCATTGGACCAGATAACCGCGCTCTCCTATTGGGCGGCGGCATCTAGCGCCCTCTCCCTTCTCCTCCCCCTGCGTTGGACAGGCTTCCAAAAAACTGCGATCGTACGGGCAAATCCCAAACGTTTAACCACGTTTAACGCAGCTGTGGTGTGATTGTCCGTTGTACCCGCC
Organism: Apeltes quadracus; assembly: GCA_021346845.1. Taxonomy (NCBI): domain Eukaryota; kingdom Metazoa; phylum Chordata; class Actinopteri; order Perciformes; family Gasterosteidae; genus Apeltes; species Apeltes quadracus. Next base: position 12,476,280 of record CM037924.1, read on the forward strand.
ATCTCGTAGCCGTGCATCGACAGAGCAAATTGCAAGTTAAACACTAGCTTGCTCCGCTGGCTGCGCACATTGGAAATCACAGATTATTATTTTTTAACTATAGTGACTTCACTAAATAAGAGCATGGGGTATGGTGGTGTCAAAGTGTTTCCTTCAGCCTTTCTCTATGATGACGGAGAGCAGTGCAGAAGAAGAGGGAGGAAGGGGAAAGGCACTATACGAGCAGCAGTAAAGAGGCTGTCATTCCGAGCCATCACATTGGTAACCGGATACGGTCGTCGCGCTCCAGCAGTCTGCATGTCACCTCGGCTATCGCTCTCATTTCCTTTCTCTCTTTCATTTCTACAACAACCGTCACTTTTAATGCTGTTCCCGAACAGACCCATTTTGCTTCAGCAGCATTCATTGGTATTTCTTAAGCAAATCACGGGACAAGACAAGTGCAGAGGAGGATGAGATGGGCATCGCGCGGGGCACAAGGAGGAGGAATAATGATAATCCTTGCAACTCCTGTTCTAGTAACTCTGAGCAATCTCAGATTGACTGTTTTAATCAGTCACTCAAAACAAGTTAATGCTTCCATAATTTAATCAGCTGCTTCATGTTCTGGCGGCACATTTCAGTAATTCTTAATGCAGGCGATCGTCCTGCGAGGACGTCCCTCTGCAGCACTTTTCAGATAAAAGGCCACAGCTCTGTCCAGCCAGGGCGTGAGTCAGCTGCCCCCTGCTGCCACTGCGTGTTACTGCAGACGTGAGCCCTGCCTGCTGCCCTGCCTGACAGAAGGAAAAATGCAGACCTATGAGACTTTAAAGAGGGACTTCAGATTGAAGATCTGCTTATCTCGCATTTAAAAACATTAATGAATCCCCCCTTTCATACTGTTTCAATATTATACATATGATGTATTATTCATCACGATTCTATGATGTGCAGAGCCTGCAGACCTCTTAATATGAAACTGCTCTTTTCATACTGTTTTTTTTTTTTTCTTCTGTGTGTGTGTTGGTTTATATTGAAAAGAGAAGCAGTTCAGTGTCTACTTTGTAATGCCAACTTTCTCAATAAATAATTTTCGAAGGCCACAGCTATCCTATGGGGAACACTAGTCTCTCTCTCTCTCTCTCTCTCTCTCTCTCTCCACCCGTCCTCCCCCATTTGTGAGTTTCCGTCTGGTCATCCAGCAGTAAGGGAATAACAGCGGGCAATGGAATGTGTGTTTGCCAGCGCAGTATAATGCAATGGCGCCTGCTTTAATGACGGAACACCTTAGTGATGGAGGACAGACGTACATACATGCGCGCTATGCGTTTGTGTGTGTGTAAGCGAGCTGCGTGTTGCTGTGTTGTTGCCTTTGTGTGCGGCGCCATACGCGCTCTATAGGAGCTGGTGGGAGGCTGATCTGCTGCAGAGCTGAACGAGTGCTCAGCCTCATAGTGCTTCGTCTGCGGCTCCTCTTTCCTTCCCTTTGTTTTCGTCTCCTCTTCTTTGTCACCCCGTCCTCCCCGCTGTCCATCCTTTTCTGTTTGTCTTTCTCTTCGGTTTTCCTTTCACTTTTTCTGTCCTTTTGTCTTTGTTTTACTCCTTTTGTTTTGTCTGTGCGCTCATCTAATCTGTTTTTCTTTGTCTCCTGGTCTCCGCTCCTTTTTGCTCCTCTTCATTTCTCACTTGTTTTATGTGCATGTAAGAATTGCTGTCTTTTTCACTTTTTGTCCTCATTTGCGATTCCCTTTTATCTCTTTATTTTTGTCCCGTTTAATGTTGTTTCTCTTGTCTTTCTCCTACTCCAACTTCTCTTCGCCAATGTCCTCGTCTTCACTTTTTTGTCCTCCCATGGTGCCCTCCCATGCCTTTTCCTCTAATGCCTCCCTCTTTCCGTTCTTCACCTTTGTCCTCTTGTCCTCGTCCTCATCTTTTTGCCCTCTTCTCTTTTGGCTGCCTTTTCCCTTCATTTAATTGTTTGCTCCTTGTATTTTTTCCTTCTCCACGTTCCTTCTACCTGTTCTCTTCTTTTCATCCTCCTTGTCTTTTCAGCTGCCCACTCCCGTCTTCTTCCCTCTCCACTCCTTGGGGTGAGATATTGCCTCTGTGATGGGTTGTGACAGTGACGTTAATGGAAGCACTGTACATTTAACGACCTTTATCTCCAGAATTTCCTCTTCTCTTTTATTGCTCGCAGACACATGCATACACACACATACAAACCCGTGAAACAATAGAAAACCCAATTGGTACAGCAGACAGGTCGCTCCACCTGTAAAAGCAGCAAATATGTGTTTGTTGTTTCCTCAACAAAAGGTTAATGCAATTATTTGCCGGCGTGTTTTTGTGCGCACGTTAGAGCGAGACATCCTGTGAGCATCAAAGGACGGGTTTCATTTAACTCTGTGTGACTGTCACTCGGCAGTGTGTGTTTTGAGATATGACACAATGTCAACAAAAGAGCGAGGGAATAGCTTAGCGGGGAAGCGAGGCGGGGAGAGCTGGTGAGTAGGAGAGTGGAAGCGAGATGAAAATGATTATTAAATGGATGAAAGAATCAGATGAGGAGGAGTTGTGGAGGGAATGAGGCAGGATTTGAGTGAGGACGGATAGAAGAAGCAGAAATGGAACAAAGAAAGCAAACATGAGCAGGTTATCAACACAGCACTTGTAGAGAGGCTGTACTAAGCTAGAAGGATATTATAATATACAGCGACTATGTTGTATTCGGACTGCATGAAAGGTTGAGCAACGGCTGGCTGTATATAAATATATTATTGATATAAATGTTTATATTTACATGTGTGTGTATACCTTTTGTATATGACAATCGTGTTTTGTGCAAACGTAAAATATGCCTTTGTAGTAAAGTAACATCCATTAATTGATCATTATTGTTTATTTAGATGCCAACATTATTTAGGAATTCAAGTTGTTAATCGAACGTACAGGAACAGATACTTTAGGACTCTCCTCTATGCAGACGATGTCCCGTTCTCTTTTCTTCCGTTTAACCGTTCCGTTTAGCAGCTGATTAAATTAGCTTTATCAGTGGTTGTCAGTATTTCAGAGAGGCCTAGGCATGCCCCTTTCCAATGGATTAATATGTACTATTAATCTTTCGATTCCATTAGTTGTTTTATCAATTACTGATTGACTTACTGAATACTGATGAAAAATGTTTAGATTTAAGCAGGGGCGCCCACACGCAAGCTTCTTTTCAACGGACCAAGTCATTGCGATCAACTCCGTCGGGGAGGCCGTATTGGCGGAAAAGAGTAGTAGCGGTAACCAAACGGAACAACAACGCTGGATACCTTGAGCTGGAAAACGAGTCGATATTAAAGTAATTAACCAGCCTCTACCCTGTCAGAAGCGAGGTAGAGGGTAGAAGTGAGGTTCCGTCACAAGAATTCCAGACATTGTTGGCCATTACCTTACTCGGATGCTTTTGAATGAAGTTAAGTGTGTCTGTTGGTAAGCAAGGATCGGTAATTAGCATTAGCATTAGTTTTCCGTTCGCTCCCGAGGTCGACCGCGCATGCGTGACGTGATTTCTTTTTTCTTCTAATGGCAGGCTATCTACCGGCACTGCCTTTGCGATCGATCGAGATCGATGTAATGGGCACCCCTGGATTAAAGCAACAAAAATGTTTGTATGGTTTTGGAAAATATCTAATTTGGCGTTGAAAGAAGTTCCAAGTTAGCAGTTTGATTATGGTTTTCCTGCATGTTTACAGCAGCATTTTTGTGTCATGTTTTGTCCGGCTGCCACTCCATGTGGACTTGTAGATGAAAAGCCAACGAAAGGGAAATCCTTATTCTTGCTGATAGCTGAGTTCTTTTTTTTTTCAATGACATGGTACTAAGTAGAACTACTTCAATGCCAAGTTAAATTGTTTACTTTATGAAATAGAACCATGCCAAAGTGTGATTGTGAAAGTGGATCAAATTTTATTCATTAATTTATTCCCCTCAACACGTTCTGTTCTACTTCATCATTGTCTTGGCACTGTTAAATGTTTAATTGGGATTACTATTGGATCCCAATAGTGGCTGTTAAGACACCTGCTGCTGCAGCCTGCGGTCTGTAATCAGCCTCCACATGTTGTTTAACCTTTTTCACATCCACTAGTGCATTCGCTGCAGGCTGCAGCGGCTGCCCAATATTGAAATGTATGCAGATATCTGATTATTTTGTCAGTGCAGATTCAGATATTTTTCATTGCAGTGCCCCGCCGGTTTAGTTTCCACCAGCAGAGTTCACATGCAGCTCTAATGCTTAAAGTTTTATTAATAACTGACATCTGAAACAGTCTTCCAGATTAACCACCCAATGGTTGCGTTTGTGGGTCTGTGGGTGTTTCCTTGGAGAGGAAACGCAGTCACACAAATACTACGATTCCATTGTTTGGATGTGTGGAAATGGCTCCTCAAATGCTCGTGGTCTCACAGGTGTAATAACCAGTAGAGCAAAGCACCTTTCCTTTTTAATTTTAACGTTGTCGGATGATTTCTGGTTCCAATTTATTTCAAGGGTAATTTAAGATGACGATCTCTGTATTCTTTTTAAATCACTTGTGTCGTATTATCTTGCGCAGGAACTTATACATACAATAACAATATGCTTTTGTTGATGTTGAAACGCTAAAAGTTAATTGTGGACATTATTTTATATCATTAATAAATAAGTGTTTTTAGGTGAGAACCATTGTTTTTGTATGTACGTATATAAACCAAGAAATATATATATTTAAGTATATAAGTATAAGTATATATAATGTAATAAAATCTCTCTCTCGTCCAGGGATGGAGGCGGAGCTTCTTTCTGAAGCGGCTCCTGTGGCTGTGATGAGGCTCATTGAGGCTGCTGAGAAACACGGTGAGAAAATACAAACAAACACAGATGTGTAGCAAATATTTTCATTAAACGAACATTCAATTTCCCCTTTAAGACTAGAAGCCTGGGCCACATAATCGGCCTATTAATATTTCTGAAACTCGCTAACACACTTTTTTGATTATGTTTTTTTAACTGGCACACAGACAGGACTGGAACAATTTGCATTGGAAGTAGGAGTTGTATTTGGATATATATTCATCCACCCAGTAAAACTAAACACCTGTTATTCCCCCTTTTTTTCTGAAGGTTTGAGCGGTGAGTGTCTGTATGGAGTTCCTCCTTCTTCCAGTGGACCTGTGGAGCTGCGTGAGGCCCTGGACTCAGGTACATACTTGATGAAATAAGCAGATTCATTAAAGAACAAAATAAGTTTTAAAAATAAAAACAAGGTACCCTCTTGGTCCTTGATGGGAATATTATGGCTCCATTACCCTTGGTCTTTCTCATGCATCAGGTCCCAAATATCACACGACCATTGTGTCATGGTTGAATATTTTGCAGAATGCAGCAGCCAGTTGTCGTTAACCTAAATTATCTCAATTCGGTATCACTTAAGAGCACTTTGTCTTTTGGCTTTCTTGGTTGAATGCAGTTATTCAAAGTCGCTTCAGATAAAACCCAGCTGAATGAAATGTAGTGCATAAACTATATATTACTGCCCTCCTGCAGCAGTTTATTAGGGTTGGGTTGTGTAAATGTCTTCTCTGTAACTGGAGGAGCAACAAGTGGCTCAAAGCAAAGATCTAAGGCTCATCTTCGGCCATCGTTGTACTCGAACCAATAAAAACTCCTGGTAACACCCAACTGGGTCGCGTCGGTCTGCTTTGGCTGAAAGAACCCCGGGGTCGCTCAGCCCCAAAAAAGTTTGCCACGTTTGAGTTTCTGAAGTTCAGGTTTGGCACCACCAGGGAGTGCTCTGACTCCGTACTTTATTTTTGGGAGTGAGGCGGGGAGCTCACAAAGTCCGACTTCAGACTCCACTGAGAGGAGGAGAGAATGGAGTTCGGAGGGAGGGGAGGAGGGACAAACGCATTACAGTCTATATAAAAGTGTATTTTTTCCCTGCTTCATCCATTGCCTGCAATCTCGCTCTTCAATGTTGGTAGAGTACACGACCACTTGCCATATTGATTTTATGAAGTTTGTTGCTTGCTGTTCAGGAAGACCTTAAAGTAACATTTAACAAAAAGGGCCGATAACGTCTCTCTGCCGCATTGCAGCTCTCTTGTTTCAGACCAAGGAAAAGCACATTACAGGGTACTTTTAGTGCTGGCCAGGTCTGCGTTCATAGTGCATTATTGCAGTCGTACCCAGATGAGCACACATCCTCGACCATGATGCATCCCCGCCAATGCATCATAAGAGCTACATGGAGCACCAGGGGGAATCAAACGGACCGAGGCCGCTTTTCTCAAGCGTTTCCCACACTGCTTGTGTGGCTTGCACCAGAGGAAGAGGACAACTTTTGCACGAGCCTAAGGGTAATAAAATAATTAGTTGGTTGGTTAACGTACCCTTTGATGGTTAATCTCGGTCCCACATTTGCACATTTTAAATTTTAAACAGTTTGAAGAATAGTATATATAGTATAGAGTATAATTGAGCCAGCTAACTATATGGAAACTACTGCATCAAGTTGCATTACAAAATTAGCATTTCTTAATGCAACTTGTATTGTTTTTAAGCAACGGATTCTCATTCTGAATCTCTACAGTAAATCAAATAAAATGGGAGATAGAAGATTTAAAGGTTTTTCACCAATTGTTTTGATTGATGGTGAAAGAGACCAATAAAATCCTTCATTATATTTGTTCAAGGACATGAACAATGCATTGAAAAATTACAGAACCTTTGTTACCCCCCTTCTACGGTGACAATCCAATATCAAGTTTGGCTTTGAAGGCATTTTTTGGACATCATGTTGTTAAATACAAACTCTGCCTGACATTTGTAATTATGTTACTGAGTTCCATGAATTCAAAACACTGCACGGAAAGTAACATTTCCCCTTCTAAATCAGTATCATAAGACCCATGTTAAGAATAATTGAATTGTCCTGATATTTTTCTCAGTGCACTTTCAATTTTCTCTAGAAAACCGTCAGCAGTTCCGCAAATCCAATACAGTTTATTGAGCTTAAAGAATGGACTTGGGGTGCAGAGTGCGCGCCCATACAAACACGCAGCTGGCTTGCTCGGCTGGTGGCGGGAGGTCAGCCCGGCGGCCAAGAAATGCACATTCTCAAAGTAATTGACTGAAGGGAGCTGACACAGAGGCACTCGGAAGAATTTAACATGCAGGCTTGACACGCAAAGCTGGCCGCATGAGAGAAGTCTTCCACACGTTTTGGGGGAAATGCAGAGAGATCCACCCGCAGTCCCACTGGCTCCGTGTTCAGTAGCTGCGCTGATGGACTTGGACAGATCCTATGGAATATATGAAAAGCAGTTGCTTGTATGCTGACGTGTGTGAAAAGTTTGGTTTATATGTTGGTGGGTAGAGAGGGATGCGCTGTGTGAAGGAGGGCAATGGAAGGGGGAAATATAAATAAGAAATGTCAAACCTGACTGTTCTTGGATTAATCAATTACCCCTCTGATTTGGGGCGGTTTTAGCTTGGTTTTCACTCTTTTCCGATAATAATATAACCGCACCACCTTATCTTGCATTGACTCAATCCGTTCTATGTGTGTGTGCGCGACTGTATTGTATTTCCCCGGCTAAGTTTGTATTCTACTCCGCCTTAGTGGTAGTTTTATGATCAAGGTTATTTAACATGGTTTGTTGAATAAGTACGTTGAATAAGTACTTAACCCATCGACTGCTCATTCCTCTTAACTGGCTGATGCTGCAAGTAGCGTCTGTATGAGATGCAGTAGGCTTCCATATTTAATGTAAACCCTAACTCGTAAAGACTGAAGAGTTTGAGTGTTGAGGTTGTTTTAGGATGGTCATTTAGGCTACCACCTTGAGAAAGACCGGGCATTATAGTGTAGTCCACCTTTAATACTCTAAATTAAAAGATTTTCTTCGCCCCTCAAATGCACCATATGCCTAAGCTAGCTGGCTAGCTAACACTGCTAACAGCGCTGTCAGGATGGGTTGCGACAGTGTTGTCTATCCGGACGGTGTTATCAGCTTTAGCTTGTGAATGAGAACGTTAAGTCATGTAAGCCGGGGTAATTGTGACTTCAACTACAGTGTTTAATGGGGGGATATTTATTTGTCGTCATTTTTAATGATGCCACCCCTCTTTCCCCCCACCCCCCAAAACAGCGAAGAAAAAATGACCTTTTGTGAGCCTGTAGAATGACGTGTGATACTGTGATGGATGACCGGTATCAGTGTTTCATGGTCCGGTATGTTTCATGGATCGTTATTGGAGCATGATGTAACATCCATCTCTCTGCAGGAGGATGATCAGGGCTGCCGCAGTGCTCTGCCTCTTTGTTATGTGTTTGTGCTGAAGGAGTTACGGAATAATGTTATGTAACAGGGAGTTGTTGCTTTGTACAGAAACTCTCATGTTTTAACACATCCTGCGGAATGTATCTGCATACGTAAAGTATTATTCTATCAGTGTGTGTCTTTGTTTGTGCGCTTGCGTGTGGGAGTCTCACATGTTAGGAATGCTTTTGAGAACATTACCTCATCAAGTGACCTCCTATTGGTACTCGGCCCAGACGTTGCCATGGTGATAGCTAGCCTTTTCTAACTGGTTGATTCTGTCGTGCCCACACATCACTCAGTGTGTTGGCCCAGTAACTGTGTGTGTGTGTGTGTGTGTGTGTGATTACACTTCTATCTCTGTGAGGACCAGCTTGGTTTGAGACCATGAGTGTGATGAGATTTATTGAAAAGTTTTATTGTGGAGAGTGGGAGACCTTTTATGGACTTAAGAATATTTTGAAATTAAAAACATTTTGGAGGACGTTTGTTGAGGTTAAGGACTTTTGTAAACACATGTTTACAGAGCGTCTTCTGAGGTTTTTGGACAGTGAGGACATTTACCATAGCTGTAATACTATTCTCTAACATGTTTGCAAAGGGGGAGGGACATTTCTGCCTGCCTTGTAAGGACCTCAACAACAAAGAATATGTTCTATGTTTTAAATTGGAAGACATGTTTTTGGAAGTGAGGACATGTTGGGTAGTGAGGGCAATTTCTGGACATTAAAAACCTTTTTTTAAAAGTGACCCCATTTTGGAGAGTGAGAATATTCATACATGTTTTTGTGTGTCTGTGTGCCCATGTGGGCATTTTCAGCAGTTTGCGTGCATCTGTTTCGTTCTCTTGTCTCTTGTCTGTTTGCACACTTTGACCTTGTTGCAATGTGTATGATTACATGGATGTAACCCACGCACACTTTGCAAACTTGTCAGGCAACAATGACTCATTTTGGTTGACTGTAGCAGAATAAACTTCAACAGAAACTTTTTACCCTGACATACAAAACACACACACACTCTGGATACATGCAAACATGCTTAAGTCTGCACACCCACACAAGCAATCCATAATCACTCATGAGCCTGTGATCATTTCTTCAGTTTATACAGACATGATAATCCCCTTCTCCTCTCATCACCCCCCCCCCCCCCCCCCCCCCGACTTTCTTTCTTCTTCCCATCCAATCCGTTAACTGCTCCCCACTAAGAATCTCCAGCCCCGGAACCATCAACTAGTCTTTTATTTCCCTGCATCTGCTTTATCTACTCTTCAATCTCTCCGTCTCTTCTCTTCTCATATTCCTTCTCTTTTTCTTTCCTCATTCATCTAACTTCCTTTTCTCCCCCTCCCTGTATCGTGACAAGAGCCGCTGAGTTCAGCAAAACAGCTCCCCCGTTCCATCCCTCGGTCCGCCACGTCCGTTCTTCCTCCTGTCTGTCGGTCGCGGCCCTGCTATTGGTCGGAGGTGATGTCATCCTCTTCTTCTGGCGCCCGTCAATAACCTATTAGAAGCCGGCATTTTTACTGTCAGCTGGGGAGCGAAGAATTGCAACCACACACAAACACCCACACACGCGTGCACAGTGGACGCGAGCAGGAAACAACATCTTCAGGCTGCAGAAGGGTGTCAGCTTGTCTTAATAGAGGTACAGTATTTGCTAAGACTGATGAATGGTTCTTTGTCAATGGATGCTCCAAACTCCATGACGTTTGTTTGACTTTGTGTAGAAATCAAGATTTACATCCCATGTGTGCGCATTGCTTGTGTCTGCAACTGTAGTTGCAAATGCACAGGTATCCCATGATTTTATTTGATATATGACAAATTGGTACTTCACATATTTCGCCAGCAGGGAAAATGCAGGATGTAGTGTGTTTTTGTGTGTGGTGACACAAAGATGTTGTGATTGACAAGCCTGTTGCTCGTCATTAAACGGTCAGTCTGAATGCCTTTTTCGGGGAAACCACAACATTGTAAAATGTGCAACGGGTGAAAGAAAACCAAAATGTTTGATTTGGGGACCTAGTGGCAGTGTTCTGATCTGATTCCACAAGAGTCATTGTTTCTCTGAGATAAAAACACAACCGAATATGGCCACTTAAACCTTGAATCATAATAATAATAAAACAAATCTATCCTTCTGGGGAATGAGAGGTTGCACCACAATTTATTTTACAATACAAGGTCACTAAAAATTGCCCAGTTGCAACAGTGAAAGTCGACCGCATTAGGTAATGTTCATCTTACCGACAGAAATGATCTCCCGCATTGTCCCCCGCTCCTCCTCCTCCTCCTCCCCGAACACTGAGCGAGCTCTCAGCCTCTTACAATGATGTCATCTCTCTCACAGCGCCGATGTGGCGACACACTGTCTGCACATACGGTGTTTGGATTGATAAACTCCCATGTAAATGCGTTGATATCCTGCGTATATCTTTTCTCTGCTGGTCGTCTCTCCATGCTCTCCTCGCCTTTCAGATTCTTATCTCTGCCATATGTTGCCATGTAACATGAACGACTGAAGCGATACCTGTGGCTTTAGCGTCTGCTCGAAACACGTATAGTTCAGCTATAGACTTCCTTTGCCTCCCCTTTTCTCTGAATCTCTCTGTGGGGGCGTGTGTACTAGTTATAAAATGCAATGACATTAAAAAGGCTATCTTGATCTGTAGGTAGGACAATGACTAACATTCTTGACTGACTTAAGATGATTGGGAACAATCTTGACGTATCCGCTGAAGTAAAATTTGCAACATTACGTAACAGATGATAATGATATATGTAGGCGTTGTGCATTAATCTTACATCAAGCCAACACTGGCCAATCAATGGCCCCGACCATGAACCATCAGCAACCTCGGCACTGTCCGTGGTGCTGAAGTAGCAGACTAATTTTTCTGAGCCCTCATGTAATTTTTGTCTTGGATCGATACTGTTCTTTAAACTATCACCTATGGTGTACATTTTATTCATACGATTCATGAATAATGGAAAAGTGCGGTGGATCAATGACTTTGAGTGGAAATACTACCAAAGGGAACCTTCCTATTCATATTGCAATCTTTATGAAGTAAGAAGACACTTGAAGGGATTTATTTTAATGTATTTTAAATCCTTGCTGAGTTCATGGAGGTTTGTTACTTAACAGAACTATTTTCTTCTGTGTCAACTCAGAAAATGATAAAGAATCTGTCAGATCAGAATCGTGGCTTTTCAATTAACTATGAGTACTTTTAATTAAAAATTAAATACAAGACATTTGGATTGATGCAGCCCTGTGTGGAAAATGTGCTATTGTATTCAAAGGAGTGGATTTGCGCTTTAAAGACAATTCTCTCTTAACTATTATTCAATTTTGGCCTCTGGGTGAACTAGGACTAAGAGCTTTTGTTCCGTCTGCCAGTTTGAGAGTTTCTGTGCATCACTTTTGTTCTGTTGGTTATTGCTTTCTTCGCTGTGTCTGCCCTGCTGTTGCATTTCCCTTAATCCATGTTGTGGTATCTGTGTGTGTGTGTGTGTGTGTGTGTGTGTGTGTGTGTGTGTGTGTGTGTGTGTGTGTGTGTGTGTGTGTGTGTGTGTGTGTGTGTGTGTGTGTGTGTGTGTGTGTGTGTGTGTCAAAGACAGCTGGGAAGACGGAGGGGTGAGAGCGTTCAGACATACAAATATACGCATAGACTTCCACATACACAACCAAACCTGTCTATTGCAGCAGGGATGGGGAGTGTTTGATTTCATTCAGTATAGAAACAATAAGTTCAGATGGTTCAGAGTGAGATTGTCATCCTGGGAACCAAACTGCGGCTTTAACGCACAACCACACCAACACACGCACACAGACCCACACGTACATTCCCACACCATGAAGCCGGCTTTGTGGTCTGTGAGAAATGACTGTTTCCATACTTTTTTACTTCTCTAAATCCACCACACTCTTGTTTAGTTCCGTTCCACCAACCAATGATGACGTGACATATGGAGGACTAAAAGTGCCACAATTAAATAAATGAATACACCATTAAATAATTACTTAAATGTGTCATTGATTTATTAAAATTAGAATTAAATACATAAATGTGTCATTAAATGTGTCCTTAATTAATTAATAGAACTAAATACATAAATGTGTCATTATTTAATTCAAATACCGATTCATTTTATGTAAAATACCTATATAATTATTTTTAAATTTACATTTCATGATCCTGCGTTGCAGTGCTTCATCAAATACTTAAACTGTCAAACTGACCCATCAAAGTCAGTAGGCGGGGCTAACGCAAATCTAGTCTGATCCATTGCTTTGGTGGAAGTAAGAGTACCTTGATAGAAACAGGGAGGATCTTCGTGAACTTTTCAGGGAGTTCCAAGGAGTGAGAGACATTTTAAACTTGGCAGAGGATGTAGATGCAGGAGCTGCTGAACCAGAGCATGTAGCTGGTAAAGCAGAGGAACTTATTGAAGTTGTTGGAATCATTTCTGCACTTTCAGGAGCTCTGCATCTTAGCTTGATGCACAGGGTAACCAATTATTACTATTGTGTCGGGGAAATCCTGGTAAAGGCAATATTCATCATACTGTATGACCTGTACTCCCTACCTCAGTGTGAGGGTAGTGTTTTTATTCCTCAGTGTTTTGTGATGCCAAAATGTTTTGTTTTTTTTGTCAAGAATCCACTGCAGTGAGCGTAATGATGAATGCAGACGATGACTTCACGTGTGAGCTGAAATGCAGGCAATGCCGAGTCTATCAATTTTTTATCATTTATCTGGAAGCTTTAACTGTTAATCTCCAGGAGAACTGACCTTTTTAAAGTGTATTGTACTCTGTAGTGTATTGTACTTCTCTTCACATACAATTCGGTCTCTATCGGTCTCGAACTCTCACCTTTAATTGAATAACTGGCATTTTAGACTCTGATAATGCTGACCAGGGCAGATGATCACACAGCTTTTGTAGTGTAATTAGATTCTTATTGGAATGCTGCAGAAAGGGCGCAAACACACACACTCACAGATTGCACAGGGATAACCAACATTATCTGATTAAACCATACTGCCGTCATTGTGTGCAAACAGTTGATCGTTTTTTTTTTTTTTTTTTTCTCTCCACATTTCCTTGTTGGTCAATTTCAAGTTAAGCTTCTACACAGCCTCTTGTGTCTGTAATAATACATCTCTACATCTACTGTACCTGTACATGCTGATTCCAGATAACAGGGATACTCGGTGTTCTGACATTAAGCGCCTCACTGCTGTGACCTCAACTCTAATCCAAATAACATTCAAAGAGGCCTCATGGTCTCACTGTAGACGGCCTGTCTATAATTTGACAACCTCAACCAGTTAAATTGTAGTTTGTCATATTCACTATTTTACCGTCTTCTTTATGGCTCTAGTCGGTACCTTTTTAAGTCATAAGAGTACACACTGACTCTCAAGAGCCCATCAGCCACTGCTGCCAACTGCAATCCACTAACTAGACACGTCCCTTAACAAGTGACCCGGCTTCTCTCCATTTATTTGGCTGCCCGTCTGTCAACTGATCCCTGGCCAATGTCAGGAAAAAAGCCGACTGACGGTTCAAGTACCGAGAAGAAATTGGCCACGTTTATGTGTGCCTTTGCTCATGTGTGATGGAATGTAAGCAAGAGTCAAAGATAAAAAACCAAAACAAGAAAACGTACGAGAAATCATGACGACGGAGACAAGGTCAAGGTCAAGTGACCGGTCAAGGTTGTTCCTCTGAGAGGAAGATTAAAAAACTGTCTGAGCCTGTCGATGCGTAGATGTGAACTAGAAGTGTTAATCAATAATGATCTATTTGGGTATGAGTGCACACGTAGACTTGTGTTTCCACGCATCTGTCTTGCGGTCACATTTGTCAAACGCTAAGCTCAGTGAATTGGGTCTGAATCTCCGAAGATTCACAATCCTAATGCTCTTTATTGAGTTTTTCCCAAGACACTTTTATATTCCCTTCACGGATTAAAAGAAAACACCTTTTGGGTACTGACATGAGACAATTTACTCTGAAGAGGTGGGATAAAGGCAGTAACGGGTAGAAAGTTGAGGCTGCAGAGAAACTACGAGATGAAAGCGAGTCAGGTGGTTAGTACTTGCACTATGGCAGAGAAAGGAAGCTTGAGGATGGAATTGATTTGAGGATTTCACACTCCCAATCTGTCAGTGAGCAGTGTAATGATGCTTTCTCTGCTGCGGTACAAAAGCATGACTGTTCCATTAAGTGCCATTAAAACGCTCCTGTTGACTCACTGCTCAGCCTGGCATACATTACATCCAAGAATCCCTCCACTCCGAGCTAGGCATCCGCTACCTAATGCTACTTTTGTCAGAAAGCTATAGCTGAGTGAGGTGGTATGAAATAATAATCCATTGTCTGTTTATTATTTCAGGATAAGTCCATTAGGGATGCCAGCAATGTACTGCTTGTCGTCATCAACTCCTCGAAAAAATGTCCAGCTTCTTGGCAGATATGTGTGTCTTCTTCTCAAACTTCCCAGGCTGTGAGATGCTGAAATAGACACTAAATGTACTCTATAACCCAATATACGAGCTTGACTTTTTATAATACATTTGGTCCATTGTTCATTTTAAGAAAATGTATACCCCCCCCACATCTTCTGAGGGATTTACTGTCCTCCTTTGCAGAAAAACACATAACGTAGGCCATAGATGTCTTAACTCCGTTATTGTTATTTTCTATTGTTTTTCACACAAAAAGATAATTGGCTCCATTATTAACCATTGGATTCTTGTATGTATTGACCCTTTGAGCACATGTTGGTGAGCAGTGATGTTCTGTTACCATGACGGCCCATCAAGCCAGTTTACTTGCTAACTACTATGTTCCCCGGTCCTATTTACTGTTATTAATGAATTAACAAATAAAAGATTGGCAATGGCAGTGCCCAGAGTTCAAATTGCGAGAGAGAAAAAAAAGTTTGTTTCAAATGGTTTCACTTGTAAAAATCCCTTCAGCCACCATGGATGCTATCAATATCCCCCCCAAAACTGTTTTGCCTGCAAATTTGATTGTGTAGGTTTTCCATACTATAACATAAGCTGTAGGGAGCGGGATTTTTGTTGGACATTGACCCCAACACAACTCCTAAAAGTGTATTCAGAAGACATTGAGTTGGGTAACTTGGGGATACGATCCCGTTTACTCCATCTAATTGCCAGTGCTGACTTTTATTTTTACCAGTTCTTTTTTTCTAATTTTAGCTACAACTCAGCTTGTTATTGTCCCCATTAAATTTGTGTGTGGTTTTCGTTCCTTCCGTTCCAGTAACTTTGTTATTCAGACTGTTGCCTTTAGCTGGCCTTCCCCTGTATGCCAATTGGGTCACTCGCACACAGCTCTGGAGTGACATCATGGCAAACTGGAAGCCTGGAATAAACTCACTATGGCATACAAAGATCCTGGTTAAAAAAAGACAACAAACGTGCTTTGGCGTTTTCCATATTAGACTCCAATGTTTGTGGTTTATTAATAAAAACCAAAGAACTGCAGTTACATTACATCAAAACAACTCAGTATTATTAATGCATGATGAAACTCATTCTTGACATTCTGTGGAAGCTCCTTTTGTTAATTCTTGTAAAATCGGGGTTATGTCTGTCTGATGTGCATAGCACTAAATAACGCAACCATTGGCTTCAAAGAAGTCATGTGCGTTTCCTCGGGACAATTGGACCATTTTTCTGTTGGCGTGGGAAAGACAAAGTTGTGTCTCAACAAAATGGGCCTTAAACAAGCAGTTTTTGTGTCACTGCTGCCTTGCTGAACTCTTTGAAGTCGTATCTAACCCATGACCGACCAGCCAGCGCATTGTCTGAATCTGCTTCATTGAGAATCCAGTTTTGCAGGTCTAAATGTTGTCCTTGTCCCACAAAAAGTAGGTACACAGAGCCTGACTTGGACTCCTCAATCGTTAACCAACTCAAACACGAGGATTGGTTATAGGGTAGTAAAGCCCGAAAAGTATGTTATACATGTTGACATTGGCATTCAAATTACAATTTATCACAACTGGTTTGTATGTTATTACCGCTGTAACATTAGAATTTACTTACTATAAATTCTTTGTACAAAATGTACATTGTATACAGTAATTTGAGAACCAAATTTTAACCAAAAGTTAAGTTGGATTTTAGACAGTCAAATACAGAATATGGTTAAGAATTTTAAAAGCATGCTATGGTCATTTCTGTCAATGTGTCCCGGTTAAGAACTATAAATAAGTTGCACAATAATACATTTCTATATACCACATGTTGCACGCCGTTGCACTGCCAACATGCATTTTCTCTTGAGCAAACTAACACCATCATCATTATTATCGCCAGTAAAGATCACAACCTAATAAAAAACAGCTCTCTCAAATCAGCAAATTACAATCTGGCCTTCAGGAATCAAACTGTTCCATCCGCGCACACTTACAAGAGAACGTGTGAATATCTTTATGAGCCCGGGTCTCATGACGAACGTCCTCTGGTGCCGTGAGGTTTGTCCTCTGCTAATCTGCTGATGCGCTCACGCAGACACACAGAGGCTTCTTATCTGTTGTTTTGTCTCCCGGCAGATGGATTTGTAAATTGTCTTTGTGTTGGACATCTCGGCATCTTTTTTTTTTTTATCGTATGCTCAGTGACAGAACTCTTTTTTTCCCACAGACATCTGGCCTTGAGACTTGACTTTCATTACCACGTTTATTTCTCTGGTATAGAATTCATGGCCTAAGAGAGGATCCTGTTGAGATTACGTTGCATACTAGCTACCCTTTCTAGTAAATTTTGTTGAATTATAACTAATCATCCAAATTGGACCGTGAAAATCAACAAAGCTATTTCAACAGAAACGTGCTTCAAATTCAAAATGACGTCATGTCTCATTTTTTTTCATGGTTCCAGATGTCTTGACCACATTTTTAAATGTGTGCTGAAACAAGTGGTCACGATGGCATGGTCTACTAGCCTGGCTAACGTCATACCCTGATCTCAAATGAGCTATCGACCTCTGCGAATACAGGCGCATAAGGTCCGCGAAAGTTTGCCGGCAGGCCGTAGTTTGGGGACCCCTGGTATATATGGCCACTCTACAGACATGTTTTTTATTGAAAAAAAACACTGAGTTTATCCGAGAGGTTAGCGTTTTAGCGTTGTTAGGGGCAACAGGAGTCAGGGCAATCAACAAGATCCTGCCAGTGTTGCACTGACCAATGAACTGATTTAATATTACCATCTTCGTACTGAATTCTTGTGATGGGTCACATGGCATCGATCCCCAAAAGGCCTATCCAAAACCCCATTAAAGCTTAAGCTCCAGATTAATTAACACATCCTCATTTGATATACATAATCTCTAACGCTTCCCCTGTGCCGTGTTCTCTGCTTCAGATCCAGCTCGCGTGGACCTGGAGCCGTATACTGTGGTTTCTCTGACTGACGCCCTCAGAGGTTTCCTGCAGGACCTGAACGCCCCCCTCATTCCCGCCGCGGTCTACAGCGAGCTGGTGTACACGGCGCAAGGTACCATGTGATGCGACACACACTGCAGGCTCACTGGCGTTAGAATTGGCTGAACACGTGCTAATCAGTTCACTCAAAAGACACAGTTCTGATGTATTAAAACCTAATTATACTAATACTGAAAGTCCTTT
This sequence comes from Apeltes quadracus, assembly GCA_021346845.1. Taxonomy (NCBI): domain Eukaryota; kingdom Metazoa; phylum Chordata; class Actinopteri; order Perciformes; family Gasterosteidae; genus Apeltes; species Apeltes quadracus. The sequence goes on from CM037924.1 coordinate 12,494,295, forward strand.
TGTTACACATATTTATTTATTTGTATTTGGATGAAAAGTGAATACATCTGATGAGTCCATTGTTTTTAGTTTGTTCACCTTTTCAGAAACTACCAACACAATGATGATCCACATAAAACGTAACCTCTCCTGGAGGCAGCGTTTTAATGGCTAGCGACTGTTTAGACCTCATGCTCTCCATTCGCACGCACCGCGGGGTTCAACTCCAACCGAGTTTTGTGCCTCTGTCACTTAGCATGAGCGGCGACACTCGTCACACCTGACGGATTTCTGCCATATCTGGATGTGAGGACGACGAGGCTGTAGCCTCTCATCAGCATCACATTTCTGCTAATCCCCTGACAGCTTCGGGATTCAATAAAAACAAACTGAGCTATCTGGAACGAACGGGGCTATTTGCCAGGTTCTCTCTCTCTCTCCCCTCGTTTTACCGCGCAGCTGACTGTTCACCCTTTTCACCTCGTCGTGCTGCCCCTCCTCTCTGCGGCTTTTAGGGACTCTCACGCCTTTATCTATCTTTAATGAACCCTACCTACGGCATTTGCAGAACCACGCTTCGCGTGGGGCTTGCGTGCCAATGTTTGCACATAAAAGAAGGTCAAAGACAGTCCCTCTATGCGTCTGTGAGTGTAACAGACAGTTGGCTGCTCTGTAGCGTTGTGTGCGCGGCAGCGTGCCCGTGTCAGGAAAGAGGCGCCGTAAGAGCCGCCGAAAGTTCCAACTAGCTTCCCCGCCACCTTCTCCCAAAATGTGACTCTGCTAAGCTCCTCAGCTTGATCTCCGACTGAAAATCCCCTCAATTATGTAAGTGCTTCTCTCTCGCCCGTGGTCCTCGTCTCGTTAAGTCCCTTTTTTTGTTTTATTTATTCATGGGAACATTTTAAGTCAGGACAAGCCACTTTGAAGGGCCGCAAGTATTTTGCACCGGTCGTCCAAGGTTAAGCCCATTGACATTGAACTTATTTAAGGAGGTACTTCAAGAGCATGGAAAGGTTTGTTCTGTAAAATCAGAGGGGATTATATAGTAAGGATGAATCATGCAATAATAATAGAGAATTCCTTTGGTCAGTTAGAACACATGAAACGAAGAAATTGAAAAAAATTTGAGTGGCAAAGTCATGCCACTCGCCGCCATCTTGGCAACGCCTCCGGGAGGCTATTTTCGCTCCAAGACCAGCTTCCTATCTCAATCAATGGGCAGATAGTCAGAACTGCACTTTCACGGGTCATCAGGACGTAAAAACGACATGTATAGAAACAGCAGTAGAATATGATAAAAGTCGCTGGAGAAGTTTGATGACTTTGCCCCAAATGAAGGTTTAAAACATTTTTCAACTTTTTCCCCCACCGGTTACTGTTACTTCGCATGCGCAAGGGTTCACGACACCAACCTTAATTTACGTCTCTATCCAGAATGCCGGTGTTGTGGCCATCGTCTCCGCTGTCGCAAAACCTCGACTGTGTGCGTCAGTGGAACCAGACGATAGGCTTAAATGTTTCCCGGCTTCACTGTTAAAAAGCAGATGATTGGCTTTCCAGCGGGAGGGGCGGGACATGCGCATACAACCGCCATCTTTGCCGTTACAGGTTTTCCTACGGGAGTTGTATTGAGGATTGAGGAAGTGGCACGTCTCCTTATATATAGTCTCTGATGGAATCTGTAAAATGGTCCCCTTATGGTTTTTGTTGGTTTTGTTGTAACAGTTTGAAGCCAAGCGTATCATATCAGTTTTTATAGATACCATCATAACATTTGAAAATGGCAATAAGTAGTAGTGTAGTGGGGGGGTTTCTGTTAAAGAATGACATTTTATTTGTCATCGGATGGCTGTAATCCTCTTATCATCCTCTATCATCCTGTATCCTCTTATCTGATCTTGACTACAATCCGCCTTTTTTGTATATCAGTGCCATTTTGAGGCTTTTCATAATTCTAATTCTTTTAAAGAAAGTCTTTGCATTTATCAAAGCACTGTAACACATTCTATTTTGTAAAAAGTCCTAGTTCACCCCTTTTCCCCTTATCCTCCTCCTGCCTTTGTTCTCTGCACTCATCTTAATATTTTCAGTAGAGACCTCCTGCACTTCCTCCCCTCCAGCCTCTGACCCATTTCTTTTACTATTCATTTCATTTCCTCACCTACTGCCTCCTCCCCAAATGCCCATTTTTAGTTCTCACGCTGTCTTTTTCCATTCATTAGTTGGTTAACCTTCGGGGTCTACACGAGGTCACCGTCTCTGAGGACAAAGGGCAGTCTGACTGAGTCTGACTGACCGCTGTCCATCTGGATCCTCACCGGCGAGAAGATGTACGGATCGATTCCCTTTTATTTCAGAATGAAATTGACCTATTAGGATTTTTAGCACACCTCCTCAAAGCCATACCAGCATGCCTAAATGAACACCAGTGTCCCTGTTATGTTTTCTGGTGTTGGCGCTAAAAGAAAAAACATGACTGAGATATCAGACTCAGTGACGACCGATGGACCGACATGCAGTTTGTTAAGAATGATATCCTGTTGCTCAAAATGAGCAATTCCATCTTTGCACATCTCCATTTTACATGATATCATTAGAACTTGAATTCACGTTTTTGACAGTGGATCCATGTGAAAGCAGTTTAAACAAATGTCACATTGCCTTTCATCTTTGATAAAATGACGTCCTAGTCAACCGCTCCTCTCCCTCCCCCTGTCCAGCTGTCCAGTCGTCCACAGTCCCATGGGCCCAGATGGACAGGTCAAGTTCCCTCTCCGGCCTTGACCTCTGTTGACCTTCAGGATCAACCTCAATCCATAATAACCGAGAAAGCCGTGCATGTGTTTTTGTCTGTGTGTTTGTGTGTCTCGTGATCAGTAGTTGTCACAGAGGTGACTCCAATGGCCCCCATCAGGCTGCAGTAGATTGTCATCCATACATCACCTACAACACACACACACACACACACACACAACGTTGTTGTCCCATACTCCCAACGCGTATAAATCCAGATATTAGTAACATCAAACCCATGTTTGATAATATTTATGGTCGTCATTTTTCATCAATAGTCGTTAAATGCCTATCTATTCTGTAATTACCTCTCTTCCTCCAGCCTGTGTGGGCTTCAAGCTGCAAATCCACCTCCAGGAGACGGGGAGGAAATGCTGCATGGATGTGCTGGCTGTTATGTGGACAAAAGCGGCAGTGGAGATGAGTGCACATGATGTGGATCACTGAGTCCTTTAGTCTTTTCTAAGGTGACGTCCTGGAATTCGCTCAGGCAGCGTGTGTTTGGCTGTAGTTGCCCCTCTTCCTTCGTACAAGAGAAGCACAAGGCATGTTTTTTAATAATCTTTATTGAAAAACCAGAATATACAGTTCTGTCCGGATGCAGATGGGTGTTGCACTCATCAAACATTTGGTTGAGGAAATATTAAAGAGGAGGTTAATAAAAAAAATGGAATTGATGCTAAGAGGCGTCAAAGGCATTTGTTGTAATTTTAGACAAACTTCCATCTAGTTAATACCGGTACTATAAAAATACCCTACGGTTATGTTTCATGTTATACATTATGTTATAAATGTTAATGTAATTCACGATGCGGCCTGACAGAGAGAGCTGTGGCGATCTGGAGCCCTTCTTTAACCAGTTCTCTCTCCAATCAGTCAGCAGCCAAATAAACAGTTGCCAGGTGTTCTGTCTGTTGGCCCTCGGTCATTGGGATCGATTCGGGCACAGATCCTGCACACAGGGCCTTTAGGGCACAAAGGTAAGCAGGGAGTTTTTGCATGAAATAGTTTGTACAAGTTTGTATGCGTGTGGAAGCACCAGAGACACACAATAACACCCCAAATCCCAGCAAAAGAGATTTTTCCATAATACGGGCCCTTTAAGCTTTTATCGGCCGATACCGATGTGGTGCTGATATCATCGTGCATCCCTAGTTTTTACCTTTTGTTTTTTACTAGCTTGTTTACCATTGTGCCACCATACCATAGACGTATACACTAGATGTCGCAGTCGTTACGATTGCACAATTGTCCACGACCGTGAGCAGACTTCGACACGGACATCAGTGGCCTTGATAAGTCGGCTGTCCCGCTGACTTTCCACTCGTCGTAAACCAAGCGCCCAGATGTTTTCCCGCTTGCGTGTGTTCGGGTGTTGTAAGAGCCTGTCGTCAATGGGTCTGCTCCTCTTCAAACATGGCGCATTGTCCCTGGCTACTACAATAAAAGGACTCTCGTTTTTCCCCTACGCCGCCTCCCGCTGGCTCATCATTGTGGTCATTATTTATTTTTATTTTTTCACGAAGCCTGTGTGCTTATCTCCTGACATGGAGGCTGAATCGCAGCTGGCTGCGATATCGGGCCTGAGTTCAGACCAGTGATGTCCTGCCAAGGCCACACATCCCCTCAGAGTCAGCGAGCGGTTGGCTACGTGCTGGGATGGATTTTGCTGGAGGTGCAGCTCACAGGGCGTCTGCTTTGTGTTCCCTGTGAACCAGTGGAAGAGTGTCGTTTTCTTTTTATGTGATGGATGTTTATGCGTACGGTATCCAGGGTTACAACTCAGCTGTTCATCAAGACGCTTGTTCTTTGATCTTACTTTGTGTGATTACTAGTCCATGATGACGGTCTTTTTTACTTCTGTAAAATAACTGATGTCAACGTAATGTTATGTTGGAACCAGAGGGAAACTGTGAGGAAGATGCACCAGCCGACCGCTCTACAACTTGTTATGGTTAGGTTTTTTCACATATTCAAAGAAAGAGTAGGTTGTTTGGGGAAGATCACTTCATGGCCAGTATGAGGAGGTGATTCCAGTAACTACTAACTACTACTACTACCACTTTCATATATCCATTCATCTATCTCTTCCATCTCATTCTCCACAGGATGCATTCAGTCACTCAATGAATGCCTCACCGGCCTTGTAGCAGTGCTGGGATCCCCCCAGCTTGGTTTAGGATAAATTGACGTATTGATAAAAAAGGCTTAATGATGGAAACTGATATTTCAGGTTCTTAGCGGAGTATTCTTTAGCATGGCAATAATATAGAAAATGACTCCGAGGTTTGTGCACTACAAGCGTCTAAATTGTAGTTTTTTGTCTTACAGAAACTCCGAATGTGGAGGAGTGCGGGGAGAAGCTGAAGATAATCCTGGAGTCTCCCAGCATCCCTCAGGCCAACCACCAGCTCCTGGTCCACCTGAGCAGACACCTGGCACGGGTCAGCGAGCACAGCCAGGCCGGCAACCGGCTGCTGGCAGAGGCCTTTGCTGAGGCCGTCTTCAAGGACTCCCCCCTCAGGTACACGTCCCCCCCCCCCTTTGTTGACACTTCATTTACTTGTTCACCCATTGCATTTTGTCTGCATGTTTTATCCGCTCCGTGCTGCGGAAGATTCACACTTCTGATTGGTGTCGTATCAAATGCCAAGGTAACTAACCTAGCCATGTTGCACCCATTAATGAAACAAACTTTTTTAACTTGGGAACTGTGGTGTAAGAGACAAAGCTAATTTCCAGATGTTCGGATAAAGAAAACGATTTGATCCAGAATGAAGATCCACAGTGTTGCAGCGGGCTTTTGTTCCCCAGTGCCGTACATTGATTTCCTTTATGAACAGTTTGTTGTGTGTCGCTGTTTACTAGAGACTTGCTCTCGTTTTCAAAGTCAGGTTTATGTGTACGGCTGGTACACGTACGGGAGGTTAAAATGGAACAAATCTTTACTAACAGAAGAGGCAACCCTCTTTTTTACCATTTGTTATTGAATTACCTAATAAAAAAATAGAAAAACGTAAATCATCCATTTTTAAGCTGAGACATAATTTAACCTGTTTTTGCAAAGATTTAGACACATTCTGTGGCCTGCATGTTTTATGAGATTTACGCAGTGATACAAATATGAAAACTCTTCCCTATCAAGCTGTCAAATGTTATTTTTGCTCTTTAGCATATCAATAGTCTCTTCCCTGTTCTAGTGTATTGCGCAAAACTATTGTATTCCTAAACCCCCAGAAATCTCCCTTTTCTTTCATAAATCCCGCAGGATTTGGTTGGAGAGGGTATCCTGTTTTATTCTACATTTATAAAACAACCTGCCAAAGAGATTTAAAATTTTGGCTAAACATGCAATCCTTTAAACATTCCATCCCCATATTAACCATTTGCATGAACCACGTCATACCAGCTAAACGAGATGGTGTTGTTTACAGCACAAAGACCTGACATTCTTACAGTAATAGACCTGCCCTTGCTCTGCGGAAAGCCGAGCATGATATTTGGCTGAGCAGTAATATCCACATGCTGGAAACATCTGGATGTATAAACTCGGAGAACGGTATTAACAGCGTCTGTTTTTCCAAAAATTACGCAGGAATTTCTGGCTGTGCGCGGTGGAGCTGTAGGCAGCCAGTGATTGTTTGCATAGTCTGCTCGGGCAATTCACGTCTGACGTGCACAGCGAGCAGATAGAGAGCACATCGCACCGTTTCAGCCGGAATTCCATGTTGGCTCATTCCGTGCTCGTGGAAATGTTGATTAATGTTGGATGCTTCTGGAGTCCAAACTGCAATCTGCCAGTGTTTAGACAGTCACACACTGTAGCATGCTCGGCGGTAAAATATGAATGCTGTGAAGGTCACACTGTTGAAGGCACGTTGTGAGTCAATCCCACCCACACACACACGCACACGGCGTCCTGCTGTCTGTTATGAAACCCAAACAAAATGACCTTTTGTCAACAGCGCGGACGTGAACCCGGAGCATCACGTCAGGATCTTGGAGGCCCTCATTGCAACAGGAGGTCTCATGGAGATGCCGGCTGCACCAGGTAGGACACAACGCTCCCTTATGCTTCTCAAGTGCGCAGGTTGGAAAGCAGTGCTTGATTAAGATCGTTTTGAATCCTTTTCTGACGAAAGCGTTTTCTATGTTTAATATATCTACAATCCCAAATACGTTTTGATTTTGATGAAAAAAATCTTTGTCTTGCTCTGCACCACATCAGTCCTGGCACAAGGCCTCCAGCCTCACAAGGATGGGTTGTGTTGTTGGCCTACTTACCAGATGTAAAAGCTTTTGGATAAAACATCTAAATATCTGAAAGTAGAGCCTTTTATCGTGAAACCTTAATAAAAGGGTTCCTCCAAAGGAACAAACCGAAGAACCCTATGTGGCTGTAGTTAACACCGTTATTTGTTAGTGCCTTGTGGATACAATATATTGTTCTCTACAAACCGTAAATTCTCTCCAATATGCTGATTTTGGTTTGACCTTTGTGTGACACTCAGTCAAAGCGATCCGCTGTGTGCCTGAAGTTTGTTTCCCTGCTTCGCCATACGTTATTCATACTGGAAACGCAACCATCTCCTATCTGCGTCACCTCAAACTGCAGTGGAAAACATTTGTTTGCTTTGTGAAATATGTGGAAAACACAAACCCTTTGTCCAATTGCTTCTGTGATAAATTGGCCACGAGGCATGGAATCACTGCTTTTGGTCTGGTTTTCCACTCTGGATGTAAAGAGTTCATGTTATCAAAACACGATAGTTTCATGATTTGTTTCTTTTCTTTCTTGATGCATTCCTGATTGGCTGTAGATCATAGTCCAGAGGAAAAACCCTTCTCATTGAAATAAATGAGAAGCTGCGTCCAACTCTGGAAAAGCTGCATTTAGCTAAAACTGCAACCAGAAAGTAGCTTGACCGTTTTCATTGTGTGTTGGCATAGACATATACACTAGATGTCGCATTCGGGCTCTAAGCATACGTCAAAACCGCTGTCACAATTGCACGCGGACAGGGACAGAATTGTCCAAAAGGGGAGAAAAGGGGAGGACAGTTGCTCAAAGTGTCCCAAAATGTATCACTTTATCCGGGGGAGACACCGCACCGAAGCCCTCGTCCCAGCTCCTGACCTTCCTGCCAATGTAAATTCCTTGTCTGTTAACTCATACATGGCGATTAAACATTTTTCTGATTTGTATTTATATATATATATATATATATATACAAAGTCCCAGCTGAGAGTCCTAAAAGGATGTCACCAGTTAGCTTTGTAGATGACCTCGGAGCCTCGGAGTCAAAGCTAGTTTTTTCTACACACCATACTTTCCTCAAACTGCCTAAATTTCACTACTACTTAAACTCTTCGATGGAACAATAACGATCAGGTGTTAAAAAACTTGAAAATCGCATTAGATTCGGACTATTTACGGTGCCTTCATTGACGTCGGCTCCCCGAAGCAAGATGGCGGATTGACGTATTTGTGCCAATGAGCAATAGTAACGAATGCGACATCTAGTGTATATGTCTATGGTATGGTGGCACAATGGCAAACAAGCTAGTAAAAAACAAAAGGTAAAAACTAGGGATGCACGATGATATCGCCACCACATCGGTATTGGCCGATAAAAGCATAAAGGGCCCATATTATGGAAAAATCACTTTTGCTGGGATTTTGGGTGTTAATGTGTGTCTCTGGTGCTTCCACACACATACAAACTTGGAAGAAAATCCATCCATGCTGTTTTCCGTGAGATACGGGTTTTTAAATTGACCCCGTCTTCAGCCTCTTGAGTTTATGCGGAAGTCCGTCAACCGCTTAGATCAATCCATCACACTGTCTTCAGCATCGTTAGCTACCGGGACTGCGCGCTCTGGGGCTAACGTTAGCTTGCTAGCTAAGAGCAAACAGTCGCGGAATGGTTAATCGGCGGACCAGCGCATAAGCTTGCGCATGTCCATATGGTTGCGCATAAAGTCTGCGGGACATAATTCGGGATGTCCCGGGTAATACGGGCCGGTTGGAAACCCTAGCAGCCACACAGTGGATAGCGCTAGGTTAGCAACGGGTCGTAACAACACCTCATCCGGTGGGTTCTTTCATAACATAACATATAAAGTAGCTGGGTGTTGGTTTTTGTGTGATGAAGTCATATGATATTGAGAAGGAGCCATGCGGTGGAGTACACATGGGTATTCTGGAAAGGAGTTTTGATCACATACAATAACAATGCATGTTATTGTTAACATTACAGCACAAACATAACATAATAAAAATGTTTGTATCTTGGTATCAGCATCAACATCGGCCAAAATGGAATCGAATATCGTCAAAAATCCAATATCGTGCATCCCTAGTAAAAACGTGGTGATCTCTACAGTCGTTACAGATGTGGCACAAACGAGTAGAGGCGGCTCGTAGCCTTAACCTGCTCTGGAGCCTGTGGTGTTCGTCTTCAGAGATGAAATGCTGTGGAAAGATCAATCGGCCTCTGTGAGGACAAAGGAAAGGTCAGACAGCAGGTGTGTAGCTGGTTTTAATGGCCGGGCCATTCTGCTGAGGTCGTGTGTGTGTGTGTGTGAGTGTGTAGTTGTACTGGTGGGCCACAGTGGTCAGTGTTAACATATTGGTCGTAGCATCGACTGTAACCGCTCAGGAGTTATGTTATCTTTATATGAAGCACTGGTTCTTTCTGGCGTACCACAAGGTTCCATCTCATGTCATTTTATTTTCATTCACACAACTTTTTTGTCAGAAAAGTGTTTAGAATTAAAGGCAATGATAGTAAAGTTGTACCATAATAAACACTTAAATCCTGTAACATCCCTCTTGGGTCAAACTCAGTTTACTCAATCTGATATATCCGATTTCCCCTATTATCTTATCTTGTTTCTAAATATATTTCTAATCAAACTAATACATCTTAATGGAACAATCATTCAAAGATTTGCCACTGGCCAGAAATCCAGGACCCCAAAAACATAATTTGAGACATTATTTTGTTTGTTGGTTCCACGGTTCCAACGCTTTAAATCTATAAAGTCCGAGGTTGTTTTGTAGCCAGTGACTGCTGACCCTTAGTTGTCCTCGACCTTTAGGTACTTCTGCATTGGCTTCAGCCTTCAGTCACATACTGGCCACAGCAAAGCAATTAAGGAGACAAACACAGACGACGCACGCATCAGAGACACAAAACAAGTCCAGGCATAGGACTCGTTAGATACAGAAGGACAGGATGACTTATGGAAGACTATCAATAGTTCATGGAATCAACACAAGGGGAAACATGAGGCGTTGGGCCAAGGCAGCCGCTGGACACTTGTGATATTGTTTCTTCTTTAACTCATCCTACTGTGTTTCAAATACAAAACTCTAAATTTCGCCTGATAAGAAGCACACACAACAACATCCAACTCAAAGACACCGGGCTTCTCACCACACTGTCATACTATTGCTTGTGTTTCATCATGTTGGTAATTGTCTCAAACTACTTCTTAAATTATACGTGTCAAATCCGGCCAGTGAGCCTTTGTGTGGTAATGTGCGTGTGTATTGGAACGTTAGTACCAGAGAGCTGGTCTATGCTTCTCTGGAGGGTCTTTTGTAATATTGCCTACACAACCCTCTCTCTCTCTCTCTCTCTCTCTCTGATACCCCCTTTTCCACCAAAGCAGAGCTGGTGCTAGTTCGGAGCCAGAGCCTAGTTCCAAATGGGTTCTTTGGTTTTCCACCGACAAAGCACCAGCTTTGTGGTTCTTAAGTGGTGCTTAAGTGGCACCATATCATTGCTGGGCTAGAAGTAAGAACCGCTTACATCAGCGGCTGGGGGCGGGGTTACCGTGAGACGACAGAAACTTGTGACCGCCATTTTTTAAAATCTCCGTCTACGAATAAAGACGAGCCACAATGAACACGTTGGATCCGCCGTGTTTGGATGCCGATGTAGGTCTGCAAAGCATCAATAGCAAAAGCAACGTCTGCCATTGTTGATGATGTGTTTGTGTTTGGCGCCGCCGCGCTAACGCTGCGGGGAAAGATGAGACGTAACAGCAGAGGTGAAAGTAAGCCGGTACTGTCCGGTACGGCGTACCGGAAAGAAAACTGTACGGTCTCAACTGCTTTTTAACTGCTAACGGCGCGTATATCCCCTGAATATTGCCTGAATAAAGCTCCGAAACCTTCTCTGTGCTTTGTCATCAGCGGGATGATCAGGGAAGTGTCGTATCAGCAAGTTTGGTTGTGTTGTGAGGTTTGGTTGGCTGATACAGGTTCATGTACATTGCACGCAGTAGTTTGTCCTTACATACAGTCATGTAGGAGTCTCTGCATCATGATTCAAGTTTCCAGCACCTAGCAAAGCTGGTCAGGAGGACATCGAGATGTGTGTGTGTGTGTGCGTGTGTGTACATGTCATGACGCCGTTTCAGTGGCGCAGTAGGGTGAGCTTCCCTTTGTTTGATGAATGGATCGAGGGTGAGGAAGGGGGGGAGACTCGGAGAGGTTGGCTGAAACTCAGAGGTCAGGTTCATGTGCAAGCATTTTTTCTCACCCATTACCTCCCCTGCCGTCCCTCCAGACAGCATTAGTGGGGGTCAAGGGTCAGCGCAGTGCCTGCTCGCGCTATGTTAACCCCTTAGGAGAGGTTTGTGACTACGTGATGACTACTGTGTGTGTGTGTGTGTGTGTGTGTGTAGATTTTCACCTCTCAGGAGAACTGCCCTTCAAGCCATGTTCTCCAAATGGAGTCTGAATATACGACCGGTCATGCTCCACCTGAGTAACCCGGCTAAGTATCTCTGCACTGTGTGTGTGTCTGACACCCTCCGTGTGGCACATCACTTGCACGTGAAGCCCCGGCCAGCCTGCATCCAATCAGTAGTGGAAAAACTGTAGGATTATAAACTCCCAAACACACCCATCCACATTGTGGCCCTCTCGCTGTGCTTTAGTTAGGAGCTGTTTCCCCCCCACGCACGCAGCTTGGCAGGAATATAATGTATAATAACACAAAGACACATAGTGACACTGACACCCCACACACTGGCTCTCCTGCTCTCAGTCCGTTTATTCGGTTGGTAATGTAGCCGAGGAGGGTTTGGTGCTAAAATGTGTAAAATGAAGCCCCCCCCCCCCCCCCCCAAAAAAAAAACCGCGTGAGTAATGAGCCAACTATAGAGCTTTTTGTTCAAACAAACTACTTGATTAATCACATTTTGTCAAACAATTTTTTTTCAGTGTTTTTTTTCATTATGTGATATTTACGATTTCTTATGGTATTTTATAAAGGTTACTGGTATATTTTTAGATGTTGGGCTATTGTTTGGACAGAACAATATATGTGGATTTCATGGCCTGTTATTTAACTTCTACTAATCTTTACAAAGTCTGCAAATAAGCACATTTCCCAAACAATTTGATTATAATAATGAACAAAGGCTAACCAGCAGCTTATTTTTGAGTGAGCTGCACCGTACCCTGAACTACTAACACACACGTGAACTTTGCAGAGGTCAGGGCTGGGATCTTAAGTGTGTGAGAGCACGTTTGTATGTCTGGGATTAGAATTAGTATGTTGGCAGTCAGAAAGATAAGGATTGCATGTATGGAGGGTTCGTAAAGTTGATGTGCGTATGGGGTCACAGTTAAATCATGTCCTGACTCGATCCTTTTGAGAGGAAAGTGCCAGCTTAACGTCCAGTATAATCCTACAGTCCAGGGTCAGCAGAAGGGCGTGCTCAAACGCACTCACCAACGCACACCCCAGGATGTGTGACTACTGGTCATCACGCTTGTATAATATGATTTAAGGTCAAACAAGTGCACAGCTTTTTTTTTTGTATTCTTCCAAGCTACGCTCTTTCAGCTAATAACACTCACATACACACCCACACACCCCCCCATCGTTTTTTTCTTCTTAACCACATCACAAGGTCAAGGGTCACCGATCAGCGTGAGATGAAGGCGATGGCCTTTGATATGGCTCCGTTAGCTGAACAGAGAGAGACATGTGGTCAGTCCCAACAGGAGGCTTTTACAGCAGTGGATGCAGCACATCCAGTAGACCATGGCATAGATCACACATTTCACAGGCTTTACATATACACTGAGACATCCAGAATGTAAAAAAAGGTAATAATACAGTGCTCTTTCTCCCCTAAACTTTTTGACTAAATTGATTTAAGGATGTTAAAGACCTTCCTGGGTTCACGGAAGTGGCAAACATTTAAAAGGCGCTGTGCTGCCCTTCCCCACGACACGCAGCGCTCTCTTAGCCCTGCAGAGCCTTATCCCTGGGCTCAGCCTCTATTAGAAGATTATCTTATAATGCCCATCATCCAGCAAAAGGCTCTCTGCTCCAGTTGCTTCATGACGTATTCTGGGAAGAAGCTCTCCCCTGGTTAATGTCCAAATTCCGCTGTAATATGCTCATGTAAAGCTTGAATTAACATCAAACAGCCCCCGGCCCCCATGTTTATCCCTTGATATGTAATTTGAAGGGTCACGAGGTCACAGAAGCTACGCTTCCTGTCGTTAAACCGGCCTGGCTCGCCTTGGCTTTTATGTACCATTCTCCTGAAAGGTCTGATGGTTTCTGGCAGGTTGGAGCCTCCGTATTAATTACATTATTCTGATAAACGCTTAACGCTCACTTACTGCATATTCATTTTTCTAACGAGTTATTCATGATTATGTTGTAGTGACGGTTGTCTATAAAATACTGCAAATAACTGAACACTAAACTTAACGTAAAATTGTATCAGTCGCTGTCTTTCAGCAGTGTTCATTGGTTTGTCCGTCTCGCCATCACCGCGCTGCACCGCCGCATGCCAAACCTTTCTCTTCACTACCCAATTTTCCGAGCTTGTCTTAGTTCATTAGTAGTGAAGAGAGTGCTGCTCGTATTGCATCATGCCTCGCCGGTAGGAACCTTTTTTTTTAGTTTCTGGACATGTTGGAGTAGTTCAGAAGACGAGGTGATGCACCACTGAGGGCAGAATCTGGTACCGGCAGAGAATCCTAATGATGCTGGAAATGCTGCTCAAACTTCGTAGGAGTGAGCGGCAATTATTTCACTTGGAGTTTATGATTTATGTTTCTCCCTGCAAGCCATCAATAATGCATTGAACTTATGACCCGACGTTATAATGATGCACATAAATGTGTGATAAAATGAAAATTAAACAGACTCTCTCCAGTAGTAATTTAAAAGGGGAGGCTTGTGATGGTGCACGCGCGCGTGATCGACTGCCTGGCTCCCCTTTGCAAATGAGCGTTGAACTGTGCTCATGTTTTACAAGCTGCCTTTGTTGGTTGGGTGAGTAAACGCAGGTGGATGGTTGTTCATCAGGCAGTTTGCCGTATAGATTTTTTATATGGTCTTAAAAAGTGCTGAATTCCGAGTTCAGAGCACGGACACAGCCACGCACGATTATTAGCCTCGTGTTTTGGGCAGTCTTGGCTTCTTTGAGCGTTGTTGACCAAGCTGGTCCTCCGTATGAGCCTCTCCGCTTGTGCCCCGCTGGCCAGCCAATGGCCTTCGCTATGTACTCACCCGATGATCACCGCTGATAACAGCGCTAACGTGCTCCCCCGTCAGGTAGTCGCTCCTACTCCGGCTGGCACTGCCACCCGCTCGGACGCCACCATGTCGGCGAGCCGCCCTCTTGTTCCGACACCCTGAATATTAAATTGAACAACTCTAACAACCCTCACCACTACTTTATGAAATACAAAAGGTAAGGTGGTTATAGTGCTCGTAGCTGAAATTCCAAGTGTCCTAAATGGTCACAAATGAATTTTAGATTACTTTTAAATAACTATTTAATTTCCCAAATATGTGGAACACGCAACATCTGTAGACAAACAAACAGCGCTCAGTCTGCACCACGTGTGTGTTTCTCTCCCTGTCGGTCTGTCATGGCTTCTTTTCTCCCGTATTTTTTTACTGAGGATCTGTTGTTTTTTTTTTTCAGTCGTGGTAATTCAGTTTTTGCATCAGAGCCACTGTTGTCTCCTCCGGACTTGAATATCTAATGAGTCTTTTTATTCTTTTTTTTACCTCCTGGCAGCTCTGGGAACAGCTGGTCTCAGAGTGGGCTGATTAGTATGTACAATGCGCCTCATACAGAGTTTTGTTTTGTCGAGTTTTACTGCCAAATTGGGCAGTGTGGAGCAGCTCGCAGCCTTCGGAGGCTTTGTGAATTCCGAACAAGTGGTTTCAGGATTGCAGATTGGAGTCGGTCCTCCGTTCGCTCTCTGCGCGCTAAGCTCACTCACGAGTTGGATATGTTTTAAATAAACGGATGGCAGAGATGTGTGTAGGTGTGTGTTAATACTTTTTTTAATACCTTTTTTTTGTGTGTTGTCGAGATGCACACCTCATTCTCCATTTCCGTGGTTTGCATTGTCCGTGCTAATGATCCACAGCCCAACTTATCTCTGCATCGTATATTACTATCTGTGTTATTCCTCTGTGCCATACGGCTCTATTGTGTCAAGATGCAACAAGCTGTCACACTGGCTTCCCTCATTACCAGAAAGAAACTATATACTGCTGTATTTTGACTCCCGCAAACCCCCCCCCCCCCCCCCCCTCCCCTGTGACGCCCAAATGTGGATTAATCCACTGCTGTAAACAGTCCCTTCTGACTATCAGTTTGGAAAGTGCCGGTCTGATTTCGGCCTTTTCGGCCACCACTTCCTGTAGCAAGCACCGGACCATCAGGCAGAGTAGTGCTCCTTGTATCCGGTGAAGTTGTCGGACTGGTAAGTCGTTGGTGGCGTTCGTACTCTTTTGTTATTGGATGGTCGGGTGATTCGTTACTCAGTCCAGTTAACATGAACCACGCTCTGTCCCTAAACCTATTTATGAAGTGGTTTTCCTGCCTTAACCTAAATGTCCTGTGAAGACCAAAGTGTGTTTTCAAAGGACACTCTGCAGGTATCAAGGGCATTTCGAATGGTCCGCGGCGCTGTGGCATTTGACACAGAATATATTGCTTCCCATATGTTTATTTTTTATTTTCACCTACAATGAAACGCTAAATTACGACTATTCCGTATTTCCCGGGATCGTAGACTTCGCAGCCTGCAGTACCCGACCTTTTACGGGCTCGACGAGTTATGGCAACCGGCTTCAACGACTCATCTGTAGCGAGCTACCCAGCTAGGCGGCGGCGCTCTGCTCGCCCAACCACGCGGAAAGTTATAGAGCCCCATTACGATGCTCATCATCAAGCCCCTCATATTGCTTGAAGGTCAAGGGCACTTTATATGAATGGATGTGAAATCTGCCCGATATTTTAAGGACGGAGATGGATAAAAAAAGGGGCAAAAGAGGGAGGGAGAGTCACTCTCCTCCTTGGATTTCTATAAAGAGACCTTTCCTTTCTAGCTGGGGGGGTTTATGGGCGTCCGGGGGGGTGTAATAGGTGGCTGACCGGTCGAGCATCGAGGTAGCAGAACCATCAGTGACGGTAATCTGCTGGATCTTATGGCACACGCATATATGCCGTAGCTACACACAGTCACACACACAAAGCTGGGCCCCATGTCCATGTTTGTGGGTCCTTTGAGGGATTAGGAGTCTTTTTTTTTTTTTTTTTTTTATTAAAACGATCCCTCCTTCTCCTTGTGTCAGACAAAGAGACGATGAATGAGATTCATTTTATTATTAGTCTGTGGAGAATTCCATGTGCTCAATTTACAGTGATTCACTTTTAACTGGTTTCTCCGAGGCAACATGCCCTACACCACCGGGTTTGGAACATTTAGTCCGATCAAAGTGTCTATTGTGAGCAAAACTTCAAAGAGCTGCTGTTCTGAGTGATCCACCTTAAACATAAGTCCACCTTAAGTGGACCTCCTTCATCTAAACATGCAAGGGACCGGACATCGATTTCATTTCATGTTAGTGATGACTTCATACTCCTGTCTGTCTGTCTCTCTCTCTCTGTCTCTCTGCCGTGTTAGAAATACATCTACAAAATAAATTCCCATATGCTTTGGACCGAGAGGGAATTAACTCGGGGCCGGAGTGCAGCTAGGCTTTCAATACTCTGGTGGGAACCCTGGATATTATGTGTCAGGAAATAATATACATGGACCGTGTGGCTGAATCCCACTCATCATAATCAACCCTTCAGGAATCTCTTTGTGCGAGTGACCTTGGAGAGGTGCAGTGTGGCGCCTTTTAGAGATTGCACGAACAATGTGACGCCGTTTGTTACTAAATGAAACCGCACCGTTTCAATGTATGTAATGAGCAGTAGGGCAGAGTATTCCACGTACAAATCCCAAACCTCATGTTTTGGATCAGCAAAGAAAAGGGAAGGAGTCAAATATAACTGAAGAAAACCGTCTATAGTTTTCCATAAAAACAATAAATTGAAGGTATCCGATTTGAAACTAAATTAATCAAACATTAGACTTCTCAATTTTGTTTATGTGTAACATGAGCTCCCTCTTCCTTTACTCAATACTGAATAATCAATCAAATCAATCCGGTCGGATCAACTCCGACCCTTTTCGCTGTACGAATGACGTCACACCAATAGTTTCACTTAATTTGTTGTATAAAGTAACAAACATGAAATGATCATATAAGGGATTTTGCAACATATGCTGCACCACATATAGTAGTATACGTATGGGCTGTTGATTTGGACCCACAATCATGGTGATGGCAGTCAACTGTGGATGCTGCCAAAGACGTTCACGTGGGTTTAATTTCAAAATGCTTCTGAACTGGGATGGCCCAACGCAGTCAAATGGACCCGTGGGAAGAAGAAGCAACACATTTATGCTGACAAAGCACGGATTTATGAAAATGGAACACTGAGTGAGTAAACAAAATTACTAAGCCGAGCGAAATCATGGAATCAGAAATGTAGCAAGGAGCTATTGAGGGAAGTTGATGGGCTTCTGAGATGATGTAATGTAGCATTTATTGTTAACACGAGTCATAACGCCAATAAACTAGCGTGTCTGTTTTGGCGTGAGAGGAAGACGTAGCAGTCTGCATTTTTGATACAGATCTTTTACAGATGGATTTCTTTGTTTGGCTCGGCATAGTCATTTTGTTTACCTACTCAGTGTGTTCCATTTTCAGAAATCGGTGCTTTGTCAGCAACAATGTGTAAAAACGGCAAAACTATGAGCCTTCTCAGTGTGTTTCCGCCTGGTGGTCAGTGTTTGTGTCCAGCAGGCGCTGCTGACCTCATCTCTCTGGCGTGGACTCAGAGCCCGCAGCTAACAGCAGATGTCCTTCTCCATTCCTCACTGCTTTGCTGCAGTGTTTCCACCTCTCCCTCCCTTTCATGCTTCAGCTTTCTAGCTTATTGGCTCCTGTGCTGCCGCCCCAAATGATCCACCTCGCATCTCCTCATATGTAAGAGCACCGACGTTTAGTGACTTTGTGAGACTCACCGGGCCTCTAACTAACTCCAATGTAGACACACATCTGCATTATGGTATGTATGTATATACAAGGTATGAAGGCCGTGCCGTTCTGCTTCGGGCGGGCTGGGACTTTCCTGCAGAGATCCAGAAGGCTGCTGTTTGTGTCGGGTATGACACCAAGTCAACAGTGAGTTTTTAGTCTGGTTACGTAACGGGTACAACACTAGGGAGCCAAATCCAGGCCAAGCGGTTTGGATTCATTATTACCTGAAGGAGACTCTGTTGAGGAGGCTTTTTATTTAGATTCCACGCCACTCCCACTTGACGCCACGCCCCCAAGTCTGGTAGGGCCCAAAAGTATGTGGAAAAATCTGAAAAATAAAAGATATCAAAATATATATAGATGAAGAATGAAACAATTTTGAGAACTGAATCAAAAATACTTTTATAAACTTAAATTTAAAAATCTGTATTCTCTCCCTGACTGCACCCACCTGCACATGTGCCTCTGCCTGTTGTATTCCACTGCACGTTATTTAGTACTTTACCTTTCTCAACGCGCTTCTACAACTTTGCTTCCCCAACAAAACACCACAGTTGAATTCAATTGGTTACGGTTTCATTAAGTTTGGGCGGCATCTTGGGCCCTTCGTCTCATCCTAAAACATCTATTATCAAGAGATCGGAAATCAGAATCTGAACAGAGAACATTTTAAGCATTTGACTGCGATGATTGTTGTAGGTAAACAAAACGTGTATAACACAACTAACTCTTCATGGGCTCCGTGAAATTGGACAATCGGAGCGTGTCCTCGACCGAGGTCAATGACCTCATGGCGCCGAAACTTTTAATCAGGTGTTTGAGTGGCCGATCTGTCTCGAGCCCAATTCTACGCTGATTAAATTAGCTTCCCAACAAGCTTAGTGTGCACACTTTAATTCCTGAGTTTCTGGCTGATCCCATTAGCTCCATTCTATGCTTGACGCGGTCGCTCGACCCGAAGGGATTTCTCCTCAGTGTCCACGGACGCTTTGTTCATCAACTGAAGGCCGCGCTTTAACTGACAAACAATCCCTCAAGCACCATGTTGCTTGCTATCTAAGGTAATATCGTGCAAAATAGCCCCCCCCCCCCACCTTTCTGTTACCAAATTGAAGTGTTGCTAGTGTGTGGCTGGCGACTGTATAACAAGTGTCTTGCAGCTGTACCATAGGGATCATTCAACATTTCAAAGTCATTATTATTTAATTCATTCATACACAGGTATTTTTCATAATCGTAATGATTTAAAATCTAACCCATTAACGGCATGTTCCCAAATATAGGCTTGTAGGCCAGGCTATTCATTTAAATACTTTCCTGGTTGTAATATGCGCCTTATGATTGTTTTTAGGGAGCAGCCGGTTCAACCGGCTCAACTGTTTGCTTTTCACGTCTGGTATCGACCGCAAAGAAAAAACCAGGCTCATTAACGTTCTTCACCTGTATTCAGAAGTTGGGCTGCCGACATTGACAGGGCCCGCAGAGATCATTCATAAGCTGCGCTATGCTGCTGTTCAGGTGAGGTAGGGGGATTTTCAGAAGCATCTTACTTTGCTGGCACTTTTATGGGGAAAACAAACCTGGTTGTTTCACTTGAAGGGATAATGAACATTGGCTTTCAAATCTGCTGTGTGTGTGTGTGTGTGTTTAGTCTCTTTGTGTTTTTGAGTTTGATAGGGCTGCAAGAATGAGACAATACCGTGAACATTCCTGTCCCTTGTCTGTCACAAGATGACATGTCATTGCATAGATGAAATAACAGATCCTGGCTTAAAGTGACGGTGAAAAAGAGAATTTATTCAGTTTGAGACTTTCTGCCTGACTGTGTGATAACTTGACTATTTGCGCAGGCCCTCCAGAACCTCCGAATCCGTCCTTAGACTGATTAGAGGCCAGCGCAGTCACAGCAGCTTGAATGAATGAACCAGGTGTTTCTTGCATTTATCTTTGTCATCCACCACCTTAAATCCTTTGTCAATACTTCTGTTCAAATTTAATACAGCAGGCTGAATACCTGTCACAAAGCTATGAACTGTGGGGGAAAATCTCTCCGGAGAATTGTGAATGAATGTGGACTCGTGGCTTATTGCATTAAGGGGTCAAACTTCGGCAAAAGAGTTGTTGAGCGGCTGTTGATAGAACGATATTCGAGTCTGAGGGTGTCACTGTATCCCTGTTGAGCTGATGATACACTTAAATGCATCCCTGCAGGGAGCTTGGCAGGCTGTTTGCAGGTGTTCAGGTGTGTGTTCTAGCCAAGCAGCATCTTTCAGATGTCCATAAAATCTGGAGGTGAAGAGGTCACCGTTCATCTTTTCTGCCTCCCTTCAGACGAGGCGTATCCTTTGGGCGCCAGTAGAGATTCAAAAGGGGACTGCTTTAACTTCAGTCTGCAGGCGGCATCAATGTTTCATGTAAAGAGGAGCTGGCAGCCCACACTATTTCTGTAAGTATTTATTATTCAAGAAGAGCTGTAAAGGAATAAAAAGAGGTAAAGCACTGGGCGGCTTCTCGCCCCCGGATGAGAGCAACAGGTCTCCCCTCCCCGGCCACAGAATGTTGTTCTGTTGTCTTGTTGTGCGCTTTGTTGACTCCTTCGGTATCAACAGTTCCTATTGAGTTGTACTTGAGTCAAAAAGTTTTGAGAACTTTCCTATTGATCGAGGCAGAGTCTCTGCGGTAGTCGACTTTCATGTGCGAGATCCACAGCGAGGCTGTTTAATAAGTGATGAGGCAGCCGATGACTGTGGCCAGACCTCTTCATAGAGATAATCCATATCTGATATCATATTCTCTCACACACACACACGCACGCACATTCCTTTTCTCACAGCACTCAAAGCAGAAAACGTTATAGTGGAAGACAAGTCCACACTGTGGTCACTGAGACACACGGACACGGGGTCGGGGGGGGGGGGGGGGGTTCCATGAAGCATGGTGGACAAATGAGCTCACAAGAACATTTCATCAGTTCGGTCTTCTTGTTCTGCTCTTTATCTGCTCGCTGCTGTGTGTGTGTGTGTGTGTGTGTGTGTGTGTGTGTTGCAACACTACTGGCATGCATCCTGTGCACCGCGTCGCCACACGCTCATAGAGCACAATACACAGAGGCTGAATCCTGTCCGTACGTGACGCGCTCGAGTAGTCGGACTTAACGGGGCCTTCCGACTGTCAGGGTCCTCATAACATTTCGATGAGCAGCTCGTATAAAATAAAGTTGAATTGGGCATTCTGGCTGTGACTGTTGCAGCTGATATGTAAAGCAGGCCGAGACGATGTGATGTTGGCGAGGACGACGATACTGACCACGAAGACAACAACAACAACAACAATAATGTTGGTTTGGATGATGGTGATGAATTGGGATACAATAAAATCTCACTTGTTGATGAATTGAATTATTCCAGCAATGAAAAGTGCGTCAATGAGGGTGATAATGTTGTTTGGGAGGATGGCAGAGAGAGAGTATAACGGTGATGATTATGATGACAAAGAGCTAAGTGTAAATTATGGGCCCTGTTGAAGAATGCCAAGCTGAGCTCTCATTATGTGTCATAATTGGCAGCAGCTCTGTCTTCATGTATGATTAATTGCCATAAATGAGGATTAGAAGTCTGCAATTAGTCAGCGATAACACAAGGACCGGGTTCTGATTATTAGGGTTAATTATCGTGACCTGCCTGTGCTCTGCTGTTGTTTGTGTGTGTGTGTTGTAAACTGGGACTTTTCTTATAAAGGGTCTACCCCCCCCCCCCCCCCCCCCCCATTTCCTCAATGTCACTTAGGTGGCTGTTGATTCGTTGTAAATGTCATTTAGAAATGTCATATCTTAAAATAATCAAATGAAGATGCTGAGGTCTGATCGGTCCTTTTGTTACTCGCTGGTCAAATTAAAGGACTCAGTAATAAATATTTATTTTGAATCTTCAAACTACCAAAACACATCCAGTTTCCAAGTCGAACTACTAACCGCACACTTCAGCACCCCCCTCCCTGTTATAATGGTAGGGGAAACACTCACATCCATAATTGTGGTATCAATTTAGATTTTGTTTGTGAAAATACCTCAATAGTACCAGCCATTTTTTGGTTAGAATTGAACAGCTCGGCAGAAACACTTACTCTACTGCCCTACTGTGCCGCTCCAATGCCTCCTCCGAGTCGGAAATCCTCGCAGCCAGGTTCAACATCTGTTGGGAAGACTGTGGCCAGATTGAGTGGAGGCTATTAGAGCAAGAGATTAATTAAAAGGGTTTGGAGTATCAAAGCTTCTCGTACGAGAAGGAAAGAAATGAAAGAAAAACATGCAATTTCCTCAAACGCGTCTGGTTCGCATCAGTGGAATGAAATGAACATTACCGTTATGTTTTTCTCTTTTCCTGCAGCTGCATTGCGACTTAGCACAGCTCTACCGCACTATCAACGTGCCACCTAATATGTATTAAACTCCACTGCTGCTCTTTAGCCGTTGTAACATGGGTCAGATAAGGTGTGTGTGTGTGTGTGTGTGTGTGTGTGTGTGTGTGTGTGTGTGTGTGTGTGTGTGTGTGTGTGTGTGTGTGTGTGTTGAGCTCTAATAAGAACAAGTAGCTTCTCTTGGAGCCTTGTTACTGTTTCTAGTGCAAGACTTAGCTCACCATAACGAGCGTGAGAGGTTTGTGACTCAGGAGTGGACGGACATGGAAAAGTACAGGGGAGAATAGAGCGAATAAAGCAAGCATTAGAGCAATGAAATGTACCGTAGAAAAACAATCCCTGATGACCGTTTCAAAGGCCCCCCAGCTGCAAAAAAGTATTACGTTTCCAAATGTTCCGTTTTCCTTTTTTACCTACGTAGTTAGTTGCAGAACTGTGGTGTTTCACATGAAAGGTCAAAAGTGGGTTCAGTGTCTGTGATTTACCTCCATAAATATGTTAGTCATATTCTGGGGAGTCGATAAACGTCCCCATAAAGCCCAAAACTTGTGTGTGTGTGTGTGTGTGTGTGTCAGTGTCCAACGTCTCGCCCAGCTTGCCTCCCTCCTTGCCAGGTTGGCCGGGCTGCTAATGATGTTGTCAAAGAGGAATGTGGAGCAAAAAGAGAGCTTTGCTTCTTTGCACGCTCTTGAAAACACACACAGACACACACGCTGATTTACTCCTAACAGGGGGACGAATGACTCAGAACAAAGCTCGAACACAACATGTACAGCAACTTTCCGCAGACTCGGATGGAGATTGTTTGTTCCCATTACCCGATGGACCGGCCCGAGTCTGCATTTTGCTGTCTCAACTTCACGCAATGTTTGTTGCCATGACGACTTAATTAGGACACGTAATCAATGACTTTCTTTGCATTCACTGGGAGGTGTGTCCGCGGCATTGGGACAAACACGCCAGCGAGAAGTCGTGCAAAGGGCGCATTTGTTACGGCTGAAGTCGGCTGGAAATGAGTGGATTCGCACAGTTCACACGCAATGGGCCGCGCTTTTTTGTCAACAGCGCGGATTGTAAACAGTAACAGTTGTAAATGGACTTTATGGATGGTTATGACTCTCAAACATTTATGTCATTCTACCTGACCGGCTGGCTGTCTGTTTGCATGCGTCTGTTTAGAAACTCTGATTGGTCTCCAGATTACAGCAGAGTCTGGAGACCACGAATTACAACCGTCCAAGCCATTAAAACAACACGTACTAAATCCAAAACTAAACCAAAAAGTGGTAAAAAAAAATAATGTGCTGCTCCCTGGCTACACAGCCAAACAAACATCCTCATTTAGATGCTCACACAGGCGGCCTCTCCCCCTCCCTCCCCCCTCACTCCCTCCTCACTCCCCCCTCGTGCTCATGTTTTCACAGCAGCTGCTGACAAACTGACACAATCCTGGGAGTTTTCCCCACATGGAAACCCACATTTTCTGTTTTATTTTGGAGCTCCCAGCAGGGCGAGGTCACACCAGGGAAAGGGAGAAAGCGCACGCTGTCCCTGTCAGTCTCATTCTTTGTGGTAGCAGCTTTTCCCAGCCACGACCTAACTGACGCATTGGCAACATTTAGCACACACACACACGAGAAATAATACATTGCGTCAAGCTGTGTGTGTGTGTGTGTGTGTTAGAGTGAGTTCAGGCAGTGACTTTATCCGAGAGGTGATCCCTTCTCCGCCGGAGATTTTCTTTTGTAAATCGTTTTTTAGTCGTCTTAGCCCAGTCGCCTTATCATTCCTCCTCATACCTACTTTCTCCCAGCCGATGTCCGTGGGCCGGATTCAGCTCAACAGCCCCATGAGCGTTACAGTATTACCTGCTCATCCTCTTCCATCACTACTCTAACCAGCTCTAGGAGGCAGATGTGACAGGCTGACCTCAGGGTATTCTGCAGGGTCGTGACCGCCTCACATACAACCAACGAACCAACCACAGCACGGCCGACGCGATCCCAAGCCTCTTCCACCAACACACAAGCCATCATCTACTTGCCTCTTTTATAACTTGTCTTGCTGGTGTTTAGTCCATATTTTAGAATCCTGCTCTCCAGAGCAGTCCAATCTTAAGTTTAAAATCATGAATGTTTTGTTAGCATTCAATCACAAGTCTCCCTAAAGATAATTAAAAAATAAACCCCTAGATAAATAAATGCAATCTCAAACTCTCATATGGGCAGTAACTCCATAAGCAGGTTTTGGGAACTATGTCTAAAAGTTTGCTGAAAGATTCTTGATTTGACCGCTGGTCCAGTTCAGAGGTTTGATAGGAGCCGAGGCATTGGGGCAGGTTGCCAGACTATCATGGGACTGACACGTACAGACAGACAGGCATGCACGCTAACGTTCACACCTAGTGGCAATTTACAGTCATCATTCACCCCGATCTGGAAGCCTTTTGGACTGTGGGAATCCGGAGAGAACATTGAAACTCTGACTGAAACCCAGGCCCTTCTTGCTGTGAGGCCACTGTGCTAACCGCCGCACCACAGTCTGCCCCATTTACGCATTGTTTTGTTTTTGAAGGATTTGAACTCCAAACTGTGGCGGAAGGTTGAGGGAATAGATCTGGGCTAAAGGCGAAGACAAGAAGATGTCTCTTCACCGCAGGCGGTATTTGTTTGCACCCTCACCGGCTGCTTTGTGCTTCTAAATACCCCGAGTTTAAATGAACATACCCACCCGTCCAGATCGGATTCCAGAGCTGAAATTGAGCTGAAATTCACGAGCCGCCCCATCTGGAAAGGTTCTGACACGCTCTCTCTCTTTGCAAAAAGTTGAAAGCTGAAATTTGTCAGCTCTAAAGCTGAGAAACCGTCCTTCGAACTCACTGGATGGTGCTCAGTGTGTGTGTGTGTGTGTGTGTGTGTGTGTGTGTGTGTGTGTGCACGTCGTCTGGTGTGAGACCTGCAGCCTCCAGCATCAACCTTCCTTCTGTTTTTCTTCTTCATCCGCGTTGAGCCGTCCCCTGAGCTCGGCGCTGCACGCTGTCAGCTATGCAGCAGGCAGCAACGTGTTCACTGTGGCTGCTCGGACTGAGATCATCACTAATTGCAACCAGAAGGGCCAGAATGAATTTCCAACCCTGGTTTGTGTGCAGGCCAGATCAGAATTGGTGACGGTCTGGATCCCGGCCACGGTGCTTAAGTGGAAGATCCGAAGAAATTCAGATTTTGGTAACTGAGCAGGCTTGTTACACAACAAGACTACAACATGTCCTCAGGCACGGGCGGCGGCAGGGGTCGAGGTTCTGCTCACTCTTTTTTATATTTAGGAAGAGAATTGCTGGTTCCCATCCTGCATGCTGGTAGCTCTACGGGTCAGACAGACAGTTGGATCGTCACACGTAGTTTACACATCCATTTGAGGTTAAAAGAACGTGTTGATTGTCGACGACTCGTTGGGGCAAAGAATGTTTGTCTACATTATGTTCTTATGTGCGTTTGATTCCCATAGTGAGTGAATGAATTTGAAGTCACCCTCTC
Source organism: Apeltes quadracus (assembly GCA_021346845.1). Classification (NCBI taxonomy): domain Eukaryota; kingdom Metazoa; phylum Chordata; class Actinopteri; order Perciformes; family Gasterosteidae; genus Apeltes; species Apeltes quadracus. Next base: position 12,520,465 of record CM037924.1, read on the forward strand.
GCAGCACAGACGCTGAGTTGCCGAACAAGAGGCCGCCTCTTTTGGGCGTTACCACAAAACCTCACCTGCATGAGGTCGCAACTCGACACCAAGTTGGATATAGAGCCACCACAACGGTCGTGTTGATGAATTGTTCCCACAAGGCATTGGCATTGGTATCCACTGGTATTTCCAGTGAACTTACTTACTTCCTGCGGATAGATATCAGATAACTGGAAAGTGTTTGCCTAATTAACCCTAGACTGATGGCCTCACCCAATTGCTGTTATGTTTTACTTTATTTAAACCGTGTTGCTTTATTAATCCTCATGTCTCTGAAAAAGGGATGTGGGCGTTTGCCCACCAGTGTGGAACGAGACCAAACCAACCCGACTTCATCACCTCTCAGCTTTCTAGACATTGCATGTTGGAGAACTTATTAACAGTAGGGGTACAAGGTAACCATTGAATCATTTTCCCCGATTCATTATTGCTCCACCGGCTAGTGAATGTGGTCTTTGTGAGGGCTGGCAGCGGTGCCGTTTGGGTCAGGACCGATGGAAGGACGGCTTGAAACCCTCCTCATTCAGCTAGGCGGCTAGAAAAGCTCCTTTCAGAGGAGCAGTATTGTTGTCGCCCTCATTCATGCTGCCCTCTGGCTGACACCCACACGCCCGCATGTCCCCTTTCATACCCAAACCATGAATATGCAAGGTTTTGTATTATTTATGGGATGGAAGTGTTCATGAATCTGATTCTTTTCTTCTACTGATTATATTTATTATTTCATTCTCTCTTAAAAGAGGACGTGTGTCACCCCCCCCACCCCCCCCTGTTTCAGACATATGTGCTCTAAGTGCATCTCACTGTCATGAAGGCTTATGCCAGCATGTTTATCCCTCAACATTGTCCTTCTCTTAATTCCATTTCACCTGCGTCAACCAGGGATTTCCTGGAATAAAAGCCCACCTGTCAATAAGCACGTACGCACACAGTGACACGATGTTCTCCCTCATTGTCTCTTTTAAGATTGTTATACACATTTTCACAGGACACGTCCGAGTCTGTTATATGTAAGGTGTCTTTGAACTCGGCGCGTAGAGGAGCGTTTCCGTCCCCCGTCCCCTCGCAATGTTAAATAACCCGGAAATGTTAAATAAGGGTAGTGTGTTAACCTGCCTGCGTAGCCCCAGCTGTGCACTTTTGCCTAAGATCGATTCTCGTATGAAAGTCGGTAGTCAGATGTTGTTGTGGAGGCTTAGAAAAAGAATGGTCGGTTAAAAATAGAGACAGGAAGCGGAGGCATTACCTGAACTTTTGGGCCATGAAACGTAAAAATGAATCAAACTTGAACATTTCCTCTTCGATTTGAGCTGAGATAATCCCGCTGTTTTTCAAATGATCAGAAGTAGTTGGTTATAACAGCAAGTCAAGTTTTCAAATTTCAAAGATGAAATAGGGATTTAAAGCTTTTTTTGGATCATACAAATGTTTCTAATTTGATTGAACAGCGTTGTGCCTTTTTTATAGTAAAACCTATTCGCTGTTTTTAAGAAATCAACCCTGCTGAGTGAAAATCCTTTTAAGATGTACACATTAGCACACAGTAAACACACACACACACACACACTCTTCCCAGCCACGGGACAGCGTTCGTTTGAACACTGTGAAATCCTTTTCCTCTCTCGTCAGAAATTGTTCACCTCTAAATACATAAACCGGTTACGAGGCGTGAATCTCTTTGTCAGCAGCTCACTTTGTCGTTGGCGCATGACATAAGTCTGCATGCTGAAAATCTTGTCACCAAAGACAACTCTACAAAACTAAACCAAAATATATATATACACATTTTTAAGTAAAAACAAGAAATTTACTATTAATACACTTAATGTTTTATTAACACATTTTCTATCCATTCATATTCCCATGTAGGATGTGGTGTAATGGAACCCTTTTGCAGTGCAGGCACAGAAAACGAATTTCCCGGACAGCACTTTTTTTTATTTATAGTGAGTGTCCCAGATAATACAAAGGACCACTGACGTGCCGACTCGAGGCATTTCTGAATAGACCAAACTACCTTTCAAATATTATGCATATGCGAGTGAAAAAGGCAAAATAGAAAGACAGTACATGTTCTTCTGTTTGATCTTGATGGGAACGTAACGTTACTCAGGATAGACGTTGAACTGAGTTGAAGGTGATTCAGCTTCATGTTGTAAAACTTCATGAACACACAACACAGGCGACGCACTGTGCAAAGTCATAAACTTTAGCACGCAAACAGTCTCGCATGGGCCACCTTCCATTTCTGAACACACACACACACACTGTGTGGACTGTGCGGGTGGTGTTGCGTGACAGAGCCTGACATGTGTCAGCTCTCTCGCCAGAGTAGTTCAGTCAGTGAATGAGTGCAAAAGAGCATTTCGGTGTTGGTTCTGCAGCATGGAGGAGACAAGGAGACTTCTCTCCCTCACCTTCCCATCTGTCCTTCTCCCCTTTCGTTCTCATCAACTCCCATGTTTTTGGTCCGTCTTTTCATTTTTTTCTGCTTTGCCTTCTGTCCTCTCCTTACCTCTCCCTCTGTCTCTGCATCTATTCTCCTCCTGTCTGTCTTCTCATCTGCCCCCCTTTTCCTTTATCTGCCGCGTTCTTTTTTTTCTTATCTCCTCTTTTCTTCCTCTTATCTCCTTTTCCTATCTATTTCTCCTTTCCTTCTCCACTTCTCCTCTCTGTTCTTCTCTCCTTGCCTATCAACTTTTCCTTCCCTTTCCACCTTCTCCTACCCTTTCTATTTCTCCTCTTCCCTTCCACACCTTGTTCATCCTGCACCTCCTTATCCTCTCTTTCTCTCTGCAGTGATGGATGACTCTCTGGGGCCCCGATGGTCTTGACAGCTCTGAGATCTCTCATTGGCTCACAGGAGTGTTTGAGAAAGACGGGGACACGAGACAGTGTGTGTGTGTGTGTGTGTGTGTGTGTGTGTAAAACTGGAAGCTTGTAGGGTCTAAGGGGGATCTTAAGAGCACTTCAGCGCACATGTGTGTTTTCTCTCCAGCAGAGAGAGAGAGAGAGAGAGAGAGAGAGAGAGAGAGAGAGTGAGTTGACATACCGTGTGTGTGTATGTTTATGTGTGTTGGGGTGTGAAAAGCAGCACACACACGGGCCGTGGATCTGCGTGCGCTCTCCCTCTCACGCTTCCTCTCCTTCTAGTCCTCCTCTCAGTGTGTCAGGTGGGGGAAGCAACGGGTGAGGGGACGGCTTGACAGCGCTCCTCGCGTGACTCGGGATGTGGATTGACCGGCTCGGCCTACGCAGCAGAACACAGACGGGCCACACAAGAGGAACTCCCCTGGTTCTCCCCTTCAACGCTCCTTTCCTCTTTTCTCTCCTCAAACCACAATGTTGGAGCCATTTCTGTGTTACGACATCTTTGAGAGCTGGCCGCGGGAGAGAGGTGCCTAGAACTTGGATAGAACTAGATTTGAGCTTTTAGGAACCTCCCCCTCTTCATCTTGTGATATCATTAAATGAACAAAGATGTCAGTGGCCATGCCCTCAAAGACCCCCGCGTGAATCAATTGAGACCTGTTGTAGGAATACCTTGGCAGGTGGCTGCAGAGGCCGTGTCCTACTCCTCCTCTTGGGCTGTGATGAGGCATTCTCAGGCCGGATGAAATGTACATCAGGGTGGTCTCACCTGGCGTTCCAAAAAACCATGCACCACCTGCTCTGTGTGTTTGACAACATTATCCTGAATGACAAAGTATGCACGCTGCAAACTCCGTCCCATGGTCCGCTGTGTGATGATATGCTGGACGGGAGTTGTGGGTCTGTCCTGGGATTCCTCCCAGCTGGACCAGTTTGGTCAACAAAGAGACACCCTGCAGGGCCGCTGCAGCAACTCAACACACTCGCTTGTTTCCGAAGAGCAGCAGCTCCAGTCTGGACCAAACTCCTCGTGATTATTCATTTTGCTCATCCTTTCCAAAGCTCATGAATCTCGGTCGAAAACATGACATGATTACCATTATTTACAAGCAGTCGTTTCAGTGACGATGGCACATTCAAAATGTGGCATTTGCTACTCAAGCTACAACAGATTTTGTTTATCTCTTGGGGGGGAAGTTGTCTGGCAGAACATTTTTGGACCACTTGCCTTTGTACATTCCTGAACTTATCTGAACCCAAAGCAGTCAGTGTTTTCAGTCACAAACGTGCACAGTTGTTTTTTCTTCATTTGAATAATCAACAGCTTTCTGGGAGATTTACAGAACCACACGTTCATGTCGTCGTCTCAGCAACCTTCATCAAGGAGAAGAGAAAGGCCGGTTCAAATCCTTTACGATCACAAAAGAGCAGGCAAATACTTTATTAGTATGATGAAATAAAGTGGAGGTTTTTCAGGGTAAAAAGCATCAATGGATTTAAAGGTAAACCGTAAACCAGTGCAGTAAGGTGTCAACCCATCTATACTGTCCCCCTCCCCCTCCTAGAAGTACATACTGTCCTGTCCTGCAGGCCGGCGCCTTGTTTACCAAATGCGTCTCATTGCGTCAAATCTTTCCACTTTTACGACACACACACACACACACACACACACACACACGCACGCGCACACAATTACTTGAATTAATAAAGGCGCCTCTCGTTGTGGCCTTATGTTCTCTCCGAGTTGCTCCCCTTTGATGCACTTTAACCTAAGCTCGGTTTCATAACGTTCCCTGAGCTCCTGCGGCGCGACACGTAGCCCAGCTTTCCTCGTGCACTCACGTGCACTTTACATTACTAAAAGCATCGGCTAAATAGGATTCGGCGGGTCGGACGTGTTTTCTGCCCCCATAAGCTCTGCTTGCTTTTAGCTGTGTCAGCTGTCTTTGTGTGTGTGTGTGTGTGTGTGTGTGTGTGTGTCTGCGCGCGCACGCACGTTCCGTTGTGTTTATGTACGTTTCGTGCAGTACGCTTGGTGTGCGAGTGTAAGCGGAGGGAGAGTGAGAGATCAGTGTGGGTCAGCGGGTAGGGCTTAGCATTGCTCTATGCTTTTAGGTGCTGGAGAGGGGCCGCCGGGATGTTGTTCTAAGCTGATTAAGTGTTCACACTTGTGTTCAAGTCATGCAGCCACTCGCCGTCTGTGCTGGGAGAGGAGCGCTGGACAGGGTGCCGTCGCTCAGCAACCCACTTTTTATGTCTTATTCTATCTTTTAGAATGATCACTTCCCCCCCCCCCCCCCCCCCCCTCCCCCCTCTCCTGCACAGAGCGGTCGAACCAGACAGACCAGCTCTACATACATGTGATGAAGGTTAAACACATGAGAATGCAGTAATCGCTGCATTGCCATGTAGGCTGAACGTGTGAGTGACGGGTGTTTAGAGTCGAGGCAGGTGAGCAGAAGAGAATCAGCTTTTACTGGATTAAAGTTTATTGATGCTTTTTCATCACAACTCATCGATCCATATTCCATCTCCCCTTTCTGTCATGACTAGCAGCCTGTGACCGAGTGTGTGTGTGTGTGTGTGTGTGTGTGTGTGTGTGCGCGTGCAGTCTGTTTATGTACCAATGTTACTAATGCATCTCAAGATTTCTTTCTTGAACTCATCCAAGAGTTTAATAATGGCCACACACACACAAATGATGACCTCTACAGGGAGAAACTTCCGTGTCGCAGAAAGTCCGCACAAGATGATCTAGGCGGATTGTGATTAAAAAAGACTAAAACGTCGAGACAATTCACTTCAGTTCTTACCTTTCTCATTTTTTCACTGAGCTGAATTTGTTTTCCGAGAAGTGTTGACCAATCACATTTGGTGGCAAGCGGATAAAAAGTGGGAAACAAAAGAGGTGAAAAGCATTTCCCAACCAACAGGCAATATTGAATCCCATCGGCCACTGTCTGCGGATGGTTTTGGCTTTAATTGGCTTCAAAATAAGATGTTACCTGGGCCTGGGTAGTAGATCTTACTTTGCCAAACAGTCTGTAAACGATCACCTTGAACACATTGAAGAGCAAGTCCAATATTTCCCGTCAACAACGTCAAGTCCACGAAATATTAGCCATTGCCGCCAGAGGCTTATTTTATTGTTGGTTCCGGGATGGATCGGGACCCACATGACTAAAACCTGTAACATAGCAACCCAGGAGTGTAGCGTTTGTCTGATTAATGCACGCTTGAAATGTAATCACATGAGCTATCTGGGTTTATGTGTGCAAAGTGAATGTCAAAGCACTGGGTTTCAGAGCCATGAATCACAAGAACAGCTCATTTTTCCAGCAGCTTAAATGTTCTGGTGTTGTTCCCATTTACGTCTGCCTCTGCAGTTGGGAAAGCAACAGTATTTCCTGGAGGTTTACAGGGTATCCGAGACAAACACCTCATTAAGACAGTTCATGCTTGAACTCACGGGTGGGTAAACGTGTCAAATGGAAACGAAAAGAAACTAAATGGGAGGGTGAAAACAAAATGGCAGATCAGTCTATTTGTCAGGCCATCTTCCTCCCTTCTATCATTTTCTCATTCCACTTTCCTTCTTCCCTTCGTTGCACCTTGCTTCCGGCCTCATTTCTTCCTCCTGTCTCCTCAAAGTTTACTTTTGGAAAATTGAAATGTTGGTCCTTTGCACAGTGGAAGTCTAATCTCAATCTTCTGCAGTTCAGTCAGTTGTGTGTGTGTGTGTGTGTGTGTGTGTGTGTGTGTGCAGGATGAAACAGACTGGGTAATGGCTCTCTCTAATAGGGCTTAGTTCAGCTGTGCGCATAATGCCGTCTGGCCTTCGTTTAATCTGAGCTCACTATGCTCGGTCTGCGGCTGACAAGGGGTTAACCTATGAAGAGAAAAGGGGGAGGAAAAGAGGGAGGGAAGGAGAGATCGGGAAGGTGAGGAGATGCCCTGAAAAAAAGAGACAAGTTAAATGGTCATGGCAGTCACCCAGACACACACAGACAGACAGACGGCATCACGGTGATGAGGAGGTTGCATGTTAATAACCATTCAGCATCGGCCCTGAGAAGAGGCAACGATGATCTGATACACGCGCAGCAAATTCGCTGCTAAGGAAAGAAGGACGGACAGAATGGGAGGTTTGAAAAAGAAAAGGGGAAACTAATGGAAGACAAATGCACGGCACACACAGAAGAGTGTGACGTTGGTGCTAAACTGTAACCCTGCAGAGGGAATGATGCTGCTAGTTGGGCACCAGCTGTGAATTAAAAGATGAAATTGAAGGACAGGAAAGGGAAGACGGTAATGAAGGGAAGAAAACACCAGGACAAGAAATAAATGCATAAACATAAACAAATTAAACTGAGGAATGAGATTGGGGGAAAAAAACACAGGGTATGACAAAAGCAGAAAGGAAATTAGACCAGTAGAATGAAGGAAAGAGACTGAGATGACACAAAAGGATAATAAAAACGTGCTAAGATGGGAAGACATTAGAGCTGAGTGAAGGCAAGGACGTAGAAATTATATATATATATAATGTATAAAAGAAAATTCAGGAAACCAAAGAATAGGGAAGGAAAGGCCACAAAGGGGAATAGGAAAGAACCGCCTTTTACAATGCTGGTTTTTAACCCAGCTCCCACAAAAAAGAAAAGGAGACGAGGGGATGAAATCAAAGTAATGGACGTTCAAATGACTGTGCGTCCACCGCGATGATGAAGTTGAACTGTAACCTTGTGGCCCCACAAGGCCGCGGCTAAGGGCTTAGCCACAGTGCTAACTAGTGGAGTGTGAGCCACAAGGGAGCCATCTGGTCTGCAAGACATGAATCTCGTGCCTGTGGAAAGAGAGCAAGGTGGACCTGAGCTTGGGGGGTAGAAGGGTTGAGATTAATGGCCCCTTTTCTAAGTCATGGCGGACCCCAGTACCCAACAAGGCGGTCAAGGCCTCACCCCAATGATGATGATGGTGATGATGAGGCTCATGTTCGTGCAACTTCATCTTTGGCAGATGAGGTACTGTATATACCGGGTTTCCTGAAAAATGATCAGCAGCCCAAGAGAGGAATCAATGAATCAATCGTAGATGTTTTCTTCTTGAGTCACCGCCCGCCCACTGTGGAATATGTGCGTCAGGGTTCGTGTTGGGAACATGTGCGTTGAGGTTCGTGTTGTGAATATGTGCGTCAGAGTTCGTGTTGTGAATATGTGCGTTGGGGTTAGGGTTAGGGTTAGAACATACATCTGATCTGATGTTACTGAGTTGGTTTCCTTTATGTTTCTTTATTCCACACTCTGTGTCTGAGGGAACAGTTTAACATTTTGTAAAATCGGCACCAATAAATCTTTGGCGTATTTGCTATGTTTTTACCGTTTGCATGGGTCTGCAGACAACAAGCGCCGTAGTACTTTGATACTGAAAGGAGATCAGGAGCACCCGTTCCTCTGATTTCTGAGCATTATTATGCTAATGTAATCATTATCTGTCATGACCTAGAAGGAGTACTATTTTGGACACAATTTCCGGCAATCGGGCGCTGCATGTTTTTAAAGTGCTTCTAGGTTCTCTATGATTTTGGTCAACGGGCCAAACTAACTTGTACTGCACGCCCCTCACACTGTGTATCGGCCTCATCTCTCCCTCTGGGCCCCAACGTTTTATTTTAAAATGGAACTAACTTTTAACAGAAGTTGCTGTCGATGAGTTCATAATTACCGTATGGCATTTCATAACGGAGGGTTGTATATTAGTGTTGATGAGATTTGGAAATGGTTTCCCTTGGCCAATACATTTGATAGTTTTCAATACGTAAACACTAGGGGTGTAACGATTCTTTTTTAACAATGATTCGATTCGATCACAATTCGTGGTTGTCGATACGATTCAAGGACAATATTGGTTCATTTAGAACGATACGATCCGAAACGATTCAGTGACTTGAAATCGATTCAGTAACTTCTTAGCCAAAACTTCAACCAGTGTGACTGAAATAAATTTCCTAGATTCCTGTTGTTTCTTGTAATGGAATCAGGTATCAATTAAGTATGAATATAAATAAACAAGTAAACAACAATGAATGGCAAATGCATTCACATTTTATTTGAATAAAGTGCAAACACTGCTGTAGCAATGTAGCAGAGAAAACCCCGTATTAGTGATATACACAAAAAACACCACTGCAATAATGGTTTCCCCCTACCAACCCCCGAAAACCCCCCGCTATTTCAACCCTTTTGGAGCGTCCCCTCGGATTTGCCGTGAAACCCGGAAGTTGAATCGGGGCTCGGGACAGCGGGACCTGCATACTGCGTGAGCACGTCACTGCTCAGTCCGCGAAACGAAAACCTTTATCATTAAAAGTGCTAAGAAAAAAGTCTGACGTGCTTAAATCCAACGGGTTATTTCCTAGTATCGATACAATCGATCTATTACATTTTAAATCGATCTTTGAACGATATATGTCATCCATATGGCCAACTCGCCGAGCACAGATCGATGTAGTTGGATCGGAGGAATAGAAATCGATACATCGATCTAACAGCTGAATCGTTACACCCCTGGTAAACGCGCGCGCACACACACACAATCCCAGGTTCCAAGTGTTATTTTTCCTGTAAATTGGGAACAGATTGTGTTGTGATTTAGCAGGGAACACCAGGATCTTGTTGCCCAGTACTCAACCTGAATGTGTCTGCGTCAGTATGCGAGTATAAATATACAGAGACACACAGACCTCCTAAATAAACAGCCATGTAAGCACATGGCCTGCAGAGTAAATCCATTTAACAAGGAAAAGGACACAAGAAGACACTGACACAAAATCAACCGCTTAAGTATCAAACAGAACTTTTTTTCTCCCACAAATGGAAACTTTATATCGTCTTTCTTTCTCCTTTCTTTCATTTTGTCTGTCTTCTCGGCTCCTCGCTCTCCTATTAAGTAAACCTCATGCTGTGCTCTGATGTTGCGTGCCGGGTCTCCCTAAGGACAAAGTCGTGTTTGGGGGGGATGAGGTGGTGACACACGTGAAGGGTGTGTGTTTGTGTGTGTGTGTGTGTGTCTCTTTGAGAGCCCCAATTTGAGTTTGACATCGTCAGATGGAGGACATTCTGCCCGGTCTCACGCTTTCATAAGGCCTGTTCTAAAGGTTCAGACAGATATAAAGGTTGAGGTTAGAATTGGGTTTAAGATTAGGATTGGGGTTAGGCATTTGGTTGCGGTGGTTAATGTAAGGGTGAGGAGCAAAATAATGTAATGTCTGAGTGTCCTCAGACATTAGAAGTACACAGAGTGTGTGTGTGTTGGAAAATATAAAATGATTCTTTCATCTAAAGTCAAAGTATTCAGCTCGTGCCATCCTCAATACTAACAATGCTGAAACTACTACTACTGTTTCCCTGACGACTGACGGGGTGATGCTATGTTTACGCTAGGACGCTGTTTGTAAGGAAAGCCTCATCAGGCAGACAAATGCCGTGTGCTAGCAGTGCAGACTAGCAGCCGCGAGCTAACCGGTGTTAGCATGCGCAGCCGGCCTGGCTATGTCCGCAGACGCTAGTACGTCTCCACACACAGGGGGGGGACTCACCTCATCCTCTGCTCAGGTAGCATCACTCGGCTACATCTGTACATGGAACCATGCAGTTTGCGGACATATTAGTGCATTGAGCACCTTTTTTTAAGATGTAATTAAGTGCAGAACATTTTTTTGTTGGATTACTCTTGTCAGAGAAAATCCATGTGGGCCCAGCTCTGCTTACCCCACTTCCACAGCTCATTATGTAAAGACCTGTGATCTTTGGGATCAGGCTAGCATTGTCTAAACTAGGCATTATTTTATTTGCACTGAAATGGTGCTTTTGACCCTCTTAGTTTGTATTGAACAGCTTGACTGCAGACAATAGAACAACCCAGAACCTCCTCCACCCCGGCCTCTGTATTTGCCTCCCTGCATCCGTTTTTTTTCCCTAATAGGATTTCCATCCATTAGATGTTTTATCATGACCTCCATGCATGTTAAGGAGGGAGAGATGAGCTGAGGGGTATTGATGCAGGGAGGTGATAGGGAATCAATAGGCCTATAAAATGGACAATCAGGCAGTGAGGCGGCCGGTTATAAGCCCAACTGCCTCCTGGGGGTCCGGAGGGGGGATATTAACTCTGTCACTGTGTCCGTCTGTCTCACTGAAGAGTCTCTAATTAAAATGTACAGCCTGTCTCCGTCTCGTTATGTCTGTCCTCGGATTAAATGTAAACCTGTCTGTGGTAGACTGGCAGTGAGCTGAGGTCATTTCCCATTGAGCAGCTGGTTAGCCGCAGAGGCTTTGATTTTAACAGGAAAAAAAACGTAGAAAACAGAATTTATTCCACCATGTCATTTATTAATAAGAAAAGGCACAGATGAAAGAAAATAAAAATATAGTCTGTTGTGACTAGAGAGCTTTTGCTGCTCTTCACAAGACCTTGTCAGCCATGAGTATAAAGATGAGGAGGCATAAGAAAATAACTTGAAAGAAAACTTAATTGTTATGTATTGAAAATGTATTTAAAAAGTGAAAAAAGTAATTGAAACTTGCGCGAATCTCTAGTTGGGCTACATCTTATGATCTCACATTTGACATGGCAATAGTGATAGAGAATTTCTTTTTTTTCTCATTTAAATCATTTTGATATTTTTGTATTCCATTGTGCATAATTATCTTCCGCAAAAGAACAAAAAATACAGTATTACGTTAAAACTGCTTAAGAAAATCTATTTATCGACATTAATACAAATGCCGGAAGGGAATGATTTTATTGTTGTTTTGTTGTCGAGAAATTGTTTCCCATGATGACAGATTAGGAGAATAATATCTGATGACCAGTTATCAGTGTGACTCATTACATTCAATTGAGATTGTCATTAGAAAAATGTTTTTATTTGATCAATCAAAGATGTATGCCTCAATGCGTTCAAATTTCACCTTGATTTCCATATTTGCTGTATTTTGAAACTTACGGATCCCCACTTAAAATCTCAGATCTGTTTTTCTGCGTAACACATTAATATCTCACATTGTGCACCTTAGCAATCTCTATTTACATACGCGTGTATGTAAAGACAAGACTTTTTAAAGAGATCCCAACATTTCACCTAGTGAAACACGCACTAACGTCCGAGCTCCCACGTGACCTTTGACCTCTCCGACCGTGGCCCGGGTCATGTTGACGTCTCTTCTGATAGATAACTTCTCTTCCCGCACTGTGTAACACTTACTCACACCACCTGGACGGTGCGTGTGGGTGTGAAGCGCACAAACCAGACGTACACTGCCTGTATGTGCAGTCTGTGTGTTGTTAGGGTGTGTAACTGTTGTGTACATGTGCTGTCTCAATTGCTTTTACCCTCCAATGGAAGAGATTCTCCCCTGGTGCTGTTTCATTTTGCTGTCAGCGCAGCTCTTCCCCTCCTTCTATTTAATTAGATGACTCCCACACTGATTGTGTCTACACAATACTATACACATTGATACATCTCACGAATTGATTGTTGCGTGTAGAAGTTGTTTGGAATGCATTTGGAATCTGTTTAGTCCTCAGGTCTTCTAAATATCCTTCCAAATAAGAATACTTTTTTTTGAATGGAGAAATGTCCTATCGATGCTCTAGACAGAACGTAGGGCAAGGCATAATGGGCCAATAAAGGTTGGTCAGCTTGACTGCTATCATCTTTATGAATATATATACATATGTATTACACTCATGGAACTCCTGTCCTTTTTTTTGTTTTATTCTACCATGTCCAAACGCCACATTTTACATCTCCTCAGAGCAGGAATATGATTCCCACAGGCTTTTTTTTTCTTTTCCAGTTACCCTCTGCTCTGTTGAATCAGAATTGCTTTTGTTATAGAGGATTGTGTAAAGCTTATCTGTGTAATTGAATTATGACGCTCAACACAAGCAACATTGAGCGAAAAACCGAGCGCTCCGAATGTGGTTGTTGTGTAAAGTGTCCTGATTTACATCACTGACCTCGTGTCTCAGGGTTTTATAGAGAGAGGGAGCGTGACGGACATTACATGCAGATAAACACTCAGCTGGGCTTGAATGGACATGATGGATTGTACACACTTGGATTTGGCTCCTTTTTGTCTCACTCTGACAACTCACTAGTGACCAGGATCAAATTGTTTCTCTGGAAAAAACATTGCAATCGCCAAGTTAATATTTATTGTCGTGAACTTGACTAATTTACTGAAGAGACGTCCGTGAGAGCAAGAAACACGAACAGTCCGACAGTCAACCAACATTTGATTTAGATTATCTAAAGCACTCCCTTCTGATGAAAACTAAAACGTGTGTCTGGCATTGACACCGAGTCTCTGTAACCATGGTAGGTTTCCTTTGAGACGGGTTGCTCAGTAAAATAACTTCCACACATCTGTCCACAATATAGTCTTGTTTATTCAGGATTTAAACATCCTCTACTTTGCACCTCCTCAACACGTCATGCAGTCGTCACCTATTGAAGTGTAATTCCAGCGCTAATGGACCAAAAGCTCTATTGTATTAAAAGATGTCAAATAAGCCGTGGAGACAGTTTTTTTTCGTCGATTAACCAGTACAGAGTTATGTCCAAATATGCTACAGCCCCAAATCACGAATCAATGGCGACAAATTTCGTCAGTAGCTTGCTCAGGGTTCCTACACATAAAACGACGCACCATCGACCTAGTTAGCAAACCCAGAATTTATCACAGAATACTTTTAGAACACTTACCATACGACACCATACCAGCTCCTCTCGGAGGACTAGTCCGTACAAGTAAATTATCAAATGCTATGCCAAACGAGGTAGTCCATTGAAGATTCGATAATCTACTTGTACGGTCTTTCCTCTCGAGAGGAGCTGGTAGGGAGTCCTACGGTAAGTATTCTGGGTTCGCTAACTAGGGCGTTGGTGCGGCGTTTTATGTGTAGGGACCCTGAGCAAGCTACTGACGAAGTTTGGTGCTGTTTTGAACAATATTACTGGTCGAAAAAATGCTACTTGGAACGCGTTTTGCTAACTGCCCCATCTCCACCACTGATTCGTGATTTGGGGCTGGAACATATTTGGGCCAAACTCTGTATAGGCTTATTTGACGTGTTTTAATGCAGAAAAACAGCTTTTGGTCCATTAGCGCTGGAATTACACTTTAAGGATTCCCGTTCTCATCCAAAGAGCATCCATCTTTAAATGTAAAACTAAAGTTTTCACCCACAGCGTTTTCACACATTATCAACTAAAGGCACCAGGGAAGCCCCGCCTCCGCCGCTTCCATTAGTTGAGCACAACGTGTGTGTCCTCTGCAGGATCCCGAGACGTACGGAGAACATGACGGACACGCGGCTGCCCTCGGCCGACCGTTATCCCGTCCCGCTCTCTCCGACATTTATTTGAACATTTCACATGTGCACTGCGGTCTGGCAGATAAGGGGCTCGCACATTACATCGGCCGGGTCCTCCAGGGGCCGTTTTATCCATAAATCAACGTCCCAGAAGCACTCAGCAGCTCGACGCACAAGAACGTGGCTTCAGGGGGAAATCTGGAAGCAGCGACGTCACACTGAAGATGTTTTCATTTGATTTGATGCAATGTTGGTGTGATTGATTTGAACATCGAAGACAAAAATATATAGCTCTTTGGTGTAGAACTCTTCACAAAACGTAATCTAAAAATCACTTGATTCTCAACAGATATTAGCTCTTCTTCCTCCATCCAGCGCACGGTGAATATTCTACAGCACTGCAGATCTCCCCAGGCCTGGAAGTCTTCAAAACCCATTTAAGGCCCCTGCCCGCCTATGAGAATTGTCTTGTGCAAATTTGCTCATTTGCAAAAATTGCTGAAACAGGAAATGAAAAGACGCAGGAGTGATTGCAGACATGTGTCGTTACGGGAACTTTGTCAAAATCCTGATCCTTCATAATGTTCAGCTCTTGTCCTTTACGTCCATGGTAAATACATTTTAATTGATTTTTCCAATTATGTAGAAAAGTCGAGACCCCTCAAAGTAGTTTAAAGATAAAGCCAAGCTGTCGGGAAATACTAAGCAATTTAAAAAGAGGGAAATCCAAAATATTAATGTTAGGTTAATTTTTTTTTTTTTTATTTTATTTTATTTTGAAAGGCAGACTTTCGATGCACCTTTTTTTTTTGTTAAAAGGCCAGTTGTGGCTTTGCTTCCCCAAACTGGACTGCTTCGGCCTGACGGATTGGGCCAAATGCTTCCCTTGCCTTTTACGAGTTGACACGAGCCAGTCTTCGTATAGTGTAAATAGGAAACCCCGCACAGCGCCTGTTTAAAAAGAAAACACGGTTTGCTTGTTTTATAAACCCCGTTATTTCGTTATTTATACACAGGCTGTATAAAGTATGGACATTGTGTCCTGGATGTTACTCGCAGGTTTTGGAGGAGCCAAGTTCAGTGCGAGTGTGTTAAAAGGAATCGGCTTTACATTTAAACCAGTCATCGTCAGTTTTTATTGATGTTCATTTGTAGGCATCCTTTACATTTGGTTATTGCACAGCACAATACCGATTGAAAGATGGAATAATGTGTCAGTGCTCTCGTGAAAATGTATTTCATAGATGCATTTCATAGATAACGTTTGTATGAATGCGAGAAAGCTTTTTCCAGATGAATGCTTTGTTTTCTGTTTTGGTCAGCACAGTCAATTTTAAGTTTGAACCCCAGTCATTTTACTAAATCCTCAAACATGTCAATAACACGCACGCGTTGGGTTGTACAGCAGATGTCACTTTTATTAGACTTTGTGGGTCGACCACTCGCCTCGCACCTGCCCCAGGCTGGCCTCGATTGTACCAGAAGGTTCTTATGTGTAAGAACACGGCCAGACTGGAACACCGAGCTCACGACACTAATTGAAAATGCCAAATGCTGATCCCTCAATTACTTTGAACATAGACTCTGTCGGCCTGCCCGCCCTGCACCCCAACCTTAAACCTGACCTCGCACCCCCACGTGCATCCTCCATATGTGATCTGTGTCTCTCTCACTGTCCAGCCCATTGTTAGCGATGTTAGACACCCCCCCCCCCCCCCCCCCCCCCACCACAGAGAGACCTGAGGGGCCTTCCCATGGACGTCGGTGGCAGAAAGGTCAAGACGCGGGCGGACATAAATCTGTGGCCTTCCCATCCATCCCCCGACCCCCGCACCTATGTCTGCTGACCCCCCCGTATCTACAACACACGTGCACACACACACACACAGACAGGTCCAGCTAACAATAGGCCTCTCCATCTGGGTGTAAATAATGATATTGTGGTGGTGAATGGTTCCCTGTGTCCAGGCGATAAACCCAATATAGTTATAGCAGGGGGGGGGTGGGAGGGGGCTTCTCCTTTATCTGTGTCATGGCTTACAACTGTGTGTGTGTGTGTGTGTGTGTGTGTGTGTGTGTGTGTGTGTGTCACACTCACTCTTAATAATGCGTAAGCCCTCATCTCATTTACGACTTCTCAGCCTCTTCACCAGTACCCATCTCAAGTGAAATGACCCGGAAGTAGTGTAAGTGGCCGCCATGATGAGTTTTTCTTTTTTCTTCAGCTTCCCTACTTGCCCCCTTTAGCGTAGGAACCACTGGACCATCCTTTACAAAAGAAGATTGGATAATTTCGTTCCACATTTCCTCCAAATGGCAATATTTCAATAGCGACGTGTCATTCGGGCCGCGCTCGAGAAATAACGATCATGACCAAGAAATGTAGATATTGTACGTAACCGTTGGCATAACTCATTTATGTTGCAACCTTATTAACCAGGTTCAATGTATTACTTTATTGTTTTATGGCATCTGCATGACTTAGCACTGTAAGAACACACGGACGAAATAATCAAAGATGCTTCTTTGCAGTCCATCTTCTGAGAATTTGTAGTTTGGCCGCTGCGGAGCGACGTCAGAACTACATAGCTTTAGTGAGAGTGGAGTCGGATTCCCTAAACACTGCAGTTTTCTTTTCCTAACTCATCATGAATTCTCCTCACCATCTTTCCTTGACCCCATGACATTTTAAGGTTAAGGAGTAGTGGTTAGGAATAGACTTTAGGAGGTAAATCTTTTGACAATTTGAATCCAGCCACACGCTCACCCTCAAGCCCCCCCGCCATCCCTGCCTCCCCCCCTTCCACACACACACATACACACTCCTCTCCATCTCTGTATTGCTTTTTTTCTCGGCCCTCTGTTTCCTGGAGTTGTGTACGTATCCATTGTCCTCTGATACCCGGTCTTCTTCTTTCGTCTTTTGTCATTAATTATCCCCACAACAGCACAATGGCTCCGTTAGATTCATTTTCAGTTGCGTTTTGAACGAATTACCCAGTCAGGACCAAATCAGAGACCGGAGAGCAAGGAAAGGCTATGTTACTGGTTCTGTGCAAGTGGGAGGAGTCACTTTCCTGCAGGTGTTTTGCAGTAACATTAAGATTTATTGTGCTTCCAAAAAGAGAACTTTGAGGGGTTTGAGTTTGTGTCTGTTGCGTCTCGATGGCACGACTCGTCCAAATCAGAAGAGCGGCTCTCCTTGCTTCACTCTGTTGTTTTATGAAAAGTGACTTAAAGCAGCTGTGCGAACAATAAAAAGAGCGCTTGTTATTTTCACACCTCGGGAAAGTAGGAGACGCTTTCATGCTTCACGGCAACCACTTCCTTTGAAGCACGTTGAGGCTTTAATCTCCTGAATGTTACAAGATGCCACTCAGAAGTTTTACACCATGTTCACAAACCAACAACAGAAACGAGGGTGGTGTAGATTTGTAAAACTTCTTACTTGTGCAGCAAAGTTTTATTTCAATAATTTCATTTAACAAATGGTTCCCAATATTTCTGACTTTTTAGCATTGCATATGAAATCCTACCAAAGTGGATGTTGGTGTATATCCCTTAAATGCTGAAAGCCTCAGTAGGTCCTTCCTCTGCTCCATCATCATTTCTCTCAGGCAATGAAACTGTGGGGTTTAAGGCATTTTGTATTTATTACGCAACTTTATCAGTTTTGTACAACCAAGTGAAACTCCATTTGAACCCTTAACACTTTCCTTCACACATTAAACAATTATTGCCATTGTGCCTTCTATTCGTCTGAAGTTCTAAATTTCCTTTTTCTCCTTTAGACAAAAAGATTGACAGGATTTCTTCAAAACAAAGTTTAAGTCCCTTCCATTTCAGAACTATGTGCAGTCATTAAAATAACGTTTGATAAAGAAACCGGTTGAAACTGGATATTTGTCTTCAGCTGTGACGCTGTTTGTTTAACATACACTGCACACTGAGGAGAATCCTATTAGTTTAACAATTTCAGGCAGCCGGGCAGATGTCCTCCCTCACATGTCACATTGGTTTGAAGGGAGCCAGAGCAGATGTCCCTCTTTTTCTTTTCTTTGCCTTTTTTTTTTTGTCTGCTCTTTAGGCAAATCTACAACCTTGTATTCTTTTTGTTAGCATCCCCCCCCCCCCCCTCACCCCCCTCCTCTTCCTCACCTTCCAATCGGTATTTTCACTGCAGGGCTACGTCTATTTATCTGTCTTATGACTGCTTCCTTTCTGTCATCTCTGTCTTTTTCCTGCTCCTGCACAAGAGGAGACCTCACACACACACACACACACACACACACACGCCCGCACGTTGTCATTCATATAAGTCGCAGGCGTTTGGGCATCTGGCTGGTGTCCGAGTGCTAGATGTCATCAGTGCGTCATTGCCGTTAATGATAAAGGGATGTTCCCACAGTGTAACTAGTGTCACACTGACAGAGAGGTAAAATGTCATAACACACAGACACCCACACACACACACACACACATGTGTGCATACACACAAAGATAGAAATGTAACGAGAGATAGAACTGAAATCAAATTAAGCTTTTTGGTTTCATGCAGGGCCGGCCCAAGGCATAAGCGAACTAAGCGGCTGCTTGGGGCCCCCAAGCCCCCGCTTAGTTTTGTATTATAACCTCACTGTATTTGTTTATAATTTTCGCTATAACAGTATAGCGTGACATTTGTGCCAATAATAGCACAGGTGATTGTGCGTGGTCGGAGGGGGGCCCCCAAATAAAATTCTGCTTAGGGCCCCCAAGACGCTCGGGCCGGCACTGGTTTCATGACAAGCAGTGAAACGCGCATCATCGTTAGTCTGTTGGGTTTTTTAAAATGATGAAATTAAGGTTTAGGTTTAACTGAACAAAAGGTAATCAAACCGGCTCTTTATTGGACTAGATACAATACATGCAGCATTATTGTGAAGCATCTAATTATTGTGACTGAATAAGCCTCTGAATGAATAGTGAAACATGTCAGTCACTAAATCCAAAGCGTTTCCCTTTACTGTTGTAACAAAAACAATAAATGTTCACTTTTAGGAAACTGAAATGAATACGATTTTTCATAGAAAATATTCTCATCATCCATTTGTAATGCAATAGATGCTTCATGAAATAGATGAAATGTAGAAATTGATTCTCACTGGCTCGTCCCTGCAGTCCGACTGCTGGAGCAAACATGGAATACTTTGCCGCCCTTCCTTACAGCTGAAGGCTTCTCATACATCTCCAAAGTGGATGCAGAAACCTCATTTATCCACCAGACGCATTAGATATGAACAAGCACAAATGTCTTACCAAGAGGACTTTATTTTTCAAATTAAATGTGTTAGACATCATGGAGTTTGGAACCTTGCCGAGAGCCAAATGGGATCATCAAAGAATCCAAAAGTGGCCCACAATGAACTCTTTGACCGTCACACCGGCACTCTGCATTCTCCGGCTCCAATCCAATGACACCGTTTTGACTCCTTTTCACACCTCACGCCTGATCTCTTCACAGCTGTCTGGATGAATAGGATTCTGTAAAGATTCAGTCCAAACCACCACGAAAAGATCATATATGTGCTGTAAAACACAGTGTTTGACTTCAAAACGCTCACACACATTTGAAACCCAAAAGTCAGTTTGAGCGAGCAGCTAGTTTGCCGTTAGATTTTCTAAAATTCCTAAAAGCCCCAAAGTTTGTGGAAATACTCGGCTAATTTACACTTCCCTTCATAACCTCTTTGGGATTAGATTGTGTTTATGGACTGAAGGAGCGGAGAGAGGACGCACGGCAGCTTATTCTCAGTGGCAAACCCAATCAAAACAAGTTGATTATTCCCTTCTGCTCTCCTGTTTTATTAAATGTTCCAGTGAATTAAAAGGGATTCTGGAGACCTCATTTATCAACATGACTTGATGTCAAAATATGTGCTTTATCGGTGCAGTAGAGCTCCATTCTAGTCCAAAACCTGTTGAGAACACATGTTTGAGCATCAGGTGGTCAGAAAGTGTCGAGTATTGTTGGTTTGGTTGTTTTCATGGGGTTTGATGACAAAAACAATGATGAATGCCTTTTCTTGTGTGAATGCGTTCAGGTTTTTTTCAAGGTAATTTGTAGCTGAATATCTAAATGCACAGAGTACGCCTCAATGTGCCACGTAAAGGACACATCTCTCACACACGCACACACACACACACACACAATCAACACTGGTCACCAGTAGCGTCTACGCCTCAGGGCAAAGCTTTCATGCTACATTTCCACCAATCCTCCAAACCTCAACCAGTAATCCATCATGTTGGACAAACTAGGGCACACTCACTCTCACATACTGAGATGTTTTTCTTTTTTACGTTCTCACACACACACACACACACACATGATGTATGTGCCCTAGTGGTCAGTCAGTGGTCTGCCATTAGTACCCACTGGGTTTTGAGCAGGAAACAGCTGCTTGCCCTGATAAGACACATAAACACTGGCACACAGTCCATTTAAAACTATGTGTGTCGGTTATCTAGTGGGCTCTCGACGTTTATATGGAAGCTTCTCCTCGGCATCATTTGTGTTGCTTCTCATTGGCTCATTTTGCTGGTTTGTTTGAGAGAGAGACACGCAGACACACACACACTACGCATGGCGTCACTCTCTATATGCAAATCCTGATTAACACATGTTGCAGCTGACCTCTTTAATCTTATTACGCAATCTGTCCATGAAAAAAGAAGCTAAGCTCGCATGTTCGTCATCAACACAGACTCGATTAAGTAAAGACCGGAACCCTCCAATTTATTGTCAAAGTACAAAGACGTAACAATACACACCCACACAATGTTCTCTAATAAATAAATAAATAAAACGTGTTCCTGAATGCAGCACCAACTGCAATATTTAATTTGCCAGATTTTAAATTGAACTTTTAAGAAATTCACATTTCTCTGTTACTTAAGTTGTATTTTTAAACACTTAAAAAAAAATCCACCTACTGCCACCATCTATACGTTGTGTTGTTTTTAATACACAAATTCTAAAACATGCTTCTGAAAGACACACTGGGGAATCCTGTTAGAAAAAGAATAACATCACAACAGCGCTGTCAAGGCTGGTAGAACCATAAATAATACAAACATGCCCGAGACATTTCTATGGTGTCTTTAAAGGTTTTCTGAAGACATAAAAAAATGGACAGGAGTGCGAAGATGAAGCGCCGGGGCCCCTGCGTTCCTGCTCAGTGCGCGCCTCCTGTTTACATTTATCTCTTCTAATTTGTGCCCAGGACTTGTGGATTTGGCTGACGCCCGACGCCGCGGCTATAATTATTCAGCAGACAGCGTGTGGGTGACAGCGTGGCCTAGATTGGAGTGAAGTACGCCCGGCCGGCCCCCGTGTACAGTACAGACAAAAGAGCAAGACGCATGAGAAGAGGGACAGAATGTATATCAGGGAGAGGGGGAGGAGGAACCGCATGCTGAACAAAGACGGGGGATCTCCAAGCGGACATTTTTTGATATTTGCTCCATCAGCTGCGTCTCCTTGGGGGCATGCAGCCGCACAGCCTCAATGGCTCGAGGGCACATTAAATGGACTCGGGCTAAAGTAACAGTTGGACAATAGTTGGGAAGGATGAGGTGTTGACCCCATGTCACCGTGTCTCGGGGAGATGCACACACAGAGCGCTTTCATTCATCCAATTTGAAGGCCGAGCAGTGAATTAGGTCACAGAGACAAGTTCACAACATTGCCCATCAGTTTCCCAGGTTCCATCTTAACTTCATGAAGCTTGTTCTGAACATTATGTACAGCGTTGTCAATACCCATGACTGATACAACACCTACATTTCAGTTAAGTTGAATTAAATGTAATGATAACAGCAGCTGCTCTTCCTCTGATTCAGTTTATATGCTTATAATACCTCAGACACGTAGCATTTGACATCCATAAGTTTCAATAATCAACATAAAAACACAGAAAGACATGGTTCAAAAACAAAAATCCCCAACCTGTCAAGTACATCAGATGGTTCTACGTAATTCTCCTTAAGTGAAATTATAATTATAATAAGGGACAAACTTCCTCTAGCATCTGTATCCCATCTTTTCTTGATCTTTTGATTTTTAAGCAGACGTGAGGTGAAGCATATCCACCATCAACAAACGGCGGCTGATGGGATTGTCATTTTGCTCGATGAAAAAATAGGAGGAGTACTCATTTCAATTTAACGATTGGCACCAGAGAAAAGGTCAACGGGCCGTTGTTATCAGAATTCCTCCTGGAGTTCTGAAAAATAGAATAAGACGACCCCGCGGACAGACCAGGAGCTTCCCCCACCAAAAGGCCTTAATCAGACTAAGTGAGGAGACCCTTCAATCCCATTAGAATTAAATGCTCGGCCAAGCAGCTCTCATTACTCCAGCTCAGTGTGTTTGTGGATGGGATATCTGGGCCTTTTGTTTCATGCTCCTCACTAGATTCACAAGATGCATCTTTACTCTTCCATCAAAGTGGACCAAGCTCACTGGTCCTTCCCGGACTGAACCAACGGGGAAATCCATGCCACATCTGGTGCAAAGGGTTTTCTTTTTTTATACTGCAGGTGGTAGAATCAAACATTTGGTCTTTTCACAGAAGGCTCATTGTCCTTTAATGGAGAACTGTGCTCCCTGGTTGAATGGATGGGTGGACTATGTGACCGTCCATTTAGTGCTCCACAGCTCTTTCTAACAAGTGTTTAAGTCCCTCTTATTCAGTTATTCCACGTGCACTGAACAACGTCCTGCCCTGGTGGACCCGCGTGGTTTTGTCACCACCAGTTACCGTGGCAACCACCGATTGAGTGACGGGTTGATATGAAAACCTTTTGGAAATGACATTCCGCGCTATATTGCAAGGCAGGTTCCTTTTCAACCTCTTGTGGCGTGCGGCTTTTTTGAAGCATGATCCAGCAAAATGGATATAGCTCGCCGTCACTATGAAACCACTTAGTGAGCAGGATATTAACCATTTTGCTGTCATGGGTGTGTTGGTTTAATCTGCCCCAGCAGCCTTCATAAAATGAGGAAAGTACAGTTAAATGAAGTGTTCGAGCTCTTCTGAGTTTTCTCCGTGCATCTGCGTTGCGTTTTTTCTGGTGCTTACGTGCTGTTATGTTCACCGGTTTTTACTGACTTAAGGGGTGAAGTAGGGGACAGTAAATGCTAGTTGGTCTTGTCCATGTTTCCTCTCCGACTCCAGCCCTCCCTGAACTCTCACACGTAGCGGATCACACACCGCTTGCACATTGAAACACGCACTCGCCCCGATTACGGTGGCAGCCTGGCACTCCTCCCTGACAAACGAACAAACGGCCTCAGTTTTGCGCCCGACGCCGAAGTTCCTTTTTTACGTGACGTCTTTTCAAACCAAGTCATTTCAAACTCCCTGTTCTGCTTTACCCAAAGAGGCTTTTTTTTTGTTACATTTGATGAGTAATGAGGTGAGAAACTTATAAAATCTACAAACGCGATCAAAAGGTTTCATCACAAAGCGGCACCTCGGAGCGAGCAGCGCAGCTTAAGCCGCAGGAATAGTTTTAGATTGGGGTGTTTGGCGATGGAGGAGGGGAAGGGGGGGGGAGACGGGGTGCTGGCTGCTGTTTTATCTCAGCCGTTGCCTGTCACACTGATATTCAGATGCTCAGTTACACATTCTGTTCACCCTCTGTTTGGCGCGGCAGAGTTAACTCTTTGCAGGGGTCGTAGACTACAGACTGAAGTCCCAGGATGTCGGCGTACCGGACCACGGGAGAGTACAGCTTCTAAACGACACGGAAGCAATACTGTCTCGCGCTTTTTGAAGGAGAAAAGTCAATTGAAAAATTAAAAAAAATCGAAGGTTGCATGACGGTAAGAAGTTTTAAGACCTAGCCACACCTCAACTCATCCCTCATCAAATGTTGATAGTCAAACGTGTTCAGAGCCGCATTTCAAGCATGGAGGGAGGCGAGTACCTGGTTCTTAAATGACAGAATGCTTTGTTCATTAAACCGGCTTAGCAATGTCAATTCCTTACTCACCCGCTCACCCTGAGGGTAACCTTCTAGAAGTCAGGGTTTGACACTCAACATTTAGATTTGTACCTCTTAGATACAGGTAGAAGATCGATTAATAAAATGTTTAAAAAAATCTGGAAGCGATCGTTTTTACAGCAACGACTCAATGACGACGGAGTAAACTTTGTCTGCGTATTACAACCCTGGGATGAAGCCTAAGGCTGATATTTAAGCAAAATAGAAGTTGCACGGAGCGAGGTGGAGGACTGTTCCTTTATTTTTGTGTCCTTCGTTCCATCAACCTTGGGCTGGTTGACTCGAGGGCAGACGAAGGAAAACAGACCCACTCAGGTCAGCACAGCCAGTCCTCGCACTTTCTAACCTTAAAGCCCTTTTCTCTCCCACATCCCCTCCCTCCCCTCGCTGTGTTCTGACGATCCGCTCAGCTGTTGCCTGCACTCAAGGTAGGCCTGAAGCAACACGCAGGCTTCGGGCCTGTTGGCAGCGTTACCTCATACCTTTTACCCAACACAGTCCCCTCGTCTTCCTCCCTTCCCGCCCCTCTTGTGTCTCTGGGGGTCTCTCATTAGGTCTGGTGTAAATAGTGCAGTTAGTGCGTTTCTTTGTGTGTATGCGCGCTGCGGCCCTGCATGCTCGGGGGGATCTTCCAACTTTTGTCCCCAACGCAGACAGTGTGTCTGTGTGTGTGACAAACACGGGCCCTGTCCTCCCTTTTGACTCTCAGGATGAATGTGTTTGTACACCTGCCACAGATTCTCCCCCCGCCCCCCAACACACACAGACATCCTGTATATGCTGTTGGGGGTTTCTGCTGCTTCTCTCACTGTCCACTCAAATGTCTTGCTTGCTTTGCTTTCACACCCCCAGCTTGCAAATGCTCTGTATCCCTTCGTAGGACGCTGTAATAACAAACTATGTCCACCAGTAGACATAATTGATCCTCATTTACTCCAGAATACTAACAATGATTGCAGGACAAGATCACTTGGGTTCGTGGTCTCATACAGACACATTTGTTGAGGCTGTTGTAGAAGCAGGACATTGTCTCTCCTATTCTTCGGCACCAGGACGGCAGCGAGAACAAGCTGAGCCAAGGTGTGTGCGTGTGTGCGTGTGTGCGTGTGTGCGTGTGTGCGTGTGTGCGTGTGTGTGTGTGTGTGTGTGTGTGTGTGTGTGTGTGTGTGTGTGTGTGTGTGTGTGTGTGTGTGTGTCGCGTCAAAAGAAGCGAGCGTGCTGCGTGGATTCGGTTGCAGGGCGTAGTTAAGGGACTTTACTGTTAACCCTTTGTGAGGCCTGCCATCGCCCGGTCTAGCATCCATGAAAGTGCATATTGAGTCGGTGTAAAAGGTCCGCTAACACTTGAGCACTGTGTATTTCAGACATTGAAAGCGAGGGTCCGGCAACAACAGGTTTTCCATCCATCACTTTGTTTTCTGGGAATACTAATGTTGGTAGCAGATTAGCAGCTGGGTGGAGCAGGTGGAGATGGGAGGTCGTCCTCCTGACCGATGCACTGTATTCCACATCAGATTGCTCTGTAATCTTGTTTTGGGGCCGCTTTTGTTTTGAGAGCGCGTTCGCTATCGCTGTTGATAAAACAAGCCCTTAAAAGCTGGAATAGGAAGTGCTCACACACACACACACACACACAACCACGCAGTTCTTCTTAAGCTCCGATGGACCAGTGTGTATTTGATTTGACCGTTGTGGACTTCCATCAGGCTTTCATTCCTGCAGCATTAAAACACCATTAAAGTGTTTTTGCACTTTGAGCCCTTTGACCACGAAATCCTATTCTTTTTTTGTAATTTCTATAATGAAAAAAAGTGGTTTGCCTTCTTTCCACTCAGGCGTTGGTTTTAAGACAGCTTTTACAGACCTAAGCTTATTAATGTGGAATCCATTGCAGTCTGCTTTTATTTCAGTCAAACCGAGCGGTAATCTTCAAATGAATCTGCTCTTAAAATGACCCTGACAGGCCAAATAACATTGCTGCTAGAATAAAGAGGAGACTTAACTCTTTGTTTCATTGCACCTCAGACCTTTTGTCAGTGATGTGTTAATAGCCTATAAACACTTATCATTGTTACTTTAGCCATTATCAAAGCTATAACCCAAACTACAAAATGAAGATTGAAGTTGTAATGTGACGTAGCTGCCGCTGGCCTCCAGTGTGGAGAGAGGAAAGAGTTAAATGTGCTTCCTGAGCCGGTCTGCCTGACTCTGCTGGACCGGTTGACGGCCTTGCAGCCTGCCTACTTGGCTCCCCGCCCATCCGACCGCCTGTCTGTCTGACTGCCTGTCTAGTCTGAGAGGCTGGCTGACTGTGCGGCCGCATGAATAATGCTGAGCCATGGCGCCCTGCTGCCTTGACAACCGAGCCAGTGGGAGCAGGAGGGGGGAGGTCTGTGTGGGTACAGATGGCAAATATAGAAGAGAGAAGAGCATCTGATCGAGTGAAAACACTGAAACAATGGACATCTAGGATCGGGAAAAAGACCAACAAGGGAACCGAGCAATGGGGAGGAGAAGCATTAGAAGACATCAGAAAAACCAGATGATGAGAGGAAGACGTGCAGCAGTTTTAGATGCAGCCTGCAGCAGCAACCTGTTTCACGGTGCCACCAGAGTGTTGCATCATGGGATCGGGGCCAAGGGGACGCTCACATTGCAGGATGACATCACCTCTAATGGAGTCGCCTAGAAAGGGAGACGGATATGTTTGCTCGCTGCGCTCTGTCTGTCTGTCTGTCTTGTCTGACTGCTCAGCAAGCGATACAAAGAGATTTGCATTAGGTTCAGTAAGAAAGTGTGCGTGTGGTTGTGTGTCTTCTATCTCCGGCCCTCTCCTGCTTGCTCAAAAGCTGTGTCCCTGTTTGGCTCTGTGACTGTCCACTCCACCCAAACACAGAGCGGGAGCAGCTTGAGGGCCAAAGCATCATACCTATTTCTGACTGCAACAGCAAAAACCCATTTGACTAAAACAGTAGAACTCGTGTTTCCAGTGCTTTCAACGCCTGCATGACACAAGAGGGTGACGGGCAAAAGAGGGATTTTCTCGCTTGGTTTATTTCTTCGATCACCTTGCCTTCACGTAGTCCTGTTAAAATAAATTCTTATTTACAAAGTGGCCATTCACGCGCTCGATAGTCCCAGGGTAGAAATAGGATTTTTTTAATTTAACTTGAGCAAATAATCCAAC
The DNA here is from genome assembly GCA_021346845.1 of Apeltes quadracus. NCBI lineage: Eukaryota > Metazoa > Chordata > Actinopteri > Perciformes > Gasterosteidae > Apeltes > Apeltes quadracus. Next base: position 12,548,000 of record CM037924.1, read on the forward strand.
GTTATGTGTCCGTGATGAAATGTCAGTTACATCATTTACATCTTGCCTCCCCCGTATCCCGTTACTCAAAGGTCAGTCCTTGACTGTTTCAGAGCCTTTGTTAAAAGTCACTGCATAAGTATGAATATTGTTTACTAGCTAATTTAAGCTAAGGAAAGAAACCTTGCGTGAAATCGATGTTTCCAAACCAGGAATTCTCCATTTAAGGCCTAGTGTTTGTACCCCATGACCCATTTTTCAATAAGTGTCTTCTTGGCATCTGTGATGACTTAATTCAATCAAGTAACCTGTAGTCAAATAGATTTAGTCATTTCCAATCCTACCTTCAGCCAATCCTGTTACTTAAACTCCTGATCCTGGAATTATCTCCCACGTGACCGTTCCAGTGCCTCCATCCGAACGCCTGGGCGAATGGCATTTAAGTTAAGAAATTAAGTCAATCGTACATCGTGGCCTCAGTCTAAAGTTGTTTGTTTTTTGGGTCATTTAAATAAAAGCCTCTCCAAGTCCTTTTACTTTTGCCCCTGATCCAATAACCCTTCCCTTGGACAACATGGAACTCTTCCAGCATGTCTTTCCAGAAAACGGTATCAATGAGTAATGTTGAGATAGATTTTTTATAGATCTATTTTCATCTTGGCCCTTACGTATTCTGTATAATGTAAATTCCCAGTGACTCGACGCACCAACCCTCTTAGATCCCACGTAGGTTGCCGCTCTAAAGGCTCCTGTGGGCTTTCTGCTCCAACGTCAGCCTCCATCGGAGAAAGCATTATGCTTCATGTATGGTAATACCCCAAGCCGCCCGCTTTACAGTAGACTGCAAAGACACAGACTCAAGCTTCTCAGCGGGGTGCTTTCAATAATTGATATAAATCCTTTTAGCCACTGCAAGACTTTACTTCTGCCTGTCTGCCTGCGGTGCGAGACGAGCGGAGTTTGCACAGGTGGAAGGGATCAGTCGATGCCAGGAGAGCAACCGAATTGAACCTGAATAGCAATGAGTCCAGCGCTCCGTTGGACAGAGGAAGGATCAGGGGGGATAAGGAGGAAGGAGAGCCTCTCATTGAATTCTCCCCGGCTGGAAAGTTTGAGGCGGCGAAGCTAATCGGTGCGCTCGAGTCGGCGCGCACACGCAACAATGTGTTGGTCTCACTGAGCACACCGCTCAGTGAGACCAAAGCAGCTGCTGGATCTCCCATGTGCAGGATCCAGCGGAGGTGGCCATGCTTCAAAAGGCTGGATCAAACCCGCCTGCGTGATGTGAACCGCGGCACAGTTTCGATGTTTAAGCCTCGTCTTTCCCCCCCGGAGATGTTCATTCACTCAGAAGAGATGTACTCATCAGGGGGCTTCTTTGTTCTGGAATCAGGGTTTTTACAGGAACAAGTAACGCTGAATTATCTGATTCAAGGTTGTTCTCTTGCGATAAGGACCCTTGGACACTGTCAACATAATTATTGTTACCACCATGAATGTTTCTTATCGTTTCGAAATGGCAACATTAGAAAACGGGTCACGCAAGTTCACAAAATCTGTGAAAACCCAAAATGTATATTCCTGAGGACAACAGAGGTTTCCTTCAAGGAACAGTCGAGTAGGAGTGGCAATAGAAGTATTGCTTCTGACATACAACTTTGACCTATTCCTTAATTAACCGGTCCACTCGCACTGCATTGCTCAGAACCTTTCAACTTGAAATGGGCCTCAAAAGGCAGAAATATAAGCAGACACAGGCAGCACATGTGTAACTCTGAACTCCACACTTTTGTTCAGTTCATTATTGAAAGCCTTGCAGTACTCCTCCTGGTGTCCCATCGCACCAAAAATAATGATTCCAGATATTTTGTGCGTCTTTTCCAACACATGGACCCCAGAATGGAGCATGATGCGATCGGTGTTGGAAACGTTGGGATGTTGGGCTGATGACCAAAGACGGACTGTCTGCAGAACGTGATTCTGTCACGATGATGGCTCCGAGTCTGTATGGCTTGCGGTGTGAATGTTGCTGTATTAACAGCGACAGAAAAGCCAATGTTCCAAAAAACACAGGAAAAAGGGTGACAGTTCGGTCACATTGTGCGTTTAAACGGCTGATTGGAGCGGCGGTGTAGGCGGATGCCTGTGTACGTCCCTGCAGCCTCCCAAAAAACGCTTATTCATTATATATACAGAAGTGGCGCGCCATGTTACGTAACTGCTTTTAGTGTGTGTGTGTGTGTGTGTGTGTGTGCGCTCTCCAAGACCCCACTTCACCGATGTCTATGTTTAGCAGCCTATTCGTGTCTACAGTTAAATTGCACTTTCCACTCTAGTTATTACAGCAACAGACAAAATCTGAAAAGCGCTGAGGGCCGTGGATAATAAGCACAGCGATAGAGCAGGAAGTGAGCAAACCGCAGCCTCATCATCGCTGTACAGGCCCCCCCCTTTCCCCCCCATCCCCAAACACACACACACACACAAGTGACCTGAACTTGAGGATGGAACTCCTTTTTGCTCCTTCTTGGCGTCTTCTCTCTGCTTCTCCTGCATCCCCGGGCAGATGAGGATCTCTCCTCCTCCCCCTCCTCCTCCCCCATTCTCTAACTCTGCAGCCTCCCCTGCTCCCATGGCAGCGAGTGCTCAGTCTGAAGGCTCTTCCTTTTTGAAAGGAAAGGGGCTGAGCTGCGCGCTCAGTGGCTGACGGATTGTACAGTAGTGACTCACTGACACTGGGGAACGTGTCAGGGAGATATACAACGCTATTGTGTCTCTTTCTGAATCGCTTGCTTTATTACGGCACACGCACAGAGCGCGGCCCACACAGGGGACCGATTAAACCTATCAAACATGCCACTGAAAACTGCACATGTGCCCGTTTGTTGACACAGCGTGTCAGTGTTGACATTCTCTTCTCGCAACTCAATGACCAGCAGAGAATGATTGAAATGTATACAGGTATTTTGCTTTGTTACACTAAAGTGATGTTTTATGACAACATTAAGGAGGTAGGGGGTAAGACTTGGCATTGTGTACACTTGGGACATTTGGCACTCGTGGACGAAGATGACAGTTGTGTCATGGTGTTTTTTGGAGAAGGCTCCTACGCTGGCTACAACGTATCGGCTGGTTTCTAGGGGTTTTTGTGGGAGTAGAGGGAAAAGTAACATGCGCTTCTTATTTCCTTCCTAAAGTATTTGATGGGTTATTCTATACCACAAGTGCGACGCTAGATGATGACACAGGAGAAAACCCTTGCCTGGAGAATCACTGGACAAACCATTCGTATTTCCTCTTCCTTCATACGCGTATTAAATCCGATAAGCCTCAGACTCAGGCGTGTCATGTGTCGCCCCGCTCGTAGCGTCTGGCTTTCTGTGTCATTTAGCAAAGAACAATGGCTTCTAAAGAAAGAGCGTTAAATGATTCTTTTCTGTGCTGGTGGAAGATGACACTGTGCTCTGGTGTGGGTTTGGGAAGCGGCGGCTTGGGGCGCAGGTGGCGTGTGACCTCAAACGTGCCTCACACATGAACAGATAGATAATGCACCACATAAGGGGAACACAACCATCTGTGCACACTGACACGCGTGGACGTGCACACACACAAACGCGCACAATATCTGACAGATTACCACAGTTTACTGAACTGCAAAACGGTGACAGAAAAGCAGGTGGGTCCGTTCAAATATATGAATCATGGCCAAACGTTGCGCTTTAGCTTCGTTACATTTTAGGAAAGATGCCTACATTTTTTTTCAATGTTTTGAGATTGAGTATTTGTGCACACGACTGTCAAGAAATGGTCTGTTTGATGACATTTTGCAGCAATGACCTGTCATCAATCATCCCTCAGCATAACCTTCACAGTCATGATGAGGTGTGGGAGCACAAACAACGTGGGTGCAAGGTGCACTTTTTGTATGAACGAAACACAAATGAGAGGTTAAACCACATGTTACTTTGGGTTTGACTCAATGGATGTTTTTGTCTCTATGGCAACAGAAACAACACCTGACTCCCAGGAGCTCACCTGGGCTTCCTTTTCACATTCATGGATGCAGTTGCTTTCATTTGCTCCGCACCCTCTTTACACACACACACACACACACACACACACACACACAGACGCACACATACACGTGCACCCATATACCATTTACAAAAACTAATTTTAATTATTTCAGTATTAATATTTCAGTTTCAAGTATTATCAGTAGAATATGTATAGCTATGCACCTGAACAATGGTTCCCTTCCTGGGTGTTAAATCATGGACGTGGGAACCAAATGTTATTTGAAATATGCACATTTGCTGTAGTTTTGGGAGTGTCAGAAGATGAGATGAATATAAATTGAATGTCTGTTCTTGCATGTGGTTATCGTAGCATTAAGACCGGAAGCATGCAGGGATTTTTATTATTTATTTTGAGGGAACTTGAGCTTGAAAACAAACGTGTTTTGGTGGGGTTACGCAGCAGTGACAGCAGTACACAAATAAAGACCGAGCCGATGCTCCTCAAGTTCCTCAACATCAGCATGCATCCCTGTATTTTTGTTGGCGGACACTGTTTTTCTTTTACCCCATTGCCTTCCCAAAAATTCCACTTCAGCCACGTACGCGTAAAATGTTTTCTTCACATTTTGGCGTCTTCTGTTTATTTTTTCTTCTTTTTAATGCGCCCATTCAAAATGCAGTTAAAAACAATGGACATGTGAGAAAATTGAAGTGTGCATAATGTTAAATGTTTATTTGGAGTTATGGGATGGGGTCGGTTCCTATGTGATTATGCATACGCCATGCAAATGGGCCCCTTGAGGCCACTGGGCTCTATTGTTGGGAGGTTAAATGGGGAGCGGTGTGCTGATGGCCGGGGACAACGCAGATTAACGCTGCTGTTCCCACCGTCCTGCTCCCTCTGTCCGCCCCTCCTTCTTCCTCTCTCTCTCTCTTTTGTGTGACGAGGGGCAGAGTCAGTTCCTGTGTCATTGTTAGGGATCCATCTGCCCAGCCGCATGCACGCACGCACACACACACACACACACACACACACACACACACACACACACACACACACACACACACACACACACACACACACACACACACACACACACACACACACACACACACTTAGTGGGGGCAGCAATTAAACCTGTTTGACACACTTGACAGAGAGGAGCTTTGGGCTGCGTCCGGCACGAGCCATCTGTGAAACAATCACACACACACACAGATAGACAATCGCAATGCGTGTGTTTGCTTATAGATTTTATACCCTGATGTTGTACATCTGTACATTTCTTTTTTATGCCGTATGTTTAGGTGAGATAACTCCCTTTTCTCCTCATCCGTCCCTGCTTCTCTTGTGTAAGGAGGGAAGAGACAGTCGTTAAGGGAGGGGGTGGATGGATGGATGGACGGACGGACGGACGGACGGACGGATGTGTGGGTGGGTGGATGAAAAGGGGAGGCTGGTGTGGATGGATGGCAGATTGGGGAGCAGACCTTTCATACATTGTTGCTCCCTGAAGTAGGACACCAGGCAGACAGACAGAGCAGCTGTAATTACTGGTGGCAGCAGCCCCCATCAGAATACATTTTGTTGATGCTGTTAACAGGAGATTACCACGTGGAGGACTGGGGGTCTGGGACAGTCTGGGTCTCCACTGGGTGCTTTTGGTGCAGTTCACTACGATGATGCCATTGTTTTCTAATCCTAAAAGTGCTCTACTTCTACGTGTGCTCTTGGAACAGGAATAGAAGGCGAGAGGGTTCATTTTTATTTATTTTCACCAGTTTTTACTTAAACAAACTTCGTATTTTGAATTTAGTTCGCACGTGGCAGACCATCCCAGAATATGCCTATACAGAAGAAAATGGAATATGTAACTCCTCCAAAAAAAAGACCTCTTGGAAACCAACCAAAAGCCATCATGCATTTAAAAACACAGACCTATCAAAAGGTCATTGGATTATTAGACCGAATTTAAAAGGCTCTCGACCCAAAATAGAGCGTAGCAGCAAGAGGGCACCAACACTGGAAGCAGCATTATCTGTTCATACAATGAGGTCGCGGTTTAATGTCCCAACCACGAATGAAAGTCGCTCGTTATTAAACAACTCATTTTCCCCCTGTGACAATTGTCATGCACCATGTGACCAGAGCTGAAAGGATTCCACACGAACTGAACGAGACCCAATCAGAATGAACATTGATTGGACCCTACCAGGGTCAGGTCTCCGTTGTTATGAACTAACCTGAGCTGGGAATTAAGGAGAGGAAAAAGGCGATAGGACAGGAAGGAGCTGAAAGGCACTAACAACCTCTGCGAGGTCAGGGAATTGTGGAGTCCGGTGATAATTATCTGTGTGTTTCTCACTACCGACATCTTTCCCATAAAACATGGTCATGTAAGCCATTGTTGACGATGATAGCAGCTTCAAATAGATCTATCAAATTGAAGAGCCATACATCAGGAAAGTGCCAACTCATTTTTAAAAAATGGTTTATTCTCCCGTTCTCAGCATTATTGTATCCAGCTATTTGAGTCTGCATAGGCCCTTTATACCATAGTGCAGCATCCCCTGTCATACATTGACCTACAATCCCGTAAATGCATAATATCCATTTCAGCAGGTGTGTCCTTTGATGTGTGCAGTAATCCCTGTATTATAGGCTTCCCTAAATACATGTTTGCACCTCTCTAACTTCCCTAGGCGTGTGTTTAAGCTTCCATGTCATTTTTTTAGAACTACGTATCTCGCTGTAGGAAGCTTTGTTAGTGTTGTAAACATAATTCTCCTCACCTGCAGTTAAAAAGGCACGCTGAACCAACAAACTGCAGCTCCATACTCGTCACTGCAGTGGAGATAGGACACCAGGAGGACTTTTAAAAAAAAAGTTTAATGTCGCCTGATCGTCTATTCTTAATGTTTTACATTGCTAGTAGGCATGATCCAAACCACATTGTAGTGATTTTAGTTTTTCTGGTCTTCGTTATTCAGTAGCTTGAAGTAATTTTACCATGGTAGATATATTGGACCGTTTTTGTCAGCTTTTGATGCTGTATATGTGGGGATGCAAGATGGTCTAATTTGACTTGGATTGAGTCAAATAAACTGTATGTGCGCGTGTGTGCATCTGTTCGTTCATGACAATGAAGGAACTTGTCTCCGAATGCAGGAGTGTGGCTTATTGATTGCTTCGCTCTATTGCACAAAGGACTAAGTTGTATTAGGCTTTTGGATTCACACACACACACACTCACAACACTTGAATGTGCTCAATTAATTCTTGGTTTGGTTGTATGGTTGCCTTAGCAAATTTATGAACGTAAAAACCTTCCGGCTTGCTTTGTAAAGACAAAGAATATCTAATTTGTAAAAAAATGGGCTAAAAAATGCAAAAATACTACCATGGTCTTTAAGAGTGTTTGTCACCTCCTTGTTCCTAGTCTAGCCTATTATGGCATACCCCAGAGCGGCTGCAGCAAGTAGTTTGCAGCGACATATAGTCAGGCACTAGGAAGGCAAAGCTCTGACTGGAAAACCACAGAATTTGTGAATTTGTAAATTGCTCTTGAGAGGCTGAAGTAATTTCCCTGTTGGCTTTCAAATTCAGCTTCTGAGTTTGCGCAGAGAGGCTCTGTCACTTCGGGTCTGGGAATGGAAGAGTCTAACCAGTGGAGGGGGGGGTGTTGTGTTAATATAAGACAGACCGAACGCGCGAGTGGAATGAATAGCTTTGGTAAGGCTAATGTTTACTGCGTAGTACAGTTCGTCAATATCCTTTACAGCAGCGATCTGTTGGTGTTTTGTTTTGGTGTATCACAGTTAGCGAAGTTACACCCCCTCCTCCCCCCCCGCATGCTGGGGTGCAGTGGTTCGTCCCAGTCGTTGTCAGCCTCAGCCAGCCTCCTCCAGTCAGTGCTCTTCTTAAGATGAAGCTAGCAAGTCTGCGACCCAAACGGTGGAAGAGAGGGGACTGAAATGTAGAGCTGGCATCTACTTTCCACCGTTTAAATGTTTTATATATGTGTACATTTACACATATAGAGGGCCTCCATGAAGAGCCCCAAGTTATCATCGTTAGTGCTTTTTCTACACAGTTCATCTATTTATTCCAGTCTGAAGCTGGAATTCAGATATAACACGTCTAAGTAAATACCACATTTTTAATACGTCATTTTCTTCTTTTTTTCTACCCGTTCGCATTTTGTACGTTTTTTTTCTTTTCTTTCTTTTGAAGAAAAGGAGTGTCAGGTTAATCCGCACGCAAGCAATGTATAACACAGTTTGGACGACGGAACAAACCGGCGAGGAAGGCGACTGGAGGGACGTGGTGATGCCCTACTCCACCGAGCTGATTTTCTACCTGGAAATGGACCAGCCGCCAGGTAAGCAGGCCTGTGGGGCGAGAAGCCGGTCTGTGGGGCCGAGAATCCGGTCCTGGACGTGAGAGCTGGCCCCGGCACCGGCCGGGTGTTGCGTTCGCGGCCCGTTCAAAACGTCGGAAAGTTTTGGAGCGTAACGTTGCATCCTGAGGCGAGTCGGTCCCCGCCGCGCTGAATCGCCTCCTGCCGAAATTCGGTTCGTCGTTTCTCGAGTGATTTCGTGCTTTTCTGTTCATTTATCTTGGTCTTTTAGGTTATCGTTGCAGGGCATTGCGACTATCACAGTTCTGACATCAGCCTCGCATGATATTTTTTGATTGCTGTAAGTTCGTGGATGGAAGTAAACTTGAGCATTGAAATGGGGGGGAAAAAGCGACTCTACGACATTTTCTTTGAATTTCACCTAAATGGCAGTTTGCGGCACGAATGACTTCTATGTGTGTTTTGCTCTCCGCTGCCCCCGTCGGAGAAATGATGCGCTTTTGTAAATGAATGTTTGTTTGCTTGGACATGGTAGCTGCAGCGCGCTAAAGCTGCACTTGAAGACTCATTTTGGAGACACTTGTCCCATGTAGTCTGTCCACTAAGGTGGTTTGGTGTCCACTAAGGTGGTTTGGTATCCACCTCGGACCGCTTGCATAGACCGGAAAATGATAAGTAAATGACAAAGATGGCAGACATTGGCAGCTCCACAATTATTGCTTTTGGTAAATGCTACCAAAAAAAAAACCCGCCAGCAACGCCGCTTTTTTTGCAGCCGGGGTTCCTGCTTATGTCGAATGTCTAATTTCCAAAACGAACTGCACGTTGGCTTTCTATTAACGTTACTACCACATCAAAATGCAACGACAAAATCCCGATCATCCCGAAATGAGCTCTGTCCGGGGGGGAGAGGGGGGAGAGGGGGGAGGGGGGGCTCAGAGAGCAAAGGAACCGGGAATAAAAGGTCCCGAGCATTCCATAATCATTCCAACCATTACCAACGTGCACGTATGCGCGTGCTTCTCTCTGGCAAACTGTCATGCAGATTTGAATACGTTACATTCTGTCCTGCCTTCATTCATTCATTCATTCATTCTTCGGCAATTGTGTGGCTGCCAGTGTCATTTGACTCCATCCCCCCCTCTCCTTTCTCCCCTCGGTGCGCTGAATGGATCATGGCGCAGATGTGGGACGTTTGTGTTGTTTCCAGGAGGTGCTGTTGAATGCCTTCTGCCCAGTGGCCCTGCCCCCCCCCCCCTCCCTCCCCTCCCACCTCCCCCCTGTACTGTATACTATGCAGCCACCAGAAAGTGCAGCATTGTGTCTCATCTTAGGCATTTCAACTAATTAGAGTAACGCAATGTAAACCACACGCAGGATGTTACACAGCTGTGCATTGTGTTGGCGAAACCTGGAGTGCTTTGTTGTTGCTGGATGGAAGTGGACTGGAGTAGCATCTCCACCTTCCTTTTTTCTGCTCATTTTAATTTGAACGTCTTTTTTTTTTTGCCCCGTGACTGACCGATGGAGGCATTGATTGTTTATTCTTCCCCACTTTCTGCAGTTTTTTCTCTCCCCGCTTGACAGTAATTGTGTTGGAGCTACAGTAGATGGACAGTGTGAATGCAACACACTGGTAATTCACCCGGACCTTTGCTTATACGGCACTCAGAGCTGTTCATTCATTCACGCATAGGGCTGCCATTAGGGTTGACAAAGAGTGATGTTCAGACGAGCAGTTGTGCTAACGCCAGGCTGTGAGTGACGTACTCCACAAACACAATATACATGCATAAAAAGTGTGTTTTTCACTTTTGGATTTACGAGTAGCTCACACCTGCACGGTTTTGTATTGCGTTCTAGGTATTTTTATGACACCACTTTTGCCTGAATGAGCCTCTCTGGTGTGCGCCTCAATGTACGCCCAGTGTGCCTTTTGTTCTGACGTAACTGACATGTAATCTAAAGCGTTGACGAGGGAGGGAGGGAGGGAGAGAGGGAGAGAGAGAGAAGGATAAAGAGGGTGAGAGAATGTAGGAGAAACGACAGAGGAAGAGATGATGATGATGATGAGGGAATAGATGACCACCTTCCTGTGGCGATGCCGTGTGTGTGTGTGTGTGTGTGTGTGTGTGTGTGTGCGCACAAGCAGGAAAATGGATATTATTATTGTGCATGACTTCCCAGTTCTCCTTCCTGCCGGGTAGTTTCTATTCACAACTCCTCAGCATAGAAACCAACATATTTACATCATGTCTGTTTATTTTGGGGGAAATTGTGTTGATTTATCCGTTTTATCAGTTATCAAGTCTTCATGCATTATTATTCACTTGCAACAGGACTGTTACTTTGACAGCATAACAAGCAGTAGAGATTTTATTTGTGTTTAAATAATCAAAGGGTCCTTTGGTATAAATTATTGAATTGGAGAAAATTGCCACTTTTTAAACATTAAGTGATGAAACTATTATCCAAATGTGCTATATATATATATATATTTATTATGATGACGACGACCAGATTACAATGGATTTATCTACATCGGTACGCTCACCTCCAGATGAAATATTACATAAGAGAAACAGATTTTTCAATTTGATCAAATAAATCCAACAGATATGCTGCTGTGGCAGACTAACTGATTTGAGTGCAAGTGCCAATATCTGGCACCTTGGTGAAAATGAGCATCGCAGAGCGCTCGTGACATAAACAACATCCACAGCAGAGCTGCCAAAGCCTCTTGCTAATGACATAATCACCATTTGTAGGATGCGATGGACATGGAGTCCATTTGAGACGCATCGCTCCCCTTACTGTCCATATGTCACCGAGTGACTCGAAGCCCTACAAGTCAGGATCATAATCGCAACATAAACAACCAGGCCAGATTAAAAATCATATTGTCCTAACTAATACAAACTCTGAATGGGTATAGTTTGTTTGACAGAAGAATCCCCACTCAAGGTCCAATCATTGGCCTCTTTAGGAACTTTCCCCCGTGTCACACGGCCTTCCTTTGCTCAGTCGTCGTGGCGATGTCTCTTTATACTTCATAATCCAACTGGTGTACAATGTGAAAGCGTATGTGTGCGTTGAGTGAAAGCGTGGAATTGTCAGGAAGATGTTAGCTTTGTGTGGAAATGCCAGACTCGTAAGTGCACGTTGAGTTTAAAAGGAGGCGACCTGTCATCTGTGCGCTGTCCCGCTGTGCGTGTGAGCGCCGCGTCCCAGGAGGGATGTATGTATCGTTGGAGAACTCCGCCCCCTCCTCTCGGCCTTTCTTTCTTTCTCTCGCAAGGCACGCCCCCCTCGCTGTGGCCGGATTGGCTGAGGGGGCGGGCCCTCGGTGTGGGGATTGGTCAGCGTGTCTTTCAGGATCAGCCTCTCGCTGCTCTTTTCTTCAGTCTGACTGTGCAGAGAGCAGGAGGCGGAGGTACAGGGGGAGGAGGAGGTAGAGGAGAGGTAGAGGAGAGGTAGAGGAGAGGTAGAGGAGAGGGAGAGAGAGAGAGAGAGAGAGAGAGAGAGAGGAACAGACAGTGAGTGCAAGAGAGAAAGGAATCAGCTGAGAGACGAATGACAGCATGCAGCTAACGGGGAGTGCGATGATGGAGGACGGTAGGCTAACAGACCAATTTTGATCTTTTGGTGCATTTTATTTTTCCTCATTGCTCTTTTGTTGCTGACGTTTGGTTGACTCGGCTTTCTTTCTCAGATTGCAACGGGAAAATGGAAATATATCTACATTCTTTTGTAATGTTGACTGGTTTATTACTTCATATCTTCCTCTTTTTTTCTTTCCTTGAAACTAATGCTCTTTGTGTGTGCACATGTGCGTGCATTTGCCTTCCTTGTTTCTTTGTTACCGAGTTTGCTTTTGTACTGGATTCTGTGAAATACGAATCCACGGAAAGCTCATGCAGAAAAAATACTGTTGCAGAAATCTGGGCTCTGATTTAAAAACTTGTGGCTCTCTCAAGCGTCTCTATATGAGGTGTGTGTTTAAAGGGTGAACGAGTACCAGCATCAATACTGTAGAAGCGCTCACACACACACACACACACACACACACCATCTGCAGCGCTTCACTCAGTCCACAAGTCAAGTTGTGGGAGAAGAGATTGAGGAGCAGATTTGTGTGTGTGTGTGTGTGTGTGTGTGTGTGGACATTAATTGTTCAGGAGAGTTGTGGGTTTCTGCCTGCATGTAGCTGAGTGCTGCTTCTTTGTTTGGTGAGGGGGAGGAGTGGGGGTGGTGAGGGGGAGGAGTGGGGGTGGTGAGGGGGAGGAGTGGGGGTGGTGAGGGGGAGGAGTGGGGGTGGTGAGGGGGAGGAAGGAGGCTGCGCTCTTGGGCGCCTTTGTTCACCATCCCTCTTGCTCTCATAGAATTGTATGCAGTAGTTGTGACAAAATGTTAGTTGTCGTGTCTCGATTTAGAACAATGCAGTTGTGTAAGTTTGCATCTTTTCGGATGCCGTCCTCTTTAGCAGGATAGTTGTCATTAGTTTGATGAGCAGGCGTTTCACTGCTGCTGCAGAGGTGACACTGCTGGATGTAAGGCTTCACGCTTTGCAACAAAGGATTTCACTCTGCTGCTTTAACCTATGTAGGTTTATGCTGTTGTCAGTTATCTATTCCATTTTGAAATGTTGCTCAAACTACTTCAGGAAATTTCAGATGTATTATATTACATATTGATGAATTAGGACTTTAAAAAGATTAAAGTTAAATGGAAAAAGGATCCACCTGCTGTCCTTTGATACTGTACGCTGTTTGTTGTTTCCCACACTGGGAACACTCACACACACAACATTCAGTTAAAGGCTTTTCTTATTTTAACATGTTCTTTAATGTAATATGAAGTTGACTTGCACATGGGACTGTGTGTTAATGAAGTGCTGCCAGAGAGAAAAGCTACCACTGTTACTACGTTCCTCTGCTCTTTGTCTGTTTTCTATAGTATATATTTTTTTCTAATTGACTTTCTTCTTGTAACTTGTAACCTTGTAACTACCATCATTGGTAGCAGTTGTATAATTTCACAGAGGATTGTGAGGTATGATCTATTTCTTTTTGTGTCAAACTAGTTTAAAGAAAATTAATTTGAACTTTTAAGTGTAATTGGAACTAAATAACGTTGCAAACTTTAATGAATCATACACAGAAGTAGCAGCTCTGTTTTCAGTTTTTTTTCCAATAACATAACAAATTGGGTAGAATGGCTTATGGAGCATTTTTCTATCTCTCCCAATGCATTGTGGGAATTGTCCGAGTAATATGTGACGTCTGAATGTTCCCGGATGCTCATCTGTTGGCCGTGGCATTACACGGCGTCACTATCAATGCTCTCTCTTTTTGTCTCTGTGTGAGCGCACGCACATCTAAACAGATTTTGGATTTAGGAGCTCTCCAGTAATTACACTGCTGTTCCTTAAACTGTATCCAGATGTGCCCAGAAACGTCTTCATACCGTGTGCGTTGGCACTGTGGGTCCTGCGGAGGCCAGCTCCCTGTTTGGTGCACAGCATGGCAGCAAACCCTGTTCATTTGCTTGGTTCTGTTACGAAAACCATTTTCTTTGGACAGATATTGTTCCAGAAATAAGCGTGAAAATATTTTGGCATAATGATAATAGTATAAACAAAATTCATGTGTGTGATCACAAAGGGAAATACCAAGGTCAACCCAGTTGTCCCAGGAGGCCTAGTTACCTTCAGACTTTTAAACCGCTGCTGGCAACGTGCACTTCTGATTATGTGGATTGTTAGATTAAATAAAGACACTTACAAGGCTAACAGGTACTCTTGTAAAAGCCTTTTTTATTAACTCGGCTACACAGTATAACGGGGATTGTATTCGAAACACTTGTGAACATAACCAGTAACATAAGCTTTTCTATTTTTTGAATCTTCACAAAAAGGCCCCAATCATCGTTATGCAGACTCTCAGGTGGTTACCTCAGGACCTTAAATGTCACACAGGCCCGTGTGGGTGGGCGTCTCCTGTGTGTTGCATGTGGTTTATGACGGAATAATTACTGGGATGATGTATGGGCTGTGCTTGTCGTTCCACTGTTGGCGTGTGTGATTAATAGGGAAACTTCCACCAACGGCACCGCGTCTGCATTTGTGTGGAGATGTAAAGACAGCCTCTGTGTTATAATTTGCATATGAAGTATGCATGCGTGTTTGGAGATGAATGCAAGACGTTTTCTGGCCTCTTCTGCTGCGAAGTAATGAAACACAGCAAGAGTATTAACTGGAGAAGCAATGCTTGGCTTCCTCTGCATCGGCAGCGATGGATGGATGGATGGATGGGTGGTTGACGTCGACTTTGTTGTGTTATTGTGCATACCAGAAACGCATCGTCTCTTTCTCTCCTCCAGCTCTTCCTCCGAAGCCGGCAAAGCCACAGCAGGTCGCGTTGGGAGGGGGCAACGGCACCAAGGACGCAGGAGGCTCGCTGCAGGAGGCCGAGTGGTACTGGGGGGATATATCCAGGTATGCACACAGCATTATTTTATGAACGCCATATATAATGACAAATCCCCTGTATGTAGGGGTCTATTGCTGTGTTTGAACATCTTGGCCTTTTATCACTGCCTTTAAAGTGCAGGTCCGCTCCCAGTCTGCCACCTTTCTCTGTGACATGCTAATGGCTGTGGGAAGAGGCCTCGTCGCCTGCCGCTCACAATTACGTTTCAAAATAGAAACCACGTGTGCACAGATCCAAACTCAATTCCTTTGTTCCCGTTTGTTTGGTCCTCAGGGAGGAGGTGAACGATAAGCTCAGAGACATGCCGGACGGGACCTTTCTGGTTCGGGATGCTTCCACCAAGATGCAGGGCGACTACACACTCACGCTGAGGTAAGCACGCGGGAAAGATTGCTTGTCCCGCTGCACAGTTATACAGCCATTCCTCCTGTTAACTGCAAATTGGGGGAAATCATGTGTTGAGGCGTTTTGCTTACGCCAGCATCCCGGTAATTTGGAGCAAATCGCCCACTGCCCTGGAAATAAAGTGCTCGAGGGGGCAAAGTGAGCCAGAATATTAAAGACGACCCTTGGGGATGCATTTCTCACCATAAATGTTGGAATGTGGTATCGACGTCTGCTCATGTTCTGGCACACCTGCCTGCCTTCCAGGAAAGGGGGAAACAACAAACTGATAAAGATCTACCATCGGGACGGGAAGTACGGCTTCTCCGACCCGCTGACCTTCAGCTCAGTAGTGGAGCTCATCAACCACTACAGACACGAGTCTCTGGCTCAGTACAACACCAAGCTGGACGTCAAACTCATGTACCCCATCTCCCGCTTCCAGCAGGTACGCACACACACACACACACACACTCCGCCCCAAACCAGAACAGTGTTTGTGAAATAATCCCCACATACTGTAATCATGTGCACCATGCAGTGGGTGGGCTGTGTTCATACGTCAGGCTTTGTCCCCTCCTGCATATCTCTCTGGTTATGAAAATATTAAGAATACAATCTGGTGTTATTTCTTGAGGACGTAACGCCCATCAGTCACATCTCTTCAACCCCCTCCTCCGGTGCGGGTCATGCTGCCGGCCCCCCCTAGAAAATTGCACACATCCAGTGTCAAAGGGCAGTTTATCCCGTCCCTTGTTTGCCAGGCAATTCGTTACTTAAAGCGTGAAGCCTCCGCTACGTCGTGGGTGGCACGTGCACTTTTCCTCTGTGTGGCACTCACAAACGTTGGCTCTCATTTCTACCCCTCAGGACCAGCTGGTCAAGGAGGACAATATTGACGCTGTGGGAAAAAAGCTTCAGGAATACCACAATCAGTACCAGGAGAAGAGCAAAGAGTACGACAGACTGTACGAAGAGTACACCAAGACGTCGCAGGTAGGTCCCGCCTCCCCTCGAAGTGTTAGGACTTTGCTGCTCTCAACAGGAAGTGCACGTTTCCACGCCCGCTCACTCCCCTTCTCTCTCCTCTCCCCCTCACCCCCCTCCAGGAGATCCAGATGAAGCGGACCGCCATCGAAGCCTTCAACGAGACCATCAAGATCTTCGAGGAGCAGTGCCACACGCAGGAGCGCTACAGCAAGGACTACATCGAGCGCTTCCGCCGCGAGGGCAACGACAAGGAGATCGAGAGGATCACGATGAACTACGAGAAGCTCAAGTCGCGGCTCGGCGAGATCCACGACAGCAAGGTGCGGCTGGAGCAGGACCTGAAGACGCAAGCCATGGACAACCGGGAGACGGACAAGAAGATGAACAGCCTGAAGCCTGACCTCATACAGCTCCGCAAGATCAGGGACCAGTACCTAGTGTGAGTACAGAGCCGCTGTCAAAGTGTGTGTCACAAATGTAGTGGAATACTAAATCTCCCATAAACAACTGCTGCTGGATTAGGACTGTTGCTGACGGTCTGTTTCACCCAGAGCCTTTCCTACATGACACATTTTCAGTCATGTTTGCTCACTGCAAGAAATGTCTCAAAATGAATCCCATTAGTAATAATGTCTTCTCCTATTCAGGTGGCTCAATCACAAAGGAGTTCGCCAAAAACGAATCAACGACTGGCTGGGTATCAAGAATGAAAACACTGACGAGTGAGTCTTCACTTTGCCTCTTCCTGTCTCCTGTTCTGTGTTCAATGAAGTCCTCCCCGTTCACTGCGTTTGTCTCGCTGCGTGTGTTGTGCAGAGGCTACTTTGTGAGCGAGGAGGATGAAAACTTGCCTCACTACGATGAGAAGAGCTGGTTCGTTGGGGACCTGAACAGGACGCAGGCAGAAGATCTGCTCACCGGGAAGCCTGACGGGGCGTTCCTCATCCGGGAGAGCAGCAAAAAAGGCTGCTACGCCTGCTCTGTAATGTGAGTACACACAAGCGCCGAGAGAAGTTACATTACACTTGGACTATACAGGTTCACATTTTATACAGTTGTTTGTTGCCAACCTTCAAGAGACATGTGTGGATTCTTCTTTGTAACTGTGACGCTCCGTTAAAAGAAGTAACAGCACCTGACTGTACATTGAGTTAAGACCTAACTGTAATTAATATATAGGTAGTGTATTAACTACCAAATAACACTTGGAACACCAATAAAGCGGTTTTACTAAATGCAAATCCACTCTGACGAAACAAACAAGCCCTTTGTTACGTTGGCCGTTCGAGGAGCCACAGGATATGCGAACAGCCCTGAAGGATTTCCGACCGTCAGCGTGATTGAACCCGTCTTCTCTTTGTCCTCAGTGTTGAAGGGGAGGTGAAGCACTGCGTGATCTACAGCACGCCGCGCGGCTTCGGCTTCGCTGAGCCGTACAACCTGTACAGCAGCCTGAAGGACCTGGTGCTCCACTACCGCCAGGCCTCCCTGGTGCAGCACAACGACTCGCTCAACGTGCGCCTCGCTCACCCCGTCTACGCACAGATGCCCTCCGGACGCAGATGAACCCACCCGGACCAAGAACCCCCCCCACCTTTGCTGGAAGGGTTGAAATGCAAAGCGATCCCAACACCGATAGAAACCAATTAAACACTAGCTGCAACACACACGTCAGCCACCTTGGAGTTATATATTTTTACAAGAACTATTTCGGAGGGCATTCTTTCTAAAGACTGCTTGAATTTGCACAAGGAAGTTTTAAATGTTTGTGAATGTGAAGGAAGGAAACGGAGTAGGACACTTGAGAGTTTCAGATCGACCCCCGCTGCTACCCAAACTCCAATAAACAAGCGAAAGACGACGGAGACAAAACATTCCCAAATGTTTTTTTTGGTTCCTTTCCAGTTTGCACCTCGGATGATGACGCTACGAACTCTTTTTGCTCGTTTCCTTTCGTTAAGCGTAACTTTGTTGGGTTAGATGCAAGAGGAGATGTCAGGTCTGTCCTTTTCCGTACAAAAAGCTAAAATAATGTAGCATAACGCGACAACGGACACTCATTTCATGAAGTGTTCCTCCATGTAGACTGCTGCTCAAGAGCCGCGGGCGACTTAAAACAAAGGCTTGCTTAGCAATGTTACAGAACCAGAGACCAAAGGGGGCACAGAGTCAGCTGGTGTTACGTTTGCTTTTTTTTTTTTTGTGAATGGAGGGAAATGAATGGTGTGTTTGAGACCACACATAAAACCGAGTTTTGGGCCACGTGCTCGCGCACCAAATAGCCTTTTTGGAAAACCAAATGGTACGGAAACATACGCCAAGGCCTTCTGTAAATACAGATGGGGGGGGGAGTATGAAGCACTTAAACGAGTTCCAGATGTGACCTCGGCACGCTGTACTCTGCTCTGTGATTTGCTCAGCTACTTTCTCCCTGTAGGTGAAAAGTCAAAAGGATTCATCAATAAAGTAGCCAGTCTGCCAATGGAAAGATAATTGGCAAGTGAAACGAGTCTTTGTTCTGAGGTTTTTGTTTTTTATCCCATCTTCTGTTGTGTGTGAAAATGACCCTTTTCTTTAGACTAATTGATCTCTTCAGTCACAACGGAGCTGTTTGATGCGCAGCCAACCAGTAGGTGTCCCACTTTATTGGAAGCCGTGACTGAAGCAAAGGGAAATGGGCTGGCTCCTTTTATGAACAAACAAATCGATTCACAGCAATACAAGCTCTGTCAGACTGTTCATGTAGGCTACTTTATTTTGGACGAGTGCCGAGGTCACAGATGGTGCTACACTTAAACCAGACTCAAAAGGAAAACTGACTGGAGAACCTGAAACCCATTTTATGTGTGGTTTGAAAAAAAAAGGGTGCGAGAAACCGGAACATGACGTGTAGTCCAGAGGAGCGGCGTACTGCAGTCAGATAATCAGAGTAGATCCTCGTACCGGTGCTTGACTTTATAACCAGTTGAAGCGTTTTCTATCCAAGGACTTAAAAAAAGACATGTCGTACTCTATTCTACCTATCGGCTCTGGCATCTGATGAACAGCGTTGTGGGGGGGGGATTATAATCTGCAGCTATTTAAAAGGATGGAAAGCGAAAGCCAGATAATATTTGGACCTTCAGAGCTGACGGCGGCAGCTGTCGTCCTTCATTCCTTCCAGACCTTAGAACACACACACACACACCGGAGTTTTTTTCACAGTATAACATTTAGGAGGATCTCAACCAAAAAAAAGACTGGTTACCAAGTCAGATTAAGCTTTCTGTCGTTTTTCACGGAACAAGCCACACACACAGTTATGACAGTGAATCAGGTTGAAGGAAGACGGCCATTGTTTGAGTTGCTGCAGAGGAGTCTTTGAATGATCCATTGGTTGATGTCACTGCTGTTTAGGCCCAGGCTCCCGTTGGTAGATGACTCGAGGGAGGCCAGGTCTCTGGCCCTGCGAGCGATTGATAAAAAGCCATCTCAAATTTGTTTTTGGATGTCCTAATGCCGCCGGCACTTTATCCAATTTGACTTAACCTCAAAAGACAATTGAGAACCACGCGGTTCCATAACTGCTTCCTGTTCTTATCCTCACATTATCAGTGAATCTGTTGGCCTATCGATCAATATTAAGTTTAAAATAACATCCTCACCTTTACCTATGTGCTGGTATAACATACACAGCACCTACTGTCACTCCCTGGTCGGTGGTTTAACGGCGAGCCCTGAGAAGTAAAAGTAGACATGCCGATAAGCATAACCGTGTAAAAGCAAATTGTCTCAGGCCGTCGCAGGAAACAGAAGGATCGTTTTGTTGGTGAGGGGGAAAAAGGTCAAATTGGATCAATTTTGCCCCGTGGGCCCAATGTCACATTCACGCAGGAAACTTGACTTTTTGACCAAATTTAAAGAATTAGAAAATTGTCGACTTTGCTTTGTCGTCGTCTGAAGGGAAGGCAGGTTTTACCGATTTGATCTTGAATGTACAGATAGGATCGATTCAGGTCCACAGCGTTTTTTTCTCCCCCCCCATAACTTTAAGCACCACCAGTCGTGACGGAGACACGATTCCAACCCTCAAGGTGCTAGCTGTTCCATCTGCCGGATCTTTAAGGTCTCCCCAACCTTTTCTGGTCATTAACCCTCAGGTGTTTCCAAGTTTACCGTAGAAACGATCACACAACAAAACCAGCGATTTACAAAAACACACACAAATAAATCAGGGTTATTTCTGCAACGAAACGTCAATCACTCTCAGCCGATGAAGCTAGAGCCCCACGTCCGCTTCCTGTAGCCTAGTCAAAGGATCATCTCCGCCCGCCCCTCCATCGCCACACAGTCGGAAGGTTTTATGTTGTTCTTTGCGAACAGGGAGCTCCAAAACATCCCTAACTTTATTACTTGAACTATATTGGATTGCTCAATATTGAATGTCTTTATATGAAATACATTTATTGAAGGAAAAATAAGTTCCCCTTTGTTTCACAGTGAGCAGAGATTTATGACAGATGTACAGTATTGGTTACAGGCAAACGCAGAGCTACTTTAGGAGGGCAGGGGGCGCTTTTTCAAACTTCTCAGAGATATGTTCGGATCGTTTCCTCCACAGAGGGCTCGTCTGAAATTGCACACATTATAATCTACAATAGACTGGTTTTAATATGAACCTGTGATGTCGTGTCCACCATTTACACAAAGCTAATAGAAGTTCCATTTTAAGGGTTGCTTTGAGTCGTAGTCGCTGTTCTTTGACTGTTCATTTCCCCCAAAACATTAAGACCAAAGATTTCAGTTCTTGTTAATCCTTCAGTTGTTGATCATTGGAAATGGATGTATCAGTGATGGGTTTTTTTTAATCTCCATTGCCTTGATATTTTCGCAACTCAGAAGATGAAACCATGTTCTGTGAATGAGTGTCCTGTACAGCTGGCTGGGATTGTTGGTTCCTCTGTTCAGTTGTTTAGAGTTTAAACGGGTTCTGTCTTTGAAACCCTTGTTTAATGATGTCCCGATGTAGAATCACTCGTCGGTTTGTTGGTACAAACCAACTTTTCACTTTTCCCAGAAAACTACAAAAAGTCTCAACTTTGCTGATGACCAATTTGGATACTTTTCTACATCTGTTGAACATGTCCTGCAAAAATCTCAAGAACAAAAATGTGTTTGAGAAATCGCTTTTTCCCTTTTGACAGTGATTTTTTTTACAAAGAAAAAAGTATAGATGTATAATATATACTTTGTTCCTTTGACACCAATTTGATAAGACCAACTCCTGCATTTTATGTTTTACATTTTTTTTTATATTTATACTTCCAAAGAGGTATCAAATGTAAATGGATGTGTATTTTGAAGAAGAAACTTCTCCCTCCAACAACAGTAACTCGCTGCACAGAGGGCCAAAAATATTTGTATCAACTTTAAAGTGTCGGTTGTTTTTGATCATTTCAGTCACTTACACGTTTGAGGTTTCTGCAGGACGGCTTCTCCTTCGAGTCTCACTCCACCACAACATGCAATATTCCGCTTTCTGGATGGAGGAGCGCATGTTTAGCCTCAGGTGCATCCACTCCCACAGTGCAGATGTTTTTAAACGGGCTGGGTTCCTCTCGTTGGAGTACTAAAGGACAGGAGGAAAGAAGTTAGTGGGACAAACCAAAATATGTCACGTTTACTTCTACAGACTGTTTGGTTGAGTTTTCACGTTAAAAAACTCAAATAACTTCTAAGAAAATAAAGCAAGATTTTGATCCAAACAAAGGTGCACTCTCTGGAACGTAAAAATGTACAATAAGCCTACTGTTACCTTTCCGTGACGGCGTTTATGCTCACCGCCACCCGAGGACTGTTAAAACTAGCAACTGTCTGTTGTTCCTCTACTACCGAAATAGTACTTTCCGTTACTACAAATACGACTACTCGCCCTCGAGCAGTTTCTGCAAAGTTTTATTTGCAGCCAGGTTTGAATGGGTTTGTGATTCTCAGCAGGGAGTTGTGTTGTTTCTTACCACTGCTCATCTGATCACAGTACCCAGCACAGCTTCGAGGAGAAACAACTTCATATATATAAAAAAGGACTTTTAAAATAAACTAACTTAAAAAAAAGATTAAAAAAAAAAAAAAAAATGTTTAAGCCCCGTTTTCCCCACTTACCCTTTTTTGACATACGTACAGATCCAGCATGCCTATTTGGTACTCTTGACTGTTGTTTTTTGTGTATAAAAGAAAAATGGTAAATAAGATGTCTTTAAAAAAACAACTGTTATTTGTCTGTTTATGGTGTATTCAGATCTGAATTTAATATAGCGAGTTTAACATCGCCGCTTACAGCTGGAACAAGTTGCAGTTCTTTTGGTGTCAGTTGTATAATGCCATAACAGCGTAACACTGAGAGACGAGCCTTTTTACACACCTGCTTTGAAAACATTGAGCTTGGAACATATATTGCAACAATGGGAGCAAATATCCTAAACTGTGGTAAATAATAATTAAAAAAACAACAACTATTGGGTATGATTATTCCAAAGCAGTTTACTTTTGTTGGCGCAAATATTGACTCTTGACTCAAACTTAACTGTACAGGAACGGGCCTCTTTCTCAGTGTTACCTTCTGCCAGACCGGCGAGCGGCTTCTCTTGGTATTCTGTCTTTCAAATGTTTCTTGCCAATCACAGTTCACTTTACTTTCTCGTATTGGTTGCAACGGTTTGTTGGTTGTAGGTCTACATTTGTTTATGAGCTGAACTAATGTACGTTTATCAGTGGAGCCATATTCAGTTCTCTTGCAGAATAAAGAAAATATTTTGTTCAAACAAAAAGGAGGATGTGTATTTTATCTCTTGGTTGGCAATGTACATGAACCTACGTTCCTATATGGTTATTTTACACAGGGGCTGACTGTAAAATGACTGTACTAGGACTTCTTTTTACTTGACTTTTTCATGACAGCTTTTTGAACGTTGCTACTAGAACGGGCTATATTTCAGCTCTTTATTAATTTAAAATAGTATATTTTTGAAGCAGTAAAGTATATGAGAGTACACTACAAATTATTGGTCATACTATAATGGGAGGAATTGCTTTAGACTTACTAAAACTATAAAGTGACTGATTTATTTTTCAATACGACTGTACTAAGAATTTTTGTTAACATACTGGTGGTGCACCGGATCATTGTCCATAACTAAGACGGCTCAGCACACAGACGAACGTTAGCGGTCAGTGTCGGGTCGGGTTTTACTGAGGAGACACTATGACTTCATGCAACATCTTACACTGACGACATTTATCACATTTTACCAGTCAAAAGTTTGGACCCATTGAACTCTATAGAATTTCAATTAAACTATACTGTACTGAATGAATGAATGTACAAGTCTTTCTAAAACTTCCCATCCTATACTCACTTTTTGCAAGATAATGCTATTAAATGTTTTTTTAAAGATTACTACTAAAGTCAGTATTTTTTTCTAGCAGTTATCCTTTTTTTCCCCAAAAGAATCTATAGTTTAACGTGATTTTATGAGATTTCTTTTCAACATACTATAAGAGAACTTTTTTTTCTTCAAAATACCGTAATTTAACTGAAGATGTAAGAGTCTTTGGGCAGAACCCTCTTTTAATCAAAGCATTAGTTAATCAATTTGACTGTACGCCAATTGGCAAAAGATTCCATCAGTAATTATTTCAATACCATGTCTCATAACAGAGGACTAGTAGTCTGTAGTGCTGCTGCCTCCTGCTCCTGTTGC
Organism: Apeltes quadracus; assembly: GCA_021346845.1. Taxonomy (NCBI): domain Eukaryota; kingdom Metazoa; phylum Chordata; class Actinopteri; order Perciformes; family Gasterosteidae; genus Apeltes; species Apeltes quadracus. Next base: position 12,571,963 of record CM037924.1, read on the forward strand.
CTTTCTGAAGAATTATTGAATGCATGTACGTTCGTTCCTTGGTTCAACCCACAGTACCGGGAAAGAAAACAATTTTTTCAATTTTTTCAATCAATATTATTATTTGTTTATTTTGTCAATATAAACTGAATGTAGTTTAATGTGAATAAAGTAATTTAACTGGTTTGTTTTAGTGAACCTGTGGGGTGAAATCAATAGCGTGTGAGTGATTCCTGCATAAATTATTCTTGGCTGCCACATTAATCCCGTCTCTGCAGCCTTGAGAACGGCTCCTGCTGCCAGCCCTCACTTATTAAAAGACTCTTTCTCCCAGCAAGAATGCACATCATTATTATGCTCTATTTAAAACTTAAATCCGGTTCTTTATTTTTGAAAATGGAGGCTGTGGCACCGGAGTAGACGGGTAATACACAGACCTTGAAACACAAACCCCGCGGGAGCCAACTCTTACAAGTACAAACTAGAATTTCTTCTCCCTTTCTTTCACTCTCGCACTGAATTACAAATTCAATTATTTTTGCATTTTGGCTCCATTTCCCTATTATTGGTGTTAATTAAAAGTGTAGAGCGGGATTCAGAGCGAATGTAATTACGTTACGTCGAGACACACAGAGCAGCAAGGCATTAATCGCTGTGCTTTAAATGGTGCATTTTCCTTTTCCTCAGAGAGAGAAATATTTGACATGTGCCAATCAAATCACAGGAGGAACATACATTACACTAGCTGTGATAACATTGATCTTCTCTATGAGGTTAAGACAGACGCAGAAAGCATCTTAAACGGCTGATATGCATCTTTGCTGACTCACACATACACATACAGATGATGAAAAACAGGTATGTTTTTACAACCAAGTACTAGTACTAGGTTTCTGATGTAGAAAACCTTGAGGATTTTGAACAGCTCGTTCAGAGGCTGAAGGCGGGATCAATTCAGAAACCCGTATCTCACTCAAAACAGCATGGATGGTTTTTCTTCCAAGTTTGTATGCGTGTGGAAGCACCAGAGACACACAATAACACCCCAAATCCCAGAGAAGGTCATTTTTTCCATAATATGGGCCCTTTAAGCTTTCTGACCAGGTCAAGTGTCAACATCTGGAATGGGAAATTTGCAAAATAATCAGAACCAACAGAAAATACCTAATGTTACGTCTCTCAACCCTTTGGGGCCTCTTCCTCCACTTATGAGAATGGACTGAAAGCAAACTGTCTGTTTGGACCACAGTGACAACAAACATTATCCCACCTCAAGTAGCAGCACAGCTGCACAAAGCAGGGATGAGAAGCCAGACAGCAGCTGGGAACAGGCCAAGATTAGGGTGAAGCTGAAAAGGACATTTTTCAAATGAATTTTGAATAGCACAAATCACAAATTAGCCTCAGAGGGTTTTACAAGCTGACCACATGCGACATCCTGTCCCGAAACCCTCCGTCCCGCGGGATGGACACAATGCAATAGATGTCATTTTTACAGACAGAACGACGCAATACGGCCAATTCATACGATGGTATGATACAGCGCTACTTATTAGGAGGTAAAACATCTGTGCTGGTAGTTTATCTTTGCTTTAGCACTTGTATGCAGAATGTTTCAGATCAACTTGGTCTGTTCACATGATGTTCTGAGGGTTTGTGGTACTGGAAGCAAACGGGGAGCAACAAAGCCACAGTGTCAACACACATGGAGCATTGTATCCAGTCTGCGTATCGGACTTCATCAACGAGCAGCTCGAAGTAGCTGTTTATACACTTTTTTTCACGACATAAACCTTTACAGATCTTTGTAATAGTGAAATGACGTCAAGGATTATTGTTATGAGACTTGGTTCGACACAATGACCAAGTAAACCAAACGCATTAAACACCTGGAATTGAGCGGTAAATTAAAACAATTGTTCTTGTAAGTGAAGAAGGGGGAGAGTATGATAAGAATTCATATCCTAAAATAGAGCGGTTCACGTGATCCATTCTTTCATGAATATTAACTATTTAAGCTTCAACCTTTAGAGAAATTTAAAAAAAAACACTACTTTGCAAGCTCTAACTTGATTTTGAAGCTAAATGGGGTCCGTTTCTCTAAAGCTCCTCTAATGAGGATTTATATTGGCACTGAATCCAATCGCTGGGAGGATACCACTACTTTGATGCCATTAATGCATTTAGTGCCTGCAGGCTATTTTGGGGCAAGTTATCACAAAGAGTCAGAATTCCCTTTAAATACTTAATCAGACCTGACCGGGATCTTCATTTGACCATAATATTGACATGTTAGCGAACATTATCAGATCATTTAACCACCATTTACCATTTTCAACCTTACAATGAAGACGACCGAGATGTGACCAGAAGCTGAACAAAAAGCGGGACAGTTCGGCACAAGCCGACCTTCCCAATAACACCGCGCAACCTCCCACACACAGACACCAGATCAGCATATCAATTAGCAGAGCTTTACCAGGGCTTAGGAGGGATCCACAGCCTTCATCATACACTTCGTCGGCAGCCGGATGAAAATGAGATATCTGCCTGTATGTTGTCTGACCAGATTAATGACTTTGATCTACAGATTTAAACCCAGACAGGTGGCACAGAACAACAGGGCTTGATACTGACTCCAGCTCAAGATCAGTGTGAGCAGATAAAGATATTCACAAAGATATTTCCTCATGCTCATGATGAGAAGTCAAGATGAAGACACACTGCAGTTCATCAGATCATTTGAGATCAGAATCAAATGGGCGCCACTGTTCACCTGCTATTTATGACACTCACATATTTGGGATTTCAGAGGATTTCTCATGTTATTTTTTCCCCATTCGACAAAAGGAACAGCAGCAGCAGCTTAGTAGCTGCAGATGTACACGGAACCTCTGCGGGCAACCGGTGGCTCGATTTGTGCACAATACTTCAGGATACCTTTGTGTCCAAAAAGACTGAATTCTCTGTAAATTATAACAAAAAGACCAAAGATGCTCTCAACTGCTTTCATCCCGCTAGCCAGTAAATAACTTTAATTTGAAAGAAAGGGGCATCATGTTGAAACACTGTATTCAGGTTTGCTGAAATAGAGATGTAGCATAAACTAAAGTGTGTGCCGACGTGACATCACAATCGGACTTCTGGACGACACGTTACATGGGCAAGCCGAAAGCAGAACAAGACATTTACAGGCGACCAAAACTTTACAATCAAGTTGAACCTGGTAGTTCCGCCACCACTGCGCTATGCATGCACGCGCGTGAGAGAGACAGAATAGGTGAATAACAGACAAATATATAGTGTGTACTCATGCTGCCTAAAACTACACTCTCTGTGGACGGAGGTTTATTTTGAAAAGACAGAATGCATGCAACTAAACTGATACTATAGTGGTGCATATTGTTTGCATTGAGAAGAGAATGCTACATGTTTGTGTTTAAGGAGTAGGAATCAACATGCTATCCCATCCTAAAAGAGGAACCTTGATTAGTGCGTGTACTTTCCATGGGAAAATCAGTTAATATATAATGTATAGAGTAAGTACCAAGGGTCCTCCTCATTGCATTGTTAACGACAAAGCTCACATCGAAACAAAAAACAACAACCTGCCAAGGGTTCGGTACTAAGTAAACTAATGCCTCGTTAGAAAGTTTATGATTATGTTGGATAACATTTGCATTTTTACAAAACAAGTTTTCACGGCCTTAGGCTGGCATCATGCTGCGGTCCGGCCTTTTTTTACCTTAAGAACTGTAATTGAAATAAACATTACGCATCTCGGCATCAAAAAACATGATGTAAAATGTCCAAGCGCTTTCTTTCAGCGTTTGCCTTCAGGCTGCAGCTCCACATCCATCTGCAACCACAGGGTGGGTCAGTCTGCAGCAGCTTGAGAGGAGAAGCACGGCGCAAAAGAGCTCATTAAACAATAATGGAAGACGACCTAGATAAGATAATGTTATTATCAAGTCACAGCGCATTGGCCTGGAGTTAGAGGACACAGATCAGGGGGATTTCAATGAGAAAATAAAACCCGAGACTAAAGGCCTATGCCAGGAAGTCATGAGTTGATGTCCCAAAACAAGTATTTTTAAAGCAGAGCAGTTCTCTGAAAATCCAGTAGCGTATCCAAATCCAAACAGTAACAACAGGGCTTTATTCCCTCGTGCCAGAAAATTACAAATCAAGTTACGTTTTATTTCACAGCCTTTCCCACACTGCCGTGCAGTCCTACTGGACTACTATACACACACACACACACACACACACACACACACACACAGGAATCTTTTATTGCAGAATCTAAATCTAGAATACCCACGTTTGCTAAAACCACCCAATTCCCATAAAATAAAAAACATCACTGAGGATATGACCTATGCGTCTACTGATGTAATCTAACTACTGAAGGTTTAGGCTCCTTTCTACATGCATTGCCCGCTAATTACACCTACAAATATTACATGAATATGCGAGTTTTATGTTCACTTAAAATGTCAGTATTCTGTGCATATGAGATGTTGACAGAAACAATTAACCATTAATTTGTTACTGCGGTAACACAATAAGCCCATTGATTATTCAACTGTAGTGCGACGGCACTGAAGGCCTAGGTAGAACATGCACGGGCCGCCACTGACTTGGACCACACAATTAAAGTCTTGCATCACACATAATATCATACTTTCACCACATATAACACTTAGTATAGAGCCAATTATTTGTTACAAATATTTCAATGATGGGTAAAATGTTGCTTCTTTACATTAGAACAGGAACATCTCTCTAAGGTGTTTTTTAAATGGCTATAATGAGCCGTATAGCCTCTCTGCCATCCTGGTTCTGGTGGCGTGGCCTTCCCTGTGGTGCAACTTGTCGCTATAATGTATCATCATCAGCTGTTGATCGGCAGCTGTACGGTAGCAGTAAAATAGAAGAATGCCGAGTTATCAGCTGTACTGTACTGTACTGCCTCTCAGGGTCACTGCATGGACTGTGCACAGCTCTCGTCATGACCTCCTGCTCCATCTTTAGTAGTCAAATCTCCCACCATACCTAGTATTTTCTCTGCCCGCCACCGTCAATCCATCGCCTCCCATCTTCCCAGAGCTTAGAGGCTATTAAGGGGCGGGGGCGGGTTGGTATGATCTCGAGGCACAGCAAGGCGCCACAGTGTACAGCAGGGGAATAAATTAGAGTCTGACACAGAATAATAGAGTGATAATGAGTTTGCAGTCGGCCACCTCATTGACACCCTGCTAATAAGGCAATGAGGACAAAGATGATGAGGACCGAATCCACAGGCATGCCGGGGAGGGCAGGGGGCCGCAGAGAAGACCGAAGACAAAGGGCGCAGACGCAGCAAGAAGACACCGTTGCTGGAGGAGGAACTAAGGGTCCAGATGCAGGGCCGCACACTAAGCAGAATGAACCCACAAAACACACAACCACACATTCCACACTCTCGGCATGTTTACACTCCAGGGAAATCCCACGTAATATGCAGGTACACACACTTTCACAATCGCTAAATCACATTTAAAAATAGATTGTGTATGGATACGATTCACATATTTGGCCTTTCTGTTGCATGTGTATCATATGCATTTGCATTGTATTTGCATACGTATTACACATGCACGACTGAATCTCCACACGAATGAATCATCACTGTCTGATTCATAGCTCGGACTACTGTTGAAGTCCATGTTAAACTATATTCAACTGCTTGTTGATAAGACAAATATTCACTTCATGCCAAATAAGGACTCATCTTAGTTTGAGAATTAAAAAGTGCTTTGTTGTTGTAAAAATGCGGGTGATATACTGTGTAATTATTCTAACCCCAAGGATGGCCCCCAGTTTCCATGGAGCCAAGTCGGCAGTTTCCCCTCACATCATTTTGATCCCTGATAATGAGGAATAAAACTGGCACAGGTCTGGAAGCGTCTGTTTTTATCATTTTCAATGAAGACCTTAACTTTCAGTGGTACATTAGCATTACCGGTTTATTAAAAGTGAAAAGGATCAAAGCTGCGTTTGCAGCGTGGGGATTCATCTGGACAGCGTGTGCTGAGCAGTGAAGGCCGCCCGGTCTGAGGTGGGCTCGACGTAAGCTGCAGCAGTCTGAGAGCCAGAGTCACAGGTGTTCCTCCTCACGTGCCAACCGCTCGCTTCAGACGAAGGTCAATCCTTCCCTCTGCCTCCAGCACTTTTCTTACATACACGCATATAACGTGGGACACAACGCCCATGGCTGCAGTATAACGGCTCCATTCACAGCTCCCAAAAATAACAGCACAGTACCCTGGCAAGGCCGGGCCGGCCTCCAGCCCCCTCATCCTTTACTTCTTTCCTTTCATATTCAGTTTTCTTTAACGCTCAATAAATGTTGACTTTATTTTGGTTCTGCTGAATTCCTTAATGAGGCCCTCGCCTTCCCCCGACCAGATCAAGCGATTCAAGCCGCCTTATAAGGACATGCAAGGCAGAGAGAAATGCTCTGCTGTTTGAAGTACCTTCAACAGTACCTCCCTCTGTGTCTTCCTTCTCACGTCTTGTACCAGTCTGCTCTTTAAATTTGATGATTTAAAAAAAAAAAAAATCATCATCAGTTGATCTTCTGTTACAGAAGAAAAAAAAACTCCTGCTTTTGTTTTAATTATATCGCTTATAAGCCACGTCAACGTTTTAGGTCCATCTCATCTGCCGTGTTTCACGTTTCACCAGACAAGCGCTGGAAAAGTCCACCTTCCACAGCCCAACCAGCACCAACACAGACAAACGAAGCCTGAACATTCAGCAGCAGACTAACAAGAACAAAGTCATAGAACTTATCTCCACAGAGAGTCCAACTTTACTCAGTTTCTCAGTTGATATTCCCTGATCAGACTTTTACCAATCACAAAAGAGAACGACAGGCAGGTAACATTTTTATTGAAGCTGACTGTGTAGTTGTTGTGTAGAATTTGTCTTGAGATACAGGGAAGGGACACAAGCTGTCCAGCCGGGAACACGTTAAGTCAAAGTCATGAAAAGGATTCCGGTCATTGTACCGGTTCGTATTAAGCTTACTCTGAACCTGAAAACCTCTGAAAAGTGTTGAATAAACAGAGTGACAACCACCCCCCAACAAGAAGGTCAAAATGGTTTCAACAGTGGAACCGCGAAGGTTCTGCAGCAAGGACAGATGGTTGAAATGTTCCCTTCAGGATTGCAGCCACACTGCTGACCGTGCAGCGATGACACTGGCTGCCCGCTCGTCTCGCAGCACACCGATCCGTCTCAAGGCCCGCCGCCCACGCTGCACGCCAGCACTGATAACCCCCATGCTCGGCGCTATCTTCAGCATATGGACGGCTATCTGCGTGTGCACTTGTGTCCGAGTGGGCCATTTTTGCAAGGTCTTCTCAAGGGGCAACAGACAGACGGACCACGGACAGCGTTCCTGATGGACAAGTGTGAGCAACTAGACGCCGATTAACACACGCGAGACATGCTGACGGAGTTTAGTCAGTACGACTGGTTGAACTTCAAATGAAGGAAATCCAATCTCCAACTTATGTAACTTTTGTCTAGTCAGTTAAGTCAGAACGTCAGCGCCGCCGGCCTGGTGGAGATAGATTCAGTCAATCCCCATCTGTGGAATGGGGGACTTAGGGCAGACTAGGTTTGACATTTAAGGATCACAGAACTCGCAATGAGCTCGGTAATGGACCAAGGCTTCCTACGTTTCATTGGGTCTGATCAGCAGCTAGAATATCGTCTTGAATTGACATTTTGCCGGCTCAACCCCTGACCTCCGTCTGAACTCTAAGTGTCAAAGGAAGTAACCCATGAAAGAAACTTGAGAGTAGGCAATGGCCAAAATGAGGAAACACTCCAGCGATATTCACTGAACATTAAACCTGTAGTGTAAGATTTTCCTGGCACAGGCCGAGGGTCCTCAGAGGGCAAAATGAACATGAACGAATATGACGTAGTTCTGAATCATCATCCTTCACGCTGGAGCCTGATTGGAGCACGCCCAGTGAAAACATGGGCCTTTCATGGTCAATGAGATGGATTAGTACGAGTGCACCAACCATTAGCGATCGCAGCTTCAGTCACCTGATGTTGACCGAGTATAAAACAACACATGACGGGATTTTTTTTTACGCCAGAAGTGAGTCACGCTCTACGTTTCTGGAACGGTTTTTCTCCATGACACGTTGTGTTGAAGGTTTATTTAATTTGGACTGTTTGAAATATATTTATGTCAAAAAGGAAAATGACATTTCCGCCCCCGGTGCTTTGGAAGGAAGACTCCAGCCAGACTGTTTCTCAGCATCAAACCCTCTGCTGTATGCCTGAAGGATGTACACACTGTACAAGCTGTACACACTTTGTATTTTAGTGAAAAGCAGAAGCCTGAATTCATGTCAGTAACCATAAAAACATGTTTTAAATGGAGGAAAAGGGCATCAAAACATACGCAGGAAACTTCTCAAACCACTCCTACAGCATAACACGTTCCATCTACATCTCACCATATGCTCAGCATGTTTCAGAAGTCCGCATCTTGCCAAGACCCTTGGAGTGTTGACGTTTTTAAACTTGCACTAATCATTATTCAAAAGTTGTTACAGAAGAAAAAAAAAACAAAACTCCATCTTTTGTTTCAATTATATCGCTTATAAGCCACTTCAACGTTTTAGGTCCATCTCATCTGCCGTGTTTCACGTTTCACCAGACAAGCGCTGGAAAAGTCCACCTTCCACAGCCCCACCAGCACCAACACAGACAAACGAAGCCTGAACATTCAGCAGCAGACCAACAAGAACAAAGTCATAGAACTTATCTCCACAGAGAGTCCAACTTTACGCGCTGCAAGCTTTAACCATTATATAAATTACTCAGACTGACTGACAAATTATTAAAGCTTGTTCTCTGATGTAGAGGCGGGTTCCAATAGCCGGTGCTGTTTTGGATCTAGTTCAAGGCCGATAAAAGCCTGAAGCTTCAAGGCCAACAAACCCCCTACCCGGTCCTTTATCTTCTCTCTGTTCTCTATTTGTAATCAGTGAAGTAGAAAACCTGCACAGGTCTAATGTTTAGAGCAGGCAGTGTTTATATCACACTGCTGGATAGAAGAGCTCAGGGCAAACTCCATCAGATGGAACTTGTATCTTCATAATCAATTTGAGCTAATCACGCACAAATCATTTAATAATAATTTAACACAAACAAAATCAGCACACAGTCAAAGTTAAAATGTATCATCTACAGCTTCAATAAAGTCATTTTAAATCCAAAGCTCGTGGAAGCTGCACGCTTGAGTCGGACTGTTTACTTGGTTGTGTACATTTTATCCTAAAAATCATCCATTTTACATTTCGCAAAGTGCAATACTGTCCATTGAGCACATTCAACTCAAAATGTCATAAAAAAAAATACAGCCAAACTCAACTTTAGATTTAATTCATCTGGAGTTTTCAGCGCCGAAGCAGTCGGCTGGTCGGTTCCACAGTTCAAAAGGTATGAAAGGGTCAGTTCGTACTGTGGCTGGCAGGCGCACGGTTTAGCACTGGTTAACGACAGACATGTATATGCAGTGGGGACTTGTCAAATACAGGAGAGCTGCGCCTTAAGAAAGCCAGAAGCTTTGAACGTTGTTTACTCGGACGGCAGTCTGAGAGAAGGATCGCAGGGGATGCTGAGGTGAGGATGTTGGTTTTGGCAGCAGAGGGAACAGACTGCTACCTGACCTATCCAGGTGCGTTTGTGTGATACTTCTATGAGGTGCACTCAGTTAAAGCATTGAGAAGACTCATGTTTACTCATTTTAGACAATTATACCGTGCAGACACCCAACATTCCAGCACTAGGCAGCAGAACTCAAACATCCAAGACCATGGGCGGGACTCCAGCAGCTTCTCTGCTCTTCTGGTTTCAGTCTTTCCACTCAATGTTGAAGCTGCTGCACGGATCTGCTCTCATTCAGACACAAGGGAATTAGTGAGGGGGTAACGTCTGGCTCAGATCCCAAAACGACCTAACCCCCAACTCGTCTAGTACCAACACTTGGTCCGTGCCCCCCTGTGTAGGGAACCAAGCGTGAGGTAATCCACAAGGGTGAGACCAGAGCATGCAAGTCATGACCCATTTTGTCCCTTAAAAGTGTTTAAATATCCTGCACACCAGAGTTCAGTCAACAGCTCATCGGTTGGCTATTCTGTCAAATTGTCATCACGCGGATTCAACATTCAAGAATAAGTTTGCTGCCTCTTGTAAAAATAAGTGATGAATAGAGTAAAGGCAAATTGAGTAAGCATCAAGCCCTACTGTGAAGGCTTTGAGCACGGATACTTTATTGTCATGAAAGGTTCAGGGTCAATGGTTCTATCTAAACGTAGTGCATTTAACAACATACAGTACGTGAGCATTTAAACAGGCCGTAGCGTTAGACATCGTTTGTGCAGTCGCCAACGTGGTCAGTTAACACCTGCTGTGTTATTCACGGGAGAGAAAGGACAGACCGCCATCATCTCTTTGGTCTGAGAACTCACACTGCATGTTTACATCAGCACACAGGTGCACGCAGGCTCAGGCCTTACAATGTGACGCCATGACGTTAGCCATTTAACATGCCTTTGGACTTATATCATATATCATATACATCACACAGGTGTAAAACATTGAAGCTTCAAAACCGGCGTAGCTCAGCAATCAGTTACCAAGGCCTGTAATTATAGTCGCAATACAAAATTTGAGGCAGAAAACCTTGGTTAGTAATCATGGCATGGCCTATAATAGTCCATATGGTGTGTCAGCAGGGGCTATTTTTAACCTTGCAGCCTGTGGCCTCTTGGTGAGGTGTGTGTGTGTGTGTGTTTATATTTGACTAAGGCGAGTGGCAGTCGAGAGGTAAGTCAGGTGTGTGTGAGCAGGATGTGCGGTAAAGCTGGCTCACAAAATATGCTTAGTAATGTTGTTAAAGATAGAGCTGACCTCTTCGTCGCCTTCAATGGCCCCCCTGTTAACCACCGCCTGTCTCTCACAAACACACACACACACACACACACACACACACACACACACACACACACACACACACTCTCTCTCACCTGAATGGACACCAGTGTGTTATCCGTCATTTCCACTTGGTTTCTCACAAACTGGAGAATGCCTGTCACCTTTAAAGTCAAGAGAAATGTCACTGGATGCAGAGAAGCAGCTCATCTTCTCCTGACGCAACCTTTGAAGTTGACAACCGCTGACGGCAGTGTGACGTCCAATAAACTCTGAGGTTTGTTGCAGCACTTTGCCGTTTAGCCTGAAGCCCGACCCACCCGGATTCATTGTTCCAAAACCTTCAGTGAAAAACTAATCCTGAATCCATTATTGTAATGTTGGCATCCATTCCAACAAAGCTAAAACACTGTTGGCATCAGTCTTGTTGTGTTTTAATCGTGAGAGAATACCGTGGCTTTGCTGCGGATTGGTGTGTGTGCGTGCGTGAGTGTGTGTCTGTGTGTGTTGCTCAGCATGTTACAGTAAGTGTGCATGTGTGGCGAGGCTTCCTGCGTTTCTCAAACGTCACGGCAAGGTGGGAGCCTAAGCTACACAATAAAATCCCATTGTTGTTGTTGGGTTTAATCACACTGCTAAAAATACACTCAAGTTGTAATTTTCTCCCAGGAGCTTTTGAGCTACAGAAGAAAATGGCCTGTTCATGTTTTCCCTGAAGACAGACATTTGCACCCCTGTGAAACACGTGGCCTTTGGAGAGAGCAAAGAAATAAAGAGCTCAGTCTGAGAACCACTTACAATTCAGAACAAGAATATACAACCGATTAAAGGAAAAAAGAGACAAAGTAAATACAGGGCAGTGAGAAAGGGTTCCTTTTAAAAAGAAGGAGGTGACAAATTCTGAAATAAGAGGGTTGAAAGGAGCAAATGGAATATTAAATTAAAAAAAATGTTCCAAGTAAATTACAAAAAACAGGAAAAGGATGGAAATGTACTTCCAGCCATTAACGGGTGGAAGAAGTGACCATGTAACATCAACTGCCAATGTGTCCTCCTCCCTGCCTCCTTTCTGGCTTCACCCTTTTCCTTCGCTTTCCTCGCTGACCTTTTCTTGGCCTGAGGCCTCCAAGGCGCTATTGATGGATTCAAAATAAATGAGGGTAAACATAGCATGGGAAACAGGTTGCTGTGTGTCAACTATGCCCATCCATACACATCCATCACATCCTCACTCCTCAGCCAGTCGCTTTCCTCTGCATTCGTCTTCCTCAGTCTACAGGTCCTCCCCGCCGCTGTGCTCGCGCTAATGTGCTTAGCATGGCAGCATGGGGCTTATTAAGGCTTATTTTAAATCAACACTGGTGGTTGGATGGATGGAAATGTAGTGATTTGTTAACTTTTGGCTCACGTTAGCATTTACATTGGAGAAGATCTGACTGAAATCAAATAGTTTCAATGAAATCAGTGAGATTAGTGAACCTGCTCATTATGGAGGTGTATAAATATTTGCCCTGTTTAACTGAAATAGTGTGTAATTATTCATGGTAAGTTTTTAGCATATTGACGATATTCTGCAATGTCCCAAGTTTAAGCACATGCGAGTGAACACGGCCTGGTTCTTCAGTTTGATCAGGTTTTACTTTGTGTTTGATAGATGGATAATATTGTTGTTAGTTTGTCAACCACAGACCGGCCAACGGGCCTGAGAAATAACAGTGGCCAAATATTACTCCAGGCTCTAGGGGCTTAGTCAGTTTTGGAGGCCTGATCCTCCCTGCACATGGCAACACCAATTCAATAGAAGACTAATGCAAAATAGTTCCAATACCCCTTCATAGGAGCTTTTTCAGCTTGTTGGCTAGCACCGGCATTAATGAGACTTAATTATAACCCTGGAAGCTAGAAAACGGTTTTAACAGACTGACTTTTAGTCATGTGCTTATAACTTGTATTCGCCTGACTGCTCCACTCCAATTCATGGCCGTTTCTGCTGTACCACATACTTGCATCACCTCTTTATTCCCATCAGTCACCCGGATGGAGAGAAAGTTTAATAGCAAGAGGCTGGCCAGATGCTCGTTGTGCTTTTCAAACTGGTGGCTGAGCTATAACTGGCACCGGCCCAGACTCACATGGTCCCGCCATGAGGCCCAACAAGGACAGTCACTCGGCTCATTGTCCGCTGAATACAAATATCTGTGCCCGTCTGTCTGGTGAAAAGAAGCAGTCAGCTGATAGTCATTAGTCGTACTGGCAGTCCCACTTCCCCAACTGGAGACTCTGCGCCCGGCGGGTCGTGTGAGGACTCAAAGGAAGCTTTGAACGGCAGCAAAATACAAGAATATGTATACAGAGGTCACACAGCGAGAGTTGTACACCCAAACCACTCCAGCTGTAGTCCTTGTCCCGTGCCAAGCGCACCAAAGGAAAGTGTGCAATAAAAGGAATCCTTTTGCTGTTGATCAACCATCATGTGGGCGAGTCAGACTTCAAACGTAAAAAGAGAGGAAGAGGACAGAAGACAGACTGTGGACTCTGTAAATAGAGCGTAAACATGACAACAGACGATTCACTATCAGGCCACAAGTAGTATTCTTTGAAAACATGTGTAATGTATGGCCATAACTTCAGCTAAAAAAAACAGCCATTTGTCTGAATTGAGCATGCTGATCAGCCAGCCAGGCCCGTCCAGTCGTGAGAGTGAAATCACCTTCAGGCTTCAGGCTACACAGTCCGTGTGCATTTTCATAGTTTGCTGTGATTAAATCCAAAGCGTCTGGCTTCTTCTGGAGAAGAGTGGAATGAGAGAGACCCTTCAGTTAGCGTTTTGCTGAACTTCGCCGGGCACAAGTAACTACCTAAACTTCAGACCAAAGATTCTAAGATGCAGCGTCCTTTTGACTTTGTTGCACGCTATGTATTCCTACCATTTGTTTCCTTAATTCGAAATGTAAATTGTATGGACAGCCAACGTGGTCATGTACTACACACTGTACCTTTAACGTAGTAGTACACACTTTCAATCACCAAATATTGCAATATAAATAAATTCCACGTAAATATTTATTAAACGATTTCTTTAAACATACAGTTAACGGTCAGAGACTCTGCAGACAACCCAGAAGACTATTTTAGTCCACAGCAGCACACAGGCAGGAAACCGGACTGCTGCTGGGAGATGGATGCACTTAACTTCCTTCAAACTGACATGTTTAGAAAAACCTGAATTGGAAACTGGCCTGTGTGTGTGTGTGTGTGTGTGTGTGTGTGTAAGTGTGGTCATACTAAACAGACACTATAGGTCTGCTGGGAATTGTGAAACAGACATGAGCCAGAGGAACAGAAGCCCTTTTTGTTTAAATGAGAAGTGTAGCGAAAGAAAGGTGGGCTGAGAAGGAACAAGAGCAAAGCGGTGGACATGATGTGGCTCAAGTTCTATTTTCAATTTGAAATAAAAGAGTAAGGAAGATTAGTGTGTATGTGTCTGTGTGTGTGTGTGAGACACGTGGGGTCTATCCAGCCTGTGTCATACCTACAGTTTTCTATTGAATTGTATTTTAACTATAAGTCGAATGGCACGACGTTCACACCTGGAAGTTGCTATTCCACCTTTTGGCAACAGGTTAAAATCCTTTTAAAGCACAGAACGTGGGCCTGGTGTCCGCCGGCTCAGCCGTCGCCCTGTTACATCGTCACAGGTCTGTTATATGTGGAAGCCCAATGATACAACCTAAGGTTGCATCTGGTCTTGTGGCAAGCATATACTATAGTGGCTCCATGCCGGTACTGGCCTCACTTGCACGGGAGCAAATGCCGTAATTGGTTGGCCAGTTATTGGTACTCCTCTGGCTCTGTGGCAGAGAGCGGGAACTTTAGCCAGAACGGGGCGATTAGCAGGTGGTGCCAAGCCAGTGACAGGGATTCAAAGTATTCACACCCTTTCATTGTGCTGCGCCTCGGAGTTGTGGTTGCGAGCGTGCGTGCGTCCAACTGTCCACGGAGAACAGGAGGTGGAGAAGGGACGCGACAGGCGCTTCAGGTCCTGCTTGTGCGGCTCACAGCAGGAATTAAGACAAGAGCTTTCCACCAAAAAGAGATCCTGCAACGGACCGCCATCTGTATCGGGCCCTGACTTCGTTCTTCAAAAAGAATAAGCTGAATGACTTGTTATTAATATTTCTATTATGGGTTTAACACATTGGACAGTGATTCACAAATGGGTCCAGTAGTTCAATGTTTATTTTATATTATTATTTCATAAGTGACAGATCAAGAACAAACGTTTCACTTATTATATTCCTCTGTACTATGTAAGTGTTTGGACAATTAGTGGCTTTGGACTTGCATGGGCTTTTGCATATTATAAAGCATAATTGACTCTTTGGAGCGTTAACAGTATCTACAAACCTCTTTTTCGTGAAATGGGACAACCCATTTTCGGCGCAGCAGGATCCAGGTGAAAAGTTTCATTGCTTTCTTTCAGTGGAGAATAGTAGATGACTTACAGCTGGAGCACTTCTAAGGCCAGCATCAGCATGAAAGCTGAACAATCAGTAGGTATAAAACGGACGAAGGCACAGGCCCGTTTCAGCCACTCAGCTCACTGCCGAGTTTACTACACCTCCGAATGCCTCGTGTCACATTTCAATTGACCAAATTGGTTAGAAGCTACAAATCCAACAAAAGACACGAGTGTGACGGGTCAAGAGGCAGCCCTCCCCCTTTCAGTGCCCCCCCTTCCGTTGGAGGTCAGAGTCACTGTGGAGTGAACGGATGGATGCTCACACATCCGCGCTGTCATGTGGCTGCTGGAGTACGGTTGTGGTTGGAGTGGAGGCCGAAACCTCAGAGATATTTCAAATCCCGGGCAAACCGAACCAGAAATATCTGCGAGGAGGAATACCAGCAATCCTATAAATCAATGTTATTTTTATTAAATGAAGTGACAAACTGTCAAAGAAATGTCATCTTTTCACATTACAGGCGTTTTCAGATGAGATACTGCATCTTTCTTCTTAAGGCGCGAATGATGCGACCACAAAGGGCCTCAGCCGGCAGCCACACTGCTGTCATGCTCCCACTTACATTTGCAGCTTGAGCCTCATGTTATTTAACTTCAGATGTAACATTCTTGCTGACTTGCCACTATCGACTTTTCACTTCACTTTTAGCTCTGAACTCACTGACAGCGAGCGCTCACACCCTCTCACTGCCT
The DNA here is from genome assembly GCA_021346845.1 of Apeltes quadracus. NCBI lineage: Eukaryota > Metazoa > Chordata > Actinopteri > Perciformes > Gasterosteidae > Apeltes > Apeltes quadracus. The sequence goes on from CM037924.1 coordinate 12,588,170, forward strand.
GGCTTAGATGCAGCACATAACATCTTCCGGAGACCGATGCACATGAGCAATATTTCACACACATGCCCACCGAGTGACACATTGAAATGTTAACGTAAACACATCCCGACACAAAGCTGCAGCAGATTGGTGCCACTGATCCATTCCGGGTCAAACTATTCAATAACATGCAGACTTCTCCAGCTGTCTGCACCAACCGATACAGTTTTAAAGTTCTAAAAGGACCATTAAGGTCAATGAGAATTAAAACCATATTCAGTGATCGGTTCCCTTAGAAACAAGAGCAGCGGGACCATCGGTTAACCCTCCGCGTTCCCTTTCAGCACTATACCTCTCCGTCGTCTGGATGATGCACTGCTTCGGTTTATTACACCTTTCAGTGTTACCGGAATTTAACGATTCCTTATCATTTACAACTTCATCAAACATTGTCATAAACTAGATGCATCCCTCGTGGGTGTGATGATCCGTTACTTTGTGTCTGTCGGTTCATTACAGCGTTATTCTGCCCCTAAGTGGAACAAAAAAGAATTAAAAAAAATGACTCGCTCAACACAGCAGCAAATAAGCAGCAAATAACACGCTCCTCAGTGCATTTCATTATGCCGAAGGTCAGGTTCAAAAGTGAAGCAGTAAAAAGAAACAAACGAGGACACAGAGCACCGACTCACTGTATCCTCGCCTGCTTTGCACTACTTTTTCTCTGTGTTCCACGTAATCACGCTCAATTGCATTCACAAAACATCGGAATTTAATTAATGCAACAAAAATTACAAAAGAGCCAAAAAAAGAAAAGTAAAAAGCATGACACACACACACACACACACACACACACACACACACGCACGCACGCACGCACGCACGCACACACGGCAGCCTTTTTGTGTCCCGGGTTCAACGTCCTCAACTCTCCTCAAAGCCAAAAGCAGTATGGAAGGTCATTCCCTCCTCGCTGCATCCATCTCCCTTGCTGCCTGCGTTTTGCATTCCTCCCAGAGTTCATTGCTCTGCAGGAGCTACAGGTGTCAGCCTGGTGCCGCCTTATCGCACCATGTGGTGCGTCTGTGCTGGAGGATGAAACATGGCAGCATAGAGGGATTTCTCCCTCTGATGTTCTTTCATGCTGCGTCCCTCCCCCTCCACCAAATCGCTCATTCACTCTCTCCCCGCGGGGGGGTCAGGGAGGGAGGGGGGGTTCTTGTAAAAAAAAAAATCAATAAAAAAAAGTCAAACTAGCCGTCCATCTTTCACATTTGAATGTACCAATTATATAATATTTTACTCTAAACACATCCGATCACATCCGCTTCGTTACATGCATAAAGTATTTTAAAAAAAAAGCTCCGGTCCACAGGAAAGGCACCGGATTTGGTCGTTGCATGCATAGTGTCCTTTCAAAATAAACCTCTGGGTTTAAATTAAACTTATAACTTGTTGAATGTATATGGTGACTTAAACTTTTAGCAGTTCCATATTTTTTGTTTTGTTTTACGCACGTAACTAAATCAGTCGGTTAGTTGGGGGCAACATAAGTACTTGATTAGAGTAGGGAACATAAAAAAAAGACATTTCACCAATTCTAGCTTCTTTAGACTGGATACCCTTCACTTTAACCGATTTTATGATGTTATTGATACATACTAAGCCCTTAGAGGCATCGCCACACTATAGGTGCTGAGATATGTGCCATTCCTTGTAGAAAAAAAATCCAGATTGGTGGGTCAAAGAGACATTTTCTTCCAGGCTCCTTGACTATGGAACGGCCTGTCTGACGAGATCAGCTGCAAACTGTCAACGTCTTCTGGAAATGCTTGTCCAGGATTTTATTTTGATGTCATTTATGTTTTTAATGTAAAGTTCACTTTCAGGGCTGCCAGATCAAGAACCTCAACTAACGTTTGTGCGGACTGAAGGTGATGCGTGGAATCAAAAGGATGTCAAACATGTCTAAGACATGCACAAGGCTTTTCCAGGGACGGACATTCCCTGCCAGACGTCCTCAAACGCATCGCAGAGAACAGAGGTTTTCAACAGGAAACAAACTGGGAGGTGAGAGCCGCACTGATGCAGTGGCCCTGAACCTGCTGAATTCCTGCTCCCAATGAAGAAATACTGCACTTGAACACAATTCGGTTTAAAGTGAAATGCTTTGTGTCCGTTTACTGGAGACTAGAAACGGCAAGGATGATTCTTGGAAAGAAAGACCCACAATCCTTTACATCTGCTCACTTGGTTCATTTGTCCCGTGACAAACCGTCATTACGGTCTCCCTGAGTCATTGGCTGGTTTTTACTGTTCAAAGTTCAATTTATGTAGTTGCGTACAAAGAAAAACAATCCGCTGTTCCATTGGTCCGGGACGCATACTGGATGCTTTGTCAATTGACAGGTTTTTTTTGGCTCCCGTAGTGCGGTGAGGTTTGTGCGGTCGACCCAGAGTCCCATATTTCACACCAAAGGCTCACATCTCTTTCACGCATTAACTACACATTAAGTTCTACAGCGGGCCTGTGACACATCTTGACCCGCGAGGGTCAGGCACAAATCAATGCACGAGGAATCCATTAAAAAAAACACGAATGTCTCATTTGTGGACTGCGTACATGCGGTGCCCCACACACGAGCCGGGGGTCGCATCGCACGGTCAGCTTCACCACTGTCGTTTGCTTTTTATCTGCAGACCGGCTCTACTGCTCCGTGTCGTTTGATGCCTCAGCCACATTAAGCCAAACGCATCTCCAGTTAAAATACAGGCCCGGCCTTCGCTGGTCTCAACGTGGGATTGTGCCGAGGTTGACTAATTAGTCCGGAGGTAAAAGAAAAGCAATACAGTGCATCCAGCGGCAGTAATACAGGGAGATAAAGCTGTGCTTTGGGTTGTGCGTCAGCCCCGTGCTAAGTCTTTAAATGTCAATCTACCACCAGTTAAACCTCTACGCAGTCCAAAAATGGAGGGGAAAGAAGCAGCAGTCTGACATCAGACGGTGTGAGAAACAGCCAGTAGTTTGTCCTGATTTTCACCTTTCAGGACACAAAACAAAGTGAACTCAACTAAAATGTTGCCAACAGCCTGTGGTTGGACAGAATGACGACAAACTGCGAAAAGCACTGGACTCGCTCCATGTTAACATGAACACACTTGATGGTTGCCACCGATTCCCAAAATATCTGCCCCTTTAGCTGGTGAAGGAAGTGAGACATCGAGCTGCTGGCCAACTACTGAACACTACATAATGACCACTTCAGGCCCTGAGAGTTCAGCCCAACGCAAACAAAAGGAAAAACATGCAAATAGATAAAACACAAGCAAATGAATCACCATCAGCAAAACCAGTACACGCTGGTGGGACCACAGGCGGTTATGGATGTTATGGATGATGGCCATTTGCCATAGTGAACGCGTCATCCAGACATAATGATATTAAACAAAAGAAGCAAATTATGCAGTTTCTCAACCTCGATTTTATAAAATTTCATTTATTTTTATTGCAGCAAACTGAGTTTGTTAGTCAAGCAGACCCACTGAACTGTTCTTGCAAAACAACAGTGCAGGTAATGTACGGCGAGCTCCTTTAACTGTGAGACGTAAAAGCTTCCGGCTGCAGAGAAATCACGCCACGTAAACGCAACTCTTGCCAGATAAAACCTCTGCGGCGTCCTGAATCTGCATCCTGCCGGGCAGCTTTGACACGCGCTTGCAGGAAAATAAAGATGCGTGTTTGAAGTCATGACACGGGTGGACGTTAGCACGGGCAGTTTTATTTTGGATCCGATTTCAGGTTGTGAAAATAGAAACTGATTATTAACGGAATATCAGGTCTGCAGAGGGAACAATTGGCTCCAGCCTGCCATCCACCCTGGACCTGTGCCCCTCCGGGGTTCAAAGGTCACTGCCGACCCTTCACACAACCTTTTCTAACGCCCCCCTTCTGGTACACGCTACAGAGCCCCACACGCCGCGACCACCAGACAAAAAACAACGTTTCTTTCCTCAGGCCGTCTCCGATGAACAATTAATCATTCAGACGGCTCTTTAATTGCACCGTCGGCACTTTCAACCCAACTCCAATGTTGTTGTTACATTATTAGTGAGGACAATTTTTAATGATAGAGAGATGTATGGTATATCGTATATCACACACATACATTAAAAAGTCAAAATCCATGTATGCATACTTCTACATGACAAATAAGCCGCTCGAATGAGAGTTGTGCTTCTTACCATCTGAAAAGAATATCTGGTTCTTTAGCTATTAAGCGTTTCATTTGTTTTTATAGGTGCTGAGTGGGTTTGTTGAATGAAAGGAGATACAGTATAAGCTGCAGTGATGTTGTAGTCGTTTGCTTTTAACCAGTGTTTGTGTATTAATTGGTCTGCCCATTCACTCAACCCGATTTCCTTAGAGGGACTTGTTAAAGACACGTGTCACATTTCCTTGGCTGGAAAGCAAATTATGTAAATGTGAACATATTTTGAAACCAACAGGTTCCTGTCACATGTAGTTGGCTCCATTTCCACATGTTGCCTTGCAGTAATGCGAGCTAAACCGAACTGGGACACTGTGAATGAGGCACAGTTCACATGCAGGTCAGTGCCGACACAAACAAACACAGACAAGTTTACATGTCAATCATAGTCTCTTTTTGGCTGTCAGTGTATGAACCTTCACACATTTCATTTTCTTCCCATCAGCGCTTTAAAAAGCCCCAGTGGGGAGCGGCAGCCTGCTGAGGCGGATTAAAGCGGTGCACCCTTCACACCCAACAGGAGGTATCCCGAGTACAACCCGGGGTCCTCTGACATGATGGTAAAGCAACTTCAGTCGCCCTCATTATCCAGGCGGCCCGACACACACACACACACACACACACACACACACACACACACACACACACACACACACAGAGGAAGAGAGACATCACCACTGCAGCCACCACTCAAAGCCTCATCGCTGCCACGGCGTGTCTACCGTAGCTGTCATGACCCGACGAGGCAGCGAGACTTCACACAGGTTCTGCAGCGAGTGATGAGTCACTTGCTGCCTTTTCCCCCCCCCATTTTCCTATGAATCTGTCAGACGTGCCTCGCAGACAGCCGGGGTGAACGCTGGGTCAGTGTGTCTGGAGCGAAAAAAAAGAAGAAAAAAAAACACAGTACCCCGAGCAGCCAAATCAGCATTGCTGCCCTTTTGGAGCCAGTCCGGTAGTAGTGACGGCCGCCTGCTGTATGGAAAGCCTGCGGGCTTCAGTCGGGTTTCCTATCCAAGAGGAAGGCCCTTCAAGTCTCCGAGCATCCGCCCCGCTCTGCTCCAGTGCTCCGCTCTACTTTTAATTACCTCCAGTGAGAGCGCAGCAGGCGTGCAGTCTGCTCATTAGGTCCGCCAACAGGGACCAGCAGTAACCGGCCCTAACCTCTGCAAGCTCCACTTTCACACTCATCCTTCTCCTACTTCCCTTCATCTCCACATCTGACACAGTTGCGTTACTTTTTTTCTCCCCCCACCCCTCCCCCACACTACTGAGGCCTGCTTCAGCCGTCAACGCAGCCTCACCGCAGTTTGTGGAGTAGTCTTCAAATGCAGGAACAGCCCATTTATATTATGTGTGTGTGTGTGTGTGTGGTGTGTGTGTGTGGCTTCAAAGGAAATGTTCCCCCTTTCTGATTGTGCATCGTGTCGTACGTTGGATTCCTAATGTAGGACGATGAAAGCAGACATGGTGAAGTCAGTGCCTCTCGTAACACGGGCTAGCACATATGGTACCATCTGGTCTGGTTTTTGCATCTCAAATTTGGTATCAGCCGTTTTAATGAATCCGGTCATAACAAGGACAGAACTTTTAAGCTAATTTCTGTCCGATTTATAATCCTAAAAGTGTTTTGTCCTTAAAACAAACAAGACATCATTTCAAACTCCAAGAATGGAGCAAAATGTTTTAGGAATATTGACGTCCTTTTTCTTGAATTTAAATTAAACGGGATTTCAAAAAGATGTTCCCTCGATCGTTAGTGGTTTTATTTCTATTTATTTTAACATTTTTACTTAATTAACTAAGCTTTATCTCTTCCCTTGTTTTTGTATTTAGTTGTATTTCAAATCTTTCCATCTTGAAGATGTCTTCTTACTCCTCCAGAGTCCCACTGAACTAATACTCTTCTTAGCAAGTCATTTTGTCATATGCATCTTCTCTCTGCCTCTTCCCGTTGGAGTAGACATTACATATTAATATCACAGAAAGTGCTTTAGTGCGATGTATTGCGTTTCACTGCTTACGATTATCAAATCCCCCCCCACCCCTCTCCTTGTGAAATGTTGTTATTTGGAGGGATTTGACAAACTCTGGAGTCAAACTCCGGTCACTAGCTCCACAGCAGCGAGAGGCTGAGAGTGCTGCGAGAGCGTATTCCAGTACTGCATTTCATTTGATCTCCCCCTTAACGCACTGAAAATTCTGACACCCAACAAGAAAAAAAAAAAAAAAAAAAAAAAAAAGCACGTCTCTTGCAGAATGCTGTAAACGGGTTCATATGGAGGACGGGGAGATAACAAGACGAGAGAGACGGCAACCCGTCGGATATATCTCCCTGCCTCCTGCTCTATCTGAAGTCTGGGCAAAGTCCAACACGGAGAGCCAGAAGTGGCAATTACCGGGGAGTGATTGCTATACGTTGTTGACAATGATTTGCCGTAAAAATACAATTTATCAGGTTATTAAATAGGCCTTCAAATCGGAGATCCAGTTTATTGTTATTGCTATGCAGAGCGCCACAGGCTCCCTCTCCATCATTTCATTACCCCTCGCTCAAATCAATAGAAAACACATTTTTAGGGAAGGCCGATCAATATGGAGAGGTGACTTAACTGACGCGATGGATTGTTACCGGACTGCCACTGAGTACGCGTCATATATATATAGAAAAATAAAACACGGCTATAATTAAAATTAAAAAAGGATTTAAAGATTATTGTACAGTTTAATGTGTCTCTGTTGGAGAAGTAACAACTGCACTTAGTCAGTGGGACACATGGAAAGACAATCATCAAGTTACTACAGCACAACAAATGAGGACTGGACAGTGTTTTGTTAGACATGTGAAGAAAGGCGTTGAAGGAGCACAGCGTTTAAACACCAGGAATATGATTTTCAACCAGCTTTGTTGAGCCATAAATATAGAATAAAGGCGAAGATGATTTGCAATGATACAAAGCTGGTTGATGTAAACCAAAGCCAAGAGAGAAACATATTTTTTGCAATTTTGGAGAGATCCGTCTCTAAGTGAACATTATTCATTTAATAAATGAATAATGTTCAATTATGACCAAAACGATGGAGCCTGAACAAGTGAACGGGAAAGCAAGGAGCAGGATGAACGACTGGCGACGAGGCGAGGTGAGAGCAGCGCAGCAGCCATTTTTAACGTCTTAAACTTTTTTAAATCTTAAACTGCCACGTTTGGCCGATGTAACAATGTTTTTTGCTGAGCTTGGACCAATTAGACGCAATATGAGTTCATGTCATGCCTCCAATTATTTTGATTTAATCTGCTGCTATTGTCAGGCAGCAAACTGCATATTTTTTCTAGCAATGATTTCACATGTAAAATGAACGAGGCCACGTCCAAAACAGTGGATCGAGTTTGAAAAACAATACGTTGACAGAAAGGTCGCTTCTCTGTTCCTGCTCAGAGATTTGCTTATGTAGGGTCGGTACCAGGGGTGAAACGATTCGTTTTACCAACGATTCGATTTGTATCACGATTCGTGGTTGTCGATACGGTTCAAGGACGATATTGGTTTGTTTAGAACAGGGGTGTCCAAACATTTTTTCCAGAGGGCCACGAACAGAAAAATATACGATGGACTGGGCCACTCACTAGACGTGAGGTGCGCTGCCTCACTTCTAATGCACTAATATTGGAAAAATCAATCAAATGCAGGTAAATTACGTTTGATAATTGAACAAAAAGCCTCCATCATAGCTCTCCATTGGTAGATTTTCAGTGTATTTTTTACAAAAAGGTTGGCAGGTTATTCTCTCAGTGAGCCTCTGATTGGTTCTTAGGGTGCTGAGCCCCCTTCATTGTCCTTTATGAAGGGAGAGACAAGAAGAGAAATCAGGGATGTGCATATTTCAAGCTTATTACACAAATAAATCATTGGGATTGTTAACGCATCATATAACGTTTGTTAAAAAAATTTCGTCACACTGCTGTAGCAGCGGGGACGCTTAACTACGTCGTCAAAAAAAGTTTATTTTTAGGAAGCGCGCGCTCAGAATCGGACGAGCCGGCACACTCCGTGCGGAACGGTAATGCTAGGTAGCTGGTTACGCACACGAGCATATGATCGCTATCCCCCAGTGTAAGTGTTTATGTTATGATAGGAATGTATGCACATTATCATAACTGTGGAATACAGCTGTATGTTTAATTAGACCTGACAGAACCCCTAGTCAGTTGGTATCTCCCAATTAGCGTAATTGCCAGGAAGGCTGTATAAAAACAGGGGGAAAGGGAAACACGGGGGTAATGTCACCTGGAGAGAGGGTTGGTTATTATGTTTGTGTGTTTGATTTATTGTGATGCAGTTGTAGAGTTTTGTCTGTTTTGCTGGAGACCATCAAGGGCAAATAAAACTTGATGCTTAATCCCATCCTGAGCGCTGTTTGTTTGCCTGCACCTCACCCCAACAAAAACCTCAGTGAGTCCTTGCCGCTACCAACCTGTGTTGGCGAGGGCTGCAAGGGCGCTACGTCACAGACCCGTGTCAGCTGTAACGCAACTTGCGGCTACTTCTCAGATAGCGTAAAAGGTACCAACAAGGTGGTCTCTGACACACGAGCCCTCCAAGTCCCACACACTGAAACAGGCGGCATTTATCATTGGCTGTAGATGTGAAGAGGCTGCAATAATTCTGTGACAAGCATTAAAAAGGTGTGGAGCAGAAGTGCCCACACTTTCTGGCTCGGAATCTGGCCTTTGAATAAAATGAGTTCGTTAGTAAGCAAAGATCACTAATTAGCACTACCAAGTTTTACAATGGCTTTACAATTGATACAATGATGGCAGGTTGGATGGATCATGTGCCCCCAGCAGAGTGTTGGGGCGCGCATTTGTAATTTAACCTGCTCCCATGTTGCTGAGGGACGACCTAACTTGCCGCGTTCGGTTACGGTCGCGTAGCAAGCTGACGTGGTAAACGCTACAGTTTCCGTGCCGACCAGAGTGCATCGTCTGCAGTTTCTCACTCTGAATAAACATCCTCCTGTAGTTCATTCACAATTCAAACTGTGAGCCAGGCTCGCAGCACAGCCCTGTCACGGTGACACACTGCAGGCAGAAGCACACACACACACACACACACACACAGAAAGCCACCCCTTTGAAACGGAGCCACCTGTCACAAAGAAAGAGGAAATCCAGTTTCTTGTGTCGGATCAGCAAACATACTAAAAGTGCTTTAAGATGCTGGATAAAGTGCGCGCGCACACACACACACACACACACACACACTACAGTTTCTTTGAATTGCACACGATTCACTTCAAGTGTGCATGATCACAATAAAAGGCAAAAAAAAACGCTAAACCTCCGTCGTGATTAAACAAAGTCAATTGATTCATGAATTCAAACTAAACATGGCAGCATTTCTGTTCCAATGGAGAATATCCTGATGTGCGCGACATAAAAAGATCAAAGCTGCGTGCGGCGACGAACGGGCCCTCGTACCTTTGTGCACGTCAGGGGAACACCGGGAGGCCGCAGCCAGAACGTCTGCAACAATTCGGAAGGTTATTCTCCTCATGGCAGGTTACATTGTTCCAACCTTCCGCTTGCTTTGCCGGGAGGTTATTATCTTAACGTACCTCCGACGTTCCTGGGAGGATATTGTGCTAAGATTCCGCTAGCGTAATTCTCTTTACCTTCCACTAATGTTACGTGAAGGGTCATTTTTCCAAGCTTCCACAAATATTTTTGGGATGTTATTTTCACTAGCGTCCTGGCAGGTTATTATCCTAAACCTTCTGCGAATGTTATTCCCCAACTAGCATAAAAAGAAAAGTCACATCAAATAGCGGCCACTCAGTGGCTAAGCTTTTAATTACAAGGTCTTCGGAATGTAATGAAGAAATTGAACTAAGAAGAGGAGCTCGAGTTTTGCGCCTAGAAATTCAAAATGGCCTTTTTGCTTTTTTGGGGTGTCTATGGGATACGTTCACCTCCCGAATCTCATGTGTGTTAGTAAAACCGTAGGCTTAGAAATATAAATAGTTTTCTATATAGTAAGAATTGATTTAAAAGCAATTCATAACATCAATCCCTGAGTGTCAATTATTTTAAGTATTTATTACCATCAGTTTCTGTTCCATGAGTTTTTCAAATCACCTCAAGGAAACAATGTGTGGCTTCCTTCTTCATGGTGAATGAATGAATGTTGAGCGACAGGATTTAACAAGAACTCAATATTCATGATGAAGAATCATAAATGTTTTAAAGGTTTGTATTGAATTGGGACAGGGACGTCGCTTGAGGTTAAATTCAACTCTAGGAGCTGCTATATTCAGAACTCAATGAAAGACCAGTAAAATACATGCATGTTAACTGCAAACTGAGACACGGGTACATGACATGAGTAGTAACGAGGCAGAATAATAAACCTCAGTCCTCCTGGTCGGAGTCTTGGGACTTGATAGAGTTCTGGGATGTCGAACTTTCTGGAGTCTCCGTCATCACTTTCTTGCACTTCTTGTACGGTTCACATCTCAGAATTAATGATAGTTGATTTACTCTTTGAAGGTTTCAGCATAAAATTGACAGATTCAATTGACAGGTTCCCCTTAGAGCAGGGGTGTCAAACTCAATCTGGTCTGGGGGCCGCATACAACTTAATCGCATCTCAAGTGGGCCAGACCAGTAAACTCATTCTAAAATGACATAGAACTAACAATAGGTCCACTTTCTTCTTTGTATTAGTGCAGAGAAGAAGTAAATTATAAAAATCTTTATATGCAATGAATTGTCCTTTTAATAAATATATTATCAACAACCTAAGAGTTTTTAAGGAAAGTAATGTGCAATTTCAACAACATTTTCACCCAGTTTAACATTTATTTAAGTGCATCATGCATAAAAACTGATCACAGTGATTGTGATTCACCTCCATGAACATGTAGGAAGAGGTCAATTTTTCTTGAAAAATCCGACACTGTGTCCACTTTTCTCTTTTTTGACAAAGACATTTCACTGAAGAGGGTGCCAGGGTCAACAGAAAATGCGGGTAAAGCGATAGACGTGAAACAGCGCCACTAGCGGACAATATATGAACTGCAGATTTTATAGAAGTGTATTCTTATTTTTTTTCAGTAATACAGATTTATCCCGCGGGCCAGACTGAACCACCTGGCGGGCCGTTTCCGGCCCGCGGGCCGTTTCCGGCCCGCGGGCCGTACGTTTGACACCCCTGCCTTAGAGGAACCAATTACTCTGAATTCATTATGGAGACCAAAAATTACAAAGAATATTTTAACACGACTTGAGTAACTGTTGCTCTGAGGGACAAGAGTCACGCCAGCGTGTAGAGTAACAGCAGTGGTTTTCAGAAAGCTATTTAAATTTTAAATCCAGTGAATCATTTTCACTTTGAAATAAACAGGGGAATTAAAAAAGTTCCACTGCATTTTTTATTTTTATTTCAGCGGACACGGGTTGTTGAAAGAAATCTGTGATTTTCAGGAGAGATTTGATGCTGGTTGGTGAGCAGACTGCAGATGGATCCTTTTGAGAAACACGTCGCCAGGCAGGATTCTAACAGTCAGCTCATCCTCCACCTGACGCCATAGAAAGGTCAGCGGTTCACACATTGATCGTGTGATCCTGTACCTGATCAATTGATTGACTGAAGGTCCATTTCAGAAGTGGACTATATGGACTGGGAGGAAATGAGATGCAGTGAAGGTGGCCTTGGCCCAGCACGCAGCAGCACCTTCACCTCACCTTTACCGCTGAAGTGTCTATGAACTCATGGCGGCGAAAGCGGGCCAACAATGTCCAATAACTGCACAGGGTTTGTGGCAAAGATGATAAATACACACACAACTTCCATTCAGTTAAGTAAGGAGATATTTTTATGTTAACGGAAATATATTGGGAATATCGAATGAATCAAATTTCATTAATACACAACAACGTTATGCCAGAGGTGGTAACACATGTATGATATTTACTTTATTAATCCCCAAGGGAAAAATGTGTGTGCAATAACAGCAGTACAGTAAATAAAATGAGAAATGCACTTTACACAGTACAGTAAAATAAACTGTCCACATCTGTAGACCACAGTAACAATGTAAATATTGGTTTATGGACAATATGGAAATACTGTTGCCTACTGAAGAGTTCTGCATTTCTGGTTCCGTTATTGGATAACACCAGAAACACTGAAAAACAATAAGCAAACAGCACTTTGAGAAACCGTCGCGCAGCCCTTCAGTGCACAGTGTTTCATGCCTTACAAAAATCAGTAAATTCATTACCGCCGTGCACGGCTGAATAAAAGGCCCAATAGGGGATATCCAATTATTGATGTTGTCCCGTGCGCACACACGCACACACTATCTAGTTTTGCATTTCAATGGAGTTAGAAGTACACACACTAAGGGAGGTAGTAAAGTGTGACCAGCATGGCGAGAGGAACTATCGATCAGTGGACTGCAGCCATGATTGTTCGGTAATCTGACTGCCGAGCTCTCTCACACACGACACACAGACAAGACACACAGCATTATCGAGAAATGAAATAACCACAAAATATTCCCAAGTGAAAATAAGCAAACCATATACCCTGCAAAAATACTCGAGACTGACACACTCCAGTAAGTAAACAGTAAAATCTAATCTAAATACACACACTTGAGATCCACTTTATGATTTATGATTCTGAACGTAGCGCACGCACACCCAATATACATATATATAACACATGGGTATTAACACTCGCGCATCCACTCCACCACCCACGTAGTCTCATTTAATAAGGATTAATCTTCGATAGGGCCTGAATAATGGATGCTCGTCCCCTTCCCTGCAGTTTAAATATATACATATTACCCCATGAATAATTAACACCTTTATTTCACAGCTGTCTCTTACAGCACATGGGAGGGTGAGAGGAGTTGGTGGCCCATTGGCCTTCCTCTCCACTCCCTGCAACAGGGCATATAACAATATTTTAAAATGTAGCAATTTGTCTAATTGACACGCCTGGGCTTTTTCTACTGTAGTAGGAAAAAGGGTTCAAACTCAATCGCAAACCACAGCGGCTGCTCTAAGTGCACCACACTGCGTATGTGGGCCATAGCATTAAATAATAAAGCCGACGTGTTTGTGCAGCTCTTTCGGTCAAAAATCCCAAAGAAGCCAGATCTTCTATCAGAGAGCGGCTGACCGGAGAGCAAACAAGCACTTCAATTCACAGTTCAGCCCTTCAACACGGCAATCAGAACAACGCCTACACGCACGCGCACACACACACACACACACACACACACTCCCACAGACAAGTATTGACAAGCGCAACCTCAATCGTACTGCCTCCGTGCTGGCGCCGTGGAGATGCAGCCTCCCCCACACGCCCTCCATCTGCAGATGAAGCGTGTTCGGTCCGCTCGGATCGTCCTGCAGAACTTTGAGCACTCTGCGCCGGGAACTGATGGGCGAGGGCAGCTTGCGTTCAACACCCGGGTGTCAGTCACACCGCTTATAGAAGCTCATGGAAGCTTATAGAGTCCAACGCTTTGCTTCAGGTGGTTGCTCGATGGGCTGTAGATGAGAAAGTGTTTCTATTCTAATTTAGTCCAACTAGCCCAAACCTCCCAGTCATTTTGAGAAGAAAAAAAAACAGGTTTCCAGCTGAGAAGCTTGGACGGTTCAGTCAGGTGACAGGATCGTCTTTGGTTTGAAACTTTGGGGCCTCAGTCCATTTTCAGCTTAGAGTTGTAAGGAAGATGAAGGAGGCAAAGACTAAAGAACAAAGGCAGTGGTTAAAAGTAGACTCTATATACTGTAGATCTGATAATATAGAGCTTCACTTTTGAGGGTAGAGTGCAAAGTCAAGGACAATGAGAACAACAGGAAGAGACGGAGGGGGAAAAAAGGAGACAGAGATGTGCTTCAGGAGAGCGAGCTCTGGCTGCCAGAGAGCCAGTGAGATCTCCTGTTGATCAAAGGCCGCCTCTCTGCTGCTATCTCTCTCCATCGCTCCTCTCAGCTTCTCCTCACATCTTTTTTGACAGCATTACCAAATCCCCGCGAGTGCCAGTTGAAGAAGCAAATCAAATATTCTGTATAATCTGCTGATGGCAAGATCGAGAAAACTTCTCACCAACAGATATCCAAACACACATTTCTGACGTCCCAGAATATGCATCTTCATATTCCTTAAATTACAGCCAGCAAAGACCCTCTCTGAACACACATACAGTACGAGAGGCATATAAAAGGACACACTGAAAAAAGGCCCCTTGTAGCGATGTAGGAGTGAATCTCGGCCAACGCTCACAGAATGGAACAGAGCGTTTTCACCAAAAGAGCAACTCAAGTGGTTACAACCTCCTCAAAGAGGAGGCTTTATTTATTTATTTATTTATTTAGGCTTTTAATGGACAAAATTGCATGCAGAAATGTACCATCTTTATCGAAGTTTACGTGTAGCTTCGTGATCCTGCTGCAGTGATGTCCGACACTGTTGAATGCCAACATTCGCAGGAAAAAACTCCTCAGTTCCCACAATTGTAAAAAAAAAAAAAAAAAAAAAAAGGTTCTAAAGTTTTAGGTGACCTTTCAGTCCAGCTCCTTCAAATTCATATTAAAGACTTTTCTGTTTACTAATGCCTTTAATTTGCCATTTCGGAATGTTTGTACTCAAATTGAGTTCTAATTTTTTTTTTTTTACGTTGACTTTTAACGACTTTTCTATCGTTTCAATCAATGAGCTTAACAGATTTAAAAATCTCCTTCCTTTATGATTGGTTTTTATAGTATTTAATTGCCTTGTTGTTGAATGAACTATACAAATAAAATGGCCTGGCCCTTGTTCAAAGAGACACAAACAAACACCAAAATAAATAATCACACCATCAGAGTAAAATTCAACACTGCGAGAGCTGCGCAGCTCCGAAGCCTCAGCACAAAGAACGACACATTCCCTCACCCAAACAGCACCGCACAACAGATCCAAGCGTGTGCAGCAGGCTCCGCTGTGAAGCTCCACTCTGACTAACGCTCAGCAGCGTTGCACAATCTCCCCACGCATGATCAATTCATGATCTACTGTCGGAAATGAGGCCACCCACCGAATCTAATCTGCATACAGACGGCAGCTAATGGGGCGTTTTAACGTTAGTCTTTGCCAGGAAGCTTCTCCTGAGAACTGTGGCCTCCTTTAGATGAAGCACAGATTCACCAAAGAGCTTCACTTAGTGACAGCAAATCTCAACATGCCATAGCTACGTTCATTATTCTCTCTACTTGGGAGGAATGTGGGCATTTTGAAAACCCCAATTCTACTTTGTTTTTGTGGGCCTGTCTTTGTCATGAGCCCTTAGGGAAAAGTACCTGTGCAAATCATCGGAATCCAGCTCTCAAAAGGCTGCAATAAAAGTCATTTCAGATTCCACTTGAGTTTGAGTTCCAGTTGCAGCAGGCCTTCTACAACTGGTTTCTATGGAGCAAGGGCCAAAGGAGTGAAGACACGATAGGGATCCTAATCTCACAGGATTCAATTATAAGCAACAGGAGAGAAAAAAAAAGTCTAGCATTGTATCTCTTCACTACCAGCCAAAGCACTAAAAACCCCTCAGTGTACAGCAATAAATCTCATTGCCCAGTCATGTGGCTCCAGATGAAAATACATAAAGCTCCCCTTACCTCTCTGTGATCGTTTCTTCCCACTCATTCCAGCAGCTGCATCCAAATGGTGTATGACCGTATCCAAATGTGCCCTCCGATGTCTCTCTCTCAGTGAAAGGTCGTTAAACAAAGCAGCGTCCATGATAAGAAGGTTAAAAGAGGTCAAACTGTGTTTGGACTGTGAACAAAAAAACACCTCGAGGCAAGTCCGGGGACTACTTTCCCCCGGCGAGTCAGTGCCAGGTGTTTGTGATCGACTGCGATCAGAGGTGACGAAGGAGTCGGCGGGTTCAGTGTTAGTCCCTCCATGTCCACCAGGGGGGTAAAAATGGCCGCTTGCAATGTGTCACACGCTACCTGGTTCAATGAATACAGAACACACTGGAATACTGGTGTGTGTAAACCGTCAGAATGCACCCAGATCTGTTTGAATATTAAAACCAAATCTGATCTGATAATGCAACCACACACAACAATGTAATAGGATAGAGGACACGCTATTGTCTGCTGATCTGTTCGCATCAAATGCGTCAAAGATTTACACAGGTCAAATTTGAGAAGAATCGCGTGAATAGTTTGAAGCACATCATGCTGGACAGTTTGTAGGTCAGTTTTAAGTGTAAACAGTCAGACATGGAGAGGAGTAAAGAGGCGTAAAAAAGGCAGTTTTATGAGCCGAGGCAGCCAGGTGTGCAGTGGACACACAGCTGCTTGAAAGTCACAGCTTATTTCCTCCTGACTAACCTGATGAACAAGGTTCTACTTTATGCACATTCCAACAATAAACCCATATCTGAATAAACATGTTGTTCCAACACCAGGATTTTTACTCTGCAGCTCTAACAGTTTCAGTCTTTCTAGCAGATGATGCACTTGTGGAAATGTTTCAGGGGCATGGTGGTCATTGGCTGCGGCTCCAGTTCATCCCGAAGGTTTTGGGAGTCACAGGGAAGGCTTGTCTAAAATATCACTGTGATGTAGCAGTAGATTTTGCTTCACATGAGGGCCCCGAACCAGGAAAAACTGCTGGTGGATCACAGCCCGTGTGCGTGGATGTCTACTACGTGCATGCGTTGAAGGCCTGCAGTGCGCACGCTTTGAGCCAGGAGATAATTAAGTTTACTGCTGAGCCCCGTTTTAGTTATTGAAGTCCACTATTGGTTGATTGAGAGAGTGAACCCGGATATTTGTTCCCAATTTGAACGATGGAAAGAGCGCTAACAAAATGTTCAAAATAAACCACTCCACTGCTGGACTGTGTGCACAGCGGATTGCAAATGCATTTTTTCAAATGTTTTTTTATTAAAAGCATCATCTTTTATAACGCTCTGTGTGTCTCTCAATCTAATCAAACAGTGCCCTCCAATGGCTTAATTGGGTAATCTGCATTTTAATGCTCACAACTTCACCAAACCCCTGCTGGTAATTCAATATCTACTTGTTCTCCGGCTCAGTGAGTGACATTGATGAAGCACAGGGGGTGGGAGTTCGCTGCCACAACACTATTACAGTTAGAGAACAGCGGCAGGCGTGGAGGTAATGATCGGACTGCCAGCTCAGCTACAGCAAGGACAAAAAGAGATGTGACACGGGGGGGGGGGCAATTGCGGAGGGGGGGCTGCAGCCAGAAACACAGAACAAAGATGCTGATCCGCTGTTCGGATCTCCAAGCGATTGCTTCTCTGTTTATCTCAAGAGGCTGATTGGGATCAAGAGCCGGATGGAGAGAGCCACAGTGCAGAAAAAAGGGATATGTTGAACTGACAGATGGAAACATAGCAGGGAATGAAAAGAGCAAAGAAAGAAAAGTGTTGAGGGACGGCGAAAGTTTCCACGAGGGGAGGGGGGAGAGCAACTACTGAGAAACTTATTCCTTCAATACAGAGTATGAAGCCAGAGGCTCGACTGAGTCTCATTGAATTATTGATCATTGAGGCGCACGCACACAGACACGCACGCAGCTCTCTCTGCTTCATCAAAGCTTTGTTTTTTCTACAGGAGTGTGTGTGTGTGTGTGTGTGTGTGTGTTTGTGATCCGCAGGAGTGTTTATCCATCTTTATGTGTGAGACTTCTTTTTCAGGCAAGCTTCTTCCAAAGTACAAAGTGGTACGAGTGCTTCTCTGAAACCCCCAAGTGTTTCGGCGAGACGGGAGCACACGCGCTACCGTGGCGACAGAGTGGAGGTTCTTGTTGGATCGATGGCGTAGGAGAGGAAAGGATGCGGCCTCCTCTGATTCCAGCTTCGCTGACATGTGAGAGGAAGAGTGAGACGGCCCAAGGACAGCTCCCTCTGAAGCACGCTGAACCCTCGGGGGCAGTGCTGGCCTACGGCTTGGAGAAGCGAGCTTGTGCACCAGTTCAATACCCCCCTCGTCCCCCCTCGCCCCCCGACCGGCAGGGTGAGTAGACGTGATGGTGTGATGATGAAGAGCGTGATGATCGGCTCACATAGATACTCCGCAGCTAACATGGACACGAAACTAAGAGAAACAAGAAAGAAAAGGAGAATGTAGCTAGGGTAGAATGTAGTGCACATGTTTTAAGATGATTTTACAAAAACACATCTATGAGATATAGCTTACAAAAATCCTTTGTACCAAGAAAAAACGATTGCTTAGCAAACCTGTGCTAAATATGCATCATGTTTGATGTTTTTAATACCATTCCTTAAACTTAGAAACTAAAAAGTTTTACTTTTCATTTTTATTTCTGCATATATTAGTCTTATTTAGTACAAGTAAAAATATGTGTTCCCACTTAAACTAAGCTCCAAGATGCATGCAAATCCTGATCTTTGTCTTTGTCTCAGTCGGCAGCTTGAGTTCTGGTATATTCTGGTATCTGTGAGTTTGCAGACTCTTAGCTACGTGTGAAAGTTCCTTGTATATATTTCATCCTCCAGACGAACTCTGGAACACTGAACGCTGGTTCTCTGATAAAGATGTCAGACACATCAAACAGCGCCTTCACAGCACGATCAGAGAGGAACGAGGGAGAGAGGGAGGTTAAAAATGAATGGTCAGAAAGACGGAGAGAGAGAGAGAGAGAGAGAGAGAGAGGAGTTTGAATTGATTAAGGTTGGAGTAAGTAAGGGGTCGGAGTCTGGTGTAGGTGTGCAGCTCCAAATAGAGATAAAGAGAATGATAGAGTGGCCTCTGAAAGGCAGAATGAGATGTCTGGATTAAATGAATGAGCAGAGAGCTGAGACCCACGTAAAGAGAAGTGCGCTCCGGCAGCAGCCCCTGCAGGCAAAACACTAAAGCGAAGGTGCGCTATAGGAATGTGCCGGACGTCTCGCTCACAAGTGATGGGGTTCAGAGGTTTCGCCTGCTTCCGGTCAGACATGTGTTTAAATGGGAATAAAACATGGCTCGAAAATATAAAGAAGTGGGCAATAAATCAATGAGGTCTGGAGAAGCAAGAATCACAGCGACATGCATACACCATGTTTGCCATGAAGGAGTGCTGTGGAATCAGGTCATGCCGTTTGCCTTTTAATGCTCACTTACTCACTGGAGAAACTGCGCTTTAATAATACATATATTAACTTGTCATTGCAGCCGTAAAGAAGAAAGCTAAAATGTTGTTTCTCACAGGCCCAGCGTATGAAAAATGACTTTCTTTTTAAAACACCTGTGTGTGGGAGTAATTACTCCATCGATGAACAAAAAGATCTGACTGAAAAAGTTTGCAGTTTCTACAACAAGCTCACAGCATTTGCTGAAAAGTATCAGGATGGAGAAGAGCAGAGTGATTTCTTTACTGCTGCAATAAACTTTCATTAAGGAGGAAGTTGCTCATCTTGCCTATTGCACTTTTACTTATAAACAGGAAAACAGGCCACAACCTACGACGAAACCACAGTCAACACAGTTAACGCGCTCTCATAAAACGCACAACCCCCTCCTTCCCTCGGCCAATCACAGGCGCCCTCAACATCAACACAGCAGCCGGCCTCCGGAGTGCAAACACAGCCAGGAGAGCAGGAGGCCGATATGTATTCAGCACAGGTATCCAAGTGTGTGTGTCTGTGTTTGTGTGTGTGTGTGTGTGTGTGTGAGCGCCATTCTGCCCCCGGGGCGTTGCGTAGCCGCGCTGGGAGGACGGGATCTTTTATCTTGGCTGACGTCCCAATCAATCAGCCAGACACTGATGAAGACGGCAGGTTGCCCACACACTCCTTTCTTTCTGTAACACACGCACACACACACACACGCACACACACACACACACACACACACCTGGAGCTTTTAACCCTTTCCCTTTTGTCCTTTGTTGAACAGCAGCCTCTTTGTTCACAGCGTCAGGAAGGAGGTCTTTGTCAGGTCCCGATTGTGTGTCTGTGGTCCAACTTTTAATACACTCAGACACACAAAAGCACGTATGGACACACATGCAAACTTTCCTGTGGACCTTCGAGGGGGATACAAATCATTTAGATCATAAAGGTCACATCAGATGAATAAAAGGCCGTGTATTTCTGTAATGAAATGGTCTGAATGGGATGTTTTTAAAAGAGGTGGTCACATGTCAACCTGGGTTGAGGGTTAAAGGAGCAGTTCATTCTTTATTAACAACTAGATTTGCCGTTCCATGACTTTCTTTTACTTTAATTTCTTTTAATGGCCACTGTGTGACAGATGTACTGAAAGTATTTTCAATATGCAAGTTCTCTGCAAAGATACCAACTATTTTGTTTCCAATGACATATTTTGACCTGAACCACTTATTTCACATCTGAAAGGGGAACACCACCTCAATAACTTCAATAGGCCCGGCTTATTTCCAATCACTGAAATACTGTCTCTTTAAGTCCTGAGAAAGGAGTTGTGAAGACTTAAAGTCTTCAAGTCATGGAGTCTATGGAGCAATCCTACACTGCCATCATGTTATTTATTAAATCGTTGCTTTTAGCAGCCTTTAAAAAAAACTTAACTTCTCTACAGCCCAAGACCATTAAAGCTAAAGATCCACTCTAAGGGAGACAACATTGAATGCACAAACTGCCATGTGGAAAATAACTTAAAAAAAAAAAGATGCCGTCAACAATAACTGTCTATCTCCAAAACTTTCCACGAAAAACATGAAAGACATAACGTCCTCTTTTCGTCTCCGACAATGACTCTCCTTTCCTCCATACAACAGCGGTCATTTCATGTGCCATTAGTCCCATATGCACCATCATGTGGATGGACGTTACGGTCGCCATACATCAGCTAACCAGGCCTCATTAAGTACCTGGCAACTGCTGCAGAGACCAATTAGATCATTGGGAGGAATGGGATGTAATCGCTCGCTCTGCTAGGATCCGGCCAATCACAAGGCAGATTTAATCACTTCAGTGGGCTCATTAATGACGAGGGTGAGGAAGCGGAGGCTAACTTTGTTCTTTGTTCCCCCGTGTGACTGGTAATGAGTGGGAAAGCTGGGGGAGGTGTTGCCTCATAACGAGTGCAGGGGAAAAGATAACTTACGGTTTGAATGAATAACTGCAGCTGTGGCTTTACGGTAGTTTGAAACCGGGCGATGGAGTAGAGAGGGTGTGCTGGCCACCGCAAGGCTGGTTGTTCGAATCCCGGCTGCCACATGTGCCAGGTCGAAGTGTCCTTGAGCAAGACACCTGACCCCGAATTGCTCCCATATGGTGAAAAATGCAACGCAAGTCACTTTGGATAAAAGCGTCAGCTAAATGGCATGTAATGTAATGTAATAATAAAACCATTGTGGAAATATGTCCACAAACTGTGTGTTATAAGCGCTCGTCGTGTCTGGTGTTGCAACAGCAACAAAAGCGGGGCTCGACATAATATATATATATATATATATATATATATATATATATATATATATATATAAATAAATATATATATATATATATGCTTGAATATCGCTTGAATATCTTAATTAATCAGCTGGAGTTCAATATATATATATATATATATATATATATATATATTGAACTCCAGCTGATTAATTAAGATATTAATATCTTAATTAATCAGCTGGAGTTCAATATATATATATATATATATATATATATATTGAACTCCAGCTGATTAATTAAGATATTCAAGCAGGTGTTTCTATGTTTTTTGTGTTCACTTTATCTAGTAAAACCGTGAACCACTACATCAGACGGAGATCTCCACCTGCGCATCGTCTGGGGATTCTCTAAATGCAAAGATGGGTCTCGAACGGCCTCTACCCAACCAAGCAGCCTTGGAATTGGACTGTTCAGCTCCATGCGAACATGTTGCCTGTTGGGAAAGCTCAGGAAACGAGAGACACGAATGAGCCTGAAATTAGCCTTCATTTCAACATGCTAATTAACTCTATTGATTAATATACTAATTGGCGTAATATCAAAGAACCATTCATGTTTTTTTCAGGGCTTTTGGTTAAGGACACCCGAACATCCCTTCTATTTTGGACAATTGCTGGTAAAAAGTCATTCAAAAGTAAAAGAAAGTTGCATCTTGAAGGCTTCAGTTGTCTTGTTTGATCGATGACAAGAGGCCTGAACCACAAAGGCCAAGTCCACATATTTGGATCTGGTTTTCTCCTTCCACGTTACCCTGTTGAACCTTTTCCCTCATGTCGTAGCTCCCTCCCTCCCTCCCCTGCGGCCTGGAATGAATTTGCCCGGTCATGTAGAGCCGTGTCAGTGCGAGGCGAAGCTGGCAATTCATCACCCTGTTCTGCTTCCTGTCACTGCTCCTCCGCACTCTTTTCCTGTGTGTGTGTGTCTGTGTGCGTCTGTGTGTGCGCGTGCAGGGCGGCTGTTCGCCTGCTGTCAGAGCTCCTCACCACCATGTGTACCCCCGTCCCCGCAGGCCCTCCGGTAAAGACTGAGAGAGGCCCCTCTCCTCCTCTCCTCTGACAACTCCCTGCGGACGCATGGATGGATGGAAGGAATCAAGACGGGGAAGCAGGGTAAGGTAGCAGGGCGGGAAAGAGACCCAATTATCCCAGAACGCTAGATGCTGGATGGAGTTTGTATCAGGCCGCGCGACCCCTGACCTCAGCAGTCTATTGCCGGCAGAGTGCGGCGCTTTAGCAAGAAGCTGTATTAGCGGCAAGGAAAGCTAATGGAGCTCAATTTTACCGGCATTTCTTCTTTGAGGCCCCTGCGGCGCTGCACGGATTAGCCATTACCCCCCGTAAATGCACCGCGAGCCCCCCTGAAGCGGTCTCTCAAGACCATTAAGATGGCAGACATGTCTCACGGAGGCACAGGCACACGGCGGACACACGTCCAGCAGCCGGGCGGCTCATTTGAAGGACCATTAGGGAGTCGGGCGCTGCAAGAACCACAGCTTAACTGAGTGGATGAAGCCACTTCACCGAGAGCGCGCACAACAGCAGGGAAAATGAGTTTACAGACAATTTACTGCCAATTTTCTGCCTACACTCAGCAGACGGACACAAGGACGTGATGAGAACAAATGACTGAGAATCAAATGCACGGCCTGAACCGGGAGAGAGGAGGGAGGCAATTTAACATCACATTCATTATATGAAAGAGCTGCAGAAAGCGAGGCAGTGCTCCGCCCCCTGAGAACAAACAGGGGTAATACACACTGTAAAAAATAAATTAAAAAAAAGTCACTTAAGACACTTATTTCACCGGGGAGTGAAGACTAAGACCCACTGAGTTACTTGTAAAAAGAAATATATGTATAAATATATGTATAAATTACCACCATAAATTACCATCCCTAGATAGAGTTGTTTTTGATACAAGATCAAATAAAGATGTTATTCCAAACAACACATAATTGAAGCGTTCTGATGCACCAAAAAATCCATTCTATGCATCTTTTGTCAGTCCTCCAGGATAAACCATTTATCTCAGAGAGACTCCTCCACCTAACTTTCACCTCGGACACACGTTTTTTGCATGGAGCGCAGTCGCCCAAATGTGGCAACGTGTGGCAATTATATCGCTGCGTTGAGCAGTTTTAGAATCCTGATGTGTATAAAAGACATTGTTGCTCTACGTTTCTCTATGGAAACTAGTTATTAATGCAAAAATCCCTTTTAAATGCACAAAATCTCGCCACGTTGGCAAGTTAGGTCAATAGTCAGTAAACTCACTTGTACTCTTGAGGCAATATGGCGAAGAGAACAGACATTCTGCTCGACAGAAAGAGAACACACGCGCTTACCTGCAGGATGTGAACACGGTGGATGAGGAGTTTAAAACACAAAATAACACCAGAATTTAGAAAATATTCAAAACCATTTCGGCACTTGTTCACTTGGTGTCATGGTGTCTGAGTCAAACTTGTGTGTCCCTGCTCCTGGTTCTGAACTAACCCATCTGACTATTACCTGTAACGGTCATCAAAACAGAGACTCCACTACGGATGGCGAAGACCTGCTGGTATTTTTGCAGTGTAGCAGCAGCCTGAGGCGTGTTGTAAACCCAGAAGCCGCTCCATCATTTATTGTTTTTGACTTGGTGAGAGTTCACCGGCGGAATTCCCTTTCCGTCCTAATGTTAAAAGCACGATGTGCCACATAAGGCAGAGTGAAAGAAAAACATCATAAAACACAATAAAGATGCTGCAAAAACCAAAGCGTCCATAAAAAAAAAACCTTTATTATTGTTGTAAGATAAGATTGACAACAACATGCTTTTACCACAATAAAAAATAAAAAGATATTGCACTGGTTTTACTCTAGCAATGTTTTTCCTGTCTTTCCGCCTCCTCCTCCACGTAGTCACTCTTTAAAGACAAACACTGCCTTTGTCTGTAAGAGCCGAGTCCATAAAAGTGGGTTGGACCCCGTCAGACAGATGCAACCTTAACGGAGTGCACATTAAAACATCACTGAATCTCATGTGACGTGGTACAGAACGCCCGTGTGTGTGTGTGTGTGTGTGTGTGTGTGTGTGTGTGTGTTAGTGGTAATAAGGCTTCACCTCGTCATACCCAAAGTCACATGCTCCTCTGGGCTGGTTTCTCTGCGTGATCAGAGTCAGAGGTGCTGGACACTGTTCCATAGCTGCCAGCAGGCAGGGAGAGGCTCCTGTCACATCCCCATTTGGTTCACGCTCAAACTAAGGAGAGTCGGCCACAGCAGCTTTCTCAACACTAATGTGAAAAGTCATTACAGTCAAAACTACAGTAAGATAATAAACCGACATGGACAGATTTGTCTGCCAGGTTCCTGCAGCATTTCAACATTTTTGGGAGCTCTTTATAGGATGCAGCGCTGCATGAGTCATGAACGATAAGGGGAGCTTTACATTCTCAGGTGCTTATTTTCACCAAACGGTTTCTGATTTTAAATTGAGTGAATTCAGCGATGATTGTGTTTATCAAATGACTACAGTTAGATATTGGTTTACTTGGTTGAACGTCAGAAAAGCTCTCACTCAAAGTGCCATTACTGAAACGTGCGTATTGTGTGACGAGCGACAAACCGGTGGCACAATTCCACACACATTCTATTCCACTTCCCAGCTGGCTAACGGACTTTCGTAGCGACGTGCCTGGTTTGTGGGCCTGTGCCACGGAGCAGCAGAAGTGCATGATGGGTAGACACGGAGGTCGAACAAACTGCCTGAGGGGGTGTTGTGTAGGCCAACCGGACACTGCGTGTGTATGTGTGTGTGTGTGGTCAACGGACTCAGGACTTGAGATTAATGAGTCCACCGGGGAACCCGACACGCGTTTCACTCCCCAGCAGATGGCGGGGCCATCATCATCCTCACACACGGGAGATCGTGTGCGTGTTTAGAAATGCAGTGGAGACGGAGAAACTGGCAGCATTAGATGATACAAGTATCGATCTCTGTGTGAGTGTGTGTGTGTGTGTGTGACTGAGGAAGCTGGCTGCGCAGCACAAACAGCAGCCAGCTGAGAGCTGATGGACTGGTGACTGTGTGCGTGTGTGAGAACACAAACACACCCGTGTTCCAATTACATACAGAAAATCACAACTACAGCTGCAGCGTTTAATAAGAATGCAAAACAGAAATGCTGCCAGCCGGCAGAGATCCAAGTGTCCATCGCAGCTCCAACTGAGTGTGAACCAAATCTCAGAACTTAATAAACCCGCCTGGAATTAATTAGCCGGGGTTTCATAGCTCAGAGGGAAAAATCATATTTGGGTGATGTGATGATGTCATGGAGATGTGTTACTCACTTACCAAAAAATACCTCTCTTGTAACGCACGCACACACATACACACACACACACACAAACACACACACAAATATGTCTGTAATGAGCTCAAATTCAGCTGATAACATTGGTCCTGCTAAAGTTTTAGTTCAAGTTCAGAACAAAAAGCTGATTTTTGGATTTCACTTTGTAATAAGCACAAAGCGCAAAGTATTATAATCTCTTTAATTCGCTGGTTAAACCAACTGAACCAAGATGCTTTGAAGATTCGTGGTTTCATTTTGGATTCCAAGTCATCGAATCTGAATCCACTCAGACACAAGATTCATCAACCCCGGGAGTTCATAAAATCCAGTTATGCCATCGCTGTAGTAACAAAACCAGCAATCAACCATCAAATCTCACGTCTAAAGTCAAAAAGTCTGTCGTTGACTGCTCTAAAACCTCCTAAGTGCTTACGAATCCGTCGGCCTTGAATGTGACACGCGGGCCGGTCTCTGCTCCCTCTCGTCTCATTTCATTTGAAGCCGCACTAAGAACAAAACGTCTGTTTGGTGTCCGGGAGCAGCTTCCAACGTGGTCGGTTAGCCGCCGAAAACCAATCGAGTCGGACGCCACCGGCTCTCTGAGCGCCTCCATCGGCCCTTCGGCGTCCTGCAGAAACATGGGAGCCAAGTCTCGGCGCCGCTGATGGGTCTGATGGGTCATCACAGCCGGTCGGCTGAGGTTTGATTGCTACAGGCGACACGTTCCATTGACGAAACAAGACGTAGATATCAAACAAGAACATGTAAACATATTACAGAGATTGCCACAGGCGGTGCTGACGTCAGTTCCACAGTGTCCTTTAAACGGAGCCAGAAAGCTCTTGAGTAAACTGAAATGGGTGAGCAGGCGAGCCCAGTAAAAACACAGAACACTGAAGGAGAAGCTCATCTAACATTCACCACCAGGACCACCAGGGTTGGGATTGGTGGGCGTTCAATGAAAGGTTTAACAAGTTAAAAGAAACAAACTAAACAAATGCTTATTCTTGCTTTCAAATATACAGTAGGAATCAGAGAAGGTGGTAAATCCAAGAAAAACAGAAAACACAAAGATGTGAACAGGCTAAGCTGCACTGTAGCTCTTACCCAGCAAAGCAGAGCCGAGCTCAAACTCATTTTTTTGTCTTTTTCATTTGGCAAATGAGATAAAAGATTTGTGCAAAGCCCAACACAGACACGCACGTAGCTCTGCCACGTCCACAGGTAGCAGGGTGTCCTGAACGAGGCTAATCATAAAACACACACAGACAAACTCACGCACAAACACCCTGGGTATAAAACAGATGCACAACAGAACTTTAAATACTTGTATATGTACAGTACAAGTCAAACATTTGGACACGCTTTCTGAGAAAATGTATTCAAACCTTTGACTGGTACTACACAAATGTGTGTGTATATATGTGTGTGTGTGTGTGTGAGTATACAGACATAACCATGCAAACATAGTTCCACGCACACACAGGATCGGAGGCAAAAAAAAAAAACCATGTTGGTCCAGACACCAAAATAAAACTATTGGAGCCCTCAGAGGCTGATGGAGCGAGAAATAAAAAGGCGGCGGTCGTCCAAAACAATGTTTCCAAAACGACCAGTGGGTCTGAGCATGCTCAGCTTGCACTCTACCGCTGAATGTTGAAGCTTTTGGGTGCTCGTGACATCAGCTGTGCATTTAGACCCTTGGCTTCATTTCAAGTTCAAACTTAAACCTGGTAACTGACACTTGGGAAAGTTGCACAAATCCCATTAGTTGAGATAACTCGTATCAGTTGTCATGGATACGTTCAGATAGCGGCATCAATGGGCCTTTAGAAGATACATTCACAATAGGGCGAGAAAAGTCGTCCCGAGTTAAGCATTGAACTGAAGTTTAGACTTGATAAATCAGCACAAACACTAATCTAATCCAACACTGAACATCACTGAACCGTGTCTGGGATCAGAGCTCAGGGAATACATCTTCCCTCCTGCAAGCCGCCGTGTCGCCTCAGCAGGAACTGCGGCGAAGAGCTCAATTGAGTTTGGCTTAGTTAGCCGGGTGCGAGGGTACATCAACTTTGCAGATATAGTGCAATTAAAAACGATGTAATGCGTTTAAACAGAAGGATAAACATACGCTGCACTTTATTGCCGAGGTAAAATCCTCTGCCAAATTGTTGAGCGTGGAGGGGGCCGGGGGCAGAAAACGTGTGTGTTCACCAAGGCCCCCCCTGATCTGTTGGAGGAACATGAGGGGGGGGTAATGAGGCAGCACAAGCGGGATCGTCAGCAAGAGAGGTGTGTTGTAAGTGTCTGCTTGGGATATGGGATGTGCACGGACCGCTGAGCCCTTTATTTCTAGAACCACACCCTTTTTAAAGCAGGAGAAAGAATAAAACGACAACCCTCCATTAAGCTTAGTCTGAAATCAGGAACCAAATAGTAAGAACATGGGTACAGAACAGCTGGAATGGACCACGGATAACATCTGTCTTTGCTTCTGGTAGCTCCGCTTCCTATTTGCTTTGAAAGTCTTTGATTAGTGCAGAGTTACCGATATGTTTTCTTCCAAACATGCAGTCTGTGGGACTCCTAAAACCTCAAACCGGCGCGGAGGTGGCAGGATATGTACATTGCGTTCTGGTACTTCTCGCTGCTACGTCTTCTTGCTGGCTGCTTTGTCTTGTTGCGCGGCGTTGGCAGCTGCCGTCTGGGGGTCGGACCTCTTGCGCTGTGGTTCGGAGGAGCTGGCGTGCGCGTTGAGGGCAGGCTGAGCGGCGGACGCAGACGCAGCGGCGCTCTCCGTGCGCGCAGACCCTGAAGGGGGCCTTTCGGGGGCGTCCATGCGGGCTGACGGCGGCAGGGCTGCGAAGTCTTTCTGCGTCGAGGCTTTGGTCGACATCAGTGAAGCAACCTCAGGCCCAGTCTCCTGTCTTGTTTGGAACTCCGAAGGGGGAGGTGACTGAGCGGCTGGGGGCTCTTTGGAAGAGAGCGAGAGGTCGGCAGTCGGTGTGACCTCCGCGGTGCCGCCTACTGATTGTTTCTGCTCCTTCTGGCCCTTGTCTGCGGCGGCGCTTAGTTTGGCGGGACTCAGAACGCTCTTAGCTACAATCGCCAGCTGGGACACAACCTTCTCCACGGCGCTGCCGGGGGCCGGAACTGGGGGGCTGAAGCCAAAACTGGAGGCGGAGCCAGATGTAAACAAGGGCGATGCATTAAGGCTCGCCGCCGCCGCAGCGCAGAGTCTCCGGTTGTCGGCCTCTTTCTTCTCCTTGGGGATGCCAGGGGAGGAGCAGGAGGCGCGGGACGTCTCCGGCCCGTCTGGAGTGTCGCAGTCGGTACCACTGGCGGCTGCTCTGGAGTCATTTGGGTTGGTTCTGCACTCGGCGGTCGACGGGACTCCGGTTCTAGGGCTGTCCAGGGTTTGGTCCTCTGCTCTGGGCTGTGATGGTGCCGTCTGTCCCCCCAGAGGAGGAGCTGGCTGGAGGAAAGTGTCCTTGCTGACTGAGATGAACGCACTGCCTGGGGTGGAGAAGGGAAGGGGGCCCTGAGTGGGCTTCATGGTGCTACTCAGTTCTAGAACCTTCGTCTCTTGTTTTGCTTCTGTTGACGAAGCAGACCGTGGGTCTTTTCCTCCCCGGCAAGGGGAGCCCTGATCGTACCTCGTTTCTGCGAGAGAGGGGAGGGTGTGTATGGGAGTGGGCCTGCCTAACTGGCTGGGCCCTGTGTGGCTGAAGGTGGCATGAGGGACGGAGGGGGAGAGGCAGAGGGAGGGCAGGGTGCCTCCGGGGCCCGTTCTCACAGTGGTGGGCCTCAGCAAGGGAGGAGGATTGAAGGTCGCCCCCCTGCGTCCGTCCTGGCTGTCCTCTGAGCCCTCGTCCGTCTCGTCCTCAGACGAGTCGACCTCGTGGATGGCGTCCTGCTTCTGCAGCGACTCCCTCCGCTCGGCCCTGTCCTGCCGGATGGCGGACAGTTTGTCCTTCAGCTTGCTCTTCCCGGGGGCCAGGCCCAGCGAGCCCGACACGGCGCTGAGGCCGCCGTCCCCTTCCTGGCGCCCTAACTTCCTAGACGAGGAGGAGTGTTTCTGCAGGCTGCCCGTCTCCACGCTGCGTCCCGCTGAGGACAGCAGACCCTCGCTGGCTGACTCCTGAATGTTAGTGAGGAATGAGACACGCTTAGAATGGCTTGTTAAGCTCGTAAGGTGTCTTTGTACAGCTAAATTAGAAAATCACTAAAAACTATTTTGAAATACCTTTGAGACACTATAAAGAAATCCCTTTGTATTATGCATGCCCAACACATACCTGAAGGCTCTGAAGGCTCGGCTCTCTCTGCAGAATCTCCTTCTTAAACTCAGAATGCGAGATGTCCAGACTGTGTTTCCGGCTCCCCGAGGTCGCCGCCCCCGCTGCCCCCCCAGAGGGAGACGGGGGGGGGTTTGAGAGCGAGGAGGCCAGTTTCTCAGCAGACTGCACCCGCTTGAGGAGCGGAGAGCGCGGAGGCTCGGCGCTCTTGGGCCTGGATATCTGCCTGGCCAGCGGAGGGGAGGAGTGCAGCTTCACAGGGAACGACTGGCCCACCGCAGACTGCGCCAGAGCGTGGCTGGGCAGAGGGGAGGGCGAGCGCTGGGGCGAGGAGCTCTGAGGGGTGGGCGAAGGTGTTCGGGCCAGGGGGGACAGGGGGATGTTCCCGGCAGACTTGCGTCGGGGGGAGCGGTACTGGCGCTGGAGCTTGGGGGCGAGGCCGTGCAGCGAGCTGGGCCGGATGTGGCCGGAGCTCGCCGGGGAGTTTGGGACGCTGGAGCTGGGGGAGCTGCTCTGAGATGAGTTTCCACCAACTGAAGGAACATGACAAATTACTTTCATATTTAATATCTTGCTGTATATCTTGCTGTAAAAAATGTGTA
Organism: Apeltes quadracus; assembly: GCA_021346845.1. NCBI lineage: Eukaryota > Metazoa > Chordata > Actinopteri > Perciformes > Gasterosteidae > Apeltes > Apeltes quadracus. The sequence goes on from CM037924.1 coordinate 12,619,143, forward strand.
TAATGTGTATAAATGTGTCAGTCATTTTACGTGCATCACAGAGCTTAAATCGGGCTGAAAAAATCTTTTGGAAATCTGCATATATTACCTATCAGATGGGGTAATTAAACTATCTTTGGGTTGCAGACAAAACAAGACATTCTCAGGCCTATAGGGTCGCAGGAATTGTTTAATCAATAATCAGAATAATAAGTTGGAACTCCTTTATACGTACACAAATTTACACATTTTGTTTGGATTGGCCGCCTTGATAAAGATAAACTATTTTCTAAAATAGTACGACATGTTGGAGAGAAAAAAGACACCAGGGATGTCCACAGAATACATGTTAGAATTAGAGGAGAGGTGAGTGTCTCTCACCTGAGTGGGCGGAGTCTGGCGTGGACCTGTAGCCCTGCGTCGGGCTCCGTGGAGACAGATTGTGAGTCGGTGAGCCGGGCCCGCTCTCCCCAGAGGACAGAGAGCGATTCAGAGAGGACAAACTGCGACTGGTGTGGAGGAGAGACGCCTGCTTGGTGATCTTCCTGAACAGGGACGTCCTCTTCTTACTGCAAAAAACCGCTCAGTCAAGAAAGAAACGTAGCAAATACAAACAAGTAGTCTCTGACACCGCACAGGTGTGTGTACCCACCTTTCCTGTCCCTCCTTGGTCTTTGTCTTCTTGTTTCGTCTTGCCATCTTGGATTTGTTGGTTGTCTTTCGGGCGGGGCCGACCTTGATGGTTGTGTTCTCAAATGGGGTGGCTGAGATGGAGACTTTGGCACCACTCTGACGGGAGGACAGACCGAATATTACAGACGTTGATGGGTTTTGTTTCGGTTTCACTTTACTCAGCTATGTGTACAAATGTAGACTCAGGCGCTCCCTGTGGACAAAAGTGGTGGTGATTCGGAGCAACAGATTCCCCTACGTCCAGCTACGTCCTGGTTATACAAGTATACGCATTTCACCCACACCCTTACATCATATATTCTAAACAATATTTAAGGCTAACTTCATACTATTTTAAAACAATTGAATCAGGCAAAATATTTACATTGTCATTTTAATGTATTTGACTACAATTAGTCCGTTTATGAGCACTGAGAATGCAAAAAGGGATTTCCTGTCGTTGTACCTTCAGTATCAGCTCCACCACCTCTGTGTGAACCAGACCGTGAACCGGCTCTCCATTAACTTGGGTGATCAGGTCTCCCTCCCTCAGACCTGCATCTTGTGCCGGACCGCCATCCTCCACATGCTGAGGGCGAACAGATGGAGGTAGTCCGATGTGAGATGGGGGAAAAAAAAGGTTAAGAGCCAAAGGACAGAGAAGGAGAAAGATGAAAGGAATGGAAATGTATTTGAGGCCTATGGGCCCTTTTCATCTGGTGTTTACTGCCATCTTCTGTCAACAACAAGAATCCCAACAAACTGCATATTCTACACTCAAGCTCCTCAGATTGATACATCCATCCGCAGCTTTGTGCTGAATCTGTTGAAGATGTTTCTAGGAGTATTAGTTTTTCTCACCCAGACCATGTGATGCACAGTGTAGATGTCGGAGTCTCCCATGTACACTCGGATGGCTCTCAGAGTGAAGCCGTACTTCTTGCCCGCTCTGTGGATCACCATGGGGGGCTTGATGCAGTTCACGGCTGGGGAGAGGTCGCGGCTCGGGGAGGAGTCCCTCGATGACGGGTTAGACGACAGTGAGTGGGGCGACATCGGGCTGGCCAATGGCGAGGCTCCGTGGTGGTCTAAGAGCGGACAGACAACGGGACCCTCGGTTGATGAAGTTGGTGGCTGAATGAAGTGTGATCGGAAACTTTATTCTTCCTGTCAGGTCAGGATCATACTTACACTACTCACTTATTTTCCAGAGATCATTGTTCTTTTTTGGGGGGGGGGTTTATTCTAGCGTTTTATTTTCTCCAATAAATCCACAAGATTTGTGCAACTCAGAAATTTAATCCTGGAAAAATCCGTCATCAAATCAGCCCCTCCTCCCTCCTGCTCCCAGCCTGACACACTGACCTGCAGGGATCATCAGTGACAGCGTGGTGGCGGATGCCGACTTGATGACCTTGTTGAGCGGTCTGGAGCTCGGCGCCGCTGTGTGTTTGTCCGCGTCCCCAGACAGCAGCCGATGGCGAGCCCTGCGAGCCGCCAGGTCGCTGATGGCTCTCGGGGTGGACGGAGAGTCGTTGTCCGACGCACTTTTAGCAGCCGCGCCGGCACTGCCGTTAACTCGGAGAGCGCGGTCACTCGCGTCGACTGAACTACTCGCTGCAGCGGGAGAGGAAGGCGAGAGAGGAAGCTCAGCGCGTTTGTGAAATAGAGTTCAGAGAGTCAAGTCTTGAGGTGTATCCTTTTTCGAGCCAAATTCAAGACGTATATTTGGAGAAATCAAATCAGTTGAAAAAACTTCAAATGTTGTTGGTAGACATCCTATTCACAGATTTAAACATATTTTGTTTTCAACCACTGCAGCTTTCTCTTGTGTTGTTTCCTAATCCGTGTGTCTTTGTACTGACATGTGAGCGGGGCCTTGCTCAGCTGACTGCAGGTGGAGCTCGGTGTGGTCGGAGACTCGTCCAGCTGCAGTTCTCTCTCCACCGGGAGCTCTGGGATGGCGAGGGGGAGCTCGTCAGATCGGGGCCCCCTCACTGCACTCGGACCCAGACTGGGACCCTTACGGCTCCCAGCTGCACCCGAGAGACCAACAATTCAGATCCAGGGATTGCGTTACAGCTCATTCATTACACTGTATGTATCGCTCATTACTTCAGGGTGTCCTCCATGTTTATCTTCAACTAAACATCTGTACATTTCTGGAGTTTAGGGCGCATAGTGGCACTGGCAGCGCGTCCTGCCTGTGATTTACCTTGACCTCCGTCTTCCTCTGAGGAGATGGCGAAGCGGGGCATCTCAATGATCGCCGAACAGCAGCGCCTCCGAACCGTCAAAGGGGGGCTGGAGTCGCTCTCTGTGTGGGACGACTCCGAAACGGACAGACGCTTCCGCAGGCTGGGGAGGTGAAGTTAAAGAGGAGACGAGAAACAGGTACACGTTTATAACACAGCGAGACAACACAAAGCACAGCAGTGGTATGATGAACCAAGGGTTAGCCGACTGTAGGAATTCATTACATTAACAAAGCCTCTCTTCCTGCTTTAGCAAGCCTTCCAGCAATACAAGCCATAATGGACTCTGGATGTTCTCGAAAATAAAGAGCAGCTCATTTCTTGTGTCAATCGATATCCACTCTGCAGGTAATATTTGCAGCAAGAACAGGAGACACACGTTGCTGTGTGGCGTTACATCTGCAGGTGAAGAACTCACATCTCTGGAGATCCCACCAGCCAGGACCGATCTCTGGACTTGAGTCCGCAGAGGCTGTCGATGCGATCTCCTCCTTCCTCACTGAGGCTGCGTTTGGTGGGAGGAGGAGTCCTCTTCTCCTCGTGCAGCGACAAACGCTCCATGCTGCTGTACACCTGCACACCACACGTCGGTCATGTCAGCACCGGACTTAACTGCTGGTAATGATGGCAGTTTCAAACCCTGAGCGCTGTGAGGCGACAGTGCCAACCCCCCCCTCCCCCTCCCCTCCCACTGTGCCGCCTCTGTTTGAACCCTCTAGAGGGATTAGTTAAGGAGTACCTTGCTGAAACGAGGGGAGCAGGAGGAGAACTGTCGAATCTCCACATGTTCGTCATCGTTGGTATCGTCCTCTTCCTCTGAATCTAGGTGGTGGTACCGGTCAGACCGAGCTGAAAGACACACACACACACACACACACACACACAAACACAAACGGGGATTAGGGCGTGGCTTGATAAACGTATGAAACACAGGAGAAGTGGACGCGGCAGTAGAGACACATACTGTCAAAGTAGCTGGTGTCGTCCTCAGACTCCAGCTGCGGGATGAACTCGGCTTTCTGCCTCAGCAGGCTGTTCCAGTCCAGGTCTGTGAAGAACGAGTGCTGCTTCACCTCAAAGGCGCTTCCTGTGGAGATGAAGGGGGGCAAAAACGGAAGCAATGGAAGAGAGAAGAAACGGATGAAAACCCACCCCCGAAGCTCCACCATTTGATTTGACCAGCTCTGCACCAAACTGTATGGTTTATGGAGCCTTTATTTTCAAAGTCTTGGTGGAAATTAATAACTAAAAAACGTCAGATCTAAAGATAAGGAAGGTAAAAACTAACACACACGGGCAAGTAAAGATGTGGAGAAAGAGAATTAGGTTCCTGAACTTCTCAGTAAGGCATGTGTCTGTCTTACCTGTGCCAAGTCTCTCCAAAGGATTTTGTCTCAGCAGTTTACAGATGAGGTCCTGAGCGTCCTGAGGAAGAGCTTCTTCCTCCTCCGGCCAGATGATCTCATCTAAGACAAACACAGTGTCAACACATGGAGCTCTTTGGCGTCTTCATCAGTGAGACAATAAATGACTTCTCTTTTGTCAGCCCCACTGACCGCAATGACCACCCATGTCTAATCCACACAAATGAAGCTTAAGCGGTAGTTCTGGAAGGAAGACTATTTCACAACGGGTCAATAGGAAGGGCTGGCGTCTCAGCTGTTCGCTAACAGCAAGGGGGGAGGAAGGGGCGGGGTCCACGCGTACAAACCAAACAACCAACCGGAAGCGGCTACGGGGCGGTCTACCAATCATAACATTGCTGTCAAATATTTAAGGAGTGATCTTGGCGGGTCCTGTCAGCTGTCATTTCAGGGCAGACCGGATCCAACCCTCCTCCAACCCAAGCATCTCCGGTCACACTACAACTTCCTGACTTCACCACCACCACCAGCACCACCGTCTGGACTCAGGGGGGAAAATCTGGAGGATCAGAACTCTGAATTGCGGCAGCTGATTATCCTGGTTGAAGATAGAGTCCAAATCGCCAAAGACACTAAATTCTGTTATACAAGTAATAAAGGGGTCTATTTGCAGAACGAGTCTGTCCTGATCGAACTACAACTACTAGCAAAACTCAAACATGCAAGGGATTTGGCCCATTGTGCGTCTCCAGGGTCATTTACTCTCCTGTGCTACAGCTTGCTGCACAGATCATTCGCTGGTTTTGGTCTTCATACTTTGATCAGATTATAATTCTCAAGCGCCTTGAGATGGTTCAACTCTCACATAAGGGTGACCTGGCCAAAACCGCACCGTAAGAAAGATATGGGAGCATCGCATAATGTAAAAACAGGCAGAACATCTTTCATCATGAAACGTCTTGAGTGTGATGCTTGATTAAGTGATATGAAGGCATCATCTTGGCCACACGCGATAAAGAATAAAACAGCAGTGGAATTTCAAACAGGTTGGAGACAAAGGCCAATGGTTGATCTGGAAGGGTCAGTAGCTCCCAGTAGCTGCCATCTTCATTTCAGAGATCTCACAGGCTTTTATCTTCACATCATCTAATTAACGGTTTGTGTACTTTAATCCCGCTACATTGCCTCACATGACGCACCTTACTGATAAGCATCCTGGAGATGGCTAGAATAATACATTCAAGGTTAATGAGAGCCTGGGTTCTTTATCACCACGGCACATCGATCTGGAGGGACGGACTCAGCCATAAAAGAGATATGCAGGAATCAATGCAGGTTTATGGTCATTGGCTTGCCCTTTCATCCGAGGTAACTTGAGGGGAAACGGACCATAGAGGAGGAATAACAACTGATTTTATTCCCTGTAAGTCAAGACGGTGCCTCTCTGCTGTAGAGTAACATTTCTATCCGTCCGATTGGGATGATTTTATCAAGTCAGCGCAGAGCGCTCAGGCTACAGTAAATATTCACAATAAAGAACAGGAGAACTATACAACATCATTTATTGATCACGTGATCATTAGAAGAATGCTTTGCCCAGGATTTTTTTTTTTGCGCAATGTTTTTAAAGACCAGTAAACCCCATGGCTAAAAATAAGGGAAAAATGAATAATGCAATGGCTGTATAACGTTATTTATATTTGCGGTTCCCTAAAAAAACTGACATTTACGCTGCGTAAATGTATATTCATGATTATAAACATTAAGCAGTGCATTGTGCACAACTCCTCAAAATTGCAACTTTGCGGTTGACTCTTGACCGTCGGCTCGGGAAACGCTAGTTCAGATTATCAGCACTTGCTGGGGAACTTTTTGGGCTGGCGATTATCATACATATATATAAAAACAGAATACTTCTTTCCCTGAATACATGTGCTGTTTTGGTGAAGCAGTTCATACATATAAAGATGCTGCCTCACAGCTAATTAACGAGCTTCATTTTGAAGCGTTTTTTTAAAGTTAATCAATTTGTGGCCCAGATTTTATTGCTTAATAGTTTATGTTAACTGAAACATTTGTTGTTAAAGGGCAGTTACAGTCTGTCAGAGCGGAGACTCACCACTGATGACCTGACCAAACAGCTCCTCCGGCGTGTCTCCGAAGAAAGGAGCACAGCCCACCAGGAACTCGTACAGGATGACCCCCATGGCCCACCAGTCCACCGGCTTCCCGTAGCCCTGACGCAGAATCACCTCAGGGGCGATGTACTCCGGGGTGCCACACACCTGGAGAGGAATTAGCAAATGGGAAATCAGCTTCGGAGGTGAAAGAGGCAGTCGGAATCACTAAAGCAAATCAAGCCCCCAAAGGGTGCAAATCTTATGCAAAAAAAGGGGAGAAAAAAAACTGGAAAAATGCTGGGACAAGTTACAGAGCTGCAAGTTAACTACAAAGGCTAGTGGCTGAAATAAACGCCTGAAGAGATTTTATGATGATCTGTAACATTATCTTTTTAATCAGCCGCCATTACGCAGCTTGAAAATATCCCACCGCCATCAGCGTCAGCTTGTACCTGTTTATCGAGGAACTCTCGCGTGTCTTTCTCTATGTGTCCTTCATACAGGTTCGTGGTCAAGCTCATCAAACCGATCTTTGAGAGTCCAAAGTCTGTCAGCTTAATGTGTCCCATAGAGGTGATGAGAAGACTGCAAGACAGCATATAAAATGTTAGGTTATTACAAGCACCTTTCTTTGGAATAATGCAAAGCGGATTTATTCTCTGCCAGATACAACTACAAATCCATTTACCATTGCTCATTGATTACACATATTCATTCATTATAATAATGTGCTGATTAGGAAATACTTGCTTTTCAGTGAAATAAGATGTCTTACTTGTCAGGTTTGAGGTCTCTGTGGACGATGCCATAATTGTGAAGATACTCTAGCGCGAGGACGGTCTCTGCAAAGTACATACGGGCCATGTCCACCGGCAATGCACCAATATTCTTCAGCAGCGTGGCACAGTCTCCACCTACAGAGGACACTCGCCCCGTTAAACACAACACAACGGCTACCGGCAGCGGTAAACCGTCACTGGGATCATGATCATCTTACCCTCCACGTACTCCATCACCATGCACAGGTGCCTCCTGGTCTCGAAGGAACAGAACATGGAAACGACAAACGGGTTCTCGGCAAACGTCAGGATGTCCCGTTCCACGAAGGCCTGCTGGATCTGGTTCCTCAGGATCAGGTTCTGCTTGTTGATCTTCTTCATGGCGAAACGCTGCCGGGTCTCCTTGTGACGCACCAGAAACACGGTGCTACACACCAGGAGACCGACGGTCAGAGTCACAGCGTAAATAACCAGAATTTTGCAAGGCAGCAATTATGTATTGAATTGAATGATTGGAAGAATATCGAAAGACGTTAAAGTTGTTTGGTCTCACCCGTAGGCTCCGTTGCTGATGAGCTTGATGTTTTCAAAGTCTTCCTCTCGAGGTGCTTTGGTTTTAGACTGTGGAGGAGCGGCTGGGACCGGGGTGCTGTGGCCCTAAAGCACATGGAACATACACAAGCCATGAGAAGGACTGTTTATAATTAATACATTTAAAAAAAAAAGTCCTAGTTGGTTATTCATTCACCAACTAGGACTATTTTCCTTTTAATTTGTTTGTTTCCCAAGAATGTAATGCGTTTTTATAAAAGTTCCTTTAGCAGATAGTGTGTTTATTTCATCCTTATGGACATAAAATCCATCAAACACGGCCGGTATGGATAAGACGGATAGGATGATGTACTCACGTCCACTGAATCGTCCGTCTCTGGGGTTTCTGGGTTCCCGCTGTCATAGCTGCTCAGCTGGGCCATTTCTACAGCGAGACAAGAAAGTCAACAACAGCATCTATTTAAAAAAATCAAATTATCCATGTGAAATAAAATAAAATACCCTCCAGGGGATCCCTGGTGAGGCCCAGCTGGCTGATGATGTATCGGGGGATGTCACACTTGATGCCTTGGCCCTCCTTGGCATGGCCCTCTGCTGCTTCCAACAAATGGTAGAACTCCTCAGGATCAAACTCCTGCGGGAGGTGGGGGGGGGCAAAGATAGCTTGTCAAAATGGAAAAGAATAAATATTAACAACATGGTTGTTGGGGGGGGCGGGGGGGCATCACACACTGCATTAAAATTGATGTGTTTGAGATGAGTGTATAGACCTCCCTCCCTCCCTCTCTCTCACACTCACACTCACACACACACACACACACACACACACACACACTCCCTCCCCCTCTACCTGTGTGCTTCCATTTGTAAAACCCATCCTATGTGCTGTCATGGCTTCAGTAGCGGGCTATTAGTCAAAACGGCCAATGTGCGGGTACCAATGAGCCCTCCCCTACTGTCCTCCCCCTCCCACTCCCCCTCCAATTAGCCCTGTTTTTTTTCTCCCCATTCCGTTGGATTCACCAGCGTTGAACCCCAGTGGATGGAGCTCTGTGCTTAGTGCTAATGTGTGTTAGTGAGTGTGTGTTAGTGTGTACATTAGGGAAATTTAAAATGCTCAGAGGACGTCCACAAATGAATTGCTACGGTTGAACCACTTCACGGCAGGGAGAAGGAAGCTCTAAATTGTTAATTAATCATGCGTGCAGTCGTGCTGTACAAAATGAAAAAGCTATTCCAGTTAATATTGGTCATATCTTTCATGGCGCTATTTCAAACAGACGCTAATTTACACCTCAGTGCAGTAGCGTGATGGAAATGCAAAACTGCTCGTTGAGGAAAACCAACCGGGACGAGGCTGATTAAAACGGTTTAGAAAAGTTTACAACGTTACATTTATGTGACTGAAATGTAATTTAACATGTCTAACTTGAGGCTTATTTGCATTATTTCTGTTTATTTTATTAATTCAAAGTCTGATAACATGAAAAGTGGCTAACATAAGTGATTAACATAACTGTTTTTAAGTTCTGTTATTTTATTCATGGATTAATGTTGCTGGTCTAGCTTTTTTCGTAATCGTAAAACTTTACAAAAAGAAATTAGGAAGAAAATACTATTACACAAGTATTACAAGCATGATATATTGATGGTCTAATAAATCAGCGAATTAATATTATTGAGTTTTTGCTGCATTAAAACAGTTCAAGCCAAACCAGCGGTGTGTAATTTTTCATTCCCCAAATTATTAAAACCTAGAGTCTACATGACCCACAATGCAACCTGGTCAAAGACTGGCGTGTGGTACGCTAGTATACTAGCGTAAGTAGCAGCTGACTCCCGTCTGACTCCACCCCTCCTGACATTTTGTAAATACAGAGGATTCTTGATGGAGTTTGTTTCCCTCACCAGACACTCCAGCAGACGCGCTGGCCGGGCGATGATGATCATCAGCTTCCTGACGAGTTGCGTGACGAAGGTGACCTCCACACTCTCCGAGCGCTCGTGAGCCTGAACACACAAAAGGCAACAAAGCAACAGGACGGGGGTTATCTTGGAAGCATGGGGAGAAAACATTTCACCTTCAATTTCTACGTTCACTTTCCGTCAGATGACTGACTCCTCATTATGACCTCCATTTATTATACTTAATCTTGTTTTCAATAATTCATCATCATGATGTCTTCTGTGACCTTGAAGCGGTGTGGAGCATGCCTCTTGCATTGTGTTTGCCCTTCACAAACAAACAGTTTGAGGACCAGGGGTCCTTCCCTGGGCGACACCTGAGAGGTAATCTAAATGAGAATGGCTGCCGCCGTGAAATGTCTGTCAGTGTGGACGCACAGCAATTTACCCAGCAATCCACTGTAACTGACTGGAAACGCATCTGCAGCAGACACCGATCCCCGGAAAGAAATGGGGTGCAAGTGTGTGTGTGTGTGTGTGTGTGTGTGTGGTGCAAAGTAGGAGCTGTAACAATTACAAACCCCCCACTGTAAAATACGTTTCATTCTCTGGGGGTAATGTGTTATTTATGTGTGTGTATGTGTGTGTGTATGCAGCATGTATGTACGAGTCAAACACGCTAACACAGAGCCAGATGGTGGTTCATAAACAAAGTATGTGCAGCCCCGTTGCTGTTTGTCTAACAGCACTGTGCTGAAACAGACCCCCACCTGAATTATTTATAACTCTAATGAGAGCTGCAGGGGGACGGGGTTTCTGAATGCGCCCGCTAAATATGTATTAGGGTGTATATATGTAAGCGGAAAGGGACTGAGTGTGTGTGTGTGTGTGTGCGTGAGAGAGAGGTGACTGTACAGGGCAGTGATCGGTGAGTAATGGACAGCTGAGGGATGGACCTCTCACTGCGCGGAGGCTAATTAACCAGTCAGACAGAGATTGTGTGTGTGTGTGTGTGAGAACGTGAGACATAATGTGTATTAACTTTTCTGATGTAGAGAGATTCCCTGGTGAACCAGAAGACGGAAAATATTATTTAACACCTTATATGACTTTACACACGTGAGCAGTGTGTAATATAATCAGTAAATTTTAATTTACAAAATTTCCATGACAAAAACATTCAAATTTGAATAAGCTCTTGTCTCATCGTTTAGCCGCAAGCAAGTCTGTAAATTAAACATTAAACTTTTACATAAGGGCCATTTTAAACATTTTTTTTACAGTATTATCATTGTTCAGTTGAATGTAATAAAACGTAAAAAACAACCTTTAATTATTTGTTACTTTGTTAAGCCCCAAAATCGCAGATTTGCCTTGCAGGACTTGGGTCGAAACTGCAGCAAATACAAATTATAGATCCATGTATCTTTTACAGTTCCAACACACACTTTGATTCATGGTTGAAGGTAAAATATGTTATTTCCCAGTCATGTGACCTAGCATGACTCTCCAGGAGATCAGTCAAGAAACCTCGGAAAAAAACGGCAAAGAGGTGACATCACCTGCTCAGACCTCATCGCTTTGTCCTTGCGTCCAGCTAAAAGCCAATGCAACCCAGATGTTCGCAGCTGTATGTGCGACCTGATGAACACGCTGGATTTTTATACCGACTGATTGATGCAAGGTGACCACAGCTGAGTTGGCACTTTGCCGTCCTCTCTGCCCTCAGGTGACCCATGGGGGTCTAACAGGGTCTCCCTGGGGGTGCAACAGAGTATGGCCTGGATGCAGGTTGCCATGGTAACCGGCAGGCAGGTCACTAATGCCCCCTGACAGGGATAGATGAGGAAGAGGAAGAGAAGACGCACAGCAGAGAGAGAGAGAGAGAGAGAGAGAGAGAGAGAGAGAGAGAGAGAGAGAGAGAGAGACGGTGTAAAGGTGAAGGAGAGATAAAAGACGAAGAGGACCGAAGGAGGAGAGGTGATCCGGCCTCCTGCGCTCGGTAATGAGGTCACGACACGAGGGGAAAAGAACGGACGGATGTATGGAGGAATGGATAAGCAAGGAGCACAAAAGGCAGAGGACTGAGGCATTCCAAGACACGAGGGAGTGGACGGATGAAAACTTCCGACGACGCTTGTTCTAGGCTTTGAGCATAACACATGTGTAAGCTGTGTTAACAATGTTTCACAACAGAAAAATACGTAATGCCCCCCCGAGAGGCTGAGAAAGAGGGCTTAAAGGGTCAGTTCACCCAAATCATAGACACACTATTTCTAGAACGAGGAAATTCTTATCATCTCCATAGAATAAATTATTTTAACTTTCACTGAATGGGCAGGCAGATTGGTGAAGCCTGGTTTGGCGATTTGGGACTATATTTACCACAAGATTATGTAAATTGGTCCGCACAGCTTTAGCAAAGATACAACTGTTCACTTAAAGCCTCCAAAATAAAATATTCACCGGTGGGCATTTAGTCTATAAATTTCTGTAATTTTCAGAAAAATTAAGACATTTTATATCAATATCATGATACACTATGAAGTTACCATAATGAATTATGATACATAATACATTTACAAAGAATGTCCGTACCATTGTCCGACCAAAAGTGTAAACTTTGTGCCCCTTTAACCTGATTTACACCAGAATAGAAGATAAAGATAAAACCTGAACTTCTGAGTTTTCCGACTCAAAACAGCCAAACAGTGAAGGCATCATTCATCAGTCCTTAATATCCTAAAAAACATCCAAAAGAGTTAAATCATATTTTAATATGTTTAGTAGAAATACTTTAAATGTATTCTAAAAGCATTTTTACATTTTACAACGTAATTATTAAATGATCTAAAGGAATCCATCAAAATACTATGCATCACACTGTCATTCCACCAGCTTAAAGGGCCTGATTTCTCATTTAAAGTCTGAATTATTAACAGGCTCCAGATGAAAACACCCACAGCAGTTGACTGATTACAACAAGATTTAATAATTCATGTATCTGCCATTAAACTCTGCAAAATGATCTCTTTGGGAAATCTTGAAAAGTGAGCAAGCTACAACCAGCACAGCCATTTTTGTTTAAATGAAATCATACTGAAATAATAACGATTTTGAGGGCTTTCTGTGTACCACTGTTATTTTCCCTGAGTTTGACAGGAAGTAACAGTTAAAAACAGCTCCTATCAAAGTACTTAAAGCAGAACCAAAGCTGTGCTAAAATAGAGACTAAGTCAAAGTAAGAGACTGTTGATACGTTTAGATAAAACTATTTAATTAGCAGCATTACAAGTGTCTGACGCAAAGTAAAGAGAAGAAGAAGGCTCCTCATCTTTGTCCTCTTCAGCATAAACAAGTTTCCGACTAAGCCGAAAGCAATCAAACCGAAATTGACTCAACTGTAAAGTCTGCATCGGCCTCCTCCTCCTCCTCCCAGCTGTGGGTGACCACCTTCCACTTGCTCCTCCTCATCACATCCTCCAGCACCTCCTCCTCTTCCTCCAGCCTCCTCTGCCACGAGATGCGAGACATGATTCCACCAAAGAGCCAAAACCCCAATACGAAAATTTTCCATAAAACACCGCAAGCAGGGAGGCCGTCTTCACCCCTCCGTCCACTCGCTCACGGCCTCCATCCTCTCCTCTCCTCTCCAGGTCTGCTCTACCTGCTGCTTAGCCACCCGCCAAAAAAACAAATGAGAAGAAAGCCCGCCTAACGCCGCCTAATTGATGATGTCATCACACAGCCCCGCATTGCAGCTTGGGCGTCTCGTCCAGATGTGTTCAAGTCCAGTTACCCACACCCTCCAAGAGCATTCGGAGGGGCTTTGTGCACGTGCATTCCATCTTCCTCCCTCTGAGCCAGTCGGCCAATGAGAAACAGAGGAATCCCCCTGGATCCCCGCCCATCCCAAAAAGCCTTGGATTGCACCTCCTTCGTCCCTCCTGTTCATCTAGGAGAGTCATCTGTCAGCCCCCGGTGACTAGTGGAGTGTGAAATTAAAATCAGGAAGGAGGTGGGTGCACGTTTGAGTGTGTATGTGTGTGTGTGTGTGTGTGTGTGTGTCCCAGTAGAACAGAAGGTCAATAACAGGCTGGTGGGAGCCATAATGCCCCCCCCCCGGCACTGGAAAAATAGAGATGTCACCCTGCCACACACATGTAAATGTATGTCTGTGCACAAAAACACACAAAACCTGTCAGAAGCGATCCCATCTCGTGAAGTAGGGTTAAACTAATAGAGTTGTTTGTCAATAGTGAACTGCACAGGCATGCGGCAGTGCCGTGCTGTGTGATGTCATACGAAAACACAAAGAGGGGTCGGTAAAGCCCTAATCATTCTCATGAGTTTGGTCCATATTGAGAAATGGTCAGTTAGTGATATTTCATATACTATATGCTGATGCAGTGTGGTGAATATGTGGTTAATTTGTCATGTTTAGGTAATAATTACCACTTATTGTCAAGAAAGTAATGGGAAAACTACGGGAGTCACAAAATAAAAAAGGACTACATTTTCTCACTACCTTTTTTGTGGAAGACCATTGGTTAAACAAAACCATCTCTTAACGGTCATAGTTAAACCTTCACCAGCTATAATGAGTATAATGTGAAATGCCCAGATCTCATCTGAACTGGTCACAAAGGTTTTTATGTTCTGAACCATTAAATCCCTCCTTTATTCAAGTAAAAACAACGACTTACTTCTTTAAGGGCTATTTTCTCCCATATATTCCCTTTCTGTTTAGAATCACAATGCACTGTTGTTTTTTTTACCCGTTTTGATATAAAAGCTTTCCCATTAATATAAATGTTACACCTTGGGCAGCGTTCCATCATATACAGTCACCTTCATGACATTCAAAGCATTAGCATCCGTTTGCACAGAGTATTTAAGCGAGCTGTTGCTCCACTTACGTCCTGCAGCAGCTTCTCCAGGTTCTCCTGGAGCTCGTAGAAGTAGCGGGAGGTGATGAGGCCCTCTCTGCTTTTCAACAGGCAGTCTCTGGACAGCTCCGTCAGCTGGTGGTGGATGAAGCTCAGGACCCCGTCGGCCAGCGGGCACACCTTGTCCGGGGCCGAGGAGCAAAGCAGCTCGGCCAGGCGCTCCTCCATTTGAGCCGTCGCCTGAGGGGAAAGAGGAGGGGGGGCGGCAGCGGGGCGGGGAGAATGAGTCACAGCAGAGGTGTAAGCTAATCGGACAGAGGAACATTCGTGACCAAAAACTAAATAAAAATTAAATTAAATAAATTAATATATATTTTAAATGCATGTTTAATTCCAACACATCCACTTAGTTATAAGACTATACATCATACTTCACCATATACATGTTATATCGCACATATATAAACCAATTTTACTAATGTGAAATCCTAAAATGACAACATGGTTTTTGTCTCAAACTTCATAATCAAGGTAATTAACAATGGTTTCTTTGGTTCGTAGACGGTTCATTCTCCTCTTGGTTACATTCTGTACAGGGAGAGCGGTACAAACCTTGGGAAACCTCTCCTTGTACACATGGTTCATCATCACAATCTCGTGGTCGAAGGAGATCGGCGAGCGCCCGGGGCTGGAATGAAAGGCAAACACAGCTTAGTGGATTCACTCGGAGCTCATTAAAGCTTGGATGTGTCATTCTGCATAAAAGCAGCCCGTCATGAAGTTGGCCCTTCAGCGGATGCGTGGGCGTCCTGCCTGGGCCACCGGCCTTTACCTGGGACAAAAGGTCACCCACAAGTAAGCATTTGTGGATTTAAAAAAAATTCAAATCACGAGAAAAACAAGTTGACAAGCATCTTTGCACATTTTTAGTTTCTAAATACCTGCTCAGTGTCATACTGTGACATTTAGTAGTACTGAAGTAGCATTGTTAGCATTGATGCTACATCCGCAGAATACCAAGTACATGTCTTTAAAATC
This sequence comes from Apeltes quadracus, assembly GCA_021346845.1. Classification (NCBI taxonomy): domain Eukaryota; kingdom Metazoa; phylum Chordata; class Actinopteri; order Perciformes; family Gasterosteidae; genus Apeltes; species Apeltes quadracus. Next base: position 12,634,696 of record CM037924.1, read on the forward strand.
ATGAAGTAAATATATTTGGGTGAAAGAACAGACCCACAGGATCAATACATATAACCTATACATATTCTCAGGTCTATTTCAAAGATTGAATGGTGATATAAAGTTGCAGAGATGAGAAATAGTCCCCTGAAAGATAAAGCCTGCAGAAGGGAGCGCTGCTTGTCCCCGAGCTGCAGACACACAGCTGACCACACTGCACTGCTCGGGTCCCTCCAACGCGGGGGGATAAAAGCCGGACGGTGGCCACACACGTTAACAGGACCTGGGGGTCTTCATCATGTGTGTGTGGAGCTCTGTAAAGCAGAGACCATGGCAACCTCTGGAGTCACAGAACGCCGAACAAAAGGTAACGCTTCTGGAGATCAGAGGACTGCACGAGTGTGGCTCTGTGTGTGCGTGTGTGTGTGTGTGTGTGTGTAGCTGTCAGTTGTCTGCAGCTCAACTGCCTGACTGCAGTGAGTGTTCGTCAGACCTCGGGGAGGTTTTATGACCTGGCAGACTGACAGTGATGTCTCCTTTCCAACAGAATATCAATCCACCCTTCCTTCCACACAGTGGACTCCTCCTGGGACCTATTCTATCATACCCCCCCCCCCCAAACGCACACACAAGCCTCTCACCTTTCTATACAATTGGACAAAATAGAACCACCAGCAATATCCTTGACCTTTCCACGTCTCACTTTCCTGAAAATAGGGGATGGCGACATGTGACAGGCAGTTGCCGTGTGTGTGGTGAGGAAATGAATATTTGATTCCAGATCATTTTAGGTTTTGTAAACCTGCTGTATTATTCATCACGCCCATTTATGACAGTAAACAGTATCTTCAAAAAAATGCATCTGCAATTGATACACATGATGAGCCTAATCTCGTTTCTCTCCCTCTCTCTCTTACAATTAAGACTTGTTTGCTTGATATCAATTCTCTCGTCTTTTAAAAGATACAGAAATGCATATTTAGAAGATACAAAAAAAACAAAAAGGTAACAGTTATGAACAATTCGATTTATTTTATGGTATTATTGAAAAATATAACACAAATAGAAATAAGTTGAAAACATTCCTGGAGAGACAGTGCTACAAGGTGAGAGGAAGCTAGGTGAGGTAGAAGAACGTGGGGCTCCAGATGTCTTAGTATGAGTCATCGACACACACACACACACACACACACACACACACACACACACACACACACACACACACACACACACACACACACACACACACACACACACACACACACACACACACACACACACACACACACACACACACACACACACACACACACACACACACACACACCTGATGAGGTAATGCTTTAGGTCATCCATTTGCAGCCCAAAGTCCAATTACCAGCTTAATAGGAATGGGAGCAGGCTGAATGTGACATATGAGCTGAACCTCACAGAGGCCGTTTATCATCACGCCATCGCACACGATGACAAGTAACCACACACACACAAAGTCGGGTACGTAAATGTGCTTCCACTTTTCTTTTGTTTCCACCTGCTTTGGTTTGATGATCATTTAGTTCACATCCAATGATTTAAACTTCTGCCCCCACAACAATATATTACACTTCTATGTGGGGATGTTACGTTTCTTTTAGGCTTTCATACATTATTGTTCTAAGTCTGTGTGTGGGACAATATAGTTTACATTGTAAAGAATTTCCAGCGTTATACTACTGTACGTAAAAGCCTTCCTAGATGATTCAAACAACAAGATAACGCCATTTCTCTCCTGGCAAGCTTCCAATGGGGAAAAGAGCTGTGATTTAAAGCAGCTACACGATTAAAACGGACAGCACGGTACGTTTTAAGTATGGTAAGTATGGGGAATAAATTAGTGGAGGTTTCTGTTAAAAAACCAACAGCCTCAGAGCAGTATTCTGAAGGAAAGTGAGAACGTTGTTTAACTAACTTGAGTGGACTGACCCTTCTGTTCCCCCGCTCACCGACCCGGACTAAACCGTTACTGATGTACGTCCATCACCCTGAACTTTAAAACTTCCTTCATGCTGGCGCTTTTCAAAAAGAGGAACAAACGGATCAAAACACCCGGACAGACGGCTTTGCCACCGGGCTCGGTAATTAAAGGTTAGCTTTGACGGGGATGGATTCAGTGCCAGAGGCTGTTATTTACATTCTTTCATTTCCACGTCTTCTCTCCGTGTTATTCCTCCTGTGTGCTCGTGGCTCTCAGGAGCCGGGGCCTTTAATGAAATAAAGCTCCCGTTCAGAGAGCGCGCTGCAGAGGAGGTCGGAGAGGAGTCCCCGAGATAAATAACACAGGAGAGCCAGACAAAGGCTAATTAGAGCACGGCTACAGTTGCACTGTAATGGGAAATAAAAAGTGCCTTGCGGCAATCCCTGTGAAAGACTTCTCCGTCATTATTTTGAGAAACGACCTTGGAAACGAGCGTTTGGAGGAAGTTGAGGCGAATACTTTTGTTTTAGACTGGGAAAACTAGTTTAAAAAGTGTGAGAGATATTTATGAAACACAATACGAGTCCCAACCTTGAGGCGCCTCGTAAAATTGGATACCTAAAACATGGTGGGAAGGGTGTTTCCTCCCCTCTAAGTGGTGATGTCACATCGGACAAAAGCCACTCAATATGCAAAAGAACTCATTGGTAGACGGGGTAATTGACGTAAATCAGACGAGACAGCGGATCCGATGGTGACAGTGAGGCGAGAGGAGAGTGTGAGTGTGATGGGAGAGAGAGAGAGAGAGAGAGAGAGAGAGAGAGAGAGAGAGAGGAAGGGAGGGTGAGAAAAAAATAACATTGGTGCTGCACAACTCAGACGGGCGACCCTGGAAATGAGGCCAAATTGAGCGTGACACACAGCCAGGCAGAGTGGGGATGAGCTGTGTGTGTGTGTCTGTGTGTGTGTGTTTAATAATGACTGTGTGTTGACCACAGTGGCCTCAACGTCCCGCGATGAAAGTTCATGATTTCACTAAAAACATCTCTTGAGATTTGTGCAGGAGGAAGAACACATTGTTATCTGTATATAAAGGCATTGTCTTTATGTCAATGTTAGTGATTATTTCTACTATGTAGGACTTTAAACCATGTAAAGCCTCCTAAAAGCCACTAAGCCTACAAATATTTTGGGGTAAATCTCTTTTAGTATCAAGTCATATTTGTTATTTAAGTTGTATATTTTCTTGTTTGGCAAGAAGACAAACTTGTGATGAAGATAAAACTCTGTGGCAGTTCGGATATTAAAGATAAATTACGGGTTGGCACATTCTGACACCACATGAGCAAACAGATAGAAGTTGCATGAGTACCGATATGTGCGATGTGATGGAATAGAATATATGTGCTTTTGCAGACCGAGTGAAACCACCAAAGCAGTTAGCAGTGGCGTGTGAGTAATGGATGGGTGTGGCTCGCTCTCTCCAAGTGGACGGAAGAGCGGATGGTGGACAGACGAGACCGATAGCGGAGGTGTGAGAAGTGATGGATGTACTGACAAAACTAAAACGGGACAAGAATGGGCTGAGAGGTGGAGAATACAAATTGGAGACGAACAGAGACCCTGTTAAACGATAATAAAAATGTAAAAAAATGGGACCGCCATCACTCGCATCACAGTCATAAAATTTGCATTTAATTGTGTTCTGCCGCTCATTTTCATATGCCCACTCTCTCTCATACAGACACACTTGTTCCTCCCCCCGGCTCCAATCATCATCATCATCATCATCATCATCTCTCCGAGCTGGCTCCGCTCCATACCGTCTCTCAATGCACTCTCCTCTTACGACTACCCTGTTTAGGGTATTCAATTTGGAACTGGATCCAAACGGGAACCGACTAATAGAAACCCAGCCTTAATCCTCCGTCTGCCTCTCGGTTGGTTATTTATCAGCTCTCACAGACGGTCTGCACACCGCTCGAGAAGAGCTTTTTAATGACGCTCACTGCTGGCGGGCTAACTGATGTCAGGCTTTCCCCCCGAGGCTCGTCCGCCCTGCACATGTGTGGGGGCTGTTGGCTGCAGCATAAACAACTTTCAAAGTCACCTTCAGGTGCTGCCACTTTTTTTTTTTGTCAGTTTGTGTATGACATTTTCATTTTATAACCCCTCATTAGCAACATTGATTACTCTACATCTGAAAAAAAAGGCATTAACTACCTTTAGTGGGGTTTCTAATTGCGAATTTATTTTCAGGAGTAGAATACAGGTCACACGAGGATGCAGTGTGCTGGCGGATTACCTCGGATGACACTTCTTTTCGCGCGCGCGTGCGCACTCACACGCGCACACACTCACACACTCACACACACACACACACACACACACACACACACACACACACACACACACACACACACACACACACACACACACACACACACACACACACACACACACACACACACACACACACACACACACACACACACACACGCACAGCCCAACATCAATCGTAAGCACAGTGGCACTCAAATCAGACACCACGGGACTCTGTCTCGCCTCCTTTCATCTCAAAAGACGAACACAATATGTTCCCATGAAGAAGCAGATGAAGACGGGAGGCAGTTGCCGGGACAAAAGATGGAGGCGAGACACTGTGTGGGTGAGGAGAAAGTTTGAAATAAAGAAAAGTTTAAGGCAGGATTACAAAGACGAGTGCAAATCCACGATTGAGACAACGGACGGGTCCACAGGTGCGTGTGACTTGTATAAACCGCTCAGACTTCCTACTCGCTCCCGTAGGAACCCGCCATGGACCTGCCGCGGGCACGACGCGAAACGCACAGCGCCTACCTCAGGCTGCGGGAGCGCGGTCTCATGGCGGGGGAGCGGCGTCCCTCCTCGTCCGTGATGCTCTCGGAGCTGAAGTGCTTGGTGAGGAAGTGCAGCTCGTCCGGCGTGGGCTGGAAGGGCAGCTGGTGCAGCTTCTCCTGAGATGAACAGGAGGACTGTGAGAGGAGGAGCACAGAGGGAGCACAGATTACAACCAGCGCTGGAGCTACTGCGGGAGGCCGGGGCGGGTCCAGGTAAGGGGGTTAGGTACAGGCAATACGGGTTGACATTCACAGGAACTCGTCGGGGTGGGGGGGCGGGGTTACCACGTTTCTAACCCTTTACCCGGAAGAGAAAGCAACAAGTAAGGACTGTTTCTCCTTCAGGTTTGAACATGTATAAGCCTTTAAGCATGTGTTTATAGAGCATTGTTCCGACACTATTTAAGAGGACTGTAAGGGAAGAAGGTCCGAAACCTCCATTATTAGGATTTTGAATTATACATCCAAATGAACCCTGCTTTTACGGACCTGCCTCAAAGTCAGAAGTCTTGAAATTAAACGTATCAGTCATTAGTAGCCACCAAGGGGAGTCCTTTGTCATCTAACAAGTATTTCCTCCTCTGTAGATACAGTGAGCTGGCAGCCATGCTAGCAGTCTGGATCAACGCGTTAAGAACTCGCACAGCCAGCCAGCTTCTCTCTGTGCTTCTGAAGCACGCTGAGCTCATTCCACACGCAGGCAGGCACAGAGACACCTGCACACCAGGGTGTTAGGAACAGAGGAAGGTAAAGGAGAGGGATCAGACCAGAGGGACTGATGCTATGTCTCAGGGAGCCACGGGAAGAAAGCGAGGAGGAACTGAGCAGGAGGCAGAGGCACACTTAAGGGCATCAGAGGGGGGAAGGAGAGGAGGGTGGGAGAAGAACAGAGCACATCACAGCTCAGGGAGGATTTGGAGGCCAGTTGCTTATGGGAGAAAAGTTGTATTTTCCTCTTTCAATATAAAATACGTAGAATTACATGAGACTTAATACACTTACCGAGACCGTGGAGCTGGGAGTGTTGGTTCCGTAGCCTGAGGAAGGCAACGAGGCCAGAGACCAGCGCCTGCCATCCGTCCTGAGGGAGCAAAGAGACGAAGACGTCAACAACAAACCCTTTTCTCTTATATGTAAACACACATTCGTACCAAGGACATGAAGCACCATCACCATCACGTACAGCAAAATGAAGGGTTGCAGTCGGAGTAGGGAAAATGGAGACATAAGTATGAAGTGGACTCAACGGTGCAGGTAAAGCCACAGGGATGCTCCGCTGAGCCTCTGCAGGCATGCGAGTGTACGTCCCATTTAAAGAGCCAGACCAACGACGGGTTTGTCTGTCGGCCTCACTCAGCTGCAAACACGCATATCTTGCGTGGCGTGTTTGCTAAAAATAAAGAAAGGCGTCTCCCAGTGCCATATTGTGGCTTAGTGATGTGACTTTAATTGTTTCTAGACAACTATGGAGCTTTATGGCACAGAGGTGGAAGATGTATCCCAATTTCATTGGCACTGTAATTGCTAATGGATACATTCATTGTTGGTTTTTATTCTGCACAGAGATAAGCCCTATCCTTGAGGGAACACCGTAAACGAATGAAGGGTTTCTCCCCTTTTTCCGTGACCCGTCTCCTCACACTTTCTGGTCCCAAAGATTCTCATCACTCCAGAGAGTTCTTGGAGTGATTGCCATGACGGTTCAAAACATTGTTGCTGTGCTCGGCTGGAGGAGGGTACTCGCTTAGCGTGCGTGTGCTCAGCCATGCAGGGCGGAGGAGAGCAAGGTGACGGCAGAAGGAGGCAGGGAGGGAGCGAGGGAGGGAGATAAAAGGGTCTGAGCTCGGAAATGAGAGGTTACCTGTCAGCCCTGTGTCCGTGACTGTGAGGGAAACAAGACCGCATGTTGGCTTTATGGCTGTCGGCAGCTGTCACTGATACACATTCTGCAAGCCTCTCCCTCACCATTTTAAACAATTAAGCAAAAAAAATAACTTATTTTGTTAATCCGAGGCTAACACAAACCAAAATGTGAGTGCAACAGATTGCTTTATATTATATCAGGATATTCTAATATTACATGAATTCATAATTCATGTAAGGTTAGAAGTAATTGTGGAAGTAGGTTAGAAGTAAGGTTAGAAGTTACCTGCATATTTTAACAATCCCTAAAATTTTTCTTCCTGAAAAAATCATTTATTTTAAGTTAGTTTAGTTTGAAGGTTAAACGACTTTTTAAAACAAAGCGAAAAACAATCAAGGGTTTAGTAGTCCATCCAGAAGAAAGGCCTTAAAATAAATGACCCGTCATATCAAACTCCACCACATGGTGTCCCTGTTGCTCCAGCCTCTAGGACGGAGTTCAGCAGTTGGACATGAATGCACTTCATGTATGCTCTGTATGCTCTTGCTGGCTGTCTGATGAAGTAGCTCTGGGGTTTGATACATTAGTGACAAGTGTGTTCCCATGGAAACATCATCTTTAATGAAGGTTTAAGAGGCAGACTTGCTGCGAATTTCTTCACATTTCACCAAACTTTGATACGACATCTTTTCTAATCTTGGATTAAAAAAAACCTCAGACACACACGCACATGAACACATACACACACACACACACACTCTCTCTTAGTCCCTCCTTCCCGCTCAGTAATTGCCATCTTCCCCGAGAGTCCAGACAGATAAGAAGTGTATTAATCCTGGTTTGAGTGACAGCCTCAAAGTGATCAACAATCATCGGCTGCAGCTCGGCTCTCAAGGTGCCGCGGCCACCGAGTCGTTTCACCGCCTCTAAAAGATATCAACATCAGAAGCTTATCCACTCTTCCATTTCCTCGCTTCCCGCTTGATGGTGGTTACATTTTCCACAATTGCCAACATAAAGTGCAGTGGTTTTGTTCTCTGGCTGACTCTCAAACACACCTGTACAAGTGTGTGTGTGTGTGTGTGTGTGTGCGTGTTTCTGTGAGCCTCACCTGCGCGCAGGAATAAAGGAGAAGTGTGCAGCTGTGCTGGGGGAGAAGTTGCGAGGGCTGTCCAGTGGGCTGGTACCTGAGGGAGAGGAAGAAACGAGGGAAGGAAAGAAAAGGAGGAGAAAGAATGAGCACTGTAAAAAGTAACCCGGCTGAAAACACATCATCTGTGTATTTACCAGCAGAAGAATGAACAACAGCTGAAGATGATGAGTAAATAAGTCAGATTGATTCAGAACAGCATATTTGCTGTTCTGAATATCTGCCATTTTGAAAATACCAGGAGAAAATATCTAATACAAACTATTTGAATGACAAAATAAGATCGACAAAACAGGTTAGTGGCACCAAAATGCTTTTTGCGGTGAAAGCACAACCTGACAAATTCCAATATCAAACATTAAATAATAGGCCTCTGTATGAAAACGTGTGAATTGTTTACAAGATGCGGCAGTGTAGCTCAACTGTATCCTCTGGAAAACCAGCGTCTGGACCACCAGAGGGGCAGAGCTCCAGCTCACACAGAGCGTATTAGCGTTAGCACGTCCACTTCAACTGGACTCAAACAATCCACGAGGAACCAACACGAAAACAAGAGCCTCCTTTTGAGTGAGAGTCCGATTTATTCATTCAATCAATATTTATTACATTTTTGTAATATTACATATTTCTTAAAAACATGCAAGTTGTTATGTTCAGCTTTTACTAAAAATTCCATTGACAGGAGTCACTATTGATTGTTAAGGCATTCAAAAAAAAAAAACGCATGTAGACCACATGAATTCAAGGTCACGCTGAATAATTAAATCAATGCAAAACAGGAATCCGAGGCTCTCTCTGCGTTGGCGGAGAGGAAGCCTCCTCGCACCGAGCATTAAACATCCGCCTGAACCACCTGCTGTGAAGCAAGAATAGAAAACCCTCTTCTGAATAAACCTGAGGTCATTTAATAAGCTTACTGTCACGTGGATGCATAAGTACACAAGGCGATGGATGGGAATATTCAAATCCGGTCTATCTGCGGGGAAAACACGGCGCTCGGTGTGCAGCCAACATGTCAGCAGAGGGACACTGACGGAGAGAGCGCAGGACGAGAGATTAAGTGGTCGGACATTTCCACATCAATTATGCATTTTGTCCTCAGCCGCCTGTCTGGAAAGAGCACCAACTCAAATATTAATAAGGGCAGTTGCTCTTCAGAAACTCCACCTCCGCCTGAGGCTGTGGAACATGCACATGAGAGAGAGAGAGAGAGAGAGAGAGAGAGAGAGAGAGAGAATGCGTGGCGTAGATGCCACTAGAGCTCATAAGACAAGGAGGTCAAAGCGGGGCATTGCGTCTGTGTGCGTGTGTGTTGATTTGGTTCCAGCCAATAACATAGGGCTGTTGGAGCCTGTGACGGCAGAGGGAGCGTATCCAATGACGAAGAAAGGAGGACGCGTTGGGGAGGTCAGAGATTATCTTGCAGTCGTGTGACTATCGGCATACTGGGAATAGGTCAGGTGACAAGAACGCAACACCTCAAAGACTTGTTTAAGTACTTTGACCATGAGGGAGGGAGGGAGGGGGAATGGCAACATGTCCCAGCAGCTACAGAACAATACAATAACCATATCTATAATATCAGCTATTATCAGAAAACAATTTCCTAAAAACCTGCATTTACCCTTATATTCATTTGCATATTTCTTTGCCCGGGACGCCTTGATTGAACTGCTGTCTGTGATTATCTGAACAGATCCAAGAGAGCACAAAGGAAAGATAACATTCCACATTTCTGCAATAAAAATGGATGTCTGGAAGTTCTCTCGACAAAATAAAACGCATCGAATGTGCAGTGCAAGTAATTTTAGTCTAAACCTATATAAACGTATTACAGGACAGTTTGATGATGATCCACGATTTGCTATCGATGCACAGATAACAGCAGCAGGGACAGATAGCAGATAGCCTGCTCAGCTCTAGAACGTCGACTGGACATCACACTCGGTGGATGGAGGAGATCCGGGCAAAGCTGATTGCCTTTGTTGAGCTGAAGTAAAAGTGAGCGAGATCTTTGATAGTACTAAACCAAAGAGGGTTTTAATACATTTGCAAACCTATCTCTTCAGAGATGGTTTGCTTGATGCAGTCACTGGTCACAGCTGTCGTACAGAAGCAGCACGCCGGCCATCAGCCAGAGACTCCAGGGTCACTGGTTCCTACACCGTTCATCTGTCCCACACAGCGCACCCATGCGATTGCCACACAGTGACTTTCAGCATGTTCCTCACACTCTGATTGGCTCCAAAAGGAGACAAAAAGAAGTAAAAAAAAATAAAATCACTCTTGAATCTATTTGAATAATACTTTCCACTTTTAGTGAGGAGACGAAATCAAGTGCGGCTCCTGGTTTGAAAGTGAAATGTAAATCACGGCTGAGAGCTGCTGGCAGGCGGCCTCGTCACTACAGGTACAGAAGCCGCTTTGCTGTCACATATCCAGAAGGCGTTGTGCAGCAAACTGAGGCTGACAGTGACCTACTTTAGCAAACACTAAGAAGTATACCCGCGTATGAGACACATGCAAATGTATCATCTACTTTGTGCCTCTCCAGGGACAGGGTTGTTGAAATAACAAAATACAGCTATAATTGGGGAGGGGGGGGGGGGAAGAGAAAATGTCTTGTGTTTTCTTGCGTGACAGGAATAAAATCCCAAGTTGTCTCTCTTCCTGTCCTTCAGTACCATTACAAAGTCGCGCGGTGGATTGTTTGACGGGATCCATCAGAAGTCTGAGCACACGCAGCTGCCAATCATCCGCTGGCCTTTACCAAATGTCAGCCAGGAGGGGGGAGGAAGGTGTATGGCCGGGTGGAGGCAAAGAAAGAAACAGAGAATGTGTAGATTTAGTGGAGGAGAGAACAAAGGAGACATCATGGAGGTGACAAGGAACTAGTGAAAGGAAGAAAGGACACCGGGGTAGTGGAGGCGAGAGAAGAAATTGAGATTTCCGCAGGCTTTCGACATTTATTAAAAGTCATTTTGGAGAGGGCTGGTCCTCATCAGCCTCGCAGGATATCAGGCTTTGAGGAATTTCCATTTGATTAGCGGCAAATGGCTGGGTGATTGAAACCATGATGAAATTCGCGATGAGGGCAAGAGCTTTGAGCGATGGAAGAAAGCAGAAGGGGTGTGTGTGTGTGTGTGTGTGTGTGTGTGTGTGTGTGTATATAAAGAGTGTCTGTGGGAATGAAGGACCCTTTTAATGGCCTCCAGTGGTGCATATTAAGTAATAAAGTAGCAGCTAGAAGTGAGATATCGCAGCCTTGGATTAGACAGGATAAAGGTTAACGTGTACATTTTTCTGTGGAGGTAATATTAATCTTAGCAAGAGGCTGAATAAACTCTCTCCGAAGTAGATCAAAGCTGGTTTCAACATGCCGTTAAAAGGAAAGTAAAGAAAAGGAAAGATGAATAACTGGTATTTAATTAGTGGTGTTTACTTCTTCTGCAGTGTCTGGGACACAAAAAGACAAGAGCGTTAGGCGGGCCGCAAGATGTGGGAGCGTTACCACGGCAACACAGCAGCTACAGCACAGTCGTGGCAGGATGGAGAAAGAGAAAAAAGAGATGGAAGAACAGAGCGGAAGATGGACACAACCGATATGTGGCCCAAATCTTAATTTTATAGCTCTATTAAAAGATATCTCACGATGAGGCATGTTTATTTACAGGTAATTCAATATGGATGTTATGGTGTTTCCTATTTTCTGTGTACTCCTTTTGTATAGCTCCCAATCCCTCTCAGTCAGCTTACTACTTCGAGTCACCTGCATTTTAAAGTCCCTAAAGTCTTAAATGTAGATTTTCTTTTCAATTCATTTGAGTCTTTCTCCATGCATAGTGTTCACAGCACCAACAGGATGCAAAAGGAGATGGAGCGAGACAGCAAGTGGTCTCTTTGAATTTATTACATTGGATTGCTTACTACTGAATTGTTTTGATTCAGGTCAATGTATTGTTCATCAAAAGCAGTTAATCAAACATAATGTTTGTCCGTGCACTGTGACTGACAGGGCAGGTTCCATTTTACACGCAGGAAATGAGATGTGTGCGAAATGCCTTTCAGCTGGGGACAAACGCGCTGTTGATTAAGAGCTGTCGGTCCCTCTATCTCTCTCCAGAGTCCGATATGATTGTTAATATTATACCATCTACTCATTTGTAATATCTATCCTGCAGTCTCTCTCTCCTCCCATTCGGTCCCTCTCAACAATCCATTTTCATTCAGTCCCTTCAATCTATATTTCGACTGCGTCACTCCCTCCCTTTCAGTCACCATCAATCAATATCCCCTCTCACTCGTTTGCTCGCTCTTGGTCTCACTGGTCGCGTGTGGGTTTGATTTAGAGTTTTGTGTTGTAAAGTTGACATTTTAATGAAGAAGGGCAGAGCATGAGGTCATGATCCCGTGTGGCATCGTAGATTGCAAGACACTCAGAATATGCCCAACAATGAGTGATTTCTTTTAAACAGGCAGGTGGAGCTGTGCATCAGTCCATGGAATCAATTTCCTTGACGTGCTGTGATGAGCCGTTTAATGTTCTTTGTTGGTGTGTGTGTGTGTGATTGGTGAACAATACGACTCACCTGCTGTACTCTACGCTATGAAGAACAAATACAGCGGGAACAGGTTACACTACTAACCCTTCTGCTGATTATGGTTTATTTACCGTTGTCAGCTAAGCAACAGGTTTCTGTAAGCCTTCTAGGTATTTGTGGTCCCCAGAGGATAAATCAACAGTTTAGCCTGAAGCGGCTGCATCTGTTAGATAAATCAGTTTAAGCTACAAAATATGTTATTTTCTGACAAAAGATGGGAACTGTGTGTGTTACCTGTGTGTCCATGAAGAGGGGAGTGCGGTCGAGGCAGTGTGGGAGAGGTGCTGGACGTCACAATCAGGCTCTTCCGGTTGCTCGTACGACAGCTGGGGACAAAAAGAAAAAATAGACGGACTCACTTTAGGGAATTTGTCCATGTTTAAATTTTGAATCAATAAAGTCAACAATGTTATGTATGACAGCTGAGCATGTTTCCAGTAGCTTGGCTTGCAATGAACCACACACAAAGATTTCTGCATCTGCATCTCTGAATGCTGCAACGCCTTTAGGTGACATACCATTGCAAATATGCTGTTTGCTACATACAGAATAGTAAAACGGAGGGGATGAGGTAAAGATCCCTAAACAAAAACATGACAGTGTTCACACGATTCAGTGAACACCGTCAGCTTTATAATGCACGACACAGATGTACACAACGCCATGGCAACAGTCATTTTATACTTTGTATGTAATGTAAGCAGTTATTCAAGCATGAACATATCCCCTTAATCTGTCTTTTTGCAAACAATTTACCGAACATTTTTGAGGCACTCATACCCATTTAGTTCATGTAGTATGTTCCAGAGATATTATAGAGTTTAATAAAATGGAAATAATAAAGTAGGTTTAGTTTAGAAAATATATTTGTTTTGGGTCAGCAATGTAATTTCTATCAAACATTAACTCCTCTTTGGTTCCACGGCAGTGTTTTAATAGAAGATGTTGATCAAGTAGTGCAATTGTTCGACTTCCTGAAATGACTGTCTTTGTTGTGTAAGTGTAAATGTGTGTGTGTGTGTGTGTCTGCAGAAAATGCTTGAAGAAAGAATAATCTACTTTTAATTCGCAAAAAGTGTCTCCAGACTGAAGGAGAGAGGAGATTCTTTGCACTCAACATCACAACACGACCTCAGGATGAGCTCAGAGGATATTTCCCACTTGGTATTTTCACCGTGTAGTTAAGTGGTTCCCAAAGTGGATGAGTGACTACAGGGGGGCCATCACTCCATCACCAGGCGCCACGCCCCTCCTCCCCCGCCCCCCTTCCACACACACACACACACACACACACACACAGTAGAAAAACAAATAGTTTAGCCACAGTGCTAAAGTGACACAGGAGATAACTGTTAAAAAGATGCTTTTGTTTTTTATCAATGTAAACAATCACATGACCTTGTCACTGGATCTAAAAAGGTGTTGTTTACTTTTTTCATCTCTTTAAAACGTTCAACAATTAGGAATTCAAACTTGTGCAATGGGTTTTTCTTCAGATTGTACTGCATATTTTTCCAAAGTAAAGGAATGGACCAACACTTCTTTGAGGCGCTTGCATTGCCGGCAGGTGTTGGCACACTAACAGTATGTGCGTTGGGTGTTAATTGGCACTTCACATCTGCTGGCTGTAACGATGTGGTTGTGTGGCGTGGTGTTTCTTACAGGCAGAACCTGCCGGGATGATGACAAGACACGTGATGCGATTAGGGATGAAACCTTTGCTTCAATCAAATGATCAGCGCATCGGCATCTTTGTGGTTTATCTGTTCTTATATGCCTTGTATTTGCGGGGACCAGTTTGACTTTAAAGCCTTACGTTTGAAGATATTTCTGGCATTAGAATAGGGTTTAGGATAAAGGCTGGCGTTAGTGGCAGGCAAATGTACCCTAACATGTGTGCAGGTTGTCTATGGTAATTCACAAACATTACTGCACGTGATGTGTGTATGGCCTTCTGTGTGTTTGTGTTTTGGCCATCTGTTGAAATGTGTGGCATCAGCAATTATAGCGTGGCATGTGGTGTACACAAACAAGTATGAAGGATGAGCTGCCATGTTGGGTATTCAGTAATGCTTGTTCAGGGAATTCCACACAAAGTTTTAATCATCCCTTTCTCAATTTTCTGGAATTAAAATATGAATCTCCATAAATGTTGAACTTTATGCCTCCCTGCGGACATTTCTATGAATGTTTGCATGTGTAGAGCTGACATGCTGTTTAATGCCTTCAGGACTCGCTGGCCTACAATATAAATTAATTTGAATTAAAGAACTGGAACACTGCCTTTATTTCATTATTACAGGTGCCACACAAATACCAAATTAGGTTACGCAAAAGGAAGAAATGAAAAAGCAGCTGTGGACCGAGGAGGAACACAAAGAGGGCACACTGCGAGAGCCACTGGGACTAAAGCACTGCTTGGTTAGTGGGTTCATTTATTACAGCATGCACCGGCGGCTGACCAATGAGTGTGCATTTACAGGTGAGCCAGGTCGCGGCGTCACACGGGCCCGTGGAACGAGTCTTATAACAACAAGCAGGAGACAGCGACGGGTGACGGTTAAAAAGGGGGCGGATGTTTGAGTACGCATCGCCATCGACTTGGTGTCTGGTGGTCGATGAAGAACAAGAAAGACCACCCCACCGACCAGCTACAGGTTGACTCGCACAATTATTAACATTGTATCAACGCTGTGCATTTGTGTTTGGCATGTATACACGGTTGTAGCTGCTGTGGCAGTTTTACTCTCTGCAGAAAACTGCTTCTCTGATTCTTTGTTCTGCTGCCGGCAGTTTTGGCTCCCTGCTGGGAAACATGTTTTCATTATGCAGAACTGACTGGAAGCAGCGTGTGTGTGTGTGTGTGTGTGTGTGGATGTATGAAGTGGGCTTTTGAGTGATTCTCGTCACCGTCAAAGCGGCAGCCTGTCAGGTAAAAGTACCGTGTGAGTGCAGCTGTTCAGTTTCATTACTTTCTCTGGGTGAGGCAGCTTTTACGGCCGAGGCCGCTTATGCTTATGCTTCCCCCTACTGTAGTAGCCACAGGGGCATTAAGCGCTGTCTATGGCTGTCAGCCATACGCAGGACTAGTCCTACATCATGGGAAACACACTCATTTGCTTTCTCTCCAGGATGAGATGAGGTCGATATCAAACTCACGTCTGGGAAGGCTTTAAAATACAGCCGTTAACACCTCTAAAGCTCATAAATCAACAAGTAGCACCTCGCTTGTTTAATCCGCATGTGAGCAGAAATCTAGGAATGTTGATTTGAAGCTCTGGAACTAGCTGCGAACGGAGCCATTTCTTGTTGAACAGACGATAAACGCAGCTGTGAGCACCTCCCGAGGTCCAATGAAGTTGCCAGCATCGGTACCCTCGAGCCTGTGGTATGGCTCTACGGGTGTATTCCACACACAAGATCCAACGCGTTATCAGGGAGTTTTAGAGGTTGGCATAGAAATAGAATGGCAGCATGGCAGCAACAACCAAGCTGGTCCACCCTGCCGTGATTTAACGCTGCACACCTTAGGGCAAGTGAGCGGGGCACCAGCAGAGCCGGACTCCTCAGAGGGCGAAAGCACTGCACCACTAATGTTTGCGGTCCCCGTCGCAGCTGGCGACAATCACCATTTTCTTCTGCGCTCATGACCAGGAATGTTTGCACACGTGTGCTTGCTGCTGCGTTACCCCTCGATATGAGCGACTGCATATAGGCTCAGGATGTAATAACTTTGTTATTGTGAAACTCCCAAGACACACAGTGATGTGGCAAGGATGTCAGCCGAGATAGTGGAAACTAGCAATGAGCAAACAGCCGTGTGGCCGTTAAACTGAACCACCTGACACACGGAACGAACACACACGGGTGGATAAGATCTACAGCTAAACTCGTTTTACACAGACTCAATAACGTTTTTGTGACGGTTACGCCCACCGCAGGAAATCAGTGGTGTGTGTGTTTGGTTGTTATATTCGCTATTATTTTCTAAATAAGTCACTGAAGACCCTTCAAACCCGGTCCTTATTGCTTTTATTCCTAATCCTTTTATTTTCACAATGACTTTGCATATACATTTCATGTCTATCGGTGTACTATGAGCAACCGAAAGTCAAACCAGCCACTTATTTAAGGGTTTCAAGAACTGGACGGCCTGCAATCACAGATTATCCCATTAATCTGTGTGTGTGTGTGCGTGTGTAACCTGCAGATGCTCAACATTTAAACTAAACATACGAGGACAGAAACCACAAAGCCTTGTCGTCAAAATATAAAGATGTTTGAGGTGCAGACATAATGACCTCGTCTTAACAGTATGCTATCTAAAAGTCAATGGCATAAAGATGCAAATATTTAAATTCCTGACGGTGAGCCTGGCTGGAGAGGCCAGAGACACATGGGTGAAAGGACATGCATGTCTGATACGCGTCCAGACAAGGTCACAAAACAGCAAGAGAAATGGGGGACGGATCAATATCAACTGTCATTTTGAACTGAATATGATAACTGACATTAAAAGAGCATGCTAACTCCCACTAACCCCTCAGGCCACCCCCTTTTCTGTGTCAGCCATGGATCAGTTTTATCATGATTACAGCTCATCACGAGTCGTCGGCACCCGACTGCTCCAAACCAAAAGCTGTTGCTATGTAGGAGTCCCATGACACAACCCCTTTCTCTTCTAAAAACACCGCAGAGACAAATGAACACAAGAGGAGGTGGTGACGAAGAGCAGAGAAGAAGAAATCTTGTCAGTGTGTGTATGTGCGTGTGTACCCCTGTTATTAAAGGGAGGAGGAAGAAAATTGCTGCTTCAAAGTGATAAGTATACAGCTGTATCTAGTTCTATGCTGGAGAAGCCACCTCTGGCTCTGACTGACTGACTGAGGAAGAAGAGAGGAAGAAGAGGGGTCCACTGAGGAAACGACAGCAAAGAAAAAAGACAAACAAGAAACGTCAACTCATGCTCCTAACTAAACGCAGGAAACGAAGAAAATGTAATAAGCGAGAACACACAAACACACATTGCCATTCTGGGATACATTCCAGCAGGGTTAGAGTCAGACAGAGCACACCGTTTATCCACCAAAGATGCATTTAGTTAGCCAACCTGCATGGTGGAGCAACACCTGAAAAGCATCAACGACCTGCTAAGAGGAAGAGTAGGAGGAGAGGACGAGGGAATAAAACTAATCGAGATGCCAAAATGAAGCGAGGAGTCGGACAACTAAAAAAAATAAGACGCTGGGTACCAGAGGAGAAAAATTAGAACCAACAAATGAAACGGAGGGAGTGAAATAATGCCGCGTGTACCTCTTGGAGCGCCGCAGCATGCTTCTCTCAGGCAGGGAGAAATTGGAGAGCACCGTCCAGAAAGACTCAGACATGCTGACGCAGACGTGGAACCATCGCTGTGACACCCGGGCAAAGCGACGCAGAGCAGCACCCGTCACACCGAGAGAGAGAGCGAGCGAGCGTGTGCGAGAGCCGCCGGTGTGTCTAACCGCTCCTCTTTTCTCTGATCCCCCTCCCTTCCCTTCCCCTCCCTCCCTCCCTGATCCGCTTTCCTCGTCTCACACCTCTGTTTTGGAGCTCTGATCGGGCTCCTCAGTGGCAGAACGCTCGTCGATACACTGAATCGTCTGATTCTACCAGCGATTTACACGCTTGAGAGCCGGTAACCTTCCCATGAACGCAAGCAGCTCCTTGTTCCTGTACGAGGGGGAACGGTTATCTGAGCTCGGGAACTTTTTTACTGCATTCAGGACAGAAGGGCGACACATTTTTTATCTTATTTATATTTATGACCTCATAGCCCCTCATACTCGTCTTGCAAGCCGTTATATGGTTCTGACCACCAAGCTGAAAACAACTGCAACGTTTATTTAAGATAACTAGTTCTAAATAGTCCTAAGTGGACTTATCGCAAATGAGAAACAGTCAATATCTGGCTACAGAGAGATTCTGCACACAGCTTTCACAGCGGACAGAAGGATTTTGGTGGCCTTCTGGGGCTCCTCAGTACGTCGAGTGAGAAAAACACAAGTTGCAAGACAAGCGGAATGTTGCTTGGAAGACTCCAATAAGTGACCAATAATATCGGCTCATTGGTGCTGCGCTTCCCTTCCGCGCGCTGGACGCACTCGCAAGCTGACGGAACCAGGCGGTGGGGGCCTCAAGGGGGGGGGGGAGGGGGGAGGGGAGGGGGGTGGGCGTCGGCAGTGTGGGGCAAACAGAAGACAACACGCACACGCTCGGGAGCAGACAGGTGGGTTACAAGGGGACACGGCACGTCTCTTACCTCCAGAGGAAGGGGCTTCCTCGCTGGTGGACAGGGGCAGACAGGGGGCCGTCAGACGGACAGAGGGAGGGAGAGGAGGGGGAGGACATGGGGCAGAGGGTGGCGACGGGGGGCTGAGCGACTGAGGGATGAAAGGAAGTGGGGGACAGCAGGTGCTGGAGGAGGCTGCTGTTGCCGTGGCAACGCAGCTGAGTCGGCGACCAGATTCTGCCAACAGAGGAGGGAGGGGAGGAGTGGAAGAAAGGATGAAGAGAAGAGGAAGTGAGCCGGGTTGAGGAGGGATGTGTGAAGAGGACTGCTCGCCTGTGTGTGTGTGTGTGTGTGTGTGTGTGTGTGTTGTGAAGAGACATCAATCTGTTCTCAAACATCGGTTCTCTCACTTTTCTTTTGCTTTGCTGCAGCTTGCCACCTTATGTACGGTGCGTTCCTATTTGGAGGTAACAACCCTTAGCGTTACGTGTCACTTTTTGGGCTTTGACTAAAAGTATTTGGATGGGTAGAAATAAAATAATGACTACCTGCAACAGACAAAAGAAATGCCAGTGCTTGCTGAGCAGCAATCCCTTTATGTGGAAATTACAAAACGCATGAAGTCAAAGGACTACAAAAAGCTGAAACCGATCTGTCATGTTTGTTATGTTAGCAACCGCTCACACCGGACCAAATAAGGTGACGATTCACTGTTTTCATTTTTCAGAAAAGAAGAACACTTGTCAAGTCGGGGAGGCCATTCCTCACATCTACTATTGCCACGATTTGAAAAAGAGGTTCTGCTCTTCAGACGCCTCAGGCACCCCTAGAGAAGCAATTTAGCCATCGTTTTTGGGGGGTAAAGCTTCCTTCGACAGCGGCTGACTGCATTCAGGTCCCACTGCTTCAGCATGTAGTGCGTGAGCCAAGTGCCAAGCTGCAGCCACTGATCCGTACAGGCTCTGCCCGCCTGCTGATGTCCCCTCGCAGCAGGCAGCAAGCCTCGACCAATGACTGATCCCAGTCGGAAGCGGCTGCCCAGAAAGTTCTGGACTCCACAGAGAGCGCAGTGAACAAAGTCACACTTACACAAATACGTGATTTAGTGTTGCACTGAGATGCACAGACCAGTTTAAGAATCCCAAACCAAAATGAAAGCTACCTTGAAGTGTGAACGACCTCTACACTTGCAGCTGGCACAAATCTGCCGGGGCACGAGGACCTTATGGCCGCCGTGGTCTCCGTTGCCCATCGGGACAGAATGGGTGAGACCACCTGCTGGGAAGTCAAGGGCTACACACACATTTCAGTATGTGCAGCGTCCCACCCCCCAGCCCGCCCTATATCATGCAGAGCCATCTGTGTTGCTCCGTCCAGTTGCAGTTCGGCCATCACGTGCAGCAAAATGAAAGACTATTTCGTAAATGAAACGCTAGATCCCAGTCGTAAGTGGAGCCATCTGGCACGCGAGTGGAAAAACAGAGCTGCTGTCAGATACCGTTGGACAGCAGATCGACCAGGTTTAAAAAAGGTCTGGCTTTTCAGAGCCGAGGTCATACGGAGACCATTTGGACAGGATTCCAAATTTCATGAAGCAGGACCACATTGACCATACGGATCGCACGCAGGTTCGCCCGGGTTTGTCCCCTTCTACAACCGCAGCACATCGGGGATGTTTGTAATAATGAACAAGAAAGGGAAGTTGATTAAAGCATTGCGGGAATACTGAGATTGAAATACATACGTACGCATTCTAAAACTAGAGGAGTTGCACTGTTCAATATACTGCACAACCCCCCCCCTTCCTACAGAATGAGTTCATTTCACTTTAAATGTTATGATGCAATACACTTATTTGAGCCGTTTCTAGTATGGTGCAATGGTTTCCATTCAATTTGAATAGCTCAACACTTGTGTTTGACACTGAAGAACTTTCCTCCGTGCTGGTATCTCACTTTGATACCTACTTGTGTTTCCGTTTCCCCCGGCTCGGTATGTATGTACGCTATGCATGTTCTGTATTTTGACTGTAAGCCGAACTGTTCATGGGGACCGGGCCACGTATTTTTGTTACGGCTTCCACTCTTTTTCCGGAATATTGTCAGTTTTTATATTCAGCAGGCCTCGACAATTATATTTCAATGCCAATAACCAATAAGTAAATTGGTTATTATAATGCCAATAAGTAAATATCGTGAAAAGAAAAAGCTCTATTTAAAAAAAATCTATCCGTTTTCCAGTTTCTGAGAATTTCTTTTAAAAAGTGTCGAAGGAACATGTTTAATGGCGTTCAGCGAATGTTAGCACGCTTACTAGCTAAATTAAGATAGATTAAAAGCACACCAGATACACATTAGCATGTTGTGGGTATGTTAGAATACGGGTTGAGGGTTTTAGTCTTGGATGTAGGGCAAAGGGAAAAAGATACACAACCGTTTGCTTGTTAATCTGAACTGCATTCTCTCTCTGTGACACACGCACACACAGTCGCTCTCTTACTGGAGGTGGAGGCGTGGGGCTCCCGCTCTCTCCTTCCTCCTCTTCATCTTGTGTCCTGGGACAACAGGCTCAACTGTAATCTCTGATAATCCAGCGGACCGTATGAGCTCATCCGTCCGTCAAACACATCCTGCACAGTCCATCTTCCTGCTCAACCAAAAACCGGACCACAGTCCGTCCTCCGAGACCCGAACATCAGACCTTTAGATAAAAAGGAGTGACTTGTGTGCGTGTGTGTGTGTGTGTGCTACGTCAGCACCTGCTCTTATCTCCAGACAGAGACACACACAGTTATGTGAGGTATCTGGCGTAGAGTGTTCCCTCACCAGCAAGCTTGGGCTTGCCGAGTCACAAACTCAGCGGCTTCCACGCAACGCACAATAAGCAAACTCTGTATTTCACAAAGCCTCCTCCGTTCCTCTTCATGAATAAAAAAAGGATCCAAACAAAGTCTGTGAGAAGGTTAAGCTCTGAGCAGCTCCTTCATGTCAGACCTTGCAGGGAAGCGGTCCCGTCTAGTTGGCGGTAGCCAGCTTGGACCCAGGATCAGAGCGCCTTCCCCAGGTAAAGTCTGCCATGTAATCCCTCTGGCTTCCCGGAAGTGTCAGCTGGTGTGGTCGCTGTGATGAGCCTGTCGGCTGTGAGGCGAGAGGACTGACTGAGTGCTCAGTACACTGATCAGCAGTGGGAGGGGCGGAGGGAGGGTGACACAGTGGGAGGGGAATGTTAATCCAGGAGGCAAGACGGTGGCGTCTTTTCTGCTTTATTCTCATTATTTAGTTTCTATTGTCTAAAATTATTTTTTTTGATGAGAGATTTTTATTAATATATAAAGTGGGACTGATGAAATTACGCATTTTATTTACTTTTTTTATTGCCATTTAATGGCTCAAAGTAAAGCTTATTTTATGTTACTTTTAATATATTTTTTTTAATCTTTGAGGACTTTCTTGACTTTTAATACAACCATTTCAAACTAAAGGCATCAAATGAAGAGTTGTGCACTCTAAACGATCTTGAAATGATTCCTCTGGCAGCAAGAAAACTAAACCAAAGGTGAACAACTTCCAGTTCAGGCATTTGTCTTGATGAACATACCTTAAAACTATAAAAGGAAATTGGCGCTTCCTCTGCTGCCCTGATATGATCAGACCAGCTGTCCTCTCGGTGTCCCTGCTCTGGTTTCTAAGAAGCCCGGGGACTTCGGCGACCCGAGGGGGGGGGGCTAAATGCAGCTCACATGCCAGATTGATAATTTGTAAACAATGGACTGGATCAAGAGCAGCTATGACTAGAGTAAAGTTACACACGCACACAGTTAATGTGGACTGATCACTGACTGAAGGGCAGCCACAGGAGACGAGGATGTCATTGCACACCAACATGGACCTGTGCGTGTGTGAGAATATGTTGTTCTGAGAAATGACCCGCTTACTGAGACCGTGTTATTGGTCTTACTGAAAACTATCCAGAGGACCGATTGATCCAATATGTTTATTCAACTACGTTTAAGAAGATTAATTGAATTACGATAGCACCCGACGGCTCACAAGAAACTTCTGTGTCCTTGATGTGACAGCGATAGTTTGAAGCACTCACTCCCATTTAGTCACGGGGACGAGAACCTCGTCGTGTGGCTGAGGGGTTCAATGAAATGTGTTCTACTCGAGGGGGAAAAAAGAGACATGACATTTTTTTTTTTTATGTTTGATTGGACAAAGACAGGAGGTGGACTATATTTGTGTACCATGTGTATGAGACGTGTGCTGGGAACCACAAGGTCAGTGGTTCTTACCCCGTCTGCTCCATGTCCCATGTCGAAGTGTCCCTGAGCAAGACCCCCAACCCCTAATTGCTCCCCAGGCTGAAATGTAAAAAGACCATGGGTTAAATGTCTAATGTAAGTCGCTTTGGATCAAAGAGTCATCTAAATAAACACGTAATGTAATGTACTGTACTACCACTTCCTGGTCGGAATCAGCTCTCACATGGACACGTAAGAGATAAAAGCATTTTTTAAGTTTTGTACTGCAGCTACAGGAAATGGCGAGGTCAACGTATTGCGATTGTGCAACTGCTGTAAAAAAAGATTGAAGCTAGTCATACCGGGAGTGCTTTTACATGGCGGCCTGGTAATACCATGTGGAGAGGCCCGGTCATGTGCTGGCATGTTGGCATCCTAACCTGGTGACAGAACCACAAATTCAAAGACGCATCTAGAGGATGAACCCTGAATATTAGAATTACAGGGTAAGGATCAGCCATGATTCCTCAAAGTCACCAATGTGATCAAAGCCAGCAAACTAGTGTGTACGTTAATGTTTATATCCTCACTCTGAGAAGCATGGACACATATACTAGTAGGACTTGAAAACAGTATTAAATCCAGTAGTATTTGGCTCTCTATTGACCGTTTTGGGGATTTTTTCAAGTAAAAATCAAAGTGACGAGGATAACTGCATTCGCTAATGCATCCCTTTTTTTAACAGCATGAGCACCATTTACACACAGAGTCGCCTTGTATCACATTAGTGGGATTTTTGAAAGGGGGCTAGTCACATCTGCAGTGATTGACTAGGTCATTTCATGCGATGGCCCATTTCCCATTAACAAGTGAAGTACGCTATCGGAATTATGCAGGCGACACACAACTCTACATCTGCCTCCTCACCGCCTACTGCAGGGAACCAGCTCTACCGTCACAAGGACACACACAGGGAAACATTCCTTCCAACTGCAATAGGACAGTACAACAGATCACCTCTGGCTAAATCCTTCTTTAATTGAACCATTACCAATAAGTTAACCATTGCAATAAATCTCAAATGTACATATTTCGGTTTCACTCTTATTTTACCAAATATACTATATATACACACTTACATATATACGTACACATTTTGTGCACTTCAACTTTTGTATTTGATTTCTTACATTTTATTTAGTACGTTTTGCTCCTATTTTATTGTGTACAATCCCACACGAGGGTATTAGGAATTTGTACAAGAGTTTTCACTTTCATTCATTTTCATTACAAAAAGATCAAAATGAAATAATTGTTTGGAATAATTGGCGCCGAGGACGAACGATTGAAAGTCAGCGCTCAGCTTCAACCGCTTATGTTAAAAAGCAAGAGAATCAAGACAGAAATCAAGGCTGGATTCAGACCTCAATCAGAACAGCCATATAAAGACGCTTACAAAACTGTGCTTTTATTATCCGCTGAAGAATACATCAAGGATTTTTGTCTCAAAAGGATTCGGGGAGACGGGAGTGTGTTCACAGGTCTCTGCAAAATAAGTCAATCACTCTGATTCAGAATCCCCACCCGACTGCAACAAACATTAACCCATTTGACCTTTTGTAGCAAGTCGCTGAGAAAGCAACCGGCGGGTGATGCCATGTTACATGACCATGAACGACCATCAGTGAACGCCAACACTCTCCTGAACATGATTTAAACCTTTCAGATGTTGGTGTCATACATTTTGGGGCACCCAGGCAGACAACTTATTGTTCTTCCTCAAGGATTATTTTCAAAGGCCTTTTCTCTCGCAAATATTTCTGTCTTCCAGGTGCTTCAAGATGGGGGGAACCTTGACAGGTAAAGCGCACAGAACTGTGGCGTGAAACTCTACAGACCTGCTGTGTTTGCTGTTTTTACAGACAGTTTGGGGGAACAGCGGAACTCCAGGGTGACTTACAATGATGACACTATGGAGACAGGATTGTAACTCAATAGTTCTCCAGAAGCATGACGACGAGTCGACTTTTCAAACATCAACAACTTTTCGAGCAAGACGGTAAATTAGCTGCCTGGCGCAAGGGCCTGCACACGCACACACAAACGGACTGATATAAATAGGTCTCCATCTACACACAGTGGGATGCTCAGCTGTTCTGGCACACACACACACACACACACGCACACGCACACACATACACACACACACACCTGGACTCTGTGGCTTTTAAAACTTTGTCCTCTAACCCCTTTACTGGAAGCTCTGTATAACTTGATATCTATGACAACTTCAACACAAGCTGTTCCAGTGACATTTAAAGGCCTTCTAAGAGATTGTCCACATATACTAGATTGGCCTCAAACACATACTAGAATAAATTGGAACAGATACTCAAAGTCAACATGGAAGATTGCTGAATGTTAACAGCTTCTCCTCTACCAGTATTCAAAAGTTCACACCCTGTAGCACAGCAGGCAGAGTGCATCAGTGTGTGTGGTTCATTGCCTTTCACTTGTGGAAAAACAAACAACGCAGACAGGGCGGGCCCTCACTGGACCAAAGACAGAGGGCATGATGGGTACTTACAAACTGCCTCTTCTGGGAAGGCTCAGCTCCTTCTGGGAGAGAAAGAAAGAGAGGTATTAATTATTTTTAGCGACTTTGCGTGGCAATTGGTGATAGAAATTCACCCATAAGGTGAAAGTCTAGACATAAAGCTGTAGAGCTTTGTTAAAACAGGTCAGTGCGGATGTTTGGCCACCAGGTGTCACTGTGACATAACTTCAGGGAAGCTTTAACACGAGACGTCACAATCATCCTACAATAAATATCACACGAGGGAAGAAAGGTCTTTGTAGTCTTCACTCTGAAATAAAACAAAGATTAAGGTGTTGATGTATATTCTATTCATCCTGTCCAATTATCTAGACATTTCAAAGCACAGATTTTGATCTGAAAAGACGGCACCTGGCAACAGCTGGAGAAAACAGACCGAAGACGTCCTGGAGAGCACCACCTGGCTAACTGCACTAATAAGTGTGTGTGTGTGTGTGCGTCTGTGTGTGTCGGTGACCAGATGGATGTTGGAAACTAGTGTTGAAGGTTCACAAAGTAGGTCAACAGCTGGTTTTACTCTGCAAAAAGGCAGTTAAGACTTATCAGCGCCAATCAGTATGAAGAGTGCAGCAATACTTCCTTCCCACTCAACTTATCACCCGCGACCGACTCTGTGAAATAGTGAAACAATTATTCGATTAAATAAATCACATGAAACAAATGGATTATTAAAATAGTCGCTAAAGTTTAAACTGCACTGAAAGTGATCGAGTTCCCATCTGCAGAAATGCATGCATACTATTATATTCCTTGCACTATGTTGTCTTGTCTTGTCCATTGTCGTCTGCTGTCGTGCACCAACCGCCAAGTCAAATTCCTTGTATGTCTGACATCTGGCAATAAATGTTTGTGATTTTTTTTAAAAAGGACTTTCCTCGTCATCCGCAGCTTCTCAACGTCACATGAAGAACAAGCGGCTTGAAACGTTTCCTAATCAATTCCTGAGTCTAATCACTGTTCAAAGCATATTGTGCGCTCTGATTAATTAGTGGACCGTCCTGTGCACACTGTGCACGTGTGGAGCGCTCAGCAGACACGAGATGCACCTTTTGGCTCGGCTTCCAGACCTGTTGTGCCGTTTCTGCGCACACACACACACACACACACACACACACACACTGCGGGTTCCTGCGTGAGACGGCTTTGTCATCAGAGTCTGCCTCGGTCTCTCTCTGTGCAGATGTGCTAATGGACGTAATGGAGTTCAGTCAGATCACAGTCAGTGGGTGGATGGCAGAGGCCTGTCTTTGGTAACTGCATTTAAAAAGGTTTGCTACTCTCCGAGTGGCCCCCCTGGAACAAGACGCCACCAATTAGCGTGTGTGTGTGTGTGTGTGTGTGTGTGTGTCAGTCAGACTGCACGCAGTGATTCCATTAGTCCCGTGAACAGATGTTGTCCAGACCCAGAGGGACAGGAAATGCCTGGAGCTCCACCACGGAGGAGGCAATCTTTTACAACCCCCTGCTGTTCCCCATCTCTATGCTGCATTTACACCGCATGTCTTAATGCCTCGTTCTCCACCTGAGTCCTCCACCACGCGTGAGCCGAAACCTTTTAGCAGGAAAATTATTGACCTGAACGGAAGTACTTCAAGTGCTCCTCTACTGCGGCGCACAAAGGTCAGTTTACCAGCTAAGGCAAAGTGTCATAACACAATGTTTAACAAGATACTTATTTTTGAGAGTAAAAAAAAGAGAAATCATTACGATCTTCATGGGCGGGCACTCGAAAAACGGGAGGGGCACTGGGTGGGAGAAATGATTAAAAAAAAAAAAAATTTAATTATGAGTAATATATATATATATATATATATATATATATATATATATATATAATATAAAAAAAGCTACAAGCAAAAAAAAGAACAAGGGTGAGTCCTGTGTGTGTGTGTGTGTGTGTGTGTGTTGCATCTGCTGCCTTATGAGGCTTGAGGGAGGATGATCATCTTAAGGCCACCACGCAAAAAATAACCAAAGAGGGAAAATAAGTTAATGCCCAAACACACAAACACACACACACAGACACACACAAAGAGGCGGCTTGTGTTAAACAAACTAAACCGGCACAAAGAGAGCTGTGATGAAATTATCCCCAGCGACGGAAAGGAACTGAACACAAAGCCTGAGGCAATCTACCCGATGGAATACAGCCATCCATAATGTGCTTTATAGGGGGGAGGGAGGGGTGGAGTGCTGGGGGGCAGGGAGGTAATGTGATTACAGAGACGCAGGGAGAGAGGAGCAGGGGAGCCGCAGTGGGGTAAAGAGATGCAAGTGGAAAGCCAACAGTCGAGGCGTGAGATGTAAAAGTTTCATGAAATGCAAACAACATTCGACCGTGGCCGACATCCGCTGCCGCGCAGCCAAAGCAGCGTCATCGCATTAGTCGATGAGGGCGTGACAGCGTGACCAACACAAGGTTATGTTGGTTTTGCAATTGGGTTAATGGAAGAGGGGAAGAGGCGCCCGTTGCATTCAGTTCGCGAGGAAGGGAAGGCGACAGAGGGTAAAATGACAGTCACAAAGAACACATTTTGGATTCTTTGGCCATGCAAAGAGGGAGCTTCACTCCCGGCCGCTTCTACTTATTTCATGGCTGAAGCGGCGCTGCCGCCGAAGGGGGACGGCCTCGCTCGAGCGGGACGCCCAACGGTGGAATGAGGGGAACGAATTACTCCTCCGACCCGCCGTTTGGCTTCATGTCAAACCGGTCTGACCATTTCCACCAGCATGCGAACCCGCCGACTGGCCTGCACCAGGACATGCAGCGGTGGCTGTGGAGCGTTCACTCCGTATCCACGGTAACGCCGCGGCGGGAGAGAGAGCGTGACAGATAAGGGTGACACACACACACACGCACACACAGACACACTGGTGGATGAGCTGTGAGTGCGGCTGCCAGCAGAGGTGACGAACCCTCAGCGCGCTCAGGTGGCACCAGGAAGATGCTTCTCCTCTCAGTGAACCCATTGCAGCAACAAAGAAAATCGATGCGCAGATTTGATGAGTACACACATTTTACCATCACACACAAACACATTCAGAAGCATTTATCCAAGAAACGGGCCTTCGAGACTCGACAGCATCATGAGGATAGCTGCTCTTCTCTGAATGGTTGAATAGCAGCGTGCGTGTGTCTCCAAGCTTTAAGTACACCTGTTTCTGTGACAGTGTGCGTGTATGTGTGTGTATTAAGCTGCTTCCTCCGGGGGGGAGGGGGGGGGGGGGGGGGCATAATAACATGTTTTAGTCGAGCTAAAAACATGCAATTAACAGGAGGATGCAGGGGAGCCGAGTTCCACCGGAGACAATTAAAGCCGCAGCAGCCGGCAGTTATAATTCATTATCAACACTGTGAATATTGATGAGGAAACAGTGACAACAAAGAGAATCCACGGATGATAAATGTGGGTTGAAAAAGAAAAAGAATACACAGATATTAGTCTTTCAAATTGAGTAGAGAAAAAAAAAAAAGTGAATCTGGCATCCTTTTTTTTCCCCGCTATTATGACAAAAACTATCGAAAAGAAATCATTTCAAATTCATTTGATTTGCGGACGACATTACCAAAGCGCCTTCTCCACGGAGCTGACCTTGCAGGGAAAGCAAAATGAAGGAAACCGTCACATTAGCAGTGTGCGCCTCACGCTGTGTCGGAATAATAACCCTAATCCACAGCAGAGACGTCTGCGGCCAGTTGGGAGCCGGCAGTTGACGGCGAAACGCGACTGGCAGGCTGCTGCGGCTGCCTGGTGGCAGCATGATAAGCCCTGGAGAGGGTATTAGCGGTTAGCCCACCGGACGCTTTAGCTGGCCAGTTTGTCCCCGCGTCACCACCACAGTGCAGCGCTAAGTCGATAGACGAAGTAATTCATTTACACCAAATATGATGTCGTTGCAGGCTGTCAAATGGAACGATCGATATAATCTCTGCATTGTTGTAAGCTGGGCATTGCTTTCACCTCTTTGCCATATTTGTCCTTTTATAGACAAAAGTCTATGAATAAAAAAAGAAAATTACAAATAGGGTTGAGAAAATAGAAATACTGATATTACCATCGCAAAAGGAATACAGTGAATAAATCAGGGGTTGTGCAACAAACCAACTTGGTGTATGAAATGAATAAGATGCGATCCGTTGGTCAGGGGAACGACTATATTCAATGTGAATTGGCATAATGCAGCACATGTGGACATTTAAATTAAATTAAAATTTGAACGAATTGTTGGCACGTGTTGCAGACCACAAACGCTGGTCTGAGCCTCGGGAAGGCAGAGTGATGGTGACGCTGCCGCGCGATGCACTCCGAGTGGCTACCGACTTGAGACTTGTCTCACAGCTCGGGTCGTTAAAAGGAATCCACACGAACAACAGAGCGGTCTGTTACCAGAGCAACATCTCCATCCGTGTGCACAGTCTATGCACGTCGAACCGAACAGCGACTAACCAAGTCCCCTGTGCGGTCCCGTACATTTACAGGGACGTGATGGACAACGCACCCACAGCGTTGGAGGTCCACGCCGGTGGGGCCGGAGGAGAGGGGGGGCGGCCTTTAAGAGGCACATGAAGCTGCCGTAAGTGAATGAGCTAATGGTCTGCCAGCGTCCTAATGAAGGCTCTGCTGCCGCTTCATGGCCGCCGCCAGACCCTCTCCACCACAGAGAGGGGCCCGCTGGGACCAGTCAGGCTCTAAGAGCACGCGTCTGTCTTTCACTGTGTGTTCTTAGTGGTGAAGGGACACAGGGGTGAGTGTTTTTGTGGGCTCCAATAACACACTTTACCATGGGGAGAGCGTTATGATTCACCAGGGCCACACTCTGACACATTAACCCAACTAATCTCCATTACTGGCTAAGAAAAGTGTGTACATGTGTGTACGTGTGTGTGTGTGTGTCATCAGGGGGATGAAATCCATTTGGGTTGGCTTTTAATCTTCCAAATGAGCAGGCATAAATCTTTGTACACTAATGCCACTAACCGCCAATTATTGTGTGTGTGTTCACATAGTGTGTGTGTGTGCGCGTGGAGGAAGAGGGCAGTCATTACAGAATTGCCACATTGTCTTTTTCAAATCATTAACATGAGTGACCAAAGTGAAAGTGGGATTCTGAGTAGAGATAAGTGCAGCTCGGACCAGTTACACCCCCCCACCCCGCATCACACACACACAAACACACACACGCACACACACTCTGAATGCAAGTGGAACTTGTGTTGAGGAAATGTGTTAAATTGAATTCCCTAGTAGCAGTGCAGCAATCCTGCGATCTTGGATTTAAGTTGAACTTTTCACTGATTATTATCATCTTAACATGAGATTTTCTTTTATGATCAATTAACAATACAACTGATTAATGAGTAAAAGAATTCTATTTGAACTATTTGCAGAAAATACCCGGTGGTCATCAAGAAGTGTCTTCCACCTCCTACGTGCCTCCCTCACTCCATTGTCTCTTCACAGCTGCACTCTTCACACACCCGATCGCTGCACGCACACTTCCTGTGGCACCGCGGGACCTCGCATGTGCAGCTGTGGGGGGCCACCGGACGGACCGACTCAATGACACAATTATCCAGGCAGCGTGTTGGGGCTCGTCCCCCTCCACACAGACAACCTGCTAATTACTTCCAGCTATACCAAGACCGTCCCACTCACACACTCACACACACACACACACACACACACACAGCTGAAAGGAGCTAATCTGGCCTCATCAGCTTGTCTGTCATGAGCTCCAGCAGGCCGACACTTCCTCCAGCGACGCGCTCAAGCCGCTATCAGCGCCGGCAGAGACAACAAGCTAATCCTAATTGGAATTTACACATTCAAATGAAATCTGCAACGCCTCACTGGTAGGCTTTTATCGTCAGATAATACGGCGACGGAGGGGCGGGGTGGAGAGGCGGGTGTGTGTGTGTGTGTGTGCCTTCCTACATTAATTAAAAACAAAGAGCTACCTGGTGTCGGTTGCAGCTGGACTGAACCGGCAGTGTGTGTGTCTGGCATCCGCAGGGTACGACAATCGATCCAACATCTCGGATGTGTTTTCTGTAGTCCCGGAAAGCTTCACTCACTGCAATTTGTGATATTGTATTTGCAAAACAAACAGCTGAAATGGTTTGTCATTGAGCGGCCAGGTTATACTGGCGAAGGTAATACTGCCGACGTCGATTAGTCAACGAGTCTCAGTCGACTACGACCGTCTGCTTTCCAAGATCCTGCACACGCATCTCCCTGGTGAGGATCCAACACGGGGCAGATCTGATCAAATCAACTCACTACTCGAGAAACTCATTAGGAGCGCGAGCCAAAACAGTTATTAGAATTGTAATATCCTGCAAGTCTCCTGTCATACGTCCCAAAATACTCCCTGCTGCTGCATGATCTGTGTTATGGTCATCTTATTTAATAAATTAATTCATGAAAATGCAAAGTACGTTGCACAAAAAATGAAGATCCTATGAAAGTACATTCTGACTTTCTGGGCCTTGTGGACCCATTATAAGGCTCTACGCACTACGAGGCCCTAACGGGAGGCTCATGCAGGTCGGTGCCCCGCGGGGCCGCTGCTTAATTTCCTTGGTTAATACTCCAGCTCCAATTTGCTGCCACACTTTGTCGACATAATGAGCGCCTTCTGAGGTAAAGTGTTACTCAGCGTATCCTCAGAGACCTTGCTGGACAGAACGGCCGCTGTAAAATGCCATATTTAAATGAGGAGACATGAGGAGATGAGCGTCTCCGCCTGTGGGCTCTGTAACGCGCCATTAACGCCAACTCACTCCAGCGGCATGATGGGAATTGTTCCTGAGTGACAGAGGTGGGATTTCAGTCCCCCACCGAGGGAAAAGACGGACTAAGATCTGATGCACTTCAGCAGCCTGTTTCTTTTTTTTTGAAAAACCCAACAAACACGCTTCACCGCCATGTGGAAAGCGCCTTTGAGACGGAGGTGACGCTGCGCCGCTGTGATGCATGACCCAGATTGGGGCTGGAGCGCACCCGAAGCCCGGCGCCATCCACCTCCTTCTGCTTCTAGCAATCACTCCGGCGACGGGCTACTAGTTCCAATGCATGTCAGAGCGATCTATATGTACGGGAAGAAATGAACTCATTTTCCATCCTTTCTGTGTGTGTCTCGCTCTCTTGATCCCTGTGGTCTGCCCGCCCTCGCTTTCATTATCAGAAAACCAGATGAGTTTGCTCCGCCTGTCAAGTCTCCTTCATTCAGCCGAACCCCGCTTCAATTTGCACATTTCTGCTGCAACCCACACCCTGTTAGTCTCCCCGTCTGTCTGTCTATCCACGAGTCCCCCACCCCACTCCTCCCCCGGCGCTGGATCTAGTGAAGACAACACCAGGTGTAACACTCGTGCTTACACAAATCACACCTATATGAACTGCAGAGTGACACCAGGCAGTCGACGCTGCACGAGATGAGACGAACGGTATGTTAGATCCAACTCTTTGTTCGCTCCTGCTGAGCATCCTGGGGCTGAAAGCACCGAGTATCACAGTTACAATGCAACAACAACAACAACAAGTGAAAGGCACGCGGGTTGCCCTTTTCTCAGATCATGAAGTGGAACGGGCGCGAGCAAACGGCATCGCCGGCGAGCCAAGAAACATTCCAAAATGTCTAAAATAAAACACCGAAGCTAAGAAGAGGGACACGAAGAAGAGATAGAAAACCGCATGATGAAACCCCAAGGCAACGGTGGGGTAAAAATAAATAAGAGAGAATGAAAACTTTGTTATTGGGATTAATCGTGCTGCAGGAAAATGAGAGCGAACGCGATTCATAATTAGAGGCGAGATGAGAGCGAGGAAGAAAGGAGTTTGATAGACAGTCGAGAGGAGGGAGGTGGTTCCCTGGAGTGAAAGTATGGCAAAAGAAGAAGAGTGACATGTGATCCGCCCACAACGCTCAAAGCTCATCCTCATTGTTCAAGCGGATTTGCTTACAGCGAGGAGAGCATCGACAAACTCCAGACGGGCAGGGAGACGTGAGGGGGGGGGGGGCAAACATCCCTCCACTGTGGAGAGCGGTCGGCCACCGAGGACCTTGACAATTATCATCACCGTTTACAAAGCCATTTCTTTTTGCTCATCAAAAATCAGGGCAGTTCTCTCACGCCTGGGACTAAAAATCCAATTAACGCGTCCTCTGGTCGCTCCGGTGCAGTTGTACTGACGGGTGTTTCGTCCGTTTGCTGCAGGAAAAGCCAGTAAGGTCGAGATGGCAATCGATCGGTCTCAGCAGGTGGCAGGGATCGGGGGATTTCAGCATGTCTGCGGTGACCTTTGAGTTGACCTGATATTCACCATTACTTGAACACAGTTTGACTAGACTTTTGTCGGACGCACCGCACTGTCGGAGGAACGGCCAACCAGTGGAGTTAACAATGAGGAGGTTTCTTAGGTTCTCGGGTTACGGCTAAATGCCCGAGATAACATCGCATGGACCTGCATCATGATGCAGTAAAGGATTAGCGCTGGGGAAAGGTGCATCATAATGATACCCTTCCTAACGTAACAATCTTGTGAAATAGTTTTTGTAAAGTAGTAAATAAATAGTCGGTTGTTGCGTGTGAGCGCCACCCACTGGTTAGCTCTCAGCCGGTGTTTTGCCCTGCTTACGTAATATACATTTTTATTCATGGAAGCAAAATTGATGAACCTTTGAACCTATTTTCTGGAGAAGAGTCTACAGTTCGTAAATGGAAAAGATAGAAACACCACAGAAACTGGTGTAAAAGGCTCATTTTGTTGCTCTCTATGTGAAATAACTGCTCTCAAATAAATAGACTGCACGGTGCTGTTTGTTGTTGCTGAGAATAAAGGGTAAGGAAAGAAATTGCCTGGAGGAAATGGGATCGAGGTGTGTGTGTGTGTGTGTGTGTGTTAGGACGGGGTGACGTCTAGACTTTCAATTTCACACTCTTTGAAGTTTGCTGCCCGCCGGCCAAATACGGCCGTGTGGATGAGCTCAACATGAGGAGACAACAGGAGGGGAGGAGGCCGTTACATTTCCTCTTGCCTCCTCCTCATCTTTTATTTCAAGAGCAGAAGAGTTCATTCCCCCTGTGATACAATGAAGGTGCGTGTCAAAACATCAACGCTTGGGTATCTGAACAGTGTAATGAGACAAGTCTTGAGTAATAAGTGGGTCTTGTTTTTTACATTATGCTTATATCCAATTATCAGAGGAGATTATCACATTTTCCTTTTCACCTTCCGACCGTTTCTTGCCTCACAGACCAGTTTCATGTTAGGACTGATCTTGAAAGCGTGGTTACAAAATAACCGTGAAGGAGCGTCAGTCTCTGTCGCCCAGCTGGCTGAAGTGCTTCTACGGTTACAGGTCACTCTCTTTGTTTACAACATGAGCTCATATCATTCTCTCAGCCATCGCCGTGGCTACCGGGTGAGCTCAAGGCCCGTTTCTAATTGCCGTATCCACTTTGCTTGAGAGACACTCACGGGAAAAGAGATGAAACAGTGTGGAACTTCAACAAAAGAAAGAAAGAGTGAGAAAAGGGCTAAGGCAAGAGAGGTTTAGATAAAGTGGGAGGAGCCGCAGCACAAAAGCCGGTTGATGTGAACAACTGAACTCCTTCCTGTTCCTCCTCGTTCCCTCAATCCATCCATCCCGCTCGCTCTCTTTTGAGAAGAAACAAGCAGAGACTCAGCCAACAGCCAAAGTCCAGCTAAACCCTCTAAGCTGTGTTTAACCTGTTCTCGGCGCTTGTGGCTTTAACGTATCTTACTCAGCACCTGAACAAGCCTGGACCCCCCCGGGGGGGAAGTCTATTAAAAACATGTGCAATTCAGGGTCAGCTCGAAAACTTCCTGCAAAAGTAACTCACCCTTCAGGAGATCAGCTTTTTTTCAAGAATAGAACCGTGGTCGAGGTAATGTTCACATGGCTGGTACTCTAAATCAATATGTTCACACTCAAAGACGCACCCGTGGATTTCACATTTCAGTTGACTGTATATTCAGGTGAGGTCAGTGCGTTGTTTTAACGGTGGGAAAACCGGCAGAAAGGACGGGCGGGGGGGAGGGGTCTGACCTGAGTCACATGTGGCCAAGCGGCGCCGGGACATGGACCCTGAGGCTAATGCCGTGGTACAAGTCTCCATTGCCGTAACGGGCTCGATTGCTTAAGGCTGCGAGATGGAGTCCGGACAATAAACGAGGCTGGGAAAAGAACAGCGGGGCAGAAAATGGGTTCCACCCATTGTCAATGCCAAACTGTCCATGCGTGCGCACACACACACACACACACACACCCTGGGACAATAACCCGCTTGTATGGTGTGATGTCCTCACATGACAAGGAGGCCGTGTCCGATTACGTTACAGAAACGTCTACGTCTGAAGTCCCCCCCCCCCCCCCCCCCCTGATTCCCTCCTGGTGTCCTTCCAGCAGCATCAGCTGCACAATCGTTCATACGAATTGGCAACAGACAGCGGCTGCTCTCACAACCCTTCGGGACCAATCAAAGATACATCTGCTTTGCTGACGCAATGCACCATGGGTAATTAATTACCGGATTTGGGGTGCATTCCAGGAGAGACGTTATATAAACAACTGTGGGAAGTGAAATAAAAGGAGGTTAAAATGGCAGCATCGCTGCAGCACTTCTCATTTCTTATTTTAAAGCTGTAAAAACTTTAGACGGATTTGTTTTGGCTTGTTTTTTGAATAATAAAGCCCCGTTACATATGAAATGATGCCTTAGTAGACATGAATAAAATAAGTCAAAGTAAAGAATGAAAGGTCTTGCACCATCAAGGGTGGGGCTTTCACTTTGGAGATCAGATGATCGGATGAGTCATATGGTTTTTGTATGGTTCACCTGAGATGATAATGACGTATTAATCACATACTGTGTTTACATTTATGAATAAGTTATTATTTGTACATTCCGGACTAAAGTTACCGGCTCACGGTTAGTAACGCTGGACAATTGCAGTTTACATCCATGTTTGTGGACGTTTGTGCGAAATTCTTGGGGAAAAACATCTCTCTTTATGAGAATATGCCGTACGGACAGAAGGAGGCTCGTTTGACAAAACAAGCGCACGTTAGAGAAGAGCGTAATAACCCATTTGAAACCCAGAGTGTCGCTGGCAGCTATGTTGAAGCCCCGACCCTCCATGTTTGCAGTGGAACTGAACATGTTCAAACAGTGCAGCTTGTTGAGCGTAACCCTCCGAATCACAGATGAGAAAAAGAATCAATACGGCTCAGGCAGTGTGTCCGTCTTCCTGGGACCAGAGAGAAGCAAACAAAGACCAGTGCCGCCTCCCTCTCTTTCTAATTCTCTTCTCTCCGCTCTCCCCTCAGCCGGGAGGTTGCTCTCCCTCACACTTTCCTCCCGTCCGTCTCGCTCTGAAGCTTTGACGCCGGCACGGCAGAGGGCGTCGACCTTTCGTCCTGTCGGGAGAGGAGCCAGATGAAGGGAAGACGGGAGCGAGCCGGGCAGGTTGTGGAACCACGCGACGCTCGGCTGAGAGGATGCCAACGTGCCGTTAAAACACGTCATCCCGTGCAGCGGGACGGCTTTCTGAACTTCAGCTCAACGCCTCCAGTGAGCAAACCCATGAGGTCATCCCAGCATGGGGAGATGTGGCTCCACCATCGATAATGAGTCACTGCTGTTAGATGCTTGCAGCTGACAGCATTAACTACTCTTTGTCTGCTTTATGGATAGGCAGATATCGAGTCCATTTGTCTTGCAGCGCACATGGTTGGATATTGGATAATAGCTCTGTGCATCAGGGGCGGCGGGTTTTTCTGGGCCGAGGTGATTTCTCTGGGCGGGCAGACCGGGTCACGAGTCATTTCACCTCTTAACGGCAGCAGAGTATCGACTGAACTGCGAGGAGAGGCAAAAAAAATCAAACCGGAGAGAAGTTCTGTAGTTTCTAAAAAAAAAAAACTTACGTGAACTCATGTCACCTAAACGTATTATTCTCGGCCCGTTTCTGATGTTCAGAAGGAAATGTCATCAAGCTATAACCCAATTAACTCTTGATCTTGTTTTGTTTTACTCCACCACCATTTATACTCTCCCTTCTGTTCTACTTTATACAGAGGCACATATTACACTTTTGATCCAGTCGAATGTTTAACTTGTTGTTTTTTGGGAATGCACAAAGAGTGGCGAAAATCCCGGCTAAGCTCACAAGTTATTCTACAATATTCAGTCCTATAGGATCCAAGTATTTCACATTGACCCGAATCTAAACAGCCACAGTGTAGGTCAATGTGAGCTGGAGCGCCGGATTACCGGACGCCCCCCTTCTTACCTGTCCGAGCTCCGAGGCCATCTCGTTGCTCTCCTTGATAATGTTCAACCTCAAGCCGTACCGGCTGACAGAAGGTCTGCAGGCAAGAGACCTGCCGTCCATGCCTGCTTCTCCATCCGCCTCGAGCAGCCGCGCACACGCCAACACACACACACACACACACAATGGAACGGACTGTGCCCAAATACCAGCGGACTTGGAACTTTTATTAACTAACTCCTAATCCAAAAAGAGGGTTTGCTTGTTTGCCATTAATTGGTTGGTTTTGCCATCCGCTCGCCTCGACCAGTAAAGTTAAATCGCCCTTTCACACACTCGCCCATCATGAATTCTTCGACCCGCTTTTGCTTTGACACCGGTTCTCTGCCAAAACACCAGATTACGCAGAGCTGCTGAACCGTAAGGCCTGTAAGGAGAGGGGGGCGTTCAGGAGTTAAAGCCATGGAAGGAAAAGTGAAACCTGTCCAAGCTCAGGGATATCAATACTTCACAAGGCTGAGAGCGACGGAGGAGGAGCTGAATCCCTCCATCATCCTCCACAGGGCACCATTAGAACCTACAGCCAATATAGTGTATGATTAAAAGAGAGCAGGGAGAGGGACGAGAGTCAACGAGATCGATAAAAGGAGACAGCGAAAATGAATAGTGATAATGAGCCAAAAGAAGAAAAGCTGAGTGGGGAAGAAATAGAAAACCAAGCAAGGGTTGAACATATTAGACGCCACTATCTGTACCTTTGGTTTGGCACTGCATGATTTATACACGTCATTAAAATCCTATACTGTAGCTGGGCTGTCAAATAGTTCTTAAGGGCTATAAAGCAGCATGAAATACATCGGGACACTGCATACCTTGTTATGTCCAACCAGCAGTAACAATGTTAGGTGACGATCAAAGCAAGGCAAAGCTCGGATGGACACGAGACGCTACTGGCTAAAAAGAATATGGACAAAATAAATGGAATGTTTAAAGTTCAAAGTCTGTGGATATAAAAAGTAGGAGGGAAATTCACTCAGGCTCCCAAGAGGAATTTGATGTCCCGCAGTCTGACTAATGCCTCTGACCGGCTTCTTTTCCATCAGCTGAATACCATCCACCACGACACACCCTTTTAAGGCAAAGTTCATTTCAGTCAATGTATCGGTTCAACATTTTTTTTTTTTATTCCAAAAAGAATTTACAGACAGATTATTTTGGAACCAGCAGCTCTATTCTTTACTCTGAACCACTGAACCACCACACGTTTGCCATATCTGCTTGATGCCATCATTGCTAGCTGCTAGCAGTTGCTATGGTTTCTCAGCGTTCTCAATCCTTTAAGTGTGTGTGTGGTCGTCAGAATATGAGCCTCTGTCAATGTTTAGCACACAGAAGCTTTCTGCCTGTGTTCTGGATCGCTGCTTGATTAACGAGCAGTAAAGACAGAGAAGACTCCCACTCACACTGGATGTACAAAAGCTTTATTTGGAGCAATAATAGTCGGATTTGAATTATTCATGAACTCCCTCTATTCATCCAGGTTTAGAGATGTCTATCTCCACTTCTACACAATGCAGGTGAGAGAAAAAGAGGGAACAACTCTTTTCAGTCCCTGCTGCGCTTGATAATTTGACACACTGTCAACATTATTCTATTCATTTTTATGTATTATTGGAGCCCCTTTTGCAGAAGAAAAGAGTCCCCAAGGACACAAAGCGACGGGGGAAACCTGCTTGCATTTCACTTGCCGTGAAACTTGAGTACGGTGGGGAAGAATCGCTCCTGGATCCGTGATGGAAGCAGACGCCGGCCGATAGCAGCGGCCCGCATGCGTGCTGCTGCTCAGACGGGCTGATGTCAGCACGCAGCCTCGATAAAGATTTGGGACAGACAGGCTTTTGTTTCGGGAAAAGAAAAAACTGCCCGCTGCTGTTGGAGCTGTGAATGGCAGCACTAATCCTGCCTCTCACACTCTGAGCACACGTGCACGAGGCACACAGATCGCACTGCGTCCCCACCGCTCAAGGCGGCTCTGCGAGGCTTCGTTTCATGCGTTTTCATACGAGGGAACGCATCGCAGCCATCTGGTTGGAGTGCGGGAGTGAAACGGGCAGGTGGTACGTTCTTGCTCAAGGACACCTAGGCTGCAGAAAGCAGCAAGGGGGCCGGGACACAAGTCCTCCAGCTGTGGGACTACGTTTCAGGCCGAAACACTGCCAAACAGATGTGTGAGACAAAAAAAACATAGCATGGGCTGTGAAGGTCTAATGATCATCATTCAAAAGGACGTGTGCAGAAGTCAGCACTTTGTCTTATTGTTGGGATTAAAACAATCTTAAAACTAACCGTGTGTCATGAACAAAGCGGTTTTATTATTTTGCCCTTTTTGCTTCTTGTCTGTATTTATAGATTAGCCTGAAGGCATTAGTTTGTCCCTTGCCCGCTCCTTATGTTATATCTCCCCACGTTCCCCACATGCTGTAGCGGCAACGACAAAGAGCCACAGATAGAAAGCAGTCACCTCCACTCGAGCAGGGTGACCCGGGGGCTAGATTCCATTGCCATCGGTTTGACCTTTCACCCCGACCACATTTTCCCTTTACAGTCTCCCACGGCCTCTAAACACTGCACTGCCCTACACGCACTGTATCACCCCAAGTCTATTAGAGCAGCCTGATAAGGGCCCGATGGACCACCGACCTTTGACCTCAGGCTATATGCTATCGGACCGGGAGGCTAACAAGAGGCAGAGCGACCCAACGTCTCTACAAGGACACGCAATGACAACAAACCCTTCCTCAGTCCGCGGCTCAACATGAGCCGGTGGGTTTTCCTGAGCGGTTAAAGGGCGAGTCCGATTGGTCCATAGCCACATGCCTCACCTGGCATACCATCAACTTATCTATTCATCACTAACCCATGGTTTCCTGCTGATCAATTAAATATGTCAAGTACATAAATCACATGATATTAGCGCTGAAACAACAAGTCTGTCGCCAGAAGAACCATAGGCAATATATTTTTGTGTTACGAGTAATAATTTATTGAACCTATTTGATAAATGACTTAATTGATTCCCAAAATTTATTTTTGTATTGTATCGTGTCTGTCTCCAACCACTGGCTAAAATGCCTTCATGACCTCCAGGGACTGAATCCTACCACTCTTGATGACCTTTCCTCCAGTGCCATCATCACTACTTTGATGCACAGCAATTCATCTTGCTAACTAATCGTCTGATCTCCATGACAGCTGCACCTGACATGTATGGACTCCAGAGGATATTCGGTTCACCACTTCTAAGCCTGAAATATAACAATTCAAAAAGCCATGGTGTTTCATCAACACATACCTGCTTCACTGACCCCATTTCCCGCATCGCCACCCACGGACAAAACTTATATTTCACATCTACCACTGGTGAGCTTCTAGGAAGAGCTAAATAACAAGGTTGAATCCAACACTGCAGCCTCCAGCAGAGGTTTGAGACGGTTCGTCATCCGAATCTGTCCAGCCCACTGTATTGGTAGCCAACTGTGGGCATCCAGCCACGAAAGACAATCTAAAGCAACAAAACAAGTCAGAGGAAACATAACGAACACACCAGGCCCAGGTAGAGCTAATGTGTGCAGACAAATGTGCAGGGGGCGTTTTCTTCACGTTTGGCAGCATTTTCATGTAGAGGACTCATCCGGAGACCAAACGCTGCAGTTGTGCTCTTGTTTCATGTAACAAAATAAAACTGACACATTTTTTGTGTTTATAGTTTCACATTAGAGACGTTTGAACCTTTTTGTACTTTGAGATATTGCATTTGCAAAGTATAGATTTGAGATACACTAGAGGAAGCCACAGCGCAACAAAAGCTTGAGGACGTTTTGTTCACTATCCACAGATTCATTAATATGTTAATGGTCTATACCGTCGCAGAAGCCCAAGATCCCCAGTCCAAACTGTATTTTCTGTGAAATAAACTATCACACGGTGAAAACTGCATGTGGAAATTAGAGCCCGAGATAGAACAGGGGACAGGAAGTCCTAAAAATCTCAGCAAATCCAGGTCACGATTACTGGCCCGGTGTCCTCATTTGAAGGCCTAGACACAGTGCGAAGTTGATTCTCTCATATTTCCCTTCAAATCACCTTTTCATACCACTTTATGGCATTTCCTTGTTTTAGTTAGTGCATCGAATACATTTTTTTCCACTGTTTGAGATTAGTTTGATGAAACCACTGAGTATTATCAGATTTATGGAAACCAGAGACCAATGTATAAAGGCTTGGAATGTACTTTGAGGTGCTGCATCATAAAATAACATCACTTTGTGTCACTCCAAACAAGCACAAGTCTTTGCTTTAATTAATCTGATGATGTGTTTGAGAAATAAGTATTTTAATAAAGTGTAATCAAGTGTAAAAGAAATCGCATGAAATGGTTAAAAACGTCCCTCAGAAGTTAACAAAGCCCAGGAGGACTTTATACCGGTTGTTTTGTCCTACCAGCCGTCCAAAAGCCAAAGGTATTCAGTTAAGTAGTATTCGTTCTGCATTCTTTACTTATTAAATGATTGATAGGATTAGCAGACATATTCTAAATAGGTTTGGTGAAGAGCTCAAGCAAAGACGAGGTAAAAAATGCTTTTCAAGCATCCCAATCCAACTAGAAACCATCAATGACTCAAAAAGGTGCAAACGTTAATGAGCTAAACCAATGTTGAAACGTCAGTATCTTGATGCAGATTTCTGATGAGTGCTGCTGGGCTTTCTATCAGTGGCTGGAGATATGATGGAGAACAAGCGTAAGTTTTAACAATGAAGCTGTTGCGTAAAATCTCAGCGTGTGTACGACACTCTTGTTGAGCAATTATGCTGCCTACATTCTTTAACCAGTCAGCCACCGAGTCAACCTCAACGCCTGACCTTTAACACCGGAGAACTATCCTGACCTGCACTCTTGGACAAACCGCTTCTTACCTGGAGTCCCCTGCGCCTCAAAATACTTGAGTCATCCATGATTCAGAGAGCTCGGGTATCTCTTCCTTCTTGGTTTCCTTTTTTTTCAAGGCTACAAAGTTCAGGCACTTTCTACGAGGTCTGTGCACAAGGAGCTACACAAGAACCCTCTCCTCTTTGTCCATCAACGTCACCAAAGTGTCAACAAAAAGGCGTATTGAGCTGCCGAGCGAGTTGCCTGGATCTAAGATACGGTGCTCTGTTTAAAACGTTCCACTCGGCCCATTTTCCAGATGGGTAAAAGCTCTACAAGCTAGCTTTCCTCCTCACATGAGTATTCGGTTTAAAAGTACTGCACTTGTTCTCTGAAGAGCATTCCCATGCACGGAAGTGGTGTCAAAACCAGTTTCTAATTAAAGTTGATAAAAAAATGTCCAACCCGAGACTTCAGGGATAATCCATGTGCCGAAGAACACAGAGTTCACAGAGAACAAACGAGAAGACACCACAGCACAGGACTTGGAAGGATTAACGGCAGCGGAAAGTGTGGCGGTCTTCTTGTTTTTAGCTGTGGGTCAGAGCATCAGAGCGGTGCTTCCCCCCTTTGGCTCCCCCGTTTGTCCCAGCTGGTGGTGGCGCAAGGTGCCGTGTGGCTGAGCATCGTCCTGTCCTCTCCTCTCCCTCCTCGTCGGAGCACGTGTCCTTCCTGAGCTCGCCCTCCGTCCGCCACTCTTCCATTCATCCGTTCAGGCACTGGAC
This sequence comes from Apeltes quadracus, assembly GCA_021346845.1. Classification (NCBI taxonomy): domain Eukaryota; kingdom Metazoa; phylum Chordata; class Actinopteri; order Perciformes; family Gasterosteidae; genus Apeltes; species Apeltes quadracus. The sequence continues at coordinate 12,678,268 of CM037924.1, forward strand.
ACACCCCTCCGCCTCGCTCTCCTGCAACACGCGCGAGCGAGCGAGAGAGAAAACACTCCAGCGCTCTGCTCTCTTCTTTCTTCAGCCGTTTTCCAACCTTCTGTTCTCTTGTCCTCTTCCGTCCGCCTTGAGGCACTAGCCCAGAGGAGACTCCGCTGCCTCCATTATTCACGGGTGACTCGAGATAGAAATTAATGATGACAATGGGGCCTCGGGGGAATGCAAGGCGGGAGGGAGGAGAGGACTGAGGGGAGGCAAAATCATAAATGGGGAAGGCACCAGCTTGAGCCCTCCAGCTTAGCCGAGCTGTCCCAGAATGCAGAAACACTCGCAGGGAGCCGGCCTCTCAAGAGCCTCTTTCACCCGGGGGCGGACTGTCACTCAGGAGTGTGTGTCCACAGAGTTTAGGGACAAAAATGCCTGCGGTTACTGTTGTTTTTCTGTTTGGGACAAGTAGAAGAAATAGGAATCCAATAATATTAACACGCTTAGAGGTGCTGGACTCGTCAGTTAGTGAAAGCGGAGAGAAAACAAGAGGTTGTTTGTTTGCTAGCACCGCTTCACTTGGCGACGAGGCACCTTGCATCCATCTCCATGCCAACCGGCCGGGCCAGATTCCATCTGGTTAAAGCCGGCGGGAGCTCAGGGAATCTGCATGCGCTCACACACATACACACACACACACACACAGATACACAAACGGCTCCACATGCAAGCGCGTCACGCACGCTGGTCATCTCTTCATCTCCGCCGCCCCCCTCTGCATCTCCGATCGCTGCTGCTGGATGAGAAGGACGGCTCGTCTTCCTCCCTCTACGAGAAAGTGCAGATGTGGTCCCCCCTGCCCCCCCGCAGCAGATCCCTTCCTTCTTCTCCTGCTCTCCACAGCCGTCCGTAGCTTCTGTTCTTTCCTCGGCTGTCTCCGATGTGTCAGTGTGCTCACGTGCTCTGACTCCTCCCCCCCGTTCTTTCACCGCTCGCTCTCCCTCTCCCTCCTTAGCTCTCTCCCTCTCTGCAGAGGCGTGAGCAGAAGACCGATACTACGCTCTCGATGAATGAAGGGGCTTTGAGCGCTCCGCCTCCAGCCCCCCACCACCTCCCCCCATCATCATGCGCCGCCACAGCCTCGGCTCGCTGCGAATCATAACAAGAGGGTGTGTCTCACGGACGCAGCAACGCCTCACGGACGCAGCAACGCTGCGGCTCATGTTTTGTATTGTGTGCGGCTGTGAATTAGTCATGAGCGCACAGATTACTTATTCAACAGGACGAGTTCAAACACGGACGGGGCTCTTCTCTTATTCATCATTTGGCGACTCAAATGTGACGACACGGTCGAGCCTCGCTTACTGACTTTACATGCTGGCTGCAGAGATTTAGGCTGACTCACAGTCCCTCCTGCAGGTCACCTAGAAGCTGATGGACGGGGTTAAGGTCGGGGCTTAGTGCGGCATACAAGTTGTATGCCGCACTAACACGATTCTTTGTTGGAAGAAAGAGCGAAGCGATAAAAAACGGGGCCAGATGAAACGTCGAGCTTAGAGCTTGGGAGGCGGCATCCGCGTACTTTTGGCTGCGTTTAAAAACACTGCAAGAATCTGTTTCACCATTTTAGGACAACTTGGATTATTATAGTATGAGAAAATATCACACTTGAAAGTCATCCCATCCGATTGAGGACAGGATGACATAAAACAGCCCATGTTGAAAACTAGGCAGGACCCCATGTTTAACTGGTGAGCCTGTTCAATTAACAGACTGAGGGGACAGAAGGGAAAAAGAAGGCAGAGTGGCTGGTGTCCTCCTACGCTCCACAGAGAGCCGTGCAGCGATGACTCATCAGGAGGAGAGAGATTTGCCGATGAGGAGCGATGGGTGGGTTGAATAACCCAGAAAAACACCAGCACTTCTCCCAGTCAACGCTGACGTTTGGCTGTAGGTGGCCTCTGTGAAGACCCCATCCCACCTCCATCACCATAGTGGGGAGTGGGGTTCCTGTATTGAATTTCTCAATGTTTTTAGGTAGTTGGGAGGGAAGAGCAGGATGCTTGAGGGTACCAAGTTGGGCGTCTGGGCAGATGAGTCAGAGTGAGAGCAACACAAAGTTTTCCCTAGCGCCTATTTTTAAGAAAAGTTTAACTGCAGGACCACCTGTGTCACGTGACAAAGAATGACAAATTATGCAGAAGGTTCTCCTTAAATATCCGTAAAGAAAATGGAGCAGTAAAGCTTCCGTGAGGGATTCAAATAGCTGCGGACCCACTTACCTTCGTTTTAATGGTTTATTTTACGCAACAAAGCTTCCTGCTAAATTCAACGCCATTATAATTGTATTCAACGTACTGTATCTGCTCTCTTTGTGTGCAGAAAGCAGACCCCAGGTGGTGAAACAGGGCGAGGCCCATCCCGTCTCTGTCGGCCCCCCGGCTCCTTGTTAATGAGAGCAAAGGCCAAAAGGGGCCACAGAGAGGAATGTTCACACAGCCACGATGAGTGCGACACCGGCTGACTGAGGGAGTGCGTCACCGACTAGTCCTGCGCACGCACACAAACTGAAGTATGGGAACATCTTGTTCATCATTTATTTACGTTACAAGAGTTAAATGATTTGTGTTACGCACAAAGAAAACCAACTTCCCTTCTTGCTCTCGCACGACAGGAGGTGCTTCTGAAAAACCGAACAAATATATACACATTTATTTTGTATTTAAAAAGGCTCATTGATCTAAAACAGCTGGTCACTGCAGCTTTAATTAGACAAACCGAAGACTTTTCAGCAGCGTGGATAAATCCACATTTGGTGCCTTGGTGAGTGATTCTAGCAGCGTGACTGCATGTTGCCCCGAGTCAAAGTAAACTACAGCGGCTGCGTTCCTGGTGATGAAGGAACCACGGTGAGGCTTTGTGGCACAGAGGAAGATTCATTGAGTGTTTATTTCCAAAAGAAATGTTGCAACGAGATCTCAAACATGCGCCTTTGGTGCAGCCTCTTGACACACGCGTTTCAGACGTAACGGTGTGAAGGGGTTCACTTTACAAAGAGTGGTAAAGAGTGTAAGAGGCAGGCGCTTAGGTTCAGGCAAAGGAAACACCTGGTTCAGGTAAAAAAAAAAAGCTTTAGAAAAGTAAAACTCAGAGCAGATAAAAATGGGGGGAAGGAGTGATGTTGGGTGAGAGCGATACAGATAATAAAGGCTGTTTTCTTCTCTGCTTCGCACACAACTAATTAAAGCCAAAGCCTGTTGGTGGTGCTTTACGTCTGTGCTGTATTGGGGGTTAATTGAAGTGGTGGCCTCGGCTCTCCCTGTCAATGGCAAAGAATTGCCCACAGCAGCATTTTCTCCTTCTTACGTCTCTAAATCTTTTCAGTGTATCAAACACTGCCCTCCCTCCTCGTCCGCCCACAGAGACACTGGGCACTCAGACAGCGTCAGGTTTGTTTTCAGCTGACAGGGTCGGGCTTGTTAAGCCAGTTACATACGTGTACATGTATGTTACCCGACCGTCTGCACATATGTACATTTATGTACATCTGGTTGAGTGAGGAGGGAAAGAAAAGACCTCTAATATCGGCACAATTCACAAATCAAAAGCGTAATCTAAATAGAACTGGAGACCGGCTTCATGGTCCAAAACATAGCAAACAGTAAATTGTGAAACTGCAAAACATTTGTGCTAAAAAAGAGACACATCAGAGAATAAGAGTAAACTAAATTCACTTTTAAATCAATTTAAGAAGTATTCCTTTAGTTTCAAAGTAAGGGCCTTACAAGGGCCACAAATAGATGACGAAAACAGCCCATAATTCATTGTGGAAGGTTCAAACTGCTGTTAAGTGAAGTTGCGTCGAAGTGTTTATTGACACTGGACACATCAGCATGATATCGTCCTGCATTCCAGCACTACACGACGACGTGGAAACGAGCGACCTCTGACCGGTAGCGGCGCGAGATGGGATCCAATATCTGCGGCCACAGAGTAGCTGGAGGAGAGCTGCTGCTTTTAATCGATTCCTGCTGGCAAACTGCGTATTGATCGTGTTTTTTATGTGCGCTGTACAGTAGTTACACAACGCATTTCAAGTGTTTACCGAAAACGTTTCGCTCCTTTGCAACGCTAATTGCAATACATTGTGCAGCTGCATTCAGAGGGTGATGTTTTGAACTCGTGGCCTTCCAGTAAATACTTATTATTATTTCTAAAATACAGTGAACCCTCGCTGCATCGCGGTTCACCTTTCGCGGTCTCGCTGCTTCGCGGATTTGCATCGTGCATTGTGTTCTGCATTCTGATTGGCTAAACAGTCTCTCCGCTTCATCTCTACGTGTGTGTCAATAACGTTGCGGTTTAATATGTACACGTACGTAAAACAGAAGAAAAAAGAGCGACAACAACTACCGATAACAATGTTCTTCTCTCGAAAAAACACACACCTGCACTGCGGGCTTTAGAAGAAAGAAACAATACAGAGCGGAGTCAGGATGCAACGGCTCAGTCAGAAGAGCAGTGAAGTACATGCGAGTCACTATTTGTCCTACTGGACTATTTTTTTTCATAATCATTTTTCATTTTCTCCCGTTCTAATCCAATGACTCGGGTCGCCGTGCTGATCTCCGCAATTTGAAGCCTCAGTTCGTATTGATGATTAAAATTATTATTTAAAAAAAAAACATTTATACAGTACTTTTATTTGTTAAACAAATGCTTGGGCCTGTAAAAAGGTTTTGTTTTTTGGTTTCAATGTATTGGAGTATTTCATTGTATAATAATTGTAAAAAAAAAAAATAAAGGTTACTGCTTCACTTATTTCGCCTATCACGGGTTCTTTTTGGAACGTAAACGCCGCGAAAAACGAGGGTTCACTGTATATTATTTCATTTCTCGCCTTCTTTGAGCCCTCTTTTTATTTACAGTTTGGTTACTTAATTAGAAACCATCGACAAGGAACCACGGGTACAGATGAGCCCGCACGCACGCACGCGCACACGCACACACACACACACACATGTGTGTGTGTGTGTGCGTGTGCGTCTGCATTGTGTAATGGAGGAACAGAGATAAAGAGCTCCTGTTTGTGTGACCCCATCAGTCCGTCTGGACGGGCCGCCCTGCTGATGCCGGACCACTTGTGTTCAGACACACTGACCCGGGGCAAGCGATACGGGTAAATGAGGTCTGGCCGTGATAGGGGTTACAGGAACGCAACGTCCGACGAGTGCAGAGATGGACAAGCAAGGGAAAGGCGCTTGGGGGAGACTAGAAGGAGGCAATTAAAGACACCGAACGGGGCAACAATCCGGCCTGAAGATGAACAACCAGTCTCGTTACTGCGCTGACAGGTCCGTGTGCGCGTGGTTGGGCGTTTCTGCAGTATGCTGACAGGGAAGATGCTGACGTTTGAATGCAAGCATCAGCCTCCTCAGACATCCCAGCAGGGGGTGGGAGAGGGAGGGGTGGGGGGAATCTGATGCGGTCGCTGCATCGCGGTGGGAGAGGGAGGTTGAAATGGTTTTTTTTCTTCTCTTCTTTGCAAGGAGAAAGCTGGAATCTATGCGTGAGCCTCTTTGCGCTGTAAGAAGAGCTCTGGCCTCCCGTAAGCACAAGCCTTGGGAAATCACTTCCCAGTCCCACTGCTTCGTGTGTTTAAATACAACCAAAGTCCAAGTGAATTAGCCACAAGTTCTCTTCATCACTTAAAGCGGGACCTTTTGAATTTTACCTCTCAACCCAACGCAGTGACGTGGAAGGGCCTTGCTGTGTGTCAGTTCACTGTGGAGCCGTGCTATGAGGGATGCGCTCCCACTCAGTGCGGAGGAGATAGAAGTGCCATGTTTGATGATGAAGCTCACACCAGACCAAAGCCTACGAGGGGAGAAAATAAGAGCAAGACGAGGAGTTTGCTTTCCCCCCCCCACATTAAAGAGGGGGAGGGGGAGGGGGAGGGGGGGGGGGGGTCGATAAGAAAATGCTGTGTAAGCCGAACAAGCTCCCCACAGAGAGACGGAGGGAGGGCGGATGAAAGAGAATCCGGGAGAGGGGGGGGGCATAAATAGAGGGTGAAGAGACAAGCAGAGGACTCACTTTGAAGAGCTGTGTTCCGTGTCTTCCCTTCACCCTCGACTTTCTCACTTTCATGCTCCCACGGTCCTTATAGCAAACCACCATACAGCGCTCACACTAGTTTGGAACTAATGTACTTTTCTGACATTAAATTTTTGTGAAACACACTGGATGAGAGTATGCAGAGTACAGAGCATCTATTCTGCCTCCCACTCTCAGAAGCCTGGTGCGAGCCGCCTCAACGTGACTGACTGCTTTCAGAGGAGAAAACAGACACTACACACACACACACGCACGCACGCACGCACGCACGCACGCACGCGCTGACTGAGCTGCTGGAGGCGGTTTCAGAAGACATTGGCCAAGTCAAATCTTTGTTCAGCACATGGTAAACACAACTTGGACTTACTGTTCAACTAGCGGGTGGAAAAGTTCACGCTCACAATACGCACAGTGTAAAACGTGCATGTGCATTTGTTCGAGTTCGAGTTCGAACTCAGGTCAAAGCATTGCTGGCAACGGTGAGCGGCGGCAAAGACCAAGAAGGCAAGCCAGTGTTGTGTGCAGCGATGTCGCACTGCTGTAACGAGTTGGCTCGCCCTCGCCAGCGTCTTGGCACGCTGATTCGCTCAGACTGCACGTAGAACCTGTAAAAAACAACCGCTCCTCATTTCTCTGGGAGGAAAAGGAAGAGGCCACACGAAGTCCCAAACCAAGTCAGCATATTTTGTCCCTCCCCTTCCTGGGTCTCCATGTGGAAAAAAGGTAGGGGGTCAAACTGAGGTTGTATCACGATAAACACTGAAATCTTGCGCTTTTAATAGCAGGCAGTCAGCAGTTCCCTGTATTTCAGAGCTATCTGCAGCTAAATGTAGGTAGACACAAACGCAGATGTGGAGGAAAGAGTAAACACACACACACAACACTTTAATTTCCTCTACGTCATCAGCGATGTGGCCGATACAGTCTGAAGTGGATTATCTGCTAACCCAAATAGAGCTAGACAGGGTTTAAATGTCTGCTAATGGGGGAGGGATGCAGGAGGTAACGGTGCAATATATATATATATATATATATATATATATATATATATATATATATATATATATATATATATATATAAATAAATATCCGTAAATTTTATTACACATACATAAATCTATAGAGATAAACATGGAGGAAAGACAGGCTGTGACAATGAAATGAAAATAAAAAAATTATATTGGGCTGCATGTGTACGTTTGCTTGTATACACGAAAAAAAAAACAGTACACACCCGAGAGGACGCGTTATCCTATAATGATCAATAATAATCATGTATATTTTTGTTTAGCTTTTATAATTCTCATTCTATTTTTAAGCCCAAGCATTTTTGGAGGGTTTCTTTTTTTTTTTTTTTAAGTTTTGAGTTTTTTGTTTTGTGTTTTTGAGGTGGATCCGATCGGTCCTTCCAACACCGGAGCCCCCACCATGCTGCAATTTGACAACCGCACACCATCCCCCGCCTCATGCGCATAAAATCCCTGCAAACCCCTGCTGAGGCAGTCTGGCACACCACCCCATCGCTGCTATTGCAGCAAAAAAAAGAGAGAAATCAATGAGTCAAGGGGCTTTCTGCTGAAATAGGATGGTTACCTGCCTGTAACGTGGGACAGGCATCGTCTCCTAGACGGTGTGCTTTTCATGACCAGATTTTGTTGTTATTCAGTCGAAACGAGTCATGATTTTAAAAAACCTTCCTAAATCTGCACTGACAGATTTAGAGACCAGCAGGGGAACATGCAGCGGCTAAAACAGACCGATGTCTGCCGTGGTAAGAACAATAACAAGGGGAAGGGCGAGTGCGGATATCTTAGAATAATACAGGCCGACCAGTCACATCAATTCATCAAAAACAGAAGTCCAGGTAGAGGTTTCTGCTAAATTCCAACAAATTTTGCTCAAGGCGTGAGAATAGGAAAACGTGAGTTCACCGTGACCTTTGACCACATGAATCTAGAGAGGCACCTTGAGTCCAGGTGAATAGCACCAGGTATCACGCTCACAACAAAACAACACATGATCTAGCAGAAAAAGCAGCTGCTGTAGAAATGACATGTACAAACACTTGTTACGCAACAATCAATGCTGCAACGTTCTTCGTCAGGAGGCGATTTTTTTCTTGAAGTTTGTCTGCAAATTGCGCGGAGAGAAAAAAAACGCAAGACTCGACAGCTTCCAATAACAGCTTAAAGAAGAGTTACGCATCGATGGGGCTGGAATCGATACACACACACACACACACACACACACACACACACACACACCCCCCGCGCCGCTCCCTCCCCCGTGGCTGATGTAAAAGGCACACAGCGTGGACTCGCTACTTAGCGCTCGATAACGACCCCCTCTGCCCTGCATGGAGACGTGAGCCCTGCTCTCCGTCTCCATACCCCGACCTCTGGCTTCTCCCCGGCTCGCTCTCTCAGGGCGAGGCCTCCTGTTAGCGAGGAACATGAAATAGCAGGAGGAAGCTCACGGCAGGAAGGCAAACCAGCGTGCTTGCGTTCAGGGAGCTTTTGAGGGGAAAGTCCATGGTTTATTATTTTGAATGTGCTCCATATCTAAAGCATTAGCCCTCACCTCCCCCGCAGCAGCCAACGCATTTGGAATTCATGGCTCTTTGTAGTCAAGTCTTTTTCATGTGAATCCATGTGTTGTGAAAAGGTCTCTGGGAAAGGTTGTATGTTTGAATCTGCCTCCAAAGCGAGAATTAATGCGGTTTGCCATCCAGATGCTGACTTGTTTGGGGCTCGTGGTTTGCATTTTCACATTCCTTTGACACGATTTGGCCCCGAATCCTGTAATGATTCGGGTCAATAATGGAAAGGACTATTGAGAGTAGGAGAGGGAGACTACAGACAAGTCACTAGCAGCACGCCGAGGAACGTTTTTATATTGCTCGATTTAAGAGTGCAACTAAACCTGGCAGTCTGTGGCTTTGTTAGATTTCAAGGTTTTTCCATTGTAATGACCAAGTGTTCATTCAAAAAGGAAATAAAGGGAATTATTTTTGCCATACATAAGAAGGTGGTGAATAAACTGTACGGTGCATGAGCTCCTTGGTTATTCAACTCAATGCTCCAGATGGCGTCTTTCTCTGTGGAAAGGCCAGACTGCGATCTGTAATACACACATCCATTCTGCAGGACAAAAACTAAACCTGGGGGGGGAATGAAGGGGAGGTGCAGAGGGCGCAAGAGGCTAAATTCACACTCCTTCTGCGGGTCATAATTAATCAAAATTTTGCCCACATGGACCTTAAGCAAATATTGATGTCATACATATCTTGAGGACATCCTTATCTTTGGTATCCATTGAAAATAAACAGTCATAAATCTATTATTTCAATCTTTACAAAAACGATGCTTCAGCCGCATGCCATTTCTGCATACTTTCAACGCTGCCAAAACCCCAAACACAAACATCACCACCACATTGGTTCCTAAATCAAGCTTTGTGTTGTTATTGGCACGTTTACTTCTATCAGATAAGCAAAACCATTTTTGACTTGGCTCCATTCTCAAGGAAAGGACAAATGTTGCATAATATTTTTTTTAAAACAACAAATTAAGTAATTAATAAATTAATCTGGGAAGGAACAATTTCATGAGCTTAGATCTTTATTATACATTTTAAAATCAAGCTAAATTTAGCATTTAGAGTTGTTTTAACTAGAAAGGGAAGTGAAATAAAGTGAAACGTTTTATAAACGTGCTGATTACGATTTCCTCCTTCCTCCTCTGCCTTACATACCAAAAGAACGTAGCCATATTTGGGTGGTTGATCCCTGCGGAAGACATACGAGTAAAGAATACTGGATGCAGCCTTCTCACCAGCCCCAAAGGGTTGAGAAATATTTAGAATGATTCGAACTACCAGGTACTACAAGACTCACTTTACTTTGAGTGTGTTCATCAAGTGGCATTTAAAATGACTACTTGTAGATTGGGGGCGCTTCCGTTCGTTTGCTGTGGGAGCGACTTTGAGCAGGAAGCTTTATCTCGCAGCGAGAGCCGCTTCTGTAATCTCTCAGAGGAATTTCTAGGATGCAGCTAAATGTGACACAGAGAAAAAATAACTACGTCTTTGTGTAAAAACAATGCGGGGACCTGGACTCAATGACCTGTCGCCCATTTCCACCTGACATCAATTTACAACCTGTAAGTGGGAACATTCTCCTGAAGAGGATACCAGAGCATTGGGCCTAAGCAATGCTAAGTGCTATTAATGAGCATTGATGAGCTGTATTGTGAACTATTATCATTTCTGTAGGCGATGTAGAGGGAGCTGCTTGAATGGGCTCATTCTCCCATCTGACAGATGGAGGCTATGTATTCAAATCAGTTCTCAAAGGCCAGGTAGTTACTATTTATCTAGTAACATTAGCTCACAGCTGCGCAGCATTAGACAATGAGGCTCCTGTTGTGACGATGCTGCAATAACAACTGCTGGCCACTGATGAATAAGGTATCAGCACGATGGAGGGATCGCGGGGACCAGATACGACTACAAATGCTGAGAAGGCAGATATTTGAAATGTCGCAGACTAAGAAACGGAAAAGAAAAACTGTCCAGTTTTCACGGGAACCAAAACAATTCATCTACTCATCAATAACGCTACATTTCCTCAAGCCTTTTTTCCAGGGACTGATCCAATGTTAGAGAGCAATAAGAGGCACCACTGTGAAATATCCTGTAGAGCTGTCCAAAACAAAAACAGATAAACACCACCATGCCAACGCTTTTTGTTGAAATAGCATCAAGGATTAAGCTTCCTTTATTTCTAAAAAAAAAAAAAAAAACGCACCCGTAATCACACTGACGGGCGTTTCTGCTAACAGCTAAGACCTCCAGCACAGATCAATAATGCAGAGTGATGGATGGCTGGCAACATGATACACGAAAAAGAGAGAGATCCGGATTACACGGAGAGGGAAGAAGCAGGCGAGGCGCATGAGCAGTAATGGGATCTTCTAAACCGACGCGGTCGATAGGGATCACGTATCTGCTCAATCTGGCTGACCAGAGATCTGTGGCTGGACTCGGAGGCCGAGTCTGGAGCAGCAGCTTCCAATGACTCGCCATGGACCGGGAACGCTACAACGAGACGGGCCGACATGAGGCTGGTCAGGGGGAGGCCAAAGAGGGAGACAAAGGGGGAGGAAGCCTTGTGAGTGCCGTAACGCGGTTAGTGTGATTGATGCTGGACATTACGTTTGAGACCGGAGGAGACTGCTGGGTTTGTACGAGACCTAAAGCTATACATCACCTGCGTACAGAACGCCGGTGCCCCGCTCCATTAGCGGGGCGATAGCTCGCTTCGCTAATTAACCGCCATTCACTTGAGTGCGCGCGCGTGCGTGTGCCTTCCAGACAAAAAACAGGGCTAGCTAATGAAACCAAGTAAAGCAGGTTTCCGGATAAGCCTCCGAGCTTCGATCCCCGTGATTGGATTAATGTTGCATATGTTTTTACACGCGGCCATACACACACACACACACACGCGTTTCCTACTCCAACAACACATGTTGGATTGACTCCAGAAATAATTTATTGTTTGAAGGATTACTGAAGGACTAATAAAGATTAAAGCTTCTAGTTTCTTAAATGTCAATATTTGCAGGTTCTCAATAAACAAAAAGGGTTTAACAATAAATAAGTTTAAAAAATTGTTCCCAGAACCCATAATATTTGGGGAAATTGAAGCAAACAAACCCAAAATATAAATATAACTAGAATAGATTTTCAATAATAAAGTCAAATAAACAGGAAATAATGAGCTCTATTAATAGCGTGAACATAAAACACAAACACGCAGGCTCAGAACTCTGTACGATGCCGATAGGAAGCAGTCACAGGGATACAAGAGAGACAAGAGTCAGACCTCCGTACTGAACTTTGTGTGTGTGTGTGTGTCCATCTCATGTTGCGATCTCAAGTGCAAATGAGAACTTTGTTACATCGCTAACACTAGTTTAAACTTCAAGGCAGAACGAGGACACATGTCCTGTTAAACGTAATGAATGTCCCATTAAACAATTGTTGAGATTTATTTATTTATTTATTTTTTTTAAAGACTATGGGCTTAAAGCAGGAAACTGTACGCCAGTCAGTAACTTGGAACTTAGGCTAAAAATAAAGACAGAGCTCAAGATAATAGGAAATAATAAGAAGAAAATAACTTGGAAAATGAACTTGTATCCTTGCAAACATAATCAATGCATTATGCACAATACGTTACTCCACCTACATGTATTGCTAGAATCGGAGGGTTCACTGTAGATGAATGAGACTTTTTCATTCCTTAAAATGCACTGATTAACCTGAGGCTAGTTCTAACGAGGAAGGAGACAGACACTCAGATCCCCTCTAATAACAGACATGTTTTCCTCCCCGTTCAGACTGAGAGGAGGAAGTTCCACCTCACTAGATTTCACTAATCAATCCCTGAACGCAATCAGTCCACCTGTCAATCATTGGCTGAGGCACACAGGTCCGCTTATCGAAGCGAGGCAGCGATAAGTGTGTGCGTTTCTCCCACAGTCCAATATATGACAGTAACCACTGAGAGCTGTCAGCTTAAGTTTGGATTCTAGGTAGGGGTTTGTGTGCAAGATCAATAAGAAGCGTATCCTCTGTACACAAGGGACTACGTGCGTGTGTGTGTGTGTTGCCGTTTTTCCTCGTGCTCATTCTGAGGTTCAATTACCTGGAAAGAAAAGAACGATTTGGGAGGAGAGAGAAGTGTCGGCAGACAGGTTTTTTTTTTTTTTTAACCCAGCCGGGCAGCAGAATTTATTGTTGAACATGCAAACACACACAGACACAAACACACAATAAACGAGTCAGTTGGTGATGCACAGTAGTGTCCATCTTCACGGATGACCTTGAGTGGATTCAATGCTCAGACTCCTGACTGAATACAACCAATGTTGTGCGCACAGACTTAAATATTGTGGATGAGGAGGAGAACATGCCGACGGCCCCACGCAGCCCCCCTGATCACATTCCCATAGACGAGCTGGGCTCGCACAACTTTGTTTGGGTGAACACCGGGAAAATGTGGTTCAGAGTGCGCGACCACATTTCATCTCCACTCGGCTTTTATCTGCACTATGGGAGTAAATAAAGCCCACGTCGCTCCCAAAGTCACGAGAACACTGCGCTCCTGCAAAGGAGATGCGTGGGCATGTGTGTCTGCATCACGTTGTGTGTGTGTAGGAACAGACTGAAGGCCAACGGTGATCGCAGTGCAACAGCGTGGACAAACAGAGAGGCGGGAGGCAAACGATGAGGCTAAACACAGGCGAGGCGGATTGTCTCAGTGGATCAATGTTCAAAACACATGTGCAACCGATGCCTAGGACGTCAAGAATGTTGAGAAACATCCATTTTTGTAAAAAAAAAAAATCGAACCACCTCGCCCAGCCCTAATGTACTCCTAAAATAATATTTCAATCTTATTCTGTCCGAGCAAACATTTGCTCTGTCCATGTGTGGAGAGTTTACTGTGTACGGTTATCAGAACAAAAATATGTATTCACATGTGTACTTGGCACTATTAGTTTCTGGTGCTTTTGATTGAAAAATTTGACAAGCCGCTGACGCCCATAAACACACACCTCCCTCGTTTATGGCTCATTTAGAACCACTTACACCGGTCTTTCAAAAAAGGCTAAACAAAGGGAGTACGTTTTCCTGCTTTAATTTTCACTTTAATCAAGTCTCCTTTCTCACCTACAAAAAAACGACAAAAAAGACTGCCAATGAGACCTCTTCATGCAGGCTAAATCTTTTAGAGAAATTAGTAGCCTGCAGCCTCGGCTGATGTTGTCCTTTGTTTTGCCTCTGTGCTTTCCAAATGTGCACTGATCACATGCAGGCACTTCATTTTTCTCTCCAATTGTTGTCTGCAGTCAGTCATGCTGGATCTCACTGCAGGGGGGCACGTGGGTGTGCATGTGCGTGTGGGTGTGAGTGTGCTTACTGGCAGGTAATTAACTCAATATAGTCAAAAATCCAGTGGAAGCAAATGAACCAGTAAACCTAATTCTGGAGTGTGCTGCTGCGGATGATTGTTGTGTGCAGGCAGGAGGTAATTATCCGAAAACAGTGCAATCGAAACGACAAAAAAAACATAAAAACACATCTGACTTCTTCCCATTAGCTACAGAGTAGTGAGACAGATGAAGGGCTGGAACTGGAGTCAGGCTAAATGTTCCATGGGCCTCCGCAGACACACATAAAGGAACACTTGGATGTGTCCATCCAAAGCTCTGCTTTTCCATGCTCGGCGGGAAGGCGAAAAGCTCGCCGCTGCTAATAAGGCACGAGGTGAAAGCCAAAGTGGGCAAAGAAAACTCCAAAAAAAAGAAGGGAAAAAAGGCTGAGGACAAGGAAACGGTTAGCACAGGAGGCCAACGAGAGCAGAATGAGCAATGCAGAGAAGGAAAGGAAATGGAGGAGCAACAGAGACATAATGAAGATATTATGGCAGAGTGCAGAGGAGGGCCGGTTGGTAATTACAGGTTCGACAGTGGCTGGGCAGGGGGGGGTGGGAGGGGTGGGTGTCCCTGCACTGTTAAATGCTCTCCACCCAATTAAAGTCCGTCACCTGGAGGGAAGAATTTTAAAAAGGTTGCAGCAATGACAAACGAGGCGATCAGGAGCTGCAGTCTACGGCTCCTTCTGCAAAACACAAGTATTTGTTATGAAATGACTCCCCTCCCCAACGCCCTCTGCGGGGTGTAAAGACACCGCATGCTTCAATTATTCATAAGCCCATTTCAATTGGGTAATTAAGGAGCTCATTAGCGGGAAGATCATAAAAATTACTTTATAAGGGATCATACTTTGCAGCGCTGGTAAAAGCTTCCGAGTTGAAGTCCTTCACTTATTAGGGCAGATTAAAGCCAAATATCAAGTCCTTTTGCTCTGCCGTGTCATTCCAAGACTGTGGAGGAAGTAACGAGCCCAGACATGCTGCATTATGGGTTCTTTGTCCCAATATCTGGATATTGAGCAGACATATCAGGTGTTCGGGTGTAATCGGGTGTCATCCTCATATGTTCAGGCCATTAAAGTATTCTAAAGAAAAAGGCAAAAGGAAGACAGCCTGAACATGTTATTTCAGTGAATGGTACTCTGACAGAGCAGACAGCAGGCCAAGCCGGCCAGAGTTGTTCACTTCACCTCCATCTACAATTTCATCCATCCATTCACCCTCCTCTGAGCCCCCTGAGTGAGTTTTGTTATTACACTGCGGCATGATTTATTCATTCTGTCCATCACAGCCTTGCTTCAGTGCATACACAGGCATGTGTACAGGCTGTACTAAACTTCAACACAATCTCCTTGTGACAAACCGGCATTACTTAGTTTGTCTAGAAGAACTATTCCTCCAGTAGAAATTAGTCGGCGAAGGAAGTCTGTCGATTATCTTCACAAACAAATGTTGACATTTTCAGTCGTCTGAAAAACACAAGCAACATCCAATTTCCCTCCTCTTTAGGGGTAGAGATACCATTGGTGGGTGTGGATGAATACGGCAGAAAATATTGTGAAAGACGCTGTAAAACACGCAACTGATTTCTCCTACATGAACGCCTCCCACAAACAGAACAGCTCTCCTCATCTATGCAGGAAGAGTCGTAGGTTAAAAGAGTTTACCAATTCAAAGAACATGCAGCACTTCAATTTAAAAGGACATGTTTTTGTGTGTGTGTGTGTGTCTGCATTTAAAAGGTGACAGGTTTGTGTGCAGTGTCTTTGCCGGCAGGTGAAGCAAGAATAGTACAGGAGCACGGTCTCTTACTGTAGCGATGAATCGTGCTCATAAGGACAACGTGCAGCCTGCAGCAAGATAAAGAGGTGTGTGTGTCTCAAGTGAATGTGAAAATAAGCAGGACAGACATCATGAAGATATGCAAAGAGAAGATTAGACAATCAAAACGGGCACACACACGCACACACACACACACACACACACAGTGCGATTTCTGTTGCCCGTGCCCTCAGAGAGTCCAACCTTCAGCATGAGTCACCGTGCTCTTAATGCCCTTCCGCTCTGCTGTGCTTTTCTCAAACAAAGCTGCCTTCTGAGACAATGACACACACACACACACATACACACGTTTACTGGCCTTATTTGGACAAAAAGTGTCGCATCATTTTAGTGGCGCAGCTATGAAATCAGATGATTTGGCTCTTTGAAATCAAGCAACCGTAGCTGCAGTATTGTGCAGCGCCAGCCGCCAGGACGCGGCGTGACACGCCTGCATCCGCACCACAGGGACACTCGTTTCAGGGAAGTTGTTGTGCGATTTTGAACTAAATGAAAACAAGAGCCTGATACAAAATATGTCTAGGAGCATACGAGAAGAGGCAAGCCACTAGCATGGATGTAGACTTTTAAGTCTTCTTAACTACCAGTATTGTTTGTTGCTAGGCCTTCATTATACCACCGTTACACCAGATGGTGGACTCCGCCACCCGTAAAGATTAGATAGAGTTTGGACTGAGCATCGGGACACCAACTTTTTGGGTCTTACAAACGTTGAAAGAAAGATACTGGTTCTAAAAAGACAAAAAACACTCAAAATTGAGCGCAGGTTTCGGATGATGGTGTATCCGTTCATCTCCTCTCCACAGCGAGCACACCTGCACGAGAACGTTTGCAGGTGCACTTCACAAAGAGCCGGCTGTGAACACTGCTCACTCCGTTCCAAACTTCCGTCCGTCCCGGGTGGAATGAAAGCAGGGAAACAAGATTGAAAAAAGGAATCCATACGACAGACTGAAAACCTAAAACCTAACCTAATTTCGCGTGGCGAGCACATCCTCAAGAAACACAACGATATTGTGCATCCATTCAGTCAAGCTTAAATAAATGCTGAGTAAAAAGATATTCATCATTCTTCAACGTATGAATTGTGATAACCTTTGGGAATATGACCCACTGTGATTCATATTAATCTTCTTATCTTCAGAAATAGGGTGTATGGCTCTATCTCCCGGAACACAGAGCAGTGAGAGGCGTCCTCTCGTCTGCCTAGACCCGCCCCACTCGGCCTCTGACTGACTCCGTCACCGCACTCGCTGCATTTATTTCTGGTGAAGATAAGCGGCGGTGCCTTTAATGATGCCTCAGATGTTTCCGCTTCCCTGTACAGTGCCGTCATATTTAATTACAATGTCTCAATTATGGGAGAAAAAATTGTTTCCCCAAATGTTGCTGTGTACGTTTGCTGTGGAACCGCGAAGGAAAGAGAGTCAACACATTATTTATGTTCATTGATCTTTTGTGATCTTGTGGTTTCAAACTGCCGTGTGTATATACGTGTGTATGTGTGTGTGTGTGCGTCTCCCACCCAAGTCTCACAACCGTTAATGATGTGCCTGAGCACGGGCTGCAATACAGCAGCACTCCTCTTTCATGTTCAGCCCTGTATCCTCCTTCCCGCAGTCTTTCAATTCTTTATCTTCTTTCTGTTCTCCCACCAAACCAAGGCTACTAATATTTTCATCTGATTCTGTGTGTTATTGCAAACTTTCACCTCCACAGTGTCTGAAGCTTCAAACAGAAGTGAGCTCTCAGAGACACTCTGGGCATCAAAGAGAATCATTCTTTTCACATGTGTGTCGATACCCTGTGCAAACACAACCACCTGTTATGTGTAGGGGTTACCTGGCAACCCTTTGGTTGTTTGTCTGGACACACACACACTTTAAGTATGTCACAGATAGAGAGGAGAAACAGGAGTGAGCGACCCCAGTCCATTAGTCAAGAGGTAAACACCATCTGGACGCCTGCAAATGTTTTACCCAACACGCGCGCGCACACACACACACACACACACACACTTTGAGCCCCATTTATTTCACACAATAGAAGACAGGACACACACTGGTGCTAACACACAGGTGCTAAGAACACAAACACTCAGAGCAAGTTCCCGTCCAATTACACATGCCGCATGGCAACGCACAATTTTAATCCACACAACATGGGGGAGGGGGGAAGGGAGGGTTACATCGTCAAGCACTAATGCTCTTCTGCAGAAGCATCGGAGCGATTAGACAGGCCAGGTGATGCATCAGGGTTCACTGAGCACAGGTACGGTTTATTAGATATTACATAAAGGTGAACCACTTCTAGACTGTAGGATATGGGATTGTATTGTAAATCTGTGCTCAATAAAGTGGGTGCACAATGATCTGAAGCACCATAGCTGAATATTGAGGAGATCTTACAATTCTCCCCTACCAAAACATTATTTCACAATATAGGACACCGAGAGTAAGAAGAGAAGCAGCAGGAGAGAAAGAGAAAAAGATGAGCCGGAGAGTCTCAGGTGTTATTCCTAAATCCTCAGAGCGGGAGAAGGCGCTTTGAGACCAGTAATGTAAAAACTGACAGCCGTGACCCTGAGGAGCGGCCTCAGAGGCGAGGACGGCGTTCCGGCCACAGGACGGGGAAAACATTCACAAACCTGCCCTTGAGGAACACAACAGCCAGCGATCACGTTTTCCAGCTCTGAATCCGCAACGCAAGGCCGCTGAGACGAGATACAAGCGTCATTGTAGATGGATGGGATTTTTGCCATAGTTTAGGAGACAAAGCGTGGGGATGTGTGCTCTCATTGAACAATGGCGCCACCTGCTGGTGGTTCTCCCACAGCGGCTTGTTTAAAGGACTCAACCGTCTGAACAGTCCTCTCTAAATCATTATGTGGTTTTGAGTATATCAGAGTGAGTTTCAGAGCCTTTTATATGTGCGTGTTTGTTAATCTCATCAGAATATAGATCCTTATTTGGCTGTGAATATAAACAGGCTTAAAGCATGCTCTCCATGTCTCACAGCAGGGCATCAATGGCCACGAGAGTTGGACTATTCGTGTTGCAGGACTGTCTAAAAATAAGACTTAAGTTTTCATGTATCTCCACAGGTATCATTTTCTGTAAATGATTAGTGATGGTGTACTTTAAACTAAAAAAAAGTCACTTAGGTCACAGATCACTACCAACATCCGCCTTTTTTCATAGCATCACCACGCTGGATGGGTCTGAGCTAGAGTTTGTCGACACATACAAATACCTAGTCCCATTAGACTGCGCTCTCTCCTTCCAGCCTCACCTATTAACACCAAACACCAAACACCAAATTAAATGTAGAATTGGCTTCCTTTTCCGCAACCGAGCCTCCTTCACTCAGCGACAATGACTATTCTCCCTATGTTTGACTTTGGCGACGTCATCTATAGAACGGCCTCAAACTCTCTGCTGAAAAAACTGAATGCAATTTGTCATAGCGTCATACATTTTGTAACAAATGCCCCTTAAAACACCCACCACTGCAAGCTTTATGCCTTAGTCGGCTGGCCGTCGTTAACCACTCGGCATCTACCACATTGCCAATTAAAGACTTGTAGATGACTTGATACCAAAGTCCCGCTGTATTTAAGCTCTTTAGTTACACCTGCTTTACCCACCCGCAGCCTACGCTCAAGTAGGTACATTGCGTTAGAGACCCCGAAAGCCTACACAACATTCGGCCGTCAATCTTTCCAATTCGCAGCCGCCAAAGACTGGAATGACCTACAAAAAACACTAAAACTCGAGACCCTTGTCTCACCAGCTGCCTTTAAATTACTCATATCTGGACATCTGTACCTGCTAACAGTTATTCAAACCCCTGTACATTCTGAATATAGATATAAATAAATAAATACAATATATGTGTATATGTATATTTATTAATAACAAATCTATGCTGCCCAACTGTCTAACTCTTCCTGTAAAACTTCAACTGCGTCCTACTGCTATTTGCACTGTTCTATATAATATTATATTATGTATGCATGTAACTTTATGTTGTCCTGCACGTTTGCGCCCGATCTTGGCCAGGTCGCCGTTGAAAATGAGAATTTGTTCTCAACTGGCCTACCTGGTTAAATAAAGGTTAAATAAAAAAATAAAAGGTGAGAATTAGCTCACATTTAGTCTGAACTCATTTCCCACTGTGACATGATATATTTGTTGGCAACAAATCCCACACAACCACAGATGGGGGCACTATTCAAATTAGGAACACAACTTCAATCACTCTGGAGCTGTAATAGACATATGCTTAGGTTTGCCAGAGTGTGAATGGAAGAAATAATCACAGGCAGAGTTCCTCCAGTGATCCCTTCTACAACCACCAGGGGTCAGAGAGGAGCTGTGACCTGGCCGTGTGAGGACCACTGTGCTGCATCTCCACTCATTACAGCGAGCAAACACACAATGAGATTCCTCTTCTATTTCTTCCTCTTAGCACTGAGCAAAGTCTGTGGATGTTAAGTGCCTCAATGTGTGCGTGTGTGTGCATAAGTCATATGTCGCTGCCTACCCGCATTCAGCTGACAGAGCTCCAGTTTAACAGACAGGATCCATATGAAGCCAGACTGAATTTTTTTCTTTTCTAAAATCAAATCATGCAAAAAGTGCATCTTTTTTGCAGCCATTTGCATGCTGATGACCCAATAAGGTCGGGAAAATTTTGTTTTGGGTCTAAAATATTCTGCTGATGATATCATGGAAACCAGTACATAAGTTGTTATAGGGACGAGGACTTTTCCGCTGTGTGTGTGTGTGTGTGTGTGTGTGTGTGTGTGTGCGCGCACACTGACCGGGCCGGTGAGAGACGGCGCAGACTGCCCCAAGCTCTGGCTCCTCATGCGGACCAGGTTGTTCCCCTCTCCTCCCGTAGACTTTCCGCCCGTGGCCCCCGGCCCTCCAGATGGCCCCTGCCAGGCCAGCTGGCTCACCCCGGCGTGCAGACTGCTGGACAGAGGCAGCAACTGCTTACCTGTGAAGGGGGGGGGCAAAAAGGGAATGACTCTTCTCAAAGAAGCCCAACCGAACCTGCTCTCCGTTCACGCTGCAACACAATCCCCCGTAGACCCGTCCGCCACTCAGTGACTCATCGTTGGGTTATTGGTCTCCACCCTGAACGGCTAGATGAGATTCATGCTGGATCAAGCTCAACGATCGCTCACATTAATCATTACCGATGCAGCCGTCAACTATACTAAAGCTGAAAGGAACACAGGGACCAAACCGGGCTTTGTGGGAAAACCCGAGCCGCGGATTCACATCCAATCGGCGTTTAATCATTTGGGTTGAGGCTGGAAACCTCCATCAGAGTCAGGACACCTTAGGGTAAGCACCATTCGATGTGTGCGTGTGTGTGTTTTACCGGTCATCCCCATGCTGCTGCGTCGGGGCCAGCTTTCGTCCTGGCTCAGCTGTCGGTGCAGTTTAGACTTGGTGGCAGCGGTTGCCGCGGGCGACAGGTCGGGGTTGCTCATCTTCCGGAAGAGGAGGGGAGCTGGAACAGCAAACTCCTTCTGGAAAAGACGATAGAGAGGGAAAGAAAAGACCCGTTAGACTGATGTCAGCTCATATTTTGGATGTCCAGCTGCTCACGATGCACACAAATCGCCTCGCCTGTCAAACAGGTCGTGCAGGTGAACCGACAACCTTCATCAACCGTCATTTTTCATCTGGCGCTGCTCAAGAGCTGGGAGGTTGGTTAGTTCAAAACCTACTGTACCGATTTGAGGCGACCGTCATCAACCCAAACTATCCGCCACGGAAGCAGCTACAGAGCCAGCGGAGAGCTGGACTTAAAACGCCCTGCCTGTCAGCGCAATAAAGGGAACATTTCCTCTGCACTTCCTCCACATTGTCAAGCCTCCCTTAAGAGATGCTCATGAGAAAAAGCAGTACAGCCAGCACAAACACACTCTCGCTTTCTGAACGCCTGTCTGTGGGATTCTGGTTGAAACAATTAGAACACATAAAATTGAAAACATCTGCTGTTGATATGGTAACACGGCGTGACTGGGCTCCTACTCCTCTCGGTAGCGGGTGGACAAACCCATGACGAGACTTTTCCTGAAACATCTGGACGGCCCACGCACACACAAACACACACTCTGCTCCTTGATGGCTGCACAAATTAAAGCGTTTCAGTGAAAGCTACCGTTGCTCTTCGCCAAAAGGAAACCTAAACCAACTCTCCCCTCCAAAGTCCACGCACGCACACAGTAATCACGTGCAACCTGTATCCATTACTGGTGCTGGAGTAACTGATCTGAAGCCGGCCATCTTTGGCATCACCAAACACTATGAAACCATGTCGGAGCAGCTCCTCCTTTGTGCCAGTCAGATGACAATTCGGCTGTGGTCCTGATGAGGCGTCTTCACAGCGTGGCGGACATGGATGAAAGCGGTGCATGCTCCACATTCCAGTATCTAAACGTTGTGAGGAACAATTATTTAAAACACCTTATATTGGGGGCTAAAACGGCCCTCCAAACTGTCAAGGCACAGCGTGTTCGTCTCCGAAATTAAAAGTGTTAAAAAGGCACGGGACCCAAAGTTTGCGCGGGCGAGGTTACGCCTGAACCTTTTATGGCCCTACGACAGCTGCTCAGTTTAGTCCCCAAAGCCAATTGTTGTACAAAGGACACAGAGACGGCTTGTCCTTTATACAGCAAATTAAAAAAGTACTTCACAACCAGTTCATGACAAGGATACAGAAATCCAGATTTGCCAGATGGCCATAAGGTCCGGATGTGCAAGTCATTAAACCCTCAATCTACAACGTCCAGAGCTACAGAAACACGCATCTGGATCCCGTTTGGACCAGACGGATTTCTTACCAACAACAGTGCTACACTTGCCCCGCCATAGTGTCCTTTCAACAGGAGACCGACACGTGTGTGTGTGTGTGTGTGTGTGTGTGTGGCACCGTCCATCTGAATTCAAGACAGAGCGCCTGCTGCAGCTCTTCATTCCTCCAGCAGGGGGCAGACGCACAGTTATCTGCCGAGCTTCTGACTGTGTTTATGATTTGAACGTCTTCTAGACTGACAATGAAATACACATAAGACGAAGGACAGCCAAGGAGGTCAGGCTGTCAGTGAGTGAGTCAACCAGACTTTGGACATCAGTGTCCAATGTCCAACTTTGAAATATAGCAGCACCAAAGTGCCCCTGAATGGTTAACTCCAGCATGCAGATTCACATGCAAACGTCTCCCACGTTATCTAAAACTACACTGTGTCCGTTTGTTTTTGTGGGCGTGTTTAGGCGCTCATCCAGCAGGTAATCTCCCCCTGCCGCCCAGCAGAGGAAAAAACCTCCAAACCCCACCCGCCTCGCACAGGGAGCAGCAAAGTCTACAGCGTGAAGTGCACAGAGCTGATATGGTGGCCGTGTGCGACGGGGACTCCGGGACAGGACCGGGGTGCGTTCCATTTACACGGCAGATTTAAGAAGAAAAAAAAAAAACGGTGTGATGTGTAATTCATACAAATTACATGCACTACTGCGTGCTCATGCACGTGGTATCTGGAGCCCTGTGCGGTCTTAGGAATGAGTACACGACGATGGTATATTTTTATTAGCTATAGTCATTTCCTACAGTGGAGGGTAATGTTTGAATGGACTATTACAACGAAAATCCCAAAAGACGACAAATCCTCGACTGAATTCAAACGATGACCCTTTTGTATTCTTGAAATGTTACATAAAGATTAATGAATTATCATGGCAGCAGTGGATAAACTTTAAAACACTCGACTAGACTACGCCTAGATATCAGAGAGATGGATGTTAACTGCTCAGTCAAACATACTGCATGTGTTTGCAGCATTAAGGGGTAACAGCCGCTCCGTTTGGGGATCAACAGGCTGAAGTTTTGTAAAAAAAAAAAAAATCTTTAAAAAAAAAACTGCATATTCAATATTCAATTCTTCAATGTTCGTGACACCTCGGGCACTTGAAAACATTGTGTCTGTGCTATTTTATGTTAAAAATGTGTGTTCTCTTTTCTGTTCAAAGCCTTGTGTGATGAGAAACAGCCTCATTAAAGCTGAGCCGGGGATCAGGTCACCTACCGGCCTAATTAAAATCTAATGCTAAAAAGTTTTTAGCATGGTTTGAAAAAGGGGTCTAATTTAAGAAGTCTAATAAGGTTGGTGGGTTTGTACGTTGTTCATGCTGGTGTTCTGGTTTGTAAAAAAATAAAACTGAAACATCCACATTGTGCCCTCGGAGATCTCCCTGGAGTGCCAATGGCTTTTCTGCTGCTCACTAAAGCTTCAAAAAGGACTCAATAATAAAGGACTTCATAATTGTAAAAATGAAAAATTCTTCCAATCAATAAATCGTGCACCATTTGCAAATTGCGATTATTGGTTAAACGTGGACATATTGGTGACATATTAGTTAATAAGCCTTTTTATGACAGTTTGTTCACGCTTTTCCACAGCAGCTGCCTGGTCAATTTTAAAATGTGAAACATCTGCCCGAACAAACACCTAATGAGACCACAGTAAAGGCTCTCAGCTGGCTACGTGAGCTGCTAGAATGTGAGCAGACGCACCTAATACCTCGCTGTGTGTGTGTGTGTGTGTGTGTGTGTGTTTTACTGCAGGTCTCCGCAGGCTGATGGAGTTCAGGTCCCGTCCAAGAGGTGTCCTCGATATTTAGAGAATGGTCGGCTGCCTTGGTGGGATAAAAACATTTGGGACCCGCCCACAGGGAGCTGGCAGAGATAAGAGGCGTTCTAAACTAACGTCGTGCTGGGGGAAGGGGCAGGGTCTCCATCGGCGGGACGCTTTGACCTCAAACGATCCGTCACCACGACCTCTCCGGAGCGCGTGGAGCTGGAGATCTGACTGCACCGCTCCACCCGCTGTAGCAAACCCGGCTGTCCAGCAAAGGTCAACACGTGCCGGTCCCCCCCACAGAAGGGCTTCTTCTTCTATTATTCTGCTGAGGCCACTACAGCTTTTGCTGATTTTTGTACCATTTTATCAGCAGCAGATTATAAAGGTTAATTCCATGCAATGTTTTTTGTTTTATCTACCAGACTCCAGTGTCCATACAGAGTTGGCTCACAAGGAGAACAGCACATCTGCCACTACATGAACATACTCTTGCATTTGTCTGCAGCAAAGAAAGTAGCTTTTCTTTCTCTGTATTTTCAGTTTGGGATGAGCTATGAACATCGTTGCTTAACATATTTTGGGGGAGCGATACAAACTGACATTTTAATCCATAAAGCACCAATCAAAATACACTTTCTCTTTTAATCAAATTAGAAAGTGTCCAACCCTTTGACAGGTACCTTATATTTGACTGAAACGGTTTCAATGAATCAATATTCTGTATTGATCTTCAGGGTCAAGAAATAGAAGGAACCTGCTCTTTTGTAAAGCTAACATTAGCCGAAGCAGCTAAGAAGAACTGTCCCCCTGGTAAGGTCACCATCTGATGGACAATGGGAAGACAGAGGAGTCCTACAAGAGCAACACGGCCACACAGGTAAAGGCAAACGTCATGTAAGAGGTGTGTGTGTGTGTGTGTGTGTGTGTTCAGGTCAGAGTTAGCATGTGACCTCCAGCCTGTCCCGTTTAAACCCCCCCCCCCCACTTCCCCCCACTTCTCCAAGTGAGAGTTGCCCTTTCCCGTCCCACCGGGGGATGAGAGCTAAACAAACCAAAAGGAACAGTGTTGCTGTGAGGGGGAAAAAAAAAAGAGGAAAGGTCTGGATGCAAAATGAGGAGATGTTTGGGAGGGGCGGGGGAGGGGGGGGGTTCTTTGTGATCACCCGATTGTGAGGAAAATGTCACACGTCCATAGTCCAACACCATGGTGCTCAGAGAGGAGGAATGAAGCTACGCAGGCTGGAGTTGCCTCGGGTGAATCGGAGTACTAGA
The DNA here is from genome assembly GCA_021346845.1 of Apeltes quadracus. Classification (NCBI taxonomy): domain Eukaryota; kingdom Metazoa; phylum Chordata; class Actinopteri; order Perciformes; family Gasterosteidae; genus Apeltes; species Apeltes quadracus. The sequence goes on from CM037924.1 coordinate 12,704,145, forward strand.
GCTCTAAAGGCGATCCATCACGTGATGGAGGCGTGAGATGGACGTACTGGCTCACATGCTCATGTGAAACAGATTGAGTCGTCCGAGTGATTCAGTAGTTTTTTATTTTTTTTAAGTGTTGATGAGCATGTACATAAAAAAAATAAAAATCCATTAAACGTTGCGGTTGTGCTTTAGGTTATACGGAAGGCTTAAAAACCCTCCAGTTACTCATGAATAAAAAATGTGCCACACACACACACACACACACACCATTAGCATTTAGACCAGCCGATGCAAAGTGATGAGAATAATAAAGAGTTAAGGAGATAAATGGCTCCTGTGCCACCGATGAAGCTCAACGGCAAAACGATCACACAATGGAACGACAGCATCCTCAATGCCCTAAACGGGCCGCGGGTAGATCACACTCTCCAAAATGATACGCTGGAAAACAGGCGAGTCCTTCATGTCCAGACCGAGCGTCAGAGGGAAGATTAATTGTGTAATCAGCAGCTCAAACTTCCTAGATGGTCTCCCCTCAAAACATGCCTGCTTGTGTAGATAGCCATTGTGCTGGTACACACTTCAGGTCTAGCTTTGCATATCTCATCTCTCCAGCTCCTCCAAAGCATAAACACCTTGGGCATCTATCAGGGGAGTAAACAAACAAAAGGCCACCACTGCTGGCAGGAAGCGTTGCGGACCATGGTTTATTCATGCGCTCAAAAGGGAAGAATAATCTTTTGCTTGATTGTCCCAGCCCCGACATTTATCGCAACGGCACTATCAAGGCAGGAAATGCTTGGCCTGGTTGTCGTTTTGTTTATTGCAGTTTGCTTTTGCTTATGCTTTTTCCTCGGCTTTTTGGGGGAAAATTCCACCCAGTCAATTTTAGTTCATCAGATGTGACAAAATGTCACACTGAGGTATTTATGTCTAGTGGTTCAACGGCTTCCACGGCAATAGTTTGTTTTTAGTTAGGACTGGGCTCCTTTAACAATCATAGTCACCTGATTTACCATTAATACCCGTTTTAAGCAAACGATGAATGAATAGTTCCTGTTCTGCGTGATGAATACGATTCCCCTGCGTCACTCATGGCTCACAAACAAAACATTGTTGGTTCTGGTATTGTCATGAGACTTCCTCAATACACACAAAACATACAGAGGAAAAAAAAGGAAGCGTTGTCCTTTAGGAGGATGTATCGATGTCATCCAAGAGGAAACACTGACATGAATTTGAATGATACTCAGTTTGGCGGCGGCTGACCAACAACTCTACTATGACTCAGGACAAACGGATGGAAGAGAAGCAAAACGACAGAGCGGGCCAGAAGGTTTGAAATAACATTTCAACAACAATTAAACAACAGTGTCTAAAATACACGCTTTCTGAAGTGATTACTCAATACAAGATTTAGTCTTTAGAAGAAAAATATACTGTCATTAATCGTCATTAATTGAGATTAATGAATTTGGCAAAAGATGTTCATTTACTACTCAGACTGAAAGCAATACGTTAGAATTGGAGGAAGACGCTGCGGATGTAATCACTTGGGGTGTGATCTCTATCAAACAAGCTCTCACACACACACACACACACACACACACACAGCGGTGAGTCAGCGGGGACAGAACTCACTCCACAGCTTCAACCTAAAAATTGTTTAGCCGAGGAAGTTACCACCCACATGCTGAGGGATCCCATCTCATGATGTACCCCCTGAAAGTGAATGTGTTATTTCAGAAAGGTTGGGGCCCACCGTTTGTAAAAAAAACAACTTCACAGTAACGTGCTCGTCCCTCATAGCAGCCACAGCTGCAGATCTCTGCTGGAGTAACGACTGACTGAACAGCACATCTGGACGCGATGCCGAACAGCGTTAAAACAGGAAGAAATTAATTCAGCACTGCGTTGCGGCAAAGCGGCACAGCTGCTAGCCCCGCTGCTAACGACCACTTCTGGCCTCCTTCGGTTTCCGCGGTGACATGAATCGGTTTCGAGAACAGGAAACTGATTGCTCATGTACGCGAGCAGAAGCATGAATATAATCCCAACACCTGCTCCTAAGGGACGGAAAGCACTGTGTCCGCTGGTTGGGCCGCTCATAAGGCCGACCTGCTGCTTCCTCTGCTGGCTTTGAACGGGATGTTCCCAATGAACTGAGCGGCACGAAGGTACCTCCGAAGCAGGAGGCGCTCATCGGGTTTCTCTGCCTTTCAATAGAGCTTAGCTTGGCAATAGCAACGCAACTCCAGACACGCACGCGCCTGTATGATCTACCCTGAGCAACAGGAGCACTGACAAAACCGGACCCGCGGAGGGACTCCGAGGCGCAGTGCTGCTCTTATGTGTGAGTCACGCAGGAGTTATGGGAGTGTTGGAGGAAGAGAATGGCCGCTGAGCCAGTTTGCGCTCACAGCAGCGGGCTGCAAAGCTTCTCAGAAGGTTAACTGAAGATGCCATCTTGGCTTGTACTTCCGGGTTCAAGCATTCACCGCCAGCGGGATCTTTGGTGCACTTTTTATGAGACTCCACTAAATCAATAAAGTCATGTGCACAGTGCCACTTTGTTTGCGCCCAAACCGGAGATGAATCAGTCTGCGTCACCAACATGCAACATCAGCCTCAGTTTTCCTTTTGTTACGTTCAACCCTTGCATAGCATAAAAGGAGTAAACATAGACGTGGCGACATCGCCCATGTGTCGAATGCCACTCGGACTTACGTGACTTTACTTCTCACTGGATTTATGAGAAGTAAAGTCATTTTCTATTAGACTTCTATTCAATCAATGAAAATTGGTTCCATCGATTGAATCGCTGATTCACTCGCAGTGGAGAAATATTTTCTTTTGTCAAACAAACCAAAACAAAAGCCAGTCCTTAGGTCTTGATGGTTTTAAATGAGTCTGTGCTCTTGCACAGATAGGAGGACAGAGGTTATCATTTTTTATTTGTTTACGGTGAGTCATGACTTTACATAGTGAATTTGCCGTTTGCTGTAAACTGCTGCTGTAGAAACAATATTTACTTAAATTCTTATAATATAATATAAATACACCATGATCTTTTTAAAGTGATTATTTACTGATGAACTATTGACTAAAGTATCTCCAGATCTTAAATCTATCTTAAAGATCAAATCTTAAAGATACCGGCAGGCTACTGTAGTTTTTCAGCACACTTGAAAATTCAATTCAATTCATTTTATTTTGTATAGCCCAAAATCGCAAATTACAAATTTGCCTCGGAGGGCTTTACAGTCTGTACACATGCAACATCCTCTGTCCCAAGACCCTCACATCGGCACAGGAAAAACTCCCCAAAAAATGAAAAAAACCCTTCCAGGGAAAAAAGGGAAGAAACCTTAGGGAGAACGTCAGAGGAGGGATCCCTCTCCCGGGATGGACAGAATGCAATGGATGTCATGTGTACAGAATGACTCATACAGATGTAGAATACATTCAATTTCTATAACAGAAATTATTCAAAGAATTCCAAGTAGGTGGAAAATGGAGCGGCTAGTGGAGGGGTATTTAGTTGGTTGTATCTAGCAGTGTGTTGTGGATGCAACCAAGTAGTCTTTTTAATGGGACTCAGGTAGCGGGTCTGAAAAAATAAAATGAAACACTTCTTGACAATGACTTACATTCACCTGACGACATCTGTGGCTAAATACAGACACAACGTGAATATTACCAGACGTTGCTGCGATCGCTCGGCCCTGAAATGCTTTCAGATAGATAGGAAAGGCTGCACTACGGACCAACCCACACAGAGTGCTGTAAATGGACTAGATAGTTTAAATAGATTAATAGAATAGAATAAAAGGATGGGCAGATACATATAGTTACCATTGTCCTGCAAGGGGAAATTATTTGTGTATATATTCACAGGTCAAATCATAAGAGAAAAGTGTTTAAAAATGCCCCATCTATAGATCATATTAACTTGCCTAACTAATTAGCACAACTTTGAAACTTGACTAATCATTTGAATGTAGCACCTGTAATGAAGTCACAAAGCCTGTGTGTAACTGCACCCAGACGAGGTGAGGTGAAGTGAAAGGGATCAAGGAGGTAGGTGGCGTGTTGCCGGGGGAAGCAGGCGGCTGAGCGGCCATGTTTCGGGATTCTTTCACTGCCATGTGGCTCGTGTAGTTGGTTGCAGAGCTGGAGGAAGCAGGATGTTTTTTTTGGAAGCTCCGTTACTGGCCGGAGCCCAGAGGGTTATCAAGAAGCGGGCCAACTCGTGCCGACTGGTGAAACGTGCATTTAGAGTGTGTGTGAACATCGGGGGGCGAGTTATTGAGGGAAGGGGAGGACCAGCAACCAACCCCCCCCCCCCCCCCCCCCCTTTTCCCCCCCTGCCTGTCGAGAGAAGCCAGGTGAGCAGCAAACACCTGCAGATCAGCGAGTGGTTAGAGTGCTGGCTGCTGATTGGCCGACCTCATTTCACAGCCTGAAAAAAAGTTAGCTTACATCATCAAGTAAGCTAACATACTTCAGTTAGCTGAATGGATCGGCTAACTGAATGATACTGGCTGGCTGCTGACATTTTGAACACTGTTGGCACTGTGTATTTCGTGAAAATTGTAGTTTTAAACGCTGGTTATGAGAACATATGAGACTATGTAAAAGAAGTGCGGTCCACATGACCGCAGTCATAGTTCTCTCTATCTTGATTATAACCCAAGCCTCGTACATCGTTGTCTTGTGTCCTTGTCTTTGACTAGGAAGAATTTCTGATTTCAAACACACAAAACTCTGAGTCTATGTCATGGTATTTGACGTTCTGTACATGACCACAGACAACGAATTCATAAGCATCCAGTGATTTACACGCTCGGTTTCTATATCTGGCCACTGTATATTTGGCCATCTGCTAACGTCTTCTATCCACTCCACTATAGTACACAGATCTGGTAGCCGATACCATTTGATAAAGTCAACTTTTTGAGATAACTTTCTCTCTGTGTTGCTTAATCCGCACGCGTAGCTTGACATACTGCTGATTCTTCCGTTGCCAATATGCGCGCGCTTCCGCTGCAACGTCATCATTGTGTTCAAACAGTAAAAGGGTCTACATGTCATTTTTCCCCCGTCCGGCTTTCGCCGGCGTATATCTATGGATGTACGCAGAGTTTGTTCTTGGATGGTACTTTGGCTTGAACCAGCTTTCATTGTTGCTGTTGGATCCTCCAAACACAGAACCCTGCATGCAAGGCTCTGATTTCACCTGGCTTCACTCGCAGCAGCTTTACACCCATCGCAATCCGCAATCTAAAAACAACCTAGTTAATAAACAGCTCACTTTGACCCAACAATGTTATGGTACTAATAAATAGTGTAAAACATTTACATCATCTTGAATTCATCGAGAGGAGATGGAGTGATAATGAAATGAGCGTTGGAAACACAGTGGGTTTACACTCAAACAGCAGCGAGTGCGAAGCCTGCAGGTCTCTGCGTGTAACATTCCAGGTTCCCTGCATTTGTGCTTTCAGAGGTCTACAGAAAACCACCCACAGGGACTCTCCCTTTTAAGTGGGAGCTCCCCACTTAAACGTGACCGATGTGGACGCCATCAAACAGCCGGCCATTATATCCACCCAACACGTCACTGCTGCATTGGAGCACAGGTGTGCTACGCTGCTCATTAACCCGTTGCGTTGTGCTTAGGAGACTTTTGTTAGCGCAGCCTGAAGTCACTGGAGGCTTGTGACTACCACGCAGCCGACAGCTCAATGTCATCACTGTGAGAGACGGCTAGGAGTGCACTATGACGTCTTGCAGGTCAGCTAGGGTTAGCAAAGGAGGGGGTCGGGGGGGGAAACGACAATAGAAGAAAAACATTTAGCAAAGGTCCTCTCAGTGAACGGGTGACTAATGTGGCGTTGGTCTCATTGTGAAATCTGCACATCAATCAGGTACAGCGACTGAGGGAGGGGGGGGGGGGGGGGGGGTGTTATGGGAGATGCATTATGCAGCACTAAGCAGAGGCACAGTGATGGATTCTCTTCATTAGGACGCTGTGTCAGGGAAAGGATCTGGCTTTTTGGGGGGAGGTTTGGCAGACAAAGCTTAATAAAGTAAAAGCTGCTTTCTGAGAAACTGCAGCGAGGTCTGAAAGACACAGCCGGTAGACCGAAGGGAGAAAACTAAAAGTGACGCAGGTGAAGATTTGACTCCTCCGGATTCCTTAATGTCGTCTTGAATGTGGCTGGATCCCCCCAATCCACCCCCACCCGGGCAGACACACATTGCTGTTAGATACTCAGCAGCGCCATCGAGCTCATAATTGCCATTTATATGCAGCGATGTGTGGGACCCTTCTGGCTAATGAGGGTTTTAGAATTAATGTCCCTCACACTCCTGGCCGTCCCCATTACGGCCCTTCTAGGCGCCCCAAAATGGCACATGTTTGCCACTTGGGCTCCATCATTCAGCCCCTCGGCTGGGCTCGACTCTCAGCCAGAAGTTCCCGAGGTCGTTCTGGCTCATTGGCGGCTCCACTGTGATCACCCGATAGCCGGGGGAGGAAAATCACTCTAATATAACACTGCAGGGGAGAGTAAAGGTTTAATGGTTAACCCAACAGATACCTAATGAACAGAGTAATGAGCTGAGGCTTCTGTTGCAAATAAGGGAGGGGGGGGAATAAGGAAACAGACATTAAGAAGATTTATGCGAGGCAGGATGTGTCGAGAAGCATCAAACGCCCTCCATTAAGTTGTATAAAAATGTTTCTAAAAGTTGCATATTGACTAAAGGATTATATATTGGTTGTTAACAGCTTACTTTTGCAAGTCATTTTTACGTTTTAAATTCAAATTACAAAAGGAATTGACTGGGGAGTATTTAAGGGGTTAAAATAAAATGCATTCTTTTTTAATTTCATCTCAATTTAAAGTGGAAGGAGCTCTGCGAGACGGGATTGATGTAATCCTACACCTGAATCCCAAGAAATTATTGTCTGTATGTTAATTGCTTGGGAAGAAAGAAAAACTAACACGCACACGCAACCAAAGGCTCTCTAAGCTCCAGCTGGAATCCAGCAAATGAAGGAGGGGAGCGCCGATCACCTGCGACCGCTGGCCCAGGACACACGCCCAGCCCTACTACAACAAGCACTACTGAGCGGTATCACAACAGCAGGTAAAATCACACACCCCTCGTCCAAAACAGGACAATGTACAAGAGCCCATGTATTGGTCAGCCTTTCACTTCCACAAAGCGGTTAACATTCTGCAATGACCTAGAGCCAGTTTACAGTAAAATCCTTGGAGGCTTCAGAACAACCCCCGTCATTCTCACTCTAACCTGCAGGTCATTGTTAATCTGCTGCCGGTTTCCCTCGACTTCCAGTTCGGCCAAAGTAGCTTCATCCTGCCGGTGGGCTTCAACCTGGAACATCTCTCGCACACCTGAGCTGGACAGTTTATGTGTGTGTGTGTGGGGTTAGGGATGTGACGACAATCGCATCACCGCTTTAATGAGATGCCTACCGCTGTGTGGGGTGATCACCGCACAGGACTTCATATGGTGTGTGATTTGAACTATAAACACATTAAACTTTGATTATAATTTACTTTTTCCGCGAACGGGAATATTGCTTCCGACCGTGGCGTCCGCATACCACCGGGACTTTGGTGCTGTGAGGATTTAATTCGAAGCGAAGGTTCAAGAGGTTCACGAAGTCTAATTAGAAACTCAGGAAAGCGTTTTGGATCAACGTGCCCAATGCTCGTTCGGGTTCGTGTGAACTGACGCAGCTCCTGGAGAGGTCTGACAAACCCGCGGTCCTGCACGTTGAGCGTAAATCGATGTGGCATCTCCTGAGACCCGGACGGGACCGAAAGGGCAAAACCCAAACTGTCTAGGTTGTCGTATGTTCAAGTCGAAACGCTCAGGTCTTGTACGGCGACTCTGGAGAAGCTGTCTGGTCACCGACAGCGACGGACGGGATGGAGGCAGACGAGGTGAGGAAGGACGGAACGGACACGAGCAGCGGTCGGTGACGCACAGCGACCCGGGACCCACGGGGGAGGCTGGACTTCATTTCCATTGTATTCATTTCCATTACAAGCTGCATGCGTTCTTGAGTGTGTGACGCGGAGGCCGGGGGATTTTGTGGGTGTGTGTGTGTGTGTGTGTTTGGGGTTGGGGGGGGTTTAACCGCCAAATCGCCATAGTCTGCAGAAGCAACAGTTCCGCCAGTAAACAACCGCCTCTAAAGCTCTAAATTCCTATCCTAGTCTTGGAGGAAGGACGGCGAACTAAACAGCTGTACAGACCAGATACCTGTATGTTCCAGTACACAAACTGACGTACTCTGCTAAATCCTTTCAGAACATTTGCATAGACACTTTGCACCCAATACAGAAATTAAACAAAAATGGCACTTTTTAGCAACCATTGCTCTGTGGATCGGAGGTGTCATTGGGGAAGTAAATCACAGCCAGGTATCAACCAGGCAATGTCTGATCTAAAGAGTAAACAGGTTGTAAACATGCATGTTTCTTTTGCTGTTGGAAACAAAAGGGTCCCAGGAGAAAAACAGCAGACGGATTCTTTGATTGCACGGGATGTTGTGTTTTCCGGCTGCAACCCTGGCAACATAGTAAAACGACTGCACTCGTGTTAGGAAATGACAATGACATCATTCATTCCCCAATGCTGCAACTGTAAACAGCAGATCTGGAAGCAGCGTTGGAGGCTATCATTCCTATGAAAGTTGCTCAGTGGCACTTAAACACTGACAAAAACAATAATAAACGAATTGTCGGTTCAAAATAATACAAATGTAATTGTTCATGTCCATAACCCAAATTAAGGAAAATAGTTAATCCTTGCCTTAATCTGTTTGAAAAGATAAACCACTCGGTTGGACAGATTTACAGCCAAATGTCAGCTGACAGTCCCTGGAAGCACAGCAGCGCCATAACAGTGACCTGATTCATTACCCAGCATTCCAAAGTGTGAGCAATAGGTAAAAGTTGCACGGAATGGAAGCGGCGCATCTGCTCCTCCATTTCATACAAAAACACTTACGCAGCAGCAGCTCAAAATCATCTGGGTGACTTAATGACTTAGTGACATAGCAGCATGAAGCAAACTCCCTCCCACTCAACTGCTTCCCCAGTCACAACTAATTCTCTACCTGTAAAGTTGATCTTTGGACAAAGTGCCCCCTCCTTGTACTGGGGGGGGTGCAATCGTTTTTTGCATAATTTGCCAAACGGCAGGGTGATGCTCTAATATTACGTGGCGCAGTTCGTCATAGCAAACGTCTGAAGGTGAAGATTCACATGACTTAATGCAGAAATGTGATATTATGAGCTGCAGTAATGAAGCAGCTCTTATTGTGAAGGACAATTTCACGTTCTCTGCTAACAAAGATAAAATCCTTTAAAAAAAAGAAGGAAGACGACAACCTTCTTAGAAACACGATGTCTGCATATTGAAGCTGCTCCTCTGCGGTAGTTACATTCCTCAAGAGTGCTTTGTGCAGCCAGCCAGTAATTGAAACGATTTTATTAACTTGCAGAAGGCTTCGAGTCTCTGCAGGTTGATTTCATACCGTAATAATAATAACAATAACAATAAATAACCATCGAGAGCACTCAGAGTGCAGACCTCCTCCCAGGCCAGAAGGCCTAACTCGCAATGTTAACAAAGGGGAAAAAAGGATTGAACCCGTGTGGACATGTTACTAGGCCACACGTAAGGTGTCTCAATACGGATGCTTTCGTGTCCCCCATTCCAGAGCAGCTGTCAAACATGTTTGAATGAATCCAAAGAGTTAAAACCAAGTTCCAAGGCTTGTTTTGCAATGCAAGCGCACTTTGAAAACAAACAGAGGAGCCATCACAGACTCCCCACGTTACTACCACACACTAAGCAAACAGATCGGGGCGGACGATCTACAATGGAAGTGCCGGTACTGAAATACCAATTTTAATACCATTTAAATGTCACTATTCATCATAAGGCCGATGGCAGCAATTCCGGCCTCCTCTTCCTCTTCCCCGCCGCCTCCTCCTTCCCCCAATTGCCATGATGCATCATCGCCGATCACTGTCAGAGCTGGTTTTAGTTGTCACGGTGTACTTTACAAACCTTCCCCGATCCCGCTTTACATTCGCTTCACCTGGCAACATAAAAATGGCCCTCAAAGATTGAGCAAAAAGGAAATTGACAATTTTTGCAGCGTTGATACCACATGTGGCGTCACGTTAAGGTCATTCAGCAAAGTGGAGGTTATCGAGGTCATCTGCACTACATGCGTGGAGAGGAACTGGGCGCATATCAGCTGCATTTGTGGAAGTTATTAAAACAGTGGAGACCCTTTGCTGCGGCATGGTCCTACGAGTCCTTCAACTACTGCATTAATGTTTGCACAGGAAGTAGAAATGTTATTTAGCACATATCAAAAGCACCCTGCAATGTAATAACAACACTCCTGAATTATACCACTGAGGGACTACGTGAATATCAAGTCAAGTTCATATTCATACCACTTGCTTTCAGGTAGAGACCTTTGCAGATACTGGAATATCCACTGGTCTGAAGTGCAATAAAGAAACACGTGTTGATACAAAACAAGTAAAAAAAAAAAAAGAGATGACCAGCAGAAATCGCGCCCAGCGGTCCTTCACGCGGGTGAAGAGGCGCGGGTCGCGTTGCAAAGCTGAGCAAGCGGATGTCGATGGGACCAACATGAATTCACGCATTAACTCAATGAGGTCTCGCGTTTGGGGGACGTTTTTTGGTGGTAAAGGTGACGTCACTACTCACCGCATCTTTCTCCGCTGCGCCGCTATCCTGGTGCTCCAAGAGCTTCCTCTTGTTCTTATTCTCCGTCCTCTTCATGACTCGACGGTGAAAAAGTCTTAATGGTAACAACAACAACAACAACACGCGTGGCGGCGGTGCGGGTCAACCCTCTCGGTGTCACGTCGGTCGGTTAGCGGGCTAGCAACGTGTCCGCTTCGGCGACGCCTCGCTGGCAGAAGGACATTCCTCGCGGGTTGACGCGGTTCGGTCGAGTCAAGAGTCCGCCCGGGACTTCCAGACAGGCAGCCATTCGTTGCCGGCGGCCGGCCCAGCGGACCGGCTGACTTATATGGAGCCCGAGCGGCACTGTCACATCTGGAGAACCCGTTGTGACAGACTGTCAATCAAGCTGGCGCCAGCAGCAGCCGCGACAATTACCCGTGGGGATAAAAAAAACAATTATAAAAAGAGGACTTACGGTCGTTTACGGGGACCGTTTTCGCTCGCTTAAAAATATCCACGCTGGGCGCTCGGGTCTGGCAACAGTTCATCCGACCCCAACTCGCTCGGCTGGTTGGTCACGTTAGCGTCTGGTGCTAAGCTACCTTCCTGCCGGACGGCGCGCCGGGCTGCCCGCGGCCGTTTACCTGCACACACGCGGCGTGACACCCAAGACGGGTCCGCCTTCCCCCCCGCCGAACGGCCTTTTATCAGTCTCGGTTGTTTCCCCTGACCGCGAACGTCTTCCCCGGGTGTGCTCCCATCCTCAGGATAAAAGGCTACGCTGCGTGTTGAACTGCAGCCGCTGCGCGGCTCTGCACGGCTCGGCTCGGCTTGTTTCCTGACTCCGTCACGGTCACTGCGGCGTCAAACGTATCGAGCATGACGACGTTCCATATAGGCTTACCAAAATAAAAGCATGTTTATATGACTTCATTTGACTGCAGCTTTTGATTGCTCTCAGATCTCAATATTGCTAAAACTGGTTAAAAATAAAGCGTTGATTTTGATGTGTGCTTATAAGCATATATTATCTTTTGGTGAGGTGTGCATGCAATCCCAGCTGAAATTCATTGTACAGTGTACGCCACAAGAACACACAAAAGATATACATAACTGAAGATGTTTTTTGTTCGTTTCATGTTTTCCAAGCATATATAATTGTATTGTATAGTCATCGATAGAGCATGCAATGACGTTAAATATACATTACGATGAGTATTTCCCTTACCTTATACACTACCCTAAATATTTATCAGTCGGGTATTTAGTCAACGTGGTGATATTCTATTTTGTCGACGTCATACATTTTATTTTGAAAGTACACTAACCTTTTACTTTACTACAAATGCTGACATGGCTTGACTGAAGAGTCTTGTCAAATTAATAAACCCAAACTCATTACTTGTGAAAGATTTGCTGGGCTTCATTTTCTTTTATATTATACATCCTGACATGTTTGTGTGCTTGGGTATGCGGGTGTGCGTTTGTGTCGGTATGTGTGAGAGGGAAATGTTATTGCCATTGAATCAGTTTGGTTGGACTCTGCTGCCACCTGCTGACAGATAATGAAACATGTCTTGAATATGTGTACACATGTTGTATACACTACATGAGATACATTATACCATGAGCATGTTAACCATTACGTTTTTTTTTCTTTTATAATAGAGTAGATAAATCAAGTTTGGCAGTTATCATAAAGGTAAAAAATACAAGAACCCTAACAATAATATTGATGTATTTGTGAGAAATGTATGTATTCCAAATATCCCAAGAAAGCAGACAAACCAGACAATTCATTTTATTCCCTTTATTTATTGAAAAGGTGTTTTTCTTTTACCCCAAAACGTTTTTAACAAAGCAAACATGCTTAGAAATACTGCTGGTCTCGTTCGAACAACAACAAAACAACTTGCTTTGAGGTACACACTCGCTTTTTTATGTACATACATGAGATGTGGTACCTAAAACCACACAGACACTTAGAAAGACCCATTTTTAACTTTGACCTATGGGGGGATTATACAAAAACATCTCTGAACTTGATTATTTTACACCTGATTCAACAACATTCAAGTTGTTCACTTTGGTTGATTGTTATTGCTTTATAAATAATGCATTACAATGTTCTTAAACAGTTATTCTGCCTTGTTTCCACATTTAATAAATTAGGTACATACGTGGGCCTTTAAATATGCTTTCATTTGATTGTCAAAAAAACAAAGTATGTAAACTTAAATCAATTCAGCCTCTTGAGCCATATCAGATAGCATGGCACTTTGATACCAAGGCCTAAAACATCTACAAAAATCCATCACAGAGCATATTATTGCACAGTAACCCAAACCTTGCATATATCAGTAAAAGTATTATAGGGCATTGAAGACACAGTCCATGCAAAAAAGAAACAGCTAAGCTGCAAACACCCAATTTCAGAAAAGTTGATTTACACAGTGAGCGTCACCAATCCTGCAGATGTTCGGAAGAAGTGATCCTTACATAATGTATGTTTCTCCCTCTTTGTTTTGAACTGATTGTCATTTTTAAGGACATTTACACACAGAGACATCCCCATATGTAACCAAAAATAATTAAAGAATAACACCAAAAGGACAGAAATATATTTAAAAGAATAGATAAAAGTATGGTCCAATTTAATCGCTCTTGGACCGTGCACTATGAAATGAGTTTATTTTATCCGATAGGTCCCTGAAGGCATCACACAAACGTCTGAGCAGCTTGATGACAGGTTAGTGCTTCAGCAGGAGAAAACTGGGTTGGGCCCATATTGGTTATTAAATATCTGAGGAGCACTGACTGCATACTTATAGTTAATTCTTTGGACTTTAAAAGAGAATCTATGAGCTATGTGAAAAAATGTATAGTGTAGTTTTACACTATTTAAGTTATCAGTAGCTGGCCATAATTATGACCAATGGGACGAAGCAAAAATGTACCTAATGTACTGCAGAGAGTATGGCTTTCTTCCACTTGCTGCTCACACCACATGCAACTATTCTACATGCCAACTACATACATGAGCCTTGACAGAGGCGGAGACGAGGCGTTTTGCAGCTTGGTTTGGGCTTTTTTAGAGCCCCTTTCCTGTTGGCTTTCTGATTTAGGAGTCAAGGGAAAATATTTTCTCTTATGTGATTATTCTGGTTCTCTAACAAAGACAAGATGTCAAATTCAAATCAAGGAAAAACAAGAAAGGCGTTGCTGTTAAGAAAAGACCAAGCCGTACCAAACCTAGACTAAACAAACTCAAACCCAAAGAACCCCTACACACAATATCCCGATAATAAATCAATCACGCCATTCACTCACAATGTTTCATCAACCAGCAGAAATCTATCAACGTCAATGTCTTTCCAGCAGATTAACTGCGCTTTCTTGTGAGAACAATGAGAGAAGGAGGAGCTCGGCGACGTGTCACTACAGGAAGGCTGACTGCAGGGGGCGCTGGTAGAGAGCCGGTCCCGGGACCTCAGAGGAAGCCCCCCGGCTTCATGAAACCCCGACCAGGAGAGAGGGCGAGCTCACAGATGCCTCCCGTGAGTTCTCCTGAAACACAAAGGTGGATACCTTTAGAGGGCTTATCGTCCCGGTATTTCTGCAGAAGTTGTTGAGTCAACTTAAATGACATCAAAATAACTCTGTTTAGTGACAGAGCACGTCAGGTACAGGTGCGTAAACAAAGAAAAGATCATTTTGTCAGAGCTAATTTAGTGACTCTCACGAAAGCTCAAATTATTCATTTGAGGGAGCTAAGATCCACCAGGCGCACAAGTTAGTGATTTTAAGCGTGCGCTCTGAAACTTCTTTTCAGGCTTTAGGAGATGGAAGGAAAATCTGCGATCAAGTTGATGAAGAATTATATAATTATAGAAGAAAAATATTAAACTTTACACTGGGTTAAACAAATTGTTTTCATGCTAGAACAAATAGTATCTATGGTCCTAATATGCACCATTTCCAAGCCTGCGTGGTCGTCTTTGTGTAATCGTTAGTGCAGCAAGAGAAACAAAAAACAGCCACACACACACACACACGGTATTAAAAAGCAAAAAACCTTGCAGGGTGCCCTTAAAGTCCAAGTGAAACCACACAAGTCCTCTCAGCTACAGAGAAAAGAAATGTTCAAGGTACTTTTCAGCTACAGTTAACTTCTTTATTGTGAAAATTAAGGAATTACATTCTTTAAAACTGGTATCAGCTGCTGCCGTATTCTTTGGGTGGATTTTTAGTTGATTAAATGTTTTATCATTATAGCTGAAACAAAATGTAACAAGATACACGTGTCCATGTTGGCAGTCGAAAAGAAGACATTAGCAAAAAGCTGATTTTGTGGTATTGTTGTCGACAGCGACACTCGTTTAAGGTATGTGAGTGTGTTTTTGGTAGAACACGTGGTTAAAAGTATTTAATGAAATGGCTTATTTGGCTATATCAGTAAAGTAGTCACAGGCCATTATTAAATATAAAAATAATCAAAGAGTTCTCAATCTGTTGCAAGAAAGTGCCAAATATGGCTTCCTGTTGCTCCCACTTGAAAGATCGCAATGCAAACGTAAAAGTCAGCGTGTAATACGTGTAATATTAAGACGTAACAAAGGGGGAATGGTTGAATATTAGTTCATGTCCCGAGAGGCAAGCAGCTTCGTCCTGTTATTGGGACACTGAAGCCAGGGCACCATACCTTTACCAGGCCAGCGGCGTAAGGCAGAGGGGGAGGGGACCAGGGGGGGAGAGGGGAAGGTGGAGGGGCAGAAAGAGGCGTGGCCAAGGGAGGAAATCCTGAGCTCGTTCTCCTGAGGAGACGCGACAGGAGTGGCAGGAAAGAGAGGACGTTAAGGAGACAAGAAGGAAACCAGGAGTTTTACTCCCTGGATAATCGTGGGTATCCTCACCCGCTAGAATGAAATGTTTATGAGGCTCCCAACCACAAGGGGAACACGCGAGAACTCACCTGCAGGTTTGTCTTTGCTTTCCTCAACACGTCCCGTGTCCTCGACACTGTTAACAAGCACACAGAGCATCCGTGAGTGGCCAATCTTTGCAGAGGCAGTAAACACGGAAGTCGTGTTGGAAATAAACGCGGATGGAGAAGAGTTATAGGATCTAGGAGCAAGAGAAGGAACAGGAGGGACTCACGTTGGCTGACTATAAAGTGCTCTATGCTATCTTTGGTGAGGTTGGAGCTGGTCACTCTCTCCGCGGCATCCTTTAGAGCCCGCTCCTGCTCCGAGAGCTTCAGACGAAGCGAGACGACCTCGTCCCTCAGACACCGATCCTGTAAACAGGCACGGACGCACACACACACACACAGGGTACATGTTTAGTGGCTGTTACTTCCTTTTCCGTCTGTGCTGTCGGATTTCTCTCCGTTTGTTCGGACCTGATGGGATTCCTCGTGGCTCGGCAGAGCTGCTCTCCAGAACATCCGCAGCAGAGCGCCGGCCTCCTGCAGGATCTCTCCCAGGGTTTTAATGTCAGACAGCAGCTTGCTGACAGGACCTGAATCTGAGGGCTGGGACAAACAGAAAAAATGTATTCTGAGTCAATTTTATCAGCCATTAGAACAGAAACGAAATGTCCAGCTGCTAAACATAAGAAAAAAGAAATGAACTGTAAAGATGGATTAAACTATGTCGAGCTGCATTTATATTTCAGAAAGGTTTTTTTTGTATTTCTCATACATCACATTATACATTGTGTTAACACTGCAGCCTCTTGAGCTTCTTCTTCTTACTGATAGCCTACAACACCAATATTCCAGAGGCCATTTGAATCAGTAAGCTATTGATTGTTGATGGAACATTGAACAGAGAACCGCCCCATGAACCATTCTTACAGATTACCCACAAATACTACAAATATCCTCTTTTCACCCCAGGCAGACCTGTTCACACACACACACACACACACACACACACACACGTTATGGCTTCCCGTCTGCCCCACCTGATGGGGGCGGAGCTCCCGCGCGGCACGCAGGGAATAAACTGTAGTCTCCATCTTGCGGAGGAGAGCGCTGCCCTCCAGGACCTGCTGCTGCAGAGCTTTGAAGTCGTCCACATGGCCCACGGCGTGGCGGCCATGGCGGCTGGCGAATGAGCCGTCGGGGGCTTGGCCCTCCAGAGACGAGGCTGGAGGGAGAGAAAATAAGAGAATTGGCAACAGGAGCAGGAGGGAAAGGCATGAAATCGATGTGCTGTGGAGTGCCAGCATGTGACAAACTGAAGGATCAGCGGAATAATAAGAGAATCTGATAAGTTAATGAATGAGAAGAGGGTTGTTTGAAGATCTAGAGGGCAAAGAGACGTTTCAGTTTGCAATGTGAGCTTCTCACCTTCACCATGTTTCTGTGCGGGATGTTGAGGAGAGGAAGGACTGATGAGTCCAGTGTCTCTCACAGGAGGGGAGGGAACATTCTCTGTGGAGTAACATTACCATCAGTAACTGCAAACATCTCATTTTTAATGGGATATCTTTGTTGTGGTTGGCTTAACCCCATCTCATTTCAACGGGTGCGCCGGGAAACTGACCGTTGAATAGCCGCCTCCTGGGTCGAGGCTGCGTGTCGGCCTGTCGGCTCAGCTGCTGCTGCAGCTGAACGTGCAGCTCTCCGGGGTCAAACGTCGCAGTGCCGTGTCCAAGCTTACCACCGTCGCTTCCCCGACCTGATTGGAAACAAACAAACAAACAAACACATATGAGCAATACAAGTATGTTGTGTATAAAAAGCTCATTAGAGGGCCACAAGTCGCCTGTGGAAGGTCATACCTGCATGTGTGTTTGCGTCGACTCCACACGCCCTGTGGTACACCTGCAGCTCACACTGAAGAGAGTGGACCAGACTGCGGCTCTCACAGAGCTGCTGCTGCAGGACGCTCACCTCATGCTGGAGCCTACGCACACACACACAAAGGACGGCTCATTTGCACTACGCTAGTTGTGAGAACCCGGCTGGACGCGATGCACTTTAACTTAACCAGAATTTTGAGGGTTCACTAGTTCATCTGTACTCTCTAACCGTTTTTGAGGATGTCAGGACCTGACAAAATGTTCCCATTTTCCAAAAATGTCTTCCTCTCAAGTACATGACCACACACACACACACACACACACACACACACACACACACACACACACACACACACACAAACCTGTTGATGGCTTCCTGGTTCTTCTGTCTGTCCTGTTTCAGTTGTGTCATCTCTTGGCTGCAGGCTTCAGCCTCAGTTTGCAGCTTCCTGCTTTGCTCCGCCCACCTCTCCACCTCTAGCCCCGCCTCCCTCAACTGTTCCGCTTCCTTGATGCCCTCTGTAGGGGACATTACATTTTCACATTACACCGAAAAAAAAGTCATTTAGCCCCGAAGAGAATCTAAACTGAAGCCTAAAAAAGGTAGCAGCAAAGAGAAAAACAATGGTAATATATTCATCTCATGTTTTGTTCTAAATGCAGTGGACTATGACATACAGCAGGCTCAGAAAGCTCTAAGTCTGCTGAATCCACAGGTAGTGGGCATCAGGCTGTACCTCTGGTGGCCTGTTTAAGCTGCTTCTGCAGACTGACGTTCTCGTCCTTTGTGAGTCTGAGCTCACTGGACAGCTGGCCGACCGAGTCCAGACCCTGGATGTAGATGTTGGTAGGAGCTCCTGGAGAAGACGTGGAGGCCTTAAGCGTGTGATATTTATCATGCGCCTTTGAATATTAGATTTCCTATTAAATATCTAACATGAGATAACGTACCAACTTTACACTTTCTCCCTTTTCTAAATTACATGGTGGACTTCTGAATCCAACAAATTAAAAGAATACTTCAAACTTATTATTTTAACTATTACATGGAAATCAGAATGAAACAAGATTTTAAAAAAGTACCATGTTATTGTGTGTGTGTGTGTGTCTGGTACCTTTCTCAGTGGAGGTGTGAGCCAGCCTCTCCTCCAGCTGCTGCCGCAGGCGATCGTTGGTCTGGATGGAGTCCTCCAGCTTCTGTCTCAGACTCCTGATCTCCCTCAGGTGCTCCTTCATCAAGTCTGAACCTAGTACAGAAACACAATTCATATCCACGAGTTACGAGTATAAAATACAAAACGGGTTGAATAAAGTCCACACGGGTATTGAAGGACCAGTTTCCCCCCTTCTTATATTCTAATTAAAAGGTTTTATCTGGCCTTTTTTGTTTCTATAATGGTTTTTGTTTGAGACTCCGGCTCGTATAAATTCCCTGTACATAATCACAGGGAACATTTTATTTTGTCAAAGCCTCTGGTAAATCACAAAGATGAATGAATAAAGTGCATCGTCATTTGAAAAGAAAGCACTGGAATAGGAAGTAGAAATGAAATAACTAAATATTAAGGTGTCTACCTGTGTTACTGGCACCGGACTGGTACCCTGAGGACCCCGAGGACAGGTCTGCTCCGAGTCTCATCGGTCGGGTACCGTAGCTCATATCCCACAATGCACCGCTCTCCAACAGACCAGCCCCAGCCTTCATCGGCGAGCTGGCGTCCTGCGCCGCTGCTGAACGGCGAAGGCTGGTATCCGTTGTAGGAGAGCGGCAGGAAGGCGGAGCAGTCGGGCTGCTGGTGGGCGAGCGGGAAACCATGAAGTGGTTTGGACTGCGGAGTCGAGAACCCTGAAGAAGAAGAAGAAGATAAAGTCACGTGAAAAACTAGAGAGTCTTAGTGAGACTGAAGGAGAGATGAAGGCGTTTCTTCTGACGTCGGTCTAGCGTTGTGTTTCTCAAAGCTCTGTGCCTCGTAAGTGTTAAAAAATAAATCACAGCAAAAAGGGCGCTCTGTGTTCATCAAGCATCAAACGATGACCAGTTACTTAATAGAGAGAGAGGGAGAGAAAGCAGAGGGTGTTATATAGTAAGTCGAAGGGAAGAGGAGAGGAAGAGGGCGTAATGCCTGCATGCAGCGGGGTTAACATCCATAATCCTCGTGCTGATTGTGATGCAGCGGTTTGGTTTTGTGCTTTTTGTATCGGGTCCGGAGTTACTGAGCACCAAACCCACGGTTAGTTCACACTCGCCCTCGCGCAAACCCAAACCCCCGTCAGGCCGACGCACTCTCATTGCCTGCCAGCTGCCTCTGTAACATCTGCAGCTCCTGATGGACCTCCGCCAGGGAGAAACCCTCCCCCCCGTTGCCCGGGTAACGAGTGCGGAGAGTTGCGGGGTGCGAGTGGAAGGGCAAAGGTACCCTCCGGGCGTCGGAGGAGGGGAACGAGGGAGGGGCGGGGAAGGAGGCAGAGGCAGGAGCTGGGAGGAGAAGAAGAATGAAGCACAAGAGTGATAAAAAAAAAAAGTACGAGCAAAATGCGATTCAGAGGTGGAGAGGTGAAGGTGCAGCAATGGCAGAAGAAAAGTATTTCCCATAAGGGGACCTCTCTGCAGCCCAGTCCTACCTGTCTGACCCCTCATGTCCGCGGGCCCGTGCAGCGAGCCGGGGCAATGCATGCTGGGGCAGCTGAGGCAGGACTGGGTTCTGTGGGATGAGGTGATGGATGGAGGTACAGACGCATGATGCGACATGGTGCCACTGTGGGAGTGGCAATCTGGAAACAAAAAGAGCCAGCTGTCACACTGACGGACGGGATGGCCTGAACGTGCGTTGGACCTCAAACCACTTCTGTATCCAAAAGCATCACATTAAGCAGGTACATTTATAATATTTGAGATGAAGATAATAGGTCATGAGATAACAGACAGCCGCTGAATCAAAAGTCAGTTATTTATGTATTATATAGGTGCTATACATTTCTTATGTCATAGACTCTCAAGCGCAGACTGAAAACCAGTCTAATACTAATCTAATAACTATATCAATATATATATATATATATATATATATATATATATATATATATATATATATATATATATAACAACAAGTATTGTCTGTGTTTTTTTGCCACAGAGCTCCATTTTAGGCCAGTTTCACCAGGGGACGTGTTATTATAAGCACCAAATGTGTTATTGTATTGTCATCACTTCCAAATTCAGTAATACAACATCCAGGCAGCTCCTGTTTGATGCCGCCCGCGGTGAACAAACGGCTGAGGATGGTTGCTGCCTCCTCACCTGTGCCGGCTCGGGTGAAGCTCCGGGAATCCTTCTGACCGAGCTCGCTGGCAGCGTCCACGTCGGAGCAAGGATCGAGGTCCTCGTTCGTGGACCCGTGCTCGTCGGAGACGTAGGAGATGCGGTCCGATTGGTCGGTGGCGTCGGAGAGGGCGTGGCCGCTGCAGGGCGTGTCAGAGCGCTGATGGAGATGATGCTGGTGGTGCTGGTCTAGTTTGGTGCGGAGAGACTCGATGATCTTGTCTTTCTGCTGCAGCTCCTTACTGAGCCTGTAACGCACACATGTACACGCATCACAAACACACACCCATACACAGTATAGACCATTTATAAGTGTATGTACCACTGATTTGCCTTTAAGCCAATTAGACCTTGACACCCATGTGCACAAAATAACCTTTCATATTGAAATCAATACTTGTTAGTAGCACTAGTACTACACTGAGGAAAGTGAAAGTGAAATTTACTTAGAAAAAGCTAGGCAACAATTTGCACACAGAATTTATTAGTACATTTTAGACAGTAAATTCTCAAGTAAACAGTACTTACAATGTAAGAACGGTTTCTATCAAAGGCACTCAAGTAAACTTAACTAGAAAGTAGTACAATGTACTAAGCAATCCTGCATACAATTTAGTGAAAACTAGTCAAACTTACCAATGAATAGTAATTGAAAATTGGAAGTACATTTTGCTTAAGTGCTTTTGATAGAATCTATTCTTAAATTGTAAATACAATTCACTGACAATATTCAGTATGTGTGGAAAGTGTTGCCTAGCTTTTTTAAAGTAAATATTTTTCCACGTTTGACCCCCTTTCCATCTAATAGCAAAACTAATGTAACAATTATTAGCTTTTCAGTTTTTTATACTCACATAAGACCTGTTACCTGTTACCCAATCATACATCAAATTGCACCATAACATGGTCCTACTCTGGTCAGATCCGTTTTTGTTACGTATTTGTCAACCACTCAAAATCGTCAGACAAAGAGCGTCAGACCAGCTGCATCAGCTGCCCAAGTTGTGACTCCAAGGATGAAGAGCATTGTCGGGTGGCGACGCAGCGGGTGAGCTGATCTGCACCGTCTTTGCTGAGCGCATTGCGTTGCTTAAGAGGAAGCCTCTTAGTGACGCTGCGGCGCATCACACCACGTAATAGTGCAGACTCACACTAGAGCCTCGCACTGACGTAGTGGGCGTGAAGGGAAAAATGCATTCCTCTAGACCCACTGCGAGGTGACAATGCAAACACATACACACACACATGCACACAGATACACATTCACAAGACGACTACAACATCTGAGTCCTTTGGTGAGATTAATCTGCCGTAGCAATAATACTGGAAGACGTGAGGAACGAAAGCAGATTCTGTCTCATTCTGCCCCTCACAGCTCAGACGGGTGCTCCGTTGCTGGTCGCAAACAGTTTAACTGGCATATCGGTGATATAATCAGATTTTTCTCAGTTTTTATGTTATAGACCTGGAGTTGCCTGAGGCTTATGCGTTTCTAATTCAACATTCTCCATATTACAGCTGTCTTGAACCTCCCGTGGTTCTGATTTTAATTCCATCATCATATTTCTCGTCCACAGTGAATTCCAAAGCATTTCTTTTTAGCTGTTTAAATTCTTTTTGGAATGGTAAATAAGTAGGTTAAACTGTTAAAATGTTCGCCTACATTAACAGGCTGTTATCATGGACATCCCAAGAGGTCGTTCTTTTGGGCCCGTCTTACTTTTGGAGTTGTGCGAGCAGTGCCCTCCTGTCCCTGTCGGTGAGCTTCTTCAGCAGCAGGAGTTCTCTCTCCTGGGCCTTCCACTCCCACAGAGAGAAGGAGAACAGCGAGTCTCTGTACAGCGGGCTGCTCCTCGACAGCATGGCCTTCCACAAAGGGGCCATCGGGCACCTCGGGGGCCGCCTGCCCGGGCTACTGACGGAGCATCCCTCCTCTCTCTCTCTCTCTCTCTCAGACCTCCGGGCCACTTCCCACCCCGAGGCGTGTCTCCAGAGGCAACCAACAGAGGCGGCTCATTGGCCCGGCGGCTGAGGTCCTGAACTCAGTCCGTGGGAGGCAGCAGGTACAGTGAACAGGCAGAGTAGCGGATAAAAAGGACGAGTGAGCGTGTGGAAAGCAGAGCAAATCCTCAGATTAAGTTTGGCCTTCCCAGGGAGATGTTAACAGATGCTCGCACTGTGTGGGCTGGACGCACAAGTCGTGTCCTAAACAGATCCCAAAGTCAGGTTCCAAAGATACAAAGACCATCGCGTGGCGGCTCGCAAGGTGACAGACAAGTGTTGATTCGAGGATTTGACGTCCAAACGTTGGTGCAGATCCGACCGCAGCGGATCAGTCGGATGGTTTGATGACAGGAACAGATGTCAGCAGAGATTAAGAAAATGGATTTCCGTCTGCAGCTCAGCACAGTTTCGAGATTTAACCAGAGTGCGACGGGCTGAAGCATAAAATGAACTATTGCTATAATTGGCTCTGTCGTGAACAAATAACTCAAACAAAAGACGGATTAAACTCTTGGTCTATTTCTTTTTTTAAATGATTGACCACCCTGCTTAATATTCCCAATTCCACCGCTGCCTGTCTCCGGTCCCTAAATAAGACTCGATTGATGTCTTGAATAGTTCCCGCAAAAGGAAAGCCTCCTATTCAGCACCCTGGACACAACCTATCCCACCGGCGAGCGCAGCAGCAACAGCAGCAGCATCATCAGCAGCGGCAGCCCCTGCGGTAGAGATGTAGTGAGGGAGGAGCAACACGCAGGGGGAGGAGAGGGACGTGCGGATCCCCAGGGCTCGTGCGTTCACGCTGCGCTGCCCGCCAGAGAAAGGGACCCACGTCCACAAAGCAGCACTTCCTCTTTTCTTCTGCTCGTTTGCCGTCCACCTACGGAAACATGCGCGCCTCGTCTCTGGCGGAATTCAGAAACGAGAGTGGCTCTACTCGGCAGGGTTTGTCGGGGGGGGGGTTTGAAAGTCATTTGTCACACGGTGGAAGAGGAAGCTTTACGCCAGAGAGGCGGTTTACATCCAGCTCCGGCCTGCAGAAACTCCAGGAGCCATTAGTGAGTGCGCGGAAAACAGCAGAACAACAAAGAAAAGTCCAAACTGCATCCTCTGCCCACAAATAAAAATCAAATCCACGTGTCCGATGACAGGATCTTACATAATACAGATCAGAGCCGCGCTGGATATTCAGCACCATGTGCTGCTCCCGATGCGCTGAAGCAAGCTGATGCTCTCCGTAGAGCTGCCTGCTGCTGCTTCCACTCACGCTCTCCTCCCTCTCTCCCTCTCTCTCTCTCTCTCTCTCTCACCCTCTCTCTCTCTCTGCGTTTAGCTGCCCATGACCCATTTCCCTCCCCACAGGAAGTCTTAATAACTTAACCTGATTAGAGGCCATGTCAACATGCTTGGAGCCCAACACAAGCAGCAAAAGCCTCTGCAGCATTGCACAGTTGTGCAATCAAACACAAACAGGGACACACACACACACACACACACACAGATGTATATAGACATTCATCCATTCGGATACTGTACAATCTATTAGCTGCCATGATCATGTTCACTGACGATATCTGTTTTTCTTGCTGAGACCCAATCAATGGCACAAGTGTTTTTTCCTCATGATGTTAATTTGAAATATGTAACAGGTATGTCAATTTCTTTTGTTGTAAATCAGGGTCGTTATTGTTTATATCTGGAGACTCACATTACTGTATGTCCCACAGTCTTTGTGTGAATTTAGTTAATGCGTAGACGAACACACACCCCCTTGTATGTGCACTGCGAATCAGAGACGATCTAAATGAAAACACACTCAATAAATCTCCCTCACATCTGGTTGGCAATCTGTGCTGCAACAACATGATGTTAGATGACTGGAGGCCTCTCTGTCTCTCTCTGTCTCTGAGGGGACACTGATTACTCATTGCTTGTTAGACCCAGCACTCACCCTTTTCTGACTCTTTTTACAACATGTTTCAGCCTATTGGCCCCTTATGGGCTACTTTAAGATGATGAATAGTTTTTTCCGCCTTTGAGGCAGTGCTGTGAGTTTTCAATCACAACCAGGTATGGCCAATCAAAGAGCGGCATCAAGGAGCGGAATGGGATGTGATGCAAATGAGTGAACATCCAGGACGTCCGTCACAGAAGGCCTCAGGCTGCGCTTTCAGCTCTTGCCGAAAAAGAAACACAGACGCTTTTGAAATACTCATAAAAGAGGCTTGCGGGCTGTTTACAGTGACTGTTCCATCTCATTAACTCCTCCAACCTATTGCACTTAAACGTAATTTGTTGCTTCTTTTCATGAAACACTGGCCTCCTCCACTCAATGTATGGCTATTTTAAATAATAATGAATATATTCGATCAACACCAGACACGTTAAACTCTCTAAGCCAACTGATGTAAAAATGATTAATGGGGTTAATAGCACCATTATATCACTGTTTCTTTTGGTAATGAACTTTTTTTGTTCCTCTTGTATAACTTTGCTGTGTCCTGATCTAACTCGCGCTTTCCTTTCTTTTTTTTTCCCCCTGTGCGCCTAATTAACTGGGCGATCGAGCGGACATTTAAGGTCCTCGCTGGGACATCAGCAGAGCCCTGACGGTCACGACTCCCAGCAGAAACGGACGAGCTGCACGGTTTGGATGAGTGTGTCGTGCCGGCGGGTGCGGCGCTGCCCTGCAGGACTTTATGGTTCATGGACTTTACAGAGCAGCTGACGTAACAAGTCGTGCCGAAGGGCCCAACGAGACGTCCCGCCAGCTGCGGCGACCACCAGCGGGAAATAAGACTTGGCATGGTGTGAAAGAGCAGTTAAGCAAACCGGATAAGGCTTGTGGCACAGACGCACAACAATATAAGATGACGACTTTCTCTGGTTTTAGTAAGGGGAAATGTAAGAATGTTTTAAACAGGGAACCATAACCACAGCAAGGCCAGGGTCAGCTGACAAAGAGGCAACCAGAGACATCGCTAAGCTTCTTTTTGTCAGCTTTTTAGCTTTTTATGCAAAGACGTTATGAAAAATAAAGAAGCCTTCACCTGTCTCTGAAAGACAGAAGTTAATAAAACCGTGATTGTTTTTTATTTACCTTCTAATCTGATTTGAAAAGAGGAGAAATCTCATATTATTCTCATATTTGTAACATCAGACCATGCTTATTTAAAATTACGCAAATGGCGTCATTTGTGTAGTAAAAAGAGAAAGACATTATTGTTGTTTCAGCATAAAATTTATGCCATTCTTAATAAAAAAAGAACAATACTACAAAAAGGATTATGTCTTAGCTGACAATGAGTAAATAAGGTTTTGTTGATGTTGTTTGAGACATGTATCTAAAGGTGTTTAAAACCCTTTTTTCTATCAGCCGAAGCATTCGCGTGTCCTGTTGGTGAGGTGACTGTCCATCCCTCCCCACCTCCCCCTCATGAATTAACCGGTTCTCTCTGTCATCAACTGAGATCATTGCTCATTATCGAGCAAGTATCGGATCATACTGCTGACCCCAACGTCACACACCAATACTTTCCGTTGACCAACATGGAGCCTGCTGTTAGAGAGACACAACACAAGCGGGAGCAGGAAAACACACACACACACACACACACACACAGATGAGTATGTGTCCACTGACCGGAATGGCGAGCAGCTCTGTCTTCTCATCTGGATCTTCAGGATGATCTCCTGTTGGGATACACGACATATTTCTAATTACACTTTCCATAAATCCCTTGTACAATCTGGGCTGCGGGTCAGATGACGACAACCACTCACGTCCGCTGATCTTGGCGCCGACCCGCTGCGCCAGGGCGCCGCTCTGAGCCAGCTGGTCCCTGAAGCTCTGGCCCATGTAGTAGTCGATGTCGTTGGCCCTCAGCAGCTCCTCGAAGGCCTTGGTGGTGTCCCCCAGGTGCTGGGTGAGGATGTTGCACACGCCCCGGCCCTCCCTCAGCCGCTGGCGGAGGTGCGACAGCTCTCTGGCCTGAGCCTGGATCAGAGTGTCGAATTTACTGCGCAGAGAGAAGATCAGAGTTGGACGTTGCGTGTTTTGAACCCGACAGTGATTGCAAACGTAAAAAGCACCACTGCCACCAAACTGCCGCTGCGGAGGTTCAGCTCCTCGTCGTCGGGTCCACACAAATATCTGCAGATCATTTCATTCGCAAATCAACTTTGTCAGTCAGCTTTTAAAAACATAGAGTGTTGTAACTGATAATAGACTATTTAAAATCCTGTGTAGTTTTATTCAGGACAGTGTCATTTCATTTTCCTTTTAGACTTAAAAAGTAAGAAGAGATGTATTCCAATAAAAGTTGAGTTACTGTAACCGGCTTAAGGACTTTCCCTTAAATTATGAATATGGTGAATGTTCTGGCTTTTGTATATATATATTAATATATAGCAATATTTGAAGGTGTGTAATAACAGAGGAACTCAAATGAAGCAGTACTAAAGCCTCGCTGTAGCTACACTCTGGTCCCACATGTCGAATGGGTTCCCATCCTTGTGCCAGTGAATCCCCTCTGACTGAGTTTACATGAAAACATCTGTGGGGACGCTTGATTATCAAGGACTGTTACCGGGTTGTTTTTTGATCCCTTTTTTTTTTTTCAAGAATCAACTCTTCAAATAGAAAAAAAAGTAAATAGTAGTTTCCTGTCACTCACCCTGGCCAGCTGACAGACTTTAAGTCCTCGCTGACAGACTTTTTGCCTCCTTTCCTCAGCTGGTCCTCCAGCGCGTCCACGCGGGACACCAGCTCCTGAAGGCCCTTGTCCGGGTGGGGGTGGCGGGGCGACGCCAGAGGGCCTCCGTCGGATGACTGCCAGCCCTCGTCCTCCTCCGCCCCGCTTTGGGAGGGCGAGGCCTGGAAGGACCAGTTGACCTTGCGAGGCGTGGAGGGCCCGCGGTCGCTGGAGGCGGAGAGGGACCGGAGGCGGCCCTGGAGCCCGCGGATCACTCCCTGAGAACGGGACAGCTGGGAGCGAAGGTCCCCGACGAGGCGCTGGAGAGACGACAGCTCGTCTCCGTCCCCGGCGCTCCGGGCGGGGGTTTTCGTGAAGGTGGAGCTGCTGTTGCCGCTGCCGGCGGCGGCGGCGGCGGGCCACCACTGCGTGCCGCAGTCCAGAGACGTGCACATCTCCAGGTCGTCAAACTCTGCCAGGAAACAGCAGCATGAAGCAAAACCACTGAACCGCTTCAAAGTGTGTCATTGACTTCATGTTCAAAGGAAAAGGAATGAAGCGTGAAACGGACGTTACTGTCCGCTGCCCCCTGCCCTTTGCTGCCCTCTACTGTTGGATGATTGCGAAATACTGATTGTATGTTTCCATCACTTTGTCTCTGCAAACTCAATTTGACAGCCAACGGTGCACCGTCTCCAGTGGTTGGACGTACCCGGGCTGCTCGTGTCCTCCCTCTCTGCCTCGTTCTCGCTGCGGCCGCACGTCTCGTAGCCCATGTCCTGCAGGTCCACCTGCACCTGCTTACTGTCCTGCTGCACTGCTGTCTCCGCTAGAGACACACCAAGCAGCCTTACTGCAGTGTTTACTGTTGTCGTCAACATCAATTTTTAGTAATTTTTGTAAAATTGATGTCTTGATGTCTTTTGATGTACTTGATTTACACAAAGCATAAGAGTTTCCACTCACTGAGCAGCTCCCTGTAGTCCTTGAGCTGCTCGGCCTGAGCATGCACTGTGGCTTCGGACACCATCAGTCTCTCCTGCAGCTCTTTGCTCGTCTGCTGCAGGCGGACCGTCTTCTCGCGCGTCCCCGAGAACGCGCCGCCCTGCGGCCGACCGGCTGGCAGCTCGATGTCCAGGACATCCTGGAAGGCAAACAGGAAAAGGGACAAAGACAACACTGATGTGAGGTTGGCTTCATTAGCATGGACAGCCCTCGTCTCACGTAGGAAGCGGCCCCCCCTTGCCTGACCTGTGAGGAGTTGGCGAGAAGGTGCAGCGACTCGGGTCCGGCGGCTTTCAGCTCATCAGCGATCTGGGCGTTGGCCCGCGAAAGAGACAACTCGCCGTCCCACGTGTCCCACATCTCAGAGCTTTCCTCCTCCTCTTCCTCCTCCTCCGCCTCTTCTATGGTCACATCCAACTCCTCCTCCTCCTCCTCCTCCTCCACGTCTCCGCGGTCGGACACTTTCTGGTCATCACTCTGTGTACCGTCGCTCAGCTGATGCCGTAAATCTCCGTTTTCTGCCTGCAGGCTAAAAAGAGCTTTCCTTGAAAGCAGACGGAGGGAGACGCAGGGTTAGAAACAGGTTTTCGTTTGGATTCATTCGGTTCCGTTTCTTCGTCAGTCTGCATTGACGATGGTGAAAACTGGTGTTCATGAAACCTGTCCAAAAGGTGTGGTACACTGTAGCTAATTCAATTAGGCCACAGCCATGCTCTCTTTCCACCTTCCTTCGCAAATATATAGATCCATGTTACAAAATATGGATTTGTGTTTAAAAAGGCTTAGTAACTTCTTAAAAAAAAGCCAGTAGTTTTGTGTTGAACCAAGAAGAAGAACTATTTTCAGCTGTGGATTAATTCAAGGGTTGCTCAAGCGAGTCTTTGTGGTCGCAGGACGGTGCACGTGGGATTGAGTGAAAATGAACTAAAGTGTGTGTGAGTCCATGGAGAGGAAGGAACACAACATATAGAGTGGCTCACTGATGTGCTACAATGCAAGAATGCACACACACACACACACAAAACAGGAAGTAGGAGCCTCATTCAAATTGTCGTACCTCATCTGTGAAAGTGAGGAGAAGCCGGTCTTCTCCAGTTGAGCCTTCAGCTCTGCCAGCTCTCTCTCCACCGCCCTCTTCTGCTTCACCAGCTGTTTGACCTCTGTCAGTCCCTGACCTTCAAAGAACAGGTCCTGGGAAGAAGGCTTTGCTGTGCCTCCAGAACCCTGTGGACGGACACAGATTTAAGCTGCACTGCCCCAGGACGCAACTTACTAAACAAGGTTCAAATAACTGATGCTAAATAATAAATAAATCCATCTCTGTGATCCGACGAGAACCAGACAAATGAAGGGCCAGTAGGTCAGTAGAATTCTCAGCGTTATTAGATTTCATCCAGATGTTTGGATCAGAGGTATTCATACCTTGGAGCTGACCACGGACTGGACCCTCTGCTTGGGCTCCTCTTCATCAGTACACTCGCTGTTCAGATCATCATCGTCGGCCTCGTCTTCGTCCTCTGAGCTGAGCTCTACGCGAAGCAGGAGAAAGAGTTAGATCTCTGTCATCGGTAGCACTTCTTTATCATTTCGCTCAGCACAGTGTGACGCCTGTATGTACTAGCTGATCATCTGGTTTGTTGACGTGATCCGCTTCGCCCCTGAATTTAGAGTCACACTTTAGTCTCACTGAAGGTGCTCAGGTTACCTGACGAGGGGACGCTCTGGGTTTTCAATTGATTCTGCTTCAACTTGTCAACTTTGCGTGTAAAGTCACTACAGAATACTTCAGGAATAAAATAGATCAACAGAAGGGAAGATGTTTAAGCAGAACAGGATTATGGGTAATCCAAGCTCTAATTGTGAGCTAAAGCATGGCTTTTTCAATGTCCCGAATGATGAAATTAACTAGAAGCCTGTCTCTAATTAGCATTGTGAGGGCCATGTTCTTTTTTAAGATCTATGTCAGCCTCTATGTGTCATTCATTCTTTGATTTGGTGTCATATAGATATGAGATATTCTTTCTGGGTGTTGCTTTTCAACATTAAACACCAAATTGTATGAGATTTGTCCGCTAGAACTGCTTTACTATATAACGTTCTGGAGATTTCTTTCTATTTCACACAATCCCGTGGGGGCAAATATGATGTGAAATAAATGAATATCATGCAAGTTGGGTGACTTGTCCAACATTTTTATAGGGAATTTGGGGAGAATATAATCTTGCTTTGGCCCTACTAAGTTTGCAAACTGAGAACCAGGAAAAAAACAGATATTTTTCTCCCTGTATTCAAGTTGTGAGGTGTGTCCAACACAGAAGGGGGGGGGGGTTGGTAATGTGAAACTAAACTCTGTTCACACGCAACTGTGTAAATACGACTGGACTCAGATCTACAGTAAGGAATCGTGGAATATATTCAAAAGGCTTATTTATTGAACAGCTCAATTACATTTAAATAATATATCACAAAGGAAGAGAGAAGCATTCATACTTACTGTACTGCAGTGCGACACTAAATTGTGTGATATTTGTTGATTTTGAATTGCAGCGATAGAGCTGATGATGTTGAATTGCACATTGAATGCATTTAGTCTCATTGAATCACAAAAACAAACTTGTATTTGAAACATGTAGATATTTTCTTCCTAAAAGACGGCTGTAGAGATATTATGCGTATTCATTATCACATAAAGGCATTGTGGAATGTGCTTATCTTTATATTGTTCAGTAAAACAGAATGTGAGCGGTTGTTGTTTTTTGCAGCACTCAAAAGCCATCTGATTCAAGCTGTAGGCATACGTAACCAAATACGTTAAAACATTAACGACCCCATTCGGACCCCATTCGGATTCAATTATGTTTTGAGTCATCCAAAATAAAAAATATTGTGAAAAAAAGCAGTCTAACATTTAACTGCACTAAAACATTTAAATAAAACCTGACCATCACTGATGAAAAAACCCAGATTAAAGTGAAGAGCTTTTTTCCAAAAGGATAAAATATACATTATATTTACAAGATTATTCATAAAAACAAAACTGTTGAAGAATCTTCAGTTCAAGTCTTAGATTGCACCAGGTTTGATTGATCAATCAGGAAATTAGTACCGGTATTCATCATTTTCTGTTTGGTTGGGAGCCATTTGCTTTTCTTCTTTCTATCGAAGCTTTTTGTGCACAAGCAACTAAAACAAAGCTATTGATCAGAAAGAAGGATGCTGAAGCAAGACCTCAACTTAATCTTGCCAAATTATTTTACATTATATAGATTATGTTGTCCTTATATTTGAAACTTAAAAGTACCACATATAGCGGAATCTACTGATTAGGTTAAAGACTACAACAAAATGAAGCCCCCCCCCCCCCCCCCCCCCCTCCCCTCCCCCCTTCCTCTGCGATGCTTGAGAGCCATGATGGCAGGGAAAGTCTCTCACTAGTGCCAGTGTTTGGTTTAGTCCGTTCTGGGCGACCGTAGAAATGTGGCGCTGCAACATGGCGGAATCGGTGACGATATGTGTGAGATACGTAGATATAAAACGCTCGTTCCCGGTTCCAGGTGATTAAACACAAATGGAAACATCATTATGAAAAACTATGTGAGCTACAATTAACTGTATTATGGTATGAAAGTAGAGAAGTGTTAAGAGGCGTGCAGAACAGAAATTACAGTACAAAAGTCCCCAGTGCTATTTACACACACACACAAATGGTTAAATCTTGTTAAATCACCACCCAGCGCCACCACAGCAGGACACTCAGAGCCCCACACCACAGCCG
Organism: Apeltes quadracus; assembly: GCA_021346845.1. Taxonomy (NCBI): domain Eukaryota; kingdom Metazoa; phylum Chordata; class Actinopteri; order Perciformes; family Gasterosteidae; genus Apeltes; species Apeltes quadracus. The sequence goes on from CM037924.1 coordinate 12,736,519, forward strand.
CAGCTCCCTGCAGCGGTCACAGACAGCGTCCCATGCTTCTCTGATGCCCACCTCCAAACTCGGGCGGCCTGTCGATTGGCCCTGTGGCCGGGGGAGCGTCCTGCTGGACCAGGATCTCCCTCAGATGCTGGACCTCCTGGGTCAACCGCTCCACCAGCGGGAGACTGGAGGGCTCCACCATCTGCCTCTGGAAATCCTGCAGAACACACGCACACACACACACACACACACACACACACACACACACACACACACACACACACACACACACACACACACACACACACACACACACACACACATACGGAGATATGCACGCGCACGCACGAGGGAGACCATGGATGCACAAATTAGACAAACTTTTAAAAAAATCAGCAGGACAAAGATGTTGCATATCTGCTGTTGATTCTGTTTATTTTAACTAATAATGCTCTCGGAGTCTCTCATGTGGGGAAATATGTTATGTTATGTGAACCATAAACAGATCCCTCTCACTGACCCTGATGATCTGCTCTTTCACATGCAGTGTCCGGGTCAGGGAGTCCACCCTGCTGGCCAGCTCCTGGACCTCCTTCCCACTCCTCAGAGCCAGACGCAGCTCCTCCTGCACCGCCTGCAGCGCCGCAGCCGAGTCCGGTCCGGAGTGGGACGTCCATCCGGCACCGGAGCTCAGCTGTCTGCGGAGCTCCTGCAGCCTCCCTGTCTGCTCGGCGAGCACCTCAGTGAGCCGGCCCGCGTGGTCCTGGAGGGAGATCGGTGTCACTTTACCCGTGTAGGACTTAAGACTGAACGCCTCAGCTGAGCGCCTCTGCTCCACCTGAATGTACTGGTCCCTGCAGCTGATGGTTCGGAGAAGATCCTGGAACTGCTCCTGATGCTCCTGGGTCTGGTGGGCCCGGTCGGCCATCACTTCCTGGAAGAGGCGGTCTTTGAGCTGGAGGCGGACGTTCAGCTCCTCTAGGACGTCGCTGGGAGCTGATTGGACGTGAGCCAGTAGGGAGCAGCGCAGGTCCTGCGCCCGAAAGAACAAAAAAGGACACAAATCCACAACAGGAAAATCAACAGATCAGTACTTGTTATTCAGCTGGTCATGTTCAGAATTATTAATTTCCCAGGTGTGCGTTAAATGTGGTTTAAGTTATGTGGGCTGACATGCTGTCATTCAGCTACATTTTTTTATTTTATTTGCAATAATCAGTCTTGGTTCTTTTATTTATTAAACAAAATTGTAGCTAAGTGACTACCGTAATTTTCGGACTATAAGCCGCGCGTTTTTTCCCATTTTTCGATTCTGCGGCTTAAATAACGGTGCGGTTAATCTATGGATTTTTACAGCTAACGGCCACTAGGGGGCATATGGTAATTAAACATAAAACACCTGCGGTTTATAGTCCAGTGCGGCTTATATATGTACACATCATTTAATTTAGCTGCTGCGGCTTATACTCCAGTGCGGCTTATAGTGCGGAAAATACGGTACATATATCCCGATACATAATTGGGATATAGTGCTAACTTTAAGGTTCACTTCCTGTCTGTACCT